>CM018686.1:30906432-32339604 GCA_009363875.1 Mikania micrantha | reverse complement strand
CATTTGTTGATAATACAAGAAGTTTTTATTGATTGCTTTGTTCTTGAGTTTTATACATATCAACTATGATTCCGCACGTATTTGATGTTAGTAGAGCTTTTAATTCGATCCTGACGGTTTTTCACCAAACCACAGTGGTATCAGAGCGTTTGGTGAAGTTCTACACTACAAATTCAAGAATTTCAAGAAATTTGAAGATTTGAAGATATGAAGATCATCAATGGCTACTTTCTATTTCTTTTTGACTGATTTTCTGGTGTTTGAGGTTGTTTATATTGTCAATTGTTGTTGAACTACAACATTGAAGTTTTGGAAGTGTTTTGGTAAAGATTTGGAAGGATTTCTTGAAGTTTTGGAAAGTTTCCCGCTCAAAATTTCAAATCTGCGCTACAGGTTCGTTCCACGAACCTGTGATTTGCTGAAGACAAAGGTTCGCTGTTATTCTGAGTTTTCAGAGGGTTCGTTTGACAGTTGGCTGAAGGTTCGGCAAGGTTCGTCAATATAGTTCGCTTGTTTGTTGATAATAGTTCGGCAAAAGGTTCGCTGATTACTGTCATAGTTCGGCTGAGGGTTCGGTTGAACTAAAGGTTCGTTAGTATTGAGAGTTCGTCTGTGCAAGGTTCGTGAGTTTCAAAGATTCGCTGCTCAAAGGTTCGCTGCTCAGAAGACAAATTTTGTCCATAGGTTCGGCTGAGGTTCGTCTGAAGGTTCGGCTGAAGCAAAATTTAGTCCATAGGTTCGGCTGAGGTTCGGCTGAAGGTTCGGCTGAGATAAGAATTTTGTCTAAAGGTTGTCTGAGTATCAGTTGAAGGTTTCGGCTAGTTCAAAATCTGAAAAGGTTCGCTGCTTTCAAATTCAGAAATTATGTCTGACATGTACGCAGCTATGGCAAGTCAGAAAGACCAAACTTCAAAGCATTTTAATCAGTGAAACTGAAGTTGGAGTACCAATAAAGTGCCAAAGTTATGGGATTTAGCTGATTATGATAACTGGAAGGAAGATTTGAGACTCATCTTAATGGCACAGATACAAATTTATGGGAAGGATTTTATCTCCTTATGAGAGACAAGGGTAGTTGAACTGATTTGTATCACACTCTTGGAAAGGTTAGATGTAGATGAAAAGGAAGAAATATGACTCAGAAAGAAAGCTTACTGGTTATTAAGTCAAGCTATTCCAAATCAAATTTTGCATCAGTTTGGATGAGCACAAGACTGCATACAGTTGTTGGAATGCATTGAAGGCCAGAGTTGAAGGAAACACAATCTGAAGAAAATGAAAGCTACTGACATCAAAAGGAGTTTGAAAATTTCAACATCATCGGAAATGAAACTCTAGATGCTTTGATTACCAGATACAGACATTTGTTGACTGAAGTAAGGAAATATGGCATTGAGTATACTGAGGATGAGAAGATAGACTGTTTAGCTGATGCATTGCCAGATAAGTGGAATTCTTTGGTGCTGATATTGAGAGAGAATCTACCTGGATTGACTTTGGTAGAATTTATTCAGAAACTGGAGGAACAAGAAATGAAGGACAAACGTAAAGCAAGAAGAGTCAATGTTACTCAAGATCCTTCTTTATATGGTGGTTCAGTTGCTACACCTCCTGCTGCATCTGCAAAGATACAGACTGCTTTTGTGTCCAGAACTTCTGAAACTACTCAGAGTTCTTCTGTATCTTCAAGTTCTAGTTCACATTGTCCGATCAATGAGAAAAAGTCTGAATCAACATCACCACCCAGTACAGCTGAATACTTCAAATTTGGGAAAAGTAACAGTTGAAGCAGTAAAAGATCACATGTCTATTTTATCATGTGTAGTGAGTGCATATGATGAGCAAGTAGCTGGAAGAATTGGAAATGCCAATTTGACTTTTGAAGACTATGCTCAGATAGATGAGGATGAGATGGAGCTGATAGATACTCAGTGGGCGCTGGCGAGTGTTATTCGCAGAATTAACAGATATGAGAAGAAAACAGGGAAGAAATTTACTTTTGACCGGAACACAAAGTTTGGATTTAATCCAAAATCAACACAGTGTTATAACTGTGGAGAACATGGTCATTTTGCAAGAGAATGTAAGAATCCCAAGAAGCAGGGAAATTTGAATCCTTTCAAGCCTAAGGAAGAATATCAGAAAAAGAAAGAGAAAACTGAGGAATCAACGTCTAAAGCACTTGTGAGTCAAGCTGATGAAGGTTATGATTGGGGTGTCAAGTATGATGATCTTATGGGTGCGTTCATGGCTTCTTTAGAAGAAGAATCTAGCAAAGGAAAAGAGAAAATTGATGAGATGACTGAGGTACAAAGTGATTTGTATGAGATGATAGATAGACTTAAAGAAATGAATTCTCAGTTAACTTCTGATCTGAGGGAATGCACAGAGGCAAACAAAAAGTTGATTTCTAAAGAAAAGGCATTTGATAAGAAGATAATAGATCTTAGCAAAGAAAATGAAGACTTGAAAATCAAGGTTTTGCAAAACAATTATGCAGTTTCTGTACATTTAGACTCAGTTCAGAAGTTAAAAGTGGAATTGGCAGAAGCAAAAGCTGAAGCTGAATTAAACAAAGCCAAGCTTGAAAACTATCAGAATTCCGCATATGTCATTGATTATTTTGCGGCTTTGCAAAATTCACGTGATAGTTCTGGGATTGGTTTTCATGCTGTTCCACCTCCTTCTAGTTTTGTACCAAGGCCACAACTTGAGCCTGATTTAGAAGTTGATCCTATTTCATTAAAGAAGAGTGGATCTGATCATGAGAGTGATTTTGTTGACAATGATGCTCCTATCATTGAGGACATCACTGATTTAGAATATTCAGATGATATTCTAAGAATGATTGGTCATCAAAAGGACAAGTCTGTGGATAAGAAGAATCAAGTTTTTCAGAAATCAAAATCTGAAATAAAGAATGTTGGGAATTCTGTGACTAAAAACAAGTCTGTTTCAAAATCACACCTAAAAGTCAAGACTACTTCTACTGTTAAGCCAATTGTGTTTGTTGAGTCATTAACAACACAAAAAGTCAAGCAAAGTTTTTAAAAAACCAGAGAAATTTGTTAAAAAGATTAACAAAAAGTTTGTCAAAGTTGTTGACAATGTTAATCAAAGTGGGGTTGGAAACAAGGGAACTTCAAAGAATTTTCAAAAGAATGTTAAAACCAAAGTCACTGATTTGAAGAAAAAGAGTCAATCTCCATCTGTAGCATCTAAATCTTTGGATTCATCTAAGGGGTGTGATGAAAAGCCAAAGAAGGTGTCATCAAGGAAATGCTACAGATGCGGGAAACAGGGACATGTCATTGCTGAATGTGATATGGATAATTGTAACAGATTTCATACTTTTACTCCACGAGAAACACGACAGTGTTTCACTTGTGGGGGAAAAGGGCATATTTCTGTTAATTGTCCAAATCACAAGGTTAAGAGAAAATTTCTTCTAATGACATTCGGGTAATTCATTCTGATAGAACTCCTAGGAGGGTAAAGCCTAGTGAGGATGAGATGAAAATTCTCAGGAAATTTGATCCTGAGTGTATCTGGGTTAAGGATGAAAAATTTCATAAACAAAGAGTTTTTGATAATCAACAAAAAGGTAAAAAGGTTTTGAACAGGTCATCATCATCTGATGATGAATTTTATGATAACTTTCATCATAAAGATTTTTCAAAACAAAATTCAAATTCAAATTCTTATTGGAAATCCAGATACAGGTCAGGAGATAGATTTGATTTGAGAGATGATGAATACTTGGAAGATGGTTCTTCAAGTAGTTCATCAAGATCGAACGGCAGGTGGCGGTTCGGGGAGACTCAACGCCGAAAAGGCGGGAGTCATCCCTTTTGGTACTAATCAAATTTTGTTTTAATTTATTATGCAGGATGCATTCACGGGCCATATCAACAGTCGATGGATTGTTGATAGTGGATGCTCCAGGCATATGACAGGAGAGTTAGTACTGTTGAGAGATTTCAAGGAGATGAAAGGATGTTACGTTAACTTTGCAGGAGATAAGGGTGGTCAGATTACTGGATGTGGTAGTTTGACTAACGGTAAAGTTTCGTTTGATAACGTCAATTCCTGCAAGGAGTTAACTAACAATCTTTTAAGTGTATCACAGATATGTGATAAAGGTTATCAGGTGTTGTTTGATGACAAGAAATGTTATGTGCTCAAACAAGGTATTCAAATTCCTGATGACTGGATTCTGATGACTGCAGACAGGTATAAGGACTTATATGTGTTGGACATGGCTAAGGCGGAGACGGTAAATCAAGTTGAAACATGTCTAGTGTTGAAGGCCACAGAACAGGATACGTGGTCTTGGCATAGACGAATGGGTCACATACACATCAGAAAAATGAATTATCTTGTACATAATCACTTGGTTGATGGTGTACATGTTAAACATTTTAGATTACCTGATGTGTGTGTTTCTTGTAAAAAAGGAAAACAGAAAAGGAGGTCGCATAAGTCTAAAACTGTATTTTCTATTGATAAACCATTAGAACTCCTTCACATGGATCTGTTTGGACCGATTAATGTGAAGAGTATTGATGGTGAATCTTATTGCTTTGTTGTGACCGATGATTTTTCTCGATTTTCATGGGTTTTATTTTTAAAGACTAAATCAGAAACTTATGAAAATTTTGTGTTGCTTGTGAACAGATTGGAGACTTTGTACAAGTTAAGGGTTAGGCGGGTTCGATCAGACAATGGGACAGAATTCAAGAATCAGAACATGGAAGCTTTTTGTGATTCTAAAGGAATTCAGCAGCAGTTTAGCGCACCGTATGAACCACAAATGAACGGTGTAGCTGAAAGGAAAAATCGTACATTGATAGAGTCTGCTAGAACGATGCTTGCTGATTCGAAGTTGCCCATTACATTCTGGAATGAAGCCGTAGCGACCGCCTGTTTTACTCTTAATAGAGTGCTGATCGTCAAAAGACATAAAAAGACTTGTTATGAACTTCTTCAGAATCGGAAACCAAATTTGGAACACCTGGAACCCTTTGGGGCTCCTTGTACAATGCTCAAGAAAGATGCTAAATTCAACTCTAAGGTTGAAGAAGGTTTCTTTCTGGGTTATAGCCTACCAAACAAACGTGTGTTTAACAAACGCACGGGTGTTGTGGAACTCTGGTATAATGTGGATGTTCAACGACATACACCTATACCGGAAGGCAAAGGTCCAAATTGGTTATTCGATTATGATAAACTTTTCGAGTCTTTTAACTTGTCTCCTACTGTTACTGATGATGAAATTTCTTTGCAGATGTTATATGACTTACAAAATTCTGAAGATCAAGAAGTTTCTCATCAAGTTGAAGATAATTCTTCAACTGAGGAAGGCATTACTGAAGCAGTTAATGATGACTGGTCATCGGAGGATGATCAGGAAATTTTTGAAGATGCAATTTCTCAGGATCAAGATGAAGAACAATATCACAAATCTTGATCATGGAGTTGGTGTCCCGCAAGTGCCAGTGTCTAGAGTCCATGTGAATCACCCTGTGAAGCAGATTATTGGAGATCCGTCTGTTGGAGTACAGACGAGAAGGCAAGTTACAAACGAGGAGAGTTTGTACGTTGAGCTGGAGCGAAATCATGGGACTCAAGAGTTATGGATGCATTCTGCATTCGTTTCTCAGATTGAGCCTAAATCTGTAACTGAAGCCCTGCGTGAGCCTGCCTGGGTGGAGGCCATGCAAGAGGAGCTTAATCAGTTTCAGAAACTTGGAGTATGGCATTTGGTAGATTTACCAAAAGGTGAAAAGAAGATTGGCACCAGGTGGGTGTTGAAGTGTAAGCGAGATGATAGAGGTGTAATTGTTCGAAACAAGGCTCGTTTGGTTGTCCAAGGGTTCAGACAAATCGAAGGAATTGATTATGACGAGGTTTTTGCACCTGTGGCGCGGCTTGAAGCGATTAGATTATTTCTATCTTTTGCTGCCCACAAAAAGTTCAAAGTATACCAGTTGGATGTCAAGTCTGCATTCCTTTATGGTTCATTGAAGGAGACAGTGTATGTTTGTCAGCCACCGGGCTTTGAGGATCCTATCCATCGGGATCAGGTTTATATCCTCGACAAAGCACTGTACGGTCTTCATCAAGCTCCTCGAGCTTGGTATGAAACCCTCTCGACTCATCTTATTGAACACGGGTTCAATAGGGGTCAGATAGACAAAACTCTGTTTTATCGGGAAAAGGGCAAGGACATTCTCCTTGTTCAGATCTATGTGGATGACATCATCTTTGGATCTACCGATGAGCAGATGTGTTTAGAATTTAAGCAGGTTATGATTGAGAAGTTTGAGATGAGTGCTATGTCTGACATTAAGTTCTTTTTGGGTTTACAAGTTGATCAGTCTGATGATGGTATTTTTATCCATCAGACCAAATACATTCAAGATGTGCTAAAACGTTTTAGCATGCTTGATTGTAAACCCATTTCCACGCCCATCCAGCCCAATCACGGGATTGAGCCGGATATTAAGGGGGAGATAATTGATGCTACATTATATCGTGGAATGATTGGGAGCTTAATGTATTTGACTGCATCTCGACCAGATATTGTATTTGCTACAAGTATCTGTGCTCGCTATCAATCAAAACCAAAGGTTTCTCATCTGATTGCAGTCAAGAGGATTTTACGTTATCTGAAGGGTACTCCAGACACCGGTCTGTGGTATCCTAAGGATGATAACTATTCATTTCATGCTTACAGTGATTCAGACTATGGAGGATGTAAGACTGACTCCAAATCAACTACTGGAGGTGCTCAATTTTTGGGGGAGAGGTTAGTCTCATGGCAGTGCAAGAAACAAACTTCTGTTGCTACATCTACATGTGAAGCTGAATATGTAGCAGCTGCCAGTTGTTGTTCCCAAGTTTTGTGGATACAACAACAGATGCGAGACTATGGACTTAATTTCCTAACTACCCCGATTCATGTCGACAATGAGGCTGCGATTGCGATTACCAAAAATCCAGTGTATCATTCACGTTCAAAACATATTGATATTCGGTTTCATTTCATACGAGACTGTTATGAAAAGAAACTGATTGATGTTGTGAAGATACACACAAACGAGCAAAGGGCAGACCTTCTCACCAAAGCCTTTGATAAACAACGTTTTGAGTACTTACTCAAATTAAATGGAATCAGGGTTATGGGTGAGGTAATTAAGATTCAATTTCCTTCATAATCAAATTTATTGAAATAACATCAGATTTTTATTCATTTTTTTGTGTTTTAGTTTTTAGGGGGAGAATAGTTTTAGAAAATACAAAAACATTAAAAAATCAAAAACACAAAAACAAGAAAAAATTAAAAATATGAGAAATTGATTTGTTTATGTGAGAAATGATAGTACATTATTTACATTTGGAAATATATCTGTTTGTATTATTAAAATTTATAAAATAATTACAAGTACTATAAATGATGTGTTGATAGGTTTATAACTTAGTAAAGATAAGTTTGAATAAATTTTTGATAATGTTTTATAAGAAACAAATGCTTAGAATGCAGTACTTAGTTTTGTCCTAAAAGAGTGGTAATTTTCTGACAAAATGTTTCTTGAACATAAAGTCAAATTTCTAGCTAATCATGTCTTTAATTTTTAATAAAGAAATTCTGATTTGGTTTTTCTTTTATTTTAGTTTAAGGCTGATACATTCTTTGTGTATACTTACGTATCGACCTGATTGTGTTAGCTTTAGACAATTCAAATTTGTTTTTCTTGGTTTTGTTTAAGATTTGGACAATCTATGTGTATATGTGAATATCGAACTGATTGTTAAATCTTAAACTTAAATTATTGTTTAGTTCATTTTCTGGATCATTTGAGTATACGTAAGTATCAACCTTGATTCCATGATCTTGAACAAATTCAAATTGTTTTTCTATTTGTTATTTTCAAAAAGAAATTCTGCTTTATTTTTGCATGATCAGACTAGGTATAATTGATATTATAAGTTTGAGAACATTTATGTTTGAATAATTATTCACAAATTGGGGATGTGTTCAAGTAATTGGATTATTATAAAATGTTTGATAATTTTGTTTAAACTGATTTCTTTACTAAGTAATTAAATTTAAAAGGAGAAATATATTAACAATCATTATAGCTTGTAATTTATAAATAATTGTTATATAATATAAACAGATATGTTGAAAATTGTAATATAATATGATCTCATGTCTGAATCTTTCTCAAACAAAAAGATTTTTTTTAATTGTGTTAGATTGCATTTTAGTTGTTCTAAAAATTTAAAAATTCAAAAAGATTTTATTTTTTCTTTAAAAATATGATGTTAAATTGATAATGTTTGATTATTTGTTTGATTTTTGAACAATTAAATATGAATTTTGTTTTGAATTTTAAAAGAAAACATGTTTTGAGAAGGTTCGCTGATATGGTTCGTTGGTAAGGTTCGTTGAATGAGTTCGTTGGTAAGGTTCGTTGGTATGGTTCGCTGATGTGGTTCGTTGATAGGGTTCGTGAAGATAGTTCGTGAGTTAGGGTTCGTAGAGATAGTTCGCAAGATGGTTCGTCAAGAGGGTTCGCTGGAAAGGTTCGTGACATATAAATAAAGGGTTCGTGAAAATAGTTCGTCACTTTCATATTGATCACAGGCGACGAACCCTTGAAGGATTTTTTTCGATTTTCGAACTTGGACCTCTCAGAGTTTTTGATTGTTACCAATAGATTCAGAATCATTTCGTGAACATTTATAGGTAGAAATTTTGAGATTTGACCGAGTAATTTGAGAGATCTGAGAGTTTTTAGATTTTTTAATTTTGGATCTGTAATTTGAATTTAATATGGTTAAAATCTAAAAATTGGATAAACCATCTTTGTTAAAGTTGTTCATCGATAAGTTTCGAACCTAGGTGTATGATTTTTTTAACAGATTAAATGTTTTGAATTTTGTGATTCACAACTGGGATGATGAACAGGTTCGCTGAACGAACCTTAGGTTCGCCGAACCTTGAGGGTTCGTTGGATTTGTATAGGCTCGCCGAACCTTGCGGGTTCGTTGGATTTGTATAGGTTCGCCGAACCTTGGGGGTTCGTTAGTTTTGTATAGGTTCGTGGCGAACCTTTGTTTTTTTTAAAAGCAACGAATCTTTTGGTCAAGGTTCGTTTGACTAACAAGGTTCGTTCATTTAAAAGGTTCGTTCAGGACAAGGTTCGGTCATTGCAAGGTTCGGTTATTGTAGGGTTCGTCTAGAAGTAGGGTTCGTCTAGAAGTAAGGTTCGTCTAAGAAGAATAGGTTCGCTGTCTTTTACTTAGAAATTTTTTATTTTTTCTTATTTTGTTAATTTTACTTAATTTTTTGTTTCTAATTTCTTTTATTTCTATTTGTAGAAATGGCGAACTTAGTTTTCGGAGACAAACACAATATCTGTGCACACTTGGATCCGACAACCAAGAATGGTCAAGAGTTTCGACCAATGATCGAGTTTCTCAGAAGATCAAGGGTTTATCATGCTATTTCTAGTTCAGTGCAGATATATAGATCACATATTCAGAGCTTTTGGGGATCAGCTCGGATTATTTCAGTTGATGATGTATATACTATTGATGCGAATGTGCTTGGACAAGCAATTCGTATAACTGAGGCTGATGTTAGGAGGTATTACATTTTGGAGGTGAACCAGATGGTGTAACTCTTATACCTGAGAGTTGCATCAAAGGTTGTTTTCTACGCATCAGATACTTCGGAGATTATAACTCCATATCAGTCAAGAAGGGAAAGCTACCATTGCAATGTAAGTTTCTAGCACATGTGTTGTTGCATTGCCTTAGCATGAGGAAAGGCACATTTGATGAGTTGAGGGACTTGATGCGATCTGCCATGGTTGCGCTTATATTGAACAAACCGTTCAATTTTTCTGGCATGATCTTTCGGTATATGTGTGACAACATCACAAAGGCTAAGGATAGGTTTTACATGTATCCTAGATTTGTGCAAATGTTGATTGATGAGAGGTTTCCTGAAGGTCAGATACCCAGGGAAGTTGGAGACTTGTTGAAGCTTAAACACATGACTGATTCAAGTTTGGGTCAAGTCAGAGTGTATCAAAGAACTGGGGATGCTGTACAAGAAAAGGATTTGATTGCTCATTGTGCCAGGGCTAATTATGTTGCACCTGAGGGTGATGCATGGAGACATGATGATTCAGAATCAGATACTGAAGATGTTGTAGCTGATGATCATCAATCACCACCTCCACCTCCTCCAAGGCAACAACCAAAGAAGAAGACTACTGGTCAATCTTCTCAATCTACTTCTCAAGTTAAATCATCTCAAGAACAATCTTCTCAAGAACCTCTGGAAGTTGATATGTCTGAGATGCAGACAGAGACTGTTGCTGCTGATGATGATCAAGTTGAATCTTCTGATACAGAGTCAGAATATGAAATGGTTCAGGAAGGAAATCAGATGGTGAAGAGACGGAAAAGAAAATTTGTTGAAAAGGATGCTGAGGAGAAAGAAGAGAAAGAAGATCCTATTTTTGTACCAGATGAACCTGAATCTTCTAAACCAAAGAAGATTAAAAGAATGGCCAAGAGAGGACCTTATGAGAAGATAAAGACAAAGACTGATAAGACCATTGTGTCTTCATCTGTGATTGTCTCTTCAGTTCCTGCTTTTGTTTCTCCTGTGGTTTCTTCAGTTTCTGTGACTACTACTCATGTGTCTACTGTACAAACTCCTGAGTATGTACATGTAGCTTCTTTCACATCATCTTTTGTAGAAGCCACTACTGTATCTTCAGTGCCAGAGACTTCTATTCCTCAGGATTCAATTCCTAGAGATGACTTATTTTCAGGGCTTGATGATCTGGGTGATATTAATTTTACGGTGAATTATGATGATACAGATCTTAAAAGCAGATTGTCTATGCTTTCAAAGGAATTTGAAGAATACAAGAAAGAAAAAGAAAAGTTTGTTGCTGATAAACCATCTTCTTCTAGTTCTGGGCTAAATGAGTTAAAAACTCAAATGGATTTGATGATGAAGTGGAAAGAAGAAGAGGTTGCTGAGAAGAAAGTGATGAAAGATAAAATTTCTGAGTTGGAGTTTTTGGTTAAGCTACAATTTGAAGATATTATTGATCTGAAGAATGAAAACACTGATTTAAGATTCAAGATCAAAGAGTTAGAATCAAAAGTCATAAAGTCTGAAGCATCTAGCTCAAAAGTTGATCAAGTGTTTGTTGATATTGATGCAGAAGAAGAGGAGAAGGTGGAGAAGGTAGAGAAGGTAGAAGAAGAAGAGGATGAAGAAGCAGTTGATTATGGAGATACTGATGTTGATGAACATCCAGATGATTTGGATTACCATGGTGATGATGAGACTGGTGGTGATGGTGCTGGTGGTGTTGAGAGTGGTGCTGGTAGTTTGAATTCTGTGACTGGAGCCATTGTGGTTTATACTCCTTCTATATTGACTGCTGATGCTGTTCATTTGACTTCTGTATCTTCTGATAGAGCTAGGGATTGTACTGAAGTTGAATTTGAAGACTTAGATGAAATAGAAAATCCCATGGCTATTCTTGATTATTCTCTGCCTACTTTTCTTGATTTATTTAAAATGAATTCTGATATAGATTTGCAGAGAAACATTGTTGAGATTCAAGTTTATCAAGAAAGAGAAGAAGGAGAAATTTTGGATGACTACTCATTTCAAGATTATCAATCTGTTTTTGATGATGATAAGGATGATGATGATGATTTGATGTTTGATTTTGAAGAATATGATGATAGTGATTTGTCTGATTTTGATAAAGATGTTATTGATGAAGAATTGCTGAATCTAAACATGATGAAGAAGATTTTTGAAGTTGGAAGTATGTCAAGTTCAACTTTGAATCCAATTAGAGAAAAGACAAATTTGGATTACTGGAAGGAATTTCAAGATGAAACAAAGTATATCATTGATCATTTGCATTTTTTCAAGATTATGAGGGAAGTGTATGAAGATAAAGATTCAGACAACCTAACTAAACAATCCACAAAGTTCAAGATTGGATCTAAATCCAAGATGATTGGGAAGATTATTAGTTATGGTTATTTTCATTACATTCCCCGAAGTTTGTCTGATAAAGGTTGTTATGTAGTAAAAAGGGTTGATGGATGTCAATATTTTGGAAAGGCTACTGATTTGATGAGTCTACCAGCTTTTGAATGCAAAGGTCTTTCAAGATTAAAAATGATAAAGCCTATTCAGACTCGACACAATGAAATTTTTGAAAATTTGTTAAAGAAAGAAGGTCGTTTTGGATGGAGTTTGTTATCTCCTCAGTTCAGAGAAAGATTCAAAGATTATGTGAAGCCCAAAGTTTATAAAAGACCAAGACTCAGAAAAGTTGAACAAGATTGGAATCCATATTTCAAGTTTTGGTTTTATGATGAAAGAACTTCAGAAGGAGTGATTGTATTGAAGCAAGATGATGATTGGAGGGTGATAAGAATGCTTGATCCTATATGGATTGTGAATTGCTCAAGAGATGATATTGTTTTGTTGGATTCAGCTCAGATATATGTTGAAGATGGATTTCATGATGTTCGAGTGAGCTACAAAGATATAGCAATTCAATATCAGACCATTGCACGAATGTGTTTTACTTTGCGTATACATTCTGGTTGTAATTGGAATGATGTGAATTACTTGTATACTGAATTGATAGAATTGCAAAAGGAAAGAGATGAACGAGATGATAGATTGATGGCAGAAAGACTTGCTAAGATACCACGTTCGGTGGTGATACGAGCGGTGGATAATGTGGTTGGTGAAGTTGGTGAATCGAGTGGATTAAAAGACAAAGTTGAAGAAACCATTGAAGATAAAGTTGAAGAAATAACTGAAGTCAAAGACTGAAGATTTTGATAGCAAACATTTAGGGGGAGTTTGTTAGTGCATATTTGAAATGGTTTGCTATTCAAAAGTTGTATTTATTTTGATTTGTTAAAGGGTTCGGCTAGGATTGTCAAGGTTCGTTTGGCCCACGAACCTAGGCAGGTTCGGCGAACCTATTTTGTCTAAAGGTTCGGCGAACCTATAACCTTGATAAGGTTCGTCTGTCAAACCTAAAGGTTCGTTTAGCAAACCTTAGGGTTCGTCTCACGAACCTAAGGTTCGCTGGTCTGTAACTATATATAGTTGTTGTGTTTGTTATTTCAGTAGACTTTTGCTAAGTGCTTTTAGAGATCTGCTGAAATTCTCTGTGTGAGAAGTTTGTTAGTTTTGAGTAATCTTGTAATCATTTGTTGATAATACAAGAAGTTTTTATTGAATTGCTTGTGTTCTTGAGTTTTATACATATCAACTATGGATTCCGCACGTATTTGATAGTTAGTAGAGCTTTTGATTCGATCCTGAACGGTTTCACCAAACCAACAGGATCTAAGCTACCATCCGGTTCTTACACCATTTCCCTCGAACCTAACACTTTCAAGAACACACCTACACTTAGTATTACTACGGGTCTAGCTTGGCTAATGATTTGAGGTTGGATGATGGTGCTACACAGTGGCGGGCTCGCAAGGGAGAGGTCGGCCGAACCTATGTTGGACCAACTTTGAGTGGCCGAACCTCTATCCCTTACCCGGACCTTGTTGCTGCTCTGAACCACCATCACGAACCTCCCATCATGTGGCGAACCTGTGGTGATAACTACGACCAGTCGAACTCTCACTGATGCTCAAGAACTAAGTCACGAACCCTTGGTCATTAACACAGCCGAACCATGCATGGGACGAACACTACAGCTGCGAACCTGTTGCGGCTAAACCCAAGACCGCCGAGCCTTGTGCCCTTGTCGAACCTTTGGAGTCTCCCCGAACCTACTCAACGAACCTGCATCATGTCAAACCTTACGAACCTTTGGTGTAAAATCAGTGCCGGAACCGTCACCGGCATTTTACGCGAAACCGAACGAGATCAAACGACCGGGTAATTGTGGGTAATTAATGTGGTCATAAATGACCACACCAACCCATTCCACCTCTTTTCTTTCTCTCATTCACGTTCTATACCTCTCTCTCTCTCTAAGGAATTGCTCTCCACCTTCTCTCTAGAAGATCTCATTCGTTTCAAGCCGGATTCGATCAAATTTGGTGTCATTACGATCCTCTCATCTTGAAGACTACAGAAGTACAATCATTCTGAGTTTCTATCCACGAAATCTAAGGTAAAAGATCACTTTAAATTCGGTTTTTATAGGGTTTTCACGAGTTCATGTGGTTTTGCTAATATTATCGATATTAAACACTTAAAACACTTAGATGAAGGTGCATACACGTTTAGGTATTGTTAGAAATCTATTTGTAACAGGTTCTGATCAATGGGGAAGACAAGGATAGTACAGGTTCGTGAACCACCCTACGGCCAAACCCTTAAGTCCTTGGCCGAACCTTCATGGTGAGAACGAACCCTGCGCGAACCAAGCATTTGGCAGCCGAACCTCGTAGCTTCTCTGGCCGAACCCTGCACCGAACCTGACCACCTTGTAGACGAACCCTGTGCCAGCCCGCACCGAACCCTGCGGATCTGTTCCACGAACTTGTCATCATTGAATGAGCCTACAACGAACCTATAGTTTCAGACGAACCATGTAGGCATGGCCGAACCTTGGCCATGCAAAATCACGAACGCTCAACCCCCGAACCTTTCTATGCAAGCTTCGCAACATCATCAAACCACAAGAGCTAGGCGAACCATGTGGGGGTGACGAACCAGTTACACAGTGACATGCATGTAACCGAACCCTTAGGGTTCGTTGGAGTTAGAAGGTAGCCGAACCTTCCATTGAACTTAGCCGAACCCTTAGCTGCCTTAGAAGGTTCGCTGCCATCACACTAAGCAGACCCAAACAGAACCCTAAGACCCTTTTATTTTATTACACATGGAGACATAGATACGTATATATGCATGTGATAAGTGTGGGTGTACATGGATGAGAATAAAACCCTAAGTATGCATGCATGGATGGAATGGGATGTGTGTGCATGGGTTAGAATCATATATGTAAGTATAAAATGGTATGAGAAGTTTGCTAGTAATATCTTAATAACAATGGACTAATTAGGATATCATAACAAGGGTTATCTTGAACACTAATAATTTAACCTAAGTGTTACTTCCTATCTAATTAGTCTAAAACACTTGGAATCATAGTATGCATTGCCAAGGAAGTGATAGTAAGTCATGGAAATCAAAACACAAGTCTTGAAAACAATTGAAACCAAAGTTTGTCACTGGGCCTAGGTGGGCCCAATAGGGTTTAATTAAGCCCAACATACATTAAGTGTTACTTAAATTTAAGTAATGAAGTTTCTAACTAAAATGAAGGTGTTATAAAGTATTTACAATCTAATTTGATAATTTTCTAAGATCTTGTTAAATCAGGATGAAATGTACTTTATTTATAAATGTTATTGGTTTCCTTTTTAGTTTATTTAGTTATAAAAGTTAGTTGTACTATCATTGATTTGGGATTTTGTTGTGAAATAGACAATATGATTGTTTGGATTTGAACTAAATACAAAGGAGACTCTGCCCAAATTTTTGCAAAATTTAAAGATAAGTAATTATAATTAAAGTTGGGAAATTGGGGTCATAAAAGGGTAACTAAGTTAGATTAGATCATAGATACACTTAGTAATAGGACACTTAGTTACACACACCGAGACAAAGATTTAGACACGACTACTACTACGCGTACTTATTGTATTCGAATTCTTATAAAATAACTCAGGAACTGAAGAAACCTAAGCTACAACAAGAGCGCGCATTTTGTGTTAGATCATTTACATAGCAGCACAGGTGAGTTCATTGCCCCTTTTCTAACATTTTTGTTTTAAAACGCAGGGCTGAGAAGCAAGCGTAAATTGTTTTATTTTAAACTGTTTATTTAAATGCTTTTATTTATTATATGTTTTACATATATATATTTGTTGATACTCCTAGACTCCTGTCTAGGTAATTATTAAACAGATCAAATTATCAAGTTAATTAAAGTACTCTTATGAGTAATACTTTAAATTTAAACTCTAAATAAACCCTTAGTCCATCAAGTTCAAATTCAAGAATCTAAATTCAAAGTGAAATCAAATGAACTAAAATAAAAGATCATATTCAAAGGAAATCTAATTTCAGTATGGGATCTGAGAACAAAGAATCAAAATCAAGAATCAAATATCATTGTGAATCATGGAAATTCTAAAGATCAAGATCAAGAAACTCAAGGAATCTGAAATCATAAATGTGTGTGAATCATTGAAATAATGAAATCATTACAATCTAATGAAATCATTAATATTGAGTTAAGGTGGATGTCAGTTGTATAGGGAAGCAAGACCACGTGTAACACACATATAAAGTCCCCTTCAGGTATAGAAGACTCTTGTAGTCAGGCTATACGGGCAATAACATGAACTATCAAAGGAAATCAATATCAATGTCATATCAAGAGAATCAAAGAGATCAAGAATCAAATGATATCCTTAAAGTCCCCGCATGTACAGAAGACCATTGGGTTAAGCTGTAAGGGCAAAACATTAAAATCCCGGTCAGTTCAGGTGTACTCCTTGTGAGTTATGCCTGCCATGGGTCACGTGTGAGAGGTTACAACTTGGACAACCACCAACAACTAAGTCTAATTGATTGAGTCAAATAAGGCCCAATCATCATGTCGTAGTTGTATTTAAATGTTTTATTTATTTATTTAATTAAATATTTAACATTTTATTTCTATCACTGACTTTTGGGAAATCATGTAACTATGATGAACTCAAGAGGAGCAGCGGTAAATCAAATTGTAGAAATCAGAATCTAAATCAGAGGTGAATGGAGTGAAACGCTTAATTATCATTAATAACAATATGTTAAGCAGTCCGGTATGTGGTGGGACGGTGGCTGGGGCTTGTCCCCTACATATGCCCTATATATAAGCATACTTGATTGGATAGCATAGGTGGTTGTTGATGAGGTTAAGGTTGTCACTTCCGGGGGATCAAGGTAAACATTTTCAGGGTAATCAAGTGCTATAAATCATAGGTCATGGAATCAAAGTAGTAAAATGAAATGCTTAATTATCACCAGGAACAATATATCATGTGGTTTGGTATGTGGTGGGACGGTGGCTGGGCGGGCGTTAAGTTTGACCCTACATATGCCCTATATATAAGAATACTAAGCTGGATGGTATAGGTGGTTAATGGTGAGGTTAAGGTTGTCATTAAGGTTATTCAAATTCATTTTATAAAACTTAATGAACTCACCAACCATGTGTTGACTTTATTTTTGCATGACTTCTCAGGTGACGAACAGGTCAACTGAAGAGTTGTTTCTTTTGGACTAGGTTACAGATAGAGGACCTAGCTTTTGGACCTGCATACTTTTGGACATCATATACAGTTATTTTGTATATCTTGTGCAGATACAAGATTGAAGATTTATGATGTTGTAGTAGATTTACATTGTTAAATTATTAACTTAACTGATGTAATTCAACTTTGTAATTCTATTTTATTTTAGCAAGTTTCTCATTTATATATCATGTGCAATGTAAATAATCTGATCATTTCGATTATCACTCACGATATCGCGCCCCGGGAACCTTCCGCCCGTCGGGGAAACCCGATCCTACCCCGCCGGCTCGGGGTGTGACATTTGGTTCCCCACGAACCCATGCACAGACCTTACCCTTCGACGAACCTGAGGACCTAACCCTTTTGCCGAACCTATTACCCCATGCATGGAATGAGAGCCGAACCTTAAGGGCGAACCTAGTCACCTGGACCGAACCTATGCTCATTAGAACATCATGGCCGAACCTCTAGTTGACTAAACTTAATAGGTTCGCTGGATTTGTAGCCGGACTCACCTATTATCTCAGCCAAAGCACTTAAACAGCCCAACCCCATTCCTCAATTCAATTTTATTCTGTTCGGCCCAAAGGACCCTCAACCGGTTAGGCCCATGAATATTTGATTCGGCCCACATTGACTCATTGGGCCCAACATACCGTATTAACCCATGAAACCCTTTTCGGCCCAACAGTGGAACAAACATCTAGCAAGGTCACCTTAGACACATTCAGCCCAATTAATAATTCGGCCTACACGAAATAAGAAACTCACTTAGGTGATCAAATATTAAAGGTTTTAACAAGTGATTTCAAAGTGTCAAAGATAAATGGGACAATGAAGATACAAAACTATGTTACAAGATACTAAGAGTTATCAACCTTTAACGTAAAACCTAAGTTTTATATATAGAATCTCATGACATTAACATTAACAAGTATACAGGGCCGAATAAAGACCAAGGCCGAGGAGTGTTAGCCAACTTTAGGGCTAACACCAACACACACAAAAAAACAATCACTCAAAGACTCATACCTATAAGTTAAAATACAACGTGAAATCAATATAGGATCATGCAAAACAAACTCAAGTTCAATCAAGAGCGCATGCATTCATATTTGAGCTAAGTCAACCATTTCAACAACAAGGTGAGTTCATATGCCCCTTTTCTTTAATCTTAACTGATTTTAAACACTCAGGGCTGAGAAACATGCTTACTTTTATTTATTTAAAAGTTTTGCTTAACATATTGCTTATACTTTGATTTAGATAATATTGAATTGCTTATTATTGGTTATAATTGTATGCATGCTTGTGTGATCATGACATGACAGGAACAATTAGATGATTATGATAATATAATTTCATAACTCATCAACATAATAGAATAATAGAGTTGCAAGATTATATCTTACAACATTTATTATTCTTACAAGAACATACATTGAGATAATCACAGGAGAACATGATGACAAGATCAAAATACAAGAATGATATGAAGATAACACATCTTCTTAACATCATTCAACACTAGAGTTAACTAAGTGTAATAAGACAAGTGCTTCTAACACTTAGCTCACAACTCAACACATATTACAAGATAACATGGAACATATATTATCCACCACCTGAGTCGATTAAGGGTGGTAAGACTAGTTCCTACCACAGCTTAATGACAACATGGTGACTATATGGAAAACAAGGAATGGTAATCATGATAACATACCTTCATGATAACAACACCATTCATACACAATTAACATAACATAATAAGACAAGTTCTTAGTTAACCTTGTTAATAACAATGAGAACATACAACCATGAGAACAAATAACACGGATGAACAATATTACAATTAATTACTATTGGACTGTTGTATTATATCATTTCAATCATGTGCATTTATGCAAGTTGATCATGTAAGCCCCTTTATAATTCGCTGACCAGTTAGTTTGACGAGACTAAACCGACGATAGCATAGTGTTACCATAGGTTTGACAAACCTCCGGCGAGTAGGTCAGTATGTTACTCGTAATTTCAATTAGCTGGTAACGTATGACCGGTAACAGGGCGACTTCAAGTCAGGTTCTGGAAAGCGTCACATGGTGATATTAATCTGCAGTGATAATGTAATTAATCCAGCGGGATCCTATTGACTAGTAGGTTGAGAAATTGATCTTCGGGATCCTATTGACTAGTAGGTTGAGAAATTGATCTTCTCTCATGTTTCACTACTGGTAATAGCTTCCGTTGAGGTCTATGGGAATACAATGCGATAGAGGTAAATCGAATACATTGTAACCTGATTACTTGAAGGTTGCAATGGATTTCTTTTAGGCTCTATGCATATCAAGTTGAGAACAAAGAACAATTGGTTAACTTACACTCTTAAGATTTAAAAGTGACTATCAGTTAACCCCACAAGTAACCGAATAATACAAGGACCAGATTTAATAAATCTAACATCCTAAATACATAAAATGGGTTATCAATACTTTGGTTTGATAACTAAACCCTTATTAGTATATTATTCTATACATGATATAACAGGTGATCAACAAATGAGATGAACAAGTGGAATGGAGATGGATATCAGTAGTTGTATTGCAAGTCGTGTGGAGTTCTAATAGTTATATGGTGGGATGTTGGCTAGGGCTTGGTTCCCTTACATATGCCCTATATATAAGCTTAACTACTAGGACGAGATATTACATGTAAATATAACTATTGAGAGGCCATTGGGTGAACGGGTGAAACAAATATCATACAAGTAACAGGAGTAACGTTGTGATTGTGCATGTGAACAAATCAAGGTTTTCAACTATCAAACTTATGAACTCACCAACCTAGTGTTGACTTTGTTTAAATGCATGTTTTCCCATGTGACGAACAGGTGTAGTCACTTATATGCAAAGGTTAAGCTAGTGGACTTTTACAAGACCTAGCTTCATTTTGTGTTGCATACTTTTGATATGACAAAACAGTGAATCATATTTTGTATATCTTGTACAGTTACAAGATAGAAGCCACAGTGATTCTTTTGGTATAATTACTTCGTTAAATTATGAACATGACTATGTAATTTAACTTTGTAATTCTGTATTGATGTCATGTTAGCATTTCTCGTTGATTTATCATGTGCTATGTAAACAATCTGATCATTTAAATTATCACAACGATATCGCCCCCCGAGAACTTTCCGCCCAACGGGAAAGTCGATCCAGCCCGCCGGCTCGGGGTGTGACAGTAACAAAACCCTAAAAACCGCACCTTCTCACTAGATTCTTGGTCGTTCGAGCTCGATTTTGGGCAGATCCTTTGTACTTATAGCTTCCTTTTGTTGAGAGGATCTTTTAGACACCAACTTCATCCAATTTAGTGAAGAATTGTTATGGTAGAGTGTGGGTTTCGCGTTAACGCGTTATTTTATAAATAAAACGTAAATGTTACATTTTCATTAAAAATGGTTTTATTTCTATTTTTAGGTGGTGATTCCATAAAATATTTGAGGTGAAATATTATTCTTATTATTTTATTTTCGAAAACGTTTATTCTAACTGTTTCATCAAAACGTATAACTTTCGCGCGTATTCGTACGAATCGTTACTCGTACAAACACGACGATTCTTTTACTTTCCGTTATGGTTTTCTAATTATAAGATCACTTAAAATGTTAAACCCACAGATATATTTGTGCGAATCGTCATTCCCACGAACACACTGTCAGTTTAATATTCTACCATGTCATCCTTGATTGTTTTGAACTTGTTTCCTCACAACGTCTGAGACAATTCTCATGTCTTAACTGTTGTGTGCACAAATTATGTTTGCATGTTCACAATGAATATTCACATGTTATTGACAAACAAACTTATAATTACAATTATGTATTTACAAGTATCGTCTGTATATACGATTATAGTATCAATGTTACAGTGCACACTTGTTGCTTGTGTTATAACTATTATTATACGAGAATTCAATTAAAAATAGATGAGTGTCGCAACTTCCGCCAAAGTCAACCATAGCTTCTAAGCATATCCTCTATTTTAATAGTTGTTTCAGTTTGACCATATATTTGACGATGGTAAGCAGTGCTCAGATCCAAGCGTGTTCCTAAGGCTTTCTATAATGATTTCCAGAATCTAGGGGTTAAATGACTATCCCTATCAGAGATAATCGAGATGGGTACCCCATGTCTAGTTACAATCTCATTTATATATTATCTTGCCAATTTTTCCATCTTGAAATCGTCTCTAATAGTCAAGAAAAGTGCAGATTTTGTTAATCAGTCCATAATCACCCATATCGAATCATGATTATTGGATGCTCTAGGCAACTTGGTTAAAAAATTCGTTGAGATTTGCTCCCACTTCCATTGTGGAATATCAGGTTGTTGTAACAACCCAGATGCCTTTTGATGTTCTGCCTTTACCTTAGAACATGTTAAACATTTTCCGACATCCAAGGCAATTTTTTTCTTCATCCCAAGCCACCAATAAAACTCTTTTAGGTCTTTGTACATTTTTTCAACTCCCAGATGAATAAAGTATTTGGATTTGTTGGCTTCATCAAGAACAATTTCCTTATCTTGTTCAGGTCTGGAATCCACATCCTGTCATGGAAGAAAAGAACTCCATCAAACTTGGATTCTAGTTTTCCTTCTGCTCCACATAAGAGTTTGTTGAAACACGGAGAGGCTGTTTTAACCAGGAACAAAGATTTTAGACACACGGTCAAAGCTTTGGTATTAGCTCCCTCTAATGTTCAACACTTAGTTATTTTTACTTGTTTAGTTTTTTCTAGAAAGAGAGAAAAACAGAATACCAACAAAAGGAATTTTGGGGGAATGTAATTCAAATATCTCAGGCAATTTTGGGACTTAAATACCCAACATTCAATGACAAGAAGTAATAAGACAAATATCTGACACTGTTACAGACACTAAATCATCAGAATAGTACAACTAATATAAAGTCAACAACCACGGAATCAAGAGTCTTTAGAAGTCTTCAGTTCTTCCGAGGTTGAGATAGTTGTGTAGAAGTTCAGTGGTTATTCTTTCAGAAGGTGTTCATTAGAAGCTGATTAAACAGTAGTTTTTTACTCAGAGGTTGTCTTCCGAAGCATTGGTTGTCTTCCGAAGCATTGGTTGTCTTCCGAAGGGATCAGGTTCAGCTAATATCCTCCGAAGTCAAGAAGGTCTGAGGTAGTTCCTTTTTCGAAACTTCCACTGTTGAGCTTTCGATGCTGAAGTTCAGTAGTTCTGCAATCAGAAGAGAAAGTATTCAGAAGAGAAGTATCCACAGTTGGTCACTCCGCGGTTTTATTCATTTGTCTGGCTTTAATGGTTTTGCTCATGAGTCCTTAATTCCAACAATCTCCCTCTAGACTGATGAAGCCGAAACCATTTATTTTTGTCTTAAAGCCAGACTAATTTTATTTCTGAGAGTCCGCACATACTTCAGGACTCCATATTCTGTTTTAGCGTTTTCCATAGTCATTTGCTGCAGTTCCTTCAGATCATTATTTGGTAACTTGAGAATTTCATCCCAATATGAGAAGAAGGTCCTTGAACCATTGTATCTCTCAATGATCATGCTTTTGGAGATAGGATCATAGAACCATCTCTTTATTCTAGTACTGGGATTTTTGATCTGAAGTGGTTGGGATTTAGGAGAAGGACCAAAAGGAAGAGGAGCTCCAGCAAGCTAGTGAATTATTTCTCTTCTTTTTACTTGATCCCTTGAATCAAATACTTTCTTCACTACATCATGCTGATGAGGCTTATAATTTCTCAAAAGATCAGGAAGAATTTCCTTTCAACTTCAACCCAAGGTCTGAAGTTGACAGCAGATGGAGATTCTACAGACCCAACACCTAGGCTTCCTCTAGGTGCATTAAGCAGATGGTCAAGCGTTGTGCTTGGATTAGCATCCTTGATCTTGGACACTATAGTGGGAGAATGTGATGTGGCTTCTTTCTAAAGCTCGGGATGATCATTGTTTTCTCTTTTGAATTTTTACCATTCATCAAACAGTAGGTCATCTCTCCATCTTATTATAGTGTTCTTTGGTCCCCATTTATTTTGGAAGAGGATGTGTTTTATTCTTCTTGTTTGATCAAGGGTCTTTTACTTTTTGATGTCTGCCTTTATTCTTTTGGACAGAACCTCAGCTTCATTTCTAAGGCTTTTGATATCCCAGTTGCTGAAGGTTTCAACTTTATACTTACCTTCATCCAGGAGAAACTTGATCAGTTGCTCCCTCTCAGCGTGATAAGCTTCATTTTGTTGTTGATCCATCAAATCTATTTGTTCCTGATATGTTTTGACCAAAACATCTCCAGAGAGACCAGTGGCTTCTAGATCTGCTAAGATCTTATTTTGCTTTTCAGTTTCTTTAATATTTGTCTCTTGAAGATCTTCATCTGAGGGGAATTTCCTTACAGGAGAATAGGATTCCTTCAAAGGAGAAGTTTGTGATTTTTCAGCTTCAACATCAGCTGACTTTATTGGTGAGGAAGCTTTGGGGGTTTTAGGTAAGTCAGACTCATCGTCATCAGCCAAGATAAGCCTTCTCTTACTTGGAATAAGAGAGGCAATAGGCTGATCATCATTTAAGTCTGAGCTTGGTTCTTGAATAGGAAAGGTTTCTTAGGTTTATTGTTAGGGGGTTTTGAATTTTCTGGCCACACTCTTTTGTCTTCTTGAGAAAGACTGAGTGATTATGGGAGCTGGTTTTTGGCCTATTTTGGATGCACTTAGAATAGTGGGAAGGGAGGTATGTGAGGATAGTTCTAGAAGGGTTTGAGAAGCAGAATTGGGAGAAAGAGTAAGTGAGTTTTCTTTATTTGTTTGTATAGGTGAAGAAGGGATATATATGATGGGAGGAGTTTGTTTGGGGGAGATTGGGTTATGTTCAAGTTGGATAGACTCGGTTGGAATTGATATGTCCTGAGTGGTGGAGGCAAAAGAACAAGGGACAGTGGTTGTGGGTTTTGTTGGTTCAGTGCTGATTTGGTGGGATTGGGTTTTCTAGACACCCCAGATGTTCCAGTGTCCACTTGAGCTTCAGCTTCCCTTTGTTTTTGCTCAGAGCTGGCCTTGGCAGCCTCAGTCTGAAACTACTGATCTAGTGCGGCTTTGAGAAGTGCCTCATGATTTTTCAATCTTATTTCCTTTATCCTTCTCTGCTCAGTTTTATCTTCTACCCTTTTGGCAACTTGGGCTGCGGACAAGAGCCTTTCATTCTCCATCTATTTGCCTTCATTAGTCTGTTCCTTGAACCAATGAGAAGGAGGAGCTATTCTTGTAAGAGAATCTAGAAAAAGAGTATGATTAGATACCTCATGAAGTAACGATGAGATTTTGGAGTATACTGAAATTTTCAGTAGATCCAGTTGTAGCTTCTAGGTGGTAAGGAAATATTTGGTAAAGTTGGTGAAGAAAGAGGTGAGATGGTTATTAAGAAGTGGGTTTAACATTTCTTGAAAAGCTTGGCTTGAGAAGGTAGGTGCAGTGGAAGTAGGTGGAATATTTGGGGAACCTTCAAGTGAAGGTGCCTGCATTGGGATGGATTGGTGTTGCAGGACTTGGTTATTCAAGGATTTTGTGGCGAACTCAGTGAGTTTGGCCACATCAGCCTGAACATGAGCAACAAAATCCGTCAAATCCTTTAGTTTGAGATCGGATTCGTCCAAACTTTTACATATATCATCCGAATCCCTGACTGGTGATTCAGTTTTAGCATGACCTGGTTCCATCTCAGGAATGTCATGGACCCCTTTTTATTGGTTCTGGGATTTCCAGCCTCAGTTTCAAGAACTTCATGGGTTGTTGCCATACCTGGAGTCTTATTGCCTAATCCATCAAGGTGAAGTCCTATTGGGCTTTCAAGTGAGATGGATGCTCCAGATATATGATCATGATGTCTATATGGACTAGACAACCTAATCTCATCCTCTTCTCCATGGGTAGGAGATTCATTATTTTGAGCAAAGGTTTGAAGGGGCTGCTCCTCTATTGGTGAGGGGGAGGAGAACCAATGTGCTCAAAGGTAGAATCAATCTCATGGAGAACTTGGGTAATAGAGTTAAGGGCTTTTTGATGAGAAGAAGCAGAAGTGTCCTTGGAAGAGTGGATTGCCATCTAAGTGTCAAGTGACACTTCAGTGGTTTGTAAGGGGTCCCTTTGGAGGACAACATCATCCTGTTGAGAGTATTGATGAGGAGCTAGATGGGGTGGAGATTCTGGATTCATCTGTGAGGATGGAACAGATGTATCTATCTGTCCAGTGGGGACAGAGACATGTTCAGGGATCTCAACTTCCTGAACAGTCTTTTTGGGATTTTTAGGTTCGGGGGCTTTGGTAGATGTTTTTCTTACGGCTGGTACCTTTACTGGTGTGGAAGATGAGGTGGATGTGGGTTCACCAAGGATGGTTGTATCCTCAGTTTCATCCATGTGTTTTGCCTCAATGTTTAATCTAGTGAACACTTGTTTGTCAATGCTCTTGATATTAGAAAGAGGAGAAATATTACAAGAATTATTAACATCAGCAAAAAGACAAGCCATTATAAACCTTGGGTACAACAAAAATTTGGGACTCTTTTGGTGATGCACCAAGTGGTCAAAAATTATTTGGGTCAAGTTAACTTTTTGATTAGACAGAATAGCATACATGACATATTGCATGTCATATGGCATTTCTGCCCAACTAGTTGTCTTTTGAGAAAGACATTGTAAAATGGTGTGATACGTAAACTTGTACTTAGGGTATAGGCTTTGTATAAGGTTCTGTTCTTCAGGTCTCCCTGATAATCACACTGAAAAAAAACATTATGAAGAAGTTTTAGAAGAACAGTGGTAGATGCCTCAGTATCTCTCAGATTTAGGGCAACACTTATTTTGCAGGAGGTGATGGAGACTTGTTGACCAGCGACCACCGAAGTCATGCTTTCAATAGAGTCATCCTATGACACCAAGGCAGAGTTTCCCAAAACTGAATTCGAGCAACTTCTGAGATAGGAGGGCCGACAGTAAGAGCAGTGTGAACGAAAGAGTTTACCAGAATGTCGACGACCTCGTCATAGTGAGGGTACTCAGAATACTTAAGAAGATAGGCTCCGAGATTGTGAATCGGCTTGATTTTCAAAGATTCATACGCCATGGATCCGATGATGAGCGAAGAACAGTTACAAGTGCAAAGTGTGATTACAAATTTTTGCCTTAAGTTTAGAGAAGTAAAGAAGGAAAAATGTAATCGTTGCAAATGAGTGTGGTTTCAATAAAGAAACCTCCACTACTTATAACTTACCTAAAGTTTTACCTTAGAGTTTTTACCCGTTGGACAAACCTGTGAGAAAGAGAGAGAAAGACAAAAGACAAATCAGTACGTTCATGCACACCCTAATGTACAGGCAAAGCTTTGTTAGGAATGAAGCCTGGTCCGATGTCGTTATACTATCATCATGAACATCAAGGTTAGACGAAATCAGTGTAAGTGCGTCGTGCCAGGCGACATGCCTGACAAGCGATTGTCCTTCACCATAAGCATCATTTTTTGAATTTGAAATAAGTGTTTTCTTAAAGAAGATAAAGAAACTTTCCAAGGATTAGCGAAGAGCTGAAGAAGATTACCACTGATATAAATAAGATCAGTGGTCATTTGAAGTAAAAGGGGTAAGATTGTAAAATGAGAAGATATTATCGAGCCGTGGGAACAATTAATGAGTGTCAATTCAATTAATTATAGGGACTCTAATCTTTCAGAGTGATTAGTGATGGTAAATCAGGCGTAATTATCAAGAATTTGATAACTATAGAGAGAAGTGAATTTTAACCATGGAAGATTTTTTAACCTTGGAAGAATCTTATCCTCGGAAGAGTTTTAACCATGGATAAGTTACCAGGTGAAAACCTTGGAAGGAGTGGAGACCTCGAAAGGAGTGGAGACCATGGAGTGTTTTAAATGTAACAACGGATGGTTATAACCACGGATAGATATAAAACAGTGATTAGTATAACCACTGAAATTATCTGTGTTTTAGGACAACCACTGAGTAAAACCAAGGTTGTTTCATCAGTGGTTGTCTAATTATCCGTTGTTAGGACAATTGTTGAGAATTATCCTTTTATGTATTTATTTTAAGGTTCAAGAAACATATTCTTAACCATGTTTATTAACTTATATTTATCATACATAATTTGGCAACAAACTTAGAAAAGATTGAAAAGTCCAAAGGTTTGGTAAATATCCCGCTATTTGATCAGTTGTAGATACATGTTCTGGGACTATCAATCCCTTTTCAAAACAATCTCTAATAAAGTGATGCCTTATCTCTATGTGTTTGGTTTTAGAGTGATAGACAAGATTTTTTATTATATTTTTGGCAGCTTCACTGTCTATTAAAAGACGTGTCTTTAGTTCAGATATTCCAAAATCCAATAGTTGGTATTGTAACCAAAGGATTTGGGTTGTACAATGAGCTGCTGCAATGTACTCAGCTTAAGCAGTTGAATTTGACACTGATGTTTGCTTTTTTCTTTGCCATGAGACCAAGCAATTCGCAAAGAACTGACATCCTCCTGAAGTAGACTTCTTGGTAAATGAGCATCCAGCATAATCACTGTCTGAAAAACCTACGAGCTTGCAAGATTGATTAGCAGGATACCAAATACCTAGCGTAGGAGTGCCTTTAAGGTATCTTAATATCGTCTTCACAAATGATAAATGGGATTGTTTAGGGGCACATTGGTATCTTGCACAGGCACATGTTGCATACATGATGTCTGGCCTTGATGCAGTAAGATACATAAAAGATCCAATCATGCACCTATAGAGAGTTTGATTTACAGTATCACCATTTTCATCTGGACTTACTCCATGGGCAGTTGCCATAGGAGTATAAATTATTTTGCAATCATCCATTTCAAATTTATTCAGAAGATCCTTTACATATTTAGATTGATGAATGAAAGTCTCATTAGGGGTTCGTTTGACTTGGAGTCCTAAAAATGTTTTTAGTTCACTTAAAGCACTCATTTCAAACTTAGAAGACATTAATTTAGAAAATTGTTCACACAAGGAAGGTTTTGTTGATCCAAAAATGATGTCATCGACATAGATTTGAACCAGCAAAAGTTCCTTGTATACTTTCTTGATGAACAAGGTCTTATCAATGGTTCCCCTAGAAAATTTATTTGAAAGAAGAAATTGAGAGAGAGTATCATACCATGATCTAGGTGCATGTTTCAAACCATAGAGTGCTTTATCTAGTCTGTACACCCAATCAGGGTTATGAACATCAACAAAACCTGGTGGTTGACAGACATAGACTTCCTCCTTTATAGTTCCATACAGGAAAACACTTTTTATATCCATATGAAATACATTTATGTTGTGGGATATAGCAAATGCTAGGAAGAGTCTTATGGCTTCAAGTCTGGCCACAGGGGCAAACATCGATGCCTTCCTCTTGGCAGTACCCTTGTACTACCAATCTGGCTTTATTCTTGATTACAAAACCTCTGTCATCTGTTTTATTTCTAAATACCTATCTAGTTCCTATAGGGTATTTTCATGTGGGTAAGGGGCAGAGAGTCCAAACATTTTGCCTTTTGAACTGTAATAGTTCATTTTGTATAGGTTCCACCCAATTATTATCTTTAAGAGCCTCCTGATACTTAGAAGACTCAATTTGGGACAAGAAAGTTGCATGAAAGCAAAAGTTTGAAATCTGGCTCCTAGTTTGAACACCCTTACTTAAGTCACCTAAGATCTGCTCTAAGGGATGATTTCTGTTAAAGGGAATGATGTCCAAACAATTATTTATATAAGCAGCATCAGATGAAGATGGATTCTCAGAGGGATTGGGGGAGCTTTCAGATGTGGTAGCATGAGCTTGTTCAGGGATATCTACAGGTACATTATCTAGTGCTGGGGATAAGAGAGTAGTTATTTGTTCATTCTGATCTTGAGGGTTTATTGGATAAGATGGGATAGAAGTAAGAAGTGAGATACTGAACACTCCTCAAGAGATTATAGATCTTCAGAAGTTTGGCAAGACTCTAAAGAAGGAGATAAGGAAGAGGTAGGAGAAGTATAGGTAAAGCTATCGAGATCAAATAGGTTGCCAGGAGTAGAAGGAAAAGAGAAGGTTGATCCAGATTCGTTGAATTTGACATCAATGGTTTCCTCAAAAATTTTGGTCCTGATATTGAAAGCTAGGTAAGCTTTAGAAGTTTGAGAGTGTCCAACAAAATATCGAGAGTCAACTTTAGCAGCAAACTTGGATAATGAGTCCTTTGTATTCAAAATGAAACAAGGAGACCCAAAAACTTTGAAGATGGAAATGAGGGGCTTTATGTTATGAAGGACTTCATATGCAGTCTTGTTATGTCTTTTCACAATGTGAACTCTGTTTAAGACATAACAAGCAGTATTTACTGCCTCAGCCCAGAAGGATAGAGGTAATCCTGAGTCTGCAAGCATGGTTCTTGCAGCTTCAATAAGTATCCTATTCTTTATTTCCACAACTCTGTTTTGAGCAGGAGTTCTAGGAACACTATATTGTCTAAGTGTAGGACCTCGTAGGAGCTCGGAAACAATCTGGTTCCAAGGGAATCTGCTTGACAGCCTCTAGAATAGTGCGGAATCCTATTCTAGGGTTTTCCAATCGAAATCAACAGCAACCGTGGTGAATCGAGTGAGTAGAGTCAACGTGCGAGTGAGAATCGATCACCACGGGTTGAGAATCGAAGTTGGACGGCAAGAATTGCTCAAAACTTCAAGGGTTTGACACTGGAGTGCACTGGGAAGAATGAGGACTCGTAAAAGTTAGGTTTTATATGATTTGAACATGTATTTATAGACTGTAGTCATTCGGCCGAATGAGTGGCCGAACAGCTCATTCGGCGAATGACTATGTCGAATGTACAAGTCAGTCAAATGAGTCATTCGGCGAATGGCTCATTCGCTGAATATAGTCATTCTCTATTCTCATTCGGCGAATGACTTCATTTGTTAGAGTCATTCGCCCGAATGAGTAATACTCATACTCAAATATTAATTAACCAATTCAAACAATCATATAATCAATGTTAAACATTAAGAACAATATATAAAGACAACTTCCATTAATATAACTTTAATCTTTACATGATGATTAATACAAAATTGAACTAGGGACATTAAGTGCATCAACAAACTCCCCCTTGGACCTAGTTCAGCTCTTGGAAGTGTCTTTCTTGAAGTACTTCTCAGAAATGGCTTTCCAGTCAGCTCCAGCATGAATCTTGAATATACTGCAGAGACGAATCACCCTCATGAATTGTAGTGCCTGAACCATGTCCTGTACATCGAAGAAAATCTGATAACGATACAATGCTAGGACATCTTTGTGGGACAAGTTAGTCAACCATATCGGATCAAAAATACGAACAGTATCCCACTTCTTATCTTTGCATAGCACGATCACAGCTTCTCCAGTACGCCCATCATAGTACCACCATCGGAAGCCCACCATAAAATCTTGACGCATCTTCCTCAATGGAATCTTTTTCAAGACCTTAGGAGGAAGCCACTTCAAGATCACTTTATGCTTTCTGGTGTCTCCATCAATCTCTGGCAAATAATAATGTTCAGGCTGTTGAGGCTGGAAGTTCACCCATCTTTTTCGGTATTCGTACTGAAGTTGCCGGGAAAACCAGGCAGACATGCCAGAGCCTTCACTGTATAACATCCTCAGACGTGCCAACTGATTGACTTCGAAACTTGGCAACGTCTTAAAATCATTAGGATGTTTGAAGTAGTCAATGCCTCTCTCTCTCTTCACAGCATAGCACCCAAGATCATGAAAGTATGCCCAGCTCAAGATTTGACCTCCAGCCTTGTAGCCTTTGGTTCTGTATACTTTCTTGTGCGTAGCTGGCAACTTCATGGTGCTTTCTTTCTTGAGAACCTCCCAGTAGGCCTCCCATTCCTCTTTTCTCTTCTTTTGATCATCAACTTCGGCTTTGCTAACCTCAACTTGTTCTTCTAAGTATCGGATCAGTAGATATTCAGTGACTTGATCAAACTGATCAGTAAATGTAGGCAGCTCTTGCTCAGCTGATGTATACTTGGGATATTCCTCATCAGTAATATCTTCAAGAATAACCTCGTCTATATCATCAAAAGCCTTGGAGTAGGCTCATCAAACACTGGAACTGAGGTATCATCAGTAATAACCTCATCAGGATTTAACCTGAACAACTCAACTATCTGCTCCTTTGATAAGCAGTGTATGATCTCCCCCTCCTCTTTGTCATAGCTAACTGAGTGCTGTATGATGCCTTGAGCGTCAATAATCATAGTGAGTGTCTCATCCAATTGACGTCTCACAGGCACAGCTTCGACTTCCTCAGTAGCTGCTGATTCTTCAGTTTGTGTCGGAGGAGGTGGAGGAGGAGCCTGTTTCTTCTTGTCTTGCATGGATTTTGATCTGATCTCAGAAGTAGAAGGGGCTTGACCATCATTATCATCATCATCTGAACTAGATGAATCAGAAGACCTGCTTCCTGACTCGTCCTGATCTGAGTCATCTTCTTTATCAGTGTCTTCATAATCGACTTTCTCCTCATCAGATTCTTCTTCCTCTTCTTCTTCTTCCTCTTCCTTTTCTTTCTCAGAATCTGAATCATCGGATTGAGCACTAGTGCCTTCAATTCTGGGAGTGCTGTCTTTGAGATTCTCAACTTGTTCAGCAAGACGAGCATTCTCAGTCTCTTGGGACAGAATCCGGTCACTGAAATCAGTGACAGTTAATGCCAGCTGATGATGCTCATCAATATAATTCAGCAACTGCTCCTCTTGCTGAGCAGAACGAGCCCGTAGATCAGCTCTCTGATCGGCAACTTGAAGAAGCAAGGTATCCTGCTCCTCTACTCGTTGTGTAAGCTGAGCAATGATTAATTCCTGCTCCTTGTTCTTCTTTTCTTGTTCCATGCTCCTCTCCATCAATCTAAGTACCATACTGTTCCGTGTGCTCAGCTGATCAACAACTGAAACAGTAGGTATGAACGTGTCAGCTCGTGAAGTGGAGGGACCAGCAGAGGCAGCAGTAAATATGGGAGCCTGGGCTATAGAGGTGGTCAGAGGGGCAACAGTAGTACGAATCGGAATAGCCCTTGACCTGGTCAGTGAAGAAACTGAGACAGCTGCTATTGATGTGACAGTAGTTGTAGCAGCTATCGCCAGTTCTGACCTCCTCTGGAATGAAAATCTAGATCTCTTTCTTCTCCCTGCCAAAAAGATGTAGACTGAACAGCTGCAACAGACACAGCTGCAGTGATAGGAGCAGAGGAACGAGGAGGAGGAGAAATATCAAACTCGGGAATAAATGAGGGATCAGTAATCTCCTCCATCTCAGCTTCACTCCTCTTCCTTTTCCTCTTTATCATCCTGCCACTAACCCAGATACTCTCAAACTCCTCATCTGGTGTATCTTCTGAATCAGAACTACCAGCGTCATCAGCACCAGCTTCACCTTCACCATCACTTGAGTCCTCTGACTCATCTCCATCACCAGCAGATGTGGTGACTGTAGTATCAAAAGAAGTAGTCACTATGGAGGCAGTAGTGGTGACCATGAAATCCAACTCCAACAGGGAGTCAATGTCAACATCCTCATCAGCAGCTATAGAGGTGCTAACTCCTGCACCTGTATCAATACCAGCACTAACATCAACAGTACTCACTATAACTGAGCTTTCTCCAGCTCCACCAGCACCACTTCCACCTTCACCTGCACCACCAGCAACAGTACTCACAATAATACTAGCACTTGCACCGTCACCACCTCCACCAGCTCCACTATCACCATCATCACCATCATCCCCATCATCACCAGGCACAACTATGTCCTCCACCTTAGAGTCTGAGTCATCATGCCTCCATCTCCGACCAGATGGAGCAATGTAATCAGGCCTCGAAAGATGACCAAACAATGATCGTAGAGTCGGCTTCCTGTCTTTCCCTCTGTATGACATTACTCTATTGAGAGTAGTGTCATTCATGTGTTCCAGGTTGATGATATCAGCATCGATCTTCGGTAAATCGGGCAACTGAGCATCAATCAAGTGCTGCAGAAACCTAGGATACATCAAGAACTTTTTGTCTCCCTTCAGTGCCACATTCTCCTTCATATGAGTGAAGATCAACTCAGAGAAGTTGAATGGCCTGTTAAGCACCAATGCAACAAAGGCACACTGAATAGTCTCCCGCATGTCTTCGAATCCACTTCTCCTTGACCCGAGACATTGAATCAAACATGAGCAAGATACTTGAACTGCGGAGACATATATGCCTTGTTAAGAATCCCCGCTCCTAGATCGCCCTCGTACTTACACCTCATAAAGCAGCCGCAAACTAAGTAGCGATCTAACAAATATGGCTGATCAGGTGAATCCTGGAAACCACAAACTCTCCTGATGTGCTCGGCTGATATAACAACATCGTGTCCCAACATCTTGCCTCTAATAACAGGAAGCTCAGCCTCACAATCAATATCTGCAGAAGCCCAGAAATCTTGCTGGTGAGAGTGATATGGCACATGTATAGTAGAAATGGCTGTAAAGATCCTCGAACGCCTCAGAAATGGGATGATCTCTGTGTAATGTTTGGCGTTCGAAGTGGTGAGATCCAAATGAGCACAAATGTTGTTCTTCGTCACTGACTTGTATCCAGCCATTCTGAACATCAGATAAAGACATGTTAGAACAGTTCAATAGCTTAAAATATTGAAATCAGATGAAAAACTAGAACATAGAATCAGTTTAAACTGATATGCCGAATGAAGTGAATTTGGACGAATGAACACTTTGGTCGAATCAGTCATTCGCCGAATGAGCTATTCGTCAATTGAGTCATTCGCCGAATGAGTCATTAGCTATCTTGGCTATTCGTCGAATGAGCCATTCGCCGAATGGGTTACATTCGCCAAATGAGTCATTCGCCGAATGACGACATTCGGCTGTCAGTTCTAATTCAAACCCTTCTTTTTAAAATTTTCAAATCAGTTCGCAAAAACCACATATTCACAATCAGAAATGACCGATTAACACATTTAAAACAGGTCGAATGAGGTTTTAAGTCCATTTCAACCATTTATTGCAAGGACGAAATGAAAAACCCTAAAACCCTAAAATTTGTTTGGTTTTTGATGATTTCACGGTCAGAATTTGACGATATTCGATCCCAATGTACCTGAGACAACAATAAACAAGATTATCAGTGGCTGGCTGAGTAGAAATCACGAGAAAAAGATCGACCGAAGAAAGAAGGTTTTTCGGACGAATGTGAGCACACAGTAAAGGGCGAAAGAGAGTTTGGGCGAATGAGGTAGTTCACACGATTGAATGTTTATATAGGGTGAACCATTCGCCGAATGAAAATGACGAATGAGTCATTCGTCATTAGATCATTCACCGAATGACACCAACGAATAAGTCATTCGACACATAGTCATTCGCCGAATGTGGATGGCGAATAGGTCATTCGACATTAGGTCATTCGCCGAATGAGAGTGACAAATGAGTCATGAGTCATGAGTCATTCGCCGAACGAGTATATCGAATGGATCATTCGGTATGATTCATTCGTCGAATGAGAATGTCGAATGGGTCATTCGACACAAGTTATTCGCTGAATGTTTCATTCGCCGAATGAGTTACATTCGGTCGAATGAGACATACACAACACAAAACACAACCAATTTCAAGATTTAACAGTTTGAACAGTAAAACAAATGCCATTTATGAAGATATGTCTGGTTTGGTTCTGGATTCAGATAAGACAGACATCTGAATCTGTTGATACATGTAATGTCCCTAGTTCGGTTTTGTAACTCTAATCATGTAAAGTTCAAAGTTATTAATGGAAGTTGTCTTTATATATCATTCTTAATGTTTATTATTAATTATATGTTTAGTTGATTTGATTAAATTAATGTTGAGTATGAAGATTGCTCATTCGGCCGAATGACTCTAGAATGAAGTCATTCGCCGAATGAACATCATAGCGAATGTCTGGCGATAGAATGAGTCATTCGCCGAATGACTCATTCGATTGATAGCTCATTCGAGCTTAGTCATTCGCCGAATGAGCTGCTTCGGCCACTCATTCGGCCGAATGACTACAGCTTATATATAGAAGTTCAAATCATTTCAACTCTAACTTTCCAGAGCCCTCCTTCTTCCCTGAGACTCAAGTGTCAAAACCCTAGAAGATTTGAGCGGTTCTTGATCATCCAAGTTCGATTCTCAACCCGTGGTGTTCGATTGTTGCTTCCACGTTGTTCCTACAACCTCGGATCACCACGGTTTCTGTTGGTTTTGATTGAAAAACCCTGGAATAGGATTTCGCACTATTCCAGAGGCTGTCGAGTAGTTTTACATTGGATTCGGATTGTTTCCGAGCTCCCGATCGGTCCAACAAAGTGGTATCAGAGCTTTGGCTCTTGATTCTACTCGATTTCCACTCAAAATCATCAGATCTGAGTCTCCCAAAACCCTGATTTTCGTAACTTCCAAAAACCCTATTTTTCTTGCTTTTCAAGTTACTATTTCATTGAAAAACCAAGGGTTTTTGTGGTTTGATTGCCCTAATTCTTTCCCAATTGGCTTGTTATCATGTCTTGAACTTCTGTACCAAATTTGGTGCTTAAATCTGGTCAAAATCGCAAGTTATCACGATTTTCGTTGCTGAAAACCCCAGATCGCCGAATGACTATGGCGGCCGAATAAGTTCAGCCGAATAGCCCCTCATTCGCCGAATAGGTCTCATTCGGCGAATAGCTCCTTCGCCATTGTCATTCGCCGAATAAGTTTTATACTCTACTCTCATTCGGCGAAAGAACTCATTCGACATATGTCATTCGCCGAATAGGTCATTCGATCTTCTCATTCGCCAGTTGTCATACTCAGCCTTCATTCGCCAGTTTCTGTTCATTCGGCCCCGACATTCGCCAAAACCAGTTCATTCGGCAACTTTTCTGAGATTTTTCTAAGTGTTGAAGTTTGTCATTTCTGATTAAATGGAAGACTTAGCACTGATGGCGAACCAGAATCATCGTATTCAGACATTATTATTGACAGAGAATGAGACGGGGAACTCCAATAAAGCTCCCAAGTTACTAACCTTAGACGATTATCCTCACTGGAAGTATCGGTTTGAGATTCACATCAATGGGGTGGATACAAATCTGTGGATGATGATTGAAGGAGGTTATCTGAGGCCTCTGAATGAAGATGGAACTCCTATGCTAGTCACACGGATGACTGAGCCTCAGAGGAAGCTGTATGATTATGAGAAGAAAGCCTATGCTATTTTGTCACAGTCCATTGCCACTGATATCTTCCATCAGTTTAGACAGTTTACTTCGGCTAAGCTACTGTGGGATGCACTGCAACAAAGATATGAGGGTAATGATGCTTTGAAGAGTATCAAGTCAAAGGCACTGAGAAAGGAATTCAATAGCTTCATGTATGTGGGAAATGAGTCACTGGATGAGCTTATTGCCAGGTTTTATCATCTGTTGAGTGAGTTGTTCAATCATGAGGTCAAAACTACAACTCAAGAAAAGATTCAGTGTTTAGCAGATGCTTTACCTCCAAAGTGGGAATCCTTCTTGATGGTACTCAAGCAAAATCAGATGATGGCTCATATGGACATCAATGATTTCATTCAGAAGCTAAAAGAGTAGGAGATAGAGAACAAATGGAAGGCCAAGAGAGTTGTGCAAGTTCAAGATCCTTCTCTATACTACTCCACTCCCACAGTTGATAAATCCACAACTCATGCTCCTCTGAAGACTGCTTTTGTTTCTAAAACATCTGAAGCTTCATCTGCAGCTCAGATGAATTTCAGTCAATCTTCTTCATCAAGTTCACAACAAGAGCATCATCAGCCTACCGTAAGTCTAAAAACAGATAACTTTGACAAGGTCACAGTAGAGATTGCAAAAGAGCATATGTGTTTCTGTCAACATTGGTTAGCTCATATGATGGATTAGTTGCTGGTCAGATCGGCAATCCATATTTGACCAATGATGATTACTCTCAGATAGATCCTGATGACATGGAGAGAATTGACATTATGTGGGCATTGGCTAGTGCAGTTAGAAGAGCAAAGGAGTTTGTGAAAAGGACTGGGAAGGATATCAATCTAAACAAGGAGTCCAAGTTTGGATTTGATATGGCATCTGTCACATGCTACAACTGTGGTGAGAAGGGTCATTTTGCCAGACAATGCAAGCAGCCGAAGAAAGCTGGCAACAAGAATCCATTTCAGCATCAGAAATCCTCTACTGCCAATCCAGAAAGGAGATTAGTTCCCATTGATTCTCCTTCTCAAGTTGGATCTTCATCCCCTGCTAGTAAAGCTTTAATGGTTCAACAGGATGAAGGGGTGAACTGGGACTTCATGTTTAATGCTGATAAAGAAGATCAAGATAAAGCTTGTGTGGCAGAGATTCAGCAGTCTGAAGGTCAAAGTGAAGAAAGCATTCGGGTAGATTCATTGAGGAATGATGACAAGATCTCAAGTTCAGAATCAGACAATCTGACAGATTCAGACACTCAAGATTCTGATGCTGAAGCTGATGACTCCTCTACTCAATTTGCCTTGATGGTAAACTCTTCTGCTTCTACAGAGTCAGAGCAGGTATACATTGACTGTTTATCTTCACATTCAGAGTGTTTTAATTGTGTTGATCTTAGAAGTAAGGTCCTTGCTTATCAGACACATAACAGTGTTTTGATGAACGATCTCGACTTGTGCATTGAGGCTAACAAAGTTTTAAAATCTAATGAAAAAGATTTTCAAGCTAAAATTGATCTTTTAAATAGACAATTGCATGAGGCAGAAATCGCAGTGCTGAATAAGCAAGATGCTATCACTTCTTATCTCAATACCATCAATGAGATCAAGAAGAAGTTAGCAATAGTCGAGTGTGACTATGAGACCTTAGGACAAAAGCTCAAGAGCTATGAAAGCTCATCTTATATCATTGAGCACATGCTCAGTAGGGGTACTGATCAGGGGAAGGAAAAGGTTAACTATCAAAATTGTCCTCCACCCATCCTCAATGCATTTGTCAATACACCAAATGACAAAGATGTAAAGGATTTTCAAGTTACTACTCCGTTAGTAATTGATCCAGTCGGTCTGAGTACAAATCAGAGTTCTTCAACGACTGCTGGATCTCGGGTGGATGGAGTTGTTGAAGATTGGGTCTCAGATTCCGAGGATGAATCAGAATATAGTACTCCTCGAAATCAAACCTCTGTTGTTATGAAAGGTGACCCAATCTGCAACTCAAAAATTTACAAAGAATTGTGCTTTGTTAAAGCTTCACAAGAGTCTGAAGCTAAGCATGTTACCAATTCAGCTTTTGTTGGTAACAAAGGGACAAAAGGTTTGGGTTTTAAGCCAGATTGTCAGAAAACAAATGTTTTTAAATCAAATAGAAAACCATTTTCTGATTTAAAACATTTTCATAAAAAAGGTGACAAAGTCTGTTTTGAATGTGGTGAGTCTGGGCACATTGTGAGATTTTGCCCTCATTTGATCAGGCCAAAGGTTGTTTCTTTCAGAAAATTAAATTCTGCTTTACCAAAACCGGTTAAATCTGTACCTAAGCCTGTTCAAACAAAGGCCAAACAACCGGTTCAGATTATCACTTCAGACAAGGGTAAAGGAAAACAGGAAACTTTGCATGTTCCAAGTGTGCCTAAAGTTAACCAAGCAAAATCATCATCCATTTATCTGAAAACCTCTTTTGATAAACATGCAATTTGTGAAGTTAAATCATCTGAGGATTCTGTTTCACCTATTTCAGATAAATCTTTTCCTGATGGAAAATGGATTGATGTTTGGATCCGAGACTCTATGGGTCAACCCAAGACTGTAAAGGCTTGGGTTCCCAAAGTGAACTGATTGTCTCTTTATTGTGCAGGTTGCCCCAAAAGCTGGAGTTAACAGCAATTGGATCGTTGATAGTGGGGCTTCCAGACACATGACTGGTGATATTTCTCTGCTCACCAATGTGAATGCAGTTCGAGGTGGATATGTTGCTTTTGCCGGTGACAAAGGCGGGTTTATTACAGGAGAGGGAATTCTGACAAATGGACAAGTTTCATTTGATAATGTCAGATATGTTAAACAGCTGGAAAACAACCTCCTGTCAGTCTCTCAGATTTGTGACAAAGAGTACAAGGTCTTATTTGATGATTCAAAATGTTACATTCTCAAGCAAGGTGTTAAGATACCTGAAGATTGGATTTTGATGTCTGCTCCGAGGAAGCAAGATTTGTACGTTCTCAATATGGCCACAGCTTCAACTACATCCTCCACAGCTTCATGTTTTATGACAAAGGCAACTGAGAAAGATTCAATCCTTTGGCATAAGAGGATGGGCCATTTGAGTTTACGTAAGATGAATCATTTGGTACACAATAGTCTGGTTGAGGGAGTTAGCTTGAAGAATTTTAAGCTGTCTGATATCTGTGTATCCTGCAAGAAAGGGAAGCAAGCCAAGCAGTCTCATAAGCTGAAAAAGCTTCATTCAATCAATGTTCCTCTTGAGCTTCTCCACATGGACTTATTTGGTCCTGTGAATCGAAAGAGTATAGCTGGAGATCAATACTGTCTTGTCATCACTGATGAGTATTCCAGATACTCTTGGGTTTTCTTTTTAAAGGAGAAGTCTGAGACGTTTGATTGCATTCAAGTTTTGGTTACCAAACTTGAATCACTTTATAAGCTCAAGATTCGTCAGTTTCGAACTGATAATGGAACGAAGTTCAAAAATCACAACATGGAGAGTTTTTGTAATGCAAGAGTCATTATGCAACAATTTAGTGCTCCATATGTTCCTCAAATGAATGGTGTTGCTGAACGCAAAAATAGGACATTGATTGAGGCTGCTAGAACCATGCTTGCTGATTCTTCTCTACCGGTTCAATTCTGGAATGAAGCTGTAGCTAATGCTTGTTATACCTTGAACCGGGTACTTATTGTGAAGAGACATGGGAAGACTTGCTTTGAACTGCTCCATAACAGAAAGCCAAATCTTAAGTATCTAGAACCGTTTGGTGCTCCATGCACTATGCTTAAGAAACATGAGCAGGGCAAGTTCAATGAAAAGGTGGAAGAAGGGTATTTTCTTGGGTATAGCACTCCAAACAAACGAGTTTACAACATTGCAACTCATAATGTGGAGGAGTGGTACCATGTAGACGTTCAGAAATATACAATGCCCCCACCTGGAAAAGGGCCAGATTGGATGTTTGATTATTCCAGTCTTTTTGATTCATTCAATATGCCCCCATGTATTCAGATGAAGATGTTGCTGTTCAGATGCTGTATGATGTACAGAATGCACCTGATGAAACTTCTCAACCTACATCTGCATCTGGTCCCTCTACACAGATAAATGATGACAGCTCAGACACAGATGACAATCCTCCAACTGCACCTGAACCAGTTGTTGATAACCTTGTACCTGGTCTTGAGGATTTGAATTTGAATAACTTAGATCCTGAGGTTGAGGTTCCCGCTCATCCTGTTGGAAGAATCAATCGTATTCATCCTCAAGACAACATTATTGGGAGTCCTTTAGATGGAGTGAAAACTCGAAGTCAGATTTCTTCAGGTGGTCTTGCAGACATTCTTGATTTTGCAGATGTAAGCTTTTGTGCTCATTCCTGCTTTATCTCTCAAGTTGAACCGCGTACTGTCACTGAAGCCCTCAAGGAAGAATCATGGGTTGATGCAATGCAAGAGAACTTTTACAGTTCAAAAAGTTAGGTGTCTGGCAATTGGTTGACAGACCCAAAGGTGCAAAAGTCATTGGTACTCGATGGGTTCTTCGTTGCAAGAAAGATGATCACGGGATCATAGTGCGAAATAAAGCACGTCTGGTGGTTCAAGGATTCAGACAGATAGAAGGGTTGGACTACAATGAGGTGTTTGCTCCGGTTGCTCGACTCGAAGCCATTCGTATCTTCTTGGCTTATGCATCCTTTAAGAAGTTTAAAGTTTATCAAATGGATGTCAAGAGTGCGTTCCTTCACGGTGTGATCAGTGAAACCGTATATGTCAGTCAACCTCCCGGGTTTGAGGATCCATTGCATCGTGACCAAGTCTACAAGCTAGACAAGGCCTTATATGGATTGCATCAAGCTCCGCGAGCGTGGTATGAGGCACTTTCTACTCACCTTCTGAACAACAGGTTCAGAAGAGGTGTCATTGACTGCACATTATTCATCCGTGAGAAGGACAGTGACTTACTCTTGGTGCAAGTATATGTGGACGACATAATTTTTGGTTCCACAAATGATAGTCTGTGCAAGGAATTCGAGAAGGTTATGAAAGAAAAATTTGAAATGAGTTCGATGGGAGAGATGAAATTTTTCTTGGGTTTACAGGTGGATCAGTCTGAGGCAGGGATTTTTATTCATCAAACCAAATACATTGGTGGCATTCTGAGCCGGTTCAGTATGTCTGATGCTAAGCCTGCTGGTACCCCACTGGCTGTTAATCACGGGATTACTCCAGATGAAAAGGGGGAGTTAATTGATGCCACTCTGTACCGAGGAATGATCGGATCTCTCATGTATCTTACTGCTTCTCGGCCAGATATCATGTTCGCCACTTGCTTGTGTGCACGCTATCAATCCAAACCAAGAGTATCTCACCTCATTGCTGTCAAAAGGATTATGCGTTATCTGAAGGGTACACCGGAACTTGGCTTATGGTACCCTAATGATGATAATTTTGAGCTTACTGCATATAGTGATTCAGATTATGGCGGATGCAAGAGAGATTTCAAGTCAACATCTGCAGGATGTCAGTTCTTTGGAAACCGATTGGTCACCTGGCAGTGTAAGAAGCAGACGTCGGTGTCTACTTCAACATGTGAAGCTGAATATATTGCTGCTGCTAGTTGCTGTTCACAAATCATCTGGATTCAACAGCAACTCAGGGACTATGGGTTACATTTTTCTAACACTCCTATTTATGTTGATAATACTGCCGCCATTCCTGTCACTAAAAATCCAGTTCAGCACTCCAAAACCAAACACATCGACATAAAATATCACTTCATACGTGATTGTTTTGAAAAGAAATTAATCGATGTTGTGAAAATTCACACCGATCACCAGAAAGCCGATCTTTTTACAAAAGCATTTGATAAACCCAGATTTTTATATCTGTTATCGGCTAATGGTGTTTTTCAAAAGGATGAAGTTCAATCCTCATCTGAGTCTAACAAATGATCATCATTTTAACTTAGATAGTCTTTACTTTATTCATTTTACTTCAGTATTTTAATTTTTTATTGTATAGTTCTTTTTCATCATCAAAAACTCAAAAAGATTTTCTATTTTTAGGTTTTTAGGGGGAGAAATTATGATATTTGAAAAACCAAAAACAATAGAAAAATTAAAATTTGAGATGGTCTTGCTTAATAAAGTAGTGCATTAATCTTATCATGTCATAGAAGCAGAAGTGAATGTATGAACTAATATCACAAGAGAATTGTGATGGGATGTACTGATAGGCTGACTATACAAAATGAATAAACAACTTGTGATAACTTAGAAAGTTTGATCTGTGGGATCCATTTTATTAAATCATTTGAGTGAGAAACGGTTTTTGACTCAAATCAAGCATACACCTGTCATCATGGAATCAAATGAGGTTTCATTCAAAGAAAAATAAAAACAAGCTGGTATTAAGCTTGAGGAAAATCAAAAACAAGCTGGTATTAAGCTTGATGAAAAACTAAAAACAAGCTGGTATTAAGCTTGAAGAAAACCTAATGCAAGCTAGTATTAAGCTTGAGAAATACTTTAAAGTTCAATTCCATACATGTGCCATATTGCTGGGACGGACCTAGCTGAAGCCATCCATTTGGATAGAACAAGAAAAATACAAAAAGATAATAAATGTTTGAATCTTATTAAATTCATGATGACTGGTTTTAAGATATGCTGAAATGAGTTTTGAACTGTTTTTGATCTTTATTGATGAAATGAATTGGGGAACTCAATCAGAAAATATGAGTGATCATATAGTCTGTTTAGTAGTTATGTATTGTTCGGTTTAAGTTTGGACAAATATATCAGTAATCATATCATAATGAAATTGTGTTGAAAGTGAAGCGTTCATTGAAGACAATATGATGTGATTAGAGATGTGTGTTATTTTATTAATGGACCTCTCACAAAAACATGTGTTTATTTATTCTTAGTCATTGTTTGTACAGTTGTAGTGGTTGTTTCAGAAAAATACAAAAAGATTTTATATTTTCAATCTTGTTTTAGATGATCATTTGTAGATTCGGATGTATGTCATATCCGAATCCTGAACCAACCAGACATATCTTCATAAATTGTTAAAGGTTTATTGCTCAAAATGTCAAATGTTGAAATAGTTGAGGTTTGGAGATTTTCATCTCTCATTCGTCCGAATGAGAGGTAGAATGAACTCATTCGGCCGAATGAACTCATTCTGCGAATGAGTCATTCGACCGAATCAACCATACAATGTGTTTCTCATTCGACGAATGAACGGTGTCGAATGTCTCATTCGACATTCTCATTCGGCGAATGAGTATTGTCGAACGACCTATTCGCTACACTCATTCGGCGAATGAGACTGAATGTCAGGTGACCTTTCACCTAGCTCATTCGGCGAATGAGAAGGGACTATATAACGGTCCTTCGGCCGAATGAGGGTCATTCGACCATTTTCACTTTCGCCAAATCAGAGCTACGTCATTCGACGATTTTCACACACATCCAGTTTATTTGATTTTCTGAGATCTTTGTTAACCCTGCTTCTGACAATCACATTCTATTTCATCTCAGGTATTTGGAGATCGATTATCAAGCACTTTCAACCGTGAAATCATCAAAAACAGTTGTGATTTTAGGGTTTTAGGGTTTTGTTTTTCGCCGTGTAAATAGACCATCATAATGGACTTGAAACTACCTATGATCTGTTTTAAATGTCTTAGTCGGTTGATTCTGAGTGTGTGTGTACAATTTTTATGAACTGATTGTTGATTTTTGGAAAAAGGGATTTTGAATTCAAAATAGGCGCCGAATGTTGTCATTCGGCGAATGACTCATTCGGCGAATAAACCTCATTCGGCGAACGGCTCATTCGACGAATGACCAGCCTTGTCTCTATCTCATTCTGCGAATAACTGTCATTCGGCCAACAACTGTCATTCGGCACATCAGATTAACTGTTAATCTGATTTCTTGTTAATTTCAGCTTATTGATTGAGTATCTCGTATTGACATGTTTATTTCTTTTGTTGTGCAGTATGGCAGGATACAAGTCAGTTCCTAAGCACAACATCTGTGCTCATCTAGATTTGACCACTCCGAATGCGAAGCACTACTCAGACATCATTACATTTCTGAGGCGTTCGAGGATATTCACAGCCATATCTACTGTATATGTGCCCTATCTCTCGCATCAGCAGGATTTTTGGTCATCGGCTGATATTGATTGCGAGGCCGAGCCTACAGTCATAAGGGGCAAAGTGCAAGGGTATGATATTGTGGTCTCAGCTGAACATATCCGGAGAATTTGTGGATTTCAAGACTCTCCTGATCAGCCTGCATTACTTGATCGATTTCTGGTTCGTGGATGCTTTCTACGGTGCAAGTATGAGGGTGATATTGGAGCTGGCATTCTCAACAAGGCGTTTATGTCTCCTCAATTCAAGTATTTAGCACATGTCCTGGTTCACTGTCTTGGATCGAGGCGAGGTGGTTTTGATGATATGCGTGAGACCATCCAGTGCGCATTTGCCGCTTTAGTGCTCAACAAACCCTTCAACTTCTCAGAGATGATCTTCATTCACATCAAGGAGAACGTGGTTCTCAAGGGTGACAAGAAGTTCCTCATGTACCCGAGGTTTCTACAGCAAATCATTGATGCCCAAGTTCCAGATCTTCCGAAGATCAATGCGGATGTCATTCGGTTAGAGCACATGAATGACACTACTCTTAATAGAGTTCTGTCATACAGAGGGAAGGAGAGGAAGCCAGCCACCAGATCTTTATTCGGTCACCTCTCTCGACCTGATTATAGAGCTCCAGCTGGTCGTAGATGGAGGCATGCTGACTCTGATTCAGATGTCGAAGACATAGTTGTACCGGCTGGTGGAGACGACAGTGATGGAGGTGATGGTGATGATGAGGCAGGCCCTAGTGGTGCTGGAGCTGGTGAGAGGACATTGATGTTGATTCTTTGATGGACTTAGACTTCCTGGCTACTACTACCACTGCTGTTACTACTGCTACCTCTGTTGATGCTACAGCTCCTCATGTTTCTGAAAGTGATGATGACTCAGAGGACTCTGGTGATGGTAAAGATGGTGATGATGTTGGATCCAGTTCTGATTCTGAAGCCACTCATGATGATGAGTTTGAAAAGGTGATGGAAGGAGGAAAGATGGAGATGAAGAAGAGAAAAAGGAGTGAAGCAGATATTGAAGAGATTACCGATCCTTCTTTTATTCCTGAGCTTGATTTCTCTCCTCCACCTCGGTCTTCCGCACCGGTTACCGTGGCTGTGACTGCTATCACTTCTCCGCCTACATCTTCTAGAGCTGGAAGGGGAAAAAGATCTAGGTTCTCTTTCCAAAGGAGGTCAGAACTGACTACAGCTGCTACATCTACTGTTACATCAGTAGCAGCTGTGTCAGTTTCTTCACTGACAAGGTCAAGGGCCATTCCTGCTCAGACTACTACTGCCCCTCTGACCACTCCTTTTATTCGTGAGCCGGTTTATGTTGCTGCTTCTTCTGGCCCATCTACATCACGAGCTGATACGTTTATACCTACTGTGTCAGTTGTGGATCAGCTTAGCACACTGAACAGTATGGTTCTCAGATTGATGGAGAAAAACATGGAGCAAGAGTCTAAGATTGCTCAGCTCACTCAAAGGATCCATGATCAGGATGCCTTGTTGCTGCAGGCAGCTGATCAACGAGCTGATCTTAGAGCTCGGTCTGCTCAACAAGAAGAGAAACTGCTTAAGTAAATCGATAAGCACAACCAGTTGGCCTTGACTGCCACTGGTCTCAACGAGAGGATCCTTCTTCTGGAAGCTGAGAATGCTCGCCTTGCTGAACTTGTCGAGAGTTCCAAGGAAGGCACTCCCAGGCTCGAAGGTGTGGAAGTCCATTCCGATGATTCAGACAAAGAAGAAGAAGAAGAAGAGTCTGAGGAGGAACAGGTTGATTATGAAGATTCTGAGAAGGATGAAGAATCTGATGATGATGCTGGTGATGACAAGGACGGATCTGGGAGTGGGTCTTCTGAATCATCCGGTACTGATGATGATGATGATGATGACAATGATGATCAAGCCCCTCCCTCTTCTGAGATCCGGTCCAAGAAATCAAATGACAAGAAGGCTCAGGCTCCTCCTCCTTCGTCTCCCTCGAAGACAGCCGAACCAGAAGCTACTGAGGAAGTACAAGCTGTGCCTTTGAGACGTCAGCTTGATCAGACACTGACTATGATCTTGGACGCTCAAGGCATTATACAGCACTCAGTGAGCTATGACAAGGAGGAGGGAGAGATTATACACTGCCTCTCCAAAGAGCAAATAGCTGAGCTATTCAGGTTGAATCCTGATGAGGTTCTTACTGATGACACTTCAGTTCCCATTTTTGAAGAGCCTGAACCAGAGCCATTTGATGATGTTGATGAGGTTATTTTGGAAGACATCACAGATGAAGAATACCCAAAGTATACATCGGCTGAAGACGAGCTGCCTATATTCACTGAACCATTTGATCAAGAAACAGAGGATCTCTTGGTCAGATATCTGGAAGAACAAGTTGAGGCAAGCAAGGCTGAAGCCGATGACCAAAAGAGAAGAAAAGAAGAATGGGCTGCTTATTGGGAAGTGTTGAAGAAGCAAAGCACAGAGAAGATGCCAGCCACACACAAGAAAGTTTACAGGACCAAAGGCTACAAAGCTGGAGGTCAGATTCTAAGCTGGGCATACTTCCATGATCTTGGGTGCTATGCTGTGAAGAGAGAGAAAGGGATTGACTACTTCAAACACCCACATGATTTCAAGACGTTGCCTGGGTTCGAAGTCAATCAGTTAGCACGTCTGAATATGCTATACAGTGAAGACTCCGGGATGTCTGCTTGGTTTTCTCGACAAATCAAGTATGAATACCGGAAGAGATGGGTGAACTTTCAACCACAGCAGCCAGAAAGATATTATTTGCCAGAGATTGATGGTGATACCCGCAAGCATAAAGTGATCCTGAAGTGGTTTCCCCCTAGAGTTTTGAAGAGGATTCCCCTGCGGAAGATGCGTCAAGACTTTATGGATGGCTTCCGATGGTGGTACTATGACGGGCGCACTGGTGAAGCGGTGATAGTCCTTTGCAAAGACAAGAAGTGGGAGACTGTCAGAATTTTTGATCCCATGTGGCTGACGAACCTGTCTCATAAAGATGTCCAAGCTCTATTCAGGAATCAGATCTTCTTTGATGTTCCAGACATGGTTCAAGCTTTGCAGTTTATGAGAGTGATCCGTCTCTGCAGCATTTTCAAGATACACGCTGGAGCAGATTGGAAAGCTATCTCAGAAAAGTATTTCAAGAAAGACACTTCCAAGAGTTGAACTAGGTCCAAGGGGGAGTTTGTTGATACATGTAATGTCCCTAGTTCGGTTTTGTAACTCTAATCATGTAAAGTTCAAAGTTATTAATGGAAGTTGTCTTTATATATCATTCTTAATGTTTATTATTAATTATATGTTTAGTTGATTTGATTAAATTAATGTTGAGTATGAAGATTGTTCATTCGGCCGAATGACTCTAGAATGAAGTCATTCGCCGAATGAACATCATAGCGAATGTCTGGCGATAGAATGAGTCATTCGTCGAATGACTCATTCGATTGATAGCTCATTCGAGCTTAGTCATTCGCCGAATGAGCTGCTTCGGCCACTCATTCGGCCGAATGACTACAGCTTATATATAGAAGTTCAAATCATTTCAACTCTAACTTTCCAGAGCCCTCCTTCTTCCCTGAGACTCAAGTGTCAAAACCCTAGAAGATTTGAGCGGTTCTTGATCATCCAAGTTCGATTCTCAACCCGTGGTTTTCGATTGTTGCTTCCACGTTGTTCCTACAACCTCGGATCACCACGGTTTCTGTTGGTTTCGATTGGAAAACCCTGGAATAGGATTCCGCACTATTCCAGAGGCTGTCGAGTAGTTTTACATTGGATTCGGATTGTTTCCGAGCTCCCGATCGGTCCAACAGAATCTAAAATGATCACCTAAACTGAAATTTAAAATGTAAATCTTTTTGTAATTTTCTGAAACAAAATACAACTGTACAACTAACAATTAAATACAAAGAAACGCATGTTTTTGTGAGAAGTCTATTGAGAAATTAACACACACACCTAATCATATTATATCAGCATCACTGAATGTTTCACTTCAAACACACTTGTCCTATAATCATGATTACCGATATATTTGTCCAATCTTAAGCCTGACTTTACATAACTTCTAAACAAGATTTATGATCACTCATGTTTTCTGATTGCGTTACCCATTTCATTTTACCTTTTAAAGATCAAAATCAGTTTATAACTCATTTCAGCATATCTTAATACCAGTCATCATAAATTCTATAAGATTCCAATTTTATTATCTTTTTGTATTTTTTCTTGTTCTATCCAAATGGACGGCTTTAGCTAGGTTCGTCCCAGCAATGTGGCACGTATATGGAATCGAACTTTTTTTGTTTAAGTATTTCTCAAGCTTAATACCAGCTTGCTTTAATTTTTCTTCAAGCTTAATACCAGCTTGTTTTTGTTTCTCTTCAAGCTTAATACCAGCTTGTTCTTGTTTTTCTTCAAGCTTAATACCAGCTTGTTTATGTTTGAAACCTCATTTGATTCTATGATGACAGGTGTATGCTTGATTTAAGTCAAAAACTATTTCTCACTCAACTGGTTTTCTAAAACAGATCCCACAAATCAAACTTTCAAAGTCATCACAAATTGTCTATTCATTTTGTAAAATCGGCCTATCAGTACATCACATTATAATTCTCATGTGTTTTCAGCTATCACATTTACTTTAGCTTCTATGACATGATAGATTAATGTATTACTTTCTTAAAGAAGACTTTCTCATTTTTCATAATTTTTTTTAATGTTTTTGAGTTTTTCAAATTTTTAATGTTTTTGGTTTTTCAAATTAGCTACTATCACCCCCTAAAAATCTAAAATAGAAAATCTTTTTGAGTTTTTGATTAAGAAAAGGAAATAAACAAGAGAAGCAAATGAAATAAAGAAATAAATCAAAACAAAACTAACTTAAGAAAAGCGATGATCATTTGTGAGATTCAGATGAAGGTAGGACTTCATCTTTTTGGAAAACACCATTAGCCGACAAAAGATATAAAAATCTTGGTTTATCAAAAGCTTTTGTGAAAAGATCGGCTTTCTGGTGATCGGTGTGAATTTTAACAACATCGATTAGTTTCTTTTCATAACAATCACGTATGAAGTGATATTTTATGTCGATGTGTTTTGTTTTCGAGTGCTGGACCGGATTCTTAGTGACAGCTACGGCAGCAGTATTATCAACATATATAGGAGTGTTAGAAAAATGTAACCCATAGTCCCTGAGTTGCTGTTGTATCCAAATGATTTGAGAACAGCAGCTAGTAGCAGCAATATATTCAGCTTCACAGGTTGAAGTAGACACCGACGTCTGCTTCTTGCACTGCCAGGTAACTAATCGGGTTCCAAAGAACTGACATCCCGCCGATGTTGACTTGAAATCTCTCTTGCATCCGCCATAATCCGAATCATTGTATGCAGTAAGGGCAAAGTAATCATCATTAGGGTACCATAAACCAAGATCTGGTGTACCCTTCAGATAATGCATAATCCGCTTGACAGCAATGAGATGGGAGACTCTTGGTTTAGACTGCTAACGTGCACACAAGCATGTGGCAAACATGATGTCTGGCCGAGAAGCAGTGAGATACATAAGAGACCCAATCATTCCTCGGTACAGAGTGGCATCAATTAACTCCCCCTTTTCATCTGGTGTAATCCCGTGATTGACAGCCAGTGGGGTACCAGCAGGCTTTGCATCAGAAATCCTGAACCGGCTCAGAATGTCACCAACGTATTTGGTTTGATGAATGAAAATCCCTGCCTCAGACTGATCCACCTGTTGTCCTAAGAAAAACTTCATCTCTCCCATTGAGCTCATCTCAAACTTCTCTTTCATAACCTTTTCAAAATCTTTGCACAGACTATCATTTGTGGAACCGAATATGATGTCATCCACATAGACTTGCACCAAGAGTAAATCACCATCTTTTTCTTGAATGAACAATGTACAGTCAATGACACCTCTTCTGAACCCGTTGTTAAGAAGGTGAGTAGATAGTGTCTCATACCATGCTCGCGGAGCTTGATGCAATCCATATAAGGCCTTGTCTAGCTTGTAGACTTGGTCTCGATGTAATGGATCCTCAAACCCGGGAGGTTGACTGACATAGACCGTCTCACTAATCACACCGTGAAGGAAAGCACTCTTGACATCCATTTGATAAACTTTAAACTTCTTGAAGGATGCATATGCCAAGAAAATACGAATTGCTTCAAGTCGAGCAACCGTTGCAAACACTTCATTGTAGTCCAAACCTTCTATCTGTCTGAATCCCTGAACAACCAAACGTGCCTTGTTTCGAACAATGATGCCATGATCATCTTTCTTGCAACGAAGAACCCACCTAGTGCCAATGACTTTTGCACCTTTCGGTCTGTCAACAAGTTGCCAGACACCTAACTTCTTAAATTGAAGCAGTTCTTCTTGCATGGCATCAACCCATGATTCTTCTTTTAAAGCCTCAGTGACAGTTCGTGGTTCCACCTTAGAGATAAAACAGGAATGAGCACAAAAGCTTACATCTGCAAAATCAAGAATGTCAGCAAGTCCCCCTGAAGAAAGCTGATTTCTGGTTTTAACTCCATCTAATGGACTCCCAATGATGTTCTCTTGAGGATGAATACGATTGATTCTTCCAACAGGCTGAGCAGGAACTTCAACCTGTGGATCAAGATTGTTCAGATTCAGATCCTCAAGACCAGGTACAAGATTGTCAACATTTGGTTCAAGGGCAGCTGGAGGAACTGGGTTGTCGTCTGAGTCTGAGATGTCATCATGTGTCTGTCCTGTAGGAATTGAAGTGGATGAAGGTTGCACTGGCTCATCAGGTGCATTTTGTGCATCATACATCATCTGAACAACAACATCTTCATCATTATATATTGGAGACATATTGAAGGAGTCAAATAGATCAGAATAATCAAACATCCAGTCTGGCCCTTTTCCTGGTGGAGGCATAGAATATTTCTGCACATCAACATGGTACCACTCCTCAACATTATGTGTTGATCTATTATAAATCCTTTTATTTGGGGTGCTATACCCAAGAAAATACCCTTCTTCCACTTTTTCATTGAACTTGCCCTGCTCATGTTTCTTAAGCATAGTGCATGGTGCACCAAAAGGTTCAAGATACTTAAGATTAGGCTTTCTGTTATGAAGCTGTTCAAAGCAAGTTTTTCCATGCCTCTTCACTATCAAAACCCGATTCAAAGTGTAACAAGCATTTGCTACAGCCTCATTCCAGAATTGAACTGGAAGAGAAGAATCAGCAAGCATCGTCCTAGCAGCCTCAATCAAAGTCCTGTTCTTTCGCTCAGCAACTCCATTCATTTGCGAAACATAAGGGGCACTGAATTGTTGAACAATTCCCTTTGAATTGCAGAAATTCTCCATGTTATGATTCTTGAATTCTGTTCAGTTGTCTGTTCTGAGAATTCGAACCTTGAGCTTATAAAGAGATTCAAGTTTGGTAACCAATACTTGAATACAATCAAAAGTTTCAGATTTCTCCTTAAGAAAGAACACCGAAGAGTATCTGGAAAATTCATCAGTAATGACAAGACAATATTGATCTCCAGCTATACTCTTACGGTTAACAGGACCAAAAAGATCCATATGGAGAAGCTCAAGTGGAACAGTGATTGAGTGATACTTCTTTGGTTTGTGAGACTGCTTGACTTACTTGCCCTCTTTACAGGATACACAAACATCAGACAGCTTGAAATTCTTCAGAGTAACCCCCTCAACCAGATTGTTATGTACCAAATGATTCATCTTGCGAAGACTCAAATGACCCATCCTCTTATGCCAAAGTATTGAATCATTCTCAGTTGCCTTTGTCATAAAACATGAAGCTGTGGAGGATGTTGTTGAAGCTGTGGCCATGTTGAGTACATACAAGTCTTGCTTTCTGGGAGCTGACAATAAGACCCAATCTTCAGGGATAACCACACCTTCCTTAAGAATGTAGCATTTGGAGTCATCAAAGAGAACCTTGTACTGTTTATCACAAATCTGTGATACAGATAGAAGATTATTCTCCAATTGCTTGACATATCTGACTTTGTCAAATGAAACTTGCCCATTTGATAAAATTCCCTCTCCTGTGACAAAACCACCTTTGTCACCGGCAAACGCGACATATCCACCTCGAACTGAATTCACATTGGAGAGAAGTGATATATCACCAGTCATGTGTCTGGAAGCCCCACTGTCAACAATCCAAGAGCTGTTAAGGGCAGCTGTTGGGGCAACCTACACAAAAAAAGAAACAGTTAGTTCAATTTGGGAACCCAAGCCTTTACAGTCTTGGGTTGACCCAAAGAGTCTCGGATCAAAACATCAATCCATTTACCATCTGAAACAGTCTTGTCTAAGGTGGGTGGAACTGAAGTCTCAGACTTGACCTTCCAGACTGCATTTTTACTGAAAGAATTTTTCAGATAAATGGATGATGATTTAACTTGATTAACATTTACCATCTTGGGAACATTCAAGTTCACAAGTTTCGCTTTACCCTTATCCACAGGTTTAACTTGTGTGAATTGTTTGGGTTTTGTCTGATCTGACTTGGATTCAGATTTGACAGCTTTGATGAAAATCTGATTTAATTTTCTGGATGGTGCAATCTTTGGTCTAACCAGGTGTGGACAAAATCTGACTATATGTCCAGGTGCACCACACTCAAAACAAACATTGTTACCCTTTTTATGAAAGTGTTTTAATTCAGAGAAAGACTGTCTTTTTGGTTTAAAAACATTAGTTTGTGACTTGTTTTGATTAAAACCCAAACCCTTTCTCCCATTAGGAACAATATTGTCAATCTTGTTTGACACACATACCTCATTTTGTTTTGAAGCTTTAACAAAATTTAAAGCTTGATAAATCTTTGATGATGAGATTGGGTCACCTTTCATAACTACAGATGATTGATTCTGAACAACTGGACAATCTGATGACTTATCAGATTCATCCTCAGAATCTGAGACCCAATCTTCAACAAGTCCATCCACCAAAGATTTCTCTGACAAGGAGGAACCCTCATCAGTAATCATTCCTATTGGATCAATCACTAATGGAGTTTTGACTTGAAAATCTTTAACATCTTTGTCATCAGGTGAATTGACAAAGCTGTTCAAGATTGGTGGAGGACAATGTTGATAGCTAACTTTCCCCTTATCCTTATGATCAGCACCTTTGCTGATCATGTGCTCAATGATATAAGATGCACTCTCATAGCTCTTAAGCTTTTGTCCTAAAGTCTCATAATCACACTCAACTATAGCTAACTTCTTCTTTATCTCATTGATGGTATTGAGATAAGAAGTTATAGCATCTTGCTTGTTAAGAACAGCAATCTCAGCCTCATGAAGTTGTCTGTTTAAAAGTTCAATTTTAGCTTGAAAATCTTTTTCATTAGATTTTAAAACTTTGTTTGCTTCAATACACTGGTTGAGATCACTGATCAAAGCAGCATTGTGATTTTGATAAGAAAGGAACTTGCTGTTAAGGTCAACACAATTAAAACAACTAGAACAAGAAGATGAACACTCATCAGATACCTGATCAGATTGTGAAGTTGCAGCAGGAGTAGCAGATGAGTTTACCATCAAAGCAAACTGAGTAGGAGATTCTTCAAAATCAGCATCAGAATCTGCTAGAGTGTCTGAGTCTGATAAGCTTTCTGACTCTGAACCTAATATTTCTTCTCCACTAATCCTTGCTTCTCCTGAAGTACTATCTTCATTTTGATCATCCAACTTCTTGATCTCAGCAACACATGCTTTATCCTGTTCATTCTGATCATGATTAAATCTGAAGTCCCACTTTTCACCTTCATCTTGTTGAACCATCAATGCTTTGCCTGAGTTAGATGAACTAGCTTGAACAGGAGAATCAATGGGAACAAGCCTTCTTTCTGGATTTGAAGAAGATGACTTTTGATGATGAAACGGAATTTTATTTCCTGCTTTCTTGGGCTGTTTGCACTGTCTAGCAAATTGACATTTCTCCCCACAATTGTAACAAGTGACAGAGGCCATGTCAAAACCAAACTTAGATTCCTTGTTCAAGTTGATATCTTTACCAGTCCTTTTGACAAACTCCTTAGCTCTCCTTACAGCACTTGCCAAAGCCCACATGATGTCAATGCTTTCCATGTCATCTGGATCTATCTGAGAATAGTCATCATTTGTCAGATAAGGATTGCCTATCTGTCCTGCTACCAGTCCATCATAAGAACTAACCAAGGTAGACAAAAGACCCATATGCTCTTTAGCAATCTCAACTGTAACGTTATCAAAATTCTCTGTCTTCTGACTTGTGACTGGTTGATGATGTTCTTTCTGAGAACTTGAAGAGGAGGATGACTGACTGAAATGAATCTGATTAGAAGATGCAGCTTCAGTAGTATGAGAAACAAAAGCAGTCTTTAGTGGAGCATGTGAAGAGGCTTTCTCTACAGTAGGTGTAGAATAGTACAACGAGGGATCCTGAACTTGAGCAACCCTCTTAGCTTTCCACTTGTTCTCAATTTCCTGCTCCTTCAATTTCTAGATAAAATCATTGATATCCATATGTGCCATCATCTCATTCTGCTTAAGTACCATCAAAAATGACTCCCACTTTGGAGGTAGAGCATCTGCTAAACACTGAATTTTCTCCTGAGTAGCAGTCTTGACTTCATGATTGAACTCACTTAAAAGATGATAGAATCTGGCAATCAACTCATCCAAAGATTCATTTCCAACATACATAAAACTATTAAACTCCTTTCTCAAAGCCTTTGACTTGATGTTCTTCAAAGTATCATTGCCTTCATACCGTTGCTGCAAAGCATCCCACAAATACTTAGAAGAAGTAAACTGTCTGAACTGATGGAAGATGTCAGTAGCAATTGATTGAGACAGAATCGCATAAGCTTTCTTCTCATAATCATATAGCTTCCTCTGTGGCTCAGTCATCCGTGTGACTAGCATAGGAGTTCCATCTTCATTCAAAGGCCTCAGATAACCTCCTTCAATCATCATCCATCAATTAGTATCCACCCCATTGATGTGAATCTCAAATATGTACTTCCAATGAGGATAATCATCTAAGGACAGCAACTTGGGAGCTTTGTTGGAATTTCCCGTCTCAGTCTCAGTCAACAGTAAAGTCTGAATGCGATGATTCTGATTAGACATCAATGCTAAATCCTCCATTTAATCAAGGAAAACAAGATTCAACACTTAGAAAAATTTGAAAACTGATGGACGAATGAAGCAGATTGGGGCGAATGTCAGGGGCCGAATGAAGGAAATACTGACGAATGAAACACTGAGTATGACAACTGGGAGAATGAACTCTTTCGGTGAATGAATGGGTCGAATGAGCTTATTTGGCGAATGACAGAACAGAAAGAGCTATTCGCCGAATGATAGGATCGAATGAGAGCTATTCGCCGAATGACTTGCCGAATGAACTCTTTCGGCGAATGACGACTGATTCGGGTGAACCTATTCGGCCGCCATTCTCATTCGGTAGATCTGAGGGTTTTAGCAACAAAAATTGCGATAACTTTTGATTTAGACCAGATCTAAGTACCAAATTGGGTACAGAACACCATTATATGATTATGAACCAATTGGGATTGAAGTTTGGACAAAAACACCACAAAAACTCACTAATCTTGAATGAAACAGTAACTTTGAGGCCAAGGCAATCAGGGTTTTGCAGGTTTCGAACAAACAAACTCAGATTTAATGATTTTGAATGGAAATCAAGCAAAATCAAGAGCCAAAGCTCTGATACCACTTTGTAGGACCTCGTAGGAGCTCGGAAACAATCTGGTTCCAAGGGAAATCTGCTTGACAGCCTCTAGAATAGTGCGGAATTCTATTCTAGGGTTTTCCAACCGAAATCAACAGCAACCGTGGTGAATCGAGTGAGTAGAATCAACGTGCGAGTGAGAATCGATCACCACAGGTTGAGAATCGAAGTTGGACGGCAAGAATCGCTCAAAACTTCAAGGGTTTGACACTGGAGTGCACTGGGAAGAATGAGGACTCGGAAAAGTTAGGTTTGAAATGATTTGAACATGTATTTATAGACTGTAGTCATTCGGCCGAATGAGTGGCCGAAGCAGCTCATTCGGCGAATGACTATGTCGAATGGACAAGTCAGTCAAATGAGTCATTCGGCGAATAGCTCATTCGCTGAATATAGTCATTCTCTATTCTCATTCGGCGAATGACTTCATTTGTTAGAGTCATTCGCCCGAATGAGTAATACTCATACTCAAATATTAATTAACCAATTCAAACAATCATATAATCAATATTAAACATTAAGAACAATATATAAAGACAACTTCCATTAATATAACTTTAATCTTTACATGATGATTAATACAAAATTGAACTAGGGACATTAAGTGCATCAACACTAAGGACTCCTTTGGAAATGCAGAATTCATCAAGAACTTGATTCTTGAATTCTGTACCATTATCACTTCTAATTACCTTGACAGGAAGACCAAATTGTCTTTCAAGTTGAGTGATAAGGGCTTTTATTTTATTAGCAGTCTCATCTTTGCTGAAGAGAAAGAAGGTCTAGTAAAATCTTGAGTAATCATCCATAAAAACTAAGCAGCATCTCTTTCTGGCCAAGCTGTCTACCTTCACTGGACCAAACAGATCCATATGAAGCAGATTAAGACATTTAGTTGATTTGGATTCCTTAATAGACTTATGTGATGATTTATGTTGCTTTCCCTTTAAGAAAGATTCACACTAACCTTCAAAATGAAATTCTTTTGAAGGCAATCCTCTTACTAAAGAAAGGGTAGAAAGCTTGTGGAGACTTTGATGGTTAAGGTGACTGAATCTTGTGTGCCAAAGAGCAGTTTCAAAAGATGATCCTTTGGGTATTAAACATGTAGGATAAGATGTTTGAGAATCAGTGGTCATGTCTACTACATAGACATTTCCACTTCTCTTAGCCGTTAGCAGAGTATGTTGATCAATTAAGGTCTTTATTTTAGAATTTCAGGAGAAAGAATTTTACAGCTGTCCTTGGTGAAAAATGAACTAAAGTTTTTGTCTGCTAATTAGAAACACTCAAGAGATTAAACTTGAAGATTTCAACTAAGCTTACATCTTTGAAGTGCAAATGTCCACTAAGGACAGAACCAGACCCGACTATCCAACCGTTTGCATTGTTTTCAAAGGAAACAGATCCTCCATTCTATGGAATGACGTTATTTAAAATGGATCTGCACCCTGTCATGTGCAAGAGCCTCCACTGTCCACATACCATAGGTGATTTTGGTTTGAAGAAGGTCTCTGCACTTGAGGATCAAATGCAATAGGTTAGATATGGGTCATTGTTTATTTTTAGAAGAAAGTAGAGAACATTTCAAGAATTTATTTGTTTTGTTGTGCACTATTCACCAACTTCTGCATCATTTGTATCAGTTATTGCTGATTTTGATGCAAGATGTTGATATGTGAATCCACGGAAAGAGGGTTCACGACATCAGCAGAATTCCAAGCAGGAATCACCATGCGATAAGAAGGTGGTGTACCAAGATATGATGGTTTGGGAGATTCAAGTAGAGGAGAAGATAAGTGGAAGGGTGAGTGGGTGTTTGGTCTTATTACACAGTTAGCTAATGGTCTACTTGCTTTCTTGGGCTTCTTCATCTTATTAGGGGGATTCCCTTTAGATGAAGAAGCATGTTCAGCTTTCAACTTTTCAGCCTTCAGTCTATCTCTAGCTTTTTCCAAAGGAGTTTTTGTCCTGCAATTTTCAGTGGAGTGATTTTACTTGAAACATTTCAGGCAAGCAGGAGATAGCGAAGAGTAGTTTGGGATGAATGGCTTATTTGCCTTCATTATTGGATAAGGAGGGTGAGGATGAGAAGGAGGGAATTTGATATCAACCATGGGCCTTTTTCCTTTGTCAAGATAGGCCTTAGGGTTATCAGAGGTTTCATGTTATGTTGTACCTTCTGAACTTTAAGTAGAGCTCATGGCTGGAGCAATCTCAGTTTGTTCAGAAGAATTATTTTTATGATCACTTTCCAGGTGTGTTTCTTTTGGTCTTTCCAAGTTAGTATTTGTGGGATATACAAACATTGGAAATTGTCCAGGTTGATACACCCTTGGAGGTGTGACCTTTATAGTTGGAATTTCATCAGGAAGAAAGGTGGGGGATAGAGGTTCAGAAACATTTCATTTATTTTAGTGTCAATCAGGGCATAGTCCTCTGGAGGACTAGTGTAATTTTACCCGATTCCAAACTTAGCCTTACTTTGAACTTGCTTACTAAGAAGCATCCTGAATCCTTTGCAGGACTCAACCCACTTTTCACAGCTGACTTTAGTTTGAGCCATTTCATGTTACAAATCAAAAAAAGCTTGTAGGTTGGATTTTTCAGTTACACCAACAACCATTAGAGAAAATTATGTTGGCTCAGCGGTGATGAGGGCATAGTCTACATCTTCAGGCATGCTGCTCCAATCTACATACTTTTGTGTGAAAAGACCAGGTTGACTATATGATAAAGACTGGATAGCAGGGCCTTGTGTGTTTATTTGAGAAGAAAATGGTGCAACAATCTGAAGTGGAGCAGGAGTGAGCTGGTACATGCTACCATTGGCAGCTTGTACTTATTGTACATTAGGAGAATGAGAGTTTTGTACAATGTGAGCTGTCTCCTCAGGGTTGTTATGCTTTTGAAAATGTGAAGAAGAAGAAGAAGAAGAAAACGGTGACGCAGATGTGTGAGAATGTGTGTTTGGAAAAGTCACATAGGGTGAAGAATTAGTGTTGGGAGCATTTCTGCACTCCCTGGCAAAGTGTCCAGTTCCATGACACCTGTAGCATTGGACTTTCGCCTTACTTAGACCAATCCTGGTTTTCCCATGGATACCAGGAAATTTTCTTCATGTCCTCTTATAGAACTTGTTAGTTCTCATGCTTAAGAGGGCAAGTGGATGAAGGATATCCATCTCTTCTAAGTCATCACTCGGAATCCGATGGAGATCATCAATGTTATTGCATATTTGTAATAGATTGCTATTCAAAATGTAAATTATAGAAAGTTTTGTAAAAGGTTTTGCATAGGTTCGTCTGGCCCACGAACCTAGGCAGGTTCAGCGAACCTATCACATTAAGTTTGTAATAGATTGGTATTCAAAATGTAAATTATAGAAAGTTTTGTAAAAGGTTTTGCATAGGTTCATCTGGCCCACGAACCTAGGCAGGTTCGGCGAACCTATCACATTGATAGGTTTGGCGAACCTAAAACCTTGGAAAGGTTCGGCGAACCTATAGGTTTGGCAACTTAGGTTCGCCCAGCGAACCTCAAGGTTCGGCTAGGGATAGGTTCGACTGACAGGTCTGTACATATAGATAGGTTTGTCTGATGTTGAAAAGAACTTTGGACATAACTTGGACAGAACTTTAGAAACTTGTGTGTGTATTCTCTGTGTGAGAAAATCTCTGTGTGAGATCTTGTAATCAATTGTTTGATTAATACAAGGAAGATGTTTATTGAATGCTTGTTCTTCTTTGATCTTTATAGACTAAACGTAGATTCCGCATGTGTTTAGTTGTTCGTAGAGCTTCTTGATACGATCCAGATTGATTTCACCAAATCAACAGTGGTATCAGAGGCATTTGGTGAGGTTCTATACAAGTTTTATCAAAGAAATTCAAGTACTTGAAGATTTGAAGATTAGAAGATCAAGTTATGGATCAAAATTCTTCTTTTCATTGTGATTGATTACTGTTTTGAGTGCAAATTCATCATCAATTGTTTTGGAATACTACAATTCATGATTTGGTGGTGTTAATTTGAAGATTTGGAAGAATTTTCTTCAAGTTTTGGAAGGTTTTTCCATCCAAACTCTCGAATTTTGCAGTACAGGTTCGTGAGCCGAACCTGTGAATAGCTGGAACAATAGGTTCGGAGGTTCGTGGATTTTCAGTAAAGGTTCGCTGGTTTTCTGCAAGGTTCGTCTAAGGTTTTCTGCAAGGTTCGTTGCAAGGTTCGTTGATTTTCATCAGAGGTTCGTCTGACTTGAGGTTCGTTTGACTCAACGTTCGTGAAAATCAGATATGTTTCAAGGTTCGTTGCATTAGGTTCGTTTCTCAGGTTCGTGTGACTTGAGGTTCGTGAATTGAGGTTCGTGACCTATGGTTCGTGACTTTAGGTTCGTGATTAAGGTTCGTGACTTGAGGTTTGCTACTTGAGGTTCGTGTGATACAAGGTTCTTCTGACTTCAGGTTCGTGTGATTTGACGTTCGTTTCTTCAGGTTCATGACTGAAGGTTCATTTAGATTCAAGATTGTTGAAGGTTCGCCTGAGTAATAGGTTCGTGAAGTGAAAACGTTCACTGGTTAAAATATTGAAATCATGGCAGAGATGTATGCTGCAATGGCTAGTCAGAATTCAAAGATTCATAACATTCTGATTAGTGAAACTGAAGTTGGAAGTGTGAACAAAGTTCCAAAGTTGCTGGATTTATCAGATTATGATAATTGGAAGGGTCGTTTTGAAACACACCTTAATGGAACGGATACTAATCTTTGGGAGAGGATTTTATCTCCATATGAAAGACCTAGAGTGGTGGAAACTGATTTGTATCAACTCTTAGAGAGATTAGATGTTGATGAAAGAAAGAAGTATGATTCGGAGAAGAAGGCATATTGGTTGCTAAGCCAAGCTATTCCAAATCATATTTTGCATCAATTTGATGAGCACAAGACTTCTTATAGTCTATGGAATGCTTTGAAAGCTAGAGTTGAGGGAAATACAAATTTGAAGAAGATGAAAGCTACAGATATTCGCAAAGAGTTTGAAAACTTCAATTTTATAGGCAATGAAAGTCTGGAAGCATTGATCACTAGATACAGACATCTGCTGACAGAAGTTAGAAAGTGTGGCATCGAATATACTGAAGATGAAAATATTGATTGCCTTGCAGATGCTTTGCCTGATAAGTGGAATTCTTTAGTGTTAATCTTGAGAAAGAATTTACCAGGACTGACCTTGGTAGAATTTGTTCAAAAGCTTGAAGAGCAAGAGATGAAGGATAAAAGAAAAGCTCAAAGAGAAAATGTTACACAAGATCCTTCATTATACGGTGGATCTATAGTTACACCACCAGCTTCATCTGCAAAGATTCAGACAACATTTGTGTCTAGTACTTCTGAAAGTACTCCTGCTCCTTCTGCATGTGCCAGTTCTAGTTCATCTTATTCTACAAGTGAGAAGAAGTCTGAATCTACACCAACTCCTGTTCAGGTAAACACAACAAATCTGGGGAAGTAACTGTTGAAGCTGTTCGGGATCACATGTCTATTCTGTCGTGTGTAGTCAGCGCATATGATGAACAAGTTGCAGGAACGATTGGAAATGCTAATCTGACATTTGAAGATTACGAGAAAATCGATGATGATGAAATGGAGCTTATTGATACACAATGGGCACTGGCAAGTGTTATTCGAAGAATCAATCGTTATGAGAAGAAGACTGGCAAGAAATTCACTTTCGACCGCAACACCAAATTTGGATTTAATTCGAAGACAACTCAATGTTATAACTGTGGTGAGTTAGGTCACTTTGCCAGAGAATGCAAGAATCCAAAGAAACAAGGGAATTTAAATTCGTTTAAGCCAAAGGAAACCTATCAGAAAAAGAAAGAAAAATCTGAAGAATCATCTAAAGCTTTGGTGAGTCAAGCCGATGAGGGTTATGATTGGGGAAAGTAGTATGATGAACTGATGGGTGCGTTCATGGCTTCTTTGGATGAGGACACTGGTAAAGGCAAAGAAAAAGTGGATGAGGTAAATGAGGATTTGTTAGAGATCATTGACAAATTGAAAGAGATGAATTCTCAGCTGACTGCTGGTTTGATAGAGTGCATAGAAGCAAATAAGAAGCTAATTTTAAGAGAAAAATCTTTTGACAAAAAGATAATTGATTTGAGTAAAGAAAACGAAGATTTGAAAATCAAAGTTTTACAAAATAACCATGTTGTGTCTGTGCATCTTGAATCAGTTCAGAAGCTGAAGGTTGAATTATCTGCAGCAAAAGCAGAAGCTGAGTTGAACAAGAGCAAGCTGGAGAATTACCAGAATTCTCAATATGTCATTGATTACTTCGCTGCCATGCAAAGGTCATCAAATGATACAACCGGCTTGGGTTTTCACTCTGTTCCACCTCCTCCCAGTTATGTTTCCAGACCACAAATTAATCCGGATTTGGAAGTTCATCCTGTTTCTTTGGATGAACATCGGTCTGAACATGTGGTTGAGGATGCTGGAGGTTTATCATCTGATGATAAAGTGTCTCTTGATAGTGATGCTCCTATTAGTATTGAAGACATCACTGAATCAGAATTTTCACCAAATATCTTGATACAAAATGGCTATCAAGTGAAAAGTGTTGATAAAAAGAGTCTGAAGTCTCAGAAGTCAACAGCTGAGATAAATCCAGTTGAGAAAGTGGTGTCTAAACCCAATTCTGTTTCTAAACCACTGATGAAACCCAAAACAACTACTATTCTCAAACCGATTGTGTATGTAAAGTCATCTACTACACATCAGGGAGAGTCTAGTAGTACTTTTCAAAAGCAAAAAGGGATTTCTAAAAAGGTTGACAAGATCGTTGACAAGGGTAATAAGTTTGGGGTTGGAAATAAAGACAAATCAAAGAATTTTCAAACGCAAAAGAATAATTCTAAGATACAATCCACTGGTTTGAGGAACACATTCTCATCTGCAAAGGTTGCTTCTAAACCTTTTAATTCATCTAAATATTATGATGAACCAAGACCAAAGAGTCATCCACAAAGAAAGTGCTACAGATGTGGTAAATTTGGTCATTTGATTTCTGATTGTGATTTGGAGTTCAGTTCTACTAATAGTTGCAGTTTTAGGTCTTTTACACCAAGAGAAACACGAAAGTGTTTTACTTGTTGTGGCAAAGGACATATTTATGCAAACTGTCCAAACAACAGAATCAGAAAGAGTTCAGATGATGATAATTGGGTGAATAAGACTGGTGGGAGTCCTAGGAAAGTGAGTCCTAGGAAAGTGAAGCCTGGTGAAGAGGAAATGAGAGTTCTCAGGAAATTTGATCCCGATTGTGTTCGGGTAAGGGAAGAAAAGAGTTAGAAAAATAAACTTTTTGATAACAAACAAAATGTCAAAAAGTTTGTGAAATTGGTGACATCATTTGATGATGAATTTTATGACAAATTTTCTTCAAAACAATTTTCAAAACAAAATGATAAGTCAAAATCTTTTTGGAAATTGAGATGATAGGTCAGGTGATAAATGTTTTGGGAAAAAGGATGAAAGCTTTGAAGATGGGTCTTCAAGCAGTTCATCACAACAGAATGGCAGGAGTCCATTCAGGGAGACTCGACGCCGGAATGGCGTGGGTCATCCCTTTTGATACTGATCAAATTTTAATTTATTGTCCAAGTGGTATTCATGGGCCATATCAATAGTCGCTGGATTGTTGATAGTGGATGCTCACGGCACATGACAGGAGAATTGAGTTTGTTGAAGGATTTTAGAGAGATAAAAGGAAGTTATGTTAACTTCGCAGGTGACAAAGGTGGTCAAATTACCGGGTTCGGTAGTTTGACGAATGGCAAAGTATCATTTGACAATGTTAATTACTGCAAAGAATTAACTAACAACCTGTTAAGTGTGTCACAGATTTGTGACAAAGGTTACAAAGTGATGTTTGATAACGAAAGGTGGTTATGTGCTTCAACAAGGAATTCAGATTCCTAAGGAATGGATTCTGATGACTGCTGACATGAGTAAGGATTTATATGTTCTTGACATGGCAAAAGCGGAGACGGTGAACAAAGTTGAGACGTGTCTGGTGTCTAAGGCAACAGAGCAAGATACGCATTCTTCGCACAAACGGATGTGACATATTCACATCAGGAAGACGAATCATTTAGTACATAATCATTTGGTTGAGGGAGTACTTGTTAAACACTTTAAACTTCCTGATGTGTGTGTGTCTTGCAAGAAGGGTAAACAGAAAAGGAGGTCACATAAAACAAAGACAGTTTTTTCTATTGATAAACCACTTGAACTTCTTCACATGGATTTGTTTGGTCCAATCAATGTGAAGAGTATTGGTGGTGAATCATATTGTTTTGTGGTGACTGATGATTTTTCTAGATTTTCATGGGTAATGTTCTTAAAGTTTAAATATGAAACTTATGAAAATTTTGTTTTGTTGATTAACAGGTTGGAGACATTATACAAGTTGAGAGTAAGGCGTGTTCGTTCAGATAATGGGACTGAGTTCAAGAATCATCAAATGGAATAATTTTGTGATTCAAAGGGCATTCAGCAGCAATTAGTGCACCGTATGAACCACAGATGAATGGTGTAGCTGAGAGAAAGAACAAAACGTTGATTGAGTCTGCCAGAACCATGCTCGCTGATTCAAAACTCCCCATTACATTCTGGAGCGAAGCTGTTGCGACCGCCTATTTTACTCTTAATAGAGTTTTGATAGTTAAAAGACATAATAAGACATGCTATGAACTGCTTCAAAATCGAAAGCCGAATTTGGAACACTTGGAACCTTTCGAGGCTCCTTGTACCATGCTTAAGAAAGATTCAAAATTCAACTTTAAAGTTGAAGAGGGTTTCTTTCTTGGCTACAGCCTTCCCAACAAACGTGTGTTTAATAAACGCACGGGTGTTGTGGAATTATGGTATAATGTGGAAGTTCAAAGACATACACCTATACCAAATGGCAAAGGACCAGATTGGCTTTTTGATTATGATAAACTTTTTGAGTCTTTTAATTTGTTTCCTAATGTTTCTGATGATGAAATAACCTTGCAAATGTTATATGACTTGCTGAATTCTGAAGATCAAGGTATTTCACAACAAGCTGAAGATAATCATCCACCTGAGGAAGGCACTTCAGGAACAATTAATGATGATTGGTCATCTGATGATGATCAAGATGTTTTTGAAGATGTTGTTTCTCATGATCAAGAAGTTGATCAGAATATTACCAATCTTGATCATAATGTTGGGGTCCCGCAAGTGCCTGTCACTAGAGTCCATGTAAATCATCATGTTCAACAGATCATTGGAAATCCATCTGCTGGAGTACAAACACGAAATCAAGTTGCAAGTGAGGAGAGTTTGTATATTGAGTTGGAAAGAACTCATGGAACTCAAGAACTATTGATGCATTCTGCATTCATTTCTCAGATTGAACCAAAATCTGTTACTGAAGCATTGCGTGAGCCTGCCTGGGTGGAGGCTATGCAAGAAGAGCTTAATCAGTTTCAGAAGCTAGGTGTTTGGCATTTGGTGGATTTGCCAAAACGCGAGAAGAAAATTGGCACTAGATGGGTGTTAAAGTGCAAAAGAGATGATCGAGGCGTTATTGTTCGCAACAAAGCACGTTTAGTGGTTCAAGGTTTCAAACAAGTCGAAGGAATTGATTATGACGAAATGTTTGCACCAGTGGCGCGGCTAGAAGCAATTAGATTATTTCTAGCTTTTGCTGCCCACAAGAAATTTAAAGTTTTTCAGTTGGATGTCAAGTCTGCATTTCTTTATGGGTCGCTGAAAGAAACAGTGTACGTTTGTCAGCCACCGGGCTTTGAGGATCCTATCCAACGGGATCAGGTTTACCTCCTTGACAAAGCATTGTACGGTCTACATCAGGCTCCTCGTGCTTGGTATGATACCTGATTGACTCACCTTATTGAACACGGGTTCAATAGGGGTCAGATTGACAAGACATTGTTTTATCGGGAAAAGGGCAAGGATATTATTCTTGTTCAGATCTATGTAGATGATATCATCTTTGGATCTACCGATGAACAGATGTGTCTAGAGTTTAAAGAGGTGATGATTGAGAAATTCGAGATGAGTGCCATGTCAGACATCAAATTTTTCTTGGGTTTACAAATTGATTAGACTGGTGGAATCTTCATTCATCAGACAAAATACATTCAAGATGTGCTAAAACATTTTAGCATGCTTGACTCAAAACCCATTTCCACGCCCATTCAGCCCAATCACGGGATTGAGGCTGATATTAAGGGGGAGATCATTGACGCTACTTTGTATCGTGGAATGATTGGAAGTTTGATGTACTTGACAGCCTCAAGACCAGATATTGTATTCGCTACAAGTATCTGTGCTCGATATCAATCAAAACCTAAAGTTTCTCATCTGATAGCAGTCAACAGAATTCTTCGTTATCTGAAGGGTACACCAGACACCGGTTTGTGGTATCCTAAGGATGATAACTTCTCCTTCAATGCCTATAGTGATTCTGACTATGGAGGATGTAAGACAGACGCAAAATCTACAACTGGAAGTGCTCAATTTCTGGGGGAGAGATTAGTTTCTTGGCAGTGCAAAAAGCAGACATCTGTTGCTACGTCTACATGTGAGGCTGAGTATGTAGCGGCTGCCAGTTGTTGTTCCCAAGTTTTGTGGATTCAACAACACATGAGAGACTACGGTTTAAATTTTATGACTACCCCAATTCATGTTGACAACGAGGCTGCTATTGCTATCACTAAGAATCCTGTGTATCATTCACGATCCAAACACATTGATATTAGGTTTCATTTCATACGCGATTGCTATGAAAAGAAACTTATTGATGTGGTGAAGATACATACTGATGAGCAACGATCAGTCCTTCTCACCAAGGCCTTTGATAAATCTCGTTTTGAGTATTTGCTCAAATTAAATGGCATTAGGGTCATGGGTGAGGTAATTAAAAATCAATTTCCTTCATAATCATTTTTTATTGAATTAACATCAGATATTTTATTGTTATTTTTTTTGTGTTTTACTTTTTAGGGGGAGAAAATTTTGATTTGAAAAATATAAAAACATTTGAAAAATCAAAAACACAAAAACATTGAAAAATTAAAATTTTGAGAAATTGATTCGACCAATTGAGAAACGATAGCACATTGTTTGCAATTGGAAATATATCTGTATCATACAAGAATTTAAACATAAAGAGCAATTATAATTACTTAGTATGATATGTTGGTAGGTTTATAACTTAGTTAAGATAACATTTGACAAAATTTTGATTATGCTTTATGAAAAACATATGCTTAGAATACAGTACTTAGTTTTGTCCTGAAAGAGTGGTAGTTAATCTTACAAAATGTTTCTTGAACAAAATTTAAATTACTAGTTTTGATCACGTGTTTAATTTTCAAAAGAAATTATAAATTTGCTTTTCTTTATTTTAGTTTAAAGCTGAAACACTCTTTGCGTATACTTGCGTATCGACCTGATTGTTATAGCTTTAAACAAGTCAAGTTTGTTTTCTTGGTTATTGATTAAGTTTTGGACAATCTCTGCGTATATGAAAATATCGATCTGATTGTTAAAAGCTTAATCTTAAATTATTGTTTCGTTCATATTCTGGATCATCTGAGCATACGTAAGTATCAAACTTGATTCCATGATTTTGAACAAATTCAAATTGTTTTACATTTTATTACTTTCAAAAGACATTCTGATTTGTTATGCATGATCAAGCTAGTTAAAATTGAAATATATTGTGTCAAGAACATTATTTTTTGATTAAATATTCATAAATCGGGGATGTGTTCAAGTAAATGGAAAACATAAAGTATTTGATAGTTTTGTTTTAATTGATATCTTATCTAAGTAATTTAACTTAAAGAGGTTTTATACTGACAATCATCTTTGAATTATAATTTGCTGTTAAATAAATTCATTAATTCAATCAGATATGTTGATAATTGTATTACAATATGATCTCATGTCTTTGATCTTTCTCAAACAAAAAGATTTGATTGTTTTGATATTTTAGTTAGATTTGTTAAATTTGTAGTTTAGTTGTTCTAAAAATTTGAAAAATTACAAAAAGATTTTTTGTTTTTATCTGATGTTAAATCAATAATTTTTGATTATTTGTTTGACTTTGAAACATTTAAACATTGATTTGTTTTGAAATCTTAAATAAAAATCAATTTTTTCAAAAGGTTCGCCTGAAAAGGTTTGCCTGAAAAGGTTTGTGATGAGGTTCGTTGGACAGGTTCGTCAAACAGGTTCGTTCAATAGGTTTGTCGAATAGGTTCGTCCAATTGGTTCGTTGGATAGGTTCGTCCAACTGGTTCGCCTGAGAGGTTCATTGACAGGTTCGGTCAACAGATTGGTCAAAGGTTCGTAGAAAAAGGTTTTTCAAAAGGTTCGTGTATAAATAACAGGTTCGTGTTAGAGGTTCGTCACTTTTATCATTTTGACAGCCGCGAACCTGCAAGAGAGAATTTTTTTCGATTTTCGATCTAGAACCTCCGAAGTTTTTTCATTGACATCATTAGACTTGTAATCAGATTGTGATCATTTTTAGGTATAGATTTTGGAATTTGACCGGCTAAATTAGGAGAAATGACTGGTTTTAGGATTTTTTAAGTCGAACTTGTTTGTTTAAGTCAAAACTTGTGAAAATCTAAGTTTTGGTCAAACTGCTTTCATTAAATTTGTTCATCGTTGAGTTTCGAACCTTGGGTTATAAATATTTTCATGAATTTCGAAGATTTGAAAATTTGATTTTGAAAATGGATAAGGTTCGCTGTATGAACAAGGTTCGCTGTATGAACAAGGTTCGCTGTATGAACAAGGTTCGCTGTATGAACAAGGTTCGCCTGGATGAACTAAGGTTCGTCTGAACTTGATAGGTTCGTGACGAACCTCTGGTTTTCAAAAGAACTGAACCTTTGTTGGTCAGAGTTCGTTTGACCAACAGGTTCGTTTGATATGAAGGTTAGTTCATTGAAGGTTCGTTCATTCAAAAGGTCCGTTCATTCAAAGGTTCGTTCATTAGAATATGTTTGTTTGAACAACAGGTTCGTCTAAACTTAGGTTCGTCTCAGGGAAGGTTCGCTGAGTTCTATACTTTGAAAAATTTTTTAATTTTTTATTTTTTTAAAAATTTTTATTTTAATTTTGTTTTCTTTCTGATTGTAGAAATGGCGAATCTGACCCTTGGTGACAAGCACAATCTGTGTGCATACTTGGACACTAATACCAGGAAAGACAAGGATTTCAGACCGATGATCGAGTTTTTGAGACGATCACGGATATATCATGCCATCTCCAACTCTTTCCAGATCTACCGATCACACATACAGAGTTTATGGGAGTCTGCAAGGTTGATATCTGTTGATGAGGAGTATGTTATAGAGGCGAATGTGCTTGGACAAACAATTCGTGTGACTGAGGCTGATATTCGAAGAGTATTGCAGTTCGGAGGAGAACCTGCTGGTATGACACTCATACCAGAGAGGTGCATCAAAGGGTGTTTCTTGAGGATCAGATATTTTGGAGCCTACAATGTTACATCAATCAAGAAGGGCAAACTTCCTCTTCAATACAAGCTGCTAGCACATGTATTGCTTCATTGCCTAAGCATGAGGAAGGGAATATTCGATGAGTTACGGGATTTGATGCGATCAGCCATGGTAGCATTGATATTGAACAAACCGTTCAATTTTTCTGCTATGATCTTCCGCTACATGTCTGACAACATTACAAAAGCCAAGGATAGATTTTATATGTATCCTCGTTTTGTTCAGATGCTGATTGATGAGAGGTTGCCAGAGCAGATGTTGCCAAGACAAGCTTCTGATCTTCTCAAGCTCAAACACATGACTGACTCAAGTATTGGTCAGGTCAGGGTGTACCAGAAGAGTGGTGATGCTATGCTGGAAAAGGACCTAGTTGGTCATTGTGCCAGGGCTAATTACATAGCTCCTGAGGATGATGCATGGAGGCATGCAGATTCAGCTTCTGATAGTGAGGTTTTGATGATGATGATGATCAACCACAACCACCACCTCCTCCTCCAAGACAACAACCAAGGAAATCAACTTCTCAGTCTTCTCGATCTCAACAACAAAGTAAATCTTCTTTTCAAGGGCCAAGTGTTACTCTACTACACTAGTACCTCTTCAAGTTATCTTTCCAGATCAACAGCGTGAACAAAGGCAACAAGAAGATACTTCTTCTACTGATGTTGATGCTGAGAATGTAAAGGTTGAAGATGAAGGTGAAGAGTCTTCAAATACTGAATCTGAATTAGAGACAATTGTACAAGGAAGTGCAGTGATTAAGAGACTGAAGAAGAGAGCTGTACCAGAACAAACTGAAGAAGCACGAGAAGAAAAAGATGATCCTAGCTTTATTGCTGAAGAGCCTGAGTCATTAAGGCCGAAGAAGAAGAAAAGGATGGCTAATATGCCAAAGAAGAAGAAGTCAAAAGCTCCTAAGATCATTGTATCTTCACCAGTTGTTACTTCTGTAGCTTCTACACCTCCTGCTACAGTTCCAGGAGGCTTTGGGCAAGCTCCTGAGTATGTGAATGTAGCTCCTTTTTTTCCTTCTTTTATGGATTCTACTACAGTGACTACATCATTGCCAGAAACTTCATTTCATCAAGCTTCTACTTCCAGAGATGATTCTTTATTTGGAAGTTTAGATGACTTAGGGGATCTAAATTTCACTGTTGATTATGATGACACAGAGCTCAGAAGAAGGATTTCTATGCTTTTAAAGGAGTTTGACTTATACAAGATGGAAAAGGAGAAACAGAAAGCTGATCAACCATCTTCGTCAGGAACTAGTGAGTTGGATGAGATGAAAGCTCAAATTGCTCAACTGATAAAATGGAGAGAGGAAGATGTAGCTAAAAAGAAGCTGATGAAAGAAAAAATTTCTTCTTTGGAATCTATTATTGATATTCAAAATGTTGATATAGCTGAGCTGCAGAATGAGAACAGAGGCTTGAGGCAAAAGATTGATGAGATAAAAGCAAAGGATTCTCAAGCTGAAGTTTCTGATGCTGATAAGGTGTTTATAGATGTGAAGGAAGAGGAAGAAAAGGAAGAAGATGAGAAGGTAGACTATGATGATTCTGATATAGATGAACATCCGAGCTTGAATGCTCATGGTGATGATGAAGACGATGATGGTGATGGTGATGTTGGTGGTGTGAGTGGAGCTAGTGGGTTGAATTCTGTGTCTGGAGCTATCGTTGTTTATGATCCATCAAAGATTACTTTGGATGCTACTCCAGTTTCTGCTATGTCTTCGGATAGGGCTAAAGATTGTAATGATGTTGAATTTGAAGATTTGGATGAAATAGAATATCCTGAGAAGATTATTGATTATTCTCTGCCTACATTTCTTGATTTGTTTAAGCAACATTCTAATATTGATTTGCAGAGATTGATTGTTGAGATATCAGTGGAAAAAGACTTAGAAGAAGGTGAAATAGCTTGAGGTTATTCAGCAAAAGATTTCAATGATATGTTTGATATTGATGCTGATCAATTTTTTGACTTTGAGCAAGATGATGATTTGGATTTATTTGATTTTGAGAAGGATGATACAATGGATGAAGACTTTTACAACTTGAATACTTTAAAGAAAATATTTGATCTTAGAGTTGTGTCAAGGACATCACTGGCTAAAGTTGAAGAAAAGACTAATATGGATTTCTGGAAAGAAAATCAAGCTGAGATGAAGTACATTGTTGATCATTTATATATCTTCAAGCAGATGATTGAAGTAATAGACGATAAAGTTCAAGACAACCAAGCTAAACAATTCAAAAGATTCAATATTGGATCCAAGTCAAAGATGATTGGAAGAATTATTAGCTATGGTTACTTTCACAACATTCCAGGAAGTCTTACTAATAAAGGATGTTACGTCGTAAAGGGAATTGATGGGTGTCAGTATTTTGGTAAGGCTTTAGATTTGATGACTTTGCCATAATTTGAATGTATGAAGTTAGCCAGTTTAAAGATGATCAAGCCTATTCAAACAAAACACAATGAAATTTTTGAGAAGTTATTGAAGAAGGAAGCTAGGTCTGGATGGAGTTTATTGTCTCCTCAAGTTAAAGACAAGATACATGGATATTCAAAGCCAAAAGTATTCAAGAGACCAAGGTTGAGAATGATTGAACAGAATTGGAATCCGTATTTCGAATTCTGGTTCTATGATGAGAAGATAGCTGAAGCAGTGATTTTGTTGAAACAAGATGATCAATGGAGAGTTATCAAGATGCTGGATCCTTTGTGGATTGTGAACTGCTCAAAGGATGATATTGATTTGTTGAACATGGCTGAGATTTTTGCTGCAGATGGATATCATGATGTAGGGATAAGTTACAAGGATATGGCAGTTCAGTATCAGACCATTGCTCGAATGTGTTACACTCTTGGTATACATTCTGGATGCAACTGGGAAGATGTGAACTATCTATATGTTGAGCTGATGCAGTTACAGAAAGAAATGGATGAAATGGATGCTAAAATTGAAGCTGAAAGGTTAGCTAAGATTCCTCGATCGGTGGTGATTCGAGCGGTTGATAATGTTGTTGGAGAAACAAGTGGAGTTAATGACAAGACTGAAGACAAAGCTGAAGATAAAGCTGAAGAGAAAGCTGAAGACTGAAGTCAAAGACAGAAGATTTTTGATAGCAACTATTAAGGGGGAGTTTGTTAGTGCATATTTGTAATAGATTTCTATTCAAAATGTAAATTATAGAAAGTTTTGTAAAAGGTTTTGCATAGGTTCGTCTGGCCCATGAACCTAGGCAGGTTTGGCGAACCTATCACATTGATACGTTTGGCGAACCTACAACCTTGGAAAGGTTCGGTGAACCTATAGGTTTGGCAACTTAGGTTCGCCCAGCGAACCTCAAGGTTCGGCTGGCGAACCTAAGGGTTCGGCTAGGAATAGGTTCGGCCCTTAGGTTCGCCTAACAGGTCTGTATATATTGATAGGTTTGTCTGATGTTGAAAAGAACTTTGGACATAACTTGGACAGAACTTTAGAAACTTGTGTGTGTATTCTCTGTGTGAGAAAATCTTTGTGTGAGATCTTGTAATCAATTGTTTGATTAGTACAAGGAAGATTTTTATTGAATGCTTGTTCTTCTTTGATCTTTATAGAATAAACATAGATTCCGCATGTGTTTAGTTGTTCGTAGAGCTTCTTGATACGATCCAGATCGATTTCACCAAATCAACAATCCATGATAAATCACAGATGGTCAGGGATGAGAGAGTAGTCATCATAGGAAGGAGAAAAGGTGATGCCAGTGGTTATATCAATGTGTTCATCATAAACCTGATCATTGATCTCAGAGTTATGGCTAAGAAGAGCATTGTTCCCTTGAACATACTCTTCTGTTTATTTACCAGACTTTATTAATTTTCTTTTCTGGTCAATCTCTCGCTTAAAAGTGAGCAACTTACCATGGAGTTGGGTAAGTGAGAGTTTGTCAAAGTCTGGCAAAGATCTCATGACTATGGAATAAGTTCCCATTTGTCTAGAAGAGATCTTAAGAAACGGTTAAGAACTTAAATAGTGGGGTACACTTGACGAGCTAATTTTAGTTCAGTTAAGAGAGAAGTGAATCTTTCAAATTGTTGAGTCAGTGACTCATTATTTAGTTGGCAGAAAGTCTCATACTGTTGAGACAATATCTCCCTTGTATTGGCCACAACATCATCGATACCTTCGAACTACTCTTTTAGAGCATTCCACAAGTCCTTAGCAGACTAATGGTGAAGAAGACCAGAATAAATTTCATTGGGGAGGGCCATAGCCAACTGAGCATGTGCTTTGGCATCAAGATCCAGTTTCTAGAAATCTTCTTCGGTATAGTTCCAAGGGTCCTTAGGGACAGAGTCTCCGGTATCTGTATCCAAGACCATTGGTTTGTGAGGTCCGAACGTCATAGACTTCCAACATCCAATGTGATTGTTGGATAAAACGTGTAACATCTTTCTCTACCATATATTATATTGATGCCTTACCAAAATTGGTGGCTTAGTAGCAGAGCTGGTGTTATGAGGGTCTAAAGTAAATTTTTCTGCCATAGGGTTACAAACGATTATGATCAAATCAATGGATGATGAGTTCTCAAGATAGTTGTTTGAATGGTTTTTGAAGACAACTTAGTTCAAAACCAAGCACCTGCAGATTTTGACAAACAGAAGAAGCAGAACGCAGAAAACTAAACAACAAGATATTAAAGAGAGCTTTTAGTTTTAGTCTTTATGGTTAAACCAAGACTAAGGACAAGGCTCTAATACCAATTGTTGAAACATGGAAAGACTGTTTTAACCATGATCAAAGACTTTAGACACACGGTCAAAGCTTTGGTATTAGTTCCCTCCAACGTTCAACACTTCGTTATTTTAGTTGTTTAGTTTTTGCTAGAAAGAGAGAAAAACAGAATAACAGCACAAGGAATTTTGGGGGAATGTAATTCAATTATCTCAGGGAATGTTGGGAATTAAATACCCAACATTCAATGTTACATGACAAGAAGTAATAAGACAAATAGCTGACACTATTACAGACATTGAATCATCAAAATAGTACAACTAATACAAAGTCAACAACCACGGAATCAAGAGTATTCAGAAGTCTTCAGTTCTTACGAGGTTGAGATAGTCAGTGGTTATTTTTTCGGAAGGTGTTCATCGGAAGCTGATTAAACAGTAGTTATTGTTTAATCAGAGGTTGTCTTCCGAAGGGATTAGGTTTAGCTAATATCTTCCGAAGTCAAGAAGGTCTGCAGTATTTCCTTTTGCGAAACTTCCGCTGTTGAGCTTCCGATGCTGAGGTTCAGTAGTTTTGAAATTGGAAGAGAAAGTATTCAAAAGACAAGTATCCGCAGTTGGTCACTCCGCGGTTTTATTCAATTGTCTGGCTTCAGTGGTTTTACTCATTAGTCCTTATTTCCAACATAGTTCATTATGCAGATCATTTCTTTTGAGAACTTCTTGTTGTGCATTCAAGATTTGAGTCTTAAAACTTGTTTGAATTGTCATTCCCATTGCACGTACTAGAATAGGCTTGATTCTTTCTTTTATGCTTAATGCATCAGCCACTACGTTTGCTTTACCCGGGTGGTAACAAATTTCACAATCATAGTCGTTCAGTAACTCCACCCATCTTCTCTGACGCATTTTCAACATCTTTTAATCAAAAATATGTTGGAGGGTTTGGTGGTTGGTATAAATAAGACGTTTAGTACCATTCAAATAATTGCTCCATATTTTTAGAGCAAAAATCACCGCCCCCAACTCTAGGTCATGAGTTGTTTAATTTTTCTCATGGACTTTGAGCTAGCGTGATGCATATGCAATGACCTTTTCTTTTTGCATCAACACACAATGAAGACCTTGGTGTGATGCATCACAGAACACAAGAAAGTTATCGGTACCATCAAGAAGGCTCAAAATATGTGCACGACATAATTTTTGTTTCAATAGTTGAAAAGCATCTTCCTGTTTTTCTCCCCAGTCAAACTTTTTAACCTTTTGAGTTAACTTCGTCAAGGGCAGTGCTATCTTCCTGTTTTATCTTTATGCAGTTAACTTCTTATCTTCAATGAATCATCGATAGTAGCCAGCCAAACCCAAGAATTGTCGGATCTCAGTGGGTGTTTTGGGCGTTTCCCACCTTTTCACTACTTCTATCGTGCTCGGGTCAACATGAATGCCTTGCTCATTAATAACGTGACCAAGAAAGTGAACTTCTCATAGCCAAAATTCACATTTGGAGAATTTGGCATAAAGCTTATCTTTTGCAAGAAACCCCAAGCTCAACTTCAGGTGTTGTTCATGTTCTTCCTTATTTCGTGAGTAGATTAAGATATCGTCGATAAAAACTATCACAAATTTACCAAATAGGGCTTGCAGACTTGATTCATTAGATCCATGAACACTACAGAAGTGGTGGTCAATCCGAATGGCATTACTAAGAACTCATAATGTCCATACGTCGTCCTGAAGGCTGTCTTTGGCACATCATTTTCCTGGACCCTTAATTGATGATATCCTAATCTAAGGTCTATCTTCGAGAAATAATTCGATCCTTGTAGTTGATTGAAATAATATCATCAATCCTTGGAAGTGGATACCGGTTCTTTATCATTAACTTGTTAAGTTCTCGGTAATCGATGCACATTCTAAACGATCCATCCTTCTTCTTCACGAACAAAACTGGCGCTCCCCAAGGTGAGAAACTCGTTCTGATGAAGCCTTTATCTAGAAGTTTATGTATTTGACTTGACAATTCTTGCATATCTGAAGGTGCTAAGCAGTAGGGAGATTTACCAACCGGTGCGGCTCCTGGTATTAAGTCGATTTGAAACTCTACCTGCCGTACTGGAACTAATCCCGGTAATTCTTCAGGGAACACTTCTGAATAGTATCGCACAATGGGAATATCTTGAACTTGTTTCTCCCAGGCTTCCTTTTCCTTTATATGAGCTAGGAAGGCTTGACAACTTTTCTTCAAATACTTTAGAGCCTTCATACACGAAATAATCTTTAAACTTCTACCGAGTCTTTCTCCATGGATCGTAAGTGTCTCAGCATTCGGTAACAAGATATGAACAGTCTTTTCATGGCACACTATTTTGGCCTGGTCCTTGGATAACCAATCCATGCCTGTAACAACATCAAAACTCCCTAATTCAATTGTAATGAGATACAAATCGAATGAATGATTATCCAAACATAAGGTACATCCTTGGATTATATTTCTAGCATCTGTCAACTTATCATTAGCTAACTCAATTGTATATATATCATCTAGACTACTGAAATTTATGCCAATCAATGGTTCAAATTTAGTTGAAACAAAACATTTATCAGCTCCAGTGTCAAATAAAACACATGCATAATGGTTGTTAATAAGAAACGTACCCGTCACTACATGGGGATCTTGACGGGCTTCATTGGCACCCAATACGAAAACTTTTCCGCAGCCTTGATTTCCAACGTTTCCTGGCCCACGGTTCAATTTTGTGCAAACATTTCGAAGGTGATCGGGGCTACCACATTTTCAAAAATCCCTTTGATTATTTTCCATACAATTTTTCTCAAAATGCCCTGGCTTCTTGCATTTGGCACATATGGGACAAGTGCCATGATGGTGGTAGGAGCATTTGATGCATTTCGGGATTGGCCTAGTATTCGACCCCTTATCTTGAGTGACTGCACCGAAGTTCTTAGTAGTTATAGGCTTCTTGTTAGGCATGCTTCTTGTCTTATTGTCATTGAACTTCCTCTTCTCGCGTACCCCTTTCTTTACTAACACTCTATTCTCACATTTCATCTGTTAGTGTTCCTGCTAGTAGGATTGCACTTTTCAGAGTTGTTGGTTCAGTAGAGGTGACCATTCCACGGATTTGAGGAGCTAGGCCCCAAATGCATCGGTAAATATTCTTAGTCTCAGGAGTGACCATGTGTGAAAGTAAGCATGAAAATTCATGAAATCGATTAGTGTCACACCCCGAGCCGGCGGGGTTGGATCGAAGTCCCCGTCGGGCGGAAGGTTCCCGGGGCGCGATATCGCGAATGATAATCGAGATGATCAGATTGTTTACATTGCACATGATATAAATGAGAAATGCTAAATAGAATAGAATTACAAAGTTAAATTACATCAGTATCTGTTCATAATTTAACAATGTAAATCTACCATCAACATCATAAATTCTCTATCTTGTATCTGCACAAGATATACAAAATAAAATCTATAATGATGTTCCAAAAGTATGCAGGTCCAAAAAAACACTAGGTCCTCTATCTGGCATCCTAGTCCAAAAGCATTAACTTCTTAATTGACCTGTTCGTCACCTAAGAAGTCATGCAAAAAGATCAAGTCAACACTGGTTGGTGAGTCCATATAGTTTAATATTTGAAAAATAGCTTTGTAACCCTCATTAGGTAACAACCCTAACCTCATTAACATCACCTGTACCATTCAACTCGGTATGCTTATATATAGGGCATATGCAAGGGTTGAGCCTACAACCCGCCTCGACACCGTCCCACCACATACTAAGCCACATAGGACATTGTTGTTAATGATAATCAGACATTTTACCTACCCTTTTGATTCCATCTTCATCATAGTGATAACATGCACATAAAACATTTGATAGCCCCTGGGTAACCACCTTAACCTCATTAACATCACCTGCGATATCCGATTCGGTATGCTTATATATAGGGCATATGTAGGGTCGAACTTACCGCCCGCCGAGCCAACATCCCACCACATACTAAATCACATATGGCATTGTTGTTAATGATAATTAAGCATTTTTACCCCTACCCATATCCCATTAGTTCTTCAGTTCTTTGTTCATTGTTCCTGTGAATACACTTTGAAATCTTTGTTGATTCCTTAAGTTCATCACTCAATCATGATCAACCATAACATGTGTAGAACAATAAATAAATGCTTAGATAAGTAAATAAACATTCAAATAAAATCTAAGACTTAATGATTGGGCCTTGGTCATACTCGAGTAGACTAGTCTAGCAATCTAAGTTCTTAGTAGTGGAGGAAAATCTGTAAATATCATCAAGCATGCGACCTATACTCAATCAGTCTAGCTAGGATATCTTTTGAGATACAGGATTTTATTGACCGTTCTGGACCGTTATTGACCGTCCTTGACCGTTCACATGCTATCTTTGAATATTTCCCACATGTTCCCTTGAAATAGTTCTTTGTTCATAGTTCTTTGAAATAGACCGTTAGTTCTTTGAAATAGACCGTTAGTTCTTCGAAATAGATCGTTACTTCTTTGAAATAGACCGTTAGTTCTTTGAAATAGACCGTTAGTTCTTTGAAATAGATCGTTAGTTCTTTGAAAATAGATCTTTGAGAATAGTTCTTTGATTTAATATAGTTGTCTACTCATAATGAATACACAACTTGCCTTGAATTTCTGTATATTGTATACCTAAACAGAGTCTAGGATAACAATTATACATATAAACATTCGTTAAGTAAAAGCATTTAAGTAAATAAAATTCTTACGAAAATAATTTACGCATGCTTCTCTGCCCCGCGTTTGAAAACAAAATGTTTAGAAAAGGGGCAATGAACTCACCTGTGTTGCTAAGAATGAAACCACAACAGATAACGCGCTCTCGTTGTTTGTAAACTATGTTTCTTCAGTCCCTGATTTGTTTTAAGAGAATTCGAATACGATAAGTAATTATAATAGTCGTCGTATCTAGGGTTTGGTCTTGGTGTGTTACTAAGTATCCTATGTGCTAAGGTGCTTACTAAGGCTCTCTCTAACTAGACTAATATATTACCCCGTGATAACCCTAATCCCATGAATAATTACCATTACACCTTAATGATGTATAGTTTACATTATCCCTGTTCAAAGTTTCCTATTCAAAACATTTTAACACTTTATTTTAAGTTAACTATCGAGGTAGAAACCATACGTTTTAATTTAAAGAAGTTTATAATTCATTTATCTTTTATTTTAACATCAATTAATTTAAGAAAATTGTGATATAACTTGTTAGACTCAAGCTAATCTCATTTGATTAACTCCAAATCTCTAGTTAGTTCTTCGTTTTCCCATAGTTCGTTGATCATTCTTGTGCGTACAACTTAGCTTAGAAGTACCATAGCACTATCTAAGTTAGTTGTAGGTAATGGAATGACTAACTAAGTCTTGAGTGTTAGTAATTAACACTAACACTTAGTTAAATCCCTTTGTATTTCATGCTTTGTCATCGTCTTGGTTAAAATCCTTAGTGTTATTGCACAAACCTTTGTTCATTATTCATCCCATGTGAGAAACAACTATAAGTTTAGCATTTGTTTAGAAACCCATTGATGTCTTAGGCCTTTTTATGAAGAGGTTATCAGCCTAGGTTAATATCTTGTTAGAGAAACCCTAAAATTCCATGCACACACACACCATGCATGCAAGGTGTGCGTGAATGTGGATGTTTATACTCCATGTATGCCTCATGGCCTCGTCTTCATCTTCTAGCCCCCGAGTTCTCGGTTCGGTTATCCTTTAAACGAAAGGTCCTTGGGCCGAACAAGAGTGAAGGCCGAAAGAGGCTTGAGAGTATGGGTGTATTAGTCGAGCGGGGTTGTCACCCGACTGAAGTAGCCCTTGGCTGGTGGAAGACTTCCGAATGTAGGATTGACCGAAGGAGTGTCATGGTCGAATAACCCTAGACCGAACCAGCCTCACTGAATGGATGTTTGCCGAATAGGGTTGGGCGACTAGGACCTGGGCGACCGAAGGAGGGATAGGCCGAATGAGAAATTGGTCGAATGGAGGTTGGCTAGCGACAGGCAACAGCTTGGGCGAATGAAGGCTGTCGAATGGAGCCCTGGTTCGGGCGAATAGGGCCAGAATGACCCAATCATTCGCCGGCCTGTTGTAGAGCCATTCGGCCGAGCCAGATACAGCGGGCAGCCATATTCCATCGAGGTTCCAGCCATGCTCGGTCATCAACCTTGTTCCTACATGGTTCTAGGGTGTTGGTGGGGAATTTTCCTAAGTTTAAAGTGCTCGAAGCCGGCTAAGGAGGTGGGTCGAACCATGGGTTAGAAAACCCTAGAAATCGTGACATAAAACTGATTTTTACCTCAAATCAGTCGGTTCAAAGTCCAGATCGGTTGTACTTTCGTGCTCTACGTGATGTGGTGGTCGTTTAGACACCAAAATGGCTCGATTTCATGGAGGTTTGAGAGAGTTTTGGCTATTACTTTCTAGTGAGAGAAAAAGAGAGAGAGTGGGAAGAAAATGGGGATTGAAATCTGGTAGGTGGGGGTAGATGGGGGAATTAATGCCATCTTAAATGATGGTAAAATACCCGGGTTCGTTCAGTTTCGCGTGGTTTCGCGTAAAAATGTCGGTTTTTAGTCGTTTTCGTAACGAAACGACCCGGTTTTAAAACAAGATTTATAAAATTATTTTATGTGGTTATTTCTAGTAAATTAACTAAATACCTTTTATTTATTTTAAATTTTCAAAAATATTTAATTCATTGTTTAAAATCGAATCGTACGGTCGTCGCGCGTATTCGTTCGAATCGTCACCCGTACGAACACGGCGGTAACTATACTTTTCAATATGGTTTTCTAATTATTGAACATTATTCAGAACGTTAAAATTTCAGATATATTCGTACAGATCGTCACCTATACGAATAGTCTGTCGGTTTAGCATTCACGTAACGACATCCGTTGTTGTTTTGTTCTGTAAAGCCTCACATACGTTTATACATAATAAAAGCCTAACATATAATCACATGATGTGTAACAACTGTGCCGGAAACGTCGCTGGAACAGTGAACGGAACAGTAACGGCACAGTAACTCAGGTACAAACTAAGCAAACTATCGGCATACTATCAACTGCGTAATGCTTAACGGTAAACTATTATGCTATTGTTTCTGAAATCTGATTAAACTTTACAGTTTAACAGTCAGAAACACATCAGACAACATTGAACAGTGAAACCAAGGCTTATTGATGTGCTATTATGTGTAAACGTATGTGAGGTTAAACAAAACGATAACGGTTGTTGTTACGGAATGCTAAACCGATGAATTATTCGTATAGGTGACGATCTATACGAGTAATTCTGATAGTTTAACGTTCTGAAATAATAACTGTAAAGTAGAAAACAAAAGTCGGAAAGCAAAACCATCGTCGTGTTCGTTCGAATGACGATTCGAACGAATACGTGCGATGGTGACGCGTTCTGACGAAACGAAAACGAAAGCGATAAAAGATACGAACGACCATAAAGTTAAAGAAATAAGATATTTCTTATTTTACAATTTTGAAACTCATCATAAATGAAATTAAACGAAACCGTTTTGTTAAATCGCGAACAAAATTAATAAACGCGTAAAAATAATAAAATCTGAGAAATATTTTGATACAACGATATTTAAAATAAATTCTAACAATAATTGTATTTTAAATGGCCTAAAATAATTCCTTTAATTAATCGTACGAAAAACGCGCGTTACGTTCCGGAAACGTAACGAAAACGCGAACCGAGCAACAAAAACGAACCCGAACTCACTCGTGGTATAAATACCACAGTGAGTCCATTTTTTCTCACTTTCCACTTCATCTTCTTCCCCAAATCTCAAAATCCCGGTTTCAAGAAAACCCCACCATTTTCAAACTTCAAACATTCATAACTTTCTCATTTCTCCACCAAATCACCTCATCTTTGGACCAAATCGAAGCTCTCATCACCCTCTACACTAAAGTACAAAGAATCTGCTCTAAAACCCACTGAAATCGGAGGTATGAGACCAAGAAAGTTGCGAAAAATTAGGGTTTTCATCCTCTTGTGCAAACCTTAGCCAAAACCGGCTAACCATCTTCAAACCTAGAAACCCATGACTTAGGACACTCTTCCTAGTCTACACCATCATCAAAAAACCTTTCTAGACCATGAAATGGGGCCGGGACCATGCAAGGCCTCGCTAGGCCGAATGGCTAGCACAGGTGGCCGAATGGCCAGGATGCGACCAGGCCGAATGGCCCAAGGCCGAATGGCCCATGGCCGAATGGCCAAGGTCGAATAGCCCCATTCGTGGCCACCCATTCGCCCCTCATTCCTCACTTCATTCGGAAGCTCCCACTCCTATTCGGCCGAACCACAAGGACCAAGGTCTCTTTCGGGGGTCACCTCATTCGGCCATCCTCAGCCTTCATGCAGCCAACTCAGGACCACCAACATTCGGCCTCACTTTCATCCAGGCCTTCCCCTCATTTGATGAACCACATCCTCCCAAGCATTCAACAGCACTCATTCGGCCATGAGGGCCACAGCAATAGTCATTGGACACCATGAGGCCAAGGTGGCCTGAACCACAAAATTCTTTGGCCCAACAGAAACTGACCAGGCCCAACGCAGCCCCGTAGGCCCAGACTCATTTCAAACCAAAATACCTCATTTGGCCCATTGTGGCCCAAGTAGCATACAATTGGCCCAAGGGACTAAGTGGATTAGGCCCATTACCTGCCATGTTGGCCCATAGCTCACAACAACAGGCCCAATAGTGGCCCCACATTCTACGAGCCTTAACAAGCTGGCCCAAGCCATTTTAGCCCATTAGCCTTAGTAGGCCCAAGATGTTGGACCAAAAGCCTTATTTTGACCTAGATCTATTTAGGTGGTCCAATGACACATCCGGCCCACACTTGATTCCAGCCCAACTAAACCTGGCCCAGTTTGGCCCAACACATATTATACTTCGGGCCTGGATGAAATTCCTTGGGGCCCAGCAAATTCAGCTCGTGGCCCACAAAACTTGATCCATGACCTACTCCTAAGGCCCATGGCCTAACTTTTGGGGCCATGATGCAAGTAACTTGGTCAGCAGTTACTTTTGACTCAAATAAGGTTTCTTACAACTCAATTCCAATTCAGGCCCAACATTTCTTATTGGGCCCACATCTAGCCCAACAATACCCTCGGGGCCCAATGGAGGCCCACAAGGCCCTTTGAATTCTAGGCCTTGTAACACTTGATCGGGCCATTTCTTTCCAGCAGCCTATATCCTTGGCCCCCATATTCTAATTAGGCTTAACAACCCTTAATAGTTCAAGAATAGCTCAGGGCCCATGGGTTCCGGCCCTAGGCCCAACTTGTTACACAGAGGCCCGACATTAGACTTGGTCACATGGTTCAGTCTCTATCTATTTTAAGCCACATGAGTTTAACATATTGCATAAGCTCGAAACATTATGTGTCAAGAGATTGTTATCTGATAAATTCATTATTAAATGAATAATGTTTAAAACTACAAGATAATAACTCATAATGGCAATTGCTTAAAACAAATACACGGGACTGAACTGTAATCATGACCAAGTCATATGTGTGTTAGCCAACTTTAGTGCTAACACCTACACATAATCAAACAAAATTCTATAAACTTATACTAACAAGATGTAAACAACGTGAAATCATTACAGGAACGTGAACACCACAATTATACACAACAAAGAGCGCGTGCATACTTGTTAAGCTAGGTCAACTACCACTACAACAAGGTGAGTTCATTGTCCCTTTTCAAACTATTTTGGTTTTTAACTCGGGACTGAGAAGCATGTTATACATTTTAAAACAAATGTTTTAAATTTAACAAAATGCTTTTATACTATTGATTATGCCAAGTGCTAAAGGCATAGAACACTATTCAAACTAAATGCTATTTGATTATGCCAAGTGCTAAAGGCATAAGTTACTTGCTAATACTAAAGCTATGTGTTAATACCAAGTGCTAAGGGTATTTACTATCTGATGATGCTATTGTGGAGGATAATGCTATGAGGTTATGATACAAGCTAATACTCTGGGTTATGCTAAACACTAATGCTATGGGTTAAACTAAATGCTAATACTAAGGGTTTATGCTACAAACTAACACTACGGGTTATGCTTAATACTAATGCTATGAGACTATGCTACTTGTTAATGCTATGGGCTTATGCTAGAGATTAATGTAAACACTAAATGCTAATGATGCTATAATGCTATGGGGATAATAAATACAAACATGCATACACACATATTGAATAATTGAAGCTATGGATACTCTAAACTCTTGAATGCTATATGATTGCCATGCTAAAACAACGGTTTGGCCTCTCAGTGCTTGCCTTACCGGTTGTAAAGCTAGTTCTTGTGCACAAGTTACGTAAATGCTGGACTCTTTGTATGCTAAAACTATAGGCTATGGAAGAACAATAGTTGGTCCCTCAGTGCTTGCCTTCAGGTGTTCTTCCTAGCCGGGACTTGAAGAACAATAGTTGGTCTCTCAGTGCTTGCCTTCATGTGTTCTTCACAGTCTTAATCGAGGAAATGGACTGATGGCCTCTCATGCTTGCCATGCAGTGTTTCCCACAACCACTTACCTGGGTTATTAGTAACTAGAGCGATATTGGTGATCCTTAGTTGACTTTGTGTCGACCTGGGAAATCCTTTATCTCTCCCTGAGTTGCTAATTATACCTGGGGCTGGTCTGGATTGATATTGGATTCCTTCGGGCATTCGGTTAGCCATACCGGTAACTATCGGGCTAAACTCACGGATACTATTAGAGCATGGGATAAACTTACAAACAAAAGTGTTTAATCTATGACGGGGAAAACTATACGGATGGGTCGGTAAAAGGCTTAATTATTATTAATAACAGTGTCATATCCGGATTAGTATGTGGTGGGACGTCGCCTGGGCGGGTTGTAGGCTTGACCCAGGGGTATGCCCTATATATAAGCATACCGATTTGGATATTACATGTGGAGTTAATAAGATTAAGGTTTTACCGAAAGGAGTTTGTTAAAGCTATTTAAACTTATAAACTACATGAACTCACCAACCATTATGTTGACTTTGTTTTCTTACATGCTTTCTCAGGTGATGCACAGGTATAAGCTAAGGCTCAGGATTTTGCATGCTAGGCAGCCCAACTAGAGGACCTAGCAGACTTTTGAAAGCACACCTTTTGTAGTTAATACAAATCTCTTTTGTTATCTTGTACATATACAAGATAGAAACATTTGATTCTTTTGAATAGGTTTACTTAGTTAAATTATCAAACACTGATGCTGTAATTTAACTTTGTAATCCTAGTTTAATGCTAATTGTGCTTTAGATATTCTTAATCATTGATGCTATGTAAACAATCTGATCAACCCGATTATCATCCACGATATCGCGCCCCGGGAACCTTCCGCCCGACGGGGACTCCGATCCTACCCCGCCGGCCCGGGGTGTGACAGATTGGTATCAGAGCTCAAGGTTATAGAGAATATTAGGTCATTTACTTAAATGGTTTGGCCTAGACTATAACTTAGGGACCCTCATGTAGAGAACTTAGGATTATGTTTGCATTATGTTTTCTGCATTCGATCACTTCACTAACCAAATTCTTTTGGTTATGATCAGAATGCCGCCAAGAAAACAGCCTACTACTCAGACTTCTGCACCACATTCTTCTACTCCGACACACCAGATTCACCACCGCCACCGCCACCTCCTCCTCCACATTCTCCTCCGCCAGGCTCAAGCACTGTTCAGATGATAGATCCTGCTACTATCGCCTTGGCGACCCTGCTGAGTACTCAACTGACAAGTCAGCTGAAAGATGTCATCCCAGAGATGATAAACAGAATTCAAGGCCATGGCAACACTTCTGGCCATACTACAGGGGAGGCTAGTGGAAACAGTAGTCATACTTCAGACTGCTCCTACAAGTCCTTTGTAGGATGCAAACCCCCAAGTTTCACCGGTGCTGAAGGAGCTATTGGATTAATCCAATGGCTAGAAAAGATGGAGAACACCTTGGACATAAGCAGTTGTCCAGAACACCACAAGGTTCGCTATGCAGCTGGATCATTTAGCAAGCGAGCTTTGACATGGTGGAATGCTCAGATTAGAGCAAAGGGGAGGGATGAAACAATGACGATGCCCTGGGCAGAGTTCAAACTTCTACTAAGGAATGAGTTCTGTCCGAAACATGAACTGCAGCAACTAGAGGTTGAGCTATCGAACCATGTGATGAAGGGAGCCGATCATATGACCTATACAAATCGCTATCATGAACTGGTAGCTCTTGTGCCAGAAATGGTACCGACACTGGAAAAGCTGATCGATCGATATGTAGCGGGATTACCCTCCTGTATTCAAAGTATCGTGCTGGCTGCATATCCTGCTACACTAGAGTCAGCCATCTCCCTCTCAGCCAAACTTACTAAAGTGATGGTAAAATCTGGATTTCTAAAAGATGATGCTGGAAAAACCAAGGAAACAACAGCGAAGAAACCAGACTATCATCAAAAGAAAAAGCAAAAGGTTGTAAAGAACTATGCGGCTGTCACTCCTCTCCAACAAATTACTGCAGCACCTGCTCAGGGTGCACCCAAGAACTATGTGGGACCGCATCCTTAGTGTGCATGATGCAGATTTCATCATCCTACTACGGCGCAATGCCGGAAATGCAACAACTGTGGCCGATTAGGTCACCGTGCTCAGCAATGCCGTGTACCGGCAAACCGTACTGCAAACAATGCTGCTGTAGCACTTCCTCCACCACCAAGACCTGAAAACCTCAATAACAACAACAGGGGATGCTACAACTGTGGAGAAATAGGCCATTTCTCCAGAGAGTGTCCAAAACGAGCACAACAAGGAGCCCAAGCACCACGTGGAAGGGCTTTTGTCATTGGAGCCAATGCTGCACGCCAAGACCCTAACGTGGTCACTGGTACATTTCTTATACATGACTCTTATGCATCTATTTTATTTGACACTGGTGCAGATCAAAGTTTTATTTCATCTGAATTTGCACGCCAACTTAATCTTACTGAGGAAACTTTAGATTCCCCATACATTATCGAAGTAGCGAACGGAAAGCAGGTTACAGTTAGCACTATACTTTGGAACTGCCCACTTACACTCGTAGATCACACATTTACCATCGACTTGTTGCCGATGGAGCTGGGCAGTTTTGACATCATTGTGGGAATGGATTGCCTATCACTCAATAGAGTTGAAGTCATCTGTTCTGAAAAGCTACTTCGGATTCCAGTGACGAATGATCGTGTATTGGAAGTTAGTGGGGATCAAGCAAAGAGAAACGTAAAAATCATATCATGCATAAAAGCGCGTAAGTGTCTTCAGAAGAAATGTATAGCTTTCCTGGCTCATGTGGTGGAGAAACAAAAAGACAAGAAGACAATTCAAGACGTACCGATAGTAAAGGAATACCCTAAAGTGTTTCCTGAAGACTTACCGGGTCTGCCACCTGTGCGACCGGTAGAGTTCCGAATTGATCTGATTCCTGGAGCAACACCTGTTGCTAAATCTCCATACAGGTTGGCACCTTCGGAGATGCAGGAGTTATCCAACCAATTACAGGAACTACTTGATAAAGGTTTTATCCGACCGAGCTACTCACCTTGGGGAGCTCCGGTTCTGTTCGTGAAAAAGAAGGATGGATCTTTTCGGATGTGCATAGACTACAGAGAACTAAACAAACTAACCATCAAGAATCGGTATCCATTACCGAGGATTGATGATTTGTTTGACCAACTACAAGGAGCACAGTATTTTTCGAAGATCGATCTGCGTTCTGGATACCATCAACTCAGAGTACAGGATGAAGACATATCGAAGACGGCGTTTCGTACCAGATACGGGCATTACGAGTTCATGGTGATGCCTTTTGGTTTGACAAATGCACCCGCGGTTTACATGGATCTCATGAACCGTGTGTGTAAGCCGTACTTGGATCAATTTGTTATTGTTTTCATTGATGATATATTGATTTATTCTAAAAGCAAAATAGAGCACGAGCAACATCTCAGAACGATCTTGGAACTGTTAAAGGAAGAGAAGTTTTATGCCAAATTCTCTAAGTGTGAATTTTGGTTAAAGGAGGTTCAATTCCTAGGACATGTTGTTAACGGTGAGGGAATACATGTTGATCCTGCCAAGATCGAGGCAATAAAAGATTGGGACACTCCGAAGACACCGACGGAGATACGTTCTTTTCTAGGCTTGGTAGGCTATTACCGAAGGTTCATCTCGAACTTTTCTAAGATAGCTCTGCCACTCACGAAGCTGACACAGAAGAGCGAACCGTTTGTTTGGGAACAGAAGCAAGAAGAAGCCTTCCAAACATTAAAGCAAAAGCTATGTGATGCTCCGATCTTATCTCTTCCAGACGGTTGCGATGACTTTGTTGTGTACTGTGATGGCTCCCATCAGGGACTTGGCTGTGTGCTAATGCAGAGGGACAAAGTTATCGCGTATGCTTCGAGACAACTGAAAGTTCATGAGAAGAATTACACTACTCATGATTTGGAATTGGGAGCTGTGATATTTGCTTTAAAGATTTGGAGACATTATCTATATGGCACCAAGTGTACCATATTTACTGATCACAAAAGTCTGCAACATATATTCGACCAGAAGGAACTCAACATGCGACAGCGACGTTGGGTTGAGCTTCTGAATGACTATGACTGTGTAATCAAGTACCATCCGGGCAAGGCAAACGTTGTTGCTGATGCCTTGAGCCGGAAGGAACGTGTCAAACCTTTGCGCGTCAGAGCAATGGGAATGACTGTGCAGACAAGCTTACACGACAAAATTATGCAAGCACAACAGGAGGTTGTTGAACGTGAAAACCTGAAGAAAGAACTCGATTGTGGAGCGGAGAAACATTTGGAAACGAAATCCGATGGACTTATTTACTTCAAGGATCGCGTATGGATTCCTGCAGTAGATGAGTTAAGGAAGCTGATTTTTGATGAAGCGCACAAGACCAAGTACTCTGTGCATCCCGGTGCCGATAAAATGTATCAAGACTTACGTGCATTTTATTGGTGGCCGGGCATGAAGAAAGACATAGCCGAGTATGTTGGTCGATGCCTTACGTGTGCTAAGGTGAAGGCAGAACACCAGAAACCGTCAGGTTTACTGGAACTGTCACACCCCGAGCCGGCGGGATAGGATCGGTTGTCCCGTCGGGCGGAAGGTTCCCGGGGCGCGATATCGTGAGTGATAATCGTGATGATCAGATTGTTTTCATTGCACATGATATAAATGAGAATGCTAAATATAATAGAATTACAAAGTTAAATTACATCAGTATTGTTTATAATTTAACAATGTAAATCTACCATTAACATCATATATTTCTATCTTGTATTTACACAAGATATACAAAATAATTGTTATAATGATGTCTTCAAAAGTATGCAGGTCCAAAACGCTAAGCCTTCTATCTGAAGTCCTAGTCCGAAAGGAATAACTCCTTAGTTGACCTGTTCGTCACCTGAGAAGTCATGCAAAAATCAAGTCAACACATGGTTGGTGAGTTCATATAGTTTTATGATTTGAAAATGATTTGAAAACCACTTTCGGTAAAGACCCTAACCTCATTAACTCCACATGTAATATCCACATCGGTATGCTTATATATAGGGAATCACGAAAGGGTCAAGCCCAGACGCTATCCCACCACATACTAATATGCATATGACACTGTTGTTAATGATAATTAAGCATTTTTACCTAACACTTCTGATTTAGATCATGATATTGAAATCTGATTTGCATTTGATCCTCTTGAATTCCTTATAGATGTATGATTTCCCCAAAAGTCAGTGATATTAGTAAAATGCCAAATATTTAATTAAATAATTAAATAAAACATTTAAATGCAACTAAGACATGATGATTGGGCCTTATTTAACTCAATCAATTAGACTTAGTTGTAGGTGGTTGTCCAAGTTGTAACCTCTCACACGTGACCCATGTCAGGTATAACTCACAAGGAGTACACCTGAACTGAGCGGGATTTTAATGATTTGCCCGTTACAGCTTGACCCAATGGTCTTCTGCATCCGAGTGGGACTTTAATGTTTTGCCCGTTACAGCCTGACCCAATGGTCTTCTGCATCTGAGTGGGACTTTAAGGATATCCTGTGATTCTTGATCTCTTGATTCTCATGATTTTGACTTTGATAATGATTCCATTTGATCGTTCATGTTATTGCCCGTATAGCCTGACTACAAGAGTCTTCTATACCTGAAGGGACTTTATATGTGTGTTACACGTGATCTTGATTCCATATACAACTGACATCCACCTTGACTTGAGTATTAATGAGTTCATTAGATCATAATGATTTCATTATTTCAATGATTCACACACATTTATGATATCTGATTCCTTGAGGCTCTTGATCTTGATCTTTAGAATTTCCATGATTCACAATGATATTTGATTCTTGATTATGATTCTTTGTTCTCAGATCCCACACTGAGTTATGATCCTTTGAATATGACCCTTTGATTTTGTTCATTTGATTTCACTTTGAATTTAGATTCTTGAATTTGAGCTTGATAGACTAAGGGTTGATTTAGAGTTTAAATTTAAGGTATTACTCATGAGAGTACTTAAATTTATTTGATCACTTGATCTGTTCAATAATTTCCTAGACAGGAGTCTAGGAGTATCAACAACATATATATGTAAGAACATATAATAAATAAAAGCATTTAAATAAACAGTTTAATAAAACAGTTTACGCATGCTTCTCAGCCCCGCGTTTTAAAACAAAAATGTTAGAAAAGGGGCAATGAACTCACCTGTGTTGCTCTGTATAGAATTACCACAAAATGCGCGCTCTTTGTTGTAGCCTATGGATCTTCTGTTCCTGAGTTGTTTTAAGAATTTCGAACACGATAAGTATGTATAATAGACGTTATAGCTAGGGTTTGGTCTCGGCGTGCAACTAAGTGTCCTAGATTACTAATGTGATTCTAAGACTTCATCTAACTTAGTCTAAACTAATTACCCATTAGTAACCCTTTATCCCCGGTTAATCCTTTAAAGATTTTTAGTATAACCTTTACAATTTAAATCATTTTAAGTTATTTATTTAGAAAAGATCATTTACAAAGTTTACAATTCATTTACTTATTTTAAACATGACTAAATAAAAAGATTAACGTGTGATGGGCTTAAGTTAGCCCCATTGGGCCAATCTTGGCCCATTCACTATTCTTAGAATTTCCAAGTGATCTCTTGACAATACTTTGATTTACTAAGGCTAGATGATTTATATGAAACATCTAGTTTTCTTGCATGTTTTTAGATATTATCAACTCATGTTGAGTTGTTAGAATATTTTTGAGAAACCATTTTAATTAATGACTCTAATCCTTGTTGTCATTGCAATTGAAGTCTTTGTTAAAATTTCTAAAACCATGCATGCCTCATGTAAAACCCATGCTCACATTGAGGTCCCATGCATACATTAAGATCCCATGCATACATTAAGATCCCATGCATGCACACATGATTCCCACGTAACCCATTCATGCATACCATGTTATTTCCCCCATTCACATTCTTGGTACATAAATCCCCAACCTCGGGTTTTTCTTAACTAAGGACTTGAACAAATGTGGCTTGGCCGAAGAAGAGTCTTGACCGTTTGAGACTTAGGCCGAACCAAGACCTAGGCGAATGACTAGGATTACATGATAGTGAACCATCGAATGGGTCCTGTTCGAATGAGAGAAGGACGGATGACTCTTGACCGAATAGATATGGTCGAATGAACAACCTATTGATCGAATGAGGACTTTGCCGAATAACCTCCTGGTCGAATGAGGGAGAGTATGGAGCTATTCGGCTTGTTGGTTCGGCGAAGGAGCCTGGTCGAATGACAGAATGCCGAAAGAGGGTCGAATGGCTTGTGCCGCATGAGGGTCGAATGGGAGTTTGGCGAAAGAGAGGGCCGACCGAAGGAGTATGGCTGGCGAATGATGGCTGTTTCAACACAAGGCCATTCAGCCGAATACGAGTTGGGTTCATTCGGCGAATGGGGGTGGGGCTAGCCATTCGGCGGCCTGAAGCTCTTGGCCATTCGGCCTGTCGACCACGAGGGGCAGCCATGGTGCTCGAGTTAATCGACCATGGTTCTTCCCAAAACTTGTTCCTACACTATCCTCAAGTGTTAGAGTGTGATTTCCCTATGGTATTGTGGGTTTAAAACCGGTTCCTAGGGGTTCGAACTTAGGGTTTCAAAAACCCTAAAACCGCACATAAAAATCGATTTTTACCTCGAATCTGCTGGGTAAACTCTTAGATCCGTTGTACTTTCGTGTTCTACAAGTGATAGTGGTTGTTTTGACACCGAAATCACACGAAATGGTTGAGAATTGAGTTAGAAATCTTAGAGAGATGGTGATGGTTTTAGAGAGAGAGAGCTTGAGAGGGAAAATGACGAAAATGGTGGTGTTGGCTAGTTGGTGGTGGTTGTTGGGGATTTAATTGCCTCATTAAATGAGGGTAAATACCCGGGTAGGTTCGGGTTCGTTCGGTTTCGCGTAGAAACGTCGTTTTCTCGTCGTTTTCGTTACGAAACGACTCGGTTTTAAAATAGAAGTCATAAAATTATTTTAGGCTGTGATTCCTAATAAATTAACTAAATATCTTTTAATTATTTAATTTACAAAAATATTTATTTAGCGTTTAAATTGAATCGCGCGGTCATCGCGCGTATTTGTTCGAATCAAATACGACGATAACTACACTTTTCAATATTGTTTTCTAATTATCGAATATCATTCAGAACGTTAAACTTTTAGATTTATTCGTACAGATCGTCACCTATACGAATAATCTGTCGGTTTAGCATTCACTTAACGATATTCGTGTTGTTTTGTCCTGTAAGGCCTCACATACGTTTATACATAGTAAGATCCTAACAAATAATTCACATGATGATTCTGTGTTGCCAGATAATTATCTGACTCAAGAACCATTGTTCTAAACTTGTTTATCTGAAATGACTGTGAATTCCCTGTTCTGATAACATGATTTGATACTGAACTTGATATGAATATGAAATATACTGAATTACATAAGATTTGTACCTGATTACTGTTCACGATCACTGTTCCGGTGACGTTTCCGGCACTGATGTTACAGTCTCCCCTTGTTAAAGAAATTTCGTCCCGAAATTTAAGAATGGTTATCGGGTACGGCTTCCTCTTCAAACAGTTGGGGATACTTTAACTTCATGTGATCCTCGCGTTCCCAAGTAAACTCGGGTCCGCGTCTTGAATTCCATCGAACCTTTACTATCGGAATACGGCTTCGCCTTAGTTGCTTGACTTTGCGATCCATAATCTCTAAAGGTTCTTCGACAAAATGCAACTGCTCATCAACTTGAATCTCTTCGAGTGGAATGATGAGTGATTCGTCAGCAAGGCATTTCTTTAAATTCGAGACGTGAAACACGTCATGCACACCACTGAGTTCATCAGGTAATCTCAGTCTATACGCTACAGGACCAATACGCTCGATGATCTCGAACGGTCCCACGTATCGCGGTGCTAACTTGCCTTTCTTTCCAAAGCGGACTACGCCTTTCCATGGAGAAACCTTCAACATGACACGGTCTCCCACTTGAAATTCCAACGGCTTACGCCGTTTGTCGGCATAGCTTTTCTGTCTGCTTCTGGTAGCTTGTAGTCTTCTTTGAATCTGAGCAATCTTGTCAGTGGTTTCCTGAATAAGCTCTGGCCCAGTTATGCGATTATCTCCAACTTCAGTCCAACAGATCGGTGATCGACATTTCCGACCATAAAGAGCCTCGAATGGTGCACATCCGATACTGCTGTGGTAACTGTTGTTGTAGGAGAACTCAATCAGTGGAAAATGAGAATCCCAATTCCCACCGAAATCCAAAATACAGGTCCTTAACATATCCTCTAGGGTCTGAATCGTACGTTCGCTTTGGCCATCCGTTTGTGGATGGTAAGCTGTACTCAGATTTAACTGTGTCCCTAGAGATTTCTGCAGTGATTGCCAGAACCTTGAAGTAAATCTGCTGTCTCTATCAGAAATAATTGATAATGGTACACCGTGACGTACCACTATCTCATTAATGTACAATCTCGCCAGTCTATCCATCGTGAAGGTTTCACGCATCGGCAAGAAGTGAGCAGATTTTGTTAAACGATCAATGATCACCCAAATCGTATCGTGACCACTGGAAGTGCGGGGTAGCTTGGTAATGAAATCCATAGCTATTTGTTCCCACTTCCAGAGCGGAATCTCAGGCTGTTCCAGTAAACCAGACGGTCTCTGGTGTTCCGCCTTTACCTTCGCACACGTCAGACACCGACCGACGTACTCGGCTATGTCTTTCTTCATTCCCGGCCACCAATAAAATCCACGCAAGTCTTGATACATTTTATCAGCGCCTGGATGAACAGAGTATTTTGTCCTATGTGCGTCATCGAAGATAAGTCTTCTCAATTCATCTACTACTGGGATCCATATACGATCCTGATAGTAGATCATTCCATCAGACTTGGTCTCTAAATGTTTCTCTGCTCCGCAGTCAAGTTCTTTCTTCAAGTTTCCCTTATCAACTGATTCCTGTTGGGCTGAATGATCCTGTCTTGTAAACTGGTCTGCACAGTCATCCCCATAGCTCTAACGCGTAAGGGTTTGACCCGTTCCTTCCGGCTCAAGGCATCAGCTACAACATTCGCCTTTCCCGGATGGTACTTGATCACACAATCGTAATCATTCAGAAGTTCTACCCAACGGCGTTGTCGCATGTTGAGCTCCTTCTGATCAAAAATATGCTGCAGACTCTTGTGATCTGTAAATATGGTACACTTAGTGCCATATAAGTAATGTCTCCAAATCTTCAATGCGAAGATTACTGCTCCCAGTTCAAGATCATGAGTAGTGTAATTCTTCTCATGAATCTTTAACTGTCTTGATGCATAGGCTATGACCTTGTCCCGTTGCATTAAAACACAACCGAGTCCCTGATGGGATGCATCACAATACACAACAAAGTCTTCACATCCTTCTGGGAGAGATAAGATTGGAGCATCACACAGTTTCTGTTTCAATGTCTGAAAAGCATCTTCTTGTTTCTGCTCCCAGACAAACGGTTCACTCTTCTGAGTTAATTTAGTGAGAGGCAAAGCTATCTTAGAAAAGTTCGGGATGAACCTCCTGTAATAACCTGCCAATCCCAGAAAAGACCGTATCTCCGTTGGTGTCTTCGGAGTGTCCCAGTTCTTTATTGCTTCAATCTTGGCGGGATCTACGTGTATTCCCTCGCTGTTGACTACATGTCCCAGAAATTGAACTTCTCTTAGCCAAAATTCACATTTAGAGAACTTGGCATAAAGCTTTTGTTCTGTCAACAGTTCCAAGATCTTTCTGAGATGTTGCTCATGTTCTGCTTTACTCTTGGAATAAATCAGTATGTCGTCTATGAAGACAATGACAAACTGATCTAAATACGGCTTGCACACTCGGTTCATGAGATCCATGAAAACCGCTGGTGCATTCGTCAATCCGAAAGGCATCACTAGGAATTCATAATGCCCGTATCTGGTTCGGAAGGCCGTCTTCGGTATGTCTTCGTCTTGAACTCTAAGTTGATGATAACCGGACCGTAGATCGATCTTTGAGAAATACTGAGCTCCTTGCAATTGGTCAAACAAATCATCAATCCTCGGCAATGGATACCGATTCTTAATGGTTAGTTTGTTCAGCTCTCTGTAATCTATGCACATTCTGAACGATCCGTCTTTCTTTTTCACGAACAATACCGGAGCTCCCCAAGGCGAGTAGCTCGGTCTAATAAATCCTTTATCCAGTAACTCCTGTAACTGATTTGATAATTCCTGCATCTCTGAAGGTGCTAACCTGTAAGGAGATTTAGCAACAGGAGTTGCTCCAGGAATTAAGTCAATTCGGAACTCTACCGGTCGCACCGGAGGCAAACCTGGTAGGTCTTCAGGGAATACTTCTGGATATTCTCTTACTACTGGTACGTCTTGTATTTTCTTCCTGTCTTTCTCTTTTTCCACTACATGAGCCAAGAAAGCTACACACTTCTTCTGTAAACACTTACGCGCCTTTATGCAGGAAATGATTTTGACACTTCGTTTTGCTTGATCCCCTTTAACTTCCAACACACGATCATCTGGTAATGGAACTCGAAGCAGCTTCTCAGAACGGATGACTTCCACTCGGTTAGAGGAAAGCCAATCCATTCCAACAATGATGTCGAAACTACCCAACTCCATCGGTATCAAATCGATAGAGAATGTATGACCGTTAAGTGTCAATGGGCAATTCCTGTGAACTGTACTAACTGTGATCTGTTTTCCGTTAGCTACTTCTATAATATAAGGGGAATCTAACTGTTCCTCTATAGAATCTAGTTGGCATGCAAAATCGGCAGAGATAAAACTCTGATCCGCACCAGTGTCAAATAGAACAGATGCATAAAAGTCATGTAAGAGAAACGTACCAGTGACCACATTCGGGTCCTGGCGTGCAGCTGGAGCTCCAATAACAAAAGCTCTTCCACGAGGAGCTTGAACTTCTTGTTGTGCCTTCTTCGGGCAGTTCTTTGCAAAGTGGCCTTGTTCGCCACAGTTGAAGCATCCACCATTGTTCTGGTTGGCTGGTGGAGGAATAGCCAAAGCAGCATTGTTGACTGCTTGGTTAGGTGTCATCCGGCAGTGCTGGACCCAATGGCCCTTTCTTCCACATCCCGTACATTGCTTGCAAGGAGTGTTAGCAATGTGATGATACTGGCACTTGGTACACAAAGGATGTGGGCCAGTATACTGCCTCTTGGGCACGTTTTGTTGTGCCACTGCTACTTGATTCAGAGGAGTAGCCACAGTGTAATTCTTTATGAACTTTTGCTTCTTCTTTGAGTGTTGCTGATGTTGTGGCTTCTTTGAAGTCTCTTCCTTTCTCTTACCGGTGTCTGCCTCTTTCTTCAGAACTCCAGAGGCAACCATCAAGTCAGTGAGTTTTCCAGACAGTCTCACTGCTGATTCGACAGTAGTAGGGTTGGCTGAAACAACCATTCCCTGAATGCAGGCGGGAAGTCCACCTACATAACGATCTATCCTCTTCTCTAAAGTTGGTACCATGTCTGGCACCAAAGCAACCAACTCATGATAACGAGTTGTATACCCCATGTGATCAGCCCCCTTCATCACATGGTTGGATAATTCAACCTCCAGTTTCTGCAGCTCATTCTTGGGGCAGAACTCTGTTCACAGCAGTGTCTTGAAATCCTCCCATGGCATGGCCATAGCTTCTTCTCTTCCTCGAGCGTTGATCTGACCATTCCACCAGGTCAGAGCCCGCTTGTTGAATGTTCCAGCAGAGTAGCGGACTTTATGGTGCTCTGGACAGCTGCAGAGGTCCAGAGTAGCCTCAATCTTTTCAATCCATTGGATTAATCCAACGGCTCCTTCAGATCCGCTAAATCTAGGCGGCTTACATCCTACAAATGACTTGTAGGAGTAGTGTGAGGTACCACCAGTATTCCCACTGGCTTCTCCAGATGAGTTGCCAGTGTTGTTCATCTCATTACGGAGAAGGTTGAACATCTCCGGTATCGCTTCCTTCATCTGATTGGTCATCTGGTTGCTCAGTAGAGTCATCAAAGCGATGGTGGTAGGATCCAGTATGGGAGTCGTGCCTGAACCTGACGCCTGTGTGATCAGGGGAGGAGGAGGTGGAGGCGGTGGCGGTGGTGAGTCATTTGGAGATGGCGTGGAGGAGTGTGGAGCTTGGTCTTGTGTTGATGTCAACAGCGGAGGTTGTCTTCGTGGCGGCATTCTGATCATAACCAAATGAATATTGGTTAGTGCAATGATCGAATGCAGAAGACGCAATGAAATAAGCCTTAAATCCTAAGTTCTCTACATGCAGGGTCCCTAGGTTATAGTCTAGGCCAAACCGTTTAAATAAGTGACCTATATTTCTCTATAACCATGGCTCTGATACCAATCTGTCACACCCCGAGCCGGCGGGATAGGATCGGTTGTCCCGTCGGGAGGAAGGTTCCCGGGGCGCGATATCGTGAGTGATAATTGTGATGATCAGATTGTTTTCATTGCACATGATATAAATGAGAATGCTAAATATAATAGAATTACAAAGTTAAATTACATCAGTATTGTTTATAATTTAACAATGTAAATCTACCATTAACATCATATATTTCTATCTTGTATTTACACAAGATATACAAAATAATTGTTATAATGATGTCTTCAAAAGTATGCAGGTCCAAAACGCTAAGCCTTCTATCTGAAGTCCTAGTCCGAAAGGAATAACTCCTTAGTTGACCTGTTCGTCACCTGAGAAGTCATGCAAAAATCAAGTCAACACATGGTTGGTGAGTTCATATAGTTTTATGATTTGAAAATGATTTGAAAACCTCTTTCGGTAAAGACCCTAACCTCATTAACTCCACATGTAATATCCACATCGGTATGCTTATATATAGGGAATCACGAAAGGGTCAAGCCCAGACGCTATCCCACCACATACTAATATGCATATGACACTGTTGTTAATGATAATTAAGCATTTTTACCTAACACTTCTGATTTAGATCATGATATTGAAATCTGATTTGCATTTGATCCTCTTGAATTCCTTATAGATGTATGATTTCCCCAAAAGTCAGTGATATTAGTAAAATGCCAAATATTTAATTAAATAATTAAATAAAACATTTAAATGCAACTAAGACATGATGATTGGGCCTTATTTAACTCAATCAATTAGACTTAGTTGTAGGTGGTTGTCCAAGTTGTAACCTCTCACACGTGACCCATGTCAGGTATAACTCACAAGGAGTACACCTGAACTGAGCGGGATTTTAATGATTTGCCCGTTACAGCTTGACCCAATGGTCTTCTGCATCTGAGTGGGACTTTAATGTTTTGCCCGTTACAGCCTGACCCAATGGTCTTCTGCATCTGAGTGGGACTTTAAGGATATCCTGTGATTCTTGATCTCTTGATTCTCATGATTTTGACTTTGATAATGATTCCATTTGATCGTTCATGTTATTGCCCGTATAGCCTGACTACAAGAGTCTTCTATACCTGAAGGGACTTTATATGTGTGTTACACGTGATCTTGATTCCATATACAACTGACATCCACCTTGACTTGAGTATTAATGAGTTCATTAGATCATAATGATTTCATTATTTCAATGATTCACACACATTTATGATATCTGATTCCTTGAGGCTCTTGATCTTGATCTTTAGAATTTCCATGATTCACAATGATATTTGATTCTTGATTATGATTCTTTGTTCTCAGATCCCACACTGAGTTATGATCCTTTGAATATGACCCTTTGATTTTGTTCATTTGATTTCACTTTGAATTTAGATTCTTGAATTTGAGCTTGATAGACTAAGGGTTGATTTAGAGTTTAAATTTAAGGTATTACTCATGAGAGTACTTAAATTTATTTGATCACTTGATCTGTTCAATAATTTCCTAGACAGGAGTCTAGGAGTATCAACAACATATATATGTAAGAACATATAATAAATAAAAGCATTTAAATAAACAGTTTAATAAAACAGTTTACGCATGCTTCTCAGCCCCGCGTTTTAAAACAAAAATGTTAGAAAAGGGGCAATGAACTCACCTGTGTTGCTCTGTATAGAATTACCACAAAATGCGCGCTCTTTGTTGTAGCCTATGGATCTTCTGTTCCTGAGTTGTTTTAAGAATTTCGAACACGATAAGTATGTATAATAGACGTTATAGCTAGGGTTTGGTCTCGGCGTGCAACTAAGTGTCCTAGATTACTAACGTGATTCTAAGACTTCATCTAACTTAGTCTAAACTAATTACCCATTAGTAACCCTTTATCCCCGGTTAATCCTTTAAAGATTTTTAGTATAACCTTTACAATTTAAATCATTTTAAGTTATTTATTTAGAAAAGATCATTTACAAAGTTTACAATTCATTTACTTATTTTAAACATGACTAAATAAAAAGATTAACGTGTGATGGGCTTAAGTTAGCCCCATTGGGCCAATCTTGGCCCATTCACTATTCTTAGAATTTCCAAGTGATCTCTTGACAATACTTTGATTTACTAAGGCTAGATGATTTATATGAAACATCTAGTTTTCTTGCATGTTTTTAGATATTATCAACTCATGTTGAGTTGTTAGAATATTTTTGAGAAACCATTTTAATTAATGACTCTAATCCTTGTTGTCATTGCAATTGAAGTCTTTGTTAAAATTTCTAAAACCATGCATGCCTCATGTAAAACCCATGCTCACATTGAGGTCCCATGCATACATTAAGATCCCATGCATACATTAAGATCCCATGCATGCACACATGATTCCCGTAACCCATTCATGCATACCATGTTATTTCCCCCATTCACATTCTTGGTACATAAATCCCCAACCTCGGGTTTTTCTTAACTAAGGACTTGAACAAATGTGGCTTGGCCGAAGAAGAGTCTTGACCGTTTGAGACTTAGGCCGAACCAAGACCTAGGCGAATGACTAGGATTACATGATAGTGAACCATCGAATGGGTCCTGTTCGAATGAGAGAAGGACGGATGACTCTTGACCGAATAGATATGCAACACCCAAACTTTACACACGATTACACGTGTCCCATTTTTAGGTCCCAAATTAAACTTTCTCAAAAATCATGTTCGGAAGCGTGAAATTAACATTTCATGATTTAAACACACTTAATTTCAAATCATTTACATTTATGGTTAATAAAAACTGGTGTGTTTAAGTTTAATACTACCACATACTTTACATAACGTTTGGTTCTGCTTCACAACGTGCCCGATCTGATCGCCCAATGCATATCTATCTTGACCTGTAACATCACATATAAGGTCACAATTAGTTCATATGAACTAAGTAAGTAACCCCTCCCAAAATTCCCAAAAACTTATTTAAACCCATCCACATACATATCATATGGATGTTAATCATTTTTAGATAATAATATATATCATATTCAAACATCAACTTGCACCCAACACATATGGTGCATTTATTTCCCTTAGTGGGACATTTTCACAATATGAATATATTATCTAATTCAACTCTACCACCAGCACCTCTGGCTAAATTTAAAACACCAAATATACATATATTTTATTGGCTTAACCAATTATCCACACATCTGTGGTTTCAACAATTTAACTTCCGGATTAACCGGTTATCCACACATTTGTGGTATCATACATATATTAAGTCTTAAGATGTTCACCAACCGGTACTTCCATCTAAGACAATTGACAGCACCTCTGTCTATCCACCATTGTGGAGTCATATTTATTTAGTCTTAAGATGTTCACCAACCGGTACTTCCATCTAAGACAATTGACAGCACCTCTGTCTATCCACCATTGTGGAGTCATATTTATTTAGTCTTAAGATGTTCACCAACCGGCACTTCCATCTAAGACAATTGACAGCACCTCTGTCTATCCACCATTGTGGAGTCATATTTATTTAGTCTAAGATGTTCACCCACCGGTACTTCCATCTAGACAATTGCCAGCACCTCTGGCTATCCACCATTGTGGAGTCATATTTATTTAGTCTAAGATGTTCACCCACCGGTACTTCCATCTAGACAATTGACAGCACCTCTGTCTATCCACCATTGTGGAGTCATATTTATTTAGTCTTAAGATGTTCACCAACCGGTACTTCCATCTAAGACAATTGACAGCACCTCTGTCTATCCACCATTGTGGAGTCATATTTATTTAGTCTTAAGATGTTCACCAACCGGTACTTCCATCTAAGACAATTGACAGCACCTCTGTCTATCCACCATTGTGGAGTCATATTTATTTAGTCTAAGATGTTCACCCACCGGTACTTCCATCTAGACAATTGCCAGCACCTCTGGCTATCCACCATTGTGGAGTCATAACCACAAAATGTAAAAATACATTTTTCACAATTAAAAGTCAAGCTGAGTCATTTCTATTCGAATTGACTCTCACCATGTAATAATGTCATATTACCAATCATCAACTATTAATCACAATAGTTTAATCAAAGTTACACTATGGTGTTCACAATCATGTACTTCCACCATAGCTATTTGTCAGCACCTCTGACTAATCACACATTTGTGATATCATAGTCAAACACCGGCTCATCCGGCTATTCTTATGCAATCTATGTTGCATAATTAATTCAATCGTGACATAAACACATTGGAACTTAACATTTATACATTAGAGTCTATTAACTCAATTAGTTCCAATCTAGTTATGCCCATTCATTCAAATCAACCAATATATATACATCAAAATCAAGTAGACTCTTTCTACTACTTATATGTAATGTTACAGTAAGTTGGGTAACTTACCTGGTTCAAGCGGTTGTTTACTTCCTACAACCTCTTTTCCACTTCTGTGAATTGTCCTTTGACTTTCACCACCAATACCTAGTTGTATTCACATATATACAACTAGTTTCAATACTTATAGCACATACAATCAAGTTTAACACACTTGATTGATCTGACCTGCTCAAAGTCAATTTATCACATAATTGACTCTATCTTACTATCTTTAGCAAGTTTTAGTCAATTATCACACTTATTCATATTTCATGCCTTCCTTGGCATTTCATCGAATAATTGATGTTCATTATATTAGTTACGATCTTTAATCACTTTTATTATTTAATTTTTCATTTAAGATCATAACTATTAATAATTTTAACATCAATTCATCAAAATCATCATTTAATCTATGGATTATAATCCATAATTTATTTAAAATCATATTCAACCCATTCCTACTAGTTATCACACCATGATATGGGTTTCATATCAACCGGACATTATCCCGGCTTCAAAACGAAGATTTAACCATCAAAACAACAAGTTCTTCGTTTCTAACAATCCCTAGTTATCAACTAAGCAATAATCAATACCCATAATCATAGTATTACAATCAAAACTAAGTTTAATCCACATAATATTAAACTAGTAGGATAAAACAAACCGTTACCTGATCTGACGGATTTCTACGGTTAAAACAACGATCGGGACTTGAAAACACGATCCTATGCGCGATCTGGATGATTAGAAACCTCAGATATGAAGATTTGGGGTGTTAGAAAGCTAAATTTGCGTCTGGAGGTCGCTTGGGGTCGAAGAATTGCGTTTTTGAGTCTTTCCAGACGTTCTGATCGTTTAAACAAAATTTTTGCCGACTTAAGTCCCTGGGCGCATAGCCTGGCTCCGGAGGGTTGGGGGTTAGGCTATACGCCTAGCGGGTTTTTCTTCCAATATTTGATTTAAACTTCGTTTCGCGATTCCGGGAGCATACGAACTCCGTTTTGCGCACGGTTTTCGCCCACGTTCACCATTTTTCACATACTATCAATTCCCAATAACAAAAGTTACCAAATCCTCGTGGATTTCAAGCACGACCAAATGTGCTCTTGCCATTAATGACGTAATTCTTACATATTTTCCAATTACAACAACCACAATCGTTTAATTAACGATTATTTACAATACATTTATTATTAAAAACCGGTTGTTACAAATCTCCCCTCCTTACAAAGGTTTCGTCCCCGAAACCGATTAAACATCAAAAAGGAAAGGATAATACTTTCTCATCTCATCTTCTGACTCCCACGTGGCGTCAGATTCTTTTCTATATTTTTCCATTGAACCTTTACCTGGTTCAAGGACTTGTTTCTCAAATGTTTGACCTTTCGGTCTAATATAGCTACTGGCTTTCCACATAGTTCAACTTGTCATCAATTTCCAAGTCTTCTAGTGGCACATAAGCCGATTCATCCGCCAAACATTTTCTCAGATATGACACATGAAAAGTGTCATGTATGCCATTCAATTCCTCCGGTAGCTCAAGACGATAAACAACATTACCTATCCGAGCTATAATTCTGAATGGTTCGATAAAACGTGGCTTAACTTCCCTTATTTTCTAAAACATATCACACCTTTCCACGGTAAAACTTTTAACAACACAAAATCTCTCACCTGTAACTCAATAGTCGTCCTATGCTTATCAACATAGGAATTCTGACGGTCCTATACCGCCTTCAAATGAACTAGAATATAATCTATACGTTCATTTGTTACTTTAACTACCTTTTTATTTGCCAGTTCTCATTACCCAACTTCTCCTCAACACAGGAGTACAACATTTCCTCCCATACAACATTTCATATGGAGGCATTCCAATACTGGAATGATAAACGTTATTGTATGAGAACACTGCTAAAGGTAATTAATCATCCCAACTACCCCCAAATTAATTATACACGCTCGTAACAAATCCTCCAACGTTTAAATGGTCCTTTCACCTGACCATCAATCTGAGAATGATACGCCGTGCTTATCCACAATCCTAATTCTTCTTGGAAATTTCTCCAGAAATGAGAAGTAAATCAAGTGTCTCGATCAAAAATAATCGTCACTGGCACACCATGCCTAGACACCACTTCTCTAACATATATTTCAAGTATAATTGAACATTTATCCTAAGATAAACATGATCATTATACATGATTCTACATAATCAATCTACAATTGATTATTTGGTTTGACTTTCTTCATTCAAACCAAACCATACACTCAATTGTATTTCTACATACATCTTATCTCTATTTTGAATATTCCCATAAATATTCATCCCATCATATGTATAAATACAATTTATACATATTATAAATATCCTATTTCTTTACAAATAGGCTTAACCTTGACTTTTTGAAGTCAAACATCATGTATAATGTACTCAACACATAACAACCGAATGATTTAACATTCGCGTTATTCATTTGCATAGATAGATATTCTTATCTATCATTCATGTACAACCCTTATCAATTAACACAATACATGTGTGTACACAAAACTCCAATTGTGCATCATATTTCTCAAAAGCCAACTTAAACAATTTGACTCTTGAAATTTGATGTCTACACTCTTGTAGGTTATCTTTTCTTCACCATAACATCTACATTATAATGGTTGTTTACACTCTTGTAAATCAACTCAATCATTATTACTAGTTGAATGTTCACATACCTCGTAAATCATTCAACTACAATAACGACACTAACCATAACTATTTACATCAAATTCAATTAAAACAACAAATCACATATATGCTAAATGCACAATTACTTGTAGTGTGGACTCACCCAATCCTACAACTACAAGTCAATCAAATGGGTAATTTACACACCATTTGAACACATTCCTTGTGTTTACATTTATATTGATTACCAAATGAGTTTTACACACATGATCACAACACTTGTGATTCATTATCACAAGTTTAAACAACTCAATGGTAACAGGTGACTTACTATCATGTACATGTACATGGTTTACCCCCAATGCCACAAAAATGTGGACTTACATGACAAACACCAACGCCATTTCATTATGGACTTACATGACAAATATTAATGCCACGCACTAGTGGTCTTACATCAGTTTCACACGAATGTGAATCATCTCCAATTATCCGTGTCAGTTATTGTAAACATATAACGACACTTTCATTAGTTATGCAATTTATCATAACATTAATCAATTTCAACAATCTGAATACCACCCCATGTGGTTTCATATTCATATACTTCCACACAATGTGGATTATCATCAATTTATAGTGTCAACTATAAATTATCATTTATTAACACCTTTCAAGCTAAGCATTTAGCACATAACATTCATCCAATACTACAAGACATTTGTCAAGTAGTTAAATACCACCACCATGTGGTTTCATATCTTCAACATTTCATGACATACATGGTCAATTTACCATTCAATTTATTACAATTACTACAAGTCAATTACAAGTAGTAACAACAAACATAATCACATAACACATAAGCACCAATATGTTTTATGGTTGCATATTAGTGAGTAAGTAACTCACCTATTCACATTAACCATAACTTTGACTTTTTAAAAGTCAACATCGTCCAACACATACTCACATATTGGCCAATCCACACGCATGTGGATTTTTCCCCAATGCCTCACTAAGGAGGAATTACATGACAACTCAATGTCATTCCAAGATGGTTTTACACATCTAACACAAGGCCACTCACAAGTAGTCTTACAAACAATTCAACGCCACTTACAAGTGGTCTTATATCATAAATCCAATGCCATTCACCAATGGTCTTACATGTTAAACCCAATGCCACCCACCAGTGGTCTTACATGTTAAATCCAATGCCACCCACCAGTGGTCTTACATGTTAAATCCAATGCCACCCACCAGTGGTCTTACATGTTAAATCCAATGCCACCCACCAGTGGTCTTACATGTTAATACACACAAAATGCCATACGTTATGGTCTTAATTTTGCTTTAACACTATTATAAATAGTTTCCAATTCAATGTGTCAATTACTATCAACATGTAATGACACTATCACTAGTTATGAAATCATATCATAACATTCGTCATACGTATACACATTGTATACTTACAATTCCATATATCACGCATATAGATTATATGCAAATTATATCAATTATTAACATGTTTAAATCATTACATCTCAAACTTAAACATGTATGAACACATAAACATAATTATGTGTCCCTTTTTCCCTATTTTACCCTAAACGGGTCAAATTTCACATTTTTGATTTGTGTATACACACCAAAACATTTTCCATGTTCAAATGGATTAATTTCCCCAACACATCAAGTGTTATTGCCTACACTCATGTAGGTCTTTTCACATTAACTCTCCAATTCATTTCTCTTGAATTGGTAACACTATTACCCACAAGTAATAGATACATTAAGCTCATAACACCTTACCTAATTTCAATAGCCTAAGTATAAAATGATCCCCATAAGTGCTTGTTCATATCATGTTTGCACTAGTAAGTTGGCCAGACGTACTAGTTCATTCATTATATGCCCAATTCCTTACTTCCTTCATTAAATACTCAAGACATTGATTTCGGTTTCACATGATCAATCAAATCACATTTAACATGTAATGATTCACATTACATTTAACAATTATAATACAGGAAATAGATATGCTAACCTCATACATTCGGCATCATGATCGGGTCTTCGAATCAAACGTTATGTTTTCATATCAAGAGCATAAAAGTTTGAGATCAAGTGTTCATGACGCACTTGATTCACTCAAACCATTGCTCTGATACCAATTCTGCAACACCCAAACTTTACACACGATTACACGTGTCCCATTTTTAGGTCCCAAATTAAACTTTCTCAAAAATCATGTTCGGAAGCGTGAAATTAACATTTCATGATTTAAACACACTTAATTTCAAATCATTTACATTTATGGTTAATAAAAACTGGTGTGTTTAAGTTTAATACTACCACATACTTTACATAACGTTTGGTTCTGCTTCACAACGTGCCCGATCTGATCGCCCAATGCATATCTATCTTGACCTGTAACATCACATATAAGGTCACAATTAGTTCATATGAACTAAGTAAGTAACCCCTCCCAAAATTCCCAAAAACTTATTTAAACCCATCCACATACATATCATATGGATGTTAATCATTTTTAGATAATAATATATATCATATTCAAACATCAACTTGCACCCAACACATATGGTGCATTTATTTCCCTTAGTGGGACATTTTCACAATATGAATATATTATCTAATTCAACTCTACCACCAGCACCTCTGGCTAAATTTAAAACACCAAATATACATATATTTTATTGGCTTAACCAATTATCCACACATCTGTGGTTTCAACAATTTAACTTCCGGATTAACCGGTTATCCACACATTTGTGGTATCATACATATATTAAGTCTTAAGATGTTCACCAACCGGTACTTCCATCTAAGACAATTGACAGCACCTCTGTCTATCCACCATTGTGGAGTCATATTTATTTAGTCTTAAGATGTTCACCAACCGGTACTTCCATCTAAGACAATTGACAGCACCTCTGTCTATCCACCATTGTGGAGTCATATTTATTTAGTCTTAAGATGTTCACCAACCGGCACTTCCATCTAAGACAATTGACAGCACCTCTGTCTATCCACCATTGTGGAGTCATATTTATTTAGTCTAAGATGTTCACCCACCGGTACTTCCATCTAGACAATTGCCAGCACCTCTGGCTATCCACCATTGTGGAGTCATATTTATTTAGTCTAAGATGTTCACCCACCGGTACTTCCATCTAGACAATTGACAGCACCTCTGTCTATCCACCATTGTGGAGTCATATTTATTTAGTCTTAAGATGTTCACCAACCGGTACTTCCATCTAAGACAATTGACAGCACCTCTGTCTATCCACCATTGTGGAGTCATATTTATTTAGTCTTAAGATGTTCACCAACCGGTACTTCCATCTAAGACAATTGACAGCACCTCTGTCTATCCACCATTGTGGAGTCATATTTATTTAGTCTAAGATGTTCACCCACCGGTACTTCCATCTAGACAATTGCCAGCACCTCTGGCTATCCACCATTGTGGAGTCATAACCACAAAATGTAAAAATACATTTTTCACAATTAAAAGTCAAGCTGAGTCATTTCTATTCGAATTGACTCTCACCATGTAATAATGTCATATTACCAATCATCAACTATTAATCACAATAGTTTAATCAAAGTTACACTATGGTGTTCACAATCATGTACTTCCACCATAGCTATTTGTCAGCACCTCTGACTAATCACACATTTGTGATATCATAGTCAAACACCGGCTCATCCGGCTATTCTTATGCAATCTATGTTGCATAATTAATTCAATCGTGACATAAACACATTGGAACTTAACATTTATACATTAGAGTCTATTAACTCAATTAGTTCCAATCTAGTTATGCCCATTCATTCAAATCAACCAATATATATACATCAAAATCAAGTAGACTCTTTCTACTACTTATATGTAATGTTACAGTAAGTTGGGTAACTTACCTGGTTCAAGCGGTTGTTTACTTCCTACAACCTCTTTTCCACTTCTGTGAATTGTCCTTTGACTTTCACCACCAATACCTAGTTGTATTCACATATATACAACTAGTTTCAATACTTATAGCACATACAATCAAGTTTAACACACTTGATTGATCTGACCTGCTCAAAGTCAATTTATCACATAATTGACTCTATCTTACTATCTTTAGCAAGTTTTAGTCAATTATCACACTTATTCATATTTCATGCCTTCCTTGGCATTTCATCGAATAATTGATGTTCATTATATTAGTTACGATCTTTAATCACTTTTATTATTTAATTTTTCATTTAAGATCATAACTATTAATAATTTTAACATCAATTCATCAAAATCATCATTTAATCTATGGATTATAATCCATAATTTATTTAAAATCATATTCAACCCATTCCTACTAGTTATCACACCATGATATGGGTTTCATATCAACCGGACATTATCCCGGCTTCAAAACGAAGATTTAACCATCAAAACAACAAGTTCTTCGTTTCTAACAATCCCTAGTTATCAACTAAGCAATAATCAATACCCATAATCATAGTATTACAATCAAAACTAAGTTTAATCCACATAATATTAAACTAGTAGGATAAAACAAACCGTTACCTGATCTGACGGATTTCTACGGTTAAAACAACGATCGGGACTTGAAAACACGATCCTATGCGCGATCTGGATGATTAGAAACCTCAGATATGAAGATTTGGGGTGTTAGAAAGCTAAATTTGCGTCTGGAGGTCGCTTGGGGTCGAAGAATTGCGTTTTTGAGTCTTTCCAGACGTTCTGATCGTTTAAAACAAAATTTTTGCCGACTTAAGTCCCTGGGCGCATAGCCTGGCTCCGGAGGGTTGGGGGTTAGGCTATACGCCTAGCGGGTTTTTTCTTCCAATATTTGATTTAAACTTCGTTTCGCGATTCCGGGAGCATACGAACTCCGTTTTGCGCACGGTTTTCGCCCACGTTCACCATTTTTCACATACTATCAATTCCCAATAACAAAAGTTACCAAATCCTCGTGGATTTCAAGCACGACCAAATGTGCTCTTGCCATTAATGACGTAATTCTTACATATTTTCCAATTACAACAACCACAATCGTTTAATTAACGATTATTTACAATACATTTATTATTAAAAACCGGTTGTTACAAGATATGGTCGAATGAACAACCTATTGATCGAATGAGGACTTTGCCGAATAACCTCCTGGTCGAATGAGGGAGAGTATGGAGCTATTCGGCTTGTTGGTTCGGCGAAGGAGCCTGGTCGAATGACAGAATGCCGAAAGAGGGTCGAATGGCTTGTGCCGCATGAGGGTCGAATGGGAGTTTGGCGAAAGAGAGGGCCGACCAAAGGAGTATGGCTGGCGAATGATGGCTGTTTCAACACAAGGCCATTCAGCCGAATAGGAGTTGGGTTCATTCGGCGAATGGGGGTGGGGCTAGCCATTCGGCGGCCTGAAGCTCTTGGCCATTCGGCCTGTCGACCACGAGGGGCAGCCATGGTGCTCGAGTTAATCGACCATGGTTCTTCCCAAAACTTGTTCCTACACTATCCTCAAGTGTTAGAGTGTGATTTCCCTATGGTATTGTGGGTTTAAAACCGGTTCCTAGGGGTTCGAACTTAGGGTTTCAAAAACCCTAAAACCGCACATAAAAATCGATTTTTACCTCGAATCTGCTGGGTAAACTCTTAGATCCGTTGTACTTTCGTGTTCTACAAATGATAGTGGTTGTTTTGACACCGAAATCACACGAAATGGTTGAGAATTGAGTTAGAAATCTTAGAGAGATGGTGATGGTTTTAGAGAGAGAGAGCTTGAGAGGGAAAATGACGAAAATGGTGGTGTTGGCTGGTTGGTGGTGGTTGTTGGGGATTTAATTGCCTCATTAAATGAGGGTAAATACCCGGGTAGGTTCGGGTTCGTTCGGTTTCGCGTAGAAACGTCGTTTTCTCGTCGTTTTCGTTACGAAACGACTCGGTTTTAAAATAGAAGTCATAAAATTATTTTAGGCTGTGATTCCTAATAAATTAACTAAATATCTTTTAATTATTTAATTTACAAAAATATTTATTTAGCGTTTAAATTGAATCGCGCGGTCATCGCGCGTATTTGTTCGAATCAAATACGACGATAACTACACTTTTCAATATTGTTTTCTAATTATCGAATATCATTCAGAACGTTAAACTTTTAGATTTATTCGTACAGATCGTCACCTATACGAATAATCTGTCGGTTTAGCATTCACTTAACGATATTCGTGTTGTTTTGTCCTGTAAGGCCTCACATACGTTTATACATAGTAAGATCCTAACAAATAATTCACATGATGATTCTGTGTTGCCAGATAATTATCTGACTCAAGAACCATTGTTCTAAACTTGTTTATCTGAAATGACTGTGAATTCCCTGTTCTGATAACATGATTTGATACTGAACTTGATATGAATATGAAATATACTGAATTACATAAGATTTGTACCTGATTACTGTTCACGATCACTGTTCCGGTGACGTTTCCGGCACTGATGTTACAGTCTCCCCTTGTTAAAGAAATTTCGTCCCGAAATTTAAGAATGGTTATCGGGTACGGCTTCCTCTTCAAACAGTTGGGGATACTTTAACTTCATGTGATCCTCGCGTTCCCAAGTAAACTCGGGTCCGCGTCTTGAATTCCATCGAACCTTTACTATCGAAATACGGCTTCGCCTTAGTTGCTTGACTTTGAGATCCATAATCTCTAAAGGTTCTTCGACAAAATGCAACTGCTCATCAACTTGAATCTCTTCGAGTGGAATGATGAGTGATTCGTCAGCAAGGCATTTCTTTAAATTCGAGACGTGAAACACGTCATGCACACCACTGAGTTCATCAGGTAATCTCAGTCTATACGCTACAGGACCAATACGCTCGATGATCTCGAACGGTCCCACGTATCGCGGTGCTAACTTGCCTTTCTTTCCAAAGCGGACTACGCCTTTCCATGGAGAAACCTTCAACATGACACGGTCTCCCACTTGAAATTCCAACGGCTTACGCCGTTTGTCGGCATAGCTTTTCTGTCTGCTTCTGGTAGCTTGTAGTCTTCTTTGAATCTGAGCAATCTTGTCAGTGGTTTCCTGAATAAGCTCTGGCCCAGTTATGCGATTATCTCCAACTTCAGTCCAACAGATCGGTGATCGACATTTCCGACCATAAAGAGCCTCGAATGGTGCACATCCGATACTGCTGTGGTAACTGTTGTTGTAGGAGAACTCAATCAGTGGAAAATGAGAATCCCAATTCCCACCGAAATCCAAAATACAGGTCCTTAACATATCCTCTAGGGTCTGAATCGTACGTTCGCTTTGGCCGTCCGTTTGTGGATGGTAAGCTGTACTCAGATTTAACTGTGTCCCTAGAGATTTCTGCAGTGATTGCCAGAACCTTGAAGTAAATCTGCTGTCTCTATCAGAAATAATTGATAATGGTACACCGTGACGTACCACTATCTCATTAATGTACAATCTCGCCAGTCTATCCATCGTGAAGGTTTCACGCATCGGCAAGAAGTGAGCAGATTTTGTTAAACGATCAATGATCACCCAAATCGTATCGTGACCACTGGAAGTGCGGGGTAGCTTGGTAATGAAATCCATAGCTATTTGTTCCCACTTCCAGAGCGGAATCTCAGGCTGTTCCAGTAAACCAGACGGTCTCTGGTGTTCCGCCTTTACCTTCGCACACGTCAGACACCGACCGACGTACTCGGCTATGTCTTTCTTCATTCCCGGCCACCAATAAAATCCACGCAAGTCTTGATACATTTTATCAGCGCCTGGATGAACAGAGTATTTTGTCCTATGTGCGTCATCGAAGATAAGTCTTCTCAATTCATCTACTACTGGGATCCATATACGATCCTGATAGTAGATCATTCCATCAGACTTGGTCTCTAAATGTTTCTCTGCTCCGCAGTCAAGTTCTTTCTTCAAGTTTCCCTTATCAACTGATTCCTGTTGGGCTGAATGATCCTGTCTTGTAAACTGGTCTGCACAGTCATCCCCATAGCTCTAACGCGTAAGGGTTTGACCCGTTCCTTCCGGCTCAAGGCATCAGCTACAACATTCGCCTTTCCCGGATGGTACTTGATCACACAATCGTAATCATTCAGAAGTTCTACCCAACGGCGTTGTCGCATGTTGAGCTCCTTCTGATCAAAAATATGCTGCAGACTCTTGTGATCTGTAAATATGGTACACTTAGTGCCATATAAGTAATGTCTCCAAATCTTCAATGCGAAGATTACTGCTCCCAGTTCAAGATCATGAGTAGTGTAATTCTTCTCATGAATCTTTAACTGTCTTGATGCATAGGCTATGACCTTGTCCCGTTGCATTAAAACACAACCGAGTCCCTGATGGGATGCATCACAATACACAACAAAGTCTTCACATCCTTCTGGGAGAGATAAGATTGGAGCATCACACAGTTTCTGTTTCAATGTCTGAAAAGCATCTTCTTGTTTCTGCTCCCAGACAAACGGTTCACTCTTCTGAGTTAATTTAGTGAGAGGCAAAGCTATCTTAGAAAAGTTCGGGATGAACCTCCTGTAATAACCTGCCAATCCCAGAAAAGACCGTATCTCCGTTGGTGTCTTCGGAGTGTCCCAGTTCTTTATTGCTTCAATCTTGGCGGGATCTACGTGTATTCCCTCGCTGTTGACTACATGTCCCAGAAATTGAACTTCTCTTAGCCAAAATTCACATTTAGAGAACTTGGCATAAAGCTTTTGTTCTGTCAACAGTTCCAAGATCTTTCTGAGATGTTGCTCATGTTCTGCTTTACTCTTGGAATAAATCAGTATGTCGTCTATGAAGACAATGACAAACTGATCTAAATACGGCTTGCACACTCGGTTCATGAGATCCATGAAAACCGCTGGTGCATTCGTCAATCCGAAAGGCATCACTAGGAATTCATAATGCCCGTATCTGGTTCGGAAGGCCGTCTTCGGTATGTCTTCGTCTTGAACTCTAAGTTGATGATAACCGGACCGTAGATCGATCTTTGAGAAATACTGAGCTCCTTGCAATTGGTCAAACAAATCATCAATCCTCGGCAATGGATACCGATTCTTGATGGTTAGTTTGTTCAGCTCTCTGTAATCTATGCACATTCTGAACGATCCGTCTTTCTTTTTCACGAACAATACCGGAGCTCCCCAAGGCGAGTAGCTCGGTCTAATAAATCCTTTATCCAGTAACTCCTGTAACTGATTTGATAATTCCTGCATCTCTGAAGGTGCTAACCTGTAAGGAGATTTAGCAACAGGAGTTGCTCCAGGAATTAAGTCAATTCGGAACTCTACCGGTCGCACCGGAGGCAAACCTGGTAGGTCTTCAGGGAATACTTCTGGATATTCTCTTACTACTGGTACGTCTTGTATTTTCTTCCTGTCTTTCTCTTTTTCCACTACATGAGCCAAGAAAGCTACACACTTCTTCTGTAAACACTTACGCGCCTTTATGCAGGAAATGATTTTGACACTTCGTTTTGCTTGATCCCCTTTAACTTCCAACACACGATCATCTGGTAATGGAACTCGAAGCAGCTTCTCAGAACGGATGACTTCCACTCGGTTAGAGGAAAGCCAATCCATTCCAACAATGATGTCGAAACTACCCAACTCCATCGGTATCAAATCGATAGAGAATGTATGACCGTTAAGTGTCAATGGGCAATTCCTGTGAACTGTACTAACTGTGATCTGTTTTCCGTTAGCTACTTCTATAATATAAGGGGAATCTAACTGTTCCTCTATAGAATCTAGTTGGCATGCAAAATCGGCAGAGATAAAACTCTGATCCGCACCAGTGTCAAATAGAACAGATGCATAAAAGTCATGTAAGAGAAACGTACCAGTGACCACATTCGGGTCCTGGCGTGCAGCTGGAGCTCCAATAACAAAAGCTCTTCCACGAGGAGCTTGAACTTCTTGTTGTGCCTTCTTCGGGCAGTTCTTTGCAAAGTGGCCTTGTTCGCCACAGTTGAAGCATCCACCATTGTTCTGGTTGGCTGGTGGAGGAATAGCCAAAGCAGCATTGTTGACTGCTTGGTTAGGTGTCATCCGGCAGTGCTGGACCCAATGGCCCTTTCTTCCACATCCCGTACATTGCTTGCAAGGAGTGTTAGCAATGTGATGATACTGGCACTTGGTACACAAAGGATGTGGGCCAGTATACTGCCTCTTGGGCACGTTTTGTTGTGCCACTGCTACTTGATTCAGAGGAGTAGCCACAGTGTAATTCTTTATGAACTTTTGCTTCTTCTTTGAGTGTTGCTGATGTTGTGGCTTCTTTGAAGTCTCTTCCTTTCTCTTACCGGTGTCTGCCTCTTTCTTCAGAACTCCAGAGGCAACCATCAAGTCAGTGAGTTTTCCAGACAGTCTCACTGCTGATTCGACAGTAGTAGGGTTGGCTGAAACAACCATTCCCTGAATGCAGGCGGGAAGTCCACCTACATAACGATCTATCCTCTTCTCTAAAGTTGGTACCATGTCTGGCACCAAAGCAACCAACTCATGATAACGAGTTGTATACCCCATGTGATCAGCCCCCTTCATCACATGGTTGGATAATTCAACCTCCAGTTTCTGCAGCTCATTCTTGGGGCAGAACTCTGTTCACAGCAGTGTCTTGAAATCCTCCCATGGCATGGCCATAGCTTCTTCTCTTCCTCGAGCGTTGATCTGACCATTCCACCAGGTCAGAGCCCGCTTGTTGAATGTTCCAGCAGAGTAGCGGACTTTATGGTGCTCTGGACAGCTGCAGAGGTCCAGAGTAGCCTCAATCTTTTCAATCCATTGGATTAATCCAACGGCTCCTTCAGATCCGCTAAATCTAGGCGGCTTACATCCTACAAATGACTTGTAGGAGTAGTGTGAGGTACCACCAGTATTCCCACTGGCTTCTCCAGATGAGTTGCCAGTGTTGTTCATCTCATTACGGAGAAGGTTGAACATCTCCGGTATCGCTTCCTTCATCTGATTGGTCATCTGGTTGCTCAGTAGAGTCATCAAAGCGATGGTGGTAGGATCCAGTATGGGAGTCGTGCCTGAACCTGACGCCTGTGTGATCAGGGGAGGAGGAGGTGGAGGCGGTGGCGGTGGTGAGTCATTTGGAGATGGCGTGGAGGAGTGTGGAGCTTGGTCTTGTGTTGATGTCAACAGCGGAGGTTGTCTTCGTGGCGGCATTCTGATCATAACCAAATGAATATTGGTTAGTGCAATGATCGAATGCAGAAGACGCAATGAAATAAGCCTTAAATCCTAAGTTCTCTACATGCAGGGTCCCTAGGTTATAGTCTAGGCCAAACCGTTTAAATAAGTGACCTATATTTCTCTATAACCATGGCTCTGATACCAATCTGTCACACCCCGAGCCGGCGGGATAGGATCGGTTGTCCCGTCGGGAGGAAGGTTCCCGGGGCGCGATATCGTGAGTGATAATTGTGATGATCAGATTGTTTTCATTGCACATGATATAAATGAGAATGCTAAATATAATAGAATTACAAAGTTAAATTACATCAGTATTGTTTATAATTTAACAATGTAAATCTACCATTAACATCATATATTTCTATCTTGTATTTACACAAGATATACAAAATAATTGTTATAATGATGTCTTCAAAAGTATGCAGGTCCAAAACGCTAAGCCTTCTATCTGAAGTCCTAGTCCGAAAGGAATAACTCCTTAGTTGACCTGTTCGTCACCTGAGAAGTCATGCAAAAATCAAGTCAACACATGGTTGGTGAGTTCATATAGTTTTATGATTTGAAAATGATTTGAAAACCTCTTTCGGTAAAGACCCTAACCTCATTAACTCCACATGTAATATCCACATCGGTATGCTTATATATAGGGAATCACGAAAGGGTCAAGCCCAGACGCTATCCCACCACATACTAATATGCATATGACACTGTTGTTAATGATAATTAAGCATTTTTACCTAACACTTCTGATTTAGATCATGATATTGAAATCTGATTTGCATTTGATCCTCTTGAATTCCTTATAGATGTATGATTTCCCCAAAAGTCAGTGATATTAGTAAAATGCCAAATATTTAATTAAATAATTAAATAAAACATTTAAATGCAACTAAGACATGATGATTGGGCCTTATTTAACTCAATCAATTAGACTTAGTTGTAGGTGGTTGTCCAAGTTGTAACCTCTCACACGTGACCCATGTCAGGTATAACTCACAAGGAGTACACCTGAACTGAGCGGGATTTTAATGATTTGCCCGTTACAGCTTGACCCAATGGTCTTCTGCATCTGAGTGGGACTTTAATGTTTTGCCCGTTACAGCCTGACCCAATGGTCTTCTGCATCTGAGTGGGACTTTAAGGATATCCTGTGATTCTTGATCTCTTGATTCTCATGATTTTGACTTTGATAATGATTCCATTTGATCGTTCATGTTATTGCCCGTATAGCCTGACTACAAGAGTCTTCTATACCTGAAGGGACTTTATATGTGTGTTACACGTGATCTTGATTCCATATACAACTGACATCCACCTTGACTTGAGTATTAATGAGTTCATTAGATCATAATGATTTCATTATTTCAATGATTCACACACATTTATGATATCTGATTCCTTGAGGCTCTTGATCTTGATCTTTAGAATTTCCATGATTCACAATGATATTTGATTCTTGATTATGATTCTTTGTTCTCAGATCCCACACTGAGTTATGATCCTTTGAATATGACCCTTTGATTTTGTTCATTTGATTTCACTTTGAATTTAGATTCTTGAATTTGAGCTTGATAGACTAAGGGTTGATTTAGAGTTTAAATTTAAGGTATTACTCATGAGAGTACTTAAATTTATTTGATCACTTGATCTGTTCAATAATTTCCTAGACAGGAGTCTAGGAGTATCAACAACATATATATGTAAGAACATATAATAAATAAAAGCATTTAAATAAACAGTTTAATAAAACAGTTTACGCATGCTTCTCAGCCCCGCGTTTTAAAACAAAAATGTTAGAAAAGGGGCAATGAACTCACCTGTGTTGCTCTGTATAGAATTACCACAAAATGCGCGCTCTTTGTTGTAGCCTATGGATCTTCTGTTCCTGAGTTGTTTTAAGAATTTCGAACACGATAAGTATGTATAATAGACGTTATAGCTAGGGTTTGGTCTCGGCGTGCAACTAAGTGTCCTAGATTACTAATGTGATTCTAAGACTTCATCTAACTTAGTCTAAACTAATTACCCATTAGTAACCCTTTATCCCCGGTTAATCCTTTAAAGATTTTTAGTATAACCTTTACAATTTAAATCATTTTAAGTTATTTATTTAGAAAAGATCATTTACAAAGTTTACAATTCATTTACTTATTTTAAACATGACTAAATAAAAAGATTAACGTGTGATGGGCTTAAGTTAGCCCCATTGGGCCAATCTTGGCCCATTCACTATTCTTAGAATTTCCAAGTGATCTCTTGACAATACTTTGATTTACTAAGGCTAGATGATTTATATGAAACATCTAGTTTTCTTGCATGTTTTTAGATATTATCAACTCATGTTGAGTTGTTAGAATATTTTTGAGAAACCATTTTAATTAATGACTCTAATCCTTGTTGTCATTGCAATTGAAGTCTTTGTTAAAATTTCTAAAACCATGCATGCCTCATGTAAAACCCATGCTCACATTGAGGTCCCATGCATACATTAAGATCCCATGCATACATTAAGATCCCATGCATGCACACATGATTCCCGTAACCCATTCATGCATACCATGTTATTTCCCCCATTCACATTCTTGGTACATAAATCCCCAACCTCGGGTTTTTCTTAACTAAGGACTTGAACAAATGTGGCTTGGCCGAAGAAGAGTCTTGACCGTTTGAGACTTAGGCCGAACCAAGACCTAGGCGAATGACTAGGATTACATGATAGTGAACCATCGAATGGGTCCTGTTCGAATGAGAGAAGGACGGATGACTCTTGACCGAATAGATATGGTCGAATGAACAACCTATTGATCGAATGAGGACTTTGCCGAATAACCTCCTGGTCGAATGAGGGAGAGTATGGAGCTATTCGGCTTGTTGGTTCGGCGAAGGAGCCTGGTCGAATGACAGAATGCCGAAAGAGGGTCGAATGGCTTGTGCCGCATGAGGGTCGAATGGGAGTTTGGCGAAAGAGAGGGCCGACCGAAGGAGTATGGCTGGCGAATGATGGCTGTTTCAACACAAGGCCATTCAGCCGAATAGGAGTTGGGTTCATTCGGCGAATGGGGGTGGGGCTAGCCATTCGGCGGCCTGAAGCTCTTGGCCATTCGGCCTGTCGACCACGAGGGGCAGCCATGGTGCTCGAGTTAATCGACCATGGTTCTTCCCAAAACTTGTTCCTACACTATCCTCAAGTGTTAGAGTGTGATTTCCCTATGGTATTGTGGGTTTAAAACCGGTTCCTAGGGGTTCGAACTTAGGGTTTCAAAAACCCTAAAATCGCACATAAAAATCGATTTTTACCTCGAATCTGCTGGGTAAACTCTTAGATCCGTTGTACTTTCGTGTTCTACAAATGATAGTGGTTGTTTTGACACCGAAATCACACGAAATGGTTGAGAATTGAGTTAGAAATCTTAGAGAGATGGTGATGGTTTTAGAGAGAGAGAGCTTGAGAGGGAAAATGACGAAAATGGTGGTGTTGGCTGGTTGGTGGTGGTTGTTGGGGATTTAATTGCCTCATTAAATGAGGGTAAATACCCGGGTAGGTTCGGGTTCGTTCGGTTTCGCGTAGAAACGTCGTTTTCTCGTCGTTTTCGTTACGAAACGACTCGGTTTTAAAATAGAAGTCATAAAATTATTTTAGGCTGTGATTCCTAATAAATTAACTAAATATCTTTTAATTATTTAATTTACAAAAATATTTATTTAGCGTTTAAATTGAATCGCGCGGTCATCGCGCGTATTTGTTCGAATCAAATAGGACGATAACTACACTTTTCAATATTGTTTTCTAATTATCGAATATCATTCAGAACGTTAAACTTTTAGATTTATTCGTACAGATCGTCACCTATACGAATAATCTGTCGGTTTAGCATTCACTTAACGATATTCGTGTTGTTTTGTCCTGTAAGGCCTAACATACGTTTATACATAGTAAGATCCTAACAAATAATTCACATGATGATTCTGTGTTGCCAGATAATTATCTGACTCAAGAACCATTGTTCTAAACTTGTTTATCTGAAATGACTGTGAATTCCCTGTTCTGATAACATGATTTGATACTGAACTTGATATGAATATGAAATATACTGAATTACATAAGATTTGTACCTGATTACTGTTCACGATCACTGTTCCGGTGACGTTTCCGGCACTGATGTTACAGGAACAGCCTGAAATTCCGTTATGGAAGTGGGAACAAATAGCTATGGACTTTGTTACCAAGCTACCCCGCACTTCCAGTGGACATGACACTATTTGGGTTATCGTTGATCGATTAACTAAGTCTGCTCATTTCTTGCCAATGCGAGAAACGTACACGATGGATAAACTAGCAAAGCTTTACATCGACGAGATAGTGGTACGCCATGGTGTGCCATTATCTATCATCTCAGATCGTGATAGCAGATTTACATCAAGGTTCTGGCAATCGTTACAGAAATCTCTGGGGACGCAATTGAACTTGAGTACAGCTTATCATCCACAGACAGATGGGCAAAGCGAACGTACTATTCAGACCCTGGAGGATATGTTGAGAACTTGTGTTCTAGACTTCGGTGGTAACTGGGATTCTCATTTGCCACTGATCGAATTCTCTTACAACAACAGTTATCACAGCAGTATCGGTTGTGCCCCATTTGAGGCTCTTTATGGCCGAAAGTGTCGATCACCGATCTGTTGGTCCGAGGTGGGAGATAATCGAATTTCAGGGCCAGAACTTATAGAAGAAACTACAGACAAGATTGCTCAGATACAACAAAGACTACAAGCAACACGAAGTAGACACAAGAGCTATGCCGATAAACGGCGTAAGCCGTTGGAATTCCAAGTGGGAGACCGTGTCATGTTGAAGGTTTCCCCGTGGAAGGGCGTAGTTCGATTCGCAAAGAAAGGCAAACTAACACCACGATATGTGGGACCGTTCGAAATCATCGAACGTATTGGCCCTGTAGCATACAGATTGAGCTTACCGGATGAACTTAGTGGTGTACATGACGTGTTTCATGTCTCAAACTTGAAGAAATGCCTTGCTGATGAAACTCTTATCATACCGATTGAAGAAATTCAATTGGATGAACATTTACGTTTTGTTGAGGAACCATTAGAGATCATGGATCGCAAAGTTAAGCAACTAAGACGAAGCCGCATTCCTATTGTCAAAGTGCGTTGGAACTCAAGGCGCGGACCCGAGTTTACTTGGGAACGCGAAGATCATACGAAAAACAAGTACCCCCAATTGTTCGCAGAGGAAGCCGTACCCGATAACAATGCTTAAATTTCGGGACGAAATTTCTCTAACAAGGGGAGACTGTAACAACTGTGCCGGAAACGTCGCTGAAACAGTGAACGGAACAGTAACAGCACAGTAACTCAGGTACAAACTAAGCAAACTATCGGCATACTATCAACTGCGTAATGCTTAACGGTAAACTATTATGCTATTGTTTCTGAAATCTGATTAAACTTTACAGTTTAACAGTCAGAAACACATCAGACAACATTGAACAGTGAAACCAAGGCTTATTGATGTGCTATTATGTGTAAACGTATGTGAGGTTAAACAAAACGATAACGGTTGTTGTTACGGAATGCTAAACCGATGAATTATTCGTATAGGTGACGATCTATACGAGTAATTCTGATAGTTTAACGTTCTGAAATAATAACTGTAAAGTAGAAAACAAAAGTCGGAAAGCAAAACCATCGTCGTGTTCGTTCGAATGACGATTCGAACGAATACGTGCGATGGTGACGCGTTCTGACGAAACGAAAACGAAAGCGATAAAAGATACGAACGACCATAAAGTTAAAGAAATAAGATATTTCTTATTTTACAATTTTGAAACTCATCATAAATGAAATTAAACGAAACCGTTTTGTTAAATCGCGAACAAAATTAATAAACGCGTAAAAATAATAAAATCTGAGAAATATTTTGATACAACGATATTTAAAATAAATTCTAACAATAATTGTATTTTAAATGGCCTAAAATAATTCCTTTAATTAATCGTACGAAAAACGAGCGTTACGTTCCAGAAACGTAACGAAAACGCGAACCGAGCAACAAAAACGAACCCGAACTCACTCGTGGTATAAATACCACAGTGAGTCCATTTTTTCTCACTTTCCACTTCATCTTCTTCCCCAAATCTCAAAATCCCGGTTTCAAGAAAACCCCACCATTTTCAAACTTCAAACATTCATAACTTTCTCATTTCTCCACCAAATCACCTCATCTTTGGACCAAATCGAAGCTCTCATCACCCTCTACACTAAAGTACAAAGAATCTGCTCTAAAACCCACTGAAATCGGAGGTATGAGACCAAGAAAGTTGCGAAAAATTAGGGTTTTCATCCTCTTGTGCAAACCTTAGCCAAAACCGGCTAACCATCTTCAAACCTAGAAACCCATGACTTAGGACACTCTTCCTAGTCTACACCATCATCAAAAAACCTTTCTAGACCATGAAATGGGGCCGGGACCATGCAAGGCCTCGCTAGGCCGAATGGCTAGCACAGGTGGCCGAATGGCCAGGATGCGACCAGGCCGAATGGCCCATGGCCGAATGGCCAAGGTCGAATAGCCCCATTCGTGGCCACCCATTCGCCCCTCATTCCTCACTTCATTCGGAAGCTCCCACTCCTATTCGGCCGAACCACAAGGACCAAGGTCTCTTTCGGGGGTCACCTCATTCGGCCATCCTCAGCCTTCATGCAGCCAACTCAGGACCACCAACATTCGGCCTCACTTTCATCCAGGCCTTCCCCTCATTTGATGAACCACATCCTCCCAAGCATTCAACAGCACTCATTCGGCCATGAGGGCCACAGCAATAGTCATTGGACACCATGAGGCCAAGGTGGCCTGAACCACAAAATTCTTTGGCCCAACAGAAACTGACCAGGCCCAACGCAGCCCCGTAGGCCCAGACTCATTTCAAACCAAAATACCTCATTAGGCCCATTGTGGCCCAAGTAGCATACAATTGGCCCAAGGGACTAAGTGGATTAGGCCCATTACCTGCCATGTTGGCCCATAGCTCACAACAACAGGCCCAATAGTGGCCCCACATTCTACGAGCCTTAACAAGCTGGCCCAAGCCATTTTAGCCCATTAGCCTTAGTAGGCCCAAGATGTTGGACCAAAAGCCTTATTTTGACCTAGATCTATTTAGGTGGTCCAATGACACATCCGGCCCACACTTGATTCCAGCCCAACTAAACCTGGCCCAGTTTGGCCCAACACATATTATACTTCGGGCCTGGATGAAATTCCTTGGGGCCCAGCAAATTCAGCTCGTGGCCCACAAAACTTGATCCATGACCTACTCCTAAGGCCCATGGCCTAACTTTTGGGGCCATGATGCAAGTAACTTGGTCAGCAGTTACTTTTGACTCAAATAAGGTTTCTTACAACTCAATTCCAATTCAGGCCCAACATTTCTTATTGGGCCCACATCTAGCCCAACAATACCCTCGGGGCCCAATGGAGGCCCACAAGGCCCTTTGAATTCTAGGCCTTGTAACACTTGATCGGGCCATTTCTTTCCAGCAGCCTATATCCTTGGCCCCCATATTCTAATTAGGCTTAACAACCCTTAATAGTTCAAGAATAGCTCAGGGCCCATGGGTTCCGGCCCTAGGCCCAACTTGTTACACAGAGGCCCGACATTAGACTTGGTCACATGGTTCAGTCTCTATCTATTTTAAGCCACATGAGTTTAACATATTGCATAAGCTCGAAACATTATGTGTCAAGAGATTGTTATCTGATAAATTCATTATTAAATGAATAATGTTTAAAACTACAAGATAATAACTCATAATGGCAATTGCTTAAAACAAATACACGGGACTGAACTGTAATCATGACCAAGTCATATGTGTGTTAGCCAACTTTAGTGCTAACACCTACACATAATCATACAAAATTCTATAAACTTATACTAACAAGATGTAAACAACGTGAAATCAATACAGGAACGTGAACACCACAATTATACACAACAAAGAGCGCGTGCATACTTGTTAAGCTAGGTCAACTACCACTACAACAAGGTGAGTTCATTGTCCCTTTTCAAACTATTTTGGTTTTTAACTCGGGACTGAGAAGCATGTTATACATTTTAAAACAAATGTTTTAAATTTAACAAAATGCTTTTATACTATTGATTATGCCAAGTGCTAAAGGCATAAGACACTATTCAAACTAAATGCTATTTGATTATGCCAAGTGCTAAAGGCATAAGTTACTTGCTAATACTAAAGCTATGTGTTAATACCAAGTGCTAAGGGTATTTACTATCTGATGATGCTATTGTGGAGGATAATGCTATGAGGTTATGATACAAGCTAATACTCTGGGTTATGCTAAACACTAATGCTATGGGTTAAACTAAATGCTAATACTAAGGGTTTATGCTACAAACTAACACTACGGGTTATGCTTAATACTAATGCTATGAGACTATGCTACTTGTTAATGCTATGGGCTTATGCTAGAGATTAATGTAAACACTAAATGCTAATGATGCTATAATGCTATGGGGATAATAAATACAAACATGCATACACACATATTGAATAATTGAAGCTATGGATACTCTAAACTCTTGAATGCTATATGATTGCCATGCTAAAACAACGGTTTGGCCTCTCAGTGCTTGCCTTACCGGTTGTAAAGCTAGTTCTTGTGCACAAGTTACGTAAATGCTGGACTCTTTGTATGCTAAAACTATAGGCTATGGAAGAACAATAGTTGGTCCCTCAGTGCTTGCCTTCAGGTGTTCTTCCTAGCCGGGACTTGAAGAACAATAGTTGGTCTCTCAGTGCTTGCCTTCATGTGTTCTTCACAGTCTTAATCGAGGAAATGGACTGATGGCCTCTCAGTGCTTGCCATGCAGTGTTTCCCACAACCACTTACCTGGGTTATTAGTAACTAGAGCGATATTGGTGATCCTTAGTTGACTTTGTGTCGACCTGGGAAATCCTTTATCTCTCCCTGAGTTGCTAATTATACCTGGGGCTGGTCTGGATTGATATTGGATTCCTTCGGGCATTCGGTTAGCCATACCGGTAACTATCGGGCTAAACTCACGGATACTATTAGAGCATGGGATAAACTTACAAACAAAAGTGTTTAATCTATGACGGGGAAAACTATACGGATGGGTCGGTAAAAGGCTTAATTATTATTAATAACAGTGTCATATCCGGATTAGTATGTGGTGGGACGTCGCCTGGGCGGGTTGTAGGCTTGACCCAGGGGTATGCCCTATATATAAGCATACCGATTTGGATATTACATGTGGAGTTAATAAGATTAAGGTTTTACCGAAAGGAGTTTGTTAAAGCTATTTAAACTTATAAACTACATGAACTCACCAACCATTATGTTGACTTTGTTTTCTTACATGCTTTCTCAGGTGATGCACAGGTATAAGCTAAGGCTCAGGATTTTGCATGCTAGGCAGCCCAACTAGAGGACCTAGCAGACTTTTGAAAGCACACTCTTTTGTTATCTTGTACATATACAAGATAGAAACATTTGATTCTTTTGAATAGGTTTACTTAGTTAAATTATCAAACACTGATGCTGTAATTTAACTTTGTAATCCTAGTTTAATGCTAATTGTGCTTTAGATATTCTTAATCATTGATGCTATGTAAACAATCTGATCAACCCGATTATCATCCACGATATCGCGCCCCGGGAACCTTCCGCCCGACGGGGACTCCGATCCTACCCCGCCGGCCCGGGGTGTGACATGATGGTTATGTAATGCCAGATAATTATCTGACTGATGAACCATAGTTCTGAACTGATTCTGAATTTACTCTTTGATAACATGAAATAATAACGAAACAGGATATGAATATGACATACAATGAAACACATATAGTTCGTACCTGATTACTGTTCGTGTTACTGTTGAGATCACTGTTCCGTTATGGTTCCGGCACTGACGTTACAATTAGTGTATGCTTGATGTTCGGCTCCATTCATTGTCAGATTCCAAAATTCAGCTTCAAATTTTTGCATCTCATTCTTCGGACAGTACTCCCCGATAAGTCATGTCTTGAGTTCATCCCACTCCATCTGTTCAGCTTCATCTCTTCCTCGAGCTTGAATTTGAGTATTCCACCATGTCAAGGCTTTGCCTTAAAAAGATCAGCTAGCATACTTAACCTGTTGATTATTGAGGCAATCACTAATGTTCAGTACGGATTCCATCTTTTCTATTCATTTCAAAATTACAATTGCTCCTTTGTTGTAACATCAGTGCCGAAACCGTCACCGGAACAGTGATCGTAAACAGTACGTGAACAGTAATCAGGTACACATCTTATGTAATTCAGTGTATTTCATATTCATATCAAGTTTTAGTATCATTTCATATTATCAAAACAGTGAATTCTCAGTCATTTCAGGGAAATCAGTTCAGAACAATGATTCTTGAGTCAGATAATTATCTGGAAACACAGAATCATCATGTGATTTATTTGTTAGGATTTTTATTATGTATAAACGTATGTGAGACCTTACAGGACAAAACAACACGAATATCGTTAAGTGAATGCTAAACCGACAGATTATTCGTATAGGTGACGATCTGTACGAATAAATCTAAAAGTTTAACGTTCTGAATGATATTCGATAATTAGAAAACAATATTGAAAAGTGTAGTTATCGTCGTATTTGATTCGAACAAATACGCGCGATGACCGCGCGATTCGATTTAAACGCTAAATAAATATTTTGTAAATTTTAATAATTAAAAGATATTTAGTTAATTTATTAGGAATCACAACCTAAAATAATTTTATGATTTCTATTTTAAAATCGGATCGTTTCGTTACGAGAACGACGCGAAAACGACGTTTCTACGCGAAACCACGCGAAACCGAACGAACCCGAACGAACCCGGGTATTTTTCCCACATTTATTGTGGCATTTAATGCCACAACAACCACCATCTACCAGCCATAACTCCATTTTCGTCACCTCCACCCTCAAGCTTTCTCTCTCTAAGAAAACCCACCTTCTCTCTAAGTGTTCTTCTTCATCTCTCCACGAAATCGACCCATTTCGGTGTCTAAACGACCACCATCACTTGTAGATCGTGAAAGTACAACCGATCTAATCTTTTACCCGGCTGATTCGAGGTAAAAATCCGACTATTGCCACGGTTTAGGGTTTTGAAAACCCTAGTCTCGAACCCTCTTTCTTAACCGGGTTACACACCTCTTAAGCCTTGGAACTTGCACACAAACATGTCTAGGATGCTTAGGAACAAAGGCCATCACAATAGTTAGTCGATTTGCTTGGAAACCATGGCTGCTTTTTGTGGTGCTCGATCGGCCGAATGAGCCACACTGCTCAGGTCGACGAATGAGTGCAGGCCGAATGACCTCACCACACCTTCATTCGCCGAATGAATCCCAGGTCGAATGAGGCCATTCGTTCATAGCTCTTTCGGCCAGGCCTTACTCATTCGACCACCTACCCATTCGAGCAACCACATTCGGCAGACTCACTCGACCAAGCCTTCATTCGACACCCTCATTCGATCGGGACTTCTCATTCGCCCACCCCTATTCGACCACCCTGGTCCGGCCTAATCCCATTCGCCCCTTCACTCATTCGATCGCCTAGTTTCATTCGGGCCAAGAGCCTTTCGTAAATGGGTTGTCTTTCGGCCAAACTTACAAGTCGAATGAAAAGGGTGTGAGTGCATGGGTTGGGTAATAAGTGCATGCATGGGATTGGGCATGTGTGTGTGCATGCATGGGTATCGAATGAGAACGCATGTGTGTATGGAAGAAATATAGGATCATTCAAACGAAAGATATGGGAATCATTTTGAGTTCAAACATAGGTGGCTAACTTTCTTTGAGTTAAACACACTTGAGAATTCGTTGGAAGCCAACGGATCAATTTCGGGTTACGTAACTAACTTAGATGATTCAATCAAATTATCTAAGTCAAATTGTTCAAGAAACTTAACCCTAAAGCAATGAGAAAGTCAAAGTCGGGTATTGGGCCCGAAGTTGGCCCAATGGGTTTAATTTAAGCCCAACATGCTAAGAAATTTATTTTCTCTAAAGTAATTATGTTTTAATTAAAGACACTAAATCGTGAACTATGTTAAAACCAATTAAATGATTTTCTAAGTAAGTATTACTATAAAAGGATTAACTTAAAATGAATGGAATTGAAAAGGTTCTACTTAAAGTCTTTAATTGATCAATATGGGGTTAAGGTTACTACTGGGTAATAAGTTAGTCTAAGTTGGATAGAATCCTAGAAACACATTAGTAATTTAGGACACTTAGTTGCACACCGAGACCAAACCTTAGACACGACGACTACTATACATACTTCTCGTATTCGAAATCCTCTTAAAATAACTCAGGTGCTGAAGATACTTAGGCTACAACAACGAGCGCGCATTTTGTGGTAATTCAGTACAAAGCAACACAGGTGAGTTCATTGCCCCTTTTCTAACATTTTTGTTTTAAAACGCGGGGCTGAGAAGCATGCGTAAACTGTTTATTTAAACTGTTTATTTAAATGCTTTTATCTATTATATGTTTTACATATATATGTTTGTTGATACTCTTAGACTCCTGTCTAGGAAATTATTAAACAGATCAAATTATCAAATTAATTAAAGTACTCTTATGAGTAATACTTTAATTTAAACTCTAAATCAACCCTTAGTCCATAAATCTCCAATTCAAGAATCTAAACTCAAAGTGGAATCAAATGAAAAAATCAAAATATCACATTCAAAGGAATCATAACTCGGTGTGGGATCTGAGAACAAAGAATCAAAATCAAATCAATTATCATTGTGAATCATGGAAATTCAAAAGATCAAGATCAAGAGACTCAAGAAATCAGATATCATAAATGTGTGTGAATCATGTTAGTAATGAAATCATTATGATCTAATGAACTCATTAATACTCAAGTCAAGGTGGATGTCAGTTGTATATGGAATCAAGACCACGTGTAACACACATATAAAGTCCCACTCAGATGCAGAAGACCTTCGGGTCAGGCTGTAACGGGCAATAACATGAACGATCAAATGTTATCAATATCAAAGTCATAATCATGAGAATCAAGAGATCAAGAATCATAGGATATCCTTAAAGTCCCACTCAGATGCAGAAGACCATTGGGTCAGGCGGTAACGGGCAAAACATTAAAGTCCCACTCAGATGCAGAAGACCATTGGGTCAGGCTGTAACGGGCAAATCATTAAAATCCCGCTCAGTTCAGGTGTACTCCTTGTGAGTTATGCCTGACATGGGTCACGTGTGAGAGGTTACAACTTGGACAACCACCAACAACTAAGTCTAATTGATTGAGTAAAAGTTTACCCAATCATCATGTCTTAGTTGTATTTAAATGTTTATTTATTTATTTCATTAAATAATTACATTTTATTCACTATCACTGATTTTTGGGAAAATCATATATCTATGTTCAAAATCAAGGGAATCAAAGGTAAATCAAGTTTTGGAAATCATAATCTAAATCAGAGGTGTGTTAGGTAAAAATGCTTAATTATCATTAATATCAATGTCCTATGCGGATTAGTATGTGGTGGGATGGCGTCTGGGCGGGGTTGTAGCCTTGACCCAGGGGTATGCCCTATATATAAGCATACCGATTTGGATGATACAGGTGATGTTAATGAGGTTAGGGTCTTTACCGAAAGAGGTGTTCAAATCATTTTCATTTACAAAACTATATGAACTCACCAACCATGTGTTGACTTGATTTTTGCATGACTTCTCAGGTGACGAACAGGTCAACTAAGGAGTTATTTCCTTTGGAACTAGGACTTCAGATAGAAGACTTAGTATTTTGGACCTGCATACTTTTGAAGACATCATTATATGAATTATTTTGTATATCTTGTGTAAATACAAGATAGAAGATTTATGATGTTGATGGTAGATTTACATTGCTAAATTATAAACAATACTGATGTAATTTAACTTTGTAATTCTATTATATTTAGCATTTCTCAGTTATATCATGTGCAATGTAAACAATCTGATCATCATGATTATCACTCACGATATCGCGCCCCGGGAACCTTCCGCCCGACGGGACAACCGATCCTATCCCGCCGGCTCGGGGTGTGACAGATTGGTATCAGAGCCATGGTTATAGAGAAATATAGGTCACTTATTTAAACGGTTTGGCCTAGACTATAACCTAGGGACCCTGCATATAGAGAACTTAGGATTTAAGGCTTATTGCATTGCGTCTTCTGCATTCGATCATTGCACTAACCAATATTCATTTGGTTATGATCAGAATGCCGCCACGAAGACAACCTCCGCTGTTGACATCAACACAAGACCAAGTTCCACACTCCTCCACGCCATCTCCAAATGACTCACCACCGCCACCTCCTCCACCGCCTCCACCTCCTCCTCCCCTGATCACACAGGCATCAGGTTCAGGAACGACTCCCATACTGGATCCTACCACCATCGCTTTGATGACTCTACTGAGCAATCAGATGACCAATCAGATGTAGGAAGCGATACCGGAGATGTTCAACCTTCTCCGTAATGAAATGAACAACACTGGCAACTCATCTGGAGAAGCCAGTGGGAATACTGGTGGTACCTCACACTATTCCTACAAGTCATTCGTAGGTTGTAAGCCGCCTAGCTTTAGCGGATCTGAAGGAGCCGTTGGATTAATCCAATGGATTGAAAAGATTGAGGCTACTCTGGACCTCTGCAGCTGTCCAGAGCACCATAAAGTCCGCTACTCTGCTGGAACATTCAACAAACGGGCTCTGACCTGGTGGAATGGTCAGATCAACGCTCGAGGGAGAGAAGAAGCTATGGCCATGCCATGGGAGGATTTCAAGACACTGCTGCGAATAGAGTTCTGCCCCAAAAATGAACTGCAGAAACTGGAGGTTGAATTATCCAACCATGTGATGAAGGGGGCTGATCACATGGGGTATACAACTCGTTATCATGAGTTGGTTGCTTTGGTACCTGACATGGTACCAACCTTGGAGAAGAGAATAGACAGATATGTGGGTGGACTTCCCGCCTGCATCCAGGGCATGGTTGTTTCAGCCAACCCTACTACTGTCGAATCAGCAGTGAGACTGTCTGGAAAACTCACTGACTTGATGGTTGCCTCTGGAGTTCTGAAGAAGGAGGCAGACACCGGTAAGAGAAAGGAAGAGACTTCAAAGAAGCCACAACATCAGCAACACCCAAAGAAGAAGCAGAAGTTCATAAAGAATTACACTGTGGCTACTCCTCTGAATCAAGTAGCAGTGGCACAACAAAATGTGCCCAAGAGGCAGTATACTGGCCCACATCCTTTGTGTACTAAGTGCCAGTATCATCACATTGCTAACACTCCTTGCAAGCAATGTACGGGATGTGGAAGAAAGGGTCATTGGGTCCAGCACTGCCGGATGACACCTAACCAAGCAGTTAACAATGCTGCTCTAGCACTCCCTCCACCAGCCAACCAGAACAATGGTGGATGCTTCAACTGTGGCGAACAAGGTCACTTTGCAAAGAACTGCCCGAAGAAGGCACAACAGGCAGTTCAAGCTCCTCGTGGAAGAGCTTTTGTTATTGGAGCACCAGCTGCACGCCAGGACCCGAATGTGGTCACTGGTACGTTTCTCTTACATGACTTTTATGCATCTGTTCTATTTGACACTGGTGCGGATCAGAGTTTTATCTCTGCCGATTTTGCATGCCAACTAGATTCTATAGAAGAACAGTTAGACTCCCCTTACATTATAGAAGTAGCTAACGGAAAACAGATCACAGTTAGTACAGTTCACAGGAATTGCCCATTGACACTTAACGGTCATACATTCTCTATCGATTTGATACCGATGGAGTTGGGTAGTTTCGACATCATTGTTGGAATGGATTGGCTTTCCTCTAACCGAGTGGAAGTTATCTGTTCTGAGAAGCTGCTTCGAGTTCCATTGCCCGATGATCGTGTATTGGAAGTTAGAGGGGATCAAGCAAAACGAAGTGTCAAAATCATTTCCTGCGTAAAGGCGCGTAAGTGTTTACAGAAGAAGTGTGTAGCGTTCTTGGCTCATGTAGTGGAAAAAGAGAAAGACAAGAAGAAGATACAAGACGTACCAGTAGTGAAGGAATATCCAGAAGTATTTCCTGAAGACCTACCAGGTTTGCCTCCTGTGCGACCGGTAGAGTTCCGAATTGACTTAGTTCCTGGAGCGACTCCTGTTGCTAAATCTCCTTATCGGTTAGCACCTTCGGAGATGCAGGAATTGTCGAACCAGTTGCAGGAATTATTGGATAAAGGATTCATTAGACCGAGCTACTCACCTTGGGGAGCTCCGGTCTTGTTCGTGAAGAAGAAAGACGGATCGTTCAGAATGTGCATAGATTACAGAGAGCTGAACAAACTAACCATCAAGAATCGGTATCCATTACCGAGAATTGATGATTTGTTTGACCAACTGCAAGGAGCTCAGTACTTCTCTAAGATTGACTTGCGGTCTGGTTATCATCAGCTTAGAGTTCAAGACGAAGACATACCGAAGACGGCATTCCGAACCAGATACGGGCATTATGAATTCTTAGTGATGCCTTTCGGACTGACGAATGCACCAGCGGTTTTCATGGATCTCATGAACCGAGTGTGCAAGCCGTATTTAGATCAGTTTGTTATTGTCTTTATCCATGACATACTGATTTATTCCAAGAGCAAAGCAGAACACGAGCAACATCTCAGAAAGATCTTGGAACTGTTGACAGAACAGAAACTCTATGCCAAGTTCTCTAAATGTGAATTTGGGCTAAGGGAAGTTCAGTTTCTTGGTCACGTAGTCAACAGTGAGGGAATACACGTAGATCCTGCCAAGATTGAATCAATAAAGAACTGGGACACTCCGAAGACACCAACGGAGATACGGTCTTTTTCTGGGATTGGCAGGTTATTATAGAAGATTCATCTCGAACTTTTCTAAGATAGCTTTGCCTCTCACTAAGTTAACTCAGAAAAGTGAACCGTTTGTCTGGGAACAGAAACAAGAAGATGCTTTTCAGACATTGAAACAGAAACTGTGTGATGCTCCAATCTTATCTCTCCCAGAAGGATGTGAAGACTTTGTTGTGTATTGTGATGCATCCCATCAGGGACTCGGTTGTGTTTTAATGCAACGGGACAAGGTCATAGCCTATGCATCAAGACCGTTAAAGATTCATGAGAAGAATTACACTACTCATGATCTTGAACTGGGAGCAGTAATCTTCGCATTGAAGATTTGGAGACATTACTTATATGGCACTAAGTGTACCATATTTACAGATCACAAGAGTCTGCAGCACATTTTTGATCAGAAGGAACTCAACATGCGACAACGCCGTTGGGTTGAACTTCTGAATGATTACGATTGTGTGATCAAGTACCATCCGGGAAAGGCAAATGTTGTAGCTGATGCCTTGAGCCGGAAGGAACGAGTCAAACCCTTACGCGTTAGAGCTATGGGGATGACTGTGCAGACCAGTTTACAAGACATGATCATTCAAGCACAACAGGAATCAGTTGACAGAGGAAACTTGAAGAAAGAACTTGACTGCGGAGCAGAGAAACATTTGGAGACCAAGTCTGATGGAATGATCTACTACCAGGATCGTATATGGATTCCGGCGGTAGACGAATTGAGAAGACTTATCTTCGATGAGGCACACAAGACTAAATACTCAGTTCATCCAGGCGCTGATAAAATGTACCAAGACTTGCGTGGATTTTATTGGTGGCCGGGAATGAAGAAAGACATAGCCGAGTACGTCGGTCGGTGTCTGACGTGTGCGAAGGTAAAGGCGGAACACCAGAGACCGTCTGGTTTACTGGAACAGCCTGAGATTCCACTCTGGAAGTGGGAACAAATAGCTATGGATTTCATTACCAAGCTACCCCGCACTTCCAGTGGTCACGATACGATTTGGGTGATCATTGATCGTTTAACAAAATCTGCTCACTTCTTGCCGATGCGTGAAACCTTCACGATGGATAGACTGGCGAGATTGTACATTAATGAGATAGTGGTACGTCACGGTGTACCATTATCAATTATTTCTGATAGAGACAGCAGATTTACTTCAAGGTTCTGGCAATCACTGCAGAAATCTCTAGGGACACAGTTAAATCTGAGTACAGCTTACCATCCACAAACGGACGGCCAAAGAGAACGTACGATTCAGACCCTAGAGGATATGTTAAGGACCTGTATTTTGGATTTCGGTGGGAATTGGGATTCTCATTTGCCACTGATTGAGTTCTCCTACAACAACAGTTACCACAGCAGTATCGGATGTGCACCATTCGAGGCTCTTTATGGTCGGAAATGTCGATCACCGATCTGTAGGACTGAAGTTGGAGATAATCGCATAACTGGGCCAGAGCTTATTCAGGAAACCACTGACAAGATTGCCCAGATTCAAAGAAGATTACAAGCTACCAGAAGCAGACAGAAAAGCTATGCCGACAAACGGCGTAAGCTGTTGGAATTCCAAGTGGGAGACCGTGTTATGTTGAAAATTTCTCCCTGGAAAGGCGTAGTCCGCTTTGGAAAGAAAGGCAAGTTAGCACCACGATACGTGGGACCGTTCGAGATCATCGAACGTATTGGTCCTGTGGCGTATAGACTGAGATTACCAGATGAACTCAGTGGTGTGCATGACGTGTTTCACGTCTCGAACTTAAAGAAATGCCTTGCTGACGAATCACTCGTCATCTCACTCGAAGAAATTCAAGTTGATGATCAGTTACATTTTATCGAAGAACCTTTAGAGATTATGGATCGCAAAGTCAAGCAACTGAGGCGAAGCCGTATTCCGATAGTAAAGGTTCGATGGAATTCAAGACGCGGACCCGAATTTACTTGGGAACGTGAAGATCACATGAAGTTAAAGTATCCCCAACTGTTTGAAGAGGAAGCTGTACCCGATAACAATTCTTAAATTTCGGGACGAAATTTCTTTAACAAGGGGAGACTGTAACATCAGTGCCGGAACCGTCACCGGAACAGTGATCGTAAACAGTACGTGAACAGTAATCAGGTACACATCTTATGTAATTCAGTGTATTTCATATTCATATCAAGTTTTAGTATCATTTCATATTATCAAAACAGTGAATTCTCAGTCATTTCAGGGAAATCAGTTCAGAACAATGATTCTTGAGTCAGATAATTATCTGGCAACACAGAATCATCATGTGATTTATTTGTTAGGATTTTTATTATGTATAAACGTATGTGAGGCCTTACAGGACAAAACAACACGAATATCGTTAAGTGAATGCTAAACCGACAGATTAGTCGTATAGGTGACGATCTGTACGAATAAATCTAAAAGTTTAACGTTCTGAATGATATTCGATAATTAGAAAACAATATTGAAAAGTGTAGTTATCGTCGTATTTGATTCGAACAAATACGCGCGATGACCGCGCGATTCGATTTAAACGCTAAATAAATATTTTGTAAATTTTAATAATTAAAAGATATTTAGTTAATTTATTAGGAATCACAACCTAAAATAATTTTATGATTTCTATTTTAAAATCGGATCGTTTCGTTACGAGAACGACGCGAAAACGACGTTTCTACGCGAAACCACGCGAAACCGAACGAACCCGAACGAACCCGGGTATTTTTCCCACATTTATTGTGGCATTTAATGCCACAACAACCACCATCTACCAGCCATAACTCCATTTTCGTCACCTCCACCCTCAAGCTTTCTCTCTCTAAGAAAACCCACCTTCTCTCTAAGTGTTCTTCTTCATCTCTCCACGAAATCGACCCATTTCGGTGTCTAAACGACCACCATCACTTGTAGATCGTGAAAGTACAACCGATCTAATCTTTTACCCAGCTGATTCGAGGTAAAAATCCGACTTTTTCCACGGTTTAGGGTTTTGAAAACCCTAGTCTCGAACCCTCTTTCTTAACCGGGTTACACACCTCTTAAGCCTTGGAACTTGCACACAAACATGTCTAGGATGCTTAGGAACAAAGGCCATCACAATAGTTAGTCGATTTGCTTGGAAACCATGGCTGCTTTTTGTGGTGCTCGATCGGCCGAATGAGCCACACTGCTCAGGTCGACGAATGAGTGCAGGCCGAATGACCTCACCACACCTTCATTCGCCGAATGAATCCCAGGTCGAATGAGGCCATTCGTTCATAGCTCTTTCGGCCAGGCCTTACTCATTCGACCACCTACCCATTCGAGCAACCACATTCGGCAGACTCACTCGACCAAGCCTTCATTCGACACCCTCATTCGATCGGGACTTCTCATTCGCCCACCCCTATTCGACCACCCTGGTCCGGCCTAATCCCATTCGCCCCTTCACTCATTCGATCGCCTAGTTTCATTCGGGCCAAGAGCCTTTCGTAAATGGGTTGTCTTTCGGCCAAACTTACAAGTCGAATGAAAAGGGTGTGAGTGCATGGGTTGGGTAATAAGTGCATGCATGGGATTGGGCATGTGTGTGTGCATGCAGGGGTATCGAATGAGAACGCATGTGTGTATGGAAGAAATATAGGATCATTCAAACGAAAGATATGGGAATCATTTTGAGTTCAAACATAGGTGGCTAACTTTCTTTGAGTTAAACACACTTGAGAATTCGTTGGAAGCCAACGGATCAATTTCGGGTTACGTAACTAACTTAGATGATTCAATCAAATTATCTAAGTCAAATTGTTCAAGAAACTTAACCCTAAAGCAATGAGAAAGTCAAAGTTGGGTATTGGGCCCGAAGTTGGCCCAATGGGTTTAATTTAAGCCCAACATGCTAAGAAATTTATTTTCTCTAAAGTAATTATGTTTTAATTAAAGACACTAAATCGTGAACTATGTTAAAACCAATTAAATGATTTTCTAAGTAAGTATTACTATAAAAGGATTAACTTAAAATGAATGGAATTGAAAAGGTTCTACTTAAAGTCTTTAATTGATCAATATGGGGTTAAGGTTACTACTGGGTAATAAGTTAGTCTAAGTTGGATAGAATCCTAGAAACACATTAGTAATTTAGGACACTTAGTTGCACACCGAGACCAAACCTTAGACACGACGACTACTATACATACTTATCGTATTCGAAATCCTCTTAAAATAACTCAGGTGCTGAAGATACTTAGGCTACAACAACGAGCGCGCATTTTGTGGTAATTCAGTACAAAGCAACACAGGTGAGTTCATTGCCCCTTTTCTAACATTTTTGTTTTAAAACGCGGGGCTGAGAAGCATGCGTAAACTGTTTATTTAAACTGTTTATTTAAATGCTTTTATCTATTATATGTTTTACATATATATGTTTGTTGATACTCTTAGACTCCTGTCTAGGAAATTATTAAACAGATCAAATTATCAAATTAATTAAAGTACTCTTATGAGTAATACTTTAATTTAAACTCTAAATCAACCCTTAGTCCATAAATCTCCAATTCAAGAATCTAAACTCAAAGTGGAATCAAATGAAAAAATCAAAATATCACATTCAAAGGAATCATAACTCGGTGTGGGATCTGAGAACAAAGAATCAAAATCAAATCAATTATCATTGTGAATCATGGAAATTCAAAAGATCAAGATCAAGAGACTCAAGAAATCAGATATCATAAATGTGTGTGAATCATGTTAGTAATGAAATCATTATGATCTAATGAACTCATTAATACTCAAGTCAAGGTGGATGTCAGTTGTATATGGAATCAAGACCACGTGTAACACACATATAAAGTCCCACTCAGATGCAGAAGACCTTCGGGTCAGGCTGTAACGGGCAATAACATGAACGATCAAATGTTATCAATATCAAAGTCATAATCATGAGAATCAAGAGATCAAGAATCATAGGATATCCTTAAAGTCCCACTCAGATGCAGAAGACCATTGGGTCAGGCGGTAACGGGCAAAACATTAAAGTCCCACTCAGATGCAGAAGACCATTGGGTCAGGCTGTAACGGGCAAATCATTAAAATCCCGCTCAGTTCAGGTGTACTCCTTGTGAGTTATGCCTGACATGGGTCACGTGTGAGAGGTTACAACTTGGACAACCACCAACAACTAAGTCTAATTGATTGAGTAAAAGTTTACCCAATCATCATGTCTTAGTTGTATTTAAATGTTTATTTATTTATTTCATTAAATAATTACAGTTTATTCACTATCACTGATTTTTGGGAAAATCATATATCTATGTTCAAAATCAAGGGAATCAAAGGTAAATCAAGTTTTGGAAATCATAATCTAAATCAGAGGTGTGTTAGGTAAAAATGCTTAATTATCATTAATATCAATGTCCTATGCGGATTAGTATGTGGTGGGATGGCGTCTGGGCGGGGTTGTAGCCTTGACCCAGGGGTATGCCCTATATATAAGCATACCGATTTGGATGATACAGGTGATGTTAATGAGGTTAGGGTCTTTACCGAAAGAGGTGTTCAAATCATTTTCATTTACAAAACTATATGAACTCACCAACCATGTGTTGACTTGATTTTTGCATGACTTCTCAGGTGACGAACAGGTCAACTAAGGAGTTATTTCCTTTGGAACTAGGACTTCAGATAGAAGACTTAGTATTTTGGACCTGCATACTTTTGAAGACATCATTATATGAATTATTTTGTATATCTTGTGTAAATACAAGATAGAAGATTTATGATGTTGATGGTAGATTTACATTGTTAAATTATAAACAATACTGATGTAATTTAACTTTGTAATTCTATTATATTTAGCATTTCTCAGTTATATCATGTGCAATGTAAACAATCTGATCATCACGATTATCACTCACGATATCGCGCCCCGGGAACCTTCCGCCCGACGGGACAACCGATCCTATCCCGCCGGCTCGGGGTGTGACATTTGTTCCCACAGAAGTCCTTTGGTTTACAAGCGACAAACGACTTGTAAGAGCACCCTTTCTTGTTTGTTTCTTGACTCTTACCGCCATTTGTTCCATTAGGTCCGATGTTACTATCAACTCCATTTGAACCACCTGTATCATTTTTAGTAGCAACCTGAACAACAGCCTTTGGAATTGTTGCGTCAATCCGCTCTTCTACAATTTGTATAATGTCAGCTTGGCAAATAGTGGTGTCGTTACGTCTCTCATTCGATGTTTCTGTTTCAACAGTGCGATTGAGAGGTCGTCCTTTTCGCTTAAGCGGCATCCTACGCAAGTAGGAACGTTATTAAACAAGGTACACTTGTAATAATTAATAAGTTAATCATTACAATTTCATGACATAAGTCCTAGGTTATAGTCTAGGTTTGTTAACGCAATTTAATTATCTATAACCAATGGCTCAGAGACCAATCTATCACCCCCCGCTAAAGCAGAAACATGAGTATGTAACGAAATGGGATCTTGAACGCACTGTTTCATGAGAAATACTAAAGCTGCATTTATTTTCCAAAATAAGCATAGTTTCAAACATAGTATAAGGTTTTCAATACATCTCAAAGATTCACAAAATATAGACTGATAAACAAAAGATAATATTTATAAGAAGTTTCACATGTACTCCTAACCATGCAAGAATTCCAAAAGCTTTAGTTATTACCTGATAAACATGCTCAAAAAGGTCAACTAAAATAGTTGGTGAGCTCGTAGGTTTAAGACAAAAAAAATATTATGAAATCAATCCTTTCTAAGTTATATGAAATATACAAGTCAATGTAAGTCAACATGAGCCCACAACCAAACCTAATGACATGAATTATGTCCTGCTAATGTCTATCACCAAACATTAACATAAACATGGAAATCAACATTCACTATGACCATAATATCGGTAACGGTGGAGCGACCAACCTCTACTGAATGAGGGTGTCAACACAATAGTACTATCAATATTAATCCATTGGATCATAACGAGTTAAATGGTAGTGTAACGACAAAGGGGACTTAAAGGTGATAAAAACTCATGAAATAAACTTTTTGAACTAAATGTATCATAACAAATAAGTATAGATGGAAGATCCAAATAATATAAGCATGATTTTCCCCTGGTAAAAAGTTTAAGAAAAGGGACCATAAAAACTCATCTGAATAGTTGAGTGGACGGCCGGTACGATATGTTCGGGTATGAAGTCCTACTCCGATCCTAAATAATTTGGATCCATAATGAGATTTATGGACTAACCCGAATATAAACTTCGAACTAAACGGCATGTTGTTTGACAATATGTATATGATAACATTTGAATGTTTATTGTCGAGACGTTGTTAGGGCATTATCTTATTTATAAATTATTTTCTTATAAACTTGCTAGAATATTCATGTATTTAGGCTTATAGGAATAATGTTATTAACGTGAAGGGAATTTGGGTTTGTTATCATGCCAATAATACCGGTATGTCATTTGAAAAATACGGGTATTCATAAAGTAAAGTTATTTATTTACCAAAAATAATTATAGTAACTAACACAAAAAAAAAATTAAAATATTCACTTTTAAATAAAAAAAATACTTCCTTAAGTTTGAAACTTTTAAATATTTCTTTTTATCTTTTGTTATTTTGAAGTTAATAAATGTTCATAATTTGGGGAAAATAGTTAACAAATTTCAAAATGAGAGATTGGCTTTGGTTGGTGCTTGGTTGAACAAAAAGAGAAAGCATGAAAGTTGACAGTGGTGGTGGTGTTTTGGTTGAGAGAACATGAGAGAAAGAGATGGAGTATGAGAGCAAGTGTGACTTCTTTGCAAACCCAAGCTTCTCTTATATAATGCACAAGAGTGGTGTTATTTGAATTAAATAAAAGAGTATGAAAAGAAATTTGAATTGGTCAAGATCATGGTATGGTGGAGTATAGAGTTAGAAGAATGTGGTATGGTGATAGGTTGTCATATGACATTGAGTGTAAGATTGGTAAAACATTAAGGTATGTTGTTGTTGATGCTGCTGCTCCTGTTGCTCTTGCTCCTGCCCATGTTGTTGTCGTCGTCGTCGTCGTCGTTGTGATGGTTGTTTTTGTTGTTTTTGTGGTTTGGTTGTGGTTGTCTTCGTCGTCGTCTCTATAATTAATTTGGTGGTGCTATGTGTCATCTTAAAATATATTTTATTATATATAGTTTTTATTTAAAGTTACCCCCTATTTTTTTACACATCCATAACTTTTTTATACTATAATATTTTTTTTATAAAATTGCACCATTTTATTCGTCTTACTTTTCTCTTTAACGCCGTTATAATCTTGACTACGTTTTTTTATTTATTTCTCGGGTGTTCGTGTTTACACCAATGTAACAATTATAAATATAACACATTATTTGTAATGAGTTGTAACGAATTTTGGTTTATTAAATCTAGCTGTATTATATGGTACAAATAACTAAAATGTCCTTCTGCATTAAATAATGATTGAGGATACATGGCACAATCTTATACCCTTAACTTTTAAATTAACCATTAGATTTGAGTTAATGGATTATTACTTAATACAATGGTTCTTATATGATCCGAATCATATATCTATACTACTATATAATACATATAAGAATGACACAATGGTCTTTACCAAAAAATCTTAAAATTAAGAGTTATACAACTCTTAAAACATAAAGTACAACAAAGAAAGATTTAAAAGCCGCAAACTAAATGGTATTCTTTTACTTTTTAGTTTGTTCCACATTAATACATCTAAAAATTAAAGTGTCGTATAATACCTATAAAAGAAAACCCTCTCAAATCAAATAAATTACTTCTTCACACTTTTGTTATATCATATTTGGAATTTTAACTTATGAATTTTATCATAATAAATTTTTTAGTTAAAAGAGTTGATTTGACAAAAATTAGATGGTTTAAACTTTTTACGAGCCAAAATCAGTAGCCTAATTGTTTTGTTTTTCCTCCACATCACGCGGCCATCTGACTAGTATATAAATATAAATATATATATATATATGTATATATATATATATATATATATTATGGTTATGTATGAGTACATTTAGGTTCCAAAAATGTATATAAATATATTCATTCGGCTACGATTTTAAAACCGAATGTCCGCGTTATTAAAACGACGAGTTAGATTACTTGTATATTTTCAGAATAAATAAAATTATGTTTAGATGTAAAAAGATTGGTCTAACTTCGTTAATAGTTAACTTGATAAAATAATGCATCTACGACGAGATAAGATTGAAACCTGAAAAATTTGAAAAACGTCAAAATTCGGTTCATTTTTTTTGTGATAGATACGGTTTGATTTTTTTTGATTACTCTGTCATAGAATTAAATCGAGTAATAAAGTAACCAACTAAGCAAAAATAAAATAATTATTTAGTAAGATAATTAATTAGTTACTCAAATCTCAGATACTAAAATATTTCTTTAAAATTATAGCACACATTCATTATTTATATTAAAAAAAATAATAACATATTTTAATTAAATTACTTAATAGGTTGGTTATTCCAAAGAAACAAATTGATAGTAATAAAGGTAATATTAATATTTAACATAAATTGAATTTTGAAAAACAATATGTAAAATAATTTAATAAAAAGGTAATATTTAAAAAAATCCAAGTTTAAGTTCTTAATTTCTAACATGCATTAATAAAAATTTCAATATAATTTAATTTAACTTTCGCATCAAAGTTTCTTTTTTTACATGAACTTAAGCTTTTAAAGACAACTTCTTATTATTGAATATGTAACACTTCATTTGTTTAACTCATGTAACACACGTGATTCCTACATACTATAAGTATGCCTGACAAAATGGGTGGGTTGGGTCGGGTTGGGTAACGGTTCATAACGGGTTCGGGTCAGGATGAGTGCGAGTCAGAATGAGTTTTAAGCAAACTCAGTCCGGGTCTAAATGGATTGTTCTTAAAAAACATCAATTTAGTTTAACTAAAGATGTGTTACAAGTAAGCAAATAGTCAATTTGGATAATTTTTTGTGATTTCTCATCAAATATGTTATTAATCATTCTGAAATGTTTGAATCAATTACATTTACATACTTTTTTGGTTACCCGTCTTGACCTGTATTGTGTTTAAGTGTTACTCATCTCAACCTATTTAATATTATAATGTTAGTCATTTCAACTCATTATACTATAATTGTTTACCCAAACCAACATATTTCCTTCATAATAGGTAAAAATTGTCACCTCTAACTATAAGTATAAGTAACAATATGTGTGTGTTTGTGTACTAACTTATTAACTTATATAATACACGAAAATTTATAAAAAATAAACATACAACCCCATCGATAAAAATGTTGATGCAAATAAAATAAACTTTTCTACATATTTTGAAAAAAAGAAAAAGAATAGGATATTATACATATATTTATACAAGTCATTTTGTTAAACTAGCTATCTAATTTTCATAATTTTGTATATTATAATATATTTTTTTTCAAAACTAAACCCAAAGTCTCTTTAAACTTTTGATTATTTATATCTCATATATACATTTTACGTCTATGGATAAAATATTTAAACTACAACTATATTCACTTGTTTCCTAGTTTTAATTACTGTATATACATTTATTAAACGAAATCATTGCGAGTGAATGGTAATAACAATTAAATAACGTTATATATTATTAATAGTAATTAAATATTAATAATTAATTAAAAAATGAATTCCCAGGTCAAAAAAAACGGCTAGGGATATAAGAACTGCGGCGATATAACAAAAATTATAATTATTATTAGTATCTAATATAAATACCAATTAAATAATAATAATTATCATCATTATTATTAATATTTACTAAACAGTAATGTATGACTCAACCAGGAAATGTCATTATTGCAAGTTAATAATAATAATAGCTAAATATTAATAATAATTAAATAATAATTATTATATATTATTAATACTAATTTAATATTAATAATTAACTAATTTTGATTTTAAATTTTACGACTAAACAAAATGTTTTTTTGCTATGATATGTCGAACACATTGGTTTTTGAGTTAATTTGAATATTTCAGTTTTAATCATGAACTTTGAACTATTATTTTTAAATGTCTCTCTCACTTTACTCACATGTTTTCATGTTCACATGATTTTAACATACCATTAACTTATTGGATAACAACCATGATTGTATTAATTTGATCGGAGTGAGCTCACGAACGCTTATATAAATTTTGAACCGCGAAACAATGACAAAAATTTTGCACGTCATTCACAAGCCTATAATGTGTCCATACATTATTATATATTTGTATCGTTGATATATTATTTTGATCGTAATTAGTTCACAAACGATTTAGAATTAATAGTAATATTTACCTAATAATAATTAAACATTAATTAAAAGTTAAATAATAGTATTAATATAATAATACTAATAATTAAAAAAACGTAAATAATTTTGATTATTGTTTTCTTTTACTGTTCATACTCAATTTCATAGAATTGTTTAATCTTAAGGAAAAAGAAAATCATACTCAATTCGACATGATTGTTTAATCTTAGGGGAAATTTTATGTTGTTAACGTTATCATAATCGAATACACATATCGGCATAGTTGACACATTTACAATGACTACCTTTTAAGACTTTACGTCGTAGTGATAACACATATTTATGTTTCAATGCACTGAATCATAACGGAATACCCGCGGCAACGCGCAGGTAACCCCTAGTTGAGTACAAAATGAATACTTTCAGGCATTTGACTAAAAGAAATGGCGTGTATAACTTTGGAATCGTGTATAGAGAATTACAAAATCCTCTCTAAACATACTAAAACCATACACTAATCATCATGTGCATGAAATCTATAACACCAAGTATATGAAATCAAAACGAAGATAAAAGATTAAGAATTATATAATAAAGTTATTCTATAAGTCGATGGTATTTTGTATTCTACGATCCCATCATAAAAGAAAATGTGCTTTGTGACACAAGGGCGTTAACAAAAACAAATTAAAAATTCCTTTGAAGTTATTGGACAATTTTTGCCTTTTGTCATGAGCCAAAAATAACCTAATAACCTAACGCTATTCAAAAACTTGTGCTATTTGATGAACAAGATCATATCAGAAGCAATAGATGACATCATGAAAAGAAAAACGTCCATTGTCGATATATTGACGAAGACGTAATAACTTTTGTCTATTCTATAAATAGGTTAAAGATCTATACATTACACATGTTACATAAATAATTTTTAAAATTATTTATTCTAAACGACATATCATCTATTTTTTAAAAATCTTTTAGAAAAAAAATACGACTTCTAAGTTAAATTTTTATTATAAATTTTACTATAGCTATCAATTGATATATTAACTAAAGTAGGTTAAAATCACGTGTGTTACAAGGGTTTAATATACAAAATGTTATATAACTTTTAATAAAAAAAGCTATGTCTATAAAAAAAAAAAAAAGAATTACACTTGTATTTTTTTTTATAATTATACATATTTCCGTTTAACATTCAAATTATCCTATCAAGCTAAATATTTTAAAATATTTAAAAATAATTCATGGAAAACAATTGCTATTATTATTATTATTATTGAATATTTTAATAAACATAATTTGAAATTAATGATAGTAAGAGACCTAAATACAAATTTAGATAAGAAAAGAAGTTTAACTAAAAACTTTATAACTAATTGCAAATTAACTACATTTGCTTAATAATATATTAATTATTTTTCATATTTATAATTCACAATGCATGATTAAATAATAGATGTCAATAATTAAATAATAGATACACGTTGAAAAACAGAAAACTAAAAAAGTAAATAAGTACAATGATAATAAATGTTACCAATTATCGATATTTTTTAAATTAAGAGTTATAAACAATAATAACAATTGTTTTAAAAAAAAAGAAATAAAATATATGAATATTTAAAGTTAATTTTCATATTTTATTATATAATTAGCTGAATAAGTAAAAATATTTATATATTAACATTTAATAATATTACTATACATAAAAATAATATTTTTATGAATTATAGTTATACCATAATTTTAAAATATATAAATAAGTCCTTAGTTTTTGTAACTTACCTAAAAAACGAAAATTTTTAAAATTTTTATATTATATAATGAAAATAGTAAGTTAAAATATAAAACTACATGAATGTACATGAAATAATTTAGCTTTTAATATTCTTATTATTAATAAAATCATTATTTGTATAGTTTACGATTTGTTTTATAGTATATTTATTTTATTTTATTTTGTTATAAAAATATATGAATATACATGAAATAATTCGGATTTTTAATTAAAATTATTATTTGTATAGTTTACAATTTGTTTTATAATGAATCTATTTTATTTTATTTAGTTATTTGCTTTTTTCAATATACTCTGAACATATTATTAAATTTATATATTGAAAGTGTAAGATATTCATGACTTAATTATTTATTTGTATACATAATTTATTAAATATAAGAAAATAAGTTAAAGTAATAATTTGTCAAATTTATTAATTATCACTATTAATAAATGAGTGTTAATAAATAATTTAATTTTTCAAGTTTTAGGACGATAACAAAAATAAAAATGTCCATGACATGACATGTGGCAAAAAAAATTAATCTATCTATTCTAATAAATCAAGGTTTTAAGGACACATGGCGTGATTCTAGAGCACCTCATCTTTTATTTTCCGCATCTCTCTTTTATTAAATACACCTTATATGAAATAATAATATTAAATATAAAATATTTTGTTTTACATTTTTAAACTAACATATTTTATAATACACTAAAAATATATTAATATTAAAAAAACACATTTTAAATATGCTACTTATTATAAAATATACAATTTTTAAAAATATTATTTAAAAAAAAAGAAAAAATCTTTGAAAAAAGTTATTGTTTAAAGAAATAAAATAATTATTTTATTACTTAAATTATTAAATTATACAAAATTTTAGCCGTATTTTATATTAAAAAAATTTATATTATCTAAATTTTCATTAATAATTATTTATTATATTTTTATTATTCAGCGCGTTTAATACACGGAGTGCTAAACTAGTTTATTATATAAGATAGATTTTCATCTTTCTAACCGTAAATAAGTTTTAGAATACAACTAAAATTTCATAAAAGTTCAAATAAAAAAAAGGAGAAAAAGCTAGAAGGATGAGCTTTGAGCGTTACAAACTTCGTATTCACAAGTCTCAACACGTGTCCTCTTCTCTCCAATGAGTGCCACGTACACTTTGCCATTTTTTCCCTCTATTTTCAGAACCCTAATTCCCAATTCTCCAAACGACGAACTACTTGATCGCTTGAAGGATTCATGGGTGAGTTCTACTTCCCAAGCTTGAATGTATCAGATTCTTTTATATTCATCTTGATTCTGTTCGAATTATCCATCAATTCTTGATTCCGGTTGAATTCGTAAACTCTGTTTTCAGATTTTAACCACTCATCACTGATTTCAGTCATGGTTTTGTTGAATCTAATGGCAGATAATCATAAGAGAAGGCTTTTAACTACTGCAGACGATGACATAATCACAAACATATCGGAGCATTTGATAGACCTAATTTTAGAGCGCCTCCCAATTAAAGATGCTGTAAAAACAAGCATTTTATCAAAACGATGGAGGTATAGATGGACGACGATGAGGACTATTGTTCTGCATGCTAAATTCTCCAAAAAAATCTCAAAAATTGGAGCCTACCACCGTAATGGGTTTGTAAGGATTATTAACCACATTATGATCTATCACAAAGGTCCAATTTTGAAATTTCATCTTCATATACCAAACATAGATCTTGATAGTTTTCAAGAGGTTGATCAATGGATGATGATCTTATCAAGAAACAGTGTTAGGGAACTCGTAATTGTTAACTTCAATCGGATTTATCCAATTCCATCCTCCTTATTTTCTTGTCTAGAATTGAAAATGTTGGGATTATATGAATGTATATTCAGGCAACCTCTTGAGTTTCAGGGGTTTCTTAATCTTGAAGATATGTTTCTCACAAGAATTGATTTTGGGGGTAATTCGGGTGGTAATGTGATCAATTTACCACAACTTGAAAAATTGACTCTGCACAGTTGTTTCAATGTTTACAATTTCAACATCAAGGCTGGAAAATTGCACAAATTGTGGGTTGTTAGGTGCCCTGATGCCATGTTGCTTCGGCTATTGCATAGTGAGCATCTTGATGCAGTTCGTGTATGTATCAAGAAACCCATAGAACACTTCCTGCAAGTTCAAAGATTTAATCTACCAATGATGTTAAGTTACTTGCCCAACGTTGTTTCTTTTATCATTGATGGTTATTTTCTCAATGTATGATACAAACTTTCAAATCATTTTTTTTAATGTTATTTTGGTAAGTTACAATCTCACTTTCACCGCACAGTTTTTGGCTGCAGAAAAGTTTCCAAAGTGGCTTCCACAGACGGTAAAATGCTTAAAGCAATTGGAGTTCCAAAGTTTTAGTTTTTGTGATTTGGATCAACTTGAAGGTGGTCTATGTATGCTTAGAAACTCACCTAATTTGGAAGTACTTCGTGTCACGAATATGGAAATGGTAAAGTCGCCTATTGTTAAACAGTCCACGTCATATTTTTTAAAAAAACTCAGGCTTTTTATAACCGAAAATGACAAATTTAGGTGACTGAAGGGTCAATGGACCTGTCTACACCCTCCTCTGGTTCTGACCCTGGTTATACAGTTAGATGGTAAGACACAATTTCACTTTTGTATTTGTTTTCCCAGGGGCTTGAGGCTGAAGTGGAATTAACATCTGGTTATTTAGAACAACCAGACTGTTTGAAGCAGACACTGTTCATGTTGCACACTGTAGAAATGACATATTTAGAAGGATCAAGACCGGAGCTGATGTTTATGAAACTTTTGCTTGATCATTCTCCGCATCTTGAAAATATGATTATCCGACCCAGAGCGACGGCTGATGCTCAGAAAATGCTCAACATTGCTAAGGATGTTATGCTGCTGCCAAGAGCCTCAGCGAAAGCAAAAATGGTTTATTTGGATCCGGTGCCATAATTAACAATAATGTTAAATGCTTTGAAATATGGTGATTATCTTTATATCTTGTAGTTTATTTTAACTATGTTTGTGAACAATGCGTAGTTCTATTTCTGTTTAAAACGCTCTTTGAAACATGTGATTGAAAATTCTTTTGTATGACCGGTTTTAATATGTAATCCTCAATTGAAAAAACTAATATTTGATATTAGTTGAAAATAAAAAACCTATTTACATCCACGGTATTAGCTACATTATATAAAAGAAAAAACGTAACTTAAAAAAAAAAAACTTAACTTTTAAGTAAGAGAGAGTTATTTATATATTTACTAAATTATGTGACTATAAATGTTTATTTGGTTTTATTTAAATGCTATTCCTCTATATATGTATATATACTAGTTTAAAAATATATACAAATTTAAAAAACTCATGTATCACTAGAGGTGAGGTGAGCAAGCTTTAACAGTTAACCGAAAATAATTAATAATCGAATCCTCACCGAACAAAATCATTAATAAACGAAATTGACTGATAGTTTTGGTTATGGTTTTTTATTAACCGATAGGTTATAGTTATGGTTAAGGAATTCCCGTAAACTAACTGACTAAGTATAAAAGCATTTATGAATCATTTAAAACATTTGTTTAAAATGTATAACATGCTTCTCAGTCCCGAAGTAAAAATTAAAATAGTTTGAAAAAGGACAAATGAACTCACCTGTGTTGCTAAGTATTAATCACAACTGATAATGCGCGCTCGTTAGTTGTAGCTTAAGTATCTTCAACATCTGAGTTGTTTTAAGAGATTCGAATACGATAAATCGTTATAATAGACGCAAACTAAGGTTTTGGTCTCGGTGTGCAACTAAGTGTCGTATGTTACTAATTTGTTTTCAAAGATTTCATCTAGCTAGTGTTTTGGTCTCGGTAGTGTTTGTTTTTTTTCCAAAAAGCTCTTCTAGCCTCTTATGTCTATGCCGCGCAGACCGCGGGCAGAGTTTGGGCTTCGCAGACTGTTTGTTTTATCGAAGACCTTTCATTAAAAAAGATCTACGCGACCTCTTTTTGGCGCAGACCTGGAGTAACCTCTTCCCCACTCTTCATACCTCTTCTTGTGAATAATTAGGGGTTTCAAGTCTGCTTCATTTGTTCCTCCCTCGTTTGAACATCTGCTTCCCGATTTCACAGCTCCACCGCCTACAACCACCAGCTCCACCGCAAGCAACCTCCTTCGCGATTTCCCCCTCCGCAGCCGACAACCAGCAGATCCACTGCCGACAATCACCAGCTCCACCGTCGACAACCACCACCTCCACCGCCGACAACCACCACCTCCACCGCCAGCCGCCTCCGTCGTGATTTCCCCCTTTACCGCCGCCGGTTACCACAGGTAAACCCTTCAATCAGCAAAAGTAGTTTCATTTTTTATATTTTGTGTTTTATGTGATCTTTTCTTTTGTGAAATTAGATGTTACTATAGCTTTCTTCTTTATGCATCAGTACTGAACTACCGATGATTGCAAGTGGTCTTGTTCTTTTTTGTGAAATTAGGTTTTTCTTGTCTGCTAAGACGGGGGAAGAAGGAAGTGGGGAAGACTTTTGAAGAGCTAAAAAACAAACCCTCTTAAAATCTCTTCTTGCAGAGGTTTGGTCCACCTCTTCTACAAAAGAGGTCTGCAGACGTGGTCCGCAGACTGCAGATGTTTTACCTTTGAAAAAACAAACATCACCTTAGTCATAATGCTAATGCTAATGCTTATTACACTTATTCTAAATGCTAAAAGCTAAGGTTTTATTATAAATGCTAAAAGCTAAGGTTTTATTGTAAATGCTAACGCTTGATACACTTGACCTAAATGTTATATGCTAATGCTACATGCTAATACTATATGCTAAGATTACATGCTAATGCTATATGCTAATGCTACATGCAAATGCTACATGATAATGTCACATACTAAGACTATATGCTACATGCTAATGCTATATGCTAATGCTACATGCTAATGTTATACGTTTGATATGCTTGATATGCTTGATACACTTGATATGCTTGAATGCTCGAAGTGCTTGAAATGCTAAGATAATAGGCTAGTGCTCGTACATGATACGTAAAGGCTAAACAATGCTAATGCAAAGCTAGTATCTGTACACATGATACATAATTGCTAAACTATGCTAATGCAAAGCTAGTATCTGGGCACAAGATTCGTGAATGCCATGCTATGTGAATGCTATAAACTTGTATGCTATGAACTTGTATGCTAAAGCTATTGGCTATTATAGAACGGACCGACTGGCCTCTCAGTGCTTGCCAGAGGGTGTTCTTTGTAGCTAGGACTATTGTAAAACAGACCATTTGGCCTCTCAGTGCTTGCCAAAAGGGTGTTCTTCATAGTCAGGATTCTGAGGAACAGACTGTTGGCCTCTCAGTGCTTGCCATACAGTGATTCCTCATTCTCCACTCATGTTGTAAATTTAAACAGAATGCTAAAGCTATGATGGAAATGGATGGTAGGTAAGACGCTTAATTATCATTAGCATCATTGTCCTATGTGACTTAGTATGTGGTGGGATGGTGTCTGGGCAGGTTGTAGGCTCGACCCTTTCGTATGCCCTATACATAAGAATATTAAGTTGGATGATAGATGTGATGCTAATGAGGTTAAGGTTGTTACCGAAGAGATGGGTAAATGCTAATGTACACATGTTTTTAGACTTCTAAATGAAATGTTTGAGGCCAGACTGTGAATGAAACTGGATGATAGGTAAATTGCTTAACTATTAGTAACAACAATGTCCTATATGGCTTAGTATGTGGTGGGATGGCGTCTGGGCGAGTTGTAGGCTCGACCCTTTCGTATGCCCTATACATAAGCATACCGAGTTGGATGATACATGTGATGCTAATGAGGTTAAGGTTGTTACCGAAGAGATGGGTAAATGCTAATGTACACGTGTTTTTAGACATCTAAATGAAATGTTTGAGGCCAGACTGGGAATGAAACTGGATGATAAGTAAAATGCTTAACTATCAGTAACAACAATGTCCTATGTGGCTTAGTATGTGGTGGGATGGCGTCTGGGCGGGTTGTAGGCTTGACCCTTTCGTATGCCCTATACATAAACATACCGAGTTGGATGATACATGTGCTGTTAATGAGGTTGAGGTTGTTATCTAGAAACGGATTTGCAAAAGCTATTTTTCAACAACTAAACTATATGAACTCACCAACCATTGTGTTGACTTTGTTTTCTTTCATGCTTTCTCAGGTGATGTACAGGATTAAGCTAAGGTTTCAGGAATGCATGCTAGGATGCCAGTTAGAGGACCTAGTAGTTTTAGGAAGCACATGTTTTGTTGGCTATTGTGAATCACTTTTAATATCTTGTACGATTACAAGACAGTAAACTCATGATTCATTTGTTAGATTTACTTAGTTAAATTGTCATACGTTGACAATTGTAATTAAACTCTTTAAATTCTAGTTTTAAATGTCATTGTGCTTTAGTTATTTTTAACATTGATGCTATGTAAACAATCTGATCATCAAGATTATCACTCACGATATCGCGCCCCGGGAACCTTCCGCCCGACGGGAAAGTCGATCCAACCTGCCGACTCGGGGTTTGACTGATTGGTATCAGAGCTCAAGGTTATAGAGAATAATAGGTCATTTACTTAAACGGTTTGGCCTAGACTATAACTTAGGGACCCTTATATAGAGAACATAGGATTTAAGCTTGAATTATGACTTTTACATTCAGTCTTTATTGTAACCGATGTTCTTTCGGGTAGAAGCACAATGTCATGAAGAAGACAACCATCACCACCTCCTCCTTCACAGGAGATGGACCCAACAGTTGATGCACTCGCAACTCTGATCACTGAAGAGTTGATGGCGGTTCTCCCTAGAATCATCACCCGGATCCGGAACAGTGAAGAGTTTGCTAGGAACTTCTCACAAATCTCTACAGAGAAGAAGGAACCGGAGAAAGGAGAAACCAGCAAGAAACCTAAACTTCGTTCAGTGAAAAGACGAAAAAGAACTGTGAACTACACTGACGCTACACCCATCAGTCAAATCCTGCCTGGTCGACTACAAGAGTGAGTGTTCAATGCGAGGGAAAAACCCCTCACTGTCCAGTTTGTCGTAATTATCATCAAGCTGAATTCCCATGTGTGCAATGCACACGCTGTGGGAAGACGGGTCACTGGATGCAACAGTGTAGGTCACCCGTATCCCACATTCCCCCTCAATATGCCGGTAAGTACCCTGAATGTGGCACATGTGGTTATCACCATAGTGGAGAGAAACCTTGTAAACACTGTCTGAATTGTGGGAGATATGTACAATAGAATCAAGAGTGTCGGGCTATTCTAACTAGGAGGCAGGAACAGAAAGCGAGCACCTCTACTTCCTATCAACATAACAACAACTGCTACATATGCAGAATGATCGAACATTTCGCAAGGGACTGCCCTAGGAGGATGCCTCCAGCAGACCCCGCAGTCACTGAGGAATTTCTTGCTTTACCAGCTCCTGGAGATCTCTCGGAGTCCGATGTCCCCATAGGTATGCAAATTTCCTCATGATACGCCAAGTTATTTGTTGGTATGCTAATTAGAGATGCATATTCTGTTGTGGTTTTAGAAACAATAAATCTAAGGTAACCGTAAGCAACTCGGTGCCAATAAGATAATCGGAATAGTAACCTAAGGAAGCCTTAGGTCAATTAAGCGTCAAGAAAATGGATAAAGCAAGGGTGATTTCTAAGTACAGTCTAGTTACTATAATTAGGAAGAGGACCTTATCTAATTAGAACACTAAAATCCGTAGTAATTCAAAATGCCAAAGCTAGTGTGTAAAGTTTCACTTTCCACCTAGACCTCATTGAACTCGAATTACTTAATTTAGACAACTTAGGTTCTAGGATGTTAGGGAGGAATGAATGTTAGAACTGTGCTGGAAACATAGCTAAACTAGATAAGTAGACCAGGAGAATTAGTTGTGAATACAAAACGAAGATATGCCAAAGACGAGTACTGGTATGTGATATCTTTTGACACATAAGTCGTTGTTTCATCTTGATGCTAGTATGAATAAGAAATTTAACTTGTTCCTATTAGTATAACCACATAGGTATTCCATGAAAACTTAGAGATTCTTTTATACAATAGAAACAATGAAAGAATCCTTAGTTAATGTATACAACATACTTAGAAAACCACAGTTAACACTAAGATTGTGTAACAATTGATGCTCATAGCATCAATTAGTGTTGAACAATAAGGTGTTAGAGTTATGAAGAGATTAAACAAGGCATAGCAATAAGAAAACTACGAGCGATAAGGCGAGTAAAGCTTCGAAGCAATACTTGAGGACTCATACTAAAGGCAATGGCACAGGGAGACGAAAACAAGATACCACTGATTCATGATGAAAAGTCAACATAAATAACTCAACATATATGGGACCAGATGGTATAAATAACATCAAACCAAGCTTGATGTGACTTTGAGGATAGGTCATTAGAACTGATTGGCCGATTAACTCTTGATCAAATCGATCGAGGTGATGTGAAAAAGCCTACACATACATTTCATTTACAAATCAATAGGATTTGCGGGATTGTGAAGTCAAACACTGAACAAAACCGTATTCCAACTAGTAAAACTCACTGGAAATTCCAAACACGACCCAGAGTTCATTTGGGGAGCGTAGGGACATCATACCAGACAAAGTTTCCCCACTTGTCACAAAGAAAGTTGTACCTGATAATAACTTTTAAATTTCGAGACGAAATTTCTTTAACAAGGGGAGACTGTAACACCAGTGCCAGAATCATAACCGGAACAGTAACTTGTACAGTAACTCAGACATAAACTACGTGTATTAAATGTATGCTAATATCATGTGACGCTTGACACAAAACTATTATGCAATGGATTCAGTAATCCGGTTCAAACTCACAGTTTAACAGTCTGAAACATAATAGACAACAATGAACTGACACATGAATGCTTGTTAGGATTCTATTATTTATAAACGTATGTGAGGCTTTACACAAAAAACAACAACGAATGTCGTTACGTGAATGCTAAATCGACAGATTATTCGTATAGATGACGATCTATATGAATATATCTGAAATTTTAACGTTTTGAATGATGTCCGATAATTAGGAAACCAAATTGAAAAGTGTAGTTATCGTCGTATTCGTACGGATGACGATTCGAACGAATACCCGCGGCAACTGTACGATTCGATTTAAACTGTAATTAAATATTTCTGAAAATTTAAAATAAACGGAATATATTTAATTAATTTACTAGTAATAACCATCTAAAATAAATTTAGAAACTTTGTTTTAAGACCGTAACGTTTCGTTACAAAAACGAAACGAAACCAACGTTTTACGCGAAACCGAGCAACCGAAATGAACCCGAACTCACCCGAGATATAAATACCAGGAATGAGTCATCTTTCTCATTTAACCTCTTCACTCTCTTTCTCTCTCTGTAAAATCTCTCTCTCCCGTTACTCTCTCTCTACATTTTCTCTCTCTAGGATTCAAGCTTCAAACATCCTCAATACTCAACCGATTCAAGAGTTCTTGTTGTCAAAACGACCACCACATCGCGTAGATATTGAAAGTACAAGGGATCTGAACTTGGAACCAACAAATTCGAGGTAAAAACCATGATCTTATTGCGATTTTAGGGTTTTGAAAACCCTATTTCGGACCCTTCTTGAAACTGGTCCAATACACACTAAAACCTTAAGGGAAACCTTGCCAAAACCCATTAGGAAATGTAGGGTTAAGTGGGAAACCATGAGAGAGTCGTGAATCTCGAGTTGGATGGGCATCACCTTGGAGATTCTCGTCGGCCGAATGGCTCTGCACACAGGTGGCCGAAAGGCTGCCCAGCCGAGAGAACCTCACATTCGGCCGAATGGCTGGAACCTTCATTCGATCGGCCTACGTCTGAGTCAGACAAGGTTCATTCGCAGCACCCTTTCCCCATTCGGCCTTCACCCCATTCGACCACCCTTCCTTCGGCCAGGTCACCCATTCGGTCGGCTACCCTCTTTCGGCCAACCACATTCGGCCAGGTCTGATTCGACCACTCTGGTTCGGTCGGCCATCATTGCTTCAGTCTACTCATTCGGCCAAGGAAACTTCGGCTAGACTACTTGAAAAGAGCTGGGCTACTGCTTGGTCGATGTTATAGGGAGTGAATGCATGATTTGCATGGGAACACATACGTGAACCCTATGCATGTGTATGAGTGGGTGCATGGTGAACTATTAGGGTTTACATACTAAGGGTTAAGTCACTAATACTTTCCTAAGCAAATGATAAACTTATAGTTTGTCTATCTCATGGAAATTGAGAGTAAACAAGTGTTTATGCAACAACACTAAAGATTTCAAATATTACAAACACAAAGTTGTGAATTAAGAGAACCAAAGGAATAACTAAGTATGGGTGTGGATTTAGTTCCAACATCTAACACTTGGTGATTCTATACAATCAGATAACTAAGTTGGGGAGCCTCATGGGAGTCTCTAAGCTAACTTGTATACACGAACAATTTAGGAAATAAAGGAAGCTAAAACTAAAGTTTAGGCTTAGAGTTAATCGAATTGGATTAACTTAAGTCTAATAACTAACCTTTGATTTTCTTGAATTACAATATGGTTTTAGTAAATCAAATAAATGATAAACTTTCTTAAATTAAGTAAATGATTTCTAATCTAAGGATAACTTAAAATGAATGTTTTTAAAAATATTAATTAATGTCTTGTAACGGTTACTTATGGGATCAAGGGTCATTTATGGGTAATATCTTAGACTAGCTAGATGAAATCTTTGAAAACACGTTAGTAACATAAGATACTTAGTTGCACACCGAGACCAAAACCTTAGTTTGCGTCTATTATAACGATTTATCGCATTCGAATCTCTAAAAACAACTCAGGTGTTGAAGATAATTAAGCTACAACTAACGAGCGTGTATTATCTGTTGTGATTAATACTTAGCAACACAGGTGAGTTCATTTGTCCCTTTTCAAACTATTTTGATTTTTACTTCGGGACTGAGAAGCATGTTATACATTTTAAACAAATGTTTTAAATGATTCATAAATACTTTTATACTTAGTCATAATGCTAATGCTTATTACACTTATTCTAAATGCTAAAAGCTAAGGTTTTATTCTAAATGCTAAAAGCTAAGGTTTTATTGTAAATGCTAACGCTTGATACACTTGACCTAAATGCTATATGCTAATGCTACATGCTAATACTATATGCTAAGATTACATGCTAATGCTATATGCTAATGCTACATGCTAATGCTACATGCAAATGCTACATGATAATGTCATATACTAAGACTATATGCTACATGCTAATGCAATATGCTACATGCTAATACTATATGCTAAGATTACATGCTAATGCTATATGCTAATGCTACATGCTAATGCTACATGCAAATGCTACATCATAATGTCATATACTAAGACTATATGCTACATGCTAATGCAATATGCTAATGCTACATGCTAATGTTATACGTTTGATATGCTTGATATGCTTGATACACTTGATATGCTTGAATGCTCGAAGTGCTTGAAATGCTAAGATAATAGGCTAGTGCTCGTACATGATACGTAAAGGCTAAACAATGCTAATGCAAAGCTAGTATCTGTACACATGATACATAATTGCTAAACTATGCTAATGTAAAGCTAGTATCTGGGCACAAGATTCGTGAATGCCATGCTATGTGAATGCTATAAACTTGTATGCTATGAACTTGTATGCTAAAGCTATTGGCTATTATAGAACGGACCGACTGGCCTCTCAATGCTTGCCAGAGGGTGTTCTTTGTAGCTAGGACTATTGTAGAACAGACCGTTTGGCCTCTCAGTGCTTGCCAAAAGGGTGTTCTTCATAGTCAGGATTCTGAGGAACAGACTGTTGGCCTCTCAGTGCTTGCCATACAGTGATTCCTCATTCTCCACTCATGTTGTAAATTTAAACAGAATGCTAAAGCTATGATGGAAATGGATGGTAGGTAAGACGCTTAATTATCTTTAGCATCATTGTCCTATGTGACTTAGTATGTGGTGGGATGGCGTCTGGGCAGGTTGTAGGCTCAACCCTTTCGTATGCCCTATACATAAGAATACTAAGTTGGATGATAGATGTGATGCTAATGAGGTTAAGGTTGTTACCGAAGAGATGGGTAAATGCTAATGTACACATGTTTTTAGACTTCTAAATGAAATTTTTAAGGCCAGACTGTGAATGAAACTGGATGATAGGTAAAATGCTTAACTATCAGTAACAACAATGTACTATGTGGCTTAGTATGTGGTGGGATGGCGTCTGGGCAAGTTGTAGGCTCGACCCTTTCGTATGCCCTATACATAAGCATACCGAGTTGGATGATACATGTGATGCTAATGAGGTTAAGCTTGTTACTGAAGAGATGGGTAAATGCTAATGTACACATGTTTTTAGACTTCTAAATGAAATGTTTGAGGCTAGACTGGGAATGAAACTGGATGACAGGTAAAATGCTTAACTGTCAGTAACAACAATGTCCTATGTGGCTTAGTATGTGGTGGGATGGCGGTTGGGCGGGTTGTAGGCTTAACCCTTTCGTATGCCCTATACATTAGCATACCTAGTTGGATGATACATGTGATGTTATTGAGGTTAAGGGTGTTATCTAGAAAGGGATTTGCAAAAGCTATTTTTCAACAACTAAACTATATGAACTCACCAACCACTGTGTTGACTTTGTTTTCTTTCATGCTTTCTCAGGTGATGTACAGGATTAAGCTAAGGTTTCACGAATGCATGCTAGGATGCCAGTTAGAGGACCTAGTAGTTTTAGGAAGCAGATGTTTTGTTGGCTATTGTGAATCACTTTTGATATCTTGTACGATTACAAGACTGGAAACTTATGATTCATTTATTAGATTAATTAGTTAAATTATCATACGTTAACAATTGTAATTTAACTCTGTAAATTCTAGTTTTAAATGTCATTGTGCTTTAGTTATTCTTAACATTGATGCTATGTAAACAGTCTGATCATCACGATTATCACTCATGATATCGCGCCCCGGGAACCTTATGCCCAACGGGAAAGTCGATCCAACACGCCGGCTCGGGGGTGTGACAGGCAATACTTGACCGAAAAGTCAAGCAACTTAGAAATAAATCATTGAGCCAGGTGAAGGTTCAGTGGAAAAACAGAAAAGGTTCTAAAGCCACGTGGGAGTCAGAAGATGAAATAAGAAAGTATTATCCTTTTCGTTTTGATGAATAAACGGTTTTGGGGAGGAAACCTTTGTAAGGGGAAGAGAATTTGTAACAAACGATTTTAATTGGTCATGTGTATGTGTGTATACGTATTATTTAAAAGAGGGTAAAAAATTGTAACTACGGGCGAAAACCGTGCGCGAAACGGAGTTCCAGATTCTCCGAAAACGCAAAACGAAGAAATTACAAAAATATCAAAATCCGTGATGCCAGGCGGTACGCCTCGCCCCAGACACCCACGCTAGGCGGTACACACGGGTGCAAAAATATCGGAGATTTGGGAAGTCTCGCGCATTACGCCTGAGGCCAAACATCCACACGAGGTGGTACGCCTGGCATGTGGCGGTTTGGCAGATTAGATCAAAATGTCAGATTGCATGGGAGAAAATCACATTTCTTCTTCTTTCTCGATTTTTCAACACCCACAAACGAAAAAATTGAAATTTTAACTTCAAAACCTTGATCTTGAAGCCAGCTGGTCATAAATTTGGAGCTAGTAAGCGATTCCACGACGTTGTATCATCATTTCTGTCCGAGAAATCATTCCGATTGGGTATATATTTGTTTTATCCTACTGGTTTAATAGTGTGTGGATTAAATAGAGTTTTCAATGTAATACAATGATTATGTTTGTTGATTATTGCCTAGATGATGACTAGGAATAGTTAGAAACGAAGAACCTGACATTTTGATGGTGAAATCTTCGTTTTAAGCCGGTATAATGTCCGGTTATTATGAAATCCATATCATTGTATTTCACAACTAGTAGGATGATTAAATAAAATATTTGAATGAGACATGGATCATAATCCATGGGTTAAATGTTAATATGTAGTAAATTGATATTAAAATTAATAAAAGTTATTATCGTGGGTGAAATTTTTATTAAAAGAGGTGATTAGGATCATAACTAATGTAATGAACATCAATTATGTGATGAAATGCCTAAGGGAGGCATAGAATATGATTAATTGTGATAATTGACTAAAACTTGCTAGATATAGTGTGACAACTAGTACTTGACCGTCCGGCAAGTCCGTACGATATGTGTACTTTCACTATTTACTATGTGTAACTACAATGTGTACAGTTGAGTGACAACAGGACTAAGAAAACAAATGACAGTTGTAGGTGTTTAAGTGAAAACTTAAATACAGTAAATACAACAACTCATGAGAAACAACAGTGTGAAAACAAAAGACGAAAACATATCGGTTACAATCTGACATCCACAAATAACAGGAATCAGATGGCCAACAATTCAGAGAGAAAACAATGTGAATTCAATGTAAACAATGGAAAAATAGGCAAGTTAGTTGAGTCCATCAGTGAGGAAATGTAATTCAAATAAATTCAGTTTCCTTTACGAATAGTGAACTGACAGTGTGTTTACGTGGGTGACGATTCACACAAACATATGTGTGAGTTTAACGATTCATACGAATAGTGGTACCATAGGTTTGACAAACCGTCGGCAAGCGAGGTCGGTACGTTGATCGTATTTTATCATTGGTCGGTAACGTATGACCGGTAACAGTCTGACATCTGTCAGGTTTGGAAAACGACACATGGAGATATTAATCTACAGTAACTAATTGTAATTAAATCATTCAATTCTATTGACTGGTAGACTGAGGAATTGACTTTCTCTCATGTCATATAACCGGTAAAAGTTTCGTTGAAGGCAATGAGACAACAAATGGGATAGAGGTGAATTAGATGCATTGTGGTCTGATTATGTGAGGACCACAATGGATCTCATTTAGGCTCTATACATTCAAGAATGAGAACAAAATCAATAAGTTAACTATCACTTCTATTATTAGAAATGTATTACAGTTAACCCTATAATTGAGAGAATAATAATAAGGATAAGGTTTAACAAATCTGTTTTCCTTGAAACATTGAGGGCTTATCATTACTTAAGTTTTGATAACCTACTTCCCTCATACTCTATTATTCTTTACATATGACATAATGGGTTATGACACAATCTATGGGTGAATAGCATTTGGGATGAATACATGTGAGATTGAAATGGGTATCCATAGTTGTATTGCAAGTGGTGTTGAATTCTGTTAAGTATGTGGTGGGATGTCGACTGGGGCTTGTTCCCCTACGTATGCCCTATATATAAGCATACTTGATGCGATGAAATGTTATTTGTAAATATAACTATGGAGAGGACATTGTGTGAGACAAATGAGACAACTATCAATGAGACTTGTGTATGACATTGTGATTGTGAATGACAATAAACCAACTGCTTTCAAATACTAAACTTATGAACTCACCAACCTAGTGTTGACTTTGTTTAAATGAATGTTTTCTCAGGTGACGAACAGATTTTGTCACCAGACATTCAGGACTTAAGCTAGTGGACTTTTAGAAGACCTAGCTTCATTTTGTGTTGTGCATATTTTGATGATCACTTTTGTAAATCTTGTGTGGTTACAAGATAGAAAACTCAATTACTTAGTTAAATTAAGACCATGACAATGTAATTTAACTTTGTAATTCTATATCAATGTCATATTAGCATTTCTCATTTATATATCATGTGCCATGTAAACAATCTGATCACTTTGATTATCACAACGATATCGCGCCCCGAGAACCTTCTGCCTGACGGGAAAGTCGATCCAGCCCGACGGCTCGGGGTGTGACCGATTGGTATCAGAGCCATGGTTATAGAGAAATATAGGTCATATTACTTAAACGGTTTGGCCTAGACTATAACCAAGGGACCCTCATGTAGAGAACATAAAACATAGGATTCTATGTGCATGCGTCTTCTGCATTCGATCACTACACTAACCGATTTTCTTTCGGTTTTGATCAGAATGCCGCCAAGAAGACAACCTCCTTTGCAATCACCACCAAATTCGCCTCCACACTCAGCAACACCGTCCCCACCCACATCTCCTCCTCCTCCACCTCCTCCTCCTCCTCCTCCACATACTCCACCTCATCAACTACCACCCAACCATGAGTTGGATCCTGCTACTATCGCACTGGCCACTCTACTGACCAGTCAATTGAGGGAAGTGATTCCCGACATGATGAATCGGATCAACTCCAACAACGGCAACAGTAACAGCAATCTAACTGGTGAAGGCAGTGGAAACACTAGGAACCAACAGGACTACTCCTACAAGAATTATGTAGGATGCAAGCCACATACTTTCGGTGGCAGCGAGGGAGCTGTCGGGTTGATCCAATGGATCGAGAAGATGGAAACAACCCTCGACATTAGTGGTTGTCCTGATTGATAAAGTGAGGTATGCTGCAGGCTCGTTCAACAAACGAGCATTGACTTGGTGGAACACTCAAATACAAACCAGGGGAAGAGATGAGGCATTGGCTATGCTGTGGGAAGAATTCAAGGTTTTGCTGAGGGCAGAGTTTTGCCCAAGAAATGACCTGAAAAAGGTTGAGACTGAACTGCTCAACCATCTTATAATTGGTGGTGGGCATCTGGCCTACACCACCAAATTTCATGAGTTGGCTACATTGGCACTGGATATAGTGCCAACACTGGAGAAATGGAACGGTATGCCGGTGTACTACCGGCCTGTGTTCAAGGGCATGTGATTGCCGCTCACCCAACTACCCTCGAAATGGCTGTCACTCTCTCATCAACACTGACAGATGTAATGGTTGCCTCTGGGGCACTGAAGAAAGAAACCGAAGCAGCAAAGTTTGGGAGCTCAAGAAAGCCGTATAAATGCCCGGCCAAGAAACAGAAGGTGGTCAAGAATTATGCTGCGACCACTCAAACACCACATGCCACCCAACCACCACCACTACAGATCAAGCGGCCTTACACTGGCACAACACCATTGTGCAACAGCTGCCAGTACCATCATCAACCAACTTCCCAGTGCAGGTAGTCAACAACTGTGGAAAGCTTGGTCATTGGCCACTCAATGCAGGAGCGCAAGGGCTCAGAATAGGAACAACAATGCAGCAGTTGCAGCTGCTGCTACGGACAACAGGTCTTGCTACACTTGTGGCAAACCTCGACACTTCTCACAGGATTGTCCCAAGAGAATTCAACCAATGGCTCAAGTAGCTAGAGGGCGAGCCTTTCAGATTGGAGCTACTGCTGCTTGACAGGACCCGAATGTGGTCACGGGTTCATTTCCCTTATCTGACTTTTATGCATATATATTATTTGACACTGGTGTGATCAGAGTTTTATCTCATTCGACTTTGCATGCCAACTTAATCATGTTGAGATAGCAAATGGCAAACAAATAACAGTTAACACAGTACTTAGGAACTGCCCACTAACACTTGGTGATCATATATTTTCCATCGATTTGATACCGATGGAATTGGCAGTTTCGATATCATCGTCGGAATGATTTGGTTATCTCTTAACAAAGTTGAATTCGTCTGTTTCGAAAAGCTATTACGGATTCCAGTGGAGAACAATCAGGTGTTGGAAATTCATGGAGATTAAGCAAATCGCAGTGTCATTAATATCCTGCATGAAGGCACACAAGTGTCTAAGGAAAAAGTGTATCGCATTCCTAGCTCACGTAGTGGAGAAAGACAAGAAGAAACTCAAGATTAAAGATGTACCGGTTGTGAAAGACTTAACGGATGTGTTTCCGGATGATTTACCGGGATTACCACCTGAACGATCGATGCAATTCCGAATCGACTTAATCCCGGGAGCGAATCCTGTGGCTAAGTCTCCTTATAGACTTGCACCATTAGATATGCAGGAACTTTCCAATCAACTACAAGAACCACTAGACAAGGGATTCATTCGACCGAGTTTCTCACAATGGGGAGCTCCGGTTCTGTTTGTCAAGAAAAAAGATGGATCTTTCAGAATGTTTATTGATTACAGAGAGCTTAACAAACTCACCATCAAGAATCGGTACCCGTTACCGAGGATTGATGATCTATTCGATAAATTACAAGGAGCTCAGTATTTTTCAAAGATAGACCTACGTTCAGGTTATCACCAGCTCTGAATTCAAGAAAAAGACATACCCAAGACGGCCTTTCGTACTCGATATGGACACTATGAGTTTATGGTGATGCCATTCGGGTTGACGAATGCACTGGCGGTGTTCATTGATCTTATGAACCGGGTGTGCAAGCCGTATCTAGATCAGTTTGTTATTGTCTTTATTGATGACATACTGATTTATTCAAAAAGCGAGAAGGAACATGAACAACATCTCAAGACAATCTTGGATCTTTTAAAGAACGAACAACTCTATGCCAAATTCTCCAAGTGCGAATTTTGGTTAAGAAAAGTTCAGTTCTTGGGTCATGTGATTAACAGTAATGGTATTCACGTGGATCCTGCCAAGATTGAAGCAATCAAGAACTGGAACATGCCCACAACACCGACAGAGATCAAATCATTTCTGGGATTGGCGGGTTATTACAAGAGATTCATTTCGAATTTCTCTAAGATAGCCTTACCTCTCACAAAACTCACTCAGAAAAGCGAACCATTCTTGTGGACGTAGAAACAAGAAGAGGCATTCCAAACACTAAAAAAAAAGATTGTGCAATGCTCCAATCTTAACACTCCCAGAGGGCAATGATGACTTTGTGGTTTATTGTGATGCTTCCCATCAGGGACTCGGTTGTGTTTTAATGTAACGAGACAAAGTTATTGCCTACGCATCAAGACAGTTGAAGATCCATGAGAAGAATTACAAGACATACGACTTAGAATTGGGAGCTGTTGTCTTTGCTTTAAAGATATGGAGGCATTACCTGTATGGTACCAAATGCACTATCTTCGCAGATCACAAGAGCTTACAACATATATTTGATCAGAAGGAGCTTAATATGAGACAGAGACGTTAGGTCGAGCTCCTGAATGATTATGACTGTGTGATCAAATACCATCCGGGCAAAGCTAATGTTGTGGCTGATGCTTTTAGCCGGAAGGAAAGAGTCAAACCCTTGTCCGTTAAAGCAATGGCAATGACTGTGCAAACAAGTCTGAGAGATCAAATTCTACAAGCACAACAAGAAGCAGTGACAAGGAACAATCTGAGAAATGAGCTCGACTGTGGAGCCGAGAAACATTTTTAGACAAATCAAGATGGAGTTATCTACTTTCAGGATCGTGTATGGATCCTGGCCGTAGATGAGCTTCGAAAACTCATTCTTGACGAGGCACACAAAACGCGATATTCTATTCATCCTGGTGCTGATAAGATGTACCAAGATCTTAGGTCATTTTATTGGAGGCCAGGTATGAAGAAGGATGTGGCTACTTATGTTGGTAAGTGCCCAACATGTGCTAAGGTCAAAGCTGAACACCAGAAACCATTAGGTTTGCTGGAACAACCAGAGATACCACAATGGAAGTGGGAACAAATAGCTATGGATTTTATTACCATGCTACCCCGTACTTCCAGTGGACATGATTTCATATGGGTCATTATTGATCGATTGACCAAGTCCGCACACTTCTTACTGTAACATCAGTGCCAGAAACGTAACTAGAACAGTGATCTACAGAGTAACATGAACAGTAATTCAGGTACAAACTATACATATTATATGTATATCATTATCATTTCATGTTTATCATAGAACAGTTTCAAATTCATTGTAGAAACGTAACTCAGAACTATGGTTCGACAGTCAGATATTTATCTGACGACACAGAACCATCATGTTATTGTTAGTTAGGATATTATTATGTATAAACGTATATGGATGTACAGAACAAAACAACAACGGATGTTGTTACGTGAATGCTAAATTGACAGATTATTCGTGTAGGTGACGATCTGTACGAATATATCTGAAAGTTTAACGTTCTGAATGATGTCCAATAATTAAAAAAATTATATCGAAAAGTGTAGTTGTCGCCGTATCCGTATGGGTGACGATTCTACTGAATATGCGCGATGACTGTACGATTCGATTTAAACAGTTAAATTAAATATTTTCAGAAATTTAAAATAAACAGAAGATATTTATTTAATTTACTAGGAATTACAACCTAAATGAAATTTATAAACTCTATTTTTAAAACCGAAATATTTCGTTACGAGAACGAAACAAAACCGACGTTTCTACGTGAAACCAAGCGAAACTGAACGAAACCGAAAAAACCGGGCGTTTGAAATCTTTTAATATGGCATTTAATGCCATATCCGCCCTCACCTACCAGCCATCACCAACCAAAATTGTTTCTCTCTCTCTCTCTATTTTCTCTCTCTAAGATCCACAAGCCTTAGAATCCACGTTTCCTCACCAAATCGAGCATTTTGGTGTCAAAACGACCACTAAAACCTGTAGATCACGGAAGTACAAACGATCCGAGCTTTGAATCATCCGATTTGAGGTAAAAATGAGTTAGATATCACGGTTTTTGGGTTTTCAAAAACCCTCTTGTTCGAACCCCTTGAAAACCGGTTCAAGCCACTCAAAAACTTAGGGAAACACCACAAAATCACTCAGGTATGATTTAGGGACTTGGGGAATCTTTTCTTAGGCTTAGAACTTGGAAATGGCGACAAGGATGGGGCTGAGCCTCCGATGGCCAAATGAAGTCCACCTGCGGCCGGCCGAATGGCCACAGGCCGTATGGGACGACCCCAAGGCCGACTAGCCTGGCCGAATAGACCATTTCGCCCGGTGCTTCTTCTTTCGGCGACAACCTATTAGCATGCTGCCATATTCGGTCGGGCAACCTTCCATTTGCATGGCATCACTATCATTCGGCTGAATTGTTCTTCATTCGCAGGACTATGTTAATTCAGTTGAGCTATCCTACATTCGGTTGGGCACCCACTTTTGTACCAACCCACATTCGGCCCACATGATTCGGTCGTGTGATTAGCCATCTATAAGCTGCTGAAATGAAATGGGGAGTGTTGCTCATGGGTTCTCACTTGTAATACCATGCATGCATGCATGGGTGGGGACGTAAATTTGCATGCTTGGGAAATAATCACTAGGATTTTCAAGACATTTAAACCGGCCTAGTGCTTTTGAGAACAATTTTTTCTAAACCCGAGATCTCTTAGGATGTTAAACAACTAAACATGAATGTTGCTAACCAGGTTGGTAAATCGTTATCACTATGGATTCTAAACTCAACTTTTTTGCAACAAACTTGAACTACCACCATGGGATGTTTGGACATCGTAAGAGGTCAAAACAATCAGATTTTATTTAACAAAATCAAGGATAAGTTTGTGGCAATTCATTAACGATCAAGACAATAGTCTAAGTATATAGGTGTTGAGTTCATTATTCACACCTAACACTTAGAAATTTCATACGAACATATAACTACATTAGATTGTTCATTTGAACTATCTACGATGGGTTGTACACAAGAACAATCAAGGAACCATGGAAAACGAAGATCTAACAACGGACTTAAAGTTAATCGAATGAGATTAACCCAAGTATAATCGTGTTAACTTATACTTTTCTAAAATTTTTTATGTTTTTAATAATAGGAAATGATTTATAAACTTCTCTAAAATAAATTAAATGATTTCTAACTTAAAGATTTAACTAAAATGAGTTTTACAAAAGATGTTTCTGTAAAAGGAGTAATGAATGTAATTAACATAAACCTTACACGCCGAGACCAAAACCCTAGATACGTCTATTTTAAATACTTAGAGTATTCGAATCTTTTTAAAACAACTCAGGTACTGAAGATACATAACCTACAAATCACGAGCACGCATTTTTTTGTGAATCATTACATAGCAACCAGGTGAGTTCATTGCCTCTTTTCTAAACATTTTGTTTTACAAATGCGGGGCTGAGAAGCATGCGTAAACCTTTTCTTAAAAATATGTTTTACGTAAATGCTTTTACGTCTTGTATGTTTTATGTACATAAATGTATCCTAGACTCCCGTCTAGGTAAACTATATACAAATTTAATTTACGAATTAATTAATTACTGTTTATGAGTAAGACAATAATTCTAAAACAAACAATTATTCTATCGAAGCTCTAATTCAAAAAATCCAAATTCAGTGTGAGATCAAGAAAACTAAAAATAAAGATCAAATCTAAGGAATATAAAGTCAGTGTGTGTTCAAGTAAACTAAGGATCAAATTCAAATAAATCAAACTCAGTGTTATAGCCATGGAAATCTAAGGATCAAAATCAAGGAAATCATATCCGTGTGTGAATCAAAGAACTCATAAACTCAATAACGAACAATTAAAGGTGGATGTCAGTTGTATGCAGATCAAGACCATGTGATAACACATGGAAAGTCCTGTCATAAACAGTAGACTTTATAGTCACGCTATATAGGCATAAATCAAACAATCAAACGAATTCAAGCGAGCAGTGGTGATCATAAATCAAAGGATGTCCTAAAGTCCCGACATGTACAGTAGACCTGAAGATCAAGTTGATTTGGACAAATCATGAAAGTCCCGACACATATAGGTAGACTCATTTGGGTCATGCCTGATATGGGCCACGTGTGAGACAATACAAGCTGGACACCACCAACAAATAAGACTAATTGATTGAGTCAATTAAGGCCCAATCATCATGTCTTAGTTGTATTAAATGTTTGTTTATTTATTTAATTAAGCATTTAATATCATGTTTCTACAAATACTATGGTTGGTCATGGATGCATAATGAACTCAAGAAATCGGTAGAATTTCAATTTGTGGAACTTAAAATTCTATTGTGTCGATGGTGTGAAATGGAACGCTTAATTATAATTAACAACAATATTCTATGCGGTCCGGTATGTGGTGGCATGTCGGCTGGGGCCTTGTCCCCCTACGTATGCCCTATATATAAGCATACTTGGCTGGATAGTTTAGGTGGTTGTTGGTGAGGTTAAGGTTGTCATTTCGGGTGTCTAAAGTGGTCATTTTCAGATTATACAAAGAATAACATTTTGATATGGTTCAAAGGTTAACAATGTCAGGTTGTTCAAGATTGTTAGTCAGTGAGTAGAATGAAACACTTAATTATTATTAACAACAATATTCTACGTGGTCCGGTATGTGGTGGGATGTCGGCTGGGGGCTTGTCCCCCTACGTATGCCCTATATATAAGCATACTTGACTGGATAGTTTAGGTGGTTGTTAATGAGGTTAAGGTTGTCATTCGGTCAGGTTTTTACAAATTCAACTTCAAACAAAAACTATATGAACTCACCATCCAAGTGTTGACTTGAGCTTTTTGCATGACTTCTCAGGTGACGAACATGTCTAACTAAGAAGTTATGCTTTTGGACTATGATGCTAATTACAGGACCTAATATTTTGGACTTGTATATTTTTGGAACATCTTTATACAGACTATTTTGTATATCTTGTGCAGATGCAAGATAGAAGACTTCTGATGTTGATGATAGATTTACACTGTTAAATTTTAAACAGAAACGATGTAATTTAACTTTGTAATTCTATTTTATTTAACATTTTCCCATTATATATATCATGTGCAATGTAAACAATCTTATCATCACGATTATCATTCCCGATATCGTGCCCCGGGACCCTTCCGCCTGACTGGACACACGATCCGGCCCGTCGTCTCGGGGTGTGATAGATTGGTATCAGAGCCATGGTTATAGAGAAATATAGGTCATTAATTTAAATGGTTTGGCCTAGACTATAACTTAGGGACCCCTCACGTAGAGAACATAGGACTTAGGAATATAATTGCATTGTGTCTTCTGCATTCGATCATTACGCTAACCGATGTTCTTTTGGTTGTAATCAGAATGTCACCAAGAATACAACCATCACCACCCCCTCATTCACAGGAGACGGACCTAGCAGCTGTTGCACTCACAACCCAATTCACTAAACAGTTGATGGCGGTTCTCCCTGGAATCATCACTCGGGTCATGAATAGTGATGAGAATGCCTGGTGCTACCCGAAGACAGTCATAGAAACTGAAGGATTGGTGCAAGGGGAAACGAGCAAGAAGAGTAAGCGGTGTCATTATAAGAAATCAAAGGACCCTGTAATCTACACGGGGGCCGTCCCACTTCTCCAAATGGTCGTTACTCCGGGGCCAGAGTTCATGAGTGTTATGCTGGAAAAACCCCTCCTTGCGCTAACTGCCAATATCACCACCGTGCTGGAGTTCCATGCAGACAATACGCCCGATGTGGTAGGATAAACCATTGGGTTAATCAATGCAGATATCCGATTAATATGTAAACATTATATTGGCAAGTATCCTTTGTTTGCCATGTGCGGTCTTCACCATGCAAAGAACAAGCTGTGCAAACATTTCCTGAACTGCAGGAGGAAGGGACACTGGATTCGTGATTGTCGGAATCCCCCGACTCATAATCAGAGCCCTAGTACTACAACATACCCTCCCCCTCGACACAACAAGGATTGTTATGTGTGCAGATTATCCGGACACTTTGACAGTAGCTGTCCTACCAGGATGTCTTCATCAGATCTTGCGCCTCCCGAGAAACAATTTACTTTACTAACTTCTGATGCACGTTTGGAGTGGGATGACTCCATAGGTACGCATATTTCATCTTGTTGAGATAAATTATTCGTTGGTGTGTTAGTTAGAAATATATACCCTGTTGTGGTTTTAGGAATAATAAATTCAAGGTAACCGTAAACCAATTCGGTGTCAAATTAGATAATAGGAATAGTAAGTTAAGAAAACCTTAGGCCGATTAATTGCCATGTAAATGAATAAAGTTAGAATGATATTTAATTACAGTTTAACTACGGTAATTAGGGAGGAAACCTCATAGAAATAGAACACTAAAACCTGTAGGAATCCAAAGTGAGAAATCAAATCAGGGTCATAATTAGGAAATCGTTTAATCAATTAAGACTAGGTTATTCTTAAGATTTTGCCTTGACTACCTGGAAAGCTGTGATGTGATTCTCGAGAATCTATCGGGAATTTCCCCTTATACATCTGATAGAGTTTTAGGCTACAAATCCATATGTAGTATTATCGGCATGAGGTATTCATACAGACTAATGCACTTTGAACAATGGGAAATGCCAAATCTAGTGAATAGGTTGTTACTTCCCAACTAGGTCTCATAGAACTTGAGCTACCTAATTTAGAGAACTCTGGTTCTATGATGTAAGAAAGAATGAAAGTTAGAACAGTATCGAGATTATGGCTAATTTAGATAAGTAGACCAGAAGAATCAGTACATACTATTGAGTGTGAAAGATCAATACGAATGACTACGATAAGGTAGTGATTCACTATTATTGATCAAGAATATACTTAGCATCAGCTCTAAAATCTCGGACAAAGAAGTTCCAGATTTCAACTAGGATTACAAACCTAGACACTCTTGATAGGGAAATGACTAATAGCCAAGACAGTTGCGCTATTTGGAGATTTAGTATTGAAACTAAATAAATTATGTCACCTAGAAGAGTGAATCCACATGATATAATCATGCCGGATTAAACTGATGGATAATATCATGAAAGCGATAGATCAATATCATTCAAACAAGGTTAGCAGAGTTGTCAATACCTTTAGACGGATGATGTAAAATAAATACATGAAGATGATGAGCAGTAACAGATGGAACAACATTTGCAATGAGCCCCCATAAGTCAAACAATGATTGGGAAGAAAAAGGGTTAATGTACATCACCTCGGAGATGTGCATGAGTTTATCTCAAGAGTAAATCATTACCCTTACCATAACACAGATTCCATATTCTCTAGGTAGTTCTCCCCAATGTATAAGGTACACCTCCAAATCTGAGAACAGATAAGAAGGTGGTTTTGAATGTATATGGTTATGCTAACATAACCTAGGATACACTATACGTGACTTAAAGAGGTGAGATCGGATGATCAAAACCTAGAGTCACGAGAACCGCATATGATGATTTCATGAAGGTGATGGATTGTGGAGCAGAATGACAGCATAAGACGAAATCAGATGGAGTGATCTACTACCAAAATAGTGTGTGGATTCCTGCAGGAGATGAATTGAGAAAGCATATCTTTGATAAAGCACACAAGACCAAGTACTGAGTGCCTCCAGGCGCCGATAAAATGTACCAAGACTTACAGGGATTTTGTTGGTGGCCGGGAATGAAGAAAGACATAGCCGAGTACGTCGGTCGATGCCTTACGTGTACGAAAGTAAAGGCGGAACACCAGAAGCCGTCAGGTTTACTTGAACAGCCTCAGATTCTGCTCTGAAAGTGGGAACAAATAGCAATGGACTTCATTACCAAGCTACCTCACATTTCTAGTGGTCATGATACTATTTGGGTTATTATCGATCGATTAGCCAAATCTGCTCACTTCTTGCCAATGCGTGAGACCTTCGCGATGGATGAATTGGTGAGGCCGTACTTCAACGAGATAGTGGTACGTCACGGTTGAACATTGCCTATCATTTCGGATCGAGACAGCAGATTCACATCAAGGTTCTGGAAATCATTGCAGAAATCTATAGGGACGCACTTAAATCTGAGTAGAGTTTACCATCCTCAAACGGAAGGTCAAACCGAATGTACGATACAGACCCTAGAGGACATGTTGAGAACGCGAGTGTTGGATCTCGGTGGGAATTGAGACTCTCATTTGCCACTGATTGAATTCTCCTATAACCACAGTTACCATAGTAGCATCAGATGCGCACCATTCGAGGCTTTGTATGGTCGAAAATGTCTGTCACCGATCTGTTGGACCGAAGTGGGAGATAACCGTAGAACGGGGCCAGAACTTATTTAGGAAACTACTGATAATATTGCCCAGATTCAACAAAGGTAACAAGCAACCAGGTGCAGACAAAAGAGCTATGCCGACAAGCGGCGCAAGCCGTTGGAATTTCAAGTGGGAGACTGCGTCATGTTAAAGGTATTTCCATGGAAGGGCATAGTTCGTTTCAGAAAGAAAGGAAAATTAGCTCCACGATATGTCAGACTGTTCGAGATAGTGGAACGTATTGGTCCGGTGGCGTATAGACTGAGATTACCAGATGAACTCAGTGGTGTGCAAGATGAGTATCACGTTTCGAATTTAAAGAAATGCCTTGCTGACGAATCACTCGTCATACCAATGGAAACAATTCAAGTGGACGAGCAATTACATTTTATTGAAGAACTTCTAGAGATTATGAATCGCAAAGTTAAACACCTAAGGCGAATCTGTGTTCCAATTGACAAGGTTCGATGGAATTCAAAACGCGGACCCGAGTTTTCTTGGGAACGCGAAGATCACATGAACTTCAAGTATCCCCACCTGTTTAAAGAGAAAGTCGTACTGATAACGATTCTTAAATTTCGGGACGAAATTTCTCTAACAAGGGGAGACTGTAGCATCAATGCCAGAAACGTAACCGGAACAGTGATCTACACAGTAAGATGAACAATAATTCAGGTACAAACTATACGTATTACATGTATATCATTATCATTTCTTGTTTATCATAGAACAGTTTCAAATTCATTTCAGAAATGTAACTCAGAACTATGGTTCGACATTCAGATATTTATCTGATGATACAGAACCATCATGTGATTGTTAGTTAAGATATTATTATGTATAAACGTATGTGAGGATGTACAGAACAAAACAACAATGGACGTCATTACATGAATGCTAAATTGACAGATTATTCGTATAGGTGACGATTTGTACGAATATATCTGAAAGTTTAATGTTCTGAATGATGTCCAATAATTAAAAAAATCAAATCAAAAAGTGTAGTTATTGTCGTATCTGTATGGGTGACGATTCGAACGAATATGCGCGACATATTGAGCCACTGTTTTCTAGAGTCGTTTGAGCCACTGTTTTCGAGAACTTCATGAAATACACAAAGTAAGCATTTTTCTATCTCTTGTGATTCTATTATGGATTCCGCACATTCTAGAGTCGCTTGATGTTGATCGGAGCCATAAAGCTCGAGTCTTGATAAGATATGGACCTACATCCTCAGCCCTTTTGGCAGCTTAGGCTGTAGACAGGAGCCTTTCATTCTCCCTCTTTTTGGCTTCATCAGCCTATTCCTTGAATCAAGAAGGAGGAGGACCTATTCCTGTCAGAGACTCCATGAAGAGAGTGTGATTAGTTACCTCATGTTGTAATGAAGAAATTTTGGAATCTACTAAAATTTTTAGTAGGTCCAGTTGTAACTTTTGGGTGGTAAGGAAGTCTTTGGTAAAATTAGTGAAGAAAGAGGTGAGACGGGTGTTAAGAAGTGGGTTTAACACTTCTTGAAAAGCTTGGCTTGAGAAGGTGGGTGCAGTGGAAGTAGATGGAATGTTTGGGGAACCTTCAAGTGAAGGTGCCTGCATTGGGATTGATTGGGGTTGCAGGACTTGGTTATTCAAGGCGTTTGTGACTAACTCAGTAAGTTTGGCTACATCAGCCTGAATATGAGTAATAGAAGCAGTCAAATCCTTTAATTTGAGATCTGATTTGTTCAACCTTTTATGAATATCACCTGAATCCCTGGCCAGTGAGTCAGTTTTAGAATGACCTGAGTCCATCTCAGGAATGTCATGTACCCCTTTTTCTTGGTTTTGGGGATTTCCAGCTTCAGTTTCAAGAACTTCATTGGTTGTTGCCATATCTGGAGTCTTATTGCCTGATCCATCCAGATGAAGACCCATTGAGCTTTCAAGTTAGATGGATGCTCCAGATATATCATCATGATGTCTAGATGGACTCGACACCCTGATCTCATCCTATTCTCCACGGGCAGGAGATTGATGACTTTGAGCAAAGGTTTGAAGGGGATGCTCCACAATTGGTGAGGGGGGAGGAGAACCAATGTGCTCAAAGTTAGAATCAATCTCATGGAGAACTTGGGCAATAGAGTCAAGGGCTTTTTGTGGTGAAGAAACAGAAGTGTCCTTGGGAGAGTGGACTGCCATTTGAGTGTCAAGTGATACTTCAGTGGTTTGTGGGGGATCCCTTTGGAATACAACATCTACCTGTTGAGAGGATTGATGAGGAGCTAGATGGGGTTGAGATTCAGGATCCATTTGTGAGGATGGAACAGGTGGATCCACCCGTCCAGTGGGGACAGAGACTTTTTCAGGGATTTCAACTTACTGAATAGTCTTTTTGGGTTTTTTAGGTTTGGGGGCTTTGGTAGATGTTTTTCTCTTCGCCGATACCTTTACAGGTGTGGAGGAGGAGGAGGAGGTGGATGTGGGTTCATCAAGGATGGTTGTATCCTCAGTGTCATCCATGAGTTTGGCCTCAATGTTCAGCCTTGTGAACACTTGTTTGTCAATGCTCTTGATATTTGAAAGAGGAGAAATATGAAAAGCATTATTAACATTAGCAAATAGACATGCCATTACAAACCGAGAGTACAACAGAAATTTGGGACTCTTTTGGTGATGCACCAAGTGGTAAAAAATTATTTGGGACAGATCGACTTTCTCACTGGAAAGAATTGGATACATGACATATTGCATGTCATATGGCATTTCTCCCTAACTAGTTGTATTCTAAGGAAGACACTGCAGAATGGTGTGATAAAGAAACTTGTACTTGGGATAGAAATAGGATTTATACAAGGTTCTGTTTTTCAGGTTTCCCTGATAATCACACTAAACAAAGACATTGTGAAGAAGTTTGAGAGGAACAGTAGTGGGTGCATCAGTATCTCCCAGATTTAGGGCAACACTGAGTTTAGAGGGGGTGGTGGAGACTTGTTGACCAGCAACCACCGAAGTGATGCTTTCGACAGAGCAATCCTTCCACACTAAAGGAGAGTTCTCCCAAAACTGATTTAGGGCAGATTCAAAAATAAGAGGGTCGATAGTAAGAGCCGTGTAAATAAAGGAGTTTACTAGAATTTCGACAATCTCATCATAGTGGGAATATTCAGAAGACTTGGTGAGGGAGGCTGCAAGGTTATGAACCGGGTTGAGTTTCAAAGCTTCAGACGCCATGGATGTACTGAAGATTGATGAGCAGTTTCAAGAACATAACACGATTATAAATTTTACCTTAAGCTTAGCGAGATAAATAAGGAAAAATATAACCATTGCAAATATGTGCGGTTTCATTTGGAGAAACCGCCACTACTTATAACAAAATTAAAGTTTTACTTTATGGTTTTTACCCATTGGACAAACCTGCATGAGATTGAAAAGCAAAAGACAATCCAGTACGATCATGCATACCCTGAAGTACAGAAAATGGTTAGTTAGGGATGAAGCATGGTCTGATGTCGTTACACAAAAATCATGAGCAACAAGCTCAGACAAAGTCAATGTAAGTGCGTCAAGCCAGGAAACCTGCCTAAAAAGCGGTTGTCCTTCTCCATAGGCAACATTTTTTGAGTTTAAAAGGATTAGGTTCTTGATCAGAAAGATGATCATGGAGTTTTTTAGAAAAAAATAGGGTAAGAACGGATGAGTATAACTACGGAAAACATGAACAACTGATTTAAATAATGTGGAAGATGATCCGTAGTTAATGAGATCGAGGGGTAGAATGGCAAAAATGGGAAAGATATTTTAGCCGTATGTCACACCCCGGGCCGGCGGGCCGAATCGGAGACCTGTCAGGGTGGAATAGTCCCGAGGCGTGATTGTAATCGGAGTGATCAGATTGTTATATTGCACATGATGATATAAGAAATACTAATTACATTAAATTAATAAAATTAAATTACAACTGTTTCATAATTTAATTCTATTACAACTTGACTTGGACGTCTGGAATGTGGACCAGATGTCCCACAAGGGTTACTTGCTCAGACGCAAGTCTTGAATCTTGTATCCGACCTAACAGGATAGATTCCAAGTAGAAGTTTTAGGTTCCTCTAAGGGATCCTATCTTTCACTCTTTATTGTCATCCTGCTTTCACCTGTTCATCACCTGAGAACATGTAAAATCTATCAACACTAGGTTGGTGAGTCACATTTGTTTTTGTAAATGTTAGGTTTTGTAAAAGGTCTAGTGAAAATCTTTCCATTAACTTCGATTTGAAATATGATGTGTGAATGGTGTTGAAAACACGAATGAACTACACAAGTGCATCGGTCTAACCATCATTACTAACACCATCCCAAATCACCGAAGGTAGTTTATGTGTAGGGCATACGTAGGGTCAAGCTTACCGCCAGCCCAGCTGCCGTCCCACCACCACTTCGATGATCCACAAGGTTGTCCTTAACAGAAATCAAACTTTGTCACTTGTGTACCTTCACTCTACTCGACGCGACGAATGATTTTAAAATGAAATTGTGAGAAAGAAGCGAATGCTCTGTCTCCTGATATAGGAGACAGGTTTTGTTTGTTTAGAAAGTCACAAAAGTGACGCTTCTTTCCTCTGGTAAAACATTGTGTACTGTGTACTCATTTGAAACTCATTCAAGACCAGGTCTTGAACATTTATTTGATTTGAAAATTCTTGTTTTTGTTGTGTGTTCTGTCTGTAATATCACCCTTGTGATCATTTACCAACCCTAACTGATATGAGTGCGTGATTAGTTCTCGTGGAACTAACCTAAATTGTTCTTGAGTGTGTATGCGTGTAACGTACCAGCCTCGGCGCTGGAGGTTTGTTGGAGCTATGGTACCATCTACGTTACCGTCGGTTGACCCGCGTGAACTAATGGTAAATAACTCTGATGTGAGTTGTTCGAGAATTTCTCTGCGAATTCTCAATGTGATGTTGTGTGGACGCATGTCCTAGTGAATTACCCTAGACAGATATCATACAAAAATGTTGTTTATTTGATGGTGGATTCCCATGAAAATGATAGTTCTCGATTGTGCACTACACAATTCCACGATTTGTGTCCGCTCATCTCTTGGTTGGGCACAAAGCCTCGAATTGTTGTGATCAACGGAGATCTCCTCTATGATTTGTGTTTTGAACCCTCAAAATTGGTTGTTGTTTCTGTTTGATGAAAAGTTGAATGGATCGATGAACGCTCAGTAAAAATAATTGAAAAGTCACTTATTCGTATAACATTCGAATAAGAGGTTGAGAGTTGATCCTTTTATTGAAAATATGGGAAAATAACTCTTATTCGTTGATCATTCAAATAAGAGGTTTCATGTTCTCAGCCCCAAATGATTTGGAAGCCAGAAATTGAAAACAAGGGGTTTGTGAACTCACCTGAGGTCTTGGGTCGTCGATGCACTCACTCGGTATGATCTCTCGGTTTGGATCCTGTGTTAAATATTAGTTAGTTACGTGTTTGGTGATTGTGTGCTCTGTTTCTTGACATGATTTTGGAAAATGTGTTTTCATAGGTTTTAGTTTGTTTAGATTTAAAATCGGGTCTAAGGTTCGGTCCTATCGATACAAATGTGGTAAGATAGAACTCTCAACACTTAGCCGTTTTGGCTGTTCTTGGTGCGAACGGGTGGTTCATGCGAATGGCCCTCATTCACACGAATGGAGTGATGCGAATGCGTACTCTCGTTCCTGTTATCCATTCGTGCAAATGGGTCTTCATTCATATGGGTGTTCCACACGAATGAACCCATTTCGTTCGTGCGATTGCTCGTTCGTTCGGCAGCTCGTTCGTTTGACTCTTCTTCACGAACGAGGCTTTTCATTCGCACGAATGAGCCCTTCGTATGGCTCATTCGCCGGCAAGTTTACCAAGAATGCCATTTTTGAAATCGGTAGTTGTTTTTGGTGTTTTTATGGTTGAAATTGATGGTAAAACCTTTTGGAGTGTTTTGGTGTGAAGAATCGGTACTAATACTTATTGTGGAGCTCGTATTCGACCGAAATGAGATGAAAAGGGTTGAAATCTTGAAATGGAAGTGTTGGGGTTAAAATACACATGATTTGGACTGTGAAATGGTCCGATTTCGTGTGGAAATGGCCGAAAAATCGAGTGGCCGAGTGTGGGGTTCGGTTGAGAGAGTTGGATGAAAAATGGGTTTCAAAAACGAAAGTATTGCTTTTATAGCTGTGCTATCACACGAATCAGCCGTTCATACGAATGGCTCCCATTTGTGCTAACGAACTGTGAATATAAAGCTTCACGAATTAGACCGGTTCGTACGAATGAGAGTCCATTCCTACGAACGGTTGTGTGTTTTAAAATTTGATTGTTAATCAAATTGTTCTGGTGAGGTTTTATTAAAATTGTTATTATTTTTTCTCAACGTTAAAGACTCATGCTGACATTTGTATGAATCGTCACCCATATAAACGTCGCGTTGTATTTAACTGCTGACACTGTTTGATACTGTAAAGATTTCATTTAGAGTATTCAAATCTAACAACATATCCACATGGATCGTCACCTATGTTGATATCTCGTTGGATCGACACTCCAAATGGATCGACACGTTGTTTTCTTTTCTTCTGATTCATGTTCATGTGATTAAGTGGATTTTCCTAACTGTTTTAGGAAATCCATGTATTTTTATTTTCGTTTATTTTTGTTTCCTTCACTCTCATAACCCTATGTCTTACACTGTGATTTGTGTACACCCTTGGATTTCCGACTCATGGTAGCTCGGATGCCTGTCGTCACACGGTAAAACAATTAATGACTATCAAATATATTAATTATTGGGTGTCAAGTCTTTCAGAGTAATTAGTGAGAGTCAAATTGGGCGTAATTATCAAGATTTTACTAATAACGGAGTGAAAAAGACTTTAACCACGGGATATTTTTACCCGCGGACAAGTTACCGCGGGACAACCACAGATTTGGTAGAAGCTATTGTTTGTTTCAAATGTAACAACGGATTGATTACAATCGCGGATAGATTTATCCGTGTTTTAGGACAACCATTGAGAGAAGAACCATGGTTGTTTCATCAGTGGTTTTCCATTTATCCGTTGTTAGTATAATTTTTGAGAATTCTCCTTTTATATATTTATTTTAAGGTTCAAGAAACATATGCTTGACCATATTTATTGTTTTATTAACTCATATTTATCATACCTAATTTGGAAACAAACTTAGAAAAGGTTGATGAGTCCAAAGGGTTGGTAAATATGTCTGCTACTTGATTAGTTATGGATACATGTTTTGGGACTATCAATCCTTTTTTCCAAACAGTTTCTTATAAAGTGAGTCTTATTTCTATATGTTTAGTTTTAGAGTGATATAGAAGATTTTTTTATTATATTTTTGGCAGCTTCGTTGTCTATTAAAAGAGTTGTCTTTAGTTCTATTATTTCAAAGTCCAACAGTTGGCATTGTAACCAAAGGATTTGGGCAGTGCAATGAGCTGCTGCAATGTACTCAATTTCAGCAGTTGAATTTGACACTGATGTTTGCTTTTTGGCTTTGCCATGAAACCAAGCAATTTGCAAAGAATTGACATACTCCTGAAGTAGACTTCATGGTGAGTGAGCATCCTGCATAATCACTGTCTGAAAAACCAACAAGCTTGCAAGATTGGTTAGGAGGATACCAAATACCTGGTACAGGAGTACCTTTTAGGTATCTAAATATCCTCTTAACAAATGATTAATCGGATTGTTTAGGGGCAGATTGGTATGTTGCACAGACACATGTAGCATACATGATGTTTGGCCTTGATGCAGTAAGATACATCAAGGATCCAATAATGCACCTGTAGAGAGTTTGATCTACAGGTTCACCATTTTTTATCTAGAGTTATTCCAGGTGCAGTTGCCATGGGGATAGAAATTATTTTACAATCATTCATTTCAAATTTATTCAGAAGATCTTTTACATATTTAGATTGATGAAGGTTCAATTAATGGTTTGTTTGACTTGGAGTCCTAAAAATGTTTTTAGTTCACTTAAAGCACGCATTTCAAACTTAGAAGACATTAATTTTGATAATTGTTCACACAAGGATGCTTTTGTTGATCCAAAAATGATGTCATCAATATAGATTTGGTCCAGCAAAAGTTCCTTGTCTACCCTCTTGATGATCAAGGTCTTATCAGTGGTTCCCCTAGAAAATTTATTTGAAAGAAGAAATTGAGAAAGAGTATCATACTATGCTCTAGGTGCTTGTCTTAAACCATAAAGTGCTTTATGTTGTCTATACACCCAATCAGGGTGATGAACATCATCAAACCATGGTGGTTGACAGATATAGACTGTCACACCCCGAGCCGGCGGGGTTGGATCGGAGTCCCCGTCAGGCGGAAAGTTCTCGGGGCGCGATATCGGGAGTGATAATCAAAGTGATCAGAATGTTTACATTGCACATGATATAAATGAGAAATGCTAAATAGAATAGAATTATAAAGTTAAATTACATCCGTATCGTTCATAATTTAACAATGTAAATCTATCATAAACATAATAAGATAACTATCTTGTAACTATGAAAGATATACAAAACAATGGTAAAATGATGTTCCAAAAATATCCAGGTCCAAAAATACTAAGTCTTCTAACTGAAGTCCTAGTCCCAAAGCATAAGCTTCTTAGTTGACCTGTTCATCACCTGAGAAGTCATGCAAAAATAAAATCAACACATGGTTGGTGAGTTCATATAGTTTAGTAATTGAAAATGATTTGTAAACCTCTTTCGGTAAAGACCTTAACCTCATTAACTCCACATGTAATATCCGAATCGGTATGCTTATATGTAGGACATACGTAGGGTCGAGCTTACCGCCCGCCCAGCCAACATCCCACCACATACAATCCGAATATGACATTGTTGCTAATGATAATCAAGCATTTTTACCCCTATCATTAAACACATAAGTTCTTCCATTCTTTGTCCCTGTAATTACAATCATTTGAAATCCATATTGATTTCATAAGTTCCTCACACAATATGATCAACCGCAACAATTTTAGAAACAGTTATAAATGCTTAATTAAATAGTTAAATAAACATTTAATAAAATCTAAGTCCCAATGATCGGGCCTTGGTCCACTCGAGTAGACTAGTCTGTCAATCAAGGTACTTAGTAGTTAGGGAATTCTGTAAATATCATCAAACATATGACCTACAAATCAAACGGTCTAGCTAGGACTTCTTGAAATGTAGGGTTTTTGTTTCGTTCTTGATTCGTTTTGTTTCATTGGCATATGTTATCTTTGATATTTCCCAGACTTTCCCCTGAAAATGATTTATTGATTCGTCTGATTCTGTCACAAGATGTACTTGATTCGTTGATCATGGAATACTAGATTCGTTGATCAAATGTACTCTTGATTCATTGTTCATCAAACACTTGATTCGTTGAACATCGAATATTAACTTCGCAATGATAGTTTCGTTTGAGTCATTGAACTCACACTTGTTTTGTCAAAATAGTTTCATTTGATTCGTTGAACTCCCACACTTGTTTTATCAAAATAGTTTCGTTTGATTCGTTTGAACTCACGCTTGTTTTGTCAAAATAGTTTCGTTTGATTCGTTGAAATGTTTAGTTTAACTCAATTATTCACTTAAATTATAAGTAAATAAACTTAGTAAAACCTGCATAAAATTTTCCTAGACGTGATCTAGGTTAATAATTCACATATAAAACATATATTAAATAAAAGCATTTAAGTAAACAATTTAAATAAAACAGTTTACGCATGCTTCTCAGCCCCGCGTTTTAAAACAAAATGTTAGAAAAGGGGCAATGAACTCACCTGTGTTGCTATGTAATTGATCTAACACAAAATGCGTGCTCGTTCTGAGTTATTTTATAAGAATTTGAATACTATAAGTATACGTATTAGTTGTCGTGTCTAAGGCTTGGTCTCGGGGTGTGCAACTAAGTGTCCTAGATACTAGTGTACTCCTATGACTTAACAATTTAATCTTGTTCTATTACCCATTTGTACCCCCAATCCCATGATTTGTTAAAAACAATCAATCTTATAAATTTTTACGAAATTCGGGCAGCGTTTCCTTTGTTTTCTGTTCAAATCCAGACAATCAATATTGTCTATTTTACAACAAATTTCCCAACAAGATAATCAAAATAACATTTAACTAAACAGTTATAAATAACTTCCGTTTATAAAACATTTTTCTTTAATTATCATGACAATACTTAATTTATATGACATTTGACATGTGACGGGCTTTATTCAACCCATTGGGCCTACTTAAACCCAATTAATGATTCTTTGACTTCCCATTGATGTCGAGACTTGTGTTTTGATTCTCATGGATTTCTAACAATGTTACCTTATTTGTTAAACAGTCTTATAAATACAACATCTCATATTGAGTTGTTAATGTGTGTCAAGAAAGACTTTGGTTATAGTAAACCCTAGCATATGCACCCACACATAAGTCCAAGTTGTTCTCTCTATGGATAGGTTACGTGGGTTCCCATGCACACACATACTTTGCCTTATGCATGCATACGTATCTAAACCCCATGCACGTTAGAAATTTTCCGATTTTAAGGTTGTCTAGGTTCGGCATCATCCCAAGGCAGCGAACCTTTTGAAGGGATTGGCCTTGGGTTCGGTTAACACCTTATCACCAACGAACCCTTAGGGTTCGACTATGATGAGGGGAGGTTCGGCTCTAATGGTTCGTGTCTATTAGAGTGTGCATGACCAAGGTTCGTGTATGCAGGGTTCGTTGTACCTACAGTGGTTCGTGGCTCAAGTTGGTTCGTTGAAACTAGCAGGGTTCGGTCATGATGTAGACAAGGGTTTGGCCGCAATTAACGGGTTCGAGACCACCCTGGGTTCGTGAGTCCTAGGGTTCGGTTGCCATAGATGGTTTGGTGTTCATGAGGTTCGCTGCACCTCTCTAGGTTCGGCTAACACAAGATGGAAACAGGTTTGGTGGAGGGTTTGATCAGATAGACAGGTTCGTTGCAGAGAGGGTTCGGCTGTGAGACGAGAGGTTCGGCTACTTCATTCTTCAGCTAACAGGTTCGGCCCTATCCCTGGAAGGTTCGACCGGTTGTAACGAACCTGTAATAGCCCCTCACTTCACGAACCTGCAACTCCATTTCCTTGTTCGACTCAGATCTGTTACAATATAAGTTCCTATTCGTATACAAGGGTTGTCTATGTGTATTTGCGGTGTTAGGGCGGCTAGAAACACCATAAATTATAAGGTCTGAGATTACACACACAAAACCGATTTTAAACCAGATCTTTACCTCAAAATCGATAGATGGAAGACCAAACTTCTTCTACTTTCTAGATCTACACCGTGTGGGGATCGTTCCAACACCTAGAATGCTCAAATCCGACTTGAAATGAGTTCCGAATCGTAGAGAGAAGGTTGTGTTTTAGAGAGAGAGAGAGAAAACGAGATAGAGAGAGATTGAGAGAATGATGGTGGTGGTTGTGACAATAAATGTCACATTTAATGTGTTGGAAAATACCCGGTCATTCGGTCTGGTTCGGTTTCGCGTAATATGCCGGTTCGCGTGGTCTCGCCGCGAAACGGCTCGATTTATAAAATAAGTTTTATAAAATTATTCCAAGTTGTGATTCCTAATAAATTAACTAATATCTTTTATTTATTTTAAATTTAAAATATTTAATTAATTGTTTAAATTGAATCGTACGGTCGTCGCGCGTATTCGTTTGAATCGTCACCCGTACGAACACGACGATAACTATACTTTTCAATATTGTTTTCTAATTATTGGATATTATTCAGAACGTTAAACCTTCGGATTTATTCGTACAGATCGTCACCCATACGAATAATCCGTAAGTTTAGTATTCACATAACAACATCCGTTCTCTTTTGTTATATAAATCCTCACATACGTTTATACATAATAAATCCTAACAGAAAATCCCATGATGATTCTGTGTTCCCAGATAATTATCTGACTCAAGAACCATAATTCCGAACTTTGTTTCTGTTAAATGTTTCTGAACTTGTTGTTTGATATCACAGAACGATAATGAAAATGAATATGAATAGAAAATGCAATGAAATGTATATTGTTCGTACATGTTTACTGTTCATGAACTGTTTAAGATCACTGTTCCGGTGATGGTTCCGGCACTGATGTTACAGTCTCCCCTTGTTAAAGAAATTTCGTCCCGAAATTTAAGAGTTGTTATCGGGTACAGCTTCCTCTTCAAACAGTTGGGGATACTTTGACTTCATGTGATCTTCACATTCCCAAGTAAACTCGGGTCCGCGCTTTGAATTCCATCGAACCTTTACAATCGGAATACGGCTTCGCCTCAGTTGTTTAACCTTGCGATCCATAATTTCCAAAGGTTCTTCAACGAAGTGTAACTGTTCATCTACTTGTATTTCTTCGATTGGAATGACGAGAGACTCGTCAGCAAGGCATTTCTTTAGGTTCGAGACGTGAAACACGTCATGCACACCACTGAGTTCATCCGGTAATCGAAGTCTATACGAATCAGGACCAATACGTTCGGTGATCTCAAACGGTCCTACGTATCATGGTGCTAATTTGCCTTTCTTCCTAAAACGCACTACACCCTTCCATGGGGATACCTTCAACATGACTCGGTCTCCCACTTGGAATTCCAACGGCTTGCACCGTTTGTCGGCGTAGCTCCTTTGTCTGCTCCTTGTTGCCTGTAGTCTTCTTTGAATCTGAGCAATCTTGTCAGTGGTTTCCTAAATAAGTTCGGGCCCAGTTATTTGATTGTCTCCAATTTCAGTCCAACAGATCGGTGATCGACATTTCCGGCCATAAAGAGGCTCGAATGGTGCACATCCGATACTGCTGTGGTAACTGTTATTGTAGGAGAACTCGATCAGTGGCAAATGGGAATCCCAGTTCCCACCGAAGTCCAATACACAGGTTCTTAACATGTCATCTAGGGTTTGAATAGTACGTTCGCTTTGACCATTCGTTTGCGGGTGGTAAGCAGTACTCAAATTTAACTGCGTCCCTAGAGATTTCTGTAATGATTGCCAGAACCTTGATGTGAATCTGCTGTCTCTATCAGAAATAATAGACAGTGGCACACCGTGACGTACCACTATCTCGTTGATGTACAATCTTGCCAGTTTATCTATCGTGAAATTTTCACGCATCGGCAAGAAATGAGCAGATTTTGTCAAACGGTCAATGATCACCCAAATTGTATCGTGACCACTGGAAGTGCGGGGTAGCTTGGTAATGAAATCCATAGCTATTTGTTCCCACTTCCAGAGCGAAATCTCAGGTTGTTCCAGTAAACCAGACGGTCTCTGGTGTTCCGCCTTTACCTTCGCACACGTTAGACATTGACTGACGTATTCGGCTATGTCTCTCTTCATTCCTCGCCACCAATAAAATCCACGCAAGTTTGGTACATTTTGTCAGCGCCTGGATGAACAGAGTATTTAGTCTTGTGTGTCTCATCGAAGATAACTTTTCTCAATTCATCTACCGCCGGAATCCATATACGTTCCAGGTAGTAGATCACTGCATCAGGCTTCGTGTCAAACTGTTTCTCTGCTCCGCAATCAAGTTCCTTCTTCAGATTACCTCGGTCAAGTGCTTCTTGTTGTGCTTGAATAATCTTGTCACTTAAACTGGTCTGCACGGTTATCCCCATTGCTTTAACACGTAGGGGTTTGACCCGTTCCTTCCGGCTCAAGGCATCAGCTACAACGTTCGCCTTTCCCGGATGGTACTTGATCACACAATCGTAATCATTCAGAAGTTCAACCCAACGGTGTTGTCGCATGTTGAGCTCCTTCTGATCAAAGATGTGCTGCAGAATTTTGTGATCAGTGAATATGGTACACTTGGTGCCATATAAGTAATGTCTCCAAATCTTCAAGGCGAAGATTACAGCTCCTAGTTTAAGATCATGAGTAGTGTAGTTCTTCTCATGAACTTTTAACTGTCTTGAGGCATAAGCAATAACTTTGTCACGTTGCATTAATACACAACCTGGTCCCTGATTAGAGGCGTCACAGTATACAACAAAGTCATCGCATCCTTCTGGGAGAGACAGGATTGGAGCATTACATAACTTCTGTTTCAAGGTCTGAAAAGCATCTTCTTATTTCTGCTCCCAGAAAAACAGTTCACTTTTCTGGGTTAGCTTAGTGAGAGGCAAATCTATTTTTGAAAAGTTCGAGATAAACCTCCTATAATAACCCGCCAATCCTAGAAAAGACCGTATCTCCGTCGGTGTCTTCGGAGTGTCCCAATTCTTTATCGCCTCGATCTTGGCAAGATCCACGTATATTCCCTCGCTGTTGACTACATGTCCCAGAAATTGAACTTCTCTTAGCCAGAATTCACATTTGGAGAATTTGGCATAGAGTTTCGTTTCCTTCAACAGCTCCAAGATCTTTCTGAGGTGTTGCTCGTGTTCTGTTTTGTTCTTGGAATAAATCAGTATGTCATCAATAAAAACAATGACAAACTGATCCAAGTACGGCTTGCACACTCGGTTCATGAGGTCCATGAAAACCGCTGGTGCATTTGTCAATCCGAAAGGCATCACCATGAACTCGTAATGCCCGTATCTGGTTCGGAATGTCGTCTTGGGTATGTCTTCATCTTGAAATCTAAGCTGATGATATCCAGATCGCAAGTCAATCTTTGAGAAGTATTGAGCTCCTTGTAGTTGGTCAAACAGATCATCAATCCTCGGTAATGGATACCGATTCTTGATGGTTAATTTGTTCAGCTCCCTGTACTCTATGCACATTCTGAACGATCCGTCTTTCTTCTTCACGAACAAGACCGGAGCTCCCCAAGGTGAGTAGCTCGGTCTGCTGAAACCCTTATCCAATAGCTCCTGTAACTGATTAGACAATTCCTGCATCTCTGAAGGTGCTAACCTGTAAGGAGATTTAGCAACAGGAGTTGCTCCAGGAATTAAGTCAATACGAAACTCTACCGGTCGCACAGGTGGTAGACCTGGTAGGTCTTCAGGAAATACTTCAAGATACACTTTCACTACTGGTACGTCTTGAATCTTTTTCTTATCCTTCTCCTTTTCCACCATATGAGCCAAGAATGCCACGCACCGCTTCTGTAGACACTTACGCGCCTTTATGCAAGAGATGATTTTGACACTTCGTTTTGCTTGATCCCCTGTAACTTCCAATACACGCTCACTCGACAATGGAATTCGATGCAGCTTTTCAGAACATATGACTTCCACTCGATTGGAAGAAAGCCAATCCATTCCAACAATGATATCGAAACTACCCAACTCCATCGGTATCAAATCGATGGTGAAGGTATGACCATTAAGTGTCAATGGGCAGTTCATATAAACTGTACTAACTGTGATCTGTTTTCCGTTAGCTACTTCTATGATGTAAGGGGAATCTAACTGTTCCTCTATATAATCTAGTTGGCATGCAAAATCGGAAGATATAAAACTCTGATCTGCACCAGTATCAAACAGAACATATGCATAAAAGTCATGTAAGAGAAATGTACCAGTGACCACATTCGGGTCTTGGCGTGCGGCTGGTGCTCCGATAGCAAAGGCTCTTCCGCGAGGTGCTTGAACTGCCTGTTGAGCCTTCTTCGGACAGTTCTTTGCAAAGTGGCCCTGTTCGCCACAGTTATAGCATCCACCGTAGTTCTGATTAGCTGGTGGAGGGAGAGCCAAAGCAACATTGTTGACTGCTTGGTTAGGTGTTATCCTGCAGTGTTGGACCCAATGGCCCATTCTTCCTCATCCCGTGCATTGCTTGCAGGGAGTGTTAGCAATATGATGATATTGACACTTGGCACACAGAGGAAATGTGCCAGTATACGGTTTTCGGTTGGGGTTTTGTGGTGCTGCTGCTACTTGTTGGAGAGGTGTGGCCATAGTGTAGTTCTTGATGGTATTCTGCTTCTTCTTCTGATGGTGGTGGGGTTTCTTTGACGGTTCTGCCTTGTTCTTGCCGGTGTCTGCCTCTTTCTTCAATGTTCCAGAGGCTACCATGAGATCAGTGAGTTTCCCAGACAATCTCACTACAGACTCGACAGTGGTAGGATTAGCTGCAACAACTAGACCCTGGATGCAGGCAAGAAGTCCACCTACATAACGATCTATTCTCTTCTCCAAAGTTGGTACCATGTCCGGTACCAAAGCAACTAACACGTGATAACGATTTGTATACCCCATGTGATCAGACCCCTTCATCACATGGTTGTACAGTTCAACCTCCAGCTTCTGCAGTTCGTTCTTGGGGCAGAATTTAGTCCTTAGCAGAGTCTTGAAATCTTCCCATGGCATGGCCATCGCTTCTTCTCTTCCCCTGGCATTAATCTGACCATTCCACCAGGTCAAAGCCCGTTTGTTGAATGTTCCAGCTGAGTAAAGGACCTTGTGGTGTTCTGGACAGCTGCAAAGGTCCAGGTTGTCTCAATCTTTTCAATCCATTGGATTAATCCAACGACTCCTTCAGACCCGCTAAAGCTGGGTGGCTTACATCCTACAAAGGACTTGTAGGAGTAATGGGATGAACCTCCAGTATTCCCACTGGCTTCTCCTGATGAGTTACCAGTGTTGTTGATTTCATTGCGAAGACGGTTGAACATCTCTGGTATCGCCTCTTTCATCTGATTGGTCATCTGGCTACTCAGTAAAGTCACTAGAGCGATAGTGGCAGGATCCAGTATTGGTGTCGTGCCCGAGCCAGATGGTTGAGTGATCAAAGGAGGAGGAGGAGATGGAGGAGGTGGCAGCGGTGAATCAGGTGGTGATGGTGTGGAGGAGTGTGGAGCCAAGTCTTGTGGTGGTAGAGGTAACAAGGGAGGCTGTCTTCTCGGCGGCATTCTGATCATAACCAATAAAGTTATCGGTTAGTGCAATGATCAAATACAGAAGACAGTATGCAAGTAATTCCTAAGTCCTGTTTTCTCTATAGGCAGGGTCCCTAGGTTAACCGTTTAAATAAGTGACCTATATTTCTCTATAACCATGGCTTTGATACCAATCTGTCACACCCCGAGCCGGCGGGGTTGGATCGGAGTCCCCGTCGGGCGGAAAGTTCTCGGGGCGCGATATCGGGAGTGATAATCAAAGTGATCAGATTGTTTACATTGCACATGATATAAATGAGAAATGATAAATAGAATAGAATTACAAAGTTAATTACATCCGTATCGTTCATAATTTAACAATGTAAATCTATCATAAACATCATAAGATAAGTATCTTGTAACTATACAAGATATACAAAACAATGGTAAAATGATGTTCCAAAAATATCCAGGTCCAAAAATACTAAGTCTTCTAACTGAAGTCCTAGTCCAAAAGCATAAGCTTCTTAGTTGACCTGTTCATCACCTGAGAAGTCATGCAAAAATAAAATCAACACATGGTTGGTGAGTTCATATAGTTTAGTAATTGAAAATGATTTGTAAACCTCTTTCGGTAAAGACCTTAACCTCATTAACTCCACATGTAATATCCGAATCGGTATGCTTATATATAGGGCATACGTAGGGTCGAGCTTACCGCCCGCCCAGCCAACATCCCACCACATACTAATCCGCATATGACATTGTTGCTAATGATAATCAAGCATTTTTACCCCTATCATTAAACACATAAGTTCTTCCGTTCTTTGTCCCTGTAATTCCAATCATTTGAAATCCATATTGATTTCATAAATTCCTCACACAATATGATCAACCGCAACAATTTTAGAAACAGTTATAAATGCTTAATTAAATAGTTAAATAAACATTTAATAAAATCTAAGTCCCAATGATCGGGCCTTGGTCAACTCGAGTAGACTAGTCTGTCAATCAAGGTACTTAGTAGTTAGGGAATTCTGTAAATATCATCAAACATATGACCTACAAATCAAACGGTCTAGCTAGGACTTCTTGAAATGTAGGGATTTTGTTTCGTTCTTGATTCGTTTTGTTTCATTGGCATATGTTATCTTTGATATTTCCCAGACTTTCCCCTGAAAATGATTTATTGATTCGTCTAATTCTGTCACAAGATGTACTTGATTCGTTGATCATGGAATGCTAGATTCGTTGATCAAATGTACTCTTGATTCGTTGTTCATCAAACACTTGATTCGTTGAACATCGAATATTAACTTCGCAAAGATAGTTTCGTTTGATTCATTGAACTCACACTTGTTTTGTCAAAATAGTTTCATTTGATTCGTTGAACTCCCACACTTGTTTTATCAAAATAGTTTCGTTTGATTCGTTTGAACTCACGCTTGTTTTGTCAAAATAGTTTCGTTTGATTCGTTGAAATGTTTAGTTTAACTCAATTATTCACTTAAATTATAAGTAAATAAACTTAGTAAAACCTGCATAAAATTTACCTAGACGTGATCTAGGTTAATAATTCACATATAAAACATATATTAAATAAAAGCATTTAAGTAAACAATTTAAATAAAACAGTTTACGCATGCTTCTCAGCCCCGCGTTTTAAAACAAAATGTTAGAAAAGGGGCAATGAACTCACCTGTGTTGCTATTTAATTGATCTAACACAAAATGCGCGCTCATTCTGATGACTTAGGTTTCTTCAGTTCCTGAGTTATTTTATAAGAATTTGAATACTATAAGTATACGTATTAGTTGTCGTGTCTAAGGCTTGGTCTCGGGGTGTGCAACTAAGTGTCCTAGATTCTAGTGTACTCCTATGACTCAACAATTTAATCTTGTTCTATTACCCATTTGTACCCCCAATCCCATGATTTGTTAAAAACAATCTATCTTTCAAATTTTTACGAAGTTCGGGCAGCGTTTCCTTTGTTTTCTGTTCAAATCCAGGCAATCAATATTGTCTATTTTACAACAAATTTCCCAACAAGATAATCAAAATAACATTCAACTAAACAATTATAAATAAATTCCGTTTAAATTTAACATACTTTATAACATCATTAAACTTAATTCAACAAAGTTTATAAAACATTTTTCTTTAATTATCATGACAATACTTAATTTATATGACATTTGACATGTGACGCGCTTTATTCAACCCATTGGGCCTACTTAAACCCAATTAATGATTCTTTGACTTCCCATTGATGTCGAGACTTGTGTTTTGATTCTCATGGATTTCTAACAATGTTACCTTATTTGTTAAACAATCTTATATATACAACATCTCATATTGAGTTGTTAATGTGTGTCAAGAAAGACTTTGGTTATAGTAAACCCTAGCATATGCCCCGACTCATAAGTCCAAGTTGTTCTCTCTATGCATAGGTTACGTGGGTTCCCATGTACACACATACTTTGCCTAATGCATGCATACGTATCTAAACCCCATGCACCTTAGAAATTTTCCGATTTTAGGGTTGTCTAGGTTCGGCATCATCCCAAGGCAGCGAACCTTTTGAAGGGACTGGCATTGGGTTCGGCTAACACCTTATCACCAACGAACCCTTAGGGTTCGAATATGATGAGGGGAGGTTCGGCTCTAATGGTTCGTGTCTATTAGAGTGTGCATGGCCAAGGTTCGTGTATGCAGGGTTCATTGTACCTACAGTGGTTCGTGGCTCAAGTTGGTTCGTTGAAACTAGCAGGGTTCGGTCATGATGTAGACAAGGGTTTGGCCGCAATTAACGGGTTCGGGAGTTGAAGATTCACCACCCTGGGTTCGTGAGTCCTAGGGTTCGGTTGCCATAGATGGTTCGGTGTTCATGAGGTTCGCTGCACCTCTCTAGGTTCGGCTAACACAAGATGGAAACAGGTTTGGTGGAGGGTTTGATCAGATAGACAGGTTCGTTGCAGAGAGGGTTCGGCTGTGAGACGAGAGGTTCGGCTACTTCATTCTTTAGCTAACAGGTTCGGCCCTATCCCTGGAAGGTTCGACCGGTTGTAAAGAACCTGTAATAGCCCCTCACTTCACGAACCTGCAACTCCATTTCCTTGTTCGACTCACAAAACCGATTTTAAACCAGATCTTTACCTCAAAATCGATAGATGGAAGACCAAACTTCTTCTACTTTCTAGATCTACACCGTGTGGGGATCGTTCCAACACCTAGAATACTCAAATCCAACTTGAAATGAGTTCCGAATCGTAGAGAGAAGGTTGTGTTTTAGAGAGAGAGAGAGAAAACGAGATAGAGAGAGATTGAGAGAATGATGGTGGTGGTTGTGACAATAAATGTCACATTTAATGTGTTGGAAAATACCCGGTCATTCGGTCTGGTTCGGTTTCGCGTAATATGCCGGTTCGCGTGGTCTCGCCGCGAAACGACTCGATTTAAAAAATAAGTTTTATAAAATTATTCCAAGTTGTAATTCCTAATAAATTAACTAATATCTTTTATTTATTTTAAATTTAAAATATTTAATTAACTGTTTAAATTGAATCGTACGGTCGTCGCGCGTCGTTCGAATCGTCACCCGTACGAACACGACGATAACTATACTTTTCATTATTGTTTTCTAATTATTGGATATTATTCAGAACGTTAAACCTTCAGATTTATTCGTACAGATCGTCACCCATACGAATAAGCCGTAAGTTTAGCATTCACATAACAACATCCGTTCTGTTTTGTTCTATAAATCCTCACATACATTTATACATAATAAATCCTAACCGATAATCCCATGATGAGTCTGTGTTGCCAGATAATTATCTGACTCAAGAACCATAATTCCGAACTTTGTTTCTGTTAAATGTTTCTGAACTTGTTGTTTGATATCACAGAACGATGATGAAAATGAATATGAATAGAAAATGCACTGAAATGTATATTGTTCGTACATGTTTACTGTTCATGAATTATTTAAGATCACTGTTCCGGTGATGGTTCCGGCACTTATGTTACGTAGACTTCCTCCTTTATAGTTCCATAGATTAATGCACATTTTATATCCATCTGCAATTCCTTTATGTTGTGGGATATAGCAAATTCCAGGAAGAGTCTTATGGCTATAAGTCTGGCCACAGGGGCAAATGTTTCATCATAATCAATGCCTTCTTCTTGGTAGTACCCTTGTACTACCAATCTGGCTTTATTTTTTATTACAATGCCCCTGTCATCGGTTTTATTTCTAAATACCCATCTAGTTCCTATTGGGTATTTTCCTTGCACAAGGGGCAGGGAGTCCAAACATTTTGCCTTTTGAAATGTAATAGTTCATCATGCATAGCTTCCACCCAATTATTATCTTTTAGAGCCTCTTGATACTTAAATGGCTCAGTTTGGGACAAGAAAGCAGCATGAACACACAATTTTGAAATCTGGATCCTAGTTTGAACACCTTTACTTAAATCACCCAAAATCTGCTCTAGGGGTGATTTCTATTGAAGGGAATGATGTCCAAACGGTTATTAGTAGAAGCAGCATAAGAAGAAGATGGATTAACAGTGAGGTCGGGAGAGCTTTCAAATGATGTAGCATGAGCTTGTTCAGGGGTATCTACTGGTGTATTATCAAATATTGGGGATGTAGAAGTAGATACATGTTAATTCTAATCTTGATGATTTATTGGATAAGATGGGATGGAAGAAAAGAAGTGAGATACTAAACACTCCTCAAGAGATGATAGATCTTCAGAAGTTTGACAAGACTCTGAAGAAGGAGACATGGAAGAGGTAGGAGGAGTGTAGGTAAGGCTTTCAAGATCAAACAGATCATCAGGAGTAGAAGGAAAAGAGGAAGTTGATGCAGATTCATTGAATTTCACATCAATGGTCTCCTTAACAATTCTGGTCCTGAGATTAAATGCTCCGTAAGCTTTGGAAGTTTGAGAGTATCCAACAAAGTATCAAGAGTCCATTTTTGCAGCAAACTTGGACAAGGAGTCCTTTGTGTTCAAAATGAAACATGGACACCCAAAAACTCTAAAGAAAGAAACGAGGGGCTTTATTTTATGAAGGACCTCATAAACAGTCTTGTTATGTCTTGTTCATAATATGAACTCTGTTTAAAAAATGATAAGCATTGTTTACTGCCTCAGCCCAGAAGGATAAAGGTAATCCTGAGTCTGCAAGCATGGTTCTTGCAGCCTTAATTAGTGTCCTATTCTTTCTTTCCAAAACTCCATTTTTAGCAGGAGTTCTAGGAACACTATATTGTCGAAGGATTCCTTTGGAAGTGCAGAACTCATCAAGAAGATGATTCTTGAATTCTATACCATTATCACTTCTAATTACCTTGGCATGAAGACCAAATTGTCTTTCGAGTTAAGTGATAAGGGCTTTTATTTTATCATCAGTCTAATCCTTGCTAAAGAGAAAGAAGGTCCAACAAAATCTTGAGTAATCATTCACAACAACTAAGCAGTATCTCTTTCTGGCTAAACTAGCTACCTTCACACGACCAAACAGATCCATATGAAGCAGATTAAGACAGTTAGTTGTTCTAGACTCCACAATAGACTTATGTGATGATTTATGTCGCTTTCCCTTTAAGCAAGATTCACATTGTCCTTTAAAATGGAATTCTTTTAAAGGCAATCGTCTTACTTAAGAAATGGTAGAAAGCTTATGGAGAGTCTGATGATTTAGATGACTGAATCTTCTTTTCCAAAGGGCAGTTTCAGAATATGATGCTTTGGCTATGAGACATGTAGGAGTAGATGTTTGAGAGTCAGTGTTCATTTCTACCACATAGACATTTCCACTTCTCTTAGCCATTAGTAGAGTGGTCAATTAAAACCTTTATTTTAGAATTTATTTCAGGAGATAGAATTTTACAGTTGTCCTTGGTGAAAAATGAACTATAGTTGTTGTCTGCTAATTGGAAACATTCAATAGATTAAACTTTAGGTTTTCAACTAAGCTAACATCATTAAAGTGCAATTTTTCACTAAGGATATAACCATACCCGACTATCCAACCTTTTGCATTGTTTCCAAAAGAAAAACATCCTCCATTCTTTGGAATGAACTTATTTAGAATGGATCTGCATCCTGTCATGTGCCTAGAGCCTCCACTATCCACATACCATAGGTGATTTTGGTGTGAAAAAGCTCTCTGCACATACAGGATCAAATGCAATAGGTTATATGTGGGTTATTGTTAATTTTAGAATAGAATAGAAGAAAAACATTTCAAGAATTAATTTGTTTTGTTGTGCATTATTCAACAACTTCTGCATTATCTGAATCTGCTGTTGTTGATTTGGATGCAAAATTTTGATCTGTAAGGTGGGTTCACAGCAGTAGGAGAATAAGAAGCGGGGTTCACCATGGGGCAGGAAGGTGGTGTACCAAGAATTGATGGTCTGGGAGATGCAACCAAGGGAGGAGGGTGAGGATGAGAAGGAGTAAATTTGATGTCAACCATAGGCCTTTCTCCTTTGTCAAGATTGGCCTTAGGGTTAACATAGGTTTCCTTTTGTGTTGTACCTTATGAACTTTGAGTAGAACTCATAGCAAGAGCAATCTTAGTTTGTTCAAAAGAGTTATTGTTATGAACATTTTCCAGGTTTGTTTCTTCTAGTTTTTCCAAGCTTGTATTAGTGGGGTATACAAACTTTGGAAATTGTCCAGATTGATACACCCTTGGAGGTGTGTTATTTATTGTTGCGATTTCATCAGGAAGAAAGGTTGGGGATAGTAGTTCAGGAACATTCTCATCCACATTACTATCAATCGAAGCATAGTCCTCTGGAGGACTGGTGTGATTGTACCCGATTCCAAAATTAGCCTTACTATGAACTTGCTTACTCAAAAGCATCCTGAGTTCTTTGCAAGAATCAACCCAATTTTCACAGCTGACTTCAGTTTGAGCCAGTTCGTCTCTACAAGAAGAATATTTTTCATTTTTCAGATCAAACAATGCTTGTAGGTTAGATTTTTCAGTTTTTAAGACCGAAATTTGACTATCTTTATTTTTTATCAATTTTTCTACTTCTAGATTTTTATTAGCTAATAGTTGCTCAAGCTCTTGGTTTTGTTGTTTTAGCAACATATTGCCTTTCTTTATTTTCACAAATGCATCAATGCACGCATCAGTGCATAGCATTTCAAAGGTAGAGGAAGATACCTGAGCATTAGGAGATTCTGCTTCAGGTTGATCAGAGGGCTGGAGTTTTCACCGACAACCATTGGAGCAAATTATGTTTGCTCAGCAGTGATGAGAGAGTAGCCTACATCATCAGGCATGCTGCTCCAGTCGACATACTCTTGTGTGAAAAGAGCTGGTTGGCTAGACGATGATGACTGGATAGCAGGACCTGGTGTGTTTATTTGAGGAGGAGATGGAACAATTATATGAAGTGGAGTAGGAGTGAGCTGGTACATACTACCATTGGCATCTTGTACATATTGTACATTTGATGGAGATCATTCATGATAAAACACAGTTGGTCAGGGAAGAAAGAATGGTCATCACAAGAAGGAGATGAAGTGATGCTAGTAGATATATCAATGTGTTCATCATAACCCTGATCATTGATCTCGGAGCTATGACTAAGAAGAGCAGTGTTCCCTTGAACACACTCCTCTGTTGATTTACCATACTTTATTAATTTTCTTTTCTGGTCAATCTCTCGCTCAAAAGTGAGGAGCTTACAATGAAGTTGGGTAAGTGAGATGTTGCCAAAGTCTGGTGAAGATCTCATAACAATAGAATATGTTTCCCATTTGTCTGGGAGAGATCTTAAGAAACGGTTGAGAATTGAGATGGTTGGGTACACTTGACCAGCAAGTTTTAATTCACTTAAGAGAGAAGTAAACCTTTCAAATTGCTGAGTCAGTACTCATTATTTAGTTGGGTGAAAGTTTCATATTGTTGGGCCAATGTCTCCCTTATATTGGCCACAACATCATCGGTACCCCCGAACTGCTCTTTTAGAGCATCCCACAAGTCCTTAGCGGACTTGTGGTGAAGAATACTAGAAGAAATTTCATTTAGGAGAGCCTTAGCTAATTGAGCATGTGCCTTGGCATCACGCTCCAGTTTCTGGAAGTCTTCTTCAGTATTAGGAATAGAGTCTCCGATCTTTGTGTCCAAGACCATAGGTTTATGTGGTCCGATCATCACAGACTTCCAACATCTAGTGTGATTGTTGGATAAAAAGTGTAACATCCTTCTCTGCCATATATTATATTGATGCCTTACCAATATTGGTGGCTTAGTACATACAAAGAATAATAAGACAAGCAACTGAAATAGTACAGACGCTGAAAACAAACCAAAATTGTACAACTGAATACAAAAGTCAACAACGACAGAAACCTAAATATTCAGTGGTTCTTCACGGTTGAGATTAGTTGATGTGTCTTCAGTAGTTGAAACGCGAAAGCCATTCCGCGGTTTATTGAATCCGTTTTTCTCTTGGTCTTGTTCCGAGGTTGTCATTAGCTACATGATCTGCGGTTTGCTAGATCAGTGGTTATTAGATCCGTTGTTTTGGGATCCGCTGTTGCACACTGTTGTTGTGATACAGTGGCAGGAAGAAGTTATCTGCGGTTGGTCAATCCGCTGTTTTTATTCAGTAGTTTGGCTTCAGTGGTTTGGCTCATAAGTCCTTATTTTCCAACATTATGTGACTATGCGATGATGACGAACGCTTGATGATGCGTATGATGATGTATGCATGAGAATATGTTAAGTGTGATGAATGCATGTTAGTGACTTAAGCTGATAAAATGACATGATGATGACTGTATGATGACATGCTATTATGATGATAAATATGATGATAGTTATGATATGTTATGCTATGATGAGATCCTAGGCTGCTTGTATGAAAGTATGATGCGATAATGAATAGATGCTAGCATGGCGTGTTTATGATGCCATGATGTAGGATATGATGATATGATGCTAGCATGACATGTATATCATGTTACGATGAATGAATGTTGCTCCCATATTCGTATAGGGTAAGTATGTTATGATAAATGATTGTTGCTCCCATATTTGTATGGGGTAAGTTTTATGTGCTCTCGTACTTGTTATGGGGTAAGTATGATGTTGCTCCCATACTTGTTACATCGTAAGTATGATGCTGCTCCCATAATCGTTATGGGGTCAGTATGATGTTGCTCCCGTACTTGTTACGGCGTAAGTATGATGTTGCTCCAGTATTTGTTACTGGGAAGTATGGATCCGCGGAAACGCTTCGGCGAGCCAGGACAAAGGTTATGGAACTTGAGCCGAAATAAGCCCACTATTACGCTCAGTAGCAGTGGTTGTATGATGATGATTATTATGATGTTTATGAGTTATGGTTTGTGAGAACGAGATGATGTTTTGTGATGTTCACTCATTAAACGTTTATGATCTTTACTAAAACTATAACTCACCAGCGTAAGCTGACATTTTAGCATGTATATCAGGTTGATGAACAGGCTAGATGATATGATGAAGCCTGTGGCAAAAATTCAGACGATCCAGTGGTTGTGGGAATCCAATTAGTTTTTGATACAAACATTTAATTGTATTTATGTTATAAAACTATGTTTAAATTCCCGCTACTAATTAGGAAAGTTTTTGGTTTAAGAGCTATGTGTTATGAATAAACCAACTCTGGGAGGTACCCAGGATTGGGGCCTCTCATCTAGTATGCTCGTTTATCCTAAGTGGTCATGTTAGCACGTAGCACGTTGTCACATAACATATTGCAAAAGCCTAGACCTATTCCAAGTAAATAAAGTTACTAAATTTAGTAAGTTGCTTTATTTAGCATGTTTTAATGTCAATGATCATGTAAAAACTTTTAATAATATCATAACAATGCATTTTAAGTCATTTATCATCACGAATCATGCTTAATAGTTCCAATTTATTGAAATTCCCAAATAAAGTTTCTAATAATATAAAGTTCTCTAATAACCACATTTTTATCAAAATCAAATTACACAAGCATGTTCATATGAATATTAACATCATCAAAGTTTCTAAACATAACCAAAATACTTTAAACCTCATCAAATATTACATGCATGGTCAAATTTTACATCCAAAGTTTCTATTAATAGAACTTTATGAACGAATCACCCATTCTATCCTTTTTAATCAATTTATCAAGTTCATATAATCCATACTAACCTTTAATCAACCCTTAATCACATCCAATATGTCTAAATTACCACATATCAATATTGCTTAATATAAAAATTAATACTTTTATTGAGTTGCATCAATAATTGTCATTTCATAAAATCTAACCATTCTATTATGCTACCAAGCACAAAATTATCTCACAATCATCATTTAGGCATGCATGTTAAGCTCAAATCACAATCTTAGTATCATCATGCATTATAAAAGCTTCTTTTTATAGAAAGTTGCACAAATCTATAGCAAATGACACCAAATAGCAACAACACACATAATAGATGATCCACACTCTCAAATAAGTAGATTAACTTCATAGACTTTAGTTTATAGTCAGAAAATTTCGGGCATGTGGGTGTATGGAGTTGCATGTGTGTTTATGGTGCTTACATGTGTGTTTGACAGTAAGATTGATTAAGAAAAGTACCTCAAGGACCCTTAGAATTCCAGGTTGTAGCATTTCTGAAATTTATAATAAACAACTACATTATTAGATAATTTATGACGTCCTATAAAAATTTTTCATCTATGAGTATACATACATACATATATATGTATAGTTAAATAAATATGTATATACATGTATGTGTGTGTCTGTGTGTATATATACACACACACAGATATATATATATATATATATGTATGTATGTAAGTATGTATGTATGTATGTATGTATGACAAAAACAAATTTAAACCTCTTTAATATACATACATATACACACACACACTGATGTCGACGGAGCTTAGCTAATAAACTAACTAAAAGCCGACTCTAAAACTAGACACAAAGTAATAAATCTAGACTCTCTAAAACCTAAGCTACCAACAGGCAAGTGTACCTATCGTATGTAGCAAGACAAAAGTAAGTCCGGATATCGAACCCACAGACTCCTACAGAATGTACTAACTAGACTCAAAGACTTATCTATACAAAATTTACTTAAACAAAATATTCATAAGGAAGGGGGTTTTACTACCAAAACTAAGAATAACTTAAATAAAACAAGACTAAAGACGAACAAGCAACGAAACAAAGACTAAATCAAGAGAAAGGAAACACTACCTAGGTTTGAGTCATATACATGCTTGACAAGGTTCTATCGGGGATGGAACTAATGTGACACCGGGATCTTTAAGTACTAAACTCAAAGGAAACCTAGAGCACCCTCAACCCTTCTCAAGGATAGTCAACTAAGGATCCTAAAAGCCGTTAAACCACCGGTTAAATGGATTCCCCTCACTGGTTATCCAACTACTTATGAAGTATCCGCTAGATTATCTACCTCACAGTACGATAATCTCAAAACACCTAAGAAATAACTGTTAAACAATCTACCTCACAGCGCGAAAGTCATAGTTCACTTAAATGTTAGGGATAACTTGGATTTTACTATTGGACTCAATAAACAAGGTTTGATAGACAAATCAGACTGATCTTCTCACGAAGCCTCTAACCTAACAAGCTAACAACCAAGACTTATCGACAACTTCTCACCTCACGGCTATTAAAGTTGGTTGCACATCTTAATCGTCTAAATCATAATAAAACACTCCTATGAATCACTCGGCCAAAGCAACTCATCCACTAATCAAAAACACACAGTAATTGATTCTAGCATGCACCTATTTTGCGACAGACAATCACCAAGACACATGAGGAACATAATATCAATCATTCAATAATCAAAGACACACATATACATCCAATATTCAAAACCAAATCTTTAAATCATAAATCCATCACATCATAATGTTCCAACACCAAAATAAACCAAGTCAATCATGTATAATCATCTAACCTAGATAGTTCTAAGAGTTTAGCCAATAAACATCATATGAAAACAATCCATAATCTGTCTAATGTAAGAAAACATGAAAACAAGAGAAACAAAGTAAACCGATCACGTTACACCCTTCGGATCACTCGTCTAGGGCTTCCCGATGATTAAGATCGACTCCAATCTCGTCCTCTAGCCTCTAGTCGCCTCCCTGCTCGTTTCTAATCGTCCAGAATCGAATACCCTAGCCTCAGCCGTTTCAGAAACAATAAAACTCGAAATTCTGCGAAACTAACCTTGTCGCGCTACGCGACAGGCCTCTATAAACCCTTCGCGCTACGCGAGGGGTCTCACTACCCGACAAATTAGTCGGGTCAACCCGTCATCATTAAAAGGGGTATTCTGGTAATTTTCAACCTGTCGTGCTACGCGACAGGGTTTCCCATACCCTTCGCGGTACGCGACAACACCCAAATGTCAGATTTTTCTCCTTTTGTTCTTGGGTTCGTTCTCGTTCAACCGGGAGCTCGTTTTCTTGATCATTTTGTACCAAAATGACATGTTTATTACCTGCAAGCATCAAATTATAGAAATGTGAAGAACCAGCATAAATCGACTCTAAAAACTAATAAACTGTACAGAAACTCAATAAAAACAAATGGAAAACCAGATGTGTTTTGCAACACATCACATCCCCACACTTATCTCTTTTTCGTCCCTGAAAAAGACTTATGCAAAAATCTGAGATCATAGCTAGATAGAAATGGTTTCTACACAATTAAACTCATTAATTCAAAATTGAATGCTTTGGGAAAGATTGCAAGTATTGTTATCCTATTAAACCCATACTGATTATTCTTGCCCCTCAATCATGGTCCATTAAGTTTATGTTCTACATTTCATTTCATTTGACCCATACTTAGGTAATCTAAAATCAACTCAATCCTGGATTCTAGCTTTCAAGTCATCCTTACATATAAACAAACAAGAAATTTCTCAAATCAGATTTTTATAATGGAAGCAAGTGAAAGCGTGAGCATTTTTCTTTTACACATTGAACTTAACTCAGTGGTGTTTCAACCAGGCTGCAACCCGGCGTGTGACACATAAGTTTTCATCCAAATTTTTTTCTTTATTTTTTTTTTCTTTTAGCTCAGCTTATTTGGTGAAATGGGGGCGCCATAAGACTCGGATTTATTTTCGTAAAAAGAGTACTTATGTGCCAAACAAAAATCAGATTTTCAAAACTCTCATTTGTTATTATGCAAAGATTCCTTTCTGACTAGAAAACAGTTTCATTAATTCCAAATTCCCAAGATGTTTCCCATGAAAATCATGCATTTAAGTAAGATTTTACCAATCCTACGGGACAAATACAATCAGTTGAGCCTACCTACACATCCCATAACCAAAGCATATAACCCAAACCAACTAGTTAACTATGAATGAAACCATCAAACCTAACTTTTCTATCATTTCCCATCATGCTTTTGCAACCAACTTAAACAAGGACAAGGAAGATCCAAGCCAAAGATGTAGAAACAGAAATAAAAATAAAAATTTTCAAAAATTTTGAAAAAATAAAAGAACTTAAGTAAACTAAAACTAAAAACCAAAAACTAACTACTAAAAACAAAATTAAACTAAGTTTCCCATCCCCACACTTAAACTTTACATTGTCCCCAATGTAGAGAAAAAGGAAACTCAAAAGAAAAACTAAAAACTGAAAATGACTTAGCTGGTTGAAGAGAAGACTGTCGAGTGCCAATCTTTCCACGTAGCTCCACAATCTACAATTCTGCTCCGCGGGCTATAAACAATAACATAAGATCTACACAAAACAAAGATCAAACAAGCATCAACACGTCCAAAGATAGATTATGATATCCATGATTAAGCCCAACCACAAACCGACCTTACCAATTAACTAAAATCAATAAAGAAAAGCACAAATCAAAACAAGAAAGTTAAGAACTAAATAAAAATTTGAAAAACATCAATTCAATGCAACAAAAATGAATTTAGAAAACCTCCAATGGTGGTGAATGCGGTGTAGGATAGGTAAATTAGGGATTAAAATTTGAAAACTAAGGTTTTTAAACATTTAAAAACATTTCAGGCCCTGTCGCATACCGCGACAGATTTTCGAATGGCCGTCGTGATACGCGACGCATGTTTGACCCGCGCGTTGACCAAAATCTCTAGTGTTGAGCGACAGATAGTCCTGTGGGTGTCGTGTGACGCGACGGGGTCATTTTTCCAGAAAGTTTCTAGATTTTCCATGCCTTAGCCAAAATTTTCACCCCTAAAACACCAAATCACCCTAAAACCAATCTAAGACAAAGAAAAACATACCTGGTGGCTCCAATTCATCTTTATGGCATCAAATCGATCAAAAACCTGCAAAACAAGTCAAAACACACAAAAACAAAAACAAAGAACGAAAAACGATCACGAAAAGCACACCAAAGAAACTTAGAAAGTAAAAATTCTACAAACTCTACACCTGGGAGTTTAACCCAAGAGCTTACTCAAACCAACTCAATTGGGAGAATCAAGGGAAATCTCATCCCTCGCCATCACATCATGACCACAATCTCCAACATCCCATGGTCCTCCTCCCATAACCTCATTCAAACCTAACTCATCACTCAACGAAATCACACCATCCACTTGATGGACTAACTCACCACCGGTGCTCACAGAATTTGCTATCTTGAGACAAACACTCTCATCACCCACTCCAAGAGTGAGTTTACCCTCATACACATCTATGATAGCCTTCGCGGTGCGCAAAAATGGGCGCCCAAGAATGATGGGAACCGCCGTGTCTGCCTCCATGTCCATCACAACAAAATCCACGGGGAACATAAACCTATCCACCTTGATTAACACATTCTTCAAAATTCCCCGTGGACACTTCACCGACCGATCCGCCAACGACAAGGTCATGCGTGTGGGGGACAAATCACCAAGGGCTAGCTTCTCGTATAAAGAATATGCATCAGATTGATGCTAGCCCCTGAGTCCGCCAGAGCATACCTCCTCACATCATCTCCAAATAAGCACGGGATAGTGAACATTCCCGGATTTGCAAGCTTTTCGGGAAGCTTGTTTAAAATCACCGCAGAACAACCCGCACTCAATGGTACGTTGGCGACCTCTCCTAAATGGTCCTTACCCTTCAACAACTCTTTGAGATACTTGACATACTTTGGTATATGCTGAAGGGCTTCAATAAAAGGGAGATTCATCTTTAGTTGTTTAAAGATATCAAGAAAATGCCCATATTCCTTAGCATGCTTCTGATTAGCAACACGTGCAGGGTAAGGAATACGAGATAGATCAATCTCAGGAGTGGGCTTTAATGTAGCCGGCTTCTTCACGGGAGACTCACCGCTCGGTGCGGTACTTGCTGGGGCTAGCCTCGAGTGCACCCCAACGGGAGTCTCCATCTCAATTTCCTCATCCACCGGTTCCTCCTCATCTAAATCAACCGGTGGGACCACTCTCTCACTCTCCTCAACTTCCACCAAAACCGGTGGTATGAACATTTCTCCTCTACCTCCTCCAGAACGGGTAGTGACCGCCTTAACGTGGGCATTTGGGTTGGTTTGGGGCTGACCCGGGAATTGGCCTTGAGGCCGTTCATCCAACCGTTTGGCGATGTCACCAACCGTTCGCTTTATATCCAAGAACGCAGATTACTGGTTCTTGAGGAGAACATCATGCTCATGTAGGATCTTCTGTGTAGTGGCATCCTTAGCCACTAACTGAGTCAACAATTCCTCTATCCTACCCAAACCACCACCAGCACCTGAAGTGCTACCCTGATTACTACCACTAGGAGCTGGATTATGTCCCTGATTATGACCAGAATGAAAACCAGGGGGATTACCTGAAGATCTATAAGTTTGGTTCTGAGAATTTCCCCAACCGGGGTTATAAGACTGCCCAAACCTACCCTGTCCTCCTACATAATTAGCCTGCTCCTGGCTCACCAAACACTCAGAAGTGGCATGACCACCTCTGCAGATCTCACACCTATCTACTCTCATCTTCAACTCCTTGACATCCCTAGCTAAAGACTCAAGAGTAGCAGCAACACTAGTGTCCACATTAACGTGGTGAACTCCTCTTGTGGAAGAGGAGGAACTAGCAATAGGAGTGGAATTCCTATTTGAAGACCGCTGCTCATACTCGGCCTGAGCAAAACTCTCAAATAAATCATTACATTCAGCCACATCCCTCTTACCCATGAGGTGGCCTCCTGCAGAAGTGTCAAATCGGGCACGAGTCTCATATGTGAGCCCATTGTAGAATTTCTCTACAAGGGCCCATTCAGACAAACCATGCTGGGAGCATCGGCTTAGAAGGTTTTGGAACCTCTCCCAAGCAAGGTAGTAAGGCTCATCAGGGGCCATTCGGAATGAATGGATCTCATCTCTCAGGCGGGCAGCCTTAGCAGGTGGGAAATACTTTTTAAGAAAAGCATCCCGAAGACTAGCCCAGGTTATGAAGGTACCTGGAGGATGAGAATCAAGCCAAGTAGCTGCTCTTCCCGCAAGTGAGAAAGGAAAAAGCTGTAGAAAAATCGCATCATTAGTGGCACCTTGAAGATTGAAGGTACCACAGATACGAGTGAGCCTAGCAAGGTGTGCGGGAGCATCTTCATCATCACGACCATTAAACTGAGAATTATTAATCGCAGTCATGATATATGAAGGAATCTGCCATGAATTTTCATTCGGGATCAGTGGCAGTAAAATGGGGTTATTAAGCCCTGTGAACCCCGCAGTGGCCTGCTGATGAACGGTCCGACGCTCAGCCATTGGTGGAATAAAGTGCAAACGTGGACTAGAATGGGTGGAAGAACTAGAAGAAGATGGTGGTGTGTGCTCAGAAAAATCTGCAGAAACGGGAGTAGAAGCACTTACCTCGCTCGTAGAACCCTCAGAGAAGTCCCGCGAATCGCTCCTTGATGGCAATGCAAGCTCAGGTGGCGGTCCGTGTGAACGTAGGTGTGGCATACACTACCAAACCTGCAAATAAACAAAAATCAATCAAAAAGAAATAAATAAAATAAAATAGAATAGAACTAAAAATAACCAAAAACACAAATATGCACAGATAAGAAAAAGAACTAGTAAGCACAATCGACTAAGAAGTCCCCGGCAACGGCGCCAAAAACTTGATGTCGACGGAGCTTAGCTAATAAACTAACTAAAAACCGACTCTAAAACTAGACACAAAGTAATAAATCTAGACTCTCTAAAACCTAAGCTACCAACAGGCAAGTGTACCTATCGTATGTAGCAAGACAAAAGTAAGTCCGGATATCGAACCCACAGACTTCTACAGAATGTACTAACTAGACTCAAAGACTTATCTATACAAAATTTACTTAAACATAATATTCATAAGGAAGGGGGGTTTTACTACCAAAACTAAGAATAACTTAAATAAAACAAGACTAAAGACGAACAAGCAACGAAACAAAGACTAAATCAAGAGAAAGGAAACACTACCTAGGTTTGAGTCATATACATGCTTGACAAGGTTCTATCGGGGATGGAACTAATGTGACACCGGGATCTTTAAGTACTAAACTCAAAGGAAACCTAGAGCACCCTCAACCCTTCTCAAGGATAGTCAACTAAGGATCCTAAAAGCCGTTAAACCACCGGTTAAATGGATTCCCCTCACAGGTCATCCAACTACTTATGAAGTATCCGCTAGATTATCTACCTCACAGTACGATAATCTCAAAACACCTAAGAAATAACTGTTAAACAATCTACCTCACAGCGCGAAAGTCACAGTTCACTTAAATGTTAGGGATAACTTGGATTTTCCTATTGGACTCAATAAACAAGGTTTGATAGACAAATCAGACTGATCTTCTCACGAAGCCTCTAACCTAACAAGCTAACAACCAAGACTTATCGACAAATTCTCACCTCACGGCTATTAAAGTTGGTTGCACATCTTAATCGTCTAAATCATAATAAAACACTCCTATGAATCACTTGGCCAAAGCAACTCATCCACTAATAAAAAACACACAGTATTTGATTCTAGCATGCACCTATTTTGCGACAGACAATCACCAAGACACATGAGGAACATAATATCAATCATTCAATAATCAAAGACACACATATACATCCAATATTCAAAACCAAATCTTTAAATCATAAATCCATCACATCATAATGTTCCAACACCAAAATAAACCAAGTCAATCATGTATAATCATCTAACCTAGATAGTTCTAAGAGTTTAGCCAATAAACATCATATGAAAACAATCCATAATCTGTCTAATGTAAGAAAACATGAAAACAAGAGAAACAAAGTAAACCGATCACGTTACACCCTTCGGATCACTCGTCTAGGGCTTCCCGATGATTAAGATCGACTCCAATCTCGTCCTCTAGCCTCTAGTCGCCTCCCTGCTCGTTTCTAATCGTCCAGAATCGAATACCCTAGCCTCAGCCGTTTCAGAAACAATAAAACTCGAAATTCTACGAAACTAACCCTGTCGCGCTACGCGACAGGCCTCTATAAACCCTTCGCGCTACGCGAGGGGTCTCACTACCCGACAAATTAGTCGGGTCAACCCGTCATCATTAAAAGGGGTATTCTGGTAATTTTCAACCTGTCGCGCTACGCGACAGGGTTTCCCATACCCTTCGCGGTACGCGACAACACCCAAATGTCAGATTTTTCTCCTTTTGTTCTTGGGTTCGTTCTCGTTCAACCGGGAGCTCGTTTTCTTGATCATTTTGTACCAAAATGACATGTTTATTACCTGCAAGCATCAAATTATAGAAATGTGAAGAACCAGCATAAATCGACTCTAAAAACTAATAAACTGTACAGAAACTCAATAAGAACAAATGGAAAACCAGATGTGTTTTGCAACACATCACACACACACACACACACACACATATATATATATGATTAAATATGTAAGTAATTATTTAAAACTAAACAAGTTAGAGAAATAAAAGAAACATAATCTTAAAGTTACTTGTATATTTATAATAAGATTTATAAGATTTAGAACCTATTTATAACCAACCTAAACAAATAAAATTTAAATTATGAAATCTTAAATAAAAATCTATAGAATACATACATACATACATACATACATACATACATACATATATATATATATATACACATATATATCTTAACTAGTAAATAAAATGTTTACAAAACTTTTATCATAATTAAATATCATAAAGTAAATAACTATGTTTTAGTTTTTATAATTTTAATATAAAATTAAAATGATTCTTTATAATATATATCTATATGTGTGTGTGTATATATATATATATAAATATATAACCAATTTTTATTAACTATGGAGTTTAAATAAAGTTTAAGTTTATAACAATTAGAAAGGTTAATAAAAGTTTTACGGTGAAAAGTGACAAATTTAAAACTATATTAGAAGGAGAAACTTGGAGGGACTAAAATTGTCAGAAGCTCAAAGTTCATATCCCCTTCACCCAACAAGCCACCGGATCCACCCATGGTCCCATTTTGACCCGAATGCAACCCAAACATCATCTACGCAGTTACAGCTTTTTACAGGTCAATCTAACTCAATTTTGGGAAGTATTCGACGGAGAAAATCACTGGCAATCATCAATTAAACGAATCAATAGCGTATCAAACGAAAACCATTACCAAAAATAGAAAAAAACACGTGTGAATCAAAACTGGTACAAACGACTATATAAATCTAATTAATCGAGCACACAAACCTACATTATCATTTCGAAACCCTCTGTGAACACGAAATCATCTTACAAGAACAATTTATTCTTAATCAGGTGGATTAATGCTCGGCCGATGCTTTTCCTTCTCTCAATCGAAACTCATTCAAACACAAACTAAGGTAAGTGATTTTTACATCATTCGAATCGTTTTTCGATATATAATGAAAGCCCCGTGGCCAGGATAACAATCGGGGGCTTACACGATCGAATTTAAACGAGAAAGGGATTAGGGCTCACTCGGTTTAATGTGATTTGGGGATACGATTTTCGACTTATGTTAAGACTATTCTGAAACGAATTCTCATGCGGACTTGTGTCCAGATCAACTGGTAAATGCTGTCGAGTTTTAACACACGGGTCACGGGTTCGAATCTTTCAGCCGACTAATAACCGGATTTTTGCACCACTTTTTTTATAACTTTTAATTTAAAACTCAATTTAAAATTCTGATTTCACTTAAATTAAAAAAAAACTAATATGTTAGTTCTGTTAACTTAAATCAAAAATTTATTTAACAACTAAATTTTATTTAAATTTTAAAGCATTATTATTTGATAAAGTTTGAGTAAATTATATCATTTATTAAACTGAGATATTATAAATTACTTTCATAATAATTTAATAATAATTTTATAAAATTTTACTTAAACGAAATTTTATATTCAAGTGTTATTATTTCATAATTTTATCATTTAAGCAAATATTTTATAAATTATTTTAATAACATATGTTATACACACACGTTTTAATTAAAAAAAATTATACATTTTACAAACATATATGTATGCATTTTATCACATCCAAAACAAGTGTTTTAATAATTTTTGTTAAAAATAAATGAGTTGAAATTCAAAACTTTTAATTTTTATGTCAACATTGGTAATTTAAATTTATAGATATCATTATGAATTATGAATTTTACAATCCAAAACAAATCGAAGTCGTTGATCTATTTCGAAGTTAGATAAATCCATAGAAAGACATACCTACGTTAACATATGCCTAAAAACTATTTAGGTGAACATTGAATTTGTGTTGGACATTATTTGAACCATATCTTGACAATTATTTCAAAGACTACCACATACACGAAGGTGAGTATTCATAGCCCCTCTTTTACTTGTTTTGAACTTTTGGGGTGAAACATGTTATTTTGAACATCACTTATCTTTAAACCATGTGAACTTAGCTTAAATGGCATTAGTTGTTTGAACTTATCTATTGAATTTATCTTTTGAACTTATCTATTGAACTTATCTATTGAGCATTTCATTGATTATAACTTATCTATTGGTAGCAATAAGGGAACCATTGGATTGACCACCCACCCAGGATGGGTTTTCCCAGTGAGGGAAAGCTTGCGGTGATTGTTCCCTATGGGTCAAACTTAACTATATGATCTAATGCTTGTTTATATTATAATCTTTGTGAATTTAGCTTGGTTATCATATGTGTTAACTTATCTTTTATTAAACTATTTTGCTATATGATCAAACCTATGAAACTCACCAACTATTCGTAGTTGACACTTGATTTTAAACATGTTTCAGGTAAGGATGTCAAATTATTGAGCTTGGATTGGATTTTATGTTTTTGAATTAAATTTATATAATAGTTAGGGTTTGAGTATTTAAGAAATGTATTGAATGATTGAATTTAATAAGGAATTGAATGTGATGTTTGAATTATTTATTTACAACTATATACCTTGGGCTATGAACAATATACACTTCATGCCGCCTCGATGTTTCCGCCATCGGTTGGGGTGTTACAGATTGGTATCAGAGACTCAGTTATAGTGAATTAGGTTACAAAAATTAGATGACCTAGACTATAACCATAGGATGCCTTAGTTGCCATACTAGGCCATGAACTGTTATGTGAACATTATAGTTGCCATGCTAGGCTTTGAACTGTTACTTGAACTTTAAAGTTGTCATGATAGGTCAAATTGACTATGTGATTCCTTTGTGCTACTTGACTAGTTATTTAATAGATCAAATATTTGAACCTACTTTAGTAGGCCTTAATATTCACACACTAGACCTTAGGGTTCAAAACTTCTCGACCGCATCTCTACAACTGGAACGAGGATCGTCACTGCGAGGAATGATCTTAGACTTCTAGTATTGAATCCCGTCAATAGTCTTTGGGTTCATTTTAATGATTAGGAAGCACATACAATCTGCAAGGGGAAATACCTGTACTTTGAGGAGTTCTGTCTAGGAAAGCATTTCGTATAAATCCAAATCAACCGATGGACCTGATATGCTTTCCTGGAACCCTTGGAGTGAGTATGAACATATAGGCTAAAATATGTCTTTTCGAAAGTTAAGTTTAACTTAAACACTTTGATCTGTCAAAAGTATTTCTTTAGGAATACAATCCAAATATTGATTTGTGATTGAACTTTCATTTGAACTTTCTATTACTTATTTGAACCCTTTGAGTTATATAAATTCTAATCCTTTCCAATTGAACTCTTGTAGAATCCTTTGAGTTATATAAATTCTAACACAAAAGTCATAACAGTCTTCGCAGCAACACCAACACCAATGGAAACCATATCGACAACACTAACACTAACACCAAGACCAACAATACTAACAACACCAATACTAATAACACCAACAACACCAACCCCACTATTCAAGAGTTGGCCCAAATCATTTCTCAGCAAGTGGCTATTGTGTTACCAACCTTGGTGACCCAGCTCAATCAAGCTGCGAATGCGAACCCAGTCCACAACAACGGGAATGGTGGGGGTGCAAATCCAACTTGCACCTTCAAGCACATCAACTCATGTAACCCTTCAAAGTTCATTGGTAACGAAGAAGCAACTAGACTGTTCCAATGGCTTGAAAGTATAGAGAGCACATTCATTCATTCCGACTGTCCTGAGAACCTTAAAGTTCGTTATGCCACAAGTGTGTTTCAAAAGAAGGCACTCACTTGGTGGAATGATGAAAAGAGAACAAGGGGTTCAGATGCGGCTATGGCTTTAACCTGGCTTGAGGTCAAGCAACTTATGATCGAGGAATTATGTCCTTGCAACGAAATGAGGAAGCTTGAAGCCAAATTCTTGAAGCTCAAGCAAGATAGTGGAGAGAATCTTCTTTATATAACCCGTTTCCATGAACTCAGTTTACTTGTGCCACATTTGGAGACACCTTTGTCTCAGGCCATTGAAAATTATATTGGTGGGCTTCCTATGCAAATCCAGGACACTGCTTTTGGTAGCAAGCCTACCACACTTGAAGACGCAACCCGACTTGCTGCAACCTTAACCGACAATCATGCCACAGATGGAACCCTAACTAGGAAGGGGGTCAAGAAAGTTGAAACAAAGGCCAACCCCAATGAGTCTTAAAAGGAGGCCAACACTGAATTTATGAACCTCGTCAAACCCAACACTCACAAGGGAAAGGCTAAGAATTTTGCTATGGAGACCCCTATTATTCCTGCTATTCCTCTGAATCAACAAGCTCCACGAGACAAGAAAGCCTATGTGGGAGTTCAACCTCTATGCAAAACTTGTAAGTTGCATCACCCACTTAACCGACAATGTCGTGTTTGCACTATCTGTGGAAGGTATGGTCACTTTGCCAACACATGTCGAAGTGGACCTTTAGTGCAACAAGCTCAACAAGCGCAACCAATAAACAACCAACCTACTGTACCTGGTATCCCTTCCATAGCTAACAACAAGGCTTGCTATGAATGTGGAGATCCTAATTATTTTAGAAATCAATACCCAAGATTCGTGAACAACAACCAAAGAGCGGCTCGTGCCCAAACTCTTCAACTAGTTGCCCAAGATGCTCAAACTGATCTAGACATTTGAATGATGTGTTCCTGATTAATGACTGTTATGACTTTTGTGTTACTTGATTTCAGTGCTAATAAAATTTTGTAGTTTATAACTTTAAGCTTTTTCTTGGTAGAACACAAACTAGATAGACCATTTAACGTAGTAATGGTTTACTATGAATTTATCGATAGTAACTATATTATACATGATTGTAATGTGAACTTTGGGGATCACATCTCATAAATGGATCTTGTATCCACTCAATTGGGTGCCATAACCAGCAAGTAGGGTAAACATGCAAGGGAAATTCCCGTTACGGGTGCACACGGAACGTGAATTTGCAGTACATGTAAATCCTACGAATGCGAGACAACGGACACAATTATTGAAAACTTTGGATGATTAACTTAAACTCAATCAAATTTTGGTTGAAAAATATGAACTATACATGTATGGTCAACTATATGTAAGCATCAAACAAAGCAAAACATTTTTATGTTGTGTGTATTGGTAGGTGATCGGTATACTTTCAAAGTATTGGTGATGTGGTGGGTTAGCTGCGGTATACCCTATATATAAGCACCAACAGTACATTGGGAGTAGAACCAAAAGCTTGATCAATGTTAGGATTGTAGAATTTAGTGTCATCATCAAGAGAACAAATCTTAGTTAGAGCTATAAGCTTATTCTTGCATACTAGGACTTGGTGTATATTTTATATACTAATCAAAGGTCTTAGTAGTTTATATCAAGACAATTAACTATTGTTAACTTAAAACAATCAAAATGAAAGCAAAAGACGAATACATCCGTCTATCTCTGTTGAAACTTTCAAATTCCAAGTCCCACATTGAACATAAATATATGAGATTAACATCTCAAATGATTTGATCTCATATATAATATACAACAATTTACATACATTTAAACGATAAAACTAATAACATCATAATACGTTATCGTATTATTTGTCGCACTTTCTATTGATCACAAACAAAGAAACGTCATACTAAGAACCAAAACCTATTTCGTAAGACACAATATTGAGCTTGATGGCATTGTACCTTTAACATATCATCAACCAAAAAGAAATCTACATGGGACAACAACGTTGGGGCAAATTGTTAAACGACTTCGATTGCGAGAATCGAATGTTGAAGTTGATGCCCTCAGTTGTAATAGCTATAACCAATTTCATAGTATTCAAATGTAAATTAATTCCTATAACAACGTAATTGTGGTTAAACAAATTCCTAAGGCAATTTTCATGTCTTAAGGTATTGAACTTTAACTTACAAGCCAATTCTGCTGTTTGATTGAACATTTTTAAACATAATGATCTTTGACTCACATTTATGAACGAAGCACTCAATTCTCGTTATACACACCCTAGTACAGACAGAAGAATCTACGAGTCCTCTATTGGTGTGCCTGTATCATCAAATTCGATCATGATGCTTGTTTCATGACACATTTTTTTTTAATCTCTTCATTAGTCGTTTGTCACCCGATTCGATCTTAGCATGATTTACTATCCTCCAACGGAGGGTCAAATAAAATGACGAAATCCCTTGACCTTCCATTTGAACTTAGCAACATTCACCAACTTTCACATGTTGAACTTTAACATATTTAATTTCGCTACATTTCTCTTAATTTCGGGACGAAATTCCTAAAAGTAGGGGAGACTGTAACTTTTTTGAAATTTATAGTAAACAATTACATTATTAGATAATTTATCATATAAAAACTTTTCATCTATTAGTATATATACATATATATGTATAGTTAAATAAATATGTATATATATATATTTGTATGTGTGTGTATATACATATATATATATATATATATATATATATATATATGAGAAAAACAAATTTAAACCTCTTTAATATACATATATAGGATTAAATATGTAAGTAATTATTTAAAACTACACAAGTTAGAGAAATAAAAGACACATAATCTTAAAGTTACTTATATATTTATATTAAGGTTTATAAGATTTAAAACCTATTTATAACTAACCTAAACAAATAAAATTTAAATTATGAAATCTTAAATAAAAATATATAGAATATATATCTTATCAAATAAATAAAATGTCTACAAAACTTTTATCATAATTAAATGTCATAAAGTAAATAACTATGTTTTAATTTTTATAATTTTAATATAAAACTAAAATGATGCTTTATAATATATATATATATATATATAACCAATTTTTATTAACTATGGATTTTAAATAAATTTTAAGTTTATAACAATTAGAAAGGTTAATAAAAGTTTTACGGTGAAAAGTGACAAATTCAAAACTATATTAAAAGGAGAAACTTGGAGGGACTGAAATTGTCAGAAGCTCAAAGTTCATATGTCCTTCACCCAACAAGCAACCGGATTCACCCATGGTCCCATTTTGACCCGAATGCAACCCGAACATCATCTACGCAATTACAACTATTTACAGCTCGGTCTAACTTAATTTTGGGAAGTATTCGACGGAGAATATCACTCTGCAATCATCAATTAAACGAATCAATAGTGTATCAAACGAAAACCATTACCAAAAGTACAAACAAACACGCGTGAATCAAAACTGGTACAAACGAGTATATAAATCAAATTAATCGAGCACACAAAGCTACATCATCATTTCGAAACCCTCTATGCTCACGGAATCATCTTACAAGAACAATTTACTCTGAATCAAGTGGATTAAAGCTCGACCGATCGTTTTCCTTCTCTCAATTGAAACTCACTCAAACGCAAACTAAGGTAAGTGATTTTAACCTCATTCGAATCATTTTTCGATATAGAATGAAAGCCCCATGGTCGGGATAGCAATCCGGGCCTTACACGATCGAATTTGAACGAGAAAGGGATTAGGGCTCAATCGGTATAATCTGATTTAGGGATAGGATTTTCGGCTTATGTTAACACTATTCTGAAACTAATTCTCTTGCGAACTTGTGTCCAGATCAACTAGAAAGGATCTCGGGTTTTAACAAATAGGTCACGGGTTCGAATCTTTCAGCCGACTAATAACCGGATTTTTGCACCATTTTTTTATAACTTTTAATTTTAAACTCCATTTAAAATTCTGATTTCACTTAAATTAATAAAAATACTAATATGTTAGTTCTGTTAAATTAAATCAAAAATTTATTTAACAACTAAATTTTATTTAAATTTTAAAGCATTATTATTTGATAAAGTTTGAGTAAATTATATCATTTATTAAAGTGAGATATTATAAATTACTTTCATAATAATTTAATAATAAATTTATAAAATTTTACTTAAACGAAATTTTATTTTCAAGTGTCATTATTTCATTATTTTATCATTTAAGCAAATATTTTAATAATTTATGTTATACACACACGTTTCAATTTTTTTAAAAAAAATTTATACATTTTACAAACATATATGTTTGCATTTTATCACGTCCAAATATGTTTTAATTATTTAAACTATTTATAACTTATTAACTCAATTATTTTTAATTATATTATGATAAATTTTCAATTTGAGATATTGTTTGATAAATTTCTTTGGAAATTTATTAAATTCTATTTGAATTGAAGAAAATTAAAATTACAAAACAAGTGTTTTAATAATTTTTGTTAAACATAAATGAGTTGAAATTCAAAACTTTTAATTTTTATGTCAGCATTGGTAATTTAAATTTATAGATATCATTATGAATTATGAATTTTACAACCCAAAACAAATCAAAGTCGTTGATGTAGGACCTATGAAACCACTCGGTTCCTTGCGGATTCTGATGAGCATGCTCTCGAATAGTGCGGAATCCTGTTCGAGGGTTTTCCAATCGAAATCACCAAGCCCCGTAGCAATCCCATAATGCGGAGTCAACGTTTTTATCAAAATCAAACACCACGGGGATTCGAAACGAACTTGGAGAGGGGATGGCGGCTCAAAACCCTAGGAATGTGACAGGGAAGGTTCAGGGGTTAGAAAAAGTTATGTAAACATTCTGTTTTCAGGTCTATATATAGGTTGTACTCATTTGGCCAAATGAGTTGTGCGAAACACTTATTCGGGCGAATGGCTCAGCCGAATGAGCTGGTCAACCAAATGAGTCATGCGAGTGACTCATTCGTTCGCCTCAGTCATTCGCTAGTCATTCATTCGTGCGAATGAACTCATTCATAGGTATCATTCGCACGAATGGGTCTGTATGATAAGTAAAGTCAAAGTCAAACATAATAAAACACATTAAACTTGAATAAACACAAACTATCAATACAGAATACTTGATTTCATTACTGATATAAACTTTATACAATCAAAATAAGACAGCACATAGAACTAGGAGCATTACATGCACCAACAAACTCCGCTTTGGACCTAGTTCTCTATTTATCAGCACCTGTCTTCAAAAACTTTCCTAAAAAAGCTTTCTAGTCAGAGCCGGCATGAATATCAAACGCGAAGCATAGCCAGATGACTTTCATAAAGTGTAGAGCCTGCTCCATATCTCCAATCCCAAAGAAAATCTGGCATCTGTATAAGGTCTTCACATCTTCTAACGATAGATTTGTCAGCCACATGGGATCAAAAATACATATGGTATCCCATATGTTTTCCTTGCACAGCACGATCACCGCCTCAGCAGTTCTCCCGTCATAATACCACCATCTGAAGCTGTCCGAAAAGTCTTGAAGCATATTTTGTAAAGGAATCTCCTTCATGACATTTGGAGGCAGCCACTTCAGGATCACTTTGTGTCTTCGGGTGTTTGCATCGATTTCCGGATGATAATAACGTTCCGGTTGCTGTGGCTTGAAATTCACCCATCGCTTCCTGTACTCAAACTGGATTTGCCTGGAAAACAAGGATGACATCCCCGAATCCTCACAATACAACATCTTGAGACGTGCAAGCTGATTAATTTCAAATCCAGGCAACGTCTTGAAGTCATGAGGAAATCAAAAGTACTGGATCCCTCTCTCTTTCTTCACTACATAACAATGCAAGTCATGAAAATATGCCCAACTCATAATCTGACCTCCAGATGTGTATCCTTTGGTCCTGTAGACTTTGGTGTGTGGAGTTGGCATAGGTGGAACACTTTATTTCTTCAGCACTTCCCAGTATGCTGCCCATTCCTCCTTTCGCTTTTGAATATCTTCTGCTAAAGACTCACTTCCACTAACCTTCTCACCTATCTTTCTATCTAATTCCTTCTCAGAAGGTAGACCGAAAAGGTCAGCAAATGTAGGCAGCTCCTCTTCAGCTAAAGTGTACTTTGTGCTTTCTTCCTCGGTAATATCTTCTAGAATAACTTCATTGATATCATCAAATGCTTCTGGAGTAGGAAGAACGGGAATTGGAACAGTAGAATCATCCAACACCACCTCGTCGGGATTCAACCTGAATAACTCTGCAATCTGTTCATTGGTGAGGCAGTGGATGATCTCGTCTTCTTCTTTATCGTAGCTGACAGAGTGATGAATGATGCCTTGAGCGTCTAGAATCATAGTCAGCTTTTCGTCTAGAAGACGTCTCACAGGCATAGCATCCACCTCTTCAGTAGCCTTGGGTTGTTCAGCTTGATTATGAGGCTGCTTTGGAGCTTTGTCATGTCTTGTCTTGGTTTTGATCTCTGTAGGAGGGGATGGCTCTACAGAACTAGAATAACTTGCAGAGGCACTCCCTACTCCATCATCATCCCCTGAATCATCATCATCATCATCTGTACTCTCATAATCAACCTTCTCCTCCTCAGACCCTTCCTCCTCTTCTTCATCTTCTTCATCTTTCTTGTCTGAATCATTGGAGACATGTTCAGCAGCCTCAATGCTTGGAGTAGAATCCTTTAGGCTTTCAACTTGCTCAGGGAGACACAAGTTTTAAGCCTTCAGAGCTAGAATCCTGTCGTTGAAGCCAAGAGCAGTCAAATCTAGCTGATTGTGCTCATCCATAGACTTGAGCAGACGTTCCTCCAAATCAGCAGATCGGGCTCTCATATCTGCCCTTTGATCAATAGCCTGTATCAAAATAGCATCCTGCTAATTGACCCTCTGAGTAAGTTGAGAGATAGTCTGATCCTGCTCATGATTCTTCTCAATCAGTCTAAGAACTAGACTGTTCAGCGTGCTAAGCTGATCAACAACTGAAGCAGTCATAGTGTATGGATCATAACATGTGGTAGAAGGACTAGAGGAAGCCATAGTAAACACGGCTATAGTAGCAATAGATGAAGTCAGAGGGAAAGTAGAAACACGTGCAGGAGTAGCCCTCGACCTGGATACTGAGGAAGTCATGACTATTGCAGCAGATGTAGCAGTGGTTGCTGCAACAGACACAGACTCTGTCCGTCTCTGTAATACAAATATGGCTCTCTTTTGCCTCTTAGTTGCTGGAGGAGATGATGTCTGAGTAACATCAACAGTAGTAGCAGCAGCAGTGGATGTGCGAGGAGGAGGAGAGAAATCAAACTCTTGAACAAAAGAAGGATCCTGAATTTCTTCCCTATCTAGCTCTGGCTCTCTTGGCCTCTTCCTTTTCTTCACAAGCCTTGATCTAACCATAATGTTCTCAAACTCATCATCAGTCTTATCAGAGTCTGAATCCTCAGAACCTTCTTCATCTCCAGCATCCTCATTCTCATCATCAGATTCCTCCGAATCCTCGCCCTCATCAGCAGAAGTAGTACCAGCCATCTCCAATGGAGTAGAGACGGTGGCTATAGAAACAGTGGAAACCTCTGGGTCATAATTAGCAACACCAGCATCAACAACCTGTTCACCCTAACCAATACTGGCACCAACACTCACACTAACATCACCAATATCTCTAACAGCAACATCACCAGCACCAACATCTCCAGCACCACTAACACCACCACCAGCATCATAATCATCACCATCATCACCTCCTGGAACAATAATGTTTTCTTGATCTAAATCTGAGTCCTCGTGTCTCCACCTTCTCCCAATAGGTGCAACATAGTCACGATTGAGGAGGTGACTAAACAGACGATGAGTAGGAGGTTTCCTCTCCTTTCCCCGATATGAGAGAACTCTGATGAGGGTGATATCATTCATATGCTCCAGTCTGATGATATCTGAATTGTCCTTTGGGAGATTGGGCACTTGAGCATTAAAGATCATCTGTAAGAATCTCGGATACATCAAAAACTTCTTGTCGCCCTTCATATACACGTTCTCCTTCATATGAGTAAACACCATATCTGAGAAGTTGAACGGTATGTTCAGCACCAAAGCAACAAAAGCACACTGTAGTGTCTCTCTAAGATCATCAAATCCTCCACGCCTTGATCCCAGACACTGAATAAGAACATGGCATAAGTACTTAAACTGCGGGCAAAGAAAGGCCTTGTTCAGCACTCCAGCTTCCAGATCTCCATCATACTTGCACCTCATGAAACATCCATAAACTAGATATCTATAAAGAGAGATAGGATGTTCTGGTAAGTCCAGAAATCCGCACACATGCCTAAGGTGCTCAGCAGAGACAACGTCTTATCCTCTGATCTTCCCACGGATAACAGGAGGCTCTACCTCACATTCAATGTCAGCAGTACTCCAGAAATCTCTCTGATGAGATAAGTACAAAACAAGAACAGTAGAAATGGCTGTGAATATCCTGGATCATCTCAAGAATGTGATGATCTCTGTAAAATGTCTAGCATTCGTCGTGGTAACATCAAGGTGTGCACAGATGTTGTTCTTGGGAAAGGCGTTGTAGCTAGCAATTCTGAAACAAAAGAAAAACGACATGTCAGTTCAGACCAGTAAAGAATTAAACAAATTCAGAAATTTAACACGAGTGTTTAACTTGTGCGAATGAGACAATCTCATCCGAACAGCTTCAAACAAATGAATATGATGGCCGAATGAGTTGTGCCATCTGAATGACACACGAATGAAGTCATTAGGTTGAACCCATTCATTCAGATGAACACATGGTCCGAATGATCCCATTCGGTCCACCCTTTGACCGAAAGACTCTCATTCGGTCGAAAACCCTCATTCGGTCAACCCTGTTAAGCAAATGAACGTCATTCGGTCGACCGAAGATCCTTAAAACCCCAAACTTTTCAAATCACAAATTAGACCATAAAAATGATGCAACTTAGTTCAGAAGGGTCCGATTGAAGTTTTAGAATTGATTTTAATAGTTTAAAAGTTCATTTTGACCGGTTATTTTGTTAACACAGGTTCGAGCCCTAAAGACCGTGCTTAAATAGTGAAACTCATTTGGGAGAGAGTTCAACCGAATGAACTATTCACATGAGGAGTTCATCCGAATGACCCATTCGCATATATGAGTTCTTTCGTTCGGCTGAGTCATACGCATGACTCATTCGGGCGAATGAGATTCATCACCCAAAACCCAACTCAGTTTCAGATTTTGGCATTTTGATCATTTAAAAGAATATCATTATGAAGTTCAGTCTGGTTCGGTGATCGGTTAAAATGAGATTGAATATCTGAACAAACAAATGTTCATTTAAAACAAGCTATAAATTTAAAATCTTTTTTTGGTTTTCTGATAAACAAACAAGTGTACAACTAAAACTAAAATAATCAAAACACGCATAGTTTTGTGAGTAGCCTTTCAAGAAAATGGCATATACCCCAAGTCACATAAAATCAGCATTCATGAATATTACATTTCTGACACATTTGATTTATGAAGCAATTACTGATATACTTGTCCACTTTAAACCTAAAAATACTTTATTTCTAAACTAATCAATGATCATTCATATTTTCTGATTGAGTTACCCACTATAGTCAACCAATATAGGTCAAAACCAGTTCATAACTCATCTCTGCATAAGTTAATACCTAACATCATAGGTTCTATAAGGTTCCAATTTATTTTTCTTTTGTATTTTTCTTTTTGATTAGTTTCTCGAGTTCAACACATTCTCATGGACGGCTTCAGCTAGGTCTTTACAAAGCAATATGGAACGTATACAGAACGGTGTTGACAAGATCAACCTGTTCTATCCAAATGGATGGCTTCAACTAGGCTGCAACCCAGTAATATGGCACATGTATGGAATCGAACTTATTTTATTTTTGTATTTTTGTAGCTATTCCTATCTGAATGGACGGCTTCAGTTAGGCTGCAACCCAGCAATATGGCACGTGTACAGAGTTGGATTGACTTTTATTTTCATGTGATTCAATCATTCTTATCTGAATGGACGGCTTCAGCTAGGACTTTACAAAGTAATATGGCACGTGTACATACTTGAATTCCTGAATCATTGGAAACCTCATAAGATCCTATGATAACAGGTGTATGCCTGATTTGAGTTACCAACTGTTTATCCTTTAACTAGTTTCCTAAACTTGGATCCCACAATTCAGTCCTTCTAAGCAATCACCAATAGTCTACAAACTGTGTAAAGTTGGCCTATCAGTACATCAAATCTTAAAACCCATGTGCTTTCTGGTTATGCATTCAATTTTGCATTTAAGACATGACCGGTTAACACGTCACTTTCTCAAACAAGACTTTTCTCATTTTTGCAATTTTTCAAATGTTTTTGGTTTTTCAATTAACCTACTTTTTCTCCCCCTAAAAACCTAAAACTGAAAATCTTTTTGTGTTTTTTGATAAGTGAAAGAAAAAGAATAGAAGTACTAATAAGTAATAATAAAACAAAAGAGACTAACTAACAAAACAATGATCATTTGTTTGATTCAGATGAAGGAATGACTTCATCTTTTTAAAAAACACCATTAGCTGATAACAGATATAGAAATCTGGGTTTGTCAATTGCTTTAGTGTAAAGATTAGCTTTCTGGTTATCAGTGTGAATTTTAACAACATCGATTAATTTCTTTTCAAAGCAATCACGTATGAAGTGATATATTAATGTCGATGTGTTTTGTTTTTGAGTGCTGGACAGGATTTTTAGTGACAGCAATGGCAGTAGTATTATCAACAAATAGGAGTGTTAGAAAACTGTAATTCATAGTCCTTGAGTTTTTGTTGAATCCAGATGATTTGAGAGCAACAACTAGCAGCTGCAATATATTCTGCTTCACATATGGAAGTAGACACCGACGTCTGCTTCTTGCACTGCCAGGTAACTAAGCGTTTCCCGAAGAATTGACACCCCGCGGATGTTGATTTGAAATCTCTTTTGCATCCACCATAGTCTGAATCACTGTAAGTAGTCAGGTCAAAGTTATCATCATTAGGGTACCATAAGCTTAGATCCGGAGTACCCTTCAGATAACGTAAAATCCTCTTCACAGCAATAAGATGAGAAACTATTGGCTTTGATTGATAACGAGCACACAAGCATGTAGCATACATGATGTCTGGACGAGAAGCTATGAGATACATAAGAGATCCTATCATTCCTCGATACATAGTGACATCAATTTATTCCATCTTTTCGTCTGGAGTAATCCCATGATTAACAGCCAGTGGGGTACCAGCAGGTTTTGCATCCAACATACTGAACCGGCTCAGAATGTCACCAACGTATTTGGTTTGATCAATAAAAATTCCTGCCTCAGACTGATCCACCTGTAATCCCAGGAAAAATTTCATCTCTCCCATGGAACTCATCTCGAACTTATCTTTCATAACCTTTTCAAAGTCTTTTCACAGAACATCATTTGTGGATCCAAAGATGATATCATCCACATAACCTTGCACCAAGAGCAAATCCCCATCCATATATCTAATAAATAAAGTGCAGCCAATAACACCTCTTCTGAACCCATTGTTCAAAAGGTGAGTAGACAGTGTCTCGTACCACGCTTGCGGAGGTTGGTGGAATCCATATAAGGCCTTGTCTATCTTATAGACTTGGTCACGATGTAATGGATCTTCAAACCCGGGAAGCTGATTGACATACACAACTTCATTAATCACACCATGAAGAAATGCACTCTTAAGATCTATTTGATAAAATTTATCTTTTTGTAGGATGCATAAGCCAGGAAAATTCGGATTGCTTCAAGAAGAGCAACCGGTGCAAATACTTCATTATAGTCAATCCCTTCAATCTATCTAAAACCTTGCACCACCAGACATGCTTTGTTTCATACCACAATGCCATGATTATCGCGTTTGCAACGTAAAACCCATCTTGTGCCAATAACTTTTGCACCCTTGGGTCTATCAACAAGCTGCCAAACTCCCAGCTTCTTAAATTGCAGCAACTCTTCATGCATAGCATCTACCCAAGATTCTTCTTTCAAAGCTTCAGTAATGGTTCTGGGCTCAACTTGGGAGATAAAAAAAGAATGGGCACAAAAGTTTACATCTACAAAGTCAAGTATGTCAGCAAGACCACCTGAAGATAACCGATTTCTGGTCTTCACTCCATCTGTTGGATTTACAATAGTATTGTCTTGAGGATGACTTTTGTTTATTCTGCCAACAGGGTGAGCAGGAACCTCAACCTGTGTATTAAGATTGTTTTAGTTGAGATCCTCAAAAGCAGGTACAATATTATCAACATCTGCTTCTGGAACATCGGGATGAGTGTGATTATCATCTGAGTCTGAACTGTCATCATGTGCCTGCAATGGAACTTGAACTGAAGAAGGTTGCACTGGTTCATCAGGGGTATTTTGTGTATCATACATAATCTGAATAGCAACATCTTCATCAGTATACATGGGAGACATTTGAAATAGTCAAATAGATTAGAATAGTTGAACATCTAGTCAAGACCCTTTCCAGGTGGTGGCATAGAATATTTCTGAACATCTACATGGTACCACTCCTCCACATTATGAGTCGATCTGTTGTAAACTCACTTATTTGGAGTGCTATACGCAAGAAAATAGCCTTCTTCCACCTTTTCATTGAACTTGCCTGGCTCATGTTTTTTAAGCATTGTGCATGGAGCTCCAAATGGTTCAAGATACTTAAGATTTGGCTTTCTGTTATGGAGCAATTCAAAGCAAGTCTTCCCATATCTCTTCACAATCAACACCATGTTCAAAGTATAATAAGCATTAGCAACAAATTCGTTCCACAATTGAACCGGTAAGGAGGAATCAGCAAGCATAGTCCGTGCAACTTCAATTAATGTTCTGTTCTTTCGCTCAGCAACACCATTCATCTGTGGGACACACGGAGCACTAAATTGCTGAATAATACCACATTCATTGCAGAAAGTCTCCATATTGTGATTCTTGAATTCAGTCCCATTATCTGTTCTGAGCATACGAACCTTGAGCTTATACAGTGATTCAAGCTTGGTTACCAGAACTTGAACACATTCGAACATTTCAGATTTCTCTATCATAAAGAACACCCAAGAGTATCTGGAATACTCATCAGTAATGACTAAGCAGTATTGATCTCCAGCAATGCTCTTGCGATTGACAGGACAAAAAAGATCCATGTGGAGAAGCTCAAGTGGAACAGTAATTGAATGAAACTTTTTGGGTTTATGAGACTGCTTGGTTTGCTTTCCCTTTCTACATGAAACACATACATCAGACAGCTTGAAGTTCTTCAAACTCACTTCCTCAACCAGATTGTTGTGACCCAAATGATTCATCTTCCTTAAACTCAAATGACCCATCTTCTTATGCCAAAGGATAGAATCTTTCTCTATTGCCTTGGACATAAAACATGAAGCTGTAGAAGATGAAGTTGAAGCTGTGGCCATATTGAGAACATACAAATCTTGCTTTCTTGTAGCAGACATCAAAATTCAGTCTTCAGGAATGGTAATACCTTTCTTAAGAATGTAGCAGCTAGAATCATCAAACAGAACCTTGTAATTTTTGTTACAAATTTGTGAGATTGAAAGTAGATTGTTCTCCAACTGCTTGACATATCTGACCTTGTCAAATGAAACATGACCATTTGAAAGAATTCCTTCTCCACTAATGAACCCGCCTTTGTTACCAGCAAAAGCTACATATCCTACTTTACTTCAATGGACATTGGAAAGAAGAGATATGTCTCCAGTCATGTGCCTTGATGCCCCACTATCAACAATCCAAGTGCTGTTAGGAGTAGCATTTGGGGCAACCTGCACATACACAAATCATTAGTTGAATTTAGGAACCCAAGCCTTTACATTCTTGGGTTGACCCAGTGAGTCTAGGAGTTTCATTTCAATCCATTGTCCATCTGAGTTGAATTTATCAGGAAGTTTAGAAACAGAAGTTTCAGAGGACTTGGCCATCCAAACAGTATTTTTGCTGAAAGATTTCTTTAAATACACTGAAGATGGCTTGGATTGTTTGTCAAAAACAATTTTGGGTATATCATGATCAACCATAACCCGTTGACCCTTATCTGGAGATTTGATGGGTGAAGGATGTTTGGGTTTAACCTGAGGTAAGTGACAAGCAAATTTGATCTCTTTGACAAAAAGTGGATTTTGTTTTCGATGTGGTGCAACTTGTGGTCTAACCAAATGAGGACAAAATCTAGCAAAATGTCGAGGTTCACCACACTCAAAACAAGCTCGTTTATCTTTGTGATAAAATTGTTTGGGTTTGGAATAAGGCTTTTTGTTTTGATTAAAAGCATTTGTCTTTGTCTTGTCTTGCTTGAAACCCAAACCCATTGTCCCATTAAAAACAAGATTGTCAGTCTTGTTGGACTCACTTGCTTCACCATCCTGTGAAGACTTCACAAAGCATATGGCTTTGGATAACTTTGAAGACATGTTTGTCTTTGATGAGATTAGGTCAACCTTTTTGACACCAGATGTCTGATTCTTAACAATGGACACTTGAGGAGAAACATCATAATTATCCTTAGAATCAGAGACCCAACCTTCAGCCACTCCCTCCACAAAAGATTCCTTAGAAAATGAGGAACCCTCATCTAAAATGATTCCAATAGGATCAATTACTAACAGGGTTTTAACTTGAAAGTCTTTAATTTATTTGTCATTTGGTAAATTAACAAAACAATTTAAGACTGGTGGAGGACAATGATTGTACAATGTTTCTTTTCCTTTACCCTTCAGTTCAGTCCCATTACTGATCATGTTCTAAATGATGTATGAGGAGCTTTCGTAGCTCTTGAGCTTCTGACTCTAAGTTTCAATGTCACATTCAACTATGGCTAATTTCTTCTTTGTCTCATTGATGGTATTGAGATAAGAAATGATAGCATCTTACTTATTCAGCACAGCGATCTCAGCCTCATGCAATTGCCTGTTTAATAACTCAATTTTTGCTCGAAAATCTTTTTCATTTGATTTTAAAATCCTATTTGCCTCAATGCATTGGTTGAGATCACTAATGAGGTCAGCATTATGCTGCTGATAAGCCAACGCCTTACTTTCAACGTCAACACAATTAAAACAACTAGAATAAGAAGAATAATAGTCATCATATACCTTATCAGACTGAGATGAGGCAGAAGTATTCACCATCAAAGAAAATTGTTTAGCAGATTGCTCTTTAGACTCAACATCTGACTCTCCTTGAGTTTATAAATCCGATGTGCTTTCTGATCCTGATCTTGATGATTCATCCAGACTAGTATTTGTTTCTTCTAAATTGCTATCATCAATATATTCAGCAGCTTCCTTGATTTCTGCAACACAAGCTTTATCTTCTCCACCCTTTTCAGAATTGAATCTGAAATCCCAGTTTTCTCCTTCATCATTTTGAGCCATTAAAGCCTTGTCTGCATTTGATGAGCTAGCTTGAGCAGGAGTATCAATTGGTACTAATCTTCTTTTTGGGTTAGCAGCTGATGATCTTTGATTCTGAAATGGATTGTGGTTACCCGTCTTCTTTGGCTTGTTGCATTGTCTTGCAAAATGTCCTTTATCACCATAGTTGTAGCAAGTAATAGATGACATATCAAAACCAAACTTTGAATCTTTGTTCAGATTGATGTCCTTCCCAGTTCTTCTAACAAAGTCTTTTGCTCTCCTAACAGCACTTGCAAGAGCCCATATGATGTCAATCCTTTCTATATCATCTGGATCAATCTGAGAGTAGTCTTCATTTTTCAAGTGTGGATTACCAATTTTTAGCTAACAATCCATCATAAGAACTCTCAAGTGTAGACAAAATGCCCATATGCTCTTTGGCAACCTCCACAGTTACTTTGTCCAAATTGTTTGTCTTCAAATTTCTGATAGAATGATTTTCCTCTTTCTGAGATGTGGAAGTTGTAGCAGACTGACTGAAATGTTTCTGACTTGAAACAGGAGCTTCTTTGGTTTGTGAGACAAACGCTGTTTTCAGAGGAGCATGTGAAGAAGCTCTTTCCACAGTAGGAGTAGAGTAATATAGTGATGGATCTTGAACTTGTGCAACTCTCTTTCCTTTACACTTGTTCTATATCTCCTGTTCCTTCAGCTTCTGAATAAAATCATTAATGTCCATGTTAGCAATCATCTCACTCTGTTTCAGGGCCATCAGAAAAGATTCCCATTTAGGAGGTAATGCATCATCCAGACATTGGATCTTCTCTTGTGTAGTTGTCTTGACTTGATGGTTGTAGAGCTCAATGAGAAGATGATAAAATCTAGCAATTAGATCATCCAAAGATTCATTTCCAACGCACATGAAACTATTGAACTCTTTCTTCAAAGCTTTAGACTTGATGCTTTTCAGTGCATCATTCCCTTCATATCTTTGTTGCAAAGCATCCCACAATAATTTTGAAGAAGTAAACTGTCTGAATTGATGAAATATATTCGTAGCAATAGATTGAGACAATATTGCATACGCCTTCTTCTCAAAATCATACAACTTTCTTTGAGGCTCAGTCATTCGAGCAACAAGCATAGGTGATCCATCCTCACTAAGTGGTCTCAAATACCCACCTTCAATCATCATCCAAAGATTGGTATCCACTCCATTAATGTGAATCTCAAATCTATACTTCCAATGTGGATAGTCATCCAAATAAAGTAACTTTGGAGCATTGTTTGAGTTCCCCATCTCTGTCTCAGTAAGCAATAAGTTTTGAATTATGTGGTTCTGATTAGCCATCAATGCAAGTTCCTCCATCTTGTCAAGAATAATCTGATCCAACACTTCGAAATCTTTTCAGAACTTGAGCAGAATGAAGAGGTACCAGCCGAATGTCAGGGGCCGAATGAGAACCGAATGTACTGATTTGACCGAATGTCTTGTCTGATGCGAATGAAAAGATGACCGAATAAACTAACAACCGAATGAACCTCAATGAGCCGAATGAGAGGCTATTCGTATCAGTCCTTGGACCGAATAAGTGCTATTCGGCCGAATGACCCTATTCCCACGGTGGGAAGGAAAGCTATTCGCCCAATCGAGTCATTCGCAAAAATTGGGGTTTTCAGCAAAAAAAATTTCGATAACTTTGGATTTGATTGAATCTGACCACCAAATTTGGTACACAACCTCAGGACAATATCCCTAAACTTTAGGAATGCTCTATTAACCAAAACAACTAGATAAACCCACTGTTTACCAATGAAACAGTAACTTGGAGCCTAAGAAACTCAGGGTTTTCGAATATCTCGAATCAACAATCTGTAATATGATGATTTGGATCGAAAAACAAGCAGAATCAAGTGCCAAAGCTCTGATACCACTTTGTATGACCTATGAAACCACTCGGTTCCTTGGGGATTCTGCTCGGCAGGCCCTCGAATAGTGTGAAATCTTAATCGAGGGTTTTCCAATCGAAATCACCAAGCCCTGTGGCAATTAGAGGATGCGGAGTCAACGTTTTGATCAAACTCGAAGACCACGTGGATGTGAAACGAACGTGGAGAGGGGATGGCTGCTCAAAACCCTAGGAATGTGAAGGGAAGGTTCAGGGGTCAGAAAAAGTTATGTAAACATTATGTTTGCAGGTCTATATATAGGCTGTACTCATTCGGCCAAATGAGTTGTGCGAAACACTCATTCGGGTGAATGGCTCAACCGAATGAGCTGGTCAACCGAATGAGTCATGCGAGTGACTCGTTCGTTCACCTCAGTCATTCGCCAGTCGTTCATTCGTGCGAATGAACACATTCGTAAGTATCATTCGCACGAATGGGTCTGTATGATAAGTAAAGTCAAATTCAAACATAATAAAACACATTAAACTAAAATAAACACAAACTATCAATATAGAATACTTGATTTCATTACTGATATAAACTTTATACAATCAAAATCAGACAGTACATAGAACTAGGGACATTACATGCACCAACAGTTGATCTATTTCGAACGTAGATAAATCCATAGAAAGACATACCTACGTTAACATATTCCTAAAAAACTATTTAGGTGAACATTGAATTTGTGTTGGACATTATTTGAACCATATCTTGACAATTATTTCAAAGACTACCACATACACGAAGGTGAGTCTTCATAGCCCCTCTTTTACTTGTTTTGAACTTTTTGGGTGAAACATGTTATTTTGAACTTAACTTATCTTTAAACCAAGTGAAGTTAGCTTAAATGGCATTAGTTGTTTGAACTTATCTATTAAAATTATCTTTTGAACTTATCTATTGAACTTATCTATTGAGCATTGCATTGGTCACAACTTATCTATTGAGCATTGCATTGATCACAACTTATCTATTGGTAGCAATAAAGGATCCATTGTATTGACCACCCACCAAGGATGGGTTTTCCAGTGAGGGAAAGCTCGAGGTGATAGTTCCCTATTTGTCAAACTTAACTATCTGATTTAATGCTTGTTTATGTTACAATCTTTGTGCATCTAGCTTAGTTATCACATGTGTTAACTTATCTGTTATTAAACTATTTTGCTATATGATCAAACCTATGATACTCAACAACTATTCGTAGTTGACACTTGATTTTAAACATGTTTCAGGTAAGGATGTGAAATTATTGAGCTGGGATTGGATTTTATGTTTTGAATTAAATGGATGTACTAGTTAGGGTTTGCGTATTTAAGAAATGTATTGAATGATTGAATTTAATTAGGAATTGAATGTGATGTTTGAATTATTTATTTACAACTATATACCTTGTGCTGTGAAAATCTACACTTCGTGCCGCCTCGATGTTTCCGCCATCGATCGGGGTGTTACACTGGACCAGCTGAGTCACACCCTTAACATGGGATTTAGGAGCTCAAAGGGACTGAAGATGGCTCCTGGATCGTTGAGAGCTTGTGGTGAACTCCTCCAATGCTTCAAGACTCCAACTCCTTGATAATGGCTTCACAATGGTTGATTGTAGGTCTCTAGTGGCTAAGAAAGGCTTGACAGGTTGAAAATGAGTCGGAATGTGCTTGTGGGTTTGAAGGAAGTGAGTAAGAGCGAACATAAATGAATTGGTTTGGGTTTTATAAAGTTTCAGGCTTTGCGTACCACCAAGAGTGGCCCCAAGGATCTTGGTGTATCGCCACGATTATTTTACTCGGGTTCTCTCCCGAGACACACTGTGTAATGCCGAGGTGGAATTTGATCTATCGAGGCATACTGTGATGAAATCCGAAAAATTCAAATTGCCCGCCCACCTTCGTTTACCACCAAACATATCGGCGAGGGTCCTGGTGTATCACGAAGACTCTTGGGCTGGCCCAAATGGCTATTTTCAGTTGTCTATGTTTGAACTATTATGCCATTTGTCACACTAAATTAAAACAATTCTAGTGCCATGTATGTCATAATTTCACAATAGGTATGTGGCTAAGTTTGAGCTTCTTAATTTCACGGTGCATGATCTTGACCAGTTCCTCAACGAAGTGTAGTTTTTCATCAATATGAATTTCCTCAAGAGGAATCGCAAGCGTCTCATAAGATTAGCCCTTCTTGAGGTTCGACACGCGAAAGACGTTGTGCACACTGCTCAACTCATTTGGTAAGTTCAATTCATAGGCAATAGGGCCTATTCGTTTGACAATCTTGAATGGTCTGATATAACAAGGATTCGGCTTCCCCCGTTTCCCAAATTGTACGACTCCTTTCCATGGTGAGACCTTAAGAAGTACATTGTCTCTCACTTGGAATTCCAAAGGCTTGCGCCCTTTTTTTGCATAGCTCTTTTGTCAATCTCAAGCTGCTGCCATGCGATTTCGTATTTGCATGATCTTCTTAGTTGTTTCATGCACAAGTTCTGGCCCGGTTAGTTGGCTTTCGACGATTTCTGTCCAACAGATAGGTGATCGGCACTTGCGCCCATAAAGCGCTTCAAACGGTTTAGCCTTGATGCTAAGGTGGTAAATGTTGTTGTATGATAATTCTACCAATGATAAATGAGTCTCCCAGTTGTTTCCGAAATCAATAACGCATGCCCGAAGCATGTCTTCAAGTGTTTGAAGGCTTCGTTGACTTTGGCAATCCGTCTGCGTGTGATAAGAAGTACTCATATCCAACCTCGTGCCCAGTGCCGTATGCAAGGACTTCCAAAAGGGTGCTATAAAACGACTGTCATGGTTAGATATTATTGAGATTGGCACTCCATGTTGGGTGACTATTTCCTTCAGATAAATTATGGTCAATGCATCCAGTCTATTCATTTCCTTAATGGGAAGGTGTAAAACCCCGAATTTTTATATGCTAGACTATTTAAACTTACAAATATGAAGGAAAGAAAAGGAAAAAGATAAACGAGATGAAATGATCATGAAAAGGGGAGTAACCGAACCTATTTCATGAACTCAAGTTCACGAAGATGAAAGTACACGAACTAAAGTTCGTGAACCCCATTTCATGAACCCTACTTCGCGAACCTGGCTTATATATAGAAATGCCTTGGGAAACGTGATCACCTTTGGCTGGAATCCCTCTCTCATGAAGTACCCAAAGTTGGTAGGTCTGAGAAGACGAAATCGACTATAACTCGATCAACGGGAGACTAAAACTCAGGAGAAGCTACCAGAAGGTTCTTCTAACATCGGGTAAAGGTTTGATTCATAAAAGTTACGATTCTTAGACAAAAAGGAAAATATGCATAAAGGTCATACCTTTATGCAGAAAGTTCGTTCCTTTTTGGTCCTAATGCGTTGGTAAGGCTATAATAAACTTAGAACTAGATCCCCCAAATCTACGATAGTTTTCTGACATATTTTATGCAGAAAAGATGTGTATTCGAAAAGTATACGAAAATGGAGTATACGAACCTTCCTTATTTGGTGAACCCTTAGTTCGTGAACCTTGAATTCGTGAACCTTGAATTCGTGAACCTTAAACACGTGAACTTCATGGGTTCGTGAACTTCGAAAGATTTCGTGAACTTCAAGGAATTCGTGTACTTTGGGGAATTCGTGAACTTTATGAATTTCGTGTACCTTGTGAGTTCGTGAACTCCATGCTTTCAAATACTAGGTAATTTTGAGAAATTTAAGGGTTCTTGGATACCAGGGGCTAGTTAAGTGAGCTACGAGGACTTAGAATAAACTCTAAGTCTAGGAACGAAATATAATGAGATGATGTAATGATGTAGGTTCTTGATTCCTAACCAAGGCAACTAGTTTTAAGAGGATAAGAGCCACTCCGCCTTCAGATGAGTTCTAGATGCCCTCTTTTATACATGTTGTGTGTAAATATGTTTTGGGCTGACATATATGCTACAATGTTGGTATATGATGCTATATGATGCTATACGATCTATGATAATGTGTTATGATGAAGAGATGATATGATGTTAGTACAATATGATCATGATGCTATGATACTAGAAGGTTATAATGACAGTATGCTAGAAGGACATGATAACGATTCTATGTTGTTATGATGTTATTATGTTATGACATTACAATTCTAGCATGACATGATTAGGATGCCATGAGGTTATGATGATATGTTGATACGATGCTAGCATGACATGATATGACGGTATGATGCTATGATGTGTTAAGAATGCTATGATGATGATGCTCCCATATCCGTATGGGGTAAGTATGACTATGCTCCCGTACTCCTTACGGAGTAAGTACGATGATGTTCCAGTATTTTTTACAGGGTTAGTATGATGATGCTCCCGTACTCGTTACGGGGTAAGTATGATGTTGCTCCCATGTCCGTACGGGGTAAGTATGATGTTGCTCCCATGTCCGTATGGTGTAGTTAAGATGTTGCTCCCATGTCTGTATGGGGTAAGTTTGATGTTGCTCCCATACTCGTTACGGGGTAAGTATTATGCTGCTCCCATGTCCGTATGGGTAAGTATGATGTTGCTCATATGTTCGTATGGGTAAGTATGGATGATGCTACAATACTAGTACTAGGTAAGTATGGATCTATTGAATGCTTCGACAAATCCGATCAATGTTATGGAGCCTTGTGCCAGCATAAGCCCCCCATTTACGCTTAGTAGCAGTGGTTGTACGATGACAATGCGATATGTTTTCACATAAGTAATGTATGATGATGATGTGTTATGGTTACGTACGATGAATGCATGATGTTTATAATGATGCTTTAACTCACATGACATTAACAATGTTTTACAAAACTAGAACTCACCAGGGTAAGCTGACTTTTTAGTATGTATGTCAGGTTGAAGGATGAGTGCGAGAAATGGATGCAGCTCGTGGCACGAGATTAAAACATCCGGTGGTTCTGGCAATTTGATATGTTTTAATACCGATAATTACATGTATTTATGTTTTGACAAACTATGTTTAAATCCCGCTGCAAGATTATGAAAGTTTTTGGTTTAAGAACTATGTGATGATGAAGATGTAAACCCAACTCTGGGAGGTACCCAGATTGGGTTTTCTCAAGTTGGTATCAGATCCATAATTTGAGAGAACTTGACATCCCAAATGCCTAAGACTTAAACTGAAAATGTGATTAAGTAATGTGGATTGCAAACCACTGATGAACAGATGCTACAAGGTGAATGTTAAGTTTGAGTTAAGGTGTGATGTAAAAGAAATACAAAGAAGCTAGAAAGGTAGCCAAGGGTGTGCACTTTGATGAGATGGGATAGGAGATGTTTAGAGCCTATAAGTTGGGTAAATGGTTAATAACACTGGATCAACATTAGTAACGATTTACAACACTTATTCCGTGCTAAACTCTTACTGACTTATCGTTTGTTGCATCCTGTAGAAGGCTAGATGGCAAGGTAAAAGGGTAGACCACGAAAGCAACCACAAACAACTGAAGAGCCACATGTGGACGTGGAAGGGAATGAGCATGAAGAAGAAAACGAGACAAGCGAAAAACCTGAAAACGAAGAAGAGTTCATACTAGAAGCTATCTTGATAAAGGCTATTTCTGATGAGGTCTACAATATCATGGATGAGAAGATGCCAGCAATTATCTCTAAGGCATTAAAGGATGCATTGAAGGACAAGTCTGAAGTAACCAAGGAAAGCACCAAGGATGGTGAGGACTTAGTAATCATTGAGACAAAGAGCAGTGATTCTCAGCACGAGAACCTAAAAGGCTGCGACTGCAAAGCCTTTAAAGGATGTAACTCATCAACCTTTGATGGTAAGAAGGATGAAGTCGCCACCTATCACTGGGTATCAACTATGGAGGCTATTATCTCCATTAGTGAGTGCCGAGTCAACCAAGTTGTAAAGTTTGCAGCTCACTCTTTTGTTGAGAAGACACTCCGCTGGTGGAATACAGTCAAACAATCAAAGAGTGTAGCATACATGGAGAAGATGAACTAGGATGATTTGAAGGAACTGGTCACAAACCAGTTCTGCCAAAGAATGAACTGGACAAAGTCAAGAGGGAATTTTTGGTTTTGAAAGTTGGGAGCCAGAACCACAGGCAGCAACGAGATGGCAAGGCTTGTTCCTCATATGGTCGCTACTGAGGAACGCGGGTTGAACTGTACATGGAGGGCTTGCCTTCAAAGGTTCGATTATTGTTAAAACAAACGCCTCCATGACGTTTGATACCACACTGGAGCTAAGTCGGATAGTATGGGATGGTGTGATGGATAAAAGCCAATAAAGGAGGAGCCAAAGACGAAAGGGTTCCTCGGAACCAAAAGATGTCGAACAGATCAACGAAAGCTTTCTGGAAAGAATATAAAGCAAGAGGATACGGGCATATACAACGAGTGTGGCAAGAGCCACTCGGGGCAGTTGTGACAACTAGTACCAAATCCTCCGGCAAATCCGTACGGCATGTGTACTCTCACTATTACTATGTATAAATACTATGTGATGAACAGTTGTGTGACAACAATTTTGTGAAAACAATTAACAGTTGTATATATTTCAATGAAAATTGAGATAAATATATAACAACACGTGTGAAATAACAGTTATCGAGATAGGGCTGCTCCTTCTTATCCATCGGTATTATAGGTTCAATTCTTCCATCCCAGATCAAATTCCGTCGATATTAGTTCTTCAATGAGATCCAAGTAACATGAACTCAAAACCAAGCAAATTGGGTCACAGACAAAGTCACAATGTCGATGAGAACCACAAGGTGTCAATCGAGAACCCTTCTAGGGTTTAGGTTTAACCCATTTAAGGACCTCATCGATATTACTTAGGCTTCTTCTAAAACTTATATAAGTTATAAAAATCAAGTTTTTATAACAAAACATGGTTTAAAACAATAGAAAGGAATGGGGACAAGTTACATTATGATAAGAACATCAATAGGTTTTTCGTAAAGGTGTTAACTAAATTTTCTTAACTAACTTATTATAATACTTTCTAAAATCATTTTGTAACACATAATATGGTTAAAATTTATAACATATTACTTATAACTGCACACCTAAGTAATGGTAACCATTTGTAAGTGACAAAAGTATAATAATCATGTTTTAATAAAACCTAAGCTTATGCTTTGAAAATATTATGATTTCCAAACTTTTATAACACGTGAAGGTTTTAAGTCAAGTTTAAAACATGTAAACAAAGAATATTAAAATGTATTAAGCTTAGCCAAAATTGGCTAAGTGTTAGTATAGTACACCACAAAGTGAACTAGGGTTAATCAAACAACCAAGGCTTATTAGGGTTAACCAACTTTAAGGTTAACTCATAAACACTGACTTACACTTATAAGTTGCAAACAACAATGAATTCAACATAGGACTTTGAATGCAACATCATCACAACAACAAAGAGTGCATGAATTTCTTGATTACTTAGTCAACCACTACAACCACAAGGTGAGTTCATATGCCCCTTTCTAATCTTTTGATTTTAAATGCGGGGCTGAGAAACATGCTAACTTTTTTATTTATGAAAAGTTTTAGTACATTATTTCAAATATCATGTGAATTAGATAATAGAGATTCTATCTTTATTATCATACTTTTATCATATCAATATGTATGCTTGTGTGTGTGTAATGACAATTATGACATATCAAGGATGATTCATGATAATATAACTTCATGATATCATCAAATCATTGAAATAACAAAAGTGTATGAGATTTGATCTTATAACACTTTGTTATTAACACTAAGATGACAATGAGATAAAACTGAGACAATTAAAAGAAATAACAAGAATGATATTCATGATAACATAATTTTATGATGATATCATTCACCAGATATACTAACATTATGTATTAAGACAGGCTCTTATAACACTTTGTTAAAGACATTGAGAACACATAACAGTAAGAAAAGATGACAATGAGACAATGATAATGTGAGAACACATAACAACAACTACTATTAAGCATGTTTGTATAATATCACTTCATTCATGTGTACATGTCCAGTCGTAAGTCCCTTACTAAATCGTTTACCATTCATTTAGTGAGACTAAACCGACGGTAACGTAGTGGTACAATAGGTTTGACAAACCGCCGACGATTGAGGTTGGTACGTTATTCGTAACATTATCATTGGCCGGTATCGTTTGACCAGTAACCGGGTTGCATCAGTCAGGTTTGGTAAACGACACATGGGTGATATTAATATTCAGACACTGATTGTAATTGTACCCTTCATTTCTACTAACTGGTAGACTGAGGAATTGATTTTCCCTCATGTCATATTACTGGTAATAGATTCGTTGTGAATTCACGGATTCTATGAGATTACAAGTATATAGGGGTAAATTGGAGGTATTGTGGTCTGATTACGTGAGAACCACAATGGTTCCCATTTATGCTCTATATATTCAAGTTGTAATCAATACAAATGAGTTAACTGTCACTTCTAATTATAGCAGTGAATCACAACAAACTCTACCATCGAGAGAACATTAAAAAGGATAAGATTTAGTTAATCTATTTCCTAAAAACAATAAGGGATTACCATAACTTAGGTCATGGTAACATATTTCTTCAATCATTTTTATTCTATACGTATAACACTGTGGGATGAGAACACATCATACGGGATTAACAGGTTGGATATCAAATCAGACATACATATGTGAGATACGAATGGGTATCCACAATTGCAATGCAGGTGGTGTTCAATTCAGTCAAATGTGTGGTGGGCTGGCAACTTCATTTGTGATTCGTATGCCCTATATATAATATTACTTGATTTGGATGACACACTATCTGTAGGTGTAACTATGGAGAGGACATTGTTATGAGACAAGATAAGACAATATCAATAAGACTTGTGTGCGACACGATGACTTGTGAATGTCAAATTGCAATCATTTCAATTACTAAACTTATGAACTCACCATCCTAGTGTTGACTTGTTTTAAATTCCAATTTTCTCAGGTGATGAATAGGTATAGTCACCAGACATCAGGGCATGAGCTAATGGGGCTTTGTAGAGGACCTAGCTTACTTTTGGTGTTGTGCATATTTTGGATGAAACGTCTTTGAATCACTTTTGTAAATCTTGTGCAGATACAAGATCTTAACTTTATGATTCTTTTGGGTAGATTTACTTAGTTGAATTATGAACATGACTTGTGTAATTCAACTTTGTAATTATATAGCAATGTCATGTTAGCATTTCACATTATATATCGTGTGCCATGTAAACAATCTGATCATTTTGATTATAACACGATATCTCCCCCTGAGAACCTTCCGCCCGACGGGAAAGTCAATCCATTCCGCCGGCTCGGGGTGTGATAGCAGTGCCTGGTAGGCACTAATTTGTGTTTTTCGATCCGGGATTTTTATCAATGTCCCTAATGCCACCCAATGTTTCAGCTGCAAGGGGTATGGACATATGTCCAAGGAATGTCAGAAGACAAATGCGGGATCATCAATGCCACTGGAAGGAAAGAATAATAAGAAGCAGAAGGCTATGGCCCGAGCCTTCACAATGACCAAGGATGATGCTATTGAGGACCCTGACATGGTCACATATACTTTTTCTATCAACAATATTTCTGCATCTATATTGTTTGATTCTGGTGCCAGTATGAGTTTCGTATCTTCTAACTTCTGTGTTGGGTTACGCGGGGAGGTTAAGAAGACTCATCAGGTATTTGATGTAGAGACAACTATTGGTCAGATGACCAGGGTGATGGATGCAATAAATGATTGATACATTGAGATAGAAGGTCATAGGTTCCCTGTGCGTTTGTTTCTTATAAACTTAGGAGGGTTCAATGTAGTTTTGGGTATGGAATGGTTAGCCAAATATGAGGCTAACATAGAATCTTGACGTAAGATGATACGTTTATGAGCATTGGATGGGAGTCCTGTAACGATTTATGGTGAGAAAGCGATGTATGCGCTAAAGATCATATCGATGATCAAGGCAGATGTTATGATAAGGCGAGGGTGTGGACCCTACTCTGCATATGTGATTGATGAATGTACGGATACGAGGATGATTGATGACGTACCTTTGGTGAGTAACTTCCCCGATGTATTCCCTGAGGAATTGCTTTGATTACCACCTAAAAAGGAAATTGAGTTCCAAATCGACTTAGTGCCGGGGGCCCAACCCGTTGCCAAAACACATTATCGTTTGGCTACCACCGAAATGAAAGGAACGATGCCCTAGCTACAAGAACTCCTTGATAAAGGTTTTATGTGGCCAAGTGTCTCCCCTTGGGGAGAACCGGTACTATTTGTAAAGAAGAAAGATGGAAGCATAAAGATGTGTATCGATTATCAGGAACTGAACAAATTGACCTTAAAGAACATGTATCCTTTACCTAGAATTCATGATTTTTTTGATCAATTGCATGGTCCAAGCGGGTTCTCCAAGATAGGTCTCCAATCCCATCAGTTGAATGTTTGAGAGCAGGATATTCCAAAGACTGCTTTCCGAACACGTTATGGACACTACGAGTTTCTCATTATGTTGTTTCGATTGACGAATGTTCCTTCAGCATTTTTGGATTTGATGAACATGATATGTCAACCGATGTTGGACCGATCGGTGATTGTGTTTATTGGTTTTATCTTGATATATTCAAAGAACAAGAGAAATCATGCTTGTCACTTTCGAGAGGTATTGGAGACCCTGAGGAAAGAGAAAATTTATTCTCAGTTTTCCATATGCGTCTTCTGGCTATGAGAAGTGTAGTTTCTGGGTCACGTGGCATTATGGTTGACCCAGCTAGGTGGAAAAGGCTACGAAATTGAGCCCTTCGAAGTGAACGACAGAAGTACGCAGCTTTCTTGGTTTGGCCTGTTATTATCGAAGATTTATCCAAGACTTCTCCAAGATAATGACGTCATTGACGAAGCTCATGAAGAAAGACATAAGGTATGAATGGGGAGAAACTTACCCAAGCTCGTGTTCAATTATTGCCAGATGGAAATGATGATCTTTAGTGCATGTTGATGCATCACGAAAAGGGTTGGGATATGTACTGATCCAAAGGGGAATGATGATAGCTTATGCTTTGCGCCAGCTAAAGATTCCTGAGGCTAACTACTCGAATCACGATCATGAGCTAGATGCAATGGTGTTTGCACTGAAAATATGAAGGCACTACTTGTATGGAGTCAAGAGTACCATATATATACTGACCACAAGAGTTCGAAGTATTTCTTCGAACAAAAAGATCTTAACATGAGGCATAGACGATGGCTTCAGCGACTAAAGGATTACGATTGTAATATTCTTTATCACCTGGTGAAAGCCAATGTGGTGGCAGATGCTTTGAGTCGCAAGACCGAACATCCTACCATACAGGTAAAGTCATACTATTAAGTGATAACGCCAAACAACCTGAACGAGCTCAAGCAGGTGTAACAGAAAGGGGTAGAGCCAGACAACGTGGGCTTTGAATGTGTCTTTGGACAATTAAAGAACTTTGAAGACAATGAATATGGTGTGAAGGTAGGATTTGGTCGAATGAATGTGCCCAGAAATGGTAACGATCGATCGAGGGTTTTAGATGAAGCACACAAATCGCGTTATTCGGTGTATCCTGCTGCTAAGACGATGTATTAAGATCTACGAAAACATTATTGGCGGCCAGGATTGAGGTCTTACGTGATACAGCATGTGAACATGTGCCGTACTTGTGCGCATGTGAAGGCTAAACATAAGAAACCCTACGGATACGTGCAACCTCTAGAGGTAACAGAATGGAAATGGGAACACATCACCATGGATTTCATCACCAAGCTACCGAGAAAAACTAAGCGGCATGATACCATATGGGTGATTGTGGACCATTTGACGAAGAGTGCACACTTCCTACAGATCAGGGAAACTTATACGTCCGAAAGGTTATCTGAGTTGTTCGTAAAGGAAATTATGACCCGACATGGAGTTCCCGTCTCCATGGTGTTTGATAGAGATACGAGGTTCACTTCCGGATTCTGGAAGCAGTTCCATGATATGATGGGAACGAGACTGAACATCAACCTCGCCTATCACCCTAGACGGATGGACAGTCTTAAAGGACTATTCAAACTTTGGAGGATAAAAGCATGAATGAAAGCTGCACAAGATCGCCAGAAATCCTATGCTGACAAGCGTCAAAGGCCAATAGAATTCATGTTGGCAATCCAATGTTGCTGAAGGTATGGCCATGGAAGGGAATCATTCATTTCCGAAAGAGAGGAAAGTTGACTCCTAGACAAGTTGGACCTTTTCGGATAGAAGCAAAGGTAGGAAAGGTCGCATATCGATTGGACCTACTAGAGGAACTGAACGGTATCCATCCTACCTTTCATGTGTCACATTTAATAAAGTGTTTGGTAGACGGGGAGTCACACGCTCTTCTGTATGAAATTGAGGTGGATGACAGACATAACTATATCGAAGAACCAATCACGATCATCGACATCAAGGAAAAGCAGCTATGGAACAAGACGGTTCGCCAAGTCAAGATTCAGTGGAAACATCAAAAGGGCTCAGACGCCACATGGGAAGCAGAAGAAGAGATGATAAGGTTGTATCACCGTGTGGAATTCATGTTCTCTTACTGTGAGTTTCGGTTAGAGGGGTCTCGTGCCTTCCGACGTTGAACTGCTGAGAGTGACACTCATTAGGGAGGTGAAGATTATCATTTCTTGAAGTCTTTGTTTGTTCTTTCACCATCCACGATCTCAATGTAGTGAACTGAGACAGTCAGCAACCGTCTCTTCACATTCATCCTTAGGATTGACATCCTTCGTAGTCTTATGCAGTGATCGGCACTGCATACCATAAGTGTATTTCCCCTGAACCTTCATGTTTCGGGAAATGTCTCGGTCGGCGAGGGCTTCGCCTCCATTACTAGGAATGTAGAGCCTGACTAACGATGAAGACTGACAAAGTCAACCTAAGAAGAGTCGAAGACCCGATTTTATTCTGATTTTGTTTATCTTCGTGTACCTAGTATTTCGTGTACAGTAGTATATCTTCGACCATTTTTGTGTATAATGGTTCGAGTACTCCTAGAGTAGTATAAATAGAGGTATTGTGTACTATTCAAGGATTGGATTCCCGAGGCATGCTCTCTAAACTTATTGAGGCACTGTTTCGTGTACTTCACTGAATATATCAAAGTTTTGATCTTTCGTCTTATTCTTGTGATTCTATTCCGGATTACGCACGTTGTTGAGTCATTTGATGCAGATTGGAGGCTTAAAGCTCGGTTCTTGATCAGTTTAGGGACCTACAAGTGGTATTAGAGCCTTAGTGCTCTTATCTACATCAAGGTACAAGCTTTTCAGTGCAAGTTCATTGCTTTCTTGTTCTACTCTATTCCTTCTAGCTTCTATTCAAATTTCGTACTCTGAATCTTGAGAAATATTTTTCCAGAAATTTTTCAAGTATTTTCGAGTTCAAATTTCGAAAACAACTTTTTCGAGTATAGGGTACAATTGGAGTTCGACTACAGATTGGTGATTTCGATTAAATGGGGATTTCGATTACACATTGAGTTCGAGTAAAAGGTCAATTTCGAATCGAGGTTTGAGTTCGGATACATGGAAAGCTTCGAGTACACAAGTTCTTCGAGTTCAACCGGTTCTTCGAGTACACAGGCGTTTGGATACACTGCAGATTTCGTGTATATCTGAGGTTCGATTACCCTTGGAATTCGAACACTTTGGATTCCGAATATTCTTTGGACTTCGGGTAGTTGTGTTGCTTCGAGTATTGACTGGACTTCTTACATTGTTTGGTACTTAGCACTGTTAGGGAGTTCAAGAACTACACTTAGAAAGTTTTCTGATTAATCATGGCATCAAAGAACCTTACCAACCTTACCAACCTGCTTAACTTGGATAATGAAATCGGCACCGGAACAAAGCCACCTAGGCTTGTGTCAGGAGATAACTTTCAGGATTGGAAATTCAGGTTCCAATCATTCATTGAGTACACTGACCCGAAGCTATGGATGTCAATTGAATAGGGGCCTTACGTGCCCATGTACCGGAGTGAGCTTAATGGATTAATTCCAAAAGACCCTGAGATGTATACGGAAAACGACATTCTTTTGAAAGAGAAAGACGATAAGGCATACGCCTCAATCACCATGGCTTTGTCAACTGATGTTGCTCATGGGTTCAAAGAACATCAGACAGCTAAGCAGCTATGGGATGCTTTGGTAGAGAGATTTGAAGGTAATAAGGACATGTGAGAAAGTCGCAAGGATATGTTAAGGCAAAGGTTCAATATGTTCAGCCATGTCAAGGGAGAGTCATTGGAAGCTCAACTGAACCGATTCACACATCTGATGACTGAGATGACTAGTGCAGGGATTGAGATGTCCAAAGGAGAGGTCAACAAAAAGCTCTTGATTCATTACTGTATAACTGGAATTCCAACTGCACAACCATCAAGAGAACCAAGGACATGTGCAAGACCTCTCTGAGCGAGTTGAACTCCATCATCAACTCCTATGACATGGACGACAAGCAAAGAGCCTTCAATCATGCTAGTTCTATGGGCATTGCACCAGCATTAGAGAATGCTGCTCTTCTGTTAGCCATCAAGTTTCAAGAATTTGGATCTCAGCATTATTAAGTTCCTTCATCATAGTCTGTCCCGTTTGAGACTGTATTTCTTTCATCAGGACAAGTTAGCTCAGTGCCCAAGATTAGCCCAGAGAGTGAAAAGAATCTGTTGCTCTTCAACTTTTCAAGGGATTTACGAACAGTTACATCGGTTTTATTGTTGGAGTGTTGGCACCAGCCAATCTCACTCAAGATAACCTAGGGCAGATTAACCCGGCAGATGTTGAAGAAATGGATATTCGTGGCAAATGGCAATGACAGTCTTCCATACAAAGATGTTCATCAATAAATATGGAAGGAACAGTTTCGGCAACAACCCCGGGAAGAAGCTGGGTTTTGATAAATCAAAGCTGCGTTGCTACAACTGCGACCAGCCGGGTCACTTTGCAAGAGAGTGTAAGCAGTCGAAGGTGGCTAAGGAGGTTAAGAATAAGCCGTATGAGAAGGTTGTTGCAGGGGGAGGTGCTGGTACCAGTAAAGCTCTTGTGAGTCAGGAGACAGATTCCTATGATTGGAGTGAACAAGCTTAAGAGCTAGAGATAGCCCTGAGCCACGTGTTTATGGCAGAGGTGGATGAGAAGCATAATGAGGTAACTGAAAATCTTTACTCAGCCACTTGCATTGATAAAGTTTTTATGTACCGTTCTCACAATGAGGACTTAATCAAGGTGGTCACCAAACTTAAATACTTTAACTTTGAATTTCTCAAAAATGAAGCACTTTTCAAAAAGAAACTTGACGCTGAAAGGCGTGACCTTTCACAATTAAAAGAATTATTAAGTGATAAAGAGTCAAATGTAACACCCCAAATTTTATAATACAAGTTATTTGAACTTACGAATGCGTGACGAACAATTAACTTGTAGGAAAATAGACGAAAAATAACCAAGGCTAGCATTACAGAACGTGTACTCGAAATGGTAAGATTTCGAGTACACCCATTTCGAGTACACCCCAGTTTCGTGTACAGGAGTTTTCGAATACGGGGGTCCTCCCTATAAATACCAGTGCCTTGGGAATAGTGCGAACCTTTGGTTGGAAGCACAGTTTCTTTTGAGTACTCGAAGTAAAAGTTCAAGAACATCAAGAATCGAGCTTTGATCGACCAAACGAAGGAGGAAACGCACGAGGATCTACAGGAGTGCTCATCTACCTTCAAGTAAGTGATTCAAAGATAGAAAGCTAGATTTTTATACAAAAGTTAGGATGGGCATACAAAAAGGGAACTTATGCATAAAGCTCACACCTTTATGCATAAAGTTCGGAACTTTAAGGTTCCAGTGTGTAGGTAACACCCTAAGGAACCTAGGACTAGCTCCCCAAAGTCTTAGATAAATTTATGAAATGTTTAATGACGAAATGATGAGTACACGAAATCATGAACAGAGAGTACTCGAAATCATGTATGTTATTTCGAGTATAATGTTATTTCGAGTACAAGGCTATTCCGAGTACAAGGTAATTTCGAATACATGGGTTTCGTGTACCCTAGTTCGAGTACACATGGATGTTCGTGTACACCAGGGGGGGTTCGTGTACCTTGGGTATTTCGTGTACTAGTATTTCGAATAGTCATGGATTTCGTGTACATGAAGACTTAATGAATTTCAAGGGTTTCGAACACTTAGCTAAGCTTCGAGGACTTGGATTCAGTAAGGGGAACTAGTAGACTACGGGGACTTAGAATAAATTCTAAGTCTAAGAATGGAATGTGATACGGTAATGTAATGATGTAGGTTCCTTGAGTCCTAGCTAAGGAGTTCGGCTAAGGAAAACAAGAGTCTACTATCAGGTGAGTTCTAGACGCCCTCTTTTATGTTTGATGTTTTGGGCTGACATACATGCTTGTTGTTATGTCTATGATGTTATGTGTTTATGATGATGATGAATGGATTATGATATGCCCTGACTATGTATGCAAGTTTATGTGTTAGCATAATGTATGCATGAAAGTATGCTAAGTATGATGAATGCATGATAAATGAGTTATGATAATAAATGACATGACATGATAATGATGCTAGCACATGGTATGATGATGACTTTATGATAACATGCTTCATGAATATAACTATGAGAATGGTTATAGAAGTATGACAAGGTCCTAGATTGCTAGGATGGAAGTATGATATGTAGGCATGACGACTTGATGTTATGATATGATAATGATGCTAGTATGTTATGATGATCTGCGCATGATACTAGTATGTTATGATGGTATGATGAAATGATGCTAGCATGTATGATGGTATGATGAAATGATGATAGCATGTTATGATTGTATGATGAAATGATACTAGTATGACATGCCTAAGATGCCATGGTTAACACTATGAATGATGTTCTAATGCTAACATGGAATGTATGATGATTATGATGAACGATGATATGATGCTAGTGTATCATGTATGATGAATGAATGAGGTCCCTATACGTGCTATAGGATATGTGAGAATGATAATGCTCCGGTACTTGTACTGGGTAAGTATGAATGATGACCTGACTATATCAGGATATGAATAGCCGATCGGGCTATAAACATGAGAGTCGATCGGACTATAAACATGAGAGTCGACCGGACTATAAACATGAGAGTCGATCGGACTATAAACATGAGAGTCGACCGGACTATAAACATGGAGCCGACCGGGCTATAAACATGGAGTCGTCCGGACTATAAACATGAGAGTCGATCGGACTATAAACATGGAGCCGACCGGGCTATAAACACGGAGCCGATCGGGCTATAAAAATGGTAAGAGCCGATCGGGCTATAAACATGGTAAGAGTCGATCGGACTATAAACATGGAGCCTTGTGCCGGCATAAGCCCACTGTTCATATGGTGACAGTGGAACGTATGATGACGATGATGGTAATGATGTTATGTGCTAAGGTTATGGACTACGTGTATGAAATGGTGTTTATGTTAATGATGTTTTATGAAAACTAGAACTCACCAGCGTAAGCTGACTTGATTTAGCATGTAGCTCAGGTTGAAGGTATGATAAGAGAAGGCATGGAGCTCGGGCATAGAGTCATACGATCCGGTGGTTTTGGCAAATCCGATGTGATTTTGATACAGACATGTTATTGATTTCTGTTTATCAAACTATGTTTACATTTCCGCTGCATGATTATGAAAGTTTTTGGTTTAAGAGCTATGCGTTATGATGAAAACCAACCTCTGTGAGGTGCCCGGTTTCGGGGCCTCACATCAAACTATCGGGACACAAGGCGTCGGATAGATGAACTCACTGCAGAGTTAGAACACCTTAAAACTTAATTGTCTAAAACTAAAATTCATGCTGACAAATATGAGTATGCTAGTACTGCGGTGGCCAACATGGTTGATTTCCAGTGTATGAAAAAGGAGAAAATTGGGCTTGGTTTTACTAAAGTGAAACCTCCGTTTAACCACAACTACTACATCATGCCCAACGTCAACACATCTGTTGATGATCTGTTGTTGAAATCAGACCGAATGTTTTATTTCGCCACTGGTTCTAGCAAACCAGTTCCTCTGACAGCACATCCAGTTGAGACCGACCTAAATATTTCTGATGATTCTGAGGTGTGTGCAGATAGTTTAAATGATACAGGTCTGAGGGGGAAGAAAGAATAAAGAAGTGATGGGAGGAGCATAGAGTGTTCAACATCATTTAGAACATCACCTTTTATTCCAAAAATTGATTTTGTAGGAAGATTTGATGAAATTAAAGTCAAACCTAATGAGATGTTTAAGAACTTTAATTCGACTTTTGTTAAGAATGATGTTGTTTTGGAATCAATTTCTCCTTCTTTGCATCAGGTAAACAAGGGTCATTCCACAATCACCAAAGAGACGGGTTCAAAGTTAAACCCTAATTGTGAACCTTTTGTGTGCCAAGGGGAAGCAACACAAGAGACCCCACAAGCCAAAATTGCTCAACTCTATCTCATCAATTCTGCAACTTCTTCACATGGATCTTTTTGGACTAGTTAATGTTATGAGCATCGGGAAGAATTCAGATTGTCTAGTCGTGACAAATGATTATTCCAGATTTACTTGTGTGTTCTTTCTGGCAAAAAAAGATGAGACACCAGAGATTTTGAAGAAGTTTATAACACTGATCGAAAATCAGAAGAATCTAAATGTTAAGGTGATCAGAACTGACAATGGCACTGAATTTAGAAATCAGACTCTTATTGATTTCTACGTATGAGAAGGGGATTGCTCGGCAATATAGCCCAGCTCGTACACCGCAGCAAAGTGGAGTTGCTGATAGGAGAACAGAACGCTTATCGAAGCTGCACAGACCACATTGTCAGAGTCCAAACTGCCAATATTCTTCTAGGCTGAAGCTGTTAACACAACTTGTTATTTTCAAAATCGTGCTCTGTTGAACAAATGCCATCAGAAGACCCCTTATGAGATTTTCTTCAACCAGATGCCTAAAGTTGTCCATTTCAAGTGCACTCTACTTCAGAAAAGGCTGCCTACCGGTATACAACATGAAGACCCGGATGATTGTGGAATCATACTATATCGATTGGCAAGAGATGAACAACACCGACGCCGGTTCCTGTCCAAACTGGCTATTTCAGTATGATTATACTTTTGAGCCCTTCAACACTACCTCAGAGAGTGCAGTACCGTCTGAGCCAACTGACAACTTCTAAAAGGGTGCTGATGTAGACTATTGGCTTGACTACGTTCCATGTGATCCCAAGCTTATTACGGTTGACCCTCCATGCATGTATGATCGGGCTCCTCCAGTCCAGCCAACCCCGATCAATGAAGTCATCCCATTAGATCTAGATACTTCTCAGTCTGTTCAGCCAAATCCAGAGATAGATCAAGCTTCTTCTTCCCACCAAACCTCTGATAATCCACTGTTCTCAAACCACATCACTGAGGAACATGGTGTGGATCATGGAGCCAAAGCTAGTGAAGCATCTCTACTTGACAACCTTTCTTCCTCCAGTGAAGACTAGATGAACCACATCAGCAATTTGCTCGATAATCTGGCTGTGGAGGAAGTACCAACCCGAAGCATCAACAAGAATCATCCTATGGAAAACATTATTGGACCTCTTTCAGAAGGAGTTCTCACACAAAGCAGGTCCATTCCAGCTCAGAACACCTTGCCTGAAAGCACTATCTCACGAAGTCAATCAGGTCCGATTAATTCTTGTTTGTATTCCTATTTTATTTTGCAGGACGAGCCCAAGAATGTCAAGATGGCTCTTAAGGAGTCAAGTTGGGTCGAGGCGATGCAGGAAGAGCTGATGCGGTTTCAGAAGCTCAAAGTGTGGAATATGGTTCCATTGCCCAAAGGGAAGCAGCCAATTGGAACCAAATGGGTCTTCAGAAACAAAAGGGATGATTCGGAGGTAATAATCAGGAATAAGGCACGATTGGAAGTTCAGGGCTTCTATGAACAAGAGGGGATCTACTACGAAGAAGTCTTTGCACCAGTCGCAAGACTTGAGGCTATACGGATCTTCTTGACCTATGCTTCCTACATGAACTTTACAGTGTATCAAATGGATGTGAAGACTACCTTCTTGTATGGAAAGGTCAAAGAAGAGATTTATGTATGCCAGCTCCCAGGGTTCGAGGATTCGCAGCATCCCGACCATGTCTAAAAGTTAGACAAAGCCCTCCATTGACCAGACACTGTTCGTTCGCAAGGATAAGGATGATTTGATTCTCGTCCAAATCTATGCGGACGATATTATTTTTGGTTCCACGAGCTCGGTGCTATGCAAAGAATTCGAAGATGTGATGAAGAAAAAGTTTGAGATGAGTGTGATGGGGGAGATGACCTTCTTCTAGGGTTTTCAGGTAAAGCAAGATCAGAAGGGAGTGTTGATTCATCAAGGAAAATATGTTACTGATAATCTTACCAAGTTCAAGATGTTGGAATCCAATCCTGCATCCACTCCTATGGCTGCTCATCCTGTGTTAACTTTGGATTCTTATGGTGAAGATGTTGATCAACACCTATACCACTCGATGATTGGCTCATTGTTGTACTTGACCGCTAGCCGACCTAACATCATGTTCTTCGTACGTCAGTGTGCCAGATATCAAGCAAATCCCAAGCCTTCTCACCTAATCGCTGTCAAGAGGATCTTTCGTTACCTTGTTGGGAAACCTCATCTCGGCTTGTGGTACCCTAAGAACTCTGAGTTTCGTTAAATGCTTACTCTGACAGTGATTTTCGTGGTTGTAATTTAAACAGGAAATCAACCAGGGGAGGATGCGAATACTTAGGAGATCGCCTTGTCTCTTGGCAATGCAAGAAACAGACAACCGTGTCAACATCCACTGCAGAAGCGGAGTATGTTGCTGCTTCCAGTTGATGTTCTTAGGTTATATGGATGCAACAACAGCTCCTCAATTACGGTTTAAATTTTCTGAACTCTCCTATTTATTGTGACAATGAAGCTGCCCTTCAGATCGTCAAGAATCCGGTACAACACTCCAAAACTAAACACATTGACATCTGGATTCACTTTATATGCGACTGTTTCGAACGGCATCTTATTCATCTTGAAAAGGTCCACACAGATGATAATCTGGTGGATCTTTTCACAAAACCGTTCGACACAGCTCAATTTCACCATCTCCTTGCATCTCTCAAACTAATAAGTTTTGATTAAAACAGTTTTGTAAATACTGTAAAATTTGTGTTTTGTTCTACCTTAACTTTTATATCACAAATTTAGGTGGAGAAAATTTACAAAAACAACAAAAAGATTTTCGGTCTTTGAGTCAAAATTTACAAAAACAACAAAAAGATTTTTGGTTTTTGAGTCAGTCTAATATGATCTACAAGTTTAGAGGGAGTGAATTTTAAGAAAACAACAAAAAGATTTTACATCTTCAAAGTTTATGAAAAATACAAAAAAGATTTTAATTTGGATGGTTAAGTGAAGTGGTTCAATTTGGGAAGTGAAATGATTTCTGACACTTAGAAATTCACTACCTAAAAGTAATTTCTAAAGAATAACAACTTTGGATAACTATAATTCACTAAGAAGTTAAAACAAGTTTTATCCAAAATGAAAGAAATGAACATGATCATTCAAAAATATTCATATATAAATAAGTGAGAAGTAAGGAAAATCAGATAACCGGACAGATGTAACAACTATTTGACTTTTTGCATGAATCTTTAAGTCAAAACGATATTGTGTTTCGATAAACTTGAAACTGTTTTGAAAAAAAAAACTAGGGTATTTTCCATGTTTTGTGCAAACAAAGAGCAGGAAATACTTACTGAAGCATCCTCTGTTATGTGTAAGCAAAGACCTGGATGTGTGATGTTAAGGCCAATGTGCCTGCAGATCAGTAAAGTAAAAGATGCCAGTGAGCACAAAGATGATAGAACTCCTTCTTGTTCTTGATTCTAATCTAATCGATGTGTTCTTTTCTATCCTCATCTTAAACTATGTTGAAACGTTTTTAAGTTTGTTGAAACACAATCAAAGTTTGAAACAAAAGACTTCACAAAATTGATAGGTAGCATGGTAATCTGGTTTTACAATCTGACTATTCAAAAACTTCCCAAAAGTAGTTTCCGAAAAACCGCTAGAAAACTTTTGATCATAAGTCTTATTTTTGAATTAATAATTAACGAGTGGAAATTATTGGTGGGGTATAATTATTTTAAGGTAGGGTTTCATAAAAATTATTTTAAGGTGGTCAAATTTTTTGATACAGATCTAATCTCACGAAATTGACCCCGACACAACTTTGAACTCGTTCAAAGTTTATGAGTTAATTTTATTTTTTATTATTTATTTTATTTTATTTATTTTATTCAGAAAAATTTAGAAAATTTTGAAAAATTATTTACTCAAAATAAGAGATACTCGAAATTATACTCGATTTCGAGTACACGAAAATCGTGTACTCGAACTCCGCCTATAAATAGTCCGAGTATGCCTAAAATCGAGTACCATTTGATTCGTATACGATTTTCTTTGTCCATAGGCGATCTCATATTTCGTGCTCAGTTTTCAAAATCCACTCCGACCATATTGTAGATCATACATAGGCGACCCTAGGTATAGATTTTGAGCAAGTTTTGACCGCTAAATAAAAAGTTACGGGTAAAAAACGTATTTCAAGCACTTCGTTCCGTTAACAGTGAGAATCTTAGACAAATCACCTAGAAAATCTCAAAATTAGAAAGGGATCTTCTCATATGTTGGTCGCCTCTTAATTCCGAGCATTTCGAGTATAATTTGGTGTTCTAAGGAGCAAAATTGAGAGAGTTATAGTGTTTTTGGTGTTCTCGAAATTTTGAATTTCGAGTACCAGTTTCGAATACAAATTTCGAATATGAGTTTTTTCGAATACAAGACCTTTTCGATTACTACTTAAATTTTCGAATACACTTCAAATTTCGAATAGAACCAATATTTTCGAATACTGTTTTAGTTTCGACTACATTCTAAATTTCGAGAACACTTTAAACATTCATGAACTCCTTAGTTTTGAATTGTTTCCGATTTCGTGATTCTGTCTAACTCTTGGATCCGAATTGAACTTTTAACTTTTGACCTTTGACTTTTACTTCAATTTTGACTAACTTTACCTTGTTTTATTTCAGATGGCTGATTTGAGGTTTGTCTCGGACCACAACATGTCTGCCTTTGTCGGATATCCACCGTGAATCATTCTATGTTCAGGAGCTTGGTGGATGGGCTTATATTATCTCCGTTGAACTATGCTATAATTGTACCGCGACGGCTTTATTTCCTAGTTTTTCGATTCAGTTGATTCGATTTCGTTCGTGATCGATTCCTAATGTTTATCCTACACATCTAGTACATGTTTAGCACTTATTCACATTGTAACACATAAGTTTGTTTTATTATTGTTTGTTCACCAACTTTCGTGAGACTCGTGTGTGTGTGTGTGTTTCGATAATTCCTCGAATTATCTTTGATAGTTTATGTTCGTCGTTACGAACCATTTGCATGATTGATTAAATATAATCAATCATGTAATGCACAATCCATTAATTCCCCGAATCATTGTTTTACGTTTGTGTTTCTGTTTGCCACACTTGGTTTCCAAAACCAATGTCCAACGTACAATTAAACATAACTACATGAAATACAACAAGTATGAATGTGAAATGTGAAATGTAAAAGATGTAAGAGTCACAATTAACCTAAAATTGTCGGGTGTCACATCATCCCCTTGTTGAAAGAAATTTCGTCCCGAAATTTGATTGTTGTCGATAGTGTTTGAGAAACAAAAATTTTCTAGTTGTCACATCATCCCCTTGTTGAAAGAAAATTTCGTCTAGAAATTTATTCGTTGTTGTCGGTAGTCGACGTTGTCTGTTTGAAGAGGTGGGGATATTTGCGCATCATCTGATCTTCATGTTCCCACGTGAATTCAGGTCCGCGTTTTGAGTTCCATCAGACTCTGACTATCGGAATCCGACTCTATTTGAGTTGTTTGACCTCACGGTCCATGATCTCTACCGGCTCTTCCATGAACTGTAGTTGTTCATCCACTTGGATCTCATCCAGTGGAATCACAAGTGTCTCATTAGATAAGCATTTCTTCAGGTTTGTGACATGAAACACATTGTGAACTCCATCGAGTTCGGCTGGTAGGTTGAGTTGGTATGCCATTGGACCAATCCGCTTCAAGATCTCAAACGGTCTGATATATCGTGGGTTCAGTTTGCCTTGTTTTCCAAAACGAATAACGCCTTTCCACGGCGAAACTTTCAGAAGGACTTTATCTCCTACCTGAATTTCCAAAGGCTTTCGGCGTTTTTCGGCATAGCTCTTTTGACGATCTCGAGCAGCTACCATACGGTTTCTAATTTGCACAATATTTTCTGTTGTTTCGTGTACAAGTTCCAGGCCTGCGAGCTAACTGTCGCCCACTTTCGCCCAACAGATAGGTGATCAGAATTTCCTGCCATAGAGGGCCTCAAAAGGTGCTTCTTTGATAGTTGTATGATAGCTGTTGTTGTAGGAGAACTCTACCAACAATAGGTGAGTTTCCGAGCTGCTGCCGAAGTCTACTACGCACGCTCATAGCATATCTTCGAGGGTTTGTATAGTGCGTTCGCTCTGGCCATCAGTTTGTGGGTGGTATGCTGTACTCATATCCATCCGCGTACCAAGCGACTTTTGCAATGATTTCCAGAAATTCGAACTAAATCTGGCGTCTCGATCAGAGATGACGGAGATTGGCACTCCATGTCGTGAGACTACTTCCTTAACATAGATTTGAACCAGTTTTTCCATTTTGTCGTTTTCCTTGATCGCAAGGAAATGTGCTGACTTAGTCAGTCGGTCCACAATTACCCAGATAGTGTCACATCCACTAGGAGTACGGGGTAATTTGGTAAAGAAGTCCATGGAGATTTTCTCTCACATCCACATGGGGATCTCAGGTTGTGTGAGTAATCCAGATGGCTTATGGTTCTCAACCTTAACTTTGGCACAAGTCAAGCATTTGCTCACATATGTGGCAATATCGGCTTTCATGTTTGGCCACCAATAGAGGACTTTCAGATCATGATACATCTTATCAGATCCAGGGTGAATGGAATACCGGGACTTGTGAGCCTCGTCAATCACAATGTCTTGTAAGTTTCCGTGATGTGGAACCCAGACATGTTCCATGAGATAGTGTACGCCGTGAGCTTTGACTTCTAGTTGTTTCTCCATTCCCCTTAGTGATTCAGCCACTAGGCTATCTTCTTTCAGTGCCTCAACTTGGGCATTACGTATTTGTTCAGGGAGATTGGTATGGATGGTGAGTTGTAGAGCTCGTACCCTCTTGGGTTTTGAGGTATTCTTCTGGCTTATGGCATCGGCCACTACATTGGCCTTCCCTGGGTGATACTTGATAGCACACTCGTAGTCGTCTAGTAGTTCGAGCCAGCGACGTTGTCGCATGTTCAGTTCCTTCTGCTCGAATATGTGTTGGAGACTCTTGTGATCAGTGTATATCGTACACTTTGTACAATACAAGTAGTATCTCCAGATCTTGAGTGCAAATACCACTGCTCCAAGTTCCAAGTCGTGGGTGGTTTAGTTCTTCTTGTGGACTTTTAGTTGACGAGAAGCATATGCGATCACTTTCTCTCGCTACATCAGCAAACAGCCTAGTCCTTGTATCGAGGGATCGCAGTATACTACAAAGTCATCTGTTGCATCGGGAAGAGATAAGACAGGTGCACTACAGAGCTTCTGCTTGAGAAGTTGAAATGCACTTTCTTGTTTGTCCCTCCAGAGATATTTCTTATCCTTGTGGGTGAGAGCTGTGAGGAGTTGGGCTATCTTGGAAAATCCTTTAATAAATCGTCGATAATAGCATTCCAAACCAAAGAATTGTCACACCTCAGTTGGGGTCTTTGGTGCTTCCCAGTTCTTGATCACCTCTATCTTGGATTTATCCACATGAATCCCTTGTTCATTAACAACATGGCACAAAAATTTGACGTCTCGAATCCAGAAGTCGCACTTCGAGAGTTTAGCGTTCAGCTTCTCTTTCCGTAACAGTTCAAGAGCAATTGAAGATGATCTTTGGGTTCTTCCTGAGTCTTCGAGTAGATGAGAATATCATCGATGAAAACAATGATAAACTTGTCGAGGTATGGTTTGCACACTCTATTCATGAGGTCCATGAATACTAAAGGTCCATTAGTCAGCCCGAAAGGCATGACCAAAAACTCTTAATGGCCATACCGAGTGCAAAAAGTTGTCTTTAGGATATCTTCCTCTTGGATTCTCAAGTCATGAAACCCTAATCGCGGATCGATCTTAAAGTAGTAACTCGATACTTGCAGCTGATCGAACAGATCGTCGATGCAAGGTAAGGGGTAACGGTTCTTGATTGTCACCTTGTTTACCTCACGGTAGTTGATGCACATTCGAAACGTGCCATCCTGCATCTTTACCGTCACACCCCGAGCCGGCAGAGTAGGATCGGGTTTCCCCGACGGGCGGAAGGTTCCCGGGACGCGATATCGAGAGTGATAATCGAAATGATCAGATTGTTTACATTGCACATGATATATAAATGAGAAATTTGCTAAAATAAAATAGAATTACAAACTTAAATTACATCAGTTAAGTTTATAATTTAACAATGTAAATCTACTATAACATCATAAATCTTCAATCTTGTATCTGCACAAGATATACAAAATTATGTGTATGATGTCCAAAAATATGCAGGTCCAAAAAGCTAGGTCCTCTATCTGTAACCTAGTCCAAAAGAAACAACTCTTCAGTTGACCTGTTCGTCACCTGAGAAGTCATGCAAAAATAAAGTCAACACATGGTTGGTGAGTTCATATAGTTTTAGTAATTGAAAATGATTTGAAAACTTTCGTTGGTAAAGACCCTAACCTCATTAACACCACATGTAATATCCACATCGGTATGCTTATATATAGGGCATATGTAAGGGACAAGCCCTAGCCAACATCCCACCACATACTAATATGCATATGACACTATTGTTAATGATAATTAAACATTTTTACCCTACATACCTCTGATTCAGATTATGATTTCCAAAATTTGATTTACCTTTGATTCTCTTGAGTTCATCATAGATACATGATTTCCCAAAAGTCAATGATAGAAATAAAATGTTAAATATTTAATTGAATAAATAATTAAAACATTTAAATCCAACTAAGACATGATGATTGGGCCTTATATGACTCAATCAATTAGACTTAGTTGTTGGTGGTTGTCCAAGTTGTAACCTCTCACACGTGACCCATGTCAGGCATAACTCACAAGGAGTACACCTAAACTGACTGGGATTTTAATGTTTTACCCTTACAGCTTGACCCAAAGGTCTTCTGTACGTGCGGGGACTTTAAGGATATCCTTTGGTTCTTGATCTCTTGATTCTCTTGATTTTGACTTTGATATTGATTTCACTTGACAGTTCACGTTATTGCCCGTATAGCCTGACTACAAGAGTCTTCTATACCTGAAGGGGACTTTATATGTGTGTTACACGTGGTCTTGATTCCCTATACAACTGACATCCACCTTAACTTGAATATTAATGATTTCATTAGATTATAATGATTTCATTATTTCCATGATTCACACAAATCTTTAGAATTTCCATGATTCACAATGATGATTGATTCTTGATTATGATTCTTTGTTCTCAGATCCCACACTAAATTTGATTTGCTCTGAATATGATCTTTTGATTTAGTTCCTTTGATTTCACTTTGAATTTAGATTCTTGAATTTGAGCTTGATGGACTAAGGGTTTATTTAGAGTTTAAATTTAAAGTATTACTCATAAGAGTACGTTAATTAATTTGATTATTGATCTGTATAATAATTACCTAGACAGGAGTCTAGGAGTATCAACAAACATATGTATGTAAAACATATAATAAATAAAAGCATTTAAATAAACAGTTTAAATAAAACAGTTTACGCATGCTTCTCAGCCCCGCGTTTTAAAACAAAAATGTTAGAAAAGGGGCAATGAACTCACCTGTGCTGCTACGTAAATGATCTAACACAAAATGCGCGCTCTTGTTGTAGCTAGGTTCCTTCAGTTCCTGAGTTATTTTATAAGAATTCGAATATAATAAGTACGCGTAATAGTCGTTGTGCCTAAGGTTGGGTCTTGTTGTGTGTGCAACTAAGTGTCTTAGTACTAAGTGTATCTAAGATCTAATCTATCTTAGTTACCCTTTTATGATCCCAAACCCATGTTTAGTTACAACACTTATAATTAATTTTACAAAATTTGGGCAGAGTCTCCTTTGTTTTCTGTTAAAATCCAGACAATTACATTGTCTCTTTACAATCAATTCCTAACAATTTAAATCACAATAAATCTTTAAACCAAAACATTACAATTAACATAATAAACTAAAAAGGAACCAATGACATTTATAAATTACATTTCAAATTAAACAATATTTTAAAAATTTATTAAAGTAACTTTTCATAATTTACAACCCCTTCATTTTAATTAAAAACATCATTGCTTTTATTAGAAATTTCGATACTTGAATTACCTAATCATTGATATGTGATGAGTTTTATTAACCCATTGGGCCCCATTAGGCCCATTTATGTCTTTGATCTTCCGTAACTTCCCTTAATGTATTGAATTAACCAACTAAGTGTCAACCACTCATGCTAGATTGTTAGGGTATTTTACTAAAAACCCATTTCCAACCTACACATTATGTTATTTATCCATATTGAGTCCTCCATAATTATGTAGTTTTATCAAATAAAACCCTAATTATAGAATATCATTCACAATCGTCACCCGTACGAACACGGCGGTAACTACACTTTTCAATCTTGTTTTCTAATTATAGAATATCATTCAGAACGTTAAACTTTCATATATATTCGTACAGATCGTCACCTATACGAATAACCCGTCGATTTAGCATTCACATAACAATATTCATGTGTTTTGTTCTATATGGCCTCACATACGTTTATACATAATAAACCTAACAAATAATCACATGATGGTTCTGTGTTGCCAGATAATTATCTGACTCAAGAACCATTGTTCTGAACTTTGTTTTCTGAATTGAATCTGAACTGTGATTTGATAACATGAAATGAAAATGATATACAATTGATAACTGAAATATGTACCTGATTTACGGTTCATGTACTGTAGAGATCATTGTTCCAGTCATGGTTCCGGCACTGATGTTACAGTCTCCCCTTGTTAGAGAAATTTCGTCCCGAAATTTAAGAATTGTTATCGAGTACCGCTTCCTCTTCAAACAGTTGGGGATACTTTAACTTCATGTGATCTTCACGTTCCCAAGTAAACTCAGGTCCACGTCTTGAATTCCATCGAACCTTTACAATCGGAATACGGCTTCGCCTCAGTTGTTTAACCTTGCGATCCATAATCTCCAAAGGTTCCTCGATAAAGTGTAACTGTTCATCGACTTGAATTTCTTCGATTGGAATGACGAGAGACTCGTCAGCAAGGCATTTCTTTAAGTTCGAGACGTGAAACACGTCATGCACACCACTGAGTTTATCAGGTAATCTCAGTCTATACGCCACAGGACCAATACGCTCGATGATCTCGAACAGTCCCACGTATCGTGGTGCTAGTTTGCCTTTCGTTCCAAAGCGTACAACACCTTTCCATGGGGATACCTTCAACATGACACGGTCTCCCACTTGGAATTCCTACGGTTTGCGCCGTTTGTCGGCGTAACTCTTTTGTCTGCTCCTTTTAGCTTGTAGTCTTCTTTGAATCTGAGTTATCTTGTCAGTGGTTTCCTGAATAACTGGCCCAGTTATTCGATTGTCTCCAATTTCAGTCCAGCAGATCGGTGATCGACATTTTCGACCATAGAGAGCCTCGAATGGTGCACATCCGATACTGCTGTGATAACTGTTGTTGTAGGAGAACTCGATCAGTGGCAAATGGGAATCCCAATTTCCACCGAAATCCAACACGCAGGTTCTTAACATGTCCTCTGGGGTTTGAATAGCACGTTCGCTTTGACCATCTGTTTGTGGGTGGTAAGCTGTACTCAGATTTAACTGTGTCCCTAGAGATTTCTGTAGTGATTGCCAGAACCTTGATGTGAATCTGCTGTCTCTGTCATAAATAATAGACAATGGCACACCGTGGCGCACCACTATCTCATCGATGTATAATCTTTCCAGTTTATCCATCGTGAAGGTCTCACGCATAGGCAAGAAGTGAGCAGATTTGGTTAAACGATCAATGATCACCCAAATTGTATCATGACCACTGGAAGTGCGGGGTAGCTTGGTAATGAAATCCATAGCTATTTGTTCCCACTTCCAGAGCGGAATCTCAGGCTGTTCCAGTAAACCAGACGGTCTCTGGTGTTCCGCCTTTACCTTTGCACACGTCAGACACAGACCGACGTACTCGGCTATGTCTTTCTTCATCCCCGGCCACCAATAAAACCCACGCAAATCTTGGTACATTTTATCAGCGCCTGGATGAATGGAGTATTTAGTCTTGTGTGCTTCATCGAAGATTAGTCTTCTCAATTCGTCTACCGTCGGGATCCATATACGTTCCCGGTAGTAGATCATTCCATCAGGCTTCGTGTCGAACTGTTTCTCTGCTCCGCAATTAACTTCCTTCTTCAAATTACCTCGGTCAAGTGCTTCTTGTTGTGCTTGAATAATCTTGTCACTTAAACTGGTCTGCACGGTTATCCCCATTGCTCTAACACGGGGTTTTACCCGTTCCTTCCGGCTCAAGGCGTTAGCTACAACGTTCGCCTTTCCCGGATGGTACTTGATCACACAGTCGTAATCATTCAGAAGTTCAACCCAACGGCGTTGTCGCATGTTGAGTTCCTTCTGATCAAAGATGTGTTGCAGACTTTTGTGATCAGTGAATATGGTACATTTGGTGCCATATAAGTAATGTCTCCAAATCTTCAGTGCGAAGATTACAGCTCCCAGTTCAAGATCATGAGTAGTGTAGTTCTTCTCATGAATCTTTAATTGTCTTGATGCATAGGCTATAACTTTGTCACGTTGCATTAATACACAACCGAGTCCCTGATGGGAAGCATCACAGTATACAACAAAGTCATCACATCCCTCTGAGAGAGATAGGATTGGAGCATCACATAATTTCTGTTTCAGGGTCTGGAAAGCATTCTCTTGTTTCTGCTCCCAGACGAACGGTTCACTTTTCTGGGTTAACTTAGTGAGAGGCAAAGCTACCTTAGAAAAGTTTGAGATAAACCTTCTGTAATAACCTGCCAATCCCAAAAAAGACCGTATCTCCGTCGGTGTCTTCGGAGTATCCCAATTCTTTGTTGCTTCAATCTTGGCGGGATCCACGTGTATTCCCTCGCTGTTGACCACATGACCAAGAAACTGAACTTCTCTTAGCCAGAATTCACACTTGGAAAATTTGGCATAAAGTTTCTCTTCCTTTAACAGCTCCAAGATCTTCCTGAGGTGTTGCTCGTGCTCTGTTTTGGTCTTGGAATAAATCAGTATGTCATCAATAAAGACAATGACAAACTGATCCAACTACGGCTTGCACACTCGGTTCATGAGGTCCATGAAAACGCTGGTGCATTTGTCAACCCGAAAGGCATCACCATAAATTCATAATGCCCGTATCTCGTTCGGAAGGCTGTTTTCGGTATATCTTCATCTTGAACTCTCAGCTGATGATATCCAGACCGCAAGTCAATCTTTGAGAAGTATTGAGCTCCTTGCAGTTGGTCAAATAAATCATCAATCCTCGGCAATGGATACCGATTCTTGATGGTCAGTTTGTTCAGCTCACGGTAGTCTATGCACATTCTGAACGATCCGTCTTTCTTCTTTACGAACAAGACCGGAGCTCCCCAAGGTGAGTAGCTCGGTCTGATGAAACCCTTGTCAAGTAGCTCCTGTAACTGATTAGACAATTCCTGCATCTCTGAAGGTGCTAACCTGTAAGGAGATTTAGCAACTGGGGTTGCTCCAGGAATTAAGTCAATACGAAACTCTACCGGTCGCGCAGGTGGCAAACCTGGTAGGTCTTCGGGAAATACTTCAGGATACTCTTTCACTACCGGTACATCTTGAATCTTCTTCTTATCCTTCACTTTTTCCACCACATGAGCCAAGAACGCCAAACACTGCTTCTGTAAACACTTGCGCGCCTTTATACAAGAGATGATTTTGACACTTCGTTTTGCTTGATCCCCTTTTACTTCTAATACACGTTCACTCGGTAATGGAATTCGAAGCAGCTTTTCAGAACAAATGACTTCTACTCGGTTTGAAGAAAGCCAATCCATTCCAACAATGATGTCGAAACTACCCAGCTCCATCGGTATCAAATCGATGGTAAATGTATAATCATTAAGTGTCAATAGGCAGTTCCTATAAATTGTACTAGCTGTGATCTGTTTCCCGTTAGCTACTTCTGTAATGTAAGGGGAATCTAACTGTTCTTCTATAGAATCTAATTGGCATGCAAAATCGGAAGAGATAAAACTCTGATCCGCACCAGTGTCAAATAGAACAGATGCATAAAAGTCATGTAAGAGAAACGTACCAGTGACCACATTCGGGTCCTGGCGCGCAGCTGGTGCTCCAATGGCAAAGGCTCGTCCACGAGGAGCTTGAACTGCTGGTTGTGCCTTCTTCGGGCAGTTCTTCGCAAAAGTGGCCTTGTTCGCCACAATTATAGCATCCGCCATTGTTCTGATTAGCTGGTGGAGGAATAGCCAAAGCAGCATTGTTGACTGTTTGGTTAGGTGTCATCCGGCAGTGTTGGACCCAATAGCCCTTTCTTCCACATCTCGTACATTGCTTGCAGGGAGTGTTAGCAATATGATGATACTGACACTTGGTACACAAAGGATGTGGGCCAGTATACTGTTTCTTGGGCACATTTTGTTGTGCCACAGCTATTTGGTTGAGGGGAGTAGCCACAGTGTAGTTCTTGATGAATTTTTGTTTCTTCTTCGGATGTTGCTGGTGATGAGGTTTCTTTGAGGACTCTTCCTTTTTCTTACCAGTGTCAGCCTCTTTCTTTAGAACTCCAGAGGCTACCATGAGGTCAGTGAGTTTCCCAGACAATCTCACTGCAGACTCGACAGTAGTAGGGTTGGCTGAAACAACCATACCCTGAATGCAGGCGGGGAGTCCACCTACATAACGGTCTATCCTCTTTTCTAAAGTTGGTACCATGTCAGGTACCAAAGCAACCAACTCATGGTAACGAGTTGTATACCCCATGTGATCAGCCCTCTTCATCACATGGTTGGATAATTCAACCTCTAGTTTCCGCAGCTCATTCTTGGGGCAGAATTCGGTTCGCAGCAGTGTCTTAAAGTCTTCCCATGGCATTTCCATAGCTTCCTCTCTTCCTCGGGCGTTGATCTGACCGTTCCACCAGGTCAAAGCCCGTTTGTTGAATGTTGCAGCTGAGTAACGAACCTTGTGGTGTTTGGGGCAGCTGCAGAGATCCAAGGTTGTCTCGATCTTCTCAATCCATTGGATTAATCCAACGGCGCCTTCAGACCCACTAAAACTGGGTGGTTTACATCCTACAAAAGACTTGTAAGAGTAATGGGATGAACCTCCAGTATTTCCACTGGCTTCCCCTGATGAATTGCCAGTGTTGTTGATCTCGTTGCGGAGACGAAGGAACATCTCCGGTGTTGCTTCCTTCATTTGGTTGGACATCTGGCTACTCAGTAACGTCACCAGAGCGATAGTAGCAGGATCCAGAGCCGGTGTTGTGCCCGAACTAGATGGTTGAGTAATCAATGGAGGAGGGGGAGGAGGAGGTGGAGGAGGTGGTGGTGGTGAATCATTTGGCGACGGTGTTGAGGAGTGTGGAGCCAAATCTCGCTGTGGTAGCTGTATCAAGGGGGCTGTCTCCTCGACGGCATTCTGATCATAACCTATAAAGTTATCGGTTAGTGCAATGATCAAATATGGGAGACAGTATGCAAGTAAAATCCTAAGTCCTGTTTTCTCTACATGCAGGGTCCCAAGGTTATAGTCTAGGACAAACCATTTAAATAAATGACCTATATTTCTCCATAACCATGGCTCTGATACCAATTTGTCACACCCCGAGCCGGCGGGGTAGGATCGGGTTTCCCCGACTGGCGGAAGGTTCCCGGGGCGCGATATTGAGAGTGATAATCGAAATGATCAGATTGTTTACATTGCACATGATATATAAATGAGAAACTTGCTAAAATAAAATAGAATTACAAAGTTAAATTACATCAGTTAAGTTTATAATTTAACAATGTAAATCTACTATAACATCATAAATCTTCAATCTTGTATCTGCACAAGATATACAAAATAATGTGTATGATGTCCAAAAATATGCAGGTGTCCTCTATCTGTAACCTAGTCCAAAAGAAACAACACTTCAGTTGACCTGTTCGTCACCTGAGAAGTCATGCAAAAATAAAGTCAACACATGGTTGGTGAGTTCATATAGTTTTCGTAATTGAAAATGATTTGAAAACTTCCTTTGGTAAAGACCTTAACCCCATTAACACCACATGTAATATCCACATCGGTATGCTTATATATAGGGCATATGTAAGGGACAAGCCCTAGCCAACATCCCACCACATACTAATATGTATATGACACTGTTGTTAATGATAATTAAGCATTTTAACCCTACATACCTCTGATTCAGATTATGATTTCCAAAATTTGATTTACCTTTGATTCTCTTGAGTTCATCATAGATACATGATTTCCCAAAAGTCAATGATAGAAATAAAATGTTAAATATTTAATTGAATAAATAATTAAAACATTTAAATACAACTAAGACATGATGATTGGGCCTTATATGACTCAATCAATTAGACTTAGTTGTTGGTGGTTGTCCAAGTTGTAACCTCTCACACGTGACCCATGTCAGGCATAACTCACAAGGAGTACACCTAAACTGACCGGGATTTTAATGTTTTACCCTTACAGCTTGACCCAATGGTCTTCTGTACGTGCGGGGACTTTAAGGATATCCTTTGGTTCTTGATCTCTTGATTCTCTTGATTTTGACTTTGATATTGATTTCATTTGACAGTTCACGTTATTGCCCGTATAGCCTGACTACAAGAGTCTTCTATACCTGAAGGGGACTTTATAAGTGTGTTACACGTGGTCTTGATTCCCTATACAACGGACATCCACCTTAACTTGAATATTAATGATTTCATTAGATTATAATGATTTCATTATTTCCATGATTCACACAAATTTATGATTTCTGATTCCTTGAGTCTCTTGATCTTTATCTTTAGAATTTCCATGATTCACAATGATAATTGATTCTTGATTATGATTCTTTGTTCTCAGATCCCACACTGAATTTGAGTTCCTCTGAATATGATCTTTTGATTTAGTTCCTTTGATTTCACTTTGAATTTAGATTCTTGAATTTGAGCTTGATGGACTAAGGGTTTATTTAGAGTTTAAATTTAAAGTATTACACATAAGAGTACTTTAATTAATTTGATTATTGATCTGTATAATAATTACCTAGACAGGAGTCTAGGAGTATCAACAAACATATGTATGTAAAACATATAATAAATAAAAGCATTTAAATAAACAGTTTAAATAAAACAGTTTACGCATGCTTCTCAGCCCCACGTTTTAAAACAAAAATGTTAGAAAAGGGGCAATGAACTCACCTGTGCTGCTATGTAAATGATCTAACACAAAATGCGCGCTCTTGTTTTAGCTAGGTTCCTTCAGTTCCTGAGTTATTTTATAAGAATTCGAATATAATAAGTACGCGTAATAGTCGTTGTGCCTAAGGTTGGGTCTTGTTGTGTGTGCAACTAAGTGTCTTAGTACTAAGTGTATCTAAGATCTAATCTATCTTAGTTACCCTTTTATGATCCCAAACCCATGTTTAGTTACAACACTTATAATTAATTTTACAAAATTTGGGCAGAGTCTCCTTTGTTTTCTGTTAAAATCCAGACAATTACATTGTCTCTTTACAATCAATTCCTAACAATTTAAATCATAATAAATCTTTAAACCAAAACATTACAATTAACTTAATAAACTAAAAAGGAACCAATGACATTTATAAATTACATTTCAAATTAAACAAGATTTTAAAAATTTATTAAAGTAACTTTTCATAATTTACAACGCCTTCATTTTAATTAAAAACATCATTGCTTTTATTAGAAATTTCGATACTTGAATTACCTAATCATTGATATGTGATGAGTTTAATTAACCCATTGGGCCCCATTAGGCCCATTTATGTCTTTGATCTTCCATAACTTCCCTTAATGTATTGAATTAACCAACTAAGTGTCAACCACTCATGCTAGGTTGTTAGGGTATTTTACTAAAAACCCATTTCCAACCTACACATTATGTTATTTATCGATATTGAGTCCTCCATAATTATGTAGTTTTATCAAATAAAACCCTAATTATCATCCCATGCACACACACGCGATATCTATCCATGCATGCAACGTATTGGATCCATTCCTCGTTTGAAACTTAGGTTAATGACCAACTAATCATTTCTTATGTTCTTCACTCTAGTTATAATAATGCTAAACCCCCACATTAATCAAATTAAACAACCATAGGGTTCGGACCCTGGTTAGGGCAGCGAACCTATTGCCCTAACCCTTAGGTTCGGCTGCATCTGAGAAAGGTAGGGTTCGGCTGCCATGGAGGGTTCGTAGCCTTGTATACAGGTTAGTGAGAGATAATGGGTTCGGCCAGAGAACTACTTTGGTTCGGCTCCTGACGTCCTCGAAAGTGGTCTAAGAAAATAACTACAAACACTAACCTAGACTCAACTTAATTACAACGAGTTAAAACCGAAAATCCTAACTAAACCACTACGACAGGCAAGTGTACCTATCAATTGTAGAATAGATAACGAAAGTCCGGATATCGAACCCACGAGACACTGACTTAGCAAAATAAGATTAGAAAATGATTTAACCAAATAGGGGGGTTTTGAATAAAAATGACAATTCAATTAAACTAATTACCCTAATTAAATTAGAAAAAGCATATTCAAATAATAATTATACTCTAAAACAGATTAATGATTTTAATTGAAAGAAATGGTTTATAATTTTAGGAAAAACCTAAACGAATGAAAAAAACTCTACTTAGGTAGAATTCATGTTTGTGATTATTGACACTATTGACTTTGTTTTATATGATGGAACTAGGATCTTAAACAGCAAAATATGGGTAATCTAATGGATTCTGGATCAATTACCAGATATAACCAATTAAGAAAACCTAATTTTGCAATAAACACACTAGTTAATTGAATCACCTCCCGGATTTTTCCAATAACACTTATGTACTCAAATGAACAAGTCACATTCCTGATTTTATTGTTCCAATACACCAAAGATGCAAGAAGTAATCTTAGAATGTCTAATTTGACACGAAACGACAATAACACTAAGTCTTTCAATTAACCAACCCTTCCGGGCAATTTTTATGAAAACCCTAATGCTAAAGATCACCCGACAAGTCTATCACCTTCCGGATTTCTAAACTTAGATACACAAAGAACCCTAAAAACATCAATTATATCTTTTCCTATGGCTAGTGATATCAAACAAGCCACAAACTAGTCATAACACCAAGTCGATGACCTAATACGAGTCTAACACCGAAAGACATTCAATAAACACGTATGGAACATGATATAAACTGATATAATCAAGATTAGATATGCAAAACTCATCAAAATGACACAATAAGATCTGTTACAAAAGTGTTTACCATCACAATTCCAAACAATAGTCAATAGTCATCAATAATCATTCAAACAATCATTCTAACCTAAGTAGAATCAAACAACTAGCCTAATAACATCATCATCAGTCAAGAAATCTCATAAACAACAGAACAAGATGAAATATAATACTGAAAATTAAGAACAAATGAGAACAAAGAGTAACCAAGATGATTTCACATGTAAACAAGGTCTTCTAGCTCTCCAATGCTTCCCAAATGGTTCCTCAAGCTCCTGGAATGCTCTCCTGCTCCAAAAATGATCGAGAATGGTGAATGAAACGGCTGGGGAGCGTCTCCTATTTAATCTCGCTTGAATCTTGACTTTTTTCAAATTTCAAACACGTCGCGTACCGCGAAGGTCCATTCAAAAATATATCGCGTACCGCGATGACAAAACAAGCGGGGAACCCCCGAAATCCTTAGCGTACCGCGAAGGTGGTATTTCTCCTCATCGCGTACCGCGATGACGTCATAATCATTAAAACTTGTCTTTTTCTCTTGATTTCAACCGGGGCTCGATTCCTTCGGGTTTCGAACTCGATTTCCGCTCATTTCATTCGACAAGCCTGTAAAAACCATAAACATGTAAAAAGAATCTAAAAATAAACTAAATCGACTTATTTACAACTTAAAATCAACTACAAACTATTTAAAAACCGGATGTGTTTTACAACCCATCAAAAATACCCACACTTGAACATTTTTCGTCCTCGAAAAAGAATTGCAATGGAATCACAACCAGAAATTTAGTTTTAAACTCAAAATTTAAACACATACGCATTAACCACAATTGTCAGTATTTGTATCCACTTAAACCAACAACTGATATCTAGGTTCCCTAATCTTGATTCATTATCTTTAATTGATTCAATCAACTATAGGTATTACACTCAAGTCATATAGATCAACCTAATCCTGATAAAAGCTTTCAAGTTACCATTACATTCGAACAACTTAAATGAATTTAAAAATCAAACCTTAGATGGAATGGATGAAGGTATGGGCATTTTGCTTCTAATTTAATAAGCCTAACTTAGTGGTGTTTCACTCGGTTGCCATCCGGGGTATGACACATAAGCTGCAGCTCTTATTTTATTTTTTTATTATTTTTTTTTTCTGCAAGCCCAGCCCATATGTGCCAGGTTTAATTTTAAAAACATTAGGTTGTTTGTTTGCAAAAGTTCCTCTAATCACAATTAAAAGTTTCAGAATCCCCATATTTCCCAAGACAAAACCCATTAGCATCATGAAAATTAAGTAAATTATACCAATAATAGAGAACCTTTCTATCAATTAGGCCTACTAACATATCCCAAATTAGATGCGTACGTTTAAACTTTTAAGAAATCATAAATTCCTGATTATACTATCATTTTCCATTTTAATGCAAAACCTAATTCAAAGACTTTTACAAAATTATATACAATATTTACAATCTAATCTAGAAAATTTAAAAATTCAAACTTAATTTACAATTTAAACAACTAAAAACCTAAATAAAAATAAAGAAAATGAAAATAAAAATTTGGAAAAGACTTAGCTGGTTTCATGTAACAGCCATGCATGTCATATCTAGAATAACACAATCGTATAGCATTCCATTCGCGATCGAGTTATTTTAATCCTGTTGATTGCCTTTCTACTACAATATGTAAGTTATCACTACCCAACTGGTAAGGGTAATTCAAACTAAACTGCAAATGAAGCTCTAAACAATCCAAACAACGATTAACTATATAAAAGAAAAATTAAAAATAAAAGAGTCAAACCTAACTAAAACTGACTTGATTATTTACAAATGACTCAAATTTAAAAATGAAAATCTTTTTGAATTTTTACTGATTATTTTTCAAAATTTACTAAAAATTAACAACTTATTTACTAAAATTTTCAAAAATTTACAATTTTACACAAATCTCATACCCACACTTAAAATCACACATTGTCCTCAATGTGGAATATGAAATAATGAACAATTCAACAAAAATATACAATTTACAATAATTACAACTTCCCTGATATGTGACAATTCCTCATAAGTCTTATCAACCGCCATCAAATCCAATCGCAATAACAATTAATTCCAACTTTCCTTCTGAACATTCACGATGAATTTGGCAATCCACTAACACTCACAACAAACAATCAACACATACATGGATAATAATAAACAACCATAAGATATATACAAACCAGTAATCTAAATACATCTGATTTCAACAAAATATAATCCAAATATATACAGACCATCATGATAAAAACAAAAATAAAGAAAAATACAAAAGATACAACTACTACTAAAATGCTGGAATCTAATCATGAGGCTCATCAGCATCTCCTCCTGGCTGCTGGGGCTGATTCGGAGCTCTAAGCTACTCAGGAATCTCTATCCCTAAGTGTGTCATAATAACACGCAGAATCTGGCCCTGTCTCTGCTGCTACTCCCAAAGACTCTCTAAGGTAATACGGGGAGGACGAGGCTGACGGAGGGGAAATGTCTGCGGAGACCTCAACGCCCCGTCTCGGGCCCCTCAGTCAAAAATCGGCGTGGGAATCTGTTAAAGACTCCCAGCCTCATAGCAATCCTCCCAATATAGGGCCCCAGATCTAGTCTAGCCGTCGCCCCTCCACGGCGAATCCTCGCAAATGATGACAATAATATGCAGGCGAGGTTAGCCGACGATGGCTAATCATGCTGTACATACAAAACAGGTCTAGTTGGTTGCATTTCTCTGCACCGGCCCTGCGACCGATGAGAGTGCAACTAACCATCCTGTGGACATATCTAATGAGTGGATCATGAATCGAGGACTCGATAATCGCACTCGTAAACGGTCCATCAGCTATGGACGTCCAAAACTCCTCCAGCTGCCTCTCTGTAATGCCCAGATCACTGGGCTCCCTCACCACTGCCCTCAGGCTCTGAGCAAACCCAGGCTCTCTCACCTGCTCTGCTGTGTAAAATCCCGTCGCAATCGCGAACTGCGGGATGCTCATGGAAAATGTACGTCTGCCTAAGGCAAACGATACAGCAGCAGGATCATCGAATGAACCTGACATATGACGGAAAGTCGAATGAAACTCTACCGTCAGCTCCATATACTGAGGCCACCTACAATCTAAAGCAGTCCTCCACTCGTCTCGAACTACAGCATCAAACTCCTCAAGGCGTCCAAGCCTCTCCAGTAGCTCTCGATCGAATATACGGTGGTGGTAATGCTCCATCATCACATATCGCTCGCAGCGAGTAGCCTCCTCTGTCCCCTGCTCGAACTGCAGGACAGTGTGGTCTCTGAGGACACGCTGATCTATAGGAACCGCCTCATCCTCGTCAATAGGGAGAATCTCCTCTGATGAGTAGCTGATCTCTCGAGCCCTCCTCCTCGATGAGCTCGAACCTCTGGCCCTCTTGGCCCCTGCAGCCGAACTCTCAGCTGCTCCAGACATCCTACAATAGCAGTTTACAAAAATACAAAATACAGAACAAAATTTTACAAATTTTACACTATACTAAGACCTAAATTGAATTTTATTTACAATTTTTACAACTATAAAATTAAAAAAATTGAAACCTATTTACAAAAATTAAAAAAAAATTGTTATGATTTATTTTACACAATTATTAAAATATAGTACAAAAATTTATTTACAAATGGAAAATTATTTACAAAATTTAAAATGTTAAAATCTAAATTTAAATATTTACATATGTATACTAATAATGAAAACAAAAATTTTATCTACAAATATTATTAACAAAATTTTACAAAAGATGTTAACCTAAATTTTATTATAGAAAAACTTAATTTTCTTTACAAAATTTAAATTTACAAACTTATTAAAAAATATATATATAATATAAGAAGTTATTTACAAAATAAAATTTTTATTTACAAATGTTTTCTGCGTAAAACATATGGAAAAAGTGGGTTCCGGCCGCCGTCGATTACCGCTAAGGGCTGGGCCGCGGTACGCGGCCCCTTTTCAAAACCAGGAAATCGATTGGCCTTCAATGGCGACGATCCGAACCCCATTTCATTCCACAATCAATACAAATCAATCCTAACTACTGATATTATTCTAAATCAACACAAATTTACATCAAACTGAAATTAATCTAGAATCTAGAACCTAAAATGGAAAAAAGAAAAGGGAAAAACTATACCTAATCGCGTAGTGAATCGGTGATGGTGGTGCGGTGATCCGAAGAAGATGGCGATGCAACGGTGATGATGACCGGCGGCTGATTGTGGCGACCGGTATAGCAGTGGTGGTGGATGCGACGGCTGGTCGAGATGAAGATGGTGAAAGCAGCGGTGGTGATCACGATCCAGATGGCGGTGCTACGGTGGTAGAGCGGTGGTAACCGGTGGCTTTGCGGTGGAGGAATAGTGGTGGTGCTACGATGGTGGTGTGGTGGTTAATGGTGGAGATCGGTGGCAGAGAAGGGTGTCGAGTGGTAGGTGGAAAGTGATGGTGGTGGTACGCGAAGAAACTACGTTATTTATTTAATTTTTTTTCTCCGAAATCCTCCGCGTATCGCGGAGGTGTATCTGGGTACCTCACCGCGTAGCGCGACGAGTTTCGGTGATTTTCAAATTTTCATTTTTTTTTAAATAAAATTAAATAAAAAACTGCCTAATAAAAATAAAAATAAAAATTCTATTCTAACTAAGTTACAAAACTAAATTTTTAAATAAAATAAAATAAAATTAACTAAACTAAAATAAAAGAAAATAAAAAAAAACTACCTAATAAAAATAAAAAGAATGAAAATTTTATTAAAACTAAATTATAAAACTTAAAATTAATTACCTAGAATTTACAATCTAAACCTAATCGAGTTACGATGCGACTTAATGTTCGGGTTTTAATATGCGTAGACGGTATAGGCTAAAATCGTACCGAATACCCACACTTAATTCCCGATATAATCCTATCGTTGAACACGAAAACACAAACATGCAAAAACAACGCAACCTATTTTACAAACTCTACAAATCAGGCACTATCCTCACTTACGCAACTCAAAGAGTGCTACTTCCCTCTCAGTACCGATCGGTCCTCCGATGTATAGCTTCAAACGATGACCGTTAACCTTCCATGTCCGACCTTCTGATTCAAGCTCAACTGCTCCGTGTGGAAAGACCTCATGCACAACAAACGGTCTTTTCCATTTGGACTTCAACTTACCTGGAAATAACCTGAGCCTCGAATCATAAACTAGCACCTGATCACCTTTCCTAAACTCCTTCACACTTCTCAACTTACGATCGTGCAACGCCTTCGTACGTTCTTTATAACTCCACGATCATGCGTACGCCTCGTCACGCAACTCCTCTAACTCATGCAACTGAAGAAACCGATTCTTCACAGCACTTGGCAAATCAAGATTCACACTCTTCAACGTCCAAAACGCCTTATGCTCTAACTCAACTGGCAGATGACACGCTTTACCATAATTCATCCGAAAAGGTGTGGTCCCAATCGGATTCTTAAAAGCTGTCCTAAACGCCCACAACACCTCGTCTAGCCTATCTGCCCAATCCTTACGGTTTCTCCCTATCGTCTTCTCGAGAATCCTCTTCACACCCCTATTGGCATTCTCAACCTGGCCACTAGTCTGTGGATGATAGGCAGTCGACACTCGATGGGTCACCCCGTATCGTGCCAACACCTTCTCCAACTGTGCATTACAGAAATGCGTGCCTCTATCACTTATCAACGCCTTAGGGGTTCCAAACCTACAAAACAATCTCTTCAGAAATCCCACAACTCCTCGTGCATCATTCGTGGATAAAGCTTGAGCCTCTACCCACTTCGAAACGTAATCTATAGCCACGAGAATGTACCGATTCCCTCGGGATGAAGGGAACGGTCCCATGAAGTCAATACCCCAAATATCAAAGATCTCAACCCCCTGGATGGGGTTCTGGGGCATCTCATTCCTGCGTGACATGTTTCCAGTCCTCTGACACGCATCACAGCTCCTCACAAACTCATGTGCATCCTTAAACACTGTCGGCCAATAAAATCCACAATCAAACACCTTCTTCGCAGTGTACGATGGTCCATGGTGTCCTCCAGTCAATCCCTCATGACAATGTCTTTGGATGTCTAATCCTTCCTCACGACTCACACATCTCCTCAAAATCCCGTCTGCTCCCTCGCGAAACAAATATGGAGCATCCCATATATAATGGTTTGCTTCAGTAAAGAATCTCTTCCGCTGCTGTGAAGTCAGACCCTTCAACATGTAACCTTCAGACAAGTAGTTCGCAATGTCTGAGAACCATGGCAATCCCTGCTCACCTGCACTCACCATTCCCACTATCTCTGTGTCTGCAGAAATCAAAGTCTCATGTGGGAATGTGTCTCCAATCATCTCCTCGTTCATCTTCTCCCGAGCAGGATCCTCAAGCCGCGACAAATGGTCGGCTGCAACATTCTCAGCTCCTTTCTTATCCTTAATCTCTATGTCAAACTCAGAAAGGAGGAGAATCCACCGAATCAAACGAGGTTTTGCGTCCTTTTTCGCGAACAAGTATCGTAAGGCCGCATGATCGATGTAAACAATGGTCTTGGAAAGAACAAGTTAAGACCTAAACTTATCGAACGCATACACGACCGCTAACAACTCCTTCTCCGTAGTCGTGTAATTCACAACTGATACTTGGACTTCTAACCAACGTATCAATTACATGTGTTTGACAGCGCATTTTATTGATGATAATTGGAAGTATCATAAAAAGATAATCAACTTCAAACCCATACTTAGCCATAAGGGTGAAGATATGGCTAGATATATTGAATATTGTATTATTGAGTGGGGAATAACACGGGTGATGACTTTCACGATGGATAATGCCACAACAAATGACTTAGCGGTTAAAGAGCTAAAGACTAGCTTACCGAATTTGCTTCGTGATGGAATGTACTTACACGTTAGATGCCTTGCCCACATAATTAATCTTATTGTACAAGATGGGTTGAAAGCACAAAGTCATGCGGTGGATTGTATTCCAGAAGCCATTATACACATTAGGGCATCATCTAAACGCCTTACCGACTTTAAAGCGTGTGTTGTTGATTCAAAAATAAAAACAAAAGCAAGTTTAATTATGGATTGTAAAACAAGATGGAATAGCACATATGATATGCTAGAGAGGGCGATTTTTTTAGAGAAAGGTATTGAATTATATGCTCGTAGGCATAGTAATTTCCGAAGTGACTTAGCAAAAGTTCCAGGTTATTCTGATTGGCTTGTTGCGAAAAGTTTAGCTAAATTACTTGAAGTTTTCAAAACAAAAATGGTTGAAGTTAGTTGCTCAACATATGATGTGTCCCATAGAGTTTATGCTGAGATTAATGATATACGTGAAAGCCTAATCGAATTGGAAAAGGAGAACAACGATCTCATTGATTTTAAGACCATGGTCTCGAGTATGCAAGCTAAATATGATAAATATTTTGAAGATGATCATAAAACAAATAAGTTGTTAGAGTTTGCTTCAGTGTTGGATCCCCGATATAAGCTTGAGATACTACAGTTTGCTGGTGTTGATGTTGAAGATGTTAAGGTCGAGATGCAGTTACTTTATAAGGAGTATGAGTGTTTGTTTGCTACTCCTTCAAACAAGGAAGAAAGTACAAAGGATGCACCTCCTGAACAACCTCGGACAACTAAAAATTCATGGATGGATAAGTTAGAAAGATCTCGAAGTGGTGGTGTTATTCCATTTACTCAAATAACTGAGCTTGAAAAATACATTGCAGATGGTGTGGAAAAAATATCAAGTGAAAGCAATTTTGATATTCTTCTATGGTGGAAGGTCAACTCGGGTAGATATCCAATACTATCACAAATGGCAAAAGGTAGTTTATATTTATAAATAATCAATTTTTTTATTTGATTCTTGATTGTTGAAGAACTTGTTTGAAATTTTATAGATATTTTGGCTATACCTATTTCAACCGTGGCTTCTGAGTCTGCTTTTAGTATGAGTGGGCAGGTAGTTGAGCCACATAGAAGCTCCTTATCCCCAAGTATTGTTGAAGCTTTAATATGTACTCAAGATTGGATTCATAAAGGAAGGAAACATATTAACGAGGAAGAAGATTTGGTTAAATACGACGAGTTTGCAAAACGTATTTATGATTGTTTTATAAATCAAATTTCTTGAGTTTTTTTATTACTAACCATTGTTTTTTACTTTTTTTAGATGTTTTTGATAAGATCGGGTCACTCGGGAATGATGAAGTGTGAAGACATATGCTTGCAAGTGGAATAAACCGTTATTTATTTTTAAGTTTTTATTGCATTACAGTATTAGACTTTCATTTTGGGGTTTGAATTTTAGACATTCCATTATGTGGTTGAATTTTAAACAAATGGTTAAGTTTGTGTCCATTGTTTTGTCACCATTGCCTGGTTACAATTTTTTTTTGTTTACCAAAGCAAGTAGGGTCTCATGATGACCTTAACCCGCGCAATAATGTTCCTCTAATGGACTAGATTTTTTGAATCAATTAGGTAACACAGGCCTTGAGTTTTAGAACCGAGAACCGACCCGTTCAGATCCGTTAAAAACGGGACCCGATACTCTTTAAAAATTTCGGGTCTCGGGTATTGATATTGTGATTCGTCGGGTCGCGGGTCGGGTAAACGCGAGTCGGGTAGGGTCTTACCCGTTTGCACACCCCTACCGATGTGGATATTTCATGTGATGTTAATGAGATTAAGGTTGTTACCCGAGGGTTGAACAAATGTTTTATGTACATATTTTGAACTATGACAGAGATGGAATAGAAGGGTAGGTAAAATGCCTAATTATCAGTAACATCAATGTTTTATGTGGCTTAGTATGTGGTGGGATGGCGTCTGGGCGAGTTGTAGGCTCGACTCAGGGGTATGCCCTATATATAAGCATACCGAGCTAGATGATACAGGTGATGTTAATGAGGTTAGGGTTGTTACCGAAAGAACAGGGTTTTGCAGAATTATTTTTTTTAAATGTTAAACTATATGAACTCACCAACCATGTGTTGACTTTATTTTTGCATGACTTATCAGGTGACGAGCAGGTTAACTAACAGTTATTGCTTTTGAGCTAGGATTTCAGTTAGAGAACCTAGCATTTTTGGACCTGCATACTTTTGGAAACATCATTATACATATTATTTTGTATATCTTTTGCAGATACAAGATAGAAGATTTATGATGTTAATCGTAGATTTACATTGTTAAATTATGAACTAAACTGATGTAATTTAACTTTGTAATTCTACTTTTATTTAGCATTTTCTCAGTTATATTTATATATCATGTGCAATGTAAACAAACTGATCATTCCGATTATCACTCACGATATTGCGCCCCGGGAACCTTCCGCCTGACGGGGAATCCGATCTAACCCCGTCGGCTCGGGGTGTGACAAGACGTATGGGCCCATCTCTAGGCATGTAGTATGGCCTCCCCGACGAGGCCTCGCAAAATATGTAAGCAATATAGTAGCGAGGTTCACCGGGTGGCGACCAAAAAAGCAATACAGGCAGAAGAGGTCGAAATAGCTTACCTTGTCCTTGCAAGAGTGGCGAGAAATCAAGGTGCTAGCGAGGATCCGATGAATGTATCGCAATAACGGATCACGGGTTTGTGTAGCCAGCCGCCGATCCGTATGCGGAGGAACCGCTATCGTCCTCCAATAAACGGTCATCTCATCCTCAGTAACGTATCCGGGCCTGGCTGCCTTAGACATGCCCCGAAGGAGGCCGTCAAACTCTCCAACTGCCACCTCCGCCCTGGAGTAAATGCCCATGGTGACAGCAAAATCAGCGACACTCATGCGATGTGTCGTCCGACCTAAGGCGAACGACACAACGTCAGGGGCAGTGAGGGAGCTCTCGTCGTAGCGGATGGTAGATAGGAACTCCATCGTGAGCTCGGCGTACTGCTGCCACTGACATCGCAGCAAGTATGCCCACGGTGGAGTCACCATGGCATCGAACTCCTCTAAGCGGCCATGCCGCTCGATAACAGCTCGATCAAATCCCCGATTCTTCATGATCTCTAATACCGATAGCGTGGTCATGTGTGAATACTCTAGGGTGTCCGTCTGGAACTGTAAGAATGTGTGATCGGGTAATGAATGCAGCTGAGGATGGACTGGGTGAGCGTGTGGTGGTGGCACGTCTAGAGGTGCGGAATAACGGATCTCACTGGGTGGCGGTGGCTTCCTCTGCGCCTGTGCCTCTGCAGTGGTCACCCTCCTAGCCCTCTTGGCCCTCGAACCCGATGCCTCGGCCATCTCTGTGATCATATACAACAAACACATATACAAAATAATTACAAACTAACTACAAACCTAAATCCTAAGTTATGATTTATTTAATTTGAAAATGTTTATTTATTTACAAAGTTGTTGTTTATGGTATTTATGTACAATTTTTGTTTATTAAATTATTTATTTGTGATCTACATATATACAATGTGTTATTCTTTATTTTTATACAAATTTTTATTTTAATATACAATTATTTAATAATTCACAAATATATAATATACATACATAAATATACATACATTTGTGTTTAATTATTATTGTAAATATAATATTTATTAATTTTGTACAAGTACAATTGCAAATTCACAAATTTATTTGTTAAGTTACAAGTGATACATACATATAATTATTGATTTTTAATATACATAGTTACATTTTTTTATTGTACGTATGGTCATAAGTATTTATGTATGTGTATACTTTATTTTTATGAGTGTTTATATACAAATAAAATAATTATACACATACATAATTACTTATGAGATTCTATTTTTATTTATTATTTATTTGATTAAAAGATACATTTAAATTTTACAAGTGTTTTATTTAGAATACATGATTTAAATTTAATTTACATTTAACATACACAAATTTTACAAACATATATTATTATTACATATACATATACTTAATTTACAAAACATATACATTTACATTAGTATAAACATACAAAGTAATATACATTTATTGTTATTGTTCAAGAAACGTATCCTTATATATTTTACAAGAATTATTTTATGTTACAATAAATTTATATATGTATGTATTTATGTTATATTATTGTTTGTATACAAAATACTTATACTTATTTATATTCAAAGTATATACTTATTTTTGTTTTATATAACATTATTTTTATTATACCTACACTTTATTTTACAAAATTATTTATTTCAAGTTATTTTGTATTATATTAATTTCTTATTATTTATTACAATAGTGTTTATTTGTATTCATTTTATTTTACATTATATATTTTATGAGTGTTATTATTATTTTGTTGTTAAAAGAATTACATTATTATTATTTATAGTTTCTATTTTTATTTATTTTTTTCTATTAGTTATTTATTATTTTATTTATTTTATTTATTATGTTTTATTCAATTGGAATTGAAATTAAAAAAAAATAAAAAAATGAAAAAGAGGGCAGGCACAACGCCTGTATGCCAGCATTAAAACCCAGGCTATGTGCCTAGGGTTTTATCATTGGAAAAAAACGGGGGTATGGCCACCGAGGCTTCCCCGACCAGATTTCCGATCACAATCAATCCCCAAAACAACCCTAATCTATTATAAACCTAATCTGAAAATCGAAAAAACTATGAAAAAGAACAAGGGGTTTACCGATGGTAATGAAGCAGAAGGTGGAAGATGGTGAACAGGAACGGTGGCGGCGGCGATTCTGGTCATGACTGGCGGAAACCGGTGGTAGCGGTGATGGCTCCGGTGATGGCGGTTTCTGATGGTGGCGCTCGACTGTGGTGATGCTTGTGGAGGTGTAGACAAGGGTTGTGGACCGGTGGAGCGGCGATGGTGGTTGACAGCGGCGGTGGTGCGGTGGCGAGACAGAGATAACGAACGGTGGTGACAGCGACGGTCGTGTGGTGGTGAACCGGAGGAGCAGCGACGTTGGTGAGCGTGGAAGATGGTGGTGATGACAACGGCACGCGGTGGTGAGCGAAGGAAGGAAGATTTAGGGTTTTGGAATGGTGATAGGCGTGGATTGAAATGGTGGTAGGTGTGGTGGTGACCGGTGGTTTTTCAGCACAGCAATAAGTCTACTCTTCTCTACATCTGTCAGAACTGCTAAAATAATGACAGGTAGATCCGAGTACCCATCAAGGAATGCATACTAAAGGTGAGGAGGCAACTCCTTTAGCTCTAATGATAGGGGAGCCTTAACAGATGGCTTTTCAGCCGGCTCAGAACTCTCAACCTCAAAAACTATGGGATAAACAGGAGGCTCCACTGCTAAACTGCTCGGGATGTAATCAAGGTAAGCCTCAATAGCAGCAGCATGGACGTCAACTCCCATATCCTCAACTCTCTCATCATCGTCACCCAAGTCTTGATCTCCCAACAGATCAACTCCACTAATATAGTGCAGGCAATGATCCATGGTAGAGAAAAATGCATAAAGAAAGTAAACCTGATCGTCCTGACCACTGGAGTTCTTCATGGACTTCACCACATCAAAGGTGACGGTGTCCTCTCCAACACGCAATGAGATCTTCCCTTCTTAAACATCAATCATCGCCTTCGCCGTGCGAAGGAAGGGTCATCCCATAATGAGGGGAACTCGGTCATCAGCCTGCATGTCAAGTATAACAAAATCCACGGGGAAGACAAACTTGTCCACCTTCAACAGGACATTCTCAACAATCCCCCGAGGATACTTGACTGACCGATCAGCCAATGCCAAACTCATGCGTGTAGGTGTCGTCTCTCCAAGATCTAGCTGCTTATAAATGGAATATGGCATCAAATTGATGCCAGCACCTAGATCAGCCAATGCATGGTTCACAGAAGAACCGCCAAACAAACAGGGAATAGTGAAAATCCCTGGATCCTCAAGCTTCTCTGGCAGCTTATTCTAAACCAACGCCGAGCACCTAGCTCCCAAAGTAACGGTAGAGAGTGTCTCCAATTTCTTATTGTTAGACAGGAGGTCTTTCAAGAATTTAGCATATTTCGACATATGTTGGAGGGCCTCAACAAATGGGAGATTGATTTTAAGCTACTTAAACATCTCCAAAAAAATGTCCATACTACTGATCACGCTTCATCTGCAGTGCGCGTGTAGGATATGGAAGCTTAGTCAAATCAATCTCAGGCTCCTCAGCCACTCTCTTACCCTTCTTCTTCTCTTCCGACTTCTCCCTCCTCAACCTATCAACTGAATACTCACTGCTCGGTGTGGTACTTACTGGGTCTAGCCTCAATGGCACCCCTGCAGGAGTCTCCATCTCGATCTCCTCATCCACCGGCTCATCATCAACAGGTATGACCGGTGGTGGCAGTTCTACATCTCCTCCTCAACCACTTCATGTGGTCACTGCCTTAACATGACCCCTCGTGTTAGGGTCAGTGTTCGCCCTAAAAGACCCTCCCGGTCTCTCATCAAATCTCTTCGCCAACTCTCCCATCGGCCGCTGCAAATCTAGATATCCAGCCTGCTGATTCCTCAACAACGTATCGTGATCCTCGATCTTCTGGTCCCGTAGCTTGTCTTTATCCATGATCTACTGAAGCATCTTCATCTACTGCGCCATCATGTCCTCCAGCTTCGTGTCTCGATCTCTGCTACCTGAGCTCTCGGGCGCGTCTCTCTTGGTGATCGGGATCTGGCGCGTCGGTGGCTTCTCGTAAGAGCTGATGTGGTTGCCCCGCCAGTTCGAGTGCTGCTGCTGATGCTGTCCCTGATTATGGCCTCGCCAATTTGAATTCTGATTCCAATTAGGGTTGGGATTGAAGGACCTGTTCCATCCAGAATTGATGGCCTCAATCTGTGCCTGATCAGTAATCGGGCACTCAGCAGTACTATGCCCCGCCGACATTTCTCGCACCGAGCAGCTGCCATCTTTAACTCCTTAATGTCCTTAGCCGGTGCTTCTAAGGCTGCAATAGTGCTCTTGTCGGGTGTGACATGGTGCATCCCTTGAGTCGGGATAGGCGGTGCAATAGTGGGCTTTATAGCCGGTCCAGCTCTCCTCACATAAGACCGGTCCTCATACTCCGCTAAGGCGAAATCCTCAAACATCGCCTCGCACTCTTCTGGCTCCGTCTTGTCCATGATGTGTCCCCCAGCAACTGTATTAAACCTCCTCTTCGTCTCCAATGTCAGTCCATTGTAGAACTTCTCGACTAAGGCCCAATCGGATAGGCCATGTTGGGGGCATCTGCTTAGAAGGGAGTTAAACCTCTCCCACGCCAAGTAATATGGCTCATCATCGTCCATTCGGAACGAATGAATCTGATCTCTCAGTCTTGCGAATTTAGAAGGAGGATAGTACTTCTTCATAAACTTAATCTGAAGATCGGCCCAAGTAGTGATCGAGTCCCTAGGAAGAAGATTCAACCAGGTCGCAGCTCGGTCTGCGAGTGTAAATGGGAACAAACGAAGGTAGACGACCTCCTCCGAAATGCCATTGATGCAAAAAGTGTCGCATGTACGCACAAAGAGAGAGAGAGATGGCCTAGGGCGTCCCCGTCGTCTAGGCCATGAAACTGCGTCGAATTCATGATCGTAGACATCACGTGCGAAGGGATCTGCCAGTTGTTGTTGTTGAATCCCGGCCGTGTGATGGCAGACCAGGCTACAACAACCCCCTGACTGGCTAGCTCGTGAACAGTCCGCCTCGGTGGCGGAGGTGGTGGTGGCTCCATGACAAGAGAAGGGTCAATAAAACTTACCTGCTGACGGGCTCACAGAATATGCTATCGTGAAGTAAGCTCGAACTCCGGCGCTCCCTACGATCGGGTGTGGGGCATACAACTACCGACACCCTAATCAAACAAGCAAGTAAGACTCAAATATGCACAAAGAAAAATCCTAATCGAAGGCACAAATAACAAATAACAAATAACAAGTAAAGGCACTAAGAAGAAAATAAAACTAAACCTAAAAAGGAAAATTAAGCTAGGGGGAATACGAAAATAAGCAAGTAAATGCCACATTCTAAGTAATCTTTGCTATTGCCTTGTGTCCCCAGCAACGGCGCCAAAAACTTGATGCATGCGGTCAGTATACTAAAAACAAGACTAAATTAAAGCTATTTAACCTAAGCTAAAGACACAAAATCTAATCATAGACCTATACTTAACCTAAACACCTAGTAATAATCGGAAATCCTAAACTAGACCGCTACTAAGGCAAGTGTACCTATCGGTGGCAGAATACCTGGTGGAAGTCCGTATATCGAACCAATGGACACTAGTATAACAAACTAACCTAGACTGTGGACAAAATAAAGTAAAAGAGGAGGGTTTTGGTGCAACTCTAACAACCTAATCAGACTAAGACTGACTAAACTACTAACTAAACTCTAAAACAGCAACTGAAACAGGACCTGTAAATCAAATCTAACTGCAGTGAGGAAAAATGTTATGCCTAGGCCGGGAATCAAAAGTCTGACACGTGATGACTTGGACTGACTTATGGACGGATGAAGACTAGGATCTTTAAGGAACAGACTAAAGATAACCTAATGGGACCCAGATCAGATACCAGGAAACTCCAATGGAAATCCTATGACTGTAATGTATGCACTAGTCTACCGTGTCACCTTCCGGATTTTCCCGATATGCAATTGCACTCCAACGGGAGAATCACCTCCCGGATTTCTCCACCCATTTGTATCCTAAGACACTAGAGAGCTATAAAGGTGACAACTTTGACATGGATTGATACTAACACTAAGTAGATCTAAGACAACGCCCTCCCGGGTCTTTTAACTTAAATATCCCAAGTTAAAGAGACCAACCATCTAACCTATCACCTCCCGGATTTCTAGGTTAGGTCACACATGTAAATAACAACACTTAATGAAGTCTAATCCTATGGAATGTGATCAACACCCCATAATCTAACCTAAAACACAAAGTAATATGCCTAACATGCATCTATGTGTGGAAAGACCTTCCTAGACACAGATGGATCAAACACTCATCAAGTGAAATCATTCAACATATGCATAAACCATCAAATTTCATAACCTTATAGCTGAATACATAGCATATAACATCCATAATCATAAATCATGTCCAACATCATCAAGATCAAAACTTTATCATCCCAAACCAAGATATATCCCTAGATCTAGCCAACCAACATCTCAACAGTAACAAAACAGATCTGAATATAGTCTAGATGCATGAAAAACTACTGATTCAAACTAAGAACATGAAAAGATAAAGAAAAATACTCAAACAAGCTTCCTTCTTCACTTCAACAAGCCCTAATCAAGCCAAATCCTCCATGGTTAAGCTCCAGCAGCTCCAAGGCATGATTAGGGTTCCAAAATCGTAGAAGAAGACACTCAAAACGCCTGGAAAGCGTCCCATTTATAGAAGGCATGAAAATTAGGGTTTTGGCTAAAAAATCATCTGGGGCGTACCGCCTAGCAGGCAAGAATGAGGCTAGGCGGTACACGCGAGACAAAAGAGTCGGGTGGCTGATGATAGCAGGCGCAACGCCTGCGGCTGGTGCTTCTGACTAGGCATAGCGCACGGATCAGAGGGTAGTCAGGGAATTTTCCCAGGCGTACCGCCTGGGACCAAGCACCCTCGCTAGGCGTACCGTCTAGGGCAGAAATCTTCGTTTTCTTCGCTCGTTCACCCGCACTCGATTCCGATGCCCGTTTGCCCTCGTTTCAGCTCCTCCAGGACACATTCCTGCACGAAAACACTAAAGTGTAAAAAGGAACTAAAACCAACTTGAAATATTTACAAAACTAACGAAAACAGACTCAAATATGTACAAAAACGGATGTGTTAAACTAACACATCAATGATGCACACAATATTCTTCAGGAATGTGGTCTGATAACAGTGGATTATCAAAATTTTGATGGGAAGAAGATGAAGCTTGATCTGTCTCTGGGATTTGCTAAACTGACTGAGAAGTATCCGTCAAAAGCTTGGGATCACATGGAATGTAGTCAACCCGATAGTCTATGTCATCACCCTTGTAAAAGTTGTCAGTTGGTTCAGATGGTCCTGCACTCCCTGATGTAGTGCTGAAGGGCTCGAAAGTTGAATCATATTGAAATAGCCAGTTTGGACCAGAATTGGTGTCGGTGTTGTTATTCTCTTGCCAATCGATATAGTATGACTCCACAATCATCCGGGTCTTCTTGTTGTATACCCGGTAGACAGCTTTCTCTGATGAATAGCCCACAATGTAACATTCATCAGTCTTGTCATCAAACTTATGATTCGGCTCAGTATGGAGGAGAGTACACGGACATACGAACGACTTGAAATGACCAACTTTAGTCTTCTGGTTGAAGAAAATCTCATAAGGGGTCTTCTGATGGCGTTTGTTCAATAGTGCATGATTTTGAAAATAACAAACTGTGTTAACAGCTTTAGCCAGAAGAATATTGGTAGCTTCGATTCTGACAGCATGGTCCGTGCAGCTTCGATGAGCGTTATGTTCCTTCTTTCAGCAACTCCATTTTCTGAGGTGTACGAGCTGCACCTTATTGCCAAGCAATCCCCTTTTCATCGCAGAATTCAATAAGTGTCTGATTTCTAAACTCAGTGCCATTGTCAGTTCTGATCACGTTAACCTTTAAATTCTTCTGATTTTCGATCAGGGTGATAAACTTGTTCAGATACTCTGGTGTCTCATCTTTCTTGTCCAGAAAGAACACCCAAGTAAATCTAGAATAATCATCTGTCACAACTAGACAATATGACTTCTTCCCGATGCTCATAATGTTGGTAGGTCCAAAGAGATCCATATGAAGAAGTTGCAGAATTGATGAGCTTGAATTGAATAATTTAGTCTTGTGGGGTCTCTTGTGTTGCTTCCCCTTGGCACACGCGATGCACTTCTCAATTGTGGATATGTCTTTAGAAGGTAAGCCAATAACGTGATCTCCCTTAGCAAGTCGGTTGAGATTCTTCAGGTTGATGTCACCCAGTCGGCGATGCCAAAGTAAACAGTCATACTCTGATGCTTTTGAGAAAAAGCAGATGTTCTCTGTGAATGAATTTGAATTCATATTGATTATGTAGGCGTTGTTGATTCTCATAATTCTCATCAAGATCCACTTCTCAGGCACAATAAATCTGGGATTTAGAATGAGACATTCCTTGTTTGTGAAGTGTGTTGAGAATCTCTTGTCACATATCTGAGAAACACTCAATAAGCTGTGATTGAGCTCTTCAACGTAGTACACATCCTCAAAGCTCAGAGTTCCATTAATGATTGTGCCCTTCATGCTTATATTCCCTCCCTTGTCTTCTGCAAATGAGACATATCCTCCATTGAACGGTGTAACTTCATGCAACTGAGAGAAATCCCCAGTCATATGCCGGGAGCAGCCACTATCCACATACCAAACATTTTTTAGCTTATTTGGCCGTCCCTGCATCACACACACAATCAATGAGAAATGGGTACCCAAACCATAACAGGTTTCGGTACAGGTGGAACAACAGGTCCTTTCTTAATGACCCCTTTGGGTCTGACTGATTGGCCCCCTGATGATTTTGGGCCTTGCATCACTGTCATGACCAATTGGTTTTGAAGATGGTTTCACTTGCGACTTACTCTTCCAGTGTGATTTACTTTTACTTTTAAAAACATTTGATTTTTGCTTCTAAAAAACATATTGATTTTGTTTAAATGGTTTGGTCTTCTTGGCAGTGGGGGGATTTTGAGGTACCTTCTGAGGTGTCACCCTAGGCTTTGAGGATTGGTCAGTCCTCATTGATCTGATAGTAGGTTTGACCTTGGGTGTGACCTTCTGATTCTTCCCAAAAATGAATTCAGTAGATCTGTGTAGACAATTTCTGGCAAAGTGGCCTGGCGTACCATATGCAAAACAACATATGGTACAAGAAATTCTTTTAGGTCAAATGGCTTTACATCACAATCACCGTGACCAGAGGAAGTACTCGCAGAGGCTTGTTCCAATGACCCGGTTGGAACAAAAGGTTCACAGTTAAGGTTCAACTTTGTACCTGACTCTTTGGTGATTGTGGAATGAGCCCTGTTCACCTGATGCAAAGAAGAAGAAATTGATTCAAAAATGACATCATTCCTAAAAAAAGTAGAATTAAAGTTCTTAAACATCTCATTAGGTTTGATTTTAATTTCATCAAATCTTCCAACAAAATCAGTTTTTGGAATAAAAGGTGGTGTTCTAAATGATGTGGAACACTCTGTGCTCCTCCAAGCACTTATTTCTTCATTCTTCCCCCTCGAACCTGTATCATTTAACCTATCTGCACACACCTCAGAATCATCATAAATATTAGGGCCGGTCTCAACTGGATCTGCTGTCAGAGGAACTGGTTTGCTAGAACCAGTGACGAAATCACACCTTCAGTCTGATTTCAACAATAGATCATCAACAGATGTGTTGATGTTGGGCATGATGGAGCAGTTGTGGTTAAACGGAGGTTTCACCTTAGTAAAACCAAGCCCAATTTTCTCCTTTCTCCTACACTGGACATCAATCATATTGGCCACCGCAGTACTAGCATACTCATACTTATCAGCTTGAATTTTAGTTTTCGACAATTGAGACTTTAGATGATCCAACTCTGAAGTGAGTTCATCTATCTGACGCCTTGCGTCCCGATAGTTGGACTCTTTATCACTTAATAATTCTTTTAATTGTGAACTCTCACGCCTTTCAGCATCATGTTTCTTTTTGAAAAGTGCTTCATTTTTGAGAAATTCAGAGTTAAAGTACTTAAGTTTGGTGACCTCCTTGATTAAGTCCTCATTGTGAGAACGGTATTTAAAAACTTTATCAATGCAAGAAGTTGAGCAAAGATTTTGGGTTACCTCATTTTGCTTCTCATCCACCTCTACCATAAATGCATGACTCAGGGTCATCTCCAATTCCTGTACTTTATCAATCCAATCATAGGAGTCTATCTCCTGAATCACCAAGGCTTTAGACGTGCTAGAACCTCCCCCAGCAACAGCCTTCTCATCCGGCTTCTTCTCACCCTCCTTCGCCGCCTTTGGCTGTTTGCACTCCCTTGCAAAGTGACCCGGCTGGTCACAATTGTAGCATCGCAGCTTTGATTTATCAAATCCCAGTTTCTTCCCTGGGTTGTTGCCGAAGCTATTCCTTCCTTATTTCGTGATGAACTTATTTGCACGGAAGACTGCCATTAGAGGTGGCCAAACCGGTTTTTTTTCATGAACCGAAACCGGTTCCAAACCGGTTCCTGAGACCCATCGGTTCCTCCAAACCGGTTCCACACAAGACCCGAAACGGTTCCGTACCGGGTTCCACTCACAAAGAACCCTATTCGGTGTACCCGGTTAGGGTAGGGTCCCAAACCGGTTCCTGTTTTAGAACCGGTTCCAAACCGGTTCCACTTGTTTTTTTTCCTTAAACTATAAACTAATAATTTATAAACCCTAATAAAACCTTAACCTAATAATTAATAAACCCTAATAAAACCTTAAACTTATTAATAAACCTTAAACAAATCAAAGATAAAACCTTAAATAAATAAAAACTTAAACTATTATTTAATTTGATTAGTTTAGGGTTTTATTAATTAATAGTGTTAGGATTGATTAGTTTAAGGTTTAGGTTTGATTTGTTTAAGGTTTAATTAGGGTTTATTAATTAATTATTAGTTAAATGTTTGATAAGTTTAAGCTTTTATTAGGTTTGATTTGTTTAAGGTTTTATTAGGGTTTAATTAATTATTAGTTAAAGGTTTGATTAGTTTTTTATTTGGTTTGATTTGTTTAAGGTTTAGGTTTGATTTGTTTAAGGTTTTATTAGGGTTTTATTAATTTTTGTATTAAAATTTATGAATTGGTTAATAATAACAAATGTTAAAAACAAACATAAATTCATTAATTATTTTAAGTGGTTTAAAAACAAAAGAAAAGTTACAAACAACTAATAAAACATTAAAATCAAAGATTTGTTTTGTTTTGTTGCGAACGACTGAAGTTAGCTTCAAATGCGAGTTCTTCGTCGGATAGGCCGGTTAATAAGCCTTCTTCAACTTCTTCGTCATGTACTTTTACTTCAATGGATGTTTCATCTTTGAGGGTTGTTTGATCTTGAATACGATCGATCGAGTCCAAATGATCCTTTAAACATATGCACATTTCTACCGACTCGGGAGTGAGTTTTGTTCTTCTTAACGATAAGACCCTGCCACTAAGAGAAAATGTAGATTCCGAAGCTGCCGTGGAAGCTTGGACAGTTAGTAAATCACGGGCCATGGCGGCAAGAATCGGAAACTCGGATTCCTTTGCTTTCCACCAAGCCAAAATATCAAAATTGCGATATGACTCGGCCGTCATATCAGATGAGTAATCCGTACCACTATGCCAGCCGAGTTCGCTTGAAGGGGTATTACCCCTTTGATGTTTAGCCGTGACGTTTCGAACCGTGTTCAATAGGTTAACCATCGGATCTCGTGCTCGAGAAGCACTCGAACTTGATGAGGAACCAGGGGTGGGCATATGTATGTTGGAACTATATTTAATCAAATAAAAGTCATACATAGATTGTAAATTATTAGTAAAAACTTTTTTTGCTTCGGTTGAAAAGCTTGGGTATATCTCATGTATGTCAAGAGCATCATAAATTTCGTCTATCAAGCATTCCACCCCTGTAACATTTAAAATTGGGTTTAAAGCGGCCGCGCAAGTACAAAACGGGTGGTAATTCAAGAAAATACTTTAGTAATTTATTTCGCATCGGTAATATCATGTTAGAAAACATTTCATTTTTATTTTCAAAATTTTTAAAGTTTGTAACCATTAAAAATAACTCCGAAAGAACCAAAGAACTAGTCGGGTAATAAGTCCCTGATAGTTTAGTAGTTGATGATTTAAAAACTTCAAGAAATTCAGATAATAATTGGATATTATCCCAAGAACTATCCAAAAATGCGTCGACATAACTCCGGTCGACGAGACTTGCATGAAACATTTGCAAAGTATCTTTTTGTTGTAAAGCACTTTCAAGCATTAGGCAAGTGGAATTCCATCTATGAGGTACATCCCAATTTGCACCCAAAGCAGCCCTCCCCGTATCTTTACTAAATTTCCTATATGCCATATGTCGTTTCCTACTCTTTTTAAAAATATCATGTAGCATTTGTCTACAAACGTTTATAAATGTTGTAACATCATCAGTGCCAATACCGTCTTGCAGAATTAAATTTATTATATGTGCAACACATCTTCAGTGAAAAAATACACCATTACATAACGGCAAATATTTTAGTTTTAATTTATCAACCGCCGTCGTATTGTTTGAAGCGTTATCAAATGCCATTGAAAATATTTTTTTTCTAACTTAAACGACGTTATTACATAATCTAAAATTTGAAATAAAAGGTCACCGGTATGTGGATACGGAAAAAGTTCAAAAGCAATGGTGCGTTTCATCATTATCCATGATGACGGTTCTACCCAATGAGCGGTGACGCAAACGTAGGATTTGGGTAGATTATGTGGAGCCGACCAAACATCACTAATTAAGTTAACTCCCGTATTTAAATTTTCAAAATATGCAACTAGTTCTTGTTTGGCATTTTTCCACATCTTTAAACAATAACGTCTAAGAGTTTGTCGACTTACGTGGGTGTAGTGTGGTTGAAGCGTCTCCCGAATCATGTTTGTTAACCGAGGGTTGTCGAAATGGCTAAACGACAACGCCTCTTGAATCACGAACTTCGCCATTCGATCCCGAACTCGATCAAGGTCATAATTAAATATTCCACCTTGAAGTCTTGAACATCCATTTGCGTTTGTTGGGACTCGGGATCCTTTTTCAATGCCTTGCAAAACGGTTTGGTGATGTGTTTCTTCAAATTCAAATTCGATTCTTTCCCTAAATATATTCCACAAAACTTGCAACGAGCTTTTATAGAACCATCACTAAGCTCGATAAAATCCCAATTGCACCATATCTCCGGGTTTCGATTGTGTTCAATAACACGAATAAAATGATGGTTCGGTGTTGGAACCTTGACCGACCGAAGAATGTGAAGCATCCGTGATAACAAAGGGAAATTTATAAAGAGTATTGAGACTTTGAGAGTAGGAAATGAGAAAACAAAAAACCAAAACGAGAGATGGAGACTAAACAAGCGCATATAAAGAGCGTTTTTTGCGTTTTTTTGCGTTTTTTCGCGTTCGGGATTGCGTTCTGAGTTGTGTGATCACTCCATACCACCCAATACCTATTTATACTAGTTTAGGGTGTTAAAAACGGCTAGATTCAAGCTCTAAACGGTCAAAAAACGGCTAGAAATGGATTTCCAACGTTCAGATTCGTTATAACGGCTATAACCGGTTCCTAACCGGTTCCAACCGGTTCTGGGTAGGAACCGATTCCGGTTCCAACTGGTTCCGGGTAGGAACCGATTCCAGTTTCGGGTAGGAACCGATTCCGGTTCGGGTCCGGGTACTAACCGGTCGAGTGGGAAAATCGTGGAACCGGGTCCTAACTTTCGGGTACTACCGGGTACCAACCAGTTCTTGAGAATACCAGGTAGGAACCGGTTCGGGTCCTCCGGATCGGGTCCTGGAACCGGTTTGGATGGCCACCTCTAACTGCCATTGCCATCTGCCAAGAAATATCCATTTCTTCCACATATGCCGGGTTAATCTGCTCCAAGTTATCTTGAGTGAGATTGGCCGGTGCCAACTCTCCAGCAATAAAGGCGTTGTAACTGTTCATAAACCCCTTGAACACCAGCAGATTTTCTTCACTCTCCGAGCTAACATTGGGCGCTAAACTAACTTTCCCTGATGAAAGAAATCCAGTCCCAAACGGAACTGACTATGATGAAGGAGCTGGATAATGCTGAGACATGGCTGACAGAAGAGCAGCATTCTCCGATGCGGGTGCAATGCCCATAGAACTGGCATGATTGAGAGCTCTTTGCTTGTCATCCATGTCATAGGAGTTGATAATGGAGATTAACTCGCTCAGAGCGGTCTTGTACATGTCTTTGGTTCTCTTGATGCATGTGCAGTTGGAATTCCAATTATATGGCAATGAGTTCAAGAGCTTTTTGTTCACTTCTCCCTTAGACATTTCAATCCCAGCACTGGTCATTTCAGTTATAAGATGTGTGAATCGGTTCAGTTGAGATTCCAATGACTCTCCCTTGATGTGGTTGAACAAGTTTAACCTTTACCTTAACATGTCCTTGCGACTCTCTCGCATGTCCTCATTACCCTCAAACCTCTCTACCAAAGCATCCCATAGTTGTTTGGATGTTTGATGTTCCTTGAACCCATGAGCAACGTCGGTTGACAACGCCATGCTGATTGAAGCGTATGCCTTATCATATTTCTCTTTCTAAAGAATTTCGTATTCCGTATACAGTTCAGGGTCTTTAGGAATTAATCCATTAAGCTCACTTTCATACATGGGCACGTAAGGCCCCTCCTCAATTGACCTCCATACCACTGGGTCAGTGTACTTAAGGAATGATTGGAACCTAAAAGTTATCTCCCGACACAAGCCTAGGTGGCTTTGTTCTGGTGCCGATTTCATTATCCAAGGTGAGCAGGTTAGACAGGTTGGTAAGGTTCTTTGATTCCATGATTAATCAGAAAATTTTCTAAGTGTAGTTCTCGAACTCCCCAACAGTGCTAAGTACCAAACAGTGTACGAAGTCCAGTCAATACTCGAAACAACACAACTACCCGAAGTCCAATGAATATCTAAAATCCAAAGTGTTTGAATTCCAAGAATAATCGAACCTCAGATATACTCAAAATCAGCAGTATATCTGAACCCCTGTGTACTCGAAGAACATGTATACTCGAAGCTTTCAAAGTATCCGAACTCAAACTTCTATTCGAAGTGGACATTGTACTCGAACTCAATATCGAAATCACCAATATGTGGTCGAACTCCAACTATATCCGAACTCTACTATACTCGAAAACGTTGTTCTCGAAATTTGAATAGCAGCTAGAAGGAATAGAGTAGAACAAGAAAGCAATGAACTTGCACTGAAAAGCTTGTACCTTGATGTAGAAAAGAGCACTAACGCTCTGATACCACTTGTAGGTCGCTAAACTGATCAAGAACCGAGCTTTAAGCCTCCAATCTGCATCAAATGACTCAACAACGTGCAGAATCCGGAATAGAATCACAAGAACAAGAAGAAAGATCAAAACTTTGATATATTCAGTGAAGTACATGAAACAGTGCCTCAATATGTCTAGAGAGCACGCCTCGGGAATCCAACCCTAGAATAGTACAAAATACGTCTATTTATACTACTCTAGGAGTACTCGAACCTCTATACACGAAAATCGTCGAGTACTCGATAAACTACAGTACACGAAATACTAAGTACACGAAAATAAACAAAATCCGGTCTTCTACTCTTCTCTGGTTGAGTTTGTCAATCTTCATCTTTAGTTGGGCTCTACAGCAAGTAAGACATCAACATGCATCCTATGAATCTAATCAGGATGTTTTCACATAGGTCATGTTTCAATAATCGTAAGATTTCTGTTTCGGGAAACTTTCTATATTTAGAAAGTTTCTATTTTTGGAAAGTATAGTTATGAAATCCCATTTCATAAAGCTAACAACTCTAGTATGTTTGTAAAAACACGTTTAAACACTTAAAACATATCGTTTACACATAAATCACCATTTATGGCATTTTGCCCAAATAAAGTTTCCTTATTTGGAAAGTATTCGTTTAAATGTCCGTTTTCAAAAATCAAAGTTTCCAATATGCTAAGAAATCATTTCTAAACATATCTCAAGGATCACAAATCACCAAAATACGTTAAAACATCAAAACCCCTCTTTTGATTTCAGAAAGTTTCCTTTAATAGTAAGTTCTCCAAAAAATCATGTTTTTCACCAAATCGAATACTCAAATGTGTTTTTAAACACACATTTGACAATATCTAGACATGTCTAACATGTCTTGATCATCACAAATCTATCACATGCATCATAAAAGTTTCCTTTTATGGCAAGTTCTACAAAATCAACAATACAACCTATCAAAACTCAATCCAATCAATCATATACTATAAAATCAGTAGATCTATATCAATATCGCATAGAATCACCAACAAATTCGTGCATGTGAGCGGATCGGAGTTGCATGTGATCAAAGACACTTGCATATGGCTTTTTAGCCCTTGCATGTACGATCTAACCATTAATGAACATGTAAAACTACCTTAGAAGTATGGATTCGAGCTAGAAAGCTCCTAGAAACTTAGATGAAGGCTGATGATGAATTTCCTTGTTTCTGGATAGCTTCCAATACTCTTTCTTGAAGCTCCAATGGTTCAAGATGCTCTAGGATGGTCCCAATGGTGATTCCAGAGGCTTAGGGGTTTGGTTTCAGTCTAAGATATGGTCCCAATGGTGATTCCAGAGGCTTAGGGGTTTGGTTTCAGTCTAAGATATGGTCCCAATGGTGATTCCAGAGGCTTAGGGGTTTGGTTTCAGTGTGTTTCGGTCGAGAGAGCAAGTGGTTGTTCGGAGAAATTGTAAGAGAACCGGATAAAAAGTGAATGGGGTTGAACTTATAAGGTATTGTCGTCTGGGACTCCTCATGTACCGCCAAGGCCGATCATGCATGGCCTCGGCGTACCACGATGAATATAATATTCATTTTACCTCCCGAAACACACCGAGTATCACCAAGACCCTTGTGCATGGTCTTAGCATACCACCGAGAAATCCGGAGTTCAAAACTCCCGCTCATTCTTCGCGTACCGCCAGGGATCTCGCCGAGGATGCTTGGCGTACCACAAAGGCTCTATTTCCTAGTTTTTCGATTCCGTTGATTCGATTTCATTCGTGATCGATTCCTAACGTTTATCCTAAACATCTAATACATCTTTAGCACTTATTCACATAGTAACACATAAGTTTGTTTGATTATTGTTTGTTCACCAACGTTCGTGAGACTCGTGTGTGTGTTTGGATAATTCCTCAAATTATCTTTCATAGTTTGTGTTCGTCGTTACGAACCGTTTGCATGATTGGTTAAACATAATCAATCATGTAATGCACAATCCATTAATTCCCCGAATCATTGTTTTGCGTTTGTGTTTATGTTTGCCACACTTGGTTTCCAAAACGAATGTGCAATGCTCGATTCGATAGTTCCTCGAACTATCGTTTCGCAGTTGTCTGTGTTCAACTCATCTAATTAAACATAATTAAATGAAATACAACAAGTATGAATGTGAAATGTAAAATATGTAAGAGTTGTAATTTATTAGATTTTAGATTTGATCAAATTTATGTAAATAATAGGCTCGTGTAGCTTTTCGAGCCAGCTCTAGCTCTACATAATTAATTGTTTTAAACTAAAAACAGTATCTAATACAGTCTGTTACAATTACTATGAGTAGTATTTTCAGTCTTTAATACCTTACTTTAAAAGCCTAGAATATGTTTTCATCGGACTAATTAGCGTTTTGATATCAATAACTCTTCACTAATAACCTTTCAAGAAAATCTGTTAATATTGATTTTCAAACCTAGATACTGTTTATTGTAACCCCCGGTTACTATTTAACAATTTTCTATAATATCAGAGTTGGTCCCAACAAATTTTTCATTTTCAAAACCTTGTTTGACCTTCTTTATTTAATAATATTAAACAAAGTTTAACACAAACGTAAACATGTCACACATTTTACAATACTTATTTACATAAGTATGTTTTAACCCAAAATTTCAAACGTTTGCAACAAGGTTTGTTCGTTCGATTCACGATCTGCCTCGATCCTTACAGCCATGTCCATCATGTTTGACCTACAAACATCACAATATTTCACATTAGTTCATAAGAACTTAGTAAGTAAACCCCAATGGTTTCTCAACAACAAAATGTAAAAATACATTTTTCACAATCAATATTCAAACTGAGTCATTTCTATTCGAATTGAGTCTCACAATATAATAATTTTATATTATCAATCATCAACTATTGCTTACAATATTTTAATCAATATTACACTATGGCGTTCACATTCTTGTGCTTCCACCATAGCTATTTGTCAGCATCTCTGACTATCTACACATTTGTGGTATCATAAATATTTCAAGTCTTAAGATGTTCACCCACCGGTACTTCCATCTAAGACAATTGCTAGCACCTCTAGCTATCCACCATGGTGGAGTCATAATTAATTCAAGTCTTAAGATGTTCACCCACCGGTACTTCCATCTAAGACAATTGCCAGCACCTCTGGCTATCCACCATTGTGGAGTCATAAATAATTCAAGTCTTAAGATGTTCACCCACCGGTACTTCCATCTAAGACAATTGCCAGCACCTCTGGCTATCCACACATTTGTTGAATCACAAATATATCAATCAAATTACTATGATGTTGACCCACCGGTACTTCCATCTAAGACAATTGCTAGCACCTCTGGCTATCCACACATTTGTGGAATCACAAATATATCAATCAAATTACTATGATGTTCACCCACTGGTACTTCCATCTAAGACAATTGTCAGCACCTCTGGCTATCCACACATTTGTGGAATCACAAATATATCAATCAAATTACTATGATGTTTACCCATCGCTACTTCCATCATAGAGTTCCCACACTTTCATTCACCAAGGTATTGGATTTATCATAGGTTGTTGAACTTTTATTATTCAATGTTCCCCTATCACCAATACCATATTTATCATACAATTTATTCAACAACAAAATTCAATGTTTATTATGTGATGTCATAGTTGTGGGATTACTTACCTTGATCAGATAAGAGATTAGCAACTGCAGGCTCTTTTCCTGCTCTATGACTGGTTGTTTGACTTCCACTACCACCACCTAGTTGCAAAAATACATATACAACTAGTTTCAACACGTATAGCACATACAATCAAGTTCAACACACTTGACTGATTCGACTTGCTCAAAGTCAATTTATCACATAATTGACTCTATCTTACTACGTTTAGTAAGTTTTAGTCAATTATCACAATTAATCATGTTTCATGCCTCACTTAGGCATTTCATCAAATAATTGATGTTCAATTATATTAGTTACGATCTTTAATCACTTATATTATTCAATTTTTATTTATGATCATAACTTGTTAATAATTTTTAACATCAATTCATCATAATCATCATTTAACCCATGGATTATAATCTATATTTATTTCAAAACCACCATTTACCCATCCTACTAGTTATCATATCATGATATGGGTTTCATAACAACCGGACATTATCCCGGCTTCCAAACGAAGATTTGACCGTCAAAATATCAAGTTCTTCGTTTCTAACAACCCCTAGTTATCAACTAGGCAATAATCAATACCCATAATCATAGTATTACAATCAAAACTAAATTTAATTCACAAAATATTAAACCAGTAGGATAAAAGGAATCGTTACCCAATCGAACGGATATTCAGTCGCAAAACGGCTATCAAATGTTGCAGATACGTTCCCTGGTACGATCCGTGGGCTTAATCGGCTTCAAATCTGAGTTTGGCAGCCTCAAATTTCGTATGTTGATGTTGGAAGTCGAAAGAAAGAGTTTACAAACTCTTCTGCAAGAAATATGATCAACTTAAGGTGTTTCTAAACCGCCTCACCGTCGCGTACCGCGAAGAAGATCAAAGAAAGGCTTCGCGTACCGCGAAGAAATTCGGGACCCTTAGATATTTTGGGTTCTTCGCGTACCGCGAAGGAACCTCAAAACCACCTTCGCATACCGCGAAGAGTCCCAAAGCATAATATCTTTGTAATTTTCTTCATTTCGCGATTCCGGACAATCCGTAACTCTGTTTCGCGCACGGTTTTTTTCCCACATTCATGATTTCTCACATATTTTCAAATTATAACAATCACAATCGTTGAATTAACGATTATTTCAAATACATTTAATTATAAGAAACCGGTTGTTACATTTATCAAATGTGAATTTTGTGTAATTGAATTAGTCATCGGTCATTTGATACAACAATATTATATTTCTAACTTAATATTAGTCTTAATATTTCCTACTTTGGCGATTCATATCATAATAGGTAGAATATTGATGTCCCAGCACAGAAAATATGAATAATGAAACATGAGGAAGATTATACCCTGTAGTGACATTGCAGGAATCCTAATCGACTACTTATCATAATGAACATTTCAAAACTAAATAAAAAGAGCCCTTTCTCGGATTTGAAGCGATGACTTAAGCCTCTTTCTTAGCTTAGGGACTTTAAAGTGAAAGAGCGTGACTCTTTAAAATAAAACCATTTTATTCAATTCATGAATCAACATGTTCCCACTATATTGAGGACAATATATTGGTCTACAACATATTTGTGTCATCCTTTATTACAAAGGGTACATATTTGAGACTGACTTTCAGCCAAGAACTTTACCCCTAAAAACATTCAATAGCGCAAACAAATTTGTGACTGGATTATAGTCTCTAATAAGTCTCAAGATAATAAGGGACCGATTATCAGTCACTTGAATTTACCAAATATTAATCAGTCCTTAATAAAATAAGGACTGATAATCCAGTCCTAGATACTATATATGTGAGACAGATATATTAGTCTCGAATAACTTAGTCCCTAATGACCACTTTTTTTGTAGTGAGCGGGATCCACTTCTACCTCTTTCCTGGGTTCGGTAGTGATTCCTCCAGGTGGAGTGTTCGTCCCACCTGGCTGAGTGTTGGATCCACCAGACTGAGTGGTCGTCTCCTCAGGCTGAGTGTTCTTTTGGCTTCTTCTTCGTGGCGGCATTCTATTAAAATAAAGACAGATATTAGTATTCGGTTAATATATTTCACACTCACATGAAATGTTCTTCCTATCCTATTTCCTCTACACGCGGGTCCCTAGGTTATAGTCTAGGTCAATCTTTTAGTATGGCCTAATTTCCCTATCACCATGGCTCTGATACCAATCTGTCACACCCCGATCGGCTGGACGTACTGGAGACCCGTTGGGCGAAAGGGTCCCGAGGTGTGATGAAATCGAGGTGATCAGATTGATTAAACAGAACATGACGTAAAAGAAGGATTTAACATTTTAACCATTAGATATTTCCAAATTTTAAATGATACTTGTCTTAATACAAAACACGGTCTAAAAAATTAGGTTCATCTAAACAACTTTCTCAATCCCATGATCAAACTACAATCAACTAGGCTGTATTCTTGTAATGCTACCCCACCTACGAGCACCACCCATGAGCATGTTTATACCTGTTCGTCCCCTTAGAAGCATGTAAAAATAAGGTCAACAGAATGTTGGTGAGTTCATATTTTAAAATAGTGAAATTTGATAAGCCATAAAATATAGGTTCAAGGGAATAGGATACTGCATGAGTGGTAATTTCCTAAAGTTGCATATATTATCCCGAACCAGCTAGTTTTGTATATGTATAGGGCATACGTAAGGTCCTGAGACCCTGCCGCCAGCCCACCACGCCCTAGCTGATTCACGACTATATACCTACCGTGGATAGAAGGAGGTCCCGTTACACATGCACTATCCCATTCCTATTGAACTTAACCTCCCATATAAGGTATTTAATCAGTAGATTTCGATATTTATGAGGGTTCCTATCTATTCTATTCCGCACATGTCCATTTACCAAACCCAACCTTGAGTTGCCTTTGCTGACTAGATCACACAGATCTAATCCTAATGATGATGATGTAGACATTGGGTAGCGTAACGTAACGACCTCAGTGCCAGAAGTTTTTCAGACTAATAGTACTATCTTCATTACTGTCGGTTGACCCTCGTCAACTAATGGTAAATGAATGTTTGATGAAGGATCTTACTGATGTGTGCGTGTACATGTAACTCTCACGTGCCTCAAGGAATAAGCAAAATAGACCCTATCCTTTGGTAATTAGAAATGCGAAATATATATGTACATAAGGGTGAAAATTTTGTAATTGTAACAAACGTTTCATGCTCTCAGCCCCGAAAATGTAGAGAAAGCGTTTTGTTAGAAAACGGGGGCTATGAACTCAACTATGGTTGGTAGCTGTTCAAGATTGTGTGGATGGCTTGAAGATGCTTTTTCTCAATTACCTACGTTTTTAGTTAATAGGTTTTAGTAATGTACTTATGTTTTAATCGTTTTAGTGGTTTCTTATGTTTTTACATTCTTTGTATCACGTGGATTTGTTTGGTTTTCAAACACTTAGTGTTTTATGGAAGCTGTCTGGGGCGAATGGGTTGTTCGGGCGAATGAGTGCAAAAAGTTAGTAATTGTAACAAACGTTTCATGCTCTCAGCCCCGAAAATGTAGAGAAAGCGTTTTGATAGAAAACGGGGGCTATGAACTCACCTATAGTTGGTAGCTGTTCAAAGATTGTGTGGATGGCTTGAAGATGCTTCTGCTCAATTACCTGCATTTTTAGTCAATAGGTTTTAGTAATGTATTTATGTTTTAATCATTTTAGTGGTTTCTTATGTTTTTACATTCTTTGTATCACATGGATTTGTTTGGTTTCCAAACACTTAGTGTCTTATGGAAGCTGTCTGGGCGAATGGGTTGTTCGGGCGAATGAGCCATGCTTCATGCGAATGAAGCTCCACGAATGACCGGGGTCATTCAAATTCTTCATTCGTCCGAATGGGCTCTCGTTCGTTATGCCATTCATTCGTCTGGCTCACTTGTGTGAATCGTGAGGCAACTTCATTCATTGTCCACTTCTACGAACAAAATATTCATTCGCACGAATGAGACGATCGTACGTCTCATTCCCCTGCAACTCGACCGAAAATACCTTTTTCTATTTCGGCCGCATTGGTGACGATTTTGCTAGTCGAAGCTTTTGAGAGTGTTAGGGAACACATTGGTGTGATTATTTAGGTGAAACACTCACCGGAGACTTTCGAGAGATTCGTGCGGTGAATTTCTATGGTGGGAATGTTGAGAAAAGTGTTGATGGAGATGATGTGCAAATGTGGGGAGTAATTTGTAAGCAAAAAGGGTCGGAATCGCTCGTTGTTCAGTCGGAGCTTCGTGGATCGCTGTTCGTGTGAGAGTGTGGGGTGTTTTTGAAAAGTGAAGAAATTTGGGGTTATGTGTTGCTTATATAGCGCGCAGCTCAGTTACACGAATGATCCATTCGTGCGAATGGCTTTTCAGTCGGCCGAACCAGCTGGTCGATTGGGATGTCCTTTTTTCTGAGTTACATTCATATGAATGAAGAGTTCATTCGTACGAATTTGTTTCGATTTCAAAGTTTTCCATTTAATCCTAAGACTCTCAGATTATGGTCTTCGTACGTTAAGGCATTGGTTTGTGTTACAGTTCTTTATCTAGAACCTTTATTTAACACCAGACGACTATATTTGCGTATGCAACTGCATGAATCATCACCCAAACGGTTGCATCAGCAATTTTGTCCACTGGTTGTTTGAATTAATCTTTTAATTCGGTAATGGCATCGTTTCAAGTTCATACCTTGATGGATCGTCACCAATCTAGATATATCCCTGATCCGATGATCCGTTACGTGAATGTTTTGAGTAGAAGGATTCGTCCTTGGTTGTATTTCTTTGTTTTAATTACTTCAGTCATTGTAAAAGGGTTCGGTTAAGTAACTAAAGGTGTTCGTGATTTACCTGGGAAGTGCCAGTTGTCACAGATGACGATCCATGTTGATATATTGTTAGATTTGATACACTAAATGAAACCTTAGACCAAGTTTTAAATCTAATAAAGATAAAACGAAATAAGAAGACATTTTCCAAAATTACATCAAAACACTGAACACATAACTATCCAACACCTAACTAACTAATTTATAACACATGATTCAAACAGAGAGAACATACCGAGTGAGTGCATCGACAACCCATAACCCTAGGTGAGTTCATAGACCCCTTTTTCTTTAACTTACTACCTTCCAAATCATTTGGGGCTAAGAACATGAACCCTCTTATTCGAATGATCAGCGAATAAGAGTTATTTTCATATAATTTCAATAAAAAGATCAACTCTCAACCTCTTATTCGAATGTTATTCGAATAAGTGTATTTTCAATCATTTTACTGAGCGTTCATTGCTCTATCCAACTTTTCCAACTCAACAACAACAAACGAGATTCGAGGGCTCGAACACAAATCAGCGAGGAGATATCCGTTGATCACAACAGTTTGAGGCTTTGTGCCCAACCAGGAGGTGCACGGACATGACCCGAGGAATTGTGTAGTGCACAATTAAAAACAATCATTTTCATGGGAATCCCCCATCAAACAAACGAAAAACTTTGCATGGTGTCTGTCTAGTGTAATTCACTAGAGCATGTGTCCACACAACATACACATCAAGAATTCGCTAAGGAATTCTCAAGTAAGTCCCTTTAGAGTCATTTACCATTAGTTGACGCGGGTCAACAGATGGTAACGTAGATAGTACCATAGGTCTAACCAACCTCCAACGCCGAGGCTGGTATGTTACACGCATACAACGTGAAACAACAACTCATATTAGTTCCAAGGGAACTAATCAACAAGGGCATATCAGTTAGGTTTTGTAAATGATCACAAGGGTGATATCATGGACAGACCACACAAACAATAACATGAGTTTACAAATTGAACAAATTTTCAAGACCTGGTCTTGAACGATTTTCAAACGAGTACACAACAAACAATGTTAAACCACAAGAAAGGAGTGTAAACTTTGTGATATTCAAATAAACAAAACAAAACAATTTTCCTATATCATGAGACAGAGCATACACTTCTTTCCCAAGACATTTATTTTTACATCCGTCGTGTCATGTCGAATAAAGGTACATAAGTGACGAGGTCTGATGTCAATTAAGGACAGCCTCGTCGATCACAGAAGGGGTGGTGGGCTGGCGGCCGAGCCTTGGCTTTACGTATGCCCTATACATAAACTACATTCGATGATTTGGGATGGTGTCAGTAATGAGGTTCAGTCTGGTACACTTGTGTAATTCATTCGTGTTTTCAACACCTTTTACAGACCAATTTCAAAACCAGTGTAAATGGAAAAACGTTTTCATCAGACCCTTTACGAAACCTAATATTTTTAAAAATTGCGTGAACTCACTAACCTAGTGTTGATAGATTTAAATGTTCTTAGGTGAAGAACATGTAAAAGCAAGATGACTTTTAGAGAGAGAAAGATAGGATCCCCAAGAGGAACCTACAACTCTTGCATGGAATCTCATCAGGCCACCTCGGCTACAAGATCCTAGACTTGCACTTGTGCAAGCAAATCCTTGTGGGACGTCTGGTCCACCTTCCAGATATCCAAGTCAAGGTGTAATAGAATTAAATTATAAAATAGTTGTAATTTAATTTCATGTGTAATGTAACAATCTGATCACTCCGATTACAAACCCACCTCGAGAGTACCCGCTTTCATCTCGGCTTCTAGATCCATATCCTTTCGCATAAAGAATACCGGCGCTTCTGAAAACCACCTTTATCCCAACAACCACATGATGAATAGAGAGGAACCCGATGAGGGAAATGGGACAATGTTCAAACCTTGGCTGTCACAACAAGCAACCAATAAGTTCCAGTCCCAAGGGCAGGTAAAACGAGGCCTCTACGCATGGGAGTTAAATTGATTACTGGGTCGCCGGATTGCAAATCAGGTCGCAAAACTGAGTCCGGAACACGAAAACAATCAAAAATGGGTTTTTATGTTCAAAAACGATGAGAAACTGAATTCGGGTTACAATTGGAATTTAATCAGCTCCTAAATCAATTATTGGGTCATCGGATTGCGAATCAGGTCGCAAAACTGAGTCTGGAACGAGATATCGACCAAAAATAGGTTTTTATATAAAAAAATCAATGAGAAACAGAATCCTGGGTCACAATCAGAATTTAATCAGCTCATATATTTATTATCGGGTCGCCGGATTGCGAAACCGATCACGAAACCAAGAATTTATAGCAGAACTTACTGATTTTAAGATTGGAGTTGAAAACCCACTAAAATCAACTTTTGAAAGATGATTTCTTGTATTACTTGATCTTGGCCTTGATTCTTCACAAAAGATTGTTAGAGTTAATGTTTAGATGATGTTTAAAGCTTCAGATAGTTGCTACACTGCTCTGGTCGAATTTTGAAGGGAATGGTATAGAAAAGTTTGACTTGGAAAGTCAAACTATGGAATTTATAATGTAATGGCTTCTTGAACAAGTTTTTATCATATACTTTCTCATAAAAATCTTAAAACTAGCTTAGGGCAGTTCTAATGTGAAAAGGGTTTGAGGTTTCTAAATGATTTTGCCATTTTTGCGATCGTTTGTTTAGATTTTCCATGCGTAACTTCGAGAATTGTTACATTTGATCAATCATCATTGTTATACTTCCAATTACATTCCATTAGGAATATAATACGATTAGGATGTTTGGTTTGTCAAAAATTGCCAATTACGCATTTCAAATTGACTTTTCACATATTTTCGCAGTTTGACTTATTAAGCTTAAGGATTCTTTAATTGAGATATGTTATACATATATTTCGCTTTAATTTGTTATATAATTGATATTAATTTAGTTTTGACCTTTAAATTTGGTTTTGATCATTGTTATTGAAATTTCGCATAATTTCGCAATTCCACGTAATGTCTGTTGGTATTTGTTCCTTATTATACTTCCCTTACATATATACATACATTCATTTGTATTAATTTAATTTGCATAATTAATTCTTTGATTTTTAAAGAACAAGAATGTCACAGACGGTATACTTAACTACCTTTATTTTTTAAAATATTTACGATTAAGATATGCTATCTCGTTAAGAAAGTCAAAACATGCGACAGTTTTTGCAAGGTTTTAACACTAGTCCCATTGGCAACCAAAAAGGGTCTTCAATCGGTTTAAGGAAAAAAATCAGATGAAATATTATTAAAATATCATTGATTGCTCATTTTTAATATTATTTCTTGATTAGAGTTGACCCATGACTCAATTTGATCATGTGTGCAGTGGCGGAGCTTGACTAAACTGGGAGGGGGGGCGAAATCTTACGGGATCAAATTTTTTTTTTTTGCAATCGACCTGTATGTCTCGGTTAGTTGGGTTAAATGTTCGGATCTGTGATTCGGGTCAAGTCGGGTCAAACAAATAAAATTAAAAATGTCTAATAATTATCATTATAAGAGCCGGCTTAACCAATTTGAAGTCCCTAGGAGACATAAAATCCGGGGCCCTTCATCCCTTCGAAAACTTACATTCTTTTCACACGTCTATTTGATTCATTCGTTCTCTTGCAATCTTAGGTGACCATTTATTATGGGTGTTTGTGGTCCGGTTTTTACGATTTGAGCTTTCTAGGTTTCGACTTTCTAGTTTTGGGATTTTTTAGCCCGTTAAAAATTAAGACCGAATCAAACCTAACCGTTTTATAGTTTGAGACGGACTAATTACATTGTAATCCCAAATATAATTTTTACGGTTTGAGACGGACTAATTACATTGTAATCCCATATATAATTTTTTATTGAATAACACATATATCATCAACCCTTAAATACATATATAAATAATACTCACGAGTCAATTGTTTTCACCTTTCTCACGATATATTGAGGGTTTTTTACGTTTATCTTGATTTGTAGCATCACATTCTTTTTCAATAACATTTCTTTTTAAAAACTAGTCAATTATTTTCACATTTCCCATGATATATTGATTCAAACTAAAATCTAAATGTCTAAACAAACAAAATGAGAGGGAGGCTAATGGGGTAAAAAATGAGAGGGATGGAAAGAGTATTTTTTTTTTTTTAAATGTGTTTGGTTAATTTTTTTAGGGGGGGCGAAACCAGTAATTTAAAAAAAAATTTGGCTTACGGTCCGAAAATTAACACTATTGGCGAAAAAAAGAGGGGGGGCGGTCGCCCCCCCGGTCCCTTGAAGCCTTCGCCCCTGTATGTGTGTCTTTGTGTCTGTGTATATTTGTATATTTGTATGTATAACTTATCACTAAAAAAGCCAACCTTATCGTATTCAAAAAATAAAAGTAATACCAAAATTTTAGATTTTTCTATATTTATAGGGTATAATATTGGCATATTTTCATACTTACTTTCAATTAAATATTTCTAACTCATTTGATTTCTCGTTTTCTATCATGCATCCTTAATGAGATGATATTTGACATTTTTTGATGTTTTCTTATTATGTCACTTATCTCTCTTATTATTTAAAGATTTAAATAATTCTAATTAGCTTTTTGGTTAATGAGCGTTGCTATTCAATAAACCTCCTACCAAACGTTTTATCCAGAATTTAAACCCATAAACTCACATAGCTTTAAACTTATAAGAATAATATAACGTGGAGTTAATTGCATATGATTAAGGCTTTAGGATAGAATTTTGGGATACTATGTCTATTTTACCTTTTTGTTTTTTGTTTTATCTAATATAGTTTAATCTTCGACATTAATGTTATAGGTATTCTTATATATGTTATTATAGAAAAAAAAAACAGCTAAGAAAGAAACGTGACACTGTGATGTATTTCTTTTTCTTTTTTCATGTCTCAATAATATTAATAAGATGATATATGTCATTTTTGATGTTTTCATATTATGTCACTTATCTCTCTTATATACGTCTATGTAATATTAATGAGATGATATATGCCATTTTTTGATGTTTTCTTATTATGTCACTTATCTCTCTTAGTTTTTGAAGATTTAAATAATTTTAATTAAATATATTTATTATATTTTCTCTACTTCATTAAATAATAATAATAATATTATTATTATTATTAAATATATATTTTTTTAGATACTTAAATAAATTTAGAAAAAAAAACACTTAGTATATTTTCTAACGAATTGATTAGTAATTATATTTACATTTCGTTATTCAACTGTGTAATATAGGAGTGCACAAAAGCCGGTTTAGTTCGTTTTTTTCACATAACTATAGCCATAACCTATATATTCAGTTACAGGATTTCTTTAATCATAACCATCACCATCACTAAACTTCGGTTTCTTTTAATGGGTTATTATGTCGGTTTTGGTTAATTTCAGTTAACTAATCAAGCCCAAATTCTTGCTCAAATTTGAACAAAATGTAATGGTTAATCAGTTATAAGGTCAATTTTGTTTTGGTTTTGGTCAATTTTGATTATTAACAGAACCTTCATGAAAGACAATAACATAGGCGGGTATTCTATGCTCAAATTATTATACTCGAAAATCAACCGAACAACCAATAAAAAGATGAAAGGTTGTATCGGTTCAGTTCATTTAGGTAGTGTTTGTTTTTTTCCAAAAAGCTCTTCTAGCCTCTTATGTCTATGCCGCGCAGACCGCGGGCAGAGTTTGGGCTTCGCAGACTGTTTGTTTTATCGAAGACCTTTCATTAAAAAGATCTGCGCGACCTCTTTTTGGCGCAGACCTGGAGTAACCTCTTCCCCACTCTTCATACCTCTTCTTGTGAATAATTAGGGGTTTCAAGTCTGCTTCATTTGTTCCTCCCTCGTTTGAACATCTGCTTCCTGATTTCACAGCTCCACCGCCTACAACCACCAGCACCGCCTACAACCACCAACTCCACCGCAAGCAACCTCCTTCGCGATTTCCCCCTCCGCAGCCGACAACCAGCAGATCCACCGCCGACAACCAGCAGACAACCACCACCTCCACCGCCGACAACCACCACCTCCACCGCCAGCCGCCTTCGTCGTGATTTCCCCCTTTACCGCCGCCGGTTACCACAGGTAAACCCTTCAATCAGCAAAAGTAGTTTCATTTTTATATTTTGTGTTTTATGTGATCTTTTCTTTTGTGAAATTAGATGTTACTATAGCTTTCTTCTTTATGCATCAGTACTGAACTACCGATGATTGCAAGTGGTCTTGTTCTTTTTTGTGAAATTAGGTTTTTCTTGTCTGCTAAGACGGGGGAAGAGGGAAGTGGGGAAGACTTTTGAAGAGCTAAAAAACAAACCCTCTTAAAATCTCTTCTTGCAGAGGTTTGGTCCACCTCTTTTACAAAAGAGGTCTGCAGACGTGGTCCGCAGACTGCAGATGTTTTACCTTTGAAAAAACAAACATCACCTAAGTATCTTCAACATCTGAGTTGTTTTAAGAGATTCGAATACGATAAATCGTTATAATAGACGCAAACTAAGGTTTTGGTCTCGGTGTGCAACTAAGTGTCGTATGTTACTAACGTGTTTTCAAAGATTTCATCTAGCTAGTCTAAGATATTACCCATAAATGACCCTAGATCCCATAAGTAACCATTACAAGACTTTAATTAAAATTTTTAAAAACGTTCATTTTAAGTTATCCTTAGATTAGAAATCATTTACTTAATTTAAGAAAGTTTATCATTTATTTGATTTACTAAAACCATATTGTAATTCAAGAAAATCATAGGTTAGTTATTAGACTTAAGTTAATCCAATTCGATTAACTCTAAGCCTAAACTTTAGTTTTAGCTTCCTTTATTTCCTAAATTGTTCGTGTATACAAGTTAGCTTAGAGACTCCCATGAGGCTCCCCAACTTAGTTATCTGATTGTATAGAATCACCAAGTGTTAGATGTTGGAACTAAATCCACACCCATACTTAGTTATTCCTTTGGTTCTCTTAATTCACAACTTTGTGTTTGTAATATTTGAAATCTTTAGTGTTGTTGCATAAACACTTGTTTACTCTCAATTTCCATGAGATAGACAAACTATAAGTTTATCATTTGCTTAGGAAAGTATTAGTGACTTAAGCCTTAGTATGTAAACCCTAATAGTTCACCATGCACCCACTCATACGGATGCATAGGGTTCACGTACGCGTTCCCATGCAAATCATGCATTCACTCCCTATAACATTGACCAAGTAGTAGCCTAGCTCGTTTCAAGTAGTCTAGCCAAAGTTTCCTTGGCCGAATGAGTAGACCGAAGCAATGATGGCTGACTGAACCAGAGTGGCCGAATCAGACCTGGCCGAATGTGATTGGCCAAAAGAGGGTAGCCGACCGAAGGAGAGCTGGCTGGCGACTGAGCTGCTTGGCCGAATGGGTGACCAGGCTGAAGGAAGGGTGGTCGAATGGGTTGAAGGCCGAATGGGGAAAGGGTGTTGCGAATGAACTTTGTCTGACTCAGACCTAGGCCGATTGAATGAAGGTTCCAGCCATTCGGCCGAATGTGAGGTTCTCTCAGCTGGGCAGCCTTTCGGCCACCTGTGTGCAGAGCCATTCGGCCGACCAGTATTGAGGATGTTTTGAAGCTTGAATCCTAGATAGAGAAAATGTAGAGAGAGAGTGACGGGAGAGAGATTTTAGAGAGAGAGTGAAGAGGTTAAATGAGAAAGATGACTCATTCCTGGTATTTATATCTCGGGTGAGTTCGGGTTCATTTCGGTTGCTCGGTTTCGGGTAAAACGTCGGTTTCGTTTCGTTTTCGTAACGAAACGTTACGGTCTTAAAACCAAGTTTCTAAATTTATTTTAGATGGTTATTACTAGTAAATTAACTAAATATCTTCCGTTTATTTTAAATTTTCAGAAATATTTAATTATAGTTTAAATCGAATCGTACAGTTGTCGCGCGTATTCGTTCAAATCGTCATCCGTACGAATACGACGATAACTACACTTTTCAATTTGGTTTCCTAATTATCGAACATCATTCAAAACGTTAAACTTTCAGATATATTCGTACAGATCGTCGTCTCTACGAATAATCAGCCGATTTAACATTCATGTGTCAGTTCATTGTGTCAGTTCATTGTTGTCTGATATGTTTCAGATTGTTAAACTGTGAGTTTGAACCAGATTACTGAATCCATTGCATAATAGTTTTGTGTCAAGCATCACATGATATTAGCATACAGTTAATACACGTAGTTTATGTCTGAGTTACTGTACAAGTTACTGTTCCGGTTACGATTCCGGCACTGGTGTTACATTGCCACCGGCTTTTCCACATAATTTAACTTGGCATCAATTTCTATCTCTTCTAGTGGTACGTACACCGATTCATCTGCTAGACATTTTCGTAAATAAGAAACGTGGACCGTTTTATGAATTCCACTTAACTCCTCAGGTAGCTCCAGGCGATAAGCAACTTTACCAACACGAGCTATGGATTTAAATGGCCCAATAAAGCGTGGACTTAGCTTACCTCGCTTACCAAAACGTATAACACCTTTCCATGGGGAGACTTTTAACAACACAATATCTCCCACCTGGAATTCAATGGGCTTTCTATGTTTATTAGCGTATGATTTCAGACGGTCTTGAGCCGCCTTCAGATGGGCACGTATTTGATTTATCCGTTCATTGGTAGCTTTAACTACCTTTTTGTGTGCGAGTTCACGCTGCCCAACTTCTCCCCAACAAATGGGAGTTCGACAGTTTCTCCCATAAAGCATCTCATAAGGAGGCATTCCAATGCTGGAATGATAACTATTATTATATGAAAATTCTGCCAAATGTAGGTAATCATCCCAACAACCACCAAAGTCAATAATGCACGCTCGTAACATATCCTCCAAGGTCTGAGTGGTTCTTTCACTTTGTCCATCAGTCTGAGGATGATACACAGAGCTTAACAACAGTGGTGTTCCTAATTATTCTTGAATATTTCTCCAGAATCGAGAAGTAAATCTAGTATCCCGATCAGAGATAATGGTTACAGGCGCACCATGATGAGACACCACTTCTCGTACATATATTTCTGCCATTTTATCAGAAGAATAGGTCTCACGAATGGGCAAGAAATGAGCACTCTTAGTCAACCTATCCACAATGACCCAAATCGTATCGAATCCCTTCCTTGTCTTAGGAAGCTTAGTAATCAGGTCCATTGTGATATGTTCCCATTTCCACATTAGGATTTCCAATGGTTGCAACTTACCATAAGGTTTCTAGTACTCCGTTTTTACCTACATACAAGTCAAACACTTTGCCACATGTTTAACAATATCTCGTTTCATAACTGGCCACCAACAGTTTATCCGATGGTCACGATACATTTTAGTAGCCCCAAGATGAATTGAGTATTTTGACTTATGTGCTTCTTCCAACAATGCAGACTTAAGTGGACAACTAGGAGGTATCCACACTCAACCCCACATGGTCTTTAAACCACGATTATCTTCATCAAGATTATGAGCTTGCCCTTTACTTCTGTCCTGTTTCCAGTTTTCTTCTTTTAAAGCTTCAGTCTGGGCTTCCTTGAGTTGTTCAATTAGCCCTGAAGTAATCACGAGCTGCATAGGTTTCACCTTAATAGGTGTATATTCTTCTTTTCTACTCAAGGCATCAGCCACTACATTCGCTTTACTAGGATGATAAAGGATTTCACAATCATAATCCTTGAGCAATTCCAACCATCGTCTTTGCCTCATATTCAATTCCTTCTGAGTGAAGAAATATTTCTAACTCTTATGATTAGGGTAAATAGTACACTTTATACCATATAAATAATGCCTCCAAATTTTTAAGGCAAATACTACTGCTGCAAGTTCTAAATCATGAATAGGATAATTGATTTCATGGGTTTTTAGTTGTCTTGAGGCATAAGCAATCACCTTGCCTCGTTGCATAAGAACACAACCTAGACCAAGATAAGAAGCATCAGAATATACCACAAAATCATTAGGGCCATCTGGTAATGTTAATACCGGTGCTTGAGTTAATTTTGACTTTCACTCTTGGAATGCTTTCTCTTGGTCATCAACCTACACAAACTTAACATTCTTTCTTGTAAGTTTGGTTAAAGAAGAAGCAATCTTGGCAAAATCTTGAATTAATCTACGATAATAACCACCTAAGCCAAGAAAACTTTTGACATTGGTTGGATTTTTGGGTGGACTCCAGTTAGTCACCGCTTGAATTTTAGAAGGATTAACAAGAATGCCAACTGCATTTATCACATGCCCTAGGAATTGAACTTCATGCAACCAGAAGGCGCATTTAGAAAATTTTGCATATAACTTCTCCCTACAGAGAGTTTCAAGTACCTCACGTAAGTGACACGCGTGATCGCATTCATTTTTGGAATAAAGAAGAATATCATCAATGAAGACGATAACGGATCGATCCAACATGGGACGACACACCCGGTTCATCAAGTCCATGAATGCAGCCGGTGCATTAGTCAGCCCAAAAGACATGAACAGAAATTCATAATGACCGTATCGGGTTCGAAACGCAGTTTTAGGAACATCTTCTTCCTTAAATTTAAATTGATGATAACCCGATATAAGATCAATTTTAGAAAACCAAGAAGCCCCTTGTAACTGATCAAAAAGATCATCCATACGAGGCAAAGGATATTTGTTCTTCACCGTCACTTTATTAGTTCTCGATAATCAATACACATACGAAAACTTCCATCCTTCTTTTTAACAAAAAGAACAGGAGCACCCCAAGGCGAGATGCTTGGGCGAATAAAACATTTATCGAGAAGGTCCTGCAATTGAGTCATCAACTCATGCAATTTCGACGGTGCTAACCGATAAGGAGCTTTTGCTATAGGCTTGGCCCCTAGAATGAGATCAATTCTAAACCCAACATCTCTATAAGAGGGGATTCCCGGTAAATCATAAGGAAAGACATCAGGAAAATCCCTAACAATCTGGACATCCGCTAATTTCTTTACTGTCTTCTCAGCATCAATGACATAAGCTAAGAAGGATTGGCCCCCATGATTCATATACTTCATGGCTTTGACCAAGGAACACAAAACATCCAATTCACGTTATTCTCCTTGAATGAATAATTCATAACCACTCGGGGTTATCAATTGTATAACTTTGCGATTGCAAAGAATACTGGCTTGTTAAGAAGATAGCCAATCCATTCCAATAACAACATCAAACTCCCCCAAGATCATGGGTATTAAATCTACGACATAATCCTCGTTATTGATATTAAATTTATAATTTCGATAAATATCAAACACAAGAAAACTCTTAGAATCAGCAACCTCTACTTCTAAGGGTACAAGCAACTTTTCTAAGACAAAAGATGGAGGATGCACAAATTTTATAGACACAAAAGATCTATTAGCTACTGAATCAAATAACACATAAGCAGATATTGAGTTAACGAATAAGGTACCTGTCACTACGTCAGAAGTAACTTTAGCCTCCTTCACAGAAATCTGGAAAGCTCTCCCCATTGGTTTGGGCTCTTCCAGTTTTTTTCCATACCCTTGGGATTTAAACGATTGGCCAACATCGCTAATCGGTGCTGCCCCCTTAAGGGCACTCGCTTCTTCTATGCCCTGGATTATAACAATTGTAGCACAGATTAGGAGGACTCAAACACTAAGTTTCCAAATGTCCTGGCTTCCCACATTTATAACAGACAACGGGTCTAGCACGACATTCACCGGTGTGCATCTTCCTACAATTGGGACAAGGTTTGGTAAAGACATACTTTTTAGAGGATTTGACAAACTTTGCCTATTTGGATGAACCTATGTATGTTTCCGCCTTTCGTTTATCTCCCCGATCTTCTTTCCGTTTCAACTCCAACTCTTGTTCCCGAGCATAATCAATCAGTATTCTGTCATACCCCCAAATTTCAACTAACGGAATCATGCCGTCTAGGGCGTGACAAACCAGGATCTCAGTCATTAGACACAGCGAAAGACTTCTATATGATTTTCAAACATAATTCTGGTCTAAATTGTAAAATCAGAGTTTCAAAGTTTGCGGAAGCGTTTTAAAACAAAAACAAATGTAACGGCTTGTAAAATGTAAATACAAATCAAAGTCTTAAATATCCAAATTCAAAACACAAGACTTTAAAATATATGCATGCGACTCCACATCCTAGTCCATGCTTGTCCTTACTTGTGCTTTTAGTGTCTTGAGAAAACATGTAAATCAAGTCAACATAAAGGTTGGTGCATACACAGGTTTGAATAATAACAAATGTTTGAAACAACTGTTTGTAACGAAATGTTTGCAGATAACATAATCACACATGCATAGTCATGATAGCTAGTCATTTGTACTATTTACATAAGCGGTCGACACCGAAACTGACTGTTAGAATGTAATTTGCCTTTCCACTATTGTCTAGCACAAATAATAGTAATGTGTATTGGCTACTTAAACTCCTGCGTAGACCTACAATCTACCAAGTGAGGTTTGTCAAACCCAATAGATCTATCTTCAACTACCATGCTTTGCACTACGGCAAACTAAACGGTTCGATATGTAAGGACTTGTAATGCTATGTTCGCACTTATCGTAAATAGCTAACTTATGCAAGTGATGTGTATATAAAATGTTTGTTGCACATGTTTTCTCCACCAAACAGTTAAAATAAGAAAAGGGGCCGTGTACGCACCTTTGATAGTAAACAGAATGATCAAGTGCTTGAAAATTCGCGCAGACAACCCGAAAAATCTGTGTCATTACAATAACATCGCGTTATTCGTAATGTCAAATCGTGTTTGTGGTCTTATACGTGTCAACACACGCATATTAAGTTGTTTAATACGTTCATACAAAAGTACGAATGATTTCGGATTTTTTTGTTTAAATTGTATAAACATATACGATTATGTTTATGTACACGTAAGTATACGCGACCGTGATTTTTGGTCAAATTATAAATTTTATTGTTTTATTTTGTTCGGGATTCCAATACGGTTCCAACGCAATCTGAACGGATTAAAACGGATTTAAAATGAATAAGTTATGATTTAAAAACCAAAATGGTTTTTAAATCCTAAAACCGACAGAGGCAGGGTTCGAACCCCTGACCTCCTGGACACACACACCAGCTCAAACCAGTAGCCCTTGCTCTACATTTGCAACAGATTTGGTTTTCTGATTGTTTTAATCAAACCCACTTGGCTTCCTTTGGTTTTCATTCAACCGAACACATAGAACTCAAATTGGCTCACAATTCGATCCCGATTGAGCTCAGAACCATCGGGTTATAGTTCCAGAGATCCAAACGAGTCAAAGGATAGTTTTAATTTAATTAGTTTGTCAAAATCATAGGGTTTTTGTGACCATCATCGGGTTCGAACCTATCCCCGATTCCCATTTATTCAATCTCATCAAATTCGATTATTTGACACTACAAACTCATAGGGTTTTCATTATGTATGAAATTTCGAAGCTTTCTGATAGTTTTAATTTGAATATCAAGCTCTATTAACCCGAAATCCCTAATTCGTCTAAACACAAGAACCCTAGAATTCGAATTCACAAAATTCGTGTTTGTTTGACACAATTAGCATAGGGTTTTCATCAAACAGGGAATACCGAAACTATCTGGGCAATTTAATTTGAGAAACGATCTCGTCTTCATCAAAAACCCCAAATCGTTTCGAGTTAAGAACCCTAGATATTGAATTCATTCAATTCGTTATTATTTTCAGAAATTGATAAAGAACATTCATAAAACAAGAAGTTCCGAAACTTTCTGTGTGATTTAATCTAATTTTTAAACACGTTTGAATCGAAACCCCTAAATGGTTTTTCAACAAGAACCCTAGAATTCGTTCTCCTACAATTCGTGATGATTTTATGAATTTGGCATATGGGTTTTGTTAATCGAAGCTTTCTGAAACTAATGGTACTATTTGATTTAATTTTTAAACCCATCTCGACCGAAACCCCCAAATCGTTATATATTAAGAACCCTAGTAATCGAATTTTATTAATTCGTTGTTAGAACCCGAAATTAACTTAGGGGTATGGCTAGTCAGTTGTTTTAGATCATGTAGGAGTAGGTTCTTACCTTGTTTGAAGTTAAACTGATGAAACTCGACTTGTGCTTTGAGTTCGGCCACCCTCCACTCAGGTTCTTCTCTTCGCAGCTTCTAGCTTCGAATTGTTGGATGCCAAAGAGCCTAAGGATGCCAAATAGGAGTTCTGGAATGCCAATTTGACTGATCTTGATTGCATTATACGGTTTTGAGTTCGAATGGTTTCGGTTTCAACTCTTGGTTTCATTTTGGCTTTAATTCGATGGTTTTATGGCTCAATAACTGAAGATAAATGTTATTCATCATTATTGGGTGTTGATTGACAAATCAATTCGATTAATTATAGAGGTTTAATGGGAAATTCGAATTTCATCACTCCTTTGGCCGAATTTTTGACTTCCAAAAGTCATAATTGCTTATTTTACATTTTTACAAGTCTAATCCTTGTAAATTGAATGTTTTGGAATTGATTTTATTTGATTCTAATCCCTCAGATTCGATTCTGTACAATTTCATGTATTTTCTGTTAGTTTTTAGTTAACGGGTTTAATCCGAAATGTCGGATTGTCACATCATCCCCTTGTTGAAGGAATTTTCGTCCCGAAAATTGCTAAATGTTAGAAGTAGTTAGGAAACTACTTGTGGGTTCAAATTGTACGTGCTAGTGCGATGTCTGATCATTCTGTGTGCTTGTGTGTAGTCACACACAAGGTTCAACGTTTGCAACATCACACCTAAGTGTGATCGTTCCATGTAACTGTTTGCGTGCACACTAGTTAGTACACCTAAGTGTGTATGTTTGTGTTTGATCATACTGTGATATGTAACTTTGCACATAGTGAGTGTTCGCAACTGTTTGTACTATGTAACCTCGCACATAGCAAATGTTTGAAACTAATCATGTATGTACTACCATAACATGTAACATATGAAATGTAGCACATAAAATGTAATGTATCACAAATGTTTGTAACAAAACCAATTGCATAAAATGTTTGTGCTTACAGTTTGAAATCTGAAATGTTGATGTGTGAAGCATCACGTCATCCTCTTGTTGAAGGAAATTTGATCTTCCCTTTCCCAAGTGAATTCTAGGTCCACGTCTTGAATTCCACCGGACTTTGACTATCGGAATCTTGCTTTGTTTGAGCTGTTTGACCTCTCGGTCCATGATTTCAACTGGTTCTTTGATGAATCGGAAATGTTCATCCACCTGTATTTCTTCTAGTGGCACCACCAATGTCTCATCAGAAAGACATTTCTTCAAGTTCGAAACATGAAAGTCATCATGAACTCCACTGAGTTCATCCGGTAATCGGAGTTGGTACGCTACCAGACCAATCCTTTTCAGGATCTCAAAAGGTCCTACGTAGCGAGGGCTAAGCTTCCCGCGCTTGCTGAATCATATCACACCTTTCCAAGGTGATACCCTTAGAAAAACTCGGTCTCCTACTTGAAATTCCAATGGCTTGAGACGCTTATCAGCATAACTCTTTTGTCGATCCCGAGCCGCTGCCATACAGTTCCAGATTTGAACTATCTTCTCTGTCGTTTCGTGCACTAGTTCAGGACCTGTTATTTGACAGTCACCAATTTCAGCCCAACAAACCGGTGAGCGACATTTACGACCCTATAAAGCTTCAAATGGTGCCGCTTGAATACTTGTATGATAACTGTTGTTATAAGAGAATTCCACTAACGGTAAGTGGTTTTCCCAGCTATCACCAAAATCAATGACACAAGCTCATAGCATGTCCTCAAGCGTTTGGATTGTGCATTCACTCCGACCGTCGGTTTGTGGATGGTATGCGGTACTCATGTCTAAACGAGTTCCCAAGGACTTATGGAGAGATTTCCAAAAGTTTGAAGTGAATCGGGCATCCCGATCTGATATGATAGAAATTGGCACGCCATGTCGTGCTACCACTTCCTTGATGTAAATGCGAGTCAATTTCTCCATTTTGTCGGTTTCTTTAATTGCCAAGAAATGTGCAGATTTCGTTAATATATCAACAATTACCCATATCGTATCACAACCACTTGATGTACGGGGTAACTTAGTAATGAAATCCATCGAAATCTGTTCCCATTTCCGCATAGGTATTTCTGGTTGTTGTAGTAAACCAGACGGTTTTTGGTATTCAACTTTGACTTTAGAACAAGTCAAACATTTTCTAACGTACTTAGCAATGTCGGCTTTCATATGAGGCCACCAATACAGTGCCTTTAAGTCATGATACATCTTGTCTGATCCTGGATGGACTGAATATCTGGATTTGTGCGCTTCATCCATCACGAGTTCCCTTAAACCACCATGCGAAGGTATCCAAAGTCGATTAATGAACCAACGAGTTCCATCAGGCATAACATCCAATTGTTTTTGCATTCCTCGTAAGGATTCCTGTTCCAAGTTATCCTTTTCTCAGGCTTTAAGCTGAGCACTGTGTACCTTGTCAGGTAAGTTAGTATGTATCGTCATCATAAGTGCGCGAACCCGTCTTGTTGATGTTGTGTCTTTTCTACTTAGCGCATCAGCTACCACATTAGCTTTCCCTGGATGATACTTGATCGCGCATTCGTAGTCGTTCAACAACTCGACCCACCGTCGTTGTCTCATATTAAGTTCCTTCTGATCAAAGATATGTTGCAAACTCTTATGATCAGTGTAAATGGTACACCTGGTTCATTATAAATAGTGCCTCCAAATCTTCAAAGCAAATACCACTGCTCCTAACTCCATGTCATGAGTAGTGTAATTCTTTATGTCTAAAGAAGCTCTATGCTAAACTCAAAGTGTGAAATTGATTTCACAAAGCTGCATTTTTTAATTATGTAATCTCTACTGATGGCATCATGATGAACCCAACAAAGATCGAATCAAGTCACAAAATAGCTTTTACCTCCTTCAGTTACAAAAAAGGGAGATAATTACTAGTGGAATGATGAACATGAGAAGAGTCTTAAAAAAAAAAGAACGGTTGGTATTTGTTTGATTCTCACTTTACCTTCAAGCACAGACACATACCAAATTTATGGTGAAGCTTCCAAAAAGAGACTTGCGTGTAGGTTGGTGCAAAACGATAAAGTGTTATCGCTAATACCTCGTGACAATTAAAATCTTATGAGGTTAAATACACAACACTTAATTTTGAGCTTATCGTTGTCATTTTCGCGCTGAAGATCTAGATACATTATCTCTACGAGGAGATTTGAGAAATTTTCACCGATCACAAGAGGTTAATGTATCTTCACCCTGAAAGAGTTAAATATACCTCAAAGAAGTTGGTTGGAATTATTGAAAGATTATGATGCAAATATTCAACATCATCTCGAGAAGGCTAAAGTTACAGTCACTACCTTAATCCGAAAGAGAAAAAAAAAACAAGAAGAAAAGGGAAAAAAATTCCAATAATAGAAACTCGCAAACATCGTCATCAGTAACTTGGAGCACTAGATCAACCGTCACACGAATCTAAAATATGGTTTCGAAATTATAAGTGCATTCAAAGAATCACATATTATCTATGTCGTAGAATGAAAAGCTAGCATGTCATGGATTACCTAGAACACCCGATTGAAGAATTTTCATATGTGAAGGAAGCTCGACACATTAAATAGATGAAACAACGTAATTTAAAAAAAATATATCAATCACTAAAACGCTTAAATGCCTAACCATTGGCATGATACTTGAAGTTAGAACACGAGAAATATAACCATCTGAACTTTGAGTATGATTCATGAATATATGCATATTATTATAATGCTAGAGGCCGTTAGCACATAAAGTATACCGAATGAGAAATTAAATTGAATTTGTACAAAAAATAATAATAATAATAATAATAATAATAATAATAATAAAAATAATAATAATAATAATAATAATAATAATAATAATAATAATAATAATAATAATAATAATAATAATAATAATAATAATAATAATAATAATGAAAGGAAAAAAAACTTAATCAATAAATATTAAAAAAATTTAGATAAATTAATTGACGTTCGGATAAACATCGCCGAACTTTGGAAATTACCATTGGGGGTTTCCGTCTTGCAGAGGTGTCAATCAATTTGGTTTTAAAAGAAGGCTTAGTCCGAGTCTTATCAAACTGTCACACCCCGAGCCGGCGGGGTTGGATCCGAGTCCCTGTCGGGCGGAAGGTTCCCGGGGCGCGATATTGTGAATGATAATCGGAATGATCAGATTGTTTACATTGCACATGATATAAATGAGAAATGCTAAATAGAATAGAATTACAAAGTTAAATTAGATTCGTATCGTTCATAATTTAACGATGTAAATCTATATATAGTGCATATGTAGGGTCGAGCTTACCGCCCGCCCAGCCAACATCCCACCACATACTAATATGCATATGACACTGTTGTTACTAATAATTAAGCATTTTTACCTAACACACACTTCCATTCACAATAGTTCAATGTACACTCAAACCTTTGTTCAACCTGTCGGTAATGACCTTAATCTCATGAACATCACATGTATCATCTAGATCGGTATGCTTATATATAGGGCATATGTAGGGTCGAGCTTACCGCCCGCCCAGCCAACATCCCACCACATACTAATATGCATGAGATATTGGTATTAATGAAAATTAAGCATTTCACCCCTACTATTAACCTAATGATTCTTCCATTCTTTGTTCCTGTACATACAATAATTTGGAATCTATGTTGATTCCTTAAGTTCATCACAAAAATGATCAACCACAGTAATTGTAGGAACAGTCATAAATGCTTAATTAAATAAATAAATAAACATTTAATAAAATCTAAGTCCTAATGATTGGGCCTTGGTCAACTCGAGTAAACTAGTCTGTCAATCAAGGTTCTTAGTAGTTAGGGGATTCTGTAAATATCATCAAACATATGACCTACAAATCAAACGGTCTAGTTAGGACTTCTTGAAATGTAGGATTTTTGTTTCGTACTTGATTCGTCTTGTTTCGTCCCTTGTTTCGTTGGCATATGTTATCTTTGATATTTCCCAGAATTTCCCTTGAAAATGATTTATTGATTCGTTTGATTCGTTGAACTCACGCACTTGTTTCGTCAAAATAGTTTCGTTTGATTCGTTGAAATCACACACTTGATTCGTCAATATAGTTTCGTTTGATTCTTTGAAATCACACACTTGATTGGTCAAAATAGTTTCGTTCGATTCGTTGAAATCACACACTTGATTCGTTAAAATGTTTTCGTTTGATTCGTTGAAATGTTTAATTTAACCCAATTATCCACTTAAAGTATAAGTAGATAACTTTAGTAAAAACCTGCATAAAATTTACCTAGATATGGTCTAGGATAACATTCATACATATACACAAAATATATATAATTTAAAAGCATTTAAGTAAACAATTTAAATAAACAGTTTACGCATGCTTCTCATCCCCGCGTTTTACAACAAAAAGTTTAGAAAAGGGGCAATGAACTCACCTGTGTTGCTATGTAATTGGTCTATCACACAATGCGCGCTCTTGTTGTATCTCAGGTTTCTTCAGTTCCTGAGTTGTTTTATAAGAGTTTGAATACGATAAGTATGCGTAATATTCGTCACACCTAAGGTTTGGTCTCGGTGTGTGTATCTAAGTGTCCTAATTTACTAAGTGCTTCTATGATTTAGTCTAACTAATTTAGCCTAAATACCCATTTATAACCCAATCCCATAATTAGTTACAGTAACTTGTTCTTAAATTTTTATGAAATTCGGGCAAAGTTTCCTTTGTTTTATGTTCAAATCCAGACAATCATGTTGTCTATTTATAACAATTTCCCAACAAGGTAATCATAATAAAACTTTATTAAAACATTTATACTTAAATTCCATTTACGTTTAGTATAATTTAGAAAATTATTTAATTGACTTTAAAATAAGTTTGAAATCCATTTTCTTTTGTCAACATCATTATCTTTTATTATGATACCCTTTAACATATGATGGGTTTAATTAAGTCCATTGGGCCCGCCTAGACCCATTGACACCTTTGACGGCCAATTGATCACAAGACTATGGCTTTGTTCCTCATGAGTTCCCATCAATTTCCCAATTGTCATATGGATTTTGAAACCTCATTATGTAAGATAGGAAGTTTCATGATCATCTAAGTTTCTCCTTATCATTAATATAGCTTTAGTTGATCCCCATACCTACACATTTAGTTGATCCCATGCACACACATAAAATTATTTCATGCATGCATATGTATACACGCCCTATGCACCGTGATAACTAAGGATTTTGAGTTTGATTAGGTTTAACATCCCTCAGGGCAGCGAACCTATGGATACAATCAAGGTTCGGCTAGGGCTAAAGAGGAGGTTCGGCCAGGTGATGTCCAGGTTCGGCTATGCAGATGTGTTCGGCAGAAGTTCTAGGGTTCGCCACCCTAGGGTTCGGCTATCCTTGGTTCGGTGGTCGGAGGTTCGCCACCCTAGGGTTCGAGAATCCTAAGGTTCGCCACATGCAAGGTTCGGCTCACCCGGGCTTCGGCTGCATTAGGTTCGGCTAATAAACCAGGGTTTGGCCGATAAGGAGTTTCGCCGATAACAGGTCCGTTGCATGTTCGTGGGTCAGAACTTCCTGGGTTCGTGACTCAGAGTACAGGTTCGTTGCATGGTTCGGATCCCCTAAAGGTTCGGCAGGTGTGCTGGGAAATCAGGTTCGGCTACCTGCATTACCATCTCTAACGAATCTGTCGACCATGGCTGGTTATCATCAGCTCCATTCTCATTTCTAAGCCCTGCAATTTAGTTGCTAACCGTCTACTAAGTCTATCTAAGTGTTTGTGAGTGTTTGGACCGGTTGAACAACATCAAACAAGGGGGTTTGTGATACACCCTAAAAACCACAAATGAAATGAAAGTTTACCTCAAATTTGACAGGTAAATGCTTGAAACTCTTGTACTCTCGTGATCCACTTGATAAGGGGGTCGTTTTGGCACCAACTAGGCTTGAATCCAACAAGAATTGAGCTCCAAATTGAAGAGAGAAGTTGGGTCTTGACAGAGGCTTAGAGATAGAGTGGAAAACTGTAGGATCAGTTGTTATCATTTGATCAGTATTAGGTTATAATAGCGGAATTCAGAGATGAATTAGCATAAGAATTAGCAAGAACACTTGAATATTAATGAAATAGTAAAGAACAATTTGTTATAGAGAGAGAATTCTACAAATGGAATGATTTCATTTAATGCGCTAACTTCGCTCTCGATTACACTATGTCAACTGTCCTTATATAGAAACAGTGACGTTTGATGATGTCACATGATGTTGACACCTAACAGACTTAATACAACAACTGAAATAAACAAAACTACTGAGGATGTTCATAAAGTCTGAAGACATCCTCTTACAAAGTCTGAATAACTAAAACTACTGAAAGCAAACTACAACATCTGATGAGTAAACTACTCATCAGACTTTTACAACTATTGAAAGAAAAATACTGAAGACAAAAACAAACATCACAACATCTGAAGACCAACACTTCAGCAGTTGTGAATAGCTTCAGATCTTGTAACTCTTCAAGTAGCCTTCAGCTGTTGTGTTCTTCTTCAGTTGTTGTGTGTATATGAGACTTAAAGGTTTTTCTGATCAGGCTCATTGGTTCTTTTGGTCCAACAAACTCCCCCTGAACCAATGCAGCCAAAACCTTTAATTATTAACTGTCTCACTTATTATTGGTTTCCCAGGCATAAAGATCTTGTCTTTTTCTTCGAGATCAGCTTCAAAGTGACCAAATAAGTACAGGCCTGGCAGACAGCAGCTTCTGAAAATATGATTGGCAAAGGATGAGAGGAAACTCCATTGGGGAAATGGACTATGAGCATTGACCCCTCTCATTGAAGCTACTGATCATAAATGAGTCTGAAAGACTCCTTGACATATGCTTCCAAAAGAACAACTTTATCTTCAGGTGTAAGCAGCTCTGGCTCTCCTTCAAAGAATGATTCTGGCCCATAGTATTCAGATAAATACCTGGCCTTTGTCCCATCATATAGTTCCACCCTTGTAATTTCTCTGTAGACAAATTCATCAGGATGTTTGCCTTCCAAGAACAATGGCAGCTCATTCTGTTTTACTCCTTCCAATTTTCTATACACTAGACCTTTCTTAATCATTTTATTCTCTAAGAACTTAGGAGCTTTCAATCCAGCATTATACACACTCTTAAAGTCTCCTATTATCTCCCAAGGATCAAGCACAGAACCCAGCATTATATCAGCACTAATCACCTTTTTTATTTTTCTTGTATATGCAGATGGTACATCTCTTTTGTGAATTATGTCTTTCACCCTTGGGTCAGGCCAAATTCTGATTTGTTCTTTTCGATACTGATAAGTGAACCTTAGTGCATACAACCTCTGTGCTTCTTTCTTCATTGCTATTATTGTTGAGGTCTGAGGGTACTCCTTATCAACCAATCTCAGAATATTCTCATCATGCTTCTTTTGACTCTCTTCTTCCTCAAGTTTGATTTTTACAGCTTGTCTCTGAGATTCTGGAGCGATCTTGGGATATTGACCAAAGACCGTGGCCTTTTCTGGCACATAATCAGCTGGCATCAAGAATGAACTTTTCTGAGCCATTTGTGTAGGCCCAGCATTTGAAGACTCAGGCTTTTTCAATTTTGAATTCAGCACAGTAGATATAGGTAGCCTGTCTTCTTCATCTTCATTTTCTTCTTGAATCCTCAACATCCTCCTTTTTTTGGGAGGAATATCATCAGCAATGGTTTGATGTGATTGGGTAGAGGGTTTGACTTGTGGGATCAGTTTTTGTATCTCAGATACTTCAGATTCTTGGGCATTATCAGCCTTTTCCACCCCAATCATAGGATCTTGATCTTCCTCCGCCTGATCTTCCTCTGCCTGATCTACATCTATTCCAATCTCTCTTTCAGATTGTTTTTCAAGTTCAGAATCTTTCTCAACCTCTTTCTCATTTACATCCTCTTCTTCAACAGCCTTCTCAACATCAATAGGATTTGACTTCTTCTTCTGCCTCTTATAAATAACCTGTATAGTTGGAGACTTTTCAGAAGCAGACTTTTCAGAAGCATTCTCCTCCTCCTCACTTCTTAATCTCTTTCTCTCAACTTCGGAATCTTTCACTAACTCCCCCTTTTTGGCTGCAGTGGATGAAGGTGTTTGAAAGCTAGAAAATTTGGCAGCAACAGCATCATCAATCATCCTCTGAAGTTGTGTTTGGGATGGAAGCCTCTATTCAAGAGCTTGGGTAATGATATTCTTTAGAAGTGGAGTGATGAGAGGTAGGGTAGTTAGAAAAGCAGCAACTAATGCCTCTGGGGGGTTTGAACCCAAAGTATTAGTGCCTGAAGCAGAGGCTGGAGGGTTATTTTGTTGTTGAGTAGTGGAGGAAGTGTTTTGGTGACCTTCAAGAATTGAAGGTGCCATCTGTGGGTTTGGAAGGGCAGATGGACTTTTTTCCTTGGACATCTTGGTGAGCAGCTCATTGAGTCTGCAAACCTCAGCCTCAAGAAACATGTTCTGCTTGAGAACATCGGATAAGATTCTTTGGTCATCATTAGCCTTGGCTAAATCAGCTGACCTCCTGATTATATCAGGATGAACCTGAGTTGAGTGTGGCTCAACATTTTCAGGTGCCCCTTTGTCTTGGTACTGGGGACTTCCAACCTCAGGGATAAACCCTTCATTAGTTGTTGCCTCTGGCAGGGTCTTAGAGATGTTACTACTATCAATCCTTCCAAATGATGGAGATGATGAAGTAGCAGCCCTGTCAGAATTCAGAATCTCTCTGTCCACACTTGGAGACCTGAAATTGTAGTCAAAATCCTATGGGTTATCAGAAACACTATGATCCTCCCCCTCAATGTTGGAGATAATCCCAGTGGTAATAGGTGTCTGGGTAGGGATTGGAGTGTTAAGCTGATCCAGGATTTGTTCAATAACAAATGTGGGGCTATGTGGAATGGTTTCAGTAGGAGTAGGCTTTGAAGCAGATTGCACCCGGGGAGAATGGTGCTGTTCAATAGAAACCTTTTCAAATGAAAGAGGCTCTAGATGTGTGTCTTCCCCTTCAAGAGTTGCACCAAGTTCCTGTTGAGAGGAACCTTGGGCGGTTTCAGCTGGTGGAGTCTGGTGCACCACTGGCTGACTACCTCCAGTGGGCATAGTATGCCTTGGTGAGGCAGGTTCAGACTCAGGGGACTCATCTCCCTGAGCAACCTTTTTGGGCTTTTTGGAAATTGACTTGGTGGGGACTTTGGATTTGGATTGGGATTTTGAGGCTGTGGGTTCCCTCTGCTTGGGTTTTAGCTTTCGGGCAGCCTCTTTGAGTGTGAGGTTAGTGTTGTGCCGGGAATATACCTCTTGCAAAACTGCTGGAGTAGCGATTCCCTGACCAACAAGGCCTTCTTGTTTTAATTGTTTTTCAATGATGGCCATTATAAAACGTGGGTAAAGAAGCCATCTTGTGGTAACAGGTTTAGCAGCATGTTCAGTTAATTCTGAAAATAAAATTTGTAAAAAATTAAGTTTTTGTGATTCCAGAATAGAGAAAAGTACCTGCTGCCACCTTGATGACATCTGGTCCCATGAAGATGATTTTGGAGCTAAACAAATATTGATCATATGGAAGATGAGACGTTCAGGGTCATTGAAATGTTTCTTGTAGAGAGTGGAGTCACTCAGGTCACCCTGATATTCGCGATTGGTAAAACAGAGATCGGTGAGATTCTTTGGAAATGTAGTGACCAGATTGGCATCATCCAGATTGAGAACATCCCTCAGTTCTGCTGGACTCACATGAACATTGTGTCCATTCACTGTAGATCGGAGTGAGATTACTCCGGTTCCGACATTGATAAGTTCCACATTGGTCCAAAATTGATGAAGAGATTCAACATGGAGTGGAGGATTGAGAAGAAAAGCTGTGTGAAATTGAGAGGCGTTCATAAGATCGACTGCTTCATCAAATTTTGACCAGAAAGAAGATTTTGTGAGATAGGCGACTGAGTTGTGACGAGGTTTGAGGTTCATGGTCGCTATTGAATCAGAGACTTGAGAGGGAAGGTAGGTTTTTTGAAAAAGATGGAAAGTTCTGATGAAGTGGTAATGAAACAACTGAAGAAGGTTTGGTTTTAATAAAAGACTGAAGGATTGGAATTTTAGTCTTCAGATGTTACAGAGGGAAAACAGCATTGGTTGAAACATCTGAAGAGTAAATTTACTCATCAGGTGTTGTCGACAGTACTTGTTCATCAGCTGTTTCAATTTTAACCATTTGCTCATCAGATGTTGTGAAGAGTGATCATCAGAACTTTTGAACAAAAGTTGTTCATCAGGGCTTGATAAGTATTTTTGACCTTCAGTACTTTGTCAACCAAAACACATCAGTATTTGTAACTGATAATATTGGTGAAGGTCAGATGTTTCCTTGAATCAGTACTTCTGATACTTATCAGTACTTACTGTAAATATCAGTAGTTTCAAGGTGAGACAATTTTTTTTTTTTTTTGGCATATTTAAATATTTTTGTATTTTGAAAATTTTATCAAGTGTTTGGAATGTTATTAGTTTGAAATCTATTTTATTCTAATTGCAGCATACCAAGCCTTAGTACTAAATTTTGAAAAGTTGAAGTCTCTAAAGGCTTAGTAAATATATCTGCAAGTTCATCAGCACTAGGAACAAACTTTGGATCAATCAGACCTTTTTCAAAGCAATCCCTTATAAAATGATGTCTGATTTCAATATGTTTGGTCCTAGAGTGCTGAACTGGATTCTTTAAAATACAAAGAGCTGAGGCACTATCCATTAACAATGGTGTCTTAGACTCTTTGATGCCATAATCCAAAAGTTGGGTCTGAAGCCATAGAATTTGTGAAGTACAGCTTGCAGCAGCAATGAACTCGGCTTCAGCTGTGGATGTAGCCACAGATGTTTGTTTCTTACTCTGCCAAGAAACCAAACAGTTTCCTAGAAACTGACAACCACCAGAAGTGGATTTTCTGGTGAGTTTGCATCCTGCATAGTCACTATCAGAGAAAGCAACCAGCTTGCAGGAATGCCCAGTTGAATACCAAATTCCCAGTGATTGAGTGCCCTGCAAATATCTAAAAATCCTTTTAACAGCAATCAAATGAGATTCTTTAGGTGCAGCCTGAAATCTTGCACACACACATGTAGCAAACATAATGTCTGGTCTAGATGCTGTGAGATACATCAAGGAACCAATCATAAATCTATAAATTGTTTCATCAACTGATTTACCTTTCAAGTCTGCATCAAGTTGTGTGGTGCTGCTCATGGGGTTAGAACAGTGTTTACAGTTTTGCAGATCAAATTTCTTTAACAAATCTTTTGTATATTTTGATTGGTGAATGAAAATGCCATCAGGACTTTGTTTAATTTGAAGACCCAAGAAAAACTGTAATTCCCCCATGGCACTCATTTCAAAATTCTTTGTCATTAGCTCAGTAAAAGCATCACACAACTTGGGATCCGAGGAAGCAAAAATTATGTCATCAACTTAAATTTGAACAAGGAGCTTATGCTGTCCTACTTTCTTTATGAACAAAGTTTTATCTATGGATCCTCTAGTAAAGTTATTTTGTAGGAGAAAAGTGGACAAGGTATCATACCAGGCTCTAGGTGCTTGTTTCAACCCATAAAGAGCTTTATCAAGCTTGTACACCCAATCAGGATGTATATTGTCCTCAAAACCTGGTGGTTGACACACATACACTTCCTCTTTTATTTTACCGTATAGAAAAGCACTTTTTACATCCATTTGAAAAACTTTTTATTTGTGTAGTGCAGCATATGCTAAAAACAATCTGATTGCTTCTTTAAATGCAATTCCACTTTTCTTCTTTTCTCTTCTAGTTTCTACAATAAATTTTCCTTTGTTTATTCATTGTTCTACATCTCCTACTCTTTGATTGTTCATATCTAATTGATTTCATCAAACATGGTGTTTATGGATCCTACAAATGGTATCAGAGCCTGGCTCTAAATCGTTTGATTTCACCATCAACGGTTCTAACCTTGCTCATTTTCCTGTTTGTGAAATCAATTTGGAGATAAATTATGTTGCTGCTACTGCTGGATTTACTTTAATGAAATTATGTTGGTAGTTTGTTTTCTCGTTAATCAAATGTAACGTGAAAAACTCACTGGATTTGAATCTCCCTTCAAAATCCAAATAATTTGGTTGCTAACAGTGGGTGGAATTATTTCCATTGTTTCATTCGATGACCCAAAATTAAAAATTTTGGTTCAAGTATTTTCTACATCCATCATGGGTCGGTAATTTTTTTTCCGAGAGATGGCCATTAGAAATTGGAGACTAATGGTAGGCCTAAAGCACTTTCATAGGTGGGTTAACATTTGTTGATCATAAATTTTTAGTGAGGCAAACAACACCAGTACGTCAAAGGATCAAAAGCACAAAAGCCATTCAGAACTAAAAGATATTTCAAACGCCACACTTGACTGACTACATCAGGTTTGTATTTCAGCTCAAAATTGAAGGTTTAAATAATGGGTTTTGCTTTTGGCTACACATCCAATCTGTTATTACACTCTTCTTCTTGCTGATTGTGCGTTTGGGCAACTTGAATTTTCAAGTTTCATATACAAAATTGTTGCTCAAAGTCTGCACACCAACTGCTCGATGAAATGCCCCAAAGAAGTTTTTCTCATCAGTAGTTGAGATTTTTACTCATTAGCAGTTGGGAACTTTGATCTTCAGTAGTTATTCTTTTGTTCATCAGCAGTTAGAAGCATTTTGTTCTTCAGACCTTGTCGGTTCTTCACATCAGTAGTTACGAATGTTGGTCTTCAGCAGTTATCAATTTTATACATCAGCAGTTGTAACTTTTCACATCAGCACTTATACTCTTCACATCAGTAGCCGAGTATTTTATACATCAGCACTTGTGTATAAGTTTCAACATCAGTAGATGTGATGTGTTCATCAGTAGTTGCGAGAGTTTGTTAATCAGCAGTTGCAATTTATTAGTCATCAACAGTTGTCAACTGTTATGGATTTTTCTTCAGCAGTTGGAGCATTTTTTTTAACATCAGCAGCTGAACTTCTGGTCTTCAGTAGAAACTGACGAACCGTTTCAAATTAGCAGAAACCTAGAACTGATGTTTTGAAATATCATCAGAAAAGGTTTCAAATTAGCTCAACAATGTTTTGTACTTTAGCAGAAGCCAGAGCCTGATTTTTATCTGAAGTTAGAATGGGCATTTTCTTATTATTGGGCATCTTTCTTGCTGAAGTATATGGTCTTATTGTATATAGTTTGAGCTGATTTTGCTTGTATTAGCATGCTATGCTGAGTTAGACCAGAAGAAAGTCAAAAGCAGTAAAAGAGGTGGTTACTCTCATCTGTTTTGCATCCTTCAGCAGATGCTTGTCAATCTACCTCTAGCAGTTAGCAGCAGAAACAAAGGGAAAACATTGAATAATGGCATGAGTCAATTTGGTTCTAGTGGATGTACAAAAAGAACCAATTGAGGGGGAGACTATGCCTTCATAAAATAACCGGTGGTAACACTCAAAATCAATGGTTTGTCATTCTAATTCATTTCTATGATTTTGAGTGGGTTGGCGGGATCTTTTCAAAGATTAACACTTCTAAGCATGTTGATGATTGTTTCTTGGTTTTGTTCAAGTCTTTATCACTATTTGAAGATGTCATTCATTGTAAAGGTTGGGTTACCCTTTACAAATGAAAAGAAACCCTATGCTCTTACATTCCTTGGGTTGGGAATAGAAGACTCTTTTGGTTCCTTGGGTAAGAATCAAAAGAAGCAAAAACTGCTACATCTTAGGGGGAGTATATAGAAGTGTGAAAGGGTTGATTGAAGCCTTGAAATTGTTTGATGCTTTCTTGGAAGATAATCTGTGAATCAAGAACCTGCTACAGAGAGAGTTGCAAGTGAAAGGAACATGATCTCCATGTTTCCATCATATGCTTTTGCATCTTCATGGTTTTGATTTCATCTTACCAAATAGGGGGAGTTTGTTGGGTTGTGTTTTTACCAAAACAACAAAGATTTGGAAAGATGAAATATGTTCTTAATTTGATCATAAAAGAAATGCAAAGCATCTTCTGAGGGGGAGCAGAAGATAAAGATTTCCTTGCAAACGCCCACCGGGATCAAGTTCACCAAATGAGAAGACTCAAGACCCAAGTTATAGAAATAGGAACTATTTTATTATGTCATTTTATTTATGATGTAATATTTAGTTTTGTTATCATCATCCTAGGGTTTTGAGTCATGGACTATAAATAGATAGGATAGCCCCCATCTCGTTTGTAACTTTCACAATGTAAACATTTGGTGAGCTTGGTGTGTGTGCAGCCTCCATGGAGATGTCATCCATGGAGGTTGTACTTTGATTAATGCAATTCCACTTTTCTTCTTTTCTCTTCTAGTTTCTACAATAAATTTTCCTTTGTTTATTCATTGTTCTACATCTCCTACTCTTTGATTGTTCATATCTAATTGATTTCATCAAACATGGTGTTTATGGATCCTACAAAAACGAATTGAAGAGAGAGAGAGAGGGTTGGGCGTGGTGGTTGTGGCATTTAATTTCCACATTTAATGTTCCAAACACCCGGTGGTTCGGTCTCGTTCGGTTTCGCGTAAAATGCCATTTCTCGTGGTTTTCGTCACGAAACGACATGGTTTATAATTTAAAGTTTATTAAATTATTTTAAGTTGTGATTCCTAATAAATTAACTAATTATCTTTTGTTTATTAAAAAATTTCAAAAATATTTAATTAACTGTTTAAATTGAATCGTACAGTTGTCGTGCGTATTCGTTCGAATCGTCACTCATACGAACACGACGATAACTATACTTTTCAATATTGTTTTCTAATTATAGAATATCATTCAGAACGTTAAACCTCCAGATTTATTCATACAGGTGGTCACCTATACGAATAATCCGTCGATTTAGCATTCTCATAATGACATCCGTGTTGTTTTGTTCTATAAAGCCTCACTTACGTTTATACCTAATAATTCCTAACAAGTAATCACATAATGGTTCCGTATTGCCAGATAATTATCTGACTCAAAAACCATAGTTCTGAACTTTGTTTCTGTTAAATGTTTCTGAACTTGTTGTTTGATAGCACAAAATGATATTGACAATTGAATATGAATATGAAATGTACTAAAATGTATATAGTTTGTACCTGTTTACTGTTCATGTTACTGTTTAAGATCATGGTTCCGGTACGGTTCCGGCACTGATGTTACAGTCTCCCCTTGTTAGAGAAATTCCGTCCCAAAATTTAAGAGTTGTTATCGGGCACGGCTTCCTCTTCAAATAGTTGGGGATACTTTGACTTCATGTGATCTTCACATTCCCAAGTAAACTTGGGTTCGCGTCGTAAAGGTGGCAAACCTGTAAGGAGATTTAGCAACAGGAGTTGCTCCAGGAATTAAATCGATATGAAACTCTACCGGTCGCAAAGGTGGCAAACCTGGTAGGTCTTCGGGAAATACTTCAGGATATTCTTTCACTACAGGTACGTCTTGTATCTTTTTCTTGTCTTTCTCCTTTTCCACCACATAAGCTAGAAACGCCATGCACTGCTTCTGTAGACACTTACGTGCCTTTATGCAAGAGATGATTTTGACACTGCGTTTTGCTTGATCCCCTCTCACTTCCAACACACGATCAATCGGCAATGGAATACGAAGCAGCTTTTCCGAAAAGACGACTTCCACTCGATTTGAAGAAAGCCAATCCATTCCAACAATGATATCGAAACTACCCAACTCCATCGGTATCAAATCGATGGTGAATGTATGACCATTAAGTGTCAATGGGCAATTCCTATAAACTGTACTAACTGTGATCTGTTTCCCGTTAGCTATTTCAATGATGTAAGGGAAATCTAATTGTTCCTCTATAGAATCTAATTGGCATGCAAAATCGGTAGAGATAAAACTCTGATCCACACCAGTGTCAAATAGAATAGATGCATAAAAGTCATGTAAAAGAAACGTACAAGTGACCACATTCGGGTCCTGGCGTGCAGCTGGTGCTCCAATAACAAAGGCTCTTCCACGTGGAGCTTGAACTGCCTGTTGTGCCTTCTTCGGGCAGTTCTTTGCAAAGTGGCCTTGTTCGCCATGGTTATAGTATCCACCATTGTTCTGATTAGCTGGTGGAGGGAGACCCAAAGCAGCATTGTTGACTGCTTGGTTAGGTGCCATCCGGCAGTATTGAACCCAATGGCCCTTTCGTCCACATTCCGTGCATTGCTTGTAGTGAGTGTTAGCAATATGATGGTATTGACACTTGGCACACAGAGGAAACGTGCTAGTGTAGGGTCTTTTGTTAGGGTTTTGTGGTGCTGCTGCCACTTGTTGGAGAGGTGTGGCCACCGTGTAGTGCTTGATGGTTTTCAGCTTCTTCTTCTGATGGTGGTGGGGTTTCTTTGACGGCTCTGCTTTGCTCTTGCCGGAGTCTGCCTCTTTCTTCAGAGTCCTAGAGGCTACCATAAGGTCAGTGAGTTTACCAGACAAACTCACTGCGGACTCCACAGTGACAGGGTTAGCTGCAACAACTAAGCCCTGAATGCAGGTGGGAAGTCCACCTACATAACGATCAATCCTCTTTTCCAAAGTTGGTACCATGTCTGGCACCTGAGCAACCAACTCGTGGTAACGAGTCGTATACCCCATGTGATCAGGCCCCTTCATCACATGGTTGGATAGTTCAACCTCCAGTTTCTGCAACTCGTTCTTGGGGCAGAATTCTGTTCTTAGCAATGTCTTGAAATCTCCCATGGCATGTCCATAGCTTCTTCTCTTCCCCTGGTATTAATCTGAGAGTTCCACCAGGTCAAGGCTCGCTTGTTGAATGTTCCAAAAGAGTAGCGAACCTTGTGATGCTCTGGACAACTGCAAAGGTCCAGAGTTGTCTCAATCTTCTCAATCCATTGGATTAATCCAACGGCTCCTTCAGACCCACTAAAACTAGGTGGTTTACATCCTATAAATGACTTATAGGAGTAGTGTGATGAACCACCAGTATTCCCACCGGCTTCTCTTGATGAGTTACCAGTGTTGTGGATCTCATTACGGAGGCGGAGGAACATCTCCGGTATCGCCTCTTTCGTCTGATTGGTCATTTGACTACTCAGTAAGGTCACCAAGGCGATAGTGGCAGGATCCAACATCGGTGTGGTGCTCGGGCCCGGTGGTATGTTGAGTGTAGGAGGAGGAACAAGTGGAGGAGGAGGATGTGGCGGTGGTTAATCAGGTGGTGAAGGAGTAGATGAATGTGGTGCTAAGTCTTGCGGTGGTGGAGGTAACAAGGGAGGCTGTCTTCTTGGCGGCATTCTGATCATAACCAATAAAGTTTATCGGTTAGTGCAATGATCAAATACAGAAGACAATATGCAAGTAATTCCTAAGTCATGTTTTCTCTATATGCAGGGTCCCTAGGTTATAGTCTAGGCCAAACCATTTAAATAAGTGACCTATATTTCTCTATAACCTGGCTCTGATACCAATCTGTCACACCCCGAGCCGGAGGGGTTGGATGGGAGTCCCCGTCGGGCGAAAGGTTCCCGGGGCGCGATATCGTGAATGATAATCGGAATGATCAGATTGTTTACATTGCACATGATATAAATGAGAAATGCTAAATAGAATAGAATTACAAAGTTAAATTACATTCGTATCGTTCATAATTTAACAATGTAAATCTATCATAACATCAAAAAATATCTATCTTGAAACTGCACAAGATATACAGAATAATGGTGTAATGATGTTCCAAAAGTATGCAGGTCCAAAAATACTAAGGCTTCTATCTGAAGTCCTAGTCCAAAAGCATGGGCTTCTTAATTGACTTGTTCGTCACCTAAGAAGTCATGTAAAAATAAAGTCAACACATGGTTTGTAACATCTGTACATTTAGTCATGGTAGTCGTAAACAGTGTTAGAACAATGTGTATTTATGTCCAATCAGTCAAGGTGATTCATATGTTCATGATTGTGTTTGTGTGTGATAGGATCTTAATTAATAGGAACAAGTATGTATTATTTATTTACAATCGATTTCGCTAGGCAAGAACAGTATCGTATTATATCGAAACAGTGGTGGGACGGCGTCAGATAAGGCAGGTAGCTGGACTATGGGGTATGCCCTATACATATACTGCGTTCGGTGTACTGGGATAGTGTTAGTGCGTAGTGTTTAGACGAATAGTATGACAAACGAATAAATTAAACAAAATCGTAATGCGTAAGCGAGACTGAGTATAGTTATGGGTGACGATCCATAATGATACGAATGTTGAACTTATAATTACGAGTAAACGACAATAAATAAATAATACGATCGAAAAACATACGCGATTGCAGGTATACACGTAATTATATTTGTTTAACGGTCTGACAACGAACGAAACATAAAAGTAAGTAAAATAAATTATTTTACATTTTTACAATTTTGAAACTCATCAAAATGACGAGAATAATAACTATTTTATTTAAAACTTGTAAAATGCGCGTTACGTTACAAAAACGCGAACCGAGCAACCGAAACGAACCCGGATACCACACGTAGTATAAAAGCCTTGAAGAAGGCTTTTCCCTTCATTTAATTCAGCCACAACCCTCTCTCTCTAGATTTTCGTCATTTCCATTCTCTCACTAGAAAACCTCACTAAAACCTTCATATCTTCTTCATTTTTCCACGAAAATTGATGATTCTTGAACCTACACGAAGCTCTCGACATTCCCTACACGGAAGTACAAAGGATCTGAGATTTTCACCGGCCAAAAACGAGGTATTGATGCTTAAATAGTTCGAAAATTAGGGTTTTTGGTTTGTTCTTGTCAACCAACACTACAATCGGCTTAGAACCAAAGTAAGGTTGATTCTATGCAAGGTTGATTCTATGCCTTCGTAAAGAGGTTCTGGCAAAGCAGCAACGCGACACAAGATCTGGATATCGGGGATGCAATGATGATGATGCTGGTGCGACAGGTTCGGGAGAGGGTATGGGAGCCGAACCCTTTGGCCACGAGCCTTGTTGAGTTCGGGCGAACCATGGGGATAGGAACGAACCTGCATGGTTCGTGAACCCTAGCCGAACCCTAAGGGGTTTCACGAACCTGCACCGAGCCTCCCATGCATGCCACGAACCCCGACGTGCCGAACCTTCTAGGTTTTTCTAGGTCGAACCCCTACGAACCATTTTGATGCACCGAGCCTATGCGAAACAGCCTTTGGCCGAATCCTAGGATTGTTAGCAGCGAACCTGTGATGCTGGACTCAGGTTGCCGAACCATTTACCTAGAACGAACCTTACAGAGCCGAACCCGAAGGCTTCTCTAGCCGAACCTTGTTCGCAGACCCCATCACATGCATGGCGAACCTATGCCGAAACCTCAGCCGAACCTAGGGTTCGCCAACATTAGTTGCCGAACCTAGTCCCATAAAAACGTACAAGGTTCGCTGCTATGTGGGGATACACCATCTTCGGCCGGGCCTACTTAGCTGGTTCACCACTTGTAGGTACCACCGATTCTAGTTGGCCCAGTAACCTTTCTTCAGGCCCAACAAGGATGATTCAGGCCCAATAACCACGCTTAGCTCAATTGTCGACTCATATCAAATAATCCTTTGTCCAATGAACTCAAATTGACCAAGGATTTGCGTTGGGCCAACAATCCACGTTACCGGCCCAATAACAACCGCATTGGCCCATGTCTAACTTAAGAGGCCCAATGTTTGTCCCACAACTTAAAGTGATTGTGAATTGATCTTATTCGGGTTAAGTTTATAACTTAACCTAATTAAGAGATCAAGTCATAACCCCAAAGGCTTAAAACAATTCGAACAATCCCTTCAATCTACATGTTAAACAATGGTTATCAAAATCACCAACACTTGTCATTTTATGCATACAAATTGTGCATAAAAGAACATGACACATTCTTTTCATGAATCAAGTATCAATCAAGTGACTCAATCAGGATATTCAATTGCACACAACATTCTTAAACATAAGAACAAGTTATTCAAGAGTTAATCAAAATCATGATAACATAAGTCAATCAATGAATCAAAGTTTATACAACCATAAATCTTATATTCTATGTATGATTACAATGATATAGGAACCAGTTAGAAGTCTTGTTTGCTACTTGCTACTTGTTATAGTTCAGAGTCTACTGCAGACAAGTGAGAACATTAGCCCCTCTTTTACTGTTTTTCAACTGTTTTGGGGTGAAACACGTGATCAAACATTCTTTATGCAAATCATACTTCATATACAAGAGTTATGCTATTGTTCAAATGTTACTGGTTCACTCTAGAAATCCAAGGGATTTCTCAACTATTTTCAAAGGAATTATCAACCGTTTATAATAGTTTTATCAACTGTTTAACATTTTCTACTAATAAGGTTTTATAAAGGGTCTTTAAGCTGTTTTATATCAGTGTTTACACAAATGGTTTTATAAATGATAAACACTTTTAAATGATGGAATTTATAAACTCTTATACTCTAAACTCGTGCTTTCGAAAATAATATGTTATAAACCTTGTTACTATACAAGGACACTATTCTATGTATTAAATCAAAGGTTTCAAACAAGGTATTCAACCAATAGTTTTCATTATGGTGTTCAAACAAAGGATTCAATTCATGGTATTCAAACAAAGGATTTTCAATTTATGATAGTCAATCAAGGTTTTCAAATCATGATATCAAATAAGGCATTCAATCAATGGTTTCAAATCAAAGTATTCAAAAGCATGGTGTTCATCGTTGTGAACAAACTTATACACACTTCAAGTTACATATTCATTAGCGTTAGTACTGGGTGATCACAACAAGGGAAAGCAGACACATTCGTTTACCCCAAACTGTAGTTAGTTTTTAAATTTGTTTTAAAAGCTAACTGCAGTGTTGGATGCATCATGGTTATTCAAAGTTGCTGACAAATTCTCTAACTCCAAACGTTGTTTGGGACTTGATTATATGTAGGTTTTTCTAGCAACAGTCTGATGACTATTTGGACACATTTTACAGACTTGATGTTAGTTTGGGTTGCAACCATACATGTATTTTCATTCGCTGTTTCATACATATGCCTTACAATGCTGATTCATATTTACAAATGTTAAACCTATTGTTCTCACCAACTACTTTTGTAGTTGACAGTTACTTTTCACGTGTTTCAGGTAATCAGGTTTAGATCATTCTCAAGGAAAACTAAGGGGACCATTCTAAGATAGAACAAGATGAAGAAACAAGCTAGGATGGATTAGAAACACATTAAATCCTATTTGTTTAATTGTCTTGTTTAAAGTCTTACTTTGTAAACACTATTTTTGGGTATGTAGTTGTCATTCTTTTGATAGATAGATTGAATGTTTGTAACTAAACAATGGTCTAAACATTATGAAATCTATTAATACATTGTGGTTGTTCTTATCCAATACTTGTTCATGATTCAACCATATCGTCACCGCGCCGTGGATTCCGCACGTGGCGCAGGGGGTGTGACAGGTTGGTATCAGAGCCAAGGTTGTAGAGAACTAGGAAAAACCGAAAAATTAATGACCTAGACTATAACCTAAGCTACCCAATAGGAGTAAGTGCTATAGGCTTGAGGATACTTAGGATCTAAGTAAACTTAAGTAAGCATTAAGTCTACATTAAGCTTGCAAGATCTTAGGGACACTTTCTAAGATTACATATCGAGTCAAGGAATTTGAATCGGAATTCTATAATTTTAGAAACCGAATTAAATTTCTCACACCTATTCATTAAAGGATTTTAGAGGCAAGGATTTGTATTCTTAGTATCCTTGATCTGAAATTCTCAATCAGAGTTCATCACAGGAATTTAGAGGCAAAGATCTGTATTCTTAGTATCTTTGATCTAAAATTCTTATCATGTTCATCAGAGGAATTTAGAGACAAAGATCTGTATTCTTAGTATCTTTGATTTAAAATCCTTATCATGTTCATCAGAGGAATTTAGAGGCAAAGATCTATATTCTTAGAATCTTTGATCTGAAATCCTTATCATGTTATCATGTTCAGGTATTCATATTCATTAGGACTTCATAACTTAAAATCTGTGAAACAGTATTCTTTAGTTGAAGTTCACACAGGGAAATCATTATACTCAATACCGTAAGTATTGGGAACCTAGGCTAATTAACCTAGGACACATATACTAAAACCTAAGGTTTTGATTTCAAGTAAATCAAGAACCATGGTTTACACAATCATAATCATATTCATAGAACAAGAGGCAATCATGAATCAATCATAATCAATCAAGAGTTGGGATCCCAGCTTCAAATACAAACGGCGGCCAAACTCTGGCATACTGAAGTGGTGGTGGGATGTCGGCTGGGCAGGCAGTTTGCTTGACCCTACGTATGCCCTATATATAAACTAACTTCAGTATGACAGAGGGAATTCGGCGTTCGTATTTGAAGTGAAAAATCCGGGAACAACTGGAATCATTGAACATTAGTCAAACATATGAGATACAACCATTTGAGATACAACCATTGTGTGAATCAATCAAAGATGAATCAATCAAGTGTGTGAATCAATCATTGTGCTAATCAACCAGAGATGAGTCAAACATTGCGTGTTAATCAATCAGGTTGTGAACAATCTTTAAATGTAAACCTTAAGTGAATTCTTAAGTGATTACATGTTTAGTACTTACTAACATAGGTTAACGGGAAAAATGTAGAGCACACATATGATTTAGTTCTACATGTTAACAATTGTTAGTAGGTGCACACATAATTCAATCATAAATCAATCATAGATTCAATCATAGATTCAATCATATTTCAATAATCAAAGATCATGGGATTCTTAATCAATGAAACATACATGGAAATCAATACAATTGTATTGCCAAATGCAAGCAAGGGCATTAAACTATCTTCGGTATACTGGGAAAGTGTCAGTGTGTAGGTTTGGTGGAGTGAAATCATGAGACATCGTACATATTCACATGAGAAGTATGCAAATAAGTTGATTACTTATACGTGTACTGGCTCATATTACAATTGAATGATAATATTAGTAGTATGGACATATTACTAACTTTATCATGTAAATTCAATTGTACCTTTCCACATTACTGACCCACTTGTGGCTTCTATTCGTAGAATGCCTCCCCGACGTGACCCTAACGGAGGGGGTTCAACAAGTGGCAATGATGATGAGATCAACAAAATCGCCCAGGCCATCGCTATACACATGAGGGATGTCATTCCGGGTATGGTCACTGATATCACCCAGAATCTTCGGGGAAGTACCAGTGATTCAGCAAACAACTCAAACACTAACAACACCGGAACTGCTAACTTCACCTTCAAGCAGTTCAATGATGCTAATCCTCCTAAGTATGCTGGTACTGAGGGAGCTACCGATCTACTACAGTGGCTGGAAAGCATCGAGGATATTCTCGACTTCATAGGATGTCCTGAAAATCTGAAGATCAAAATGGCTTCAAGCGCTTTTCATAAGGGCGCACTCACCTGGTGGAATTCTGAGAAGAACACCAGAGGACGGGAAGTTGCATTGGCCTTACCGTGGGACGGTTTCAAGAATCTACTCGTGGGAAAGTTTTGTCCACGACATGAGCTGAAGAAACTTGAGGTTGAGATGTGGAATCTGGTCCAAGACAGTGGCGAGAACGCAAAATATACAACTCGTTTCCATGAGTTGTGCATTCTGGTGCCACACCTGGTTACTCCTCTATCCCGCAGGATAGAGCAGTACATTGAAGGCTTACCTATAGTCGTCAGGGGAACTGTTATGGGGAATAACCCCACTACTCTGGAGGTGGCAATTCAGCTTGGTGCTACACTCACTGAAGAATATGTTAAGTCTGGGGTGCTCACCCGAAAGGGGTACAAGAGAGTACAGATTGATGAAGGCAAGAAGCCTGAACAACACCATCACAAGAAGAAGAAGCAAAAGACAATCAAGAATTATGCAGCCATGACTGTAGCTGCACCCACTCAAGCCACACCCATTACTGCTATTCCATAACCTGCTACCACCAGAAAGCCTTATACTGGCCCGTTTCCACTTTGCACCAAATGTCAATACCATCACCTGCCCACTACTCCATGCAGAAAATGTTTAAAGTGTGGACGGATGGGACACTGCGCAGCTACATGCCGAGCTACTCATCTTGCTGCTGCTACAACTGCTACCACTACTACTACATCTACAGGTGGAAATGCCTGTTATAACTGTTGAGCAGAGTGACATTTCAGAAACCAATGTCCCCGTCTCAACAACACAACTGCTACTGCTCGTGCTTTTGTTATCGGAGCTACCGAAGCACACGAGGAGCCGGCAGTCGTCACGGGTACATTTCTCATTAATGGTCATTATGTTTCTATCATATTTGATACCGGTGCTGATAAAAGTTTTGTCTCTGCTCATACTGCTTCTTTGTTTAACATACAACCATCTATACTTACTGCTCCTTACACCGTAGAAGTAGCTGATGGTAAGACCATACTTGTAGATTCTATACATGGTTGTGAACTAAGATTAAACGACCATCTTTTCCTCATCGATCTTATTCCTATGACACTCAGAAGCTTCGAAGTTGTAGTAGGAATGGATTGGTTGTCCAAAAACAATGCAGAAATTGTTTGTTAGGAGAAACTTATTCGAATTCCTCTGCCGTCCGGCGAAACGATGAGAGTTTACGGCGAGAAACCCTGCCGCGGATTGAAGATTGTGTCGTGCATTAAGGCTAGGAAGTATCTGAAGAAGAAATACTATGCGTTCCTGACACACGTAGTAGAGAAGAAACCTGTAAAGAGAGCAGTTGGAGACGTTCCGGTAATCAGAGATTTTCCGGATGTATTTCCAGAAGACTTGCCTAGACTACCACCGATCCGGCAAGTGGAGTTTAGAATCGATCTCGTCCCTGGAGCAAACCCAGTGGCGAAGTCACCGTATCGGTTAGCACCATCTGAGATGCAAGAACTGTCTAGTCAACTTCAAGAACTTTTAGACAAAGGTTTCTTTAGACCGAGTTTCCCTCCTTGGGGAGCTCCGGTTCTCTTTGTCAAAAAGAAAGACGGTTCATTTCGTATGTGCATCGATTATCGTGAGCTAAACAAGTTGACAATCAAGAATAGATATCCTCTGCCTAGGATCGATGACCTGTTTGATCAATTACAGGGAGCAACTTGCTTCTCTAAGATTGACTTACAGTCCGTGTATCATCAGTTACGAGTAAATGATGAGGATATATCAAAGACTGCATTTAGGACTCGATACAGACACTACGAGTTTGTGGTTATGCCATTTGGGCTGACCAATGCACATGTAGTGTTCATGGACTTGATGAATCGAGTCTGTAGGCCTTACTTAGATCAGTTTGTAATTGTCTTCTTTGATGATATACTGATCTATTCAAAGATGGAACAAGAGCATGAGGATCATTTGAAGAAAGTCTTGGAATTACAAAGAGAGGAACAACTTTATGCTAAATTCTCAAAATGTGAATTTTGGCTAAAGGAGGTTCACTTCTTAGGACATGTCATAAACAAAAATGGGATACACGTAGATCCAGCAAAGATTGAGGCGATTAAGAACTGGACTACCCCATCTACTCCAACAGAGATTCATTCATTTCTGGGTTTGGCAGGCTATTATAGAAGATTCATCGCGAATTTTTCAAAGATCGCCTTGCCACTTACCACACTGACCCAGAAGAGTCAAGCGTTTATATGGGGACAGAAACAAGAGGATGCATTTCAACTTCTTAAACAGAAGTTATGCAATTCCCCTATCCTTAGTCTTCCAGAAGGCAGTGATGATTTCATTGTCTACTGCGATGCTTCAAACCTTGGTCTCGGTTGTGTACTTATGCAACGGGACAAGGTGATTGCGTATGCTTCAAGACAGCTCAAGGTTCACGACAAGAATTATACTACTCATGACCTTGAGCTAGGGGCTGTGGTCTTTGCATTAAAGATATGGAGGCACTACCTTTATGGTACTAAATTTGTCATCTATACAGACCACAAGAGCCTGCAACACATTCTCAATCAGAAAGAACTCAACATGAGACAACGACGTTGGGTTGAGCTTCTAACTGATTACAACTGTGAGATTCGTTACCATCCGGGTAAAGCCAATGTGGTGGCGGATGCTCTTAGTCGCAAGGAACCAGTCAAACCAATTCGTGTAAGAGCCATGGAGATCAACACGCAACCAAACTTGAAGGATTTGATTCGTATTGCACAGCAACAAATGGTGACACACAATCAACTGAAGGCAGACTTAGACTGCGGAATTGAGAAGAAACTAGAACCTCGACCTGATGGGGTGTTATATCTCAACGGCCGCATTTGGATTCCAAAGTCAAAAGAATTGCGCACACTCATATGTGATGAGGCTCATAAGTCGCGATACTCAGTTCATCCAGGGGCCGATAAGATGTACCAAGACTTGAGGACATCTTACTGGTGGCCTGGAATGAAGAAAGACATAGCATTGTACGTGGGGAAGTGTCTAACGTGTTCCAAAGTCAAAGCAGAACATCAAAAGCCTTCGGGACTTCTGCAGCAACCTGAAATTCCTCAATGGAAGTGGGAACAAATTTCCATGGATTTCATAACTAAGTTGCCGAGAACTCTGGGAGGTTACGATTCCATTTGGGTGATCGTTGATCGACTCACCAAATCTGCTCATTTTCTCCCAATCCGAGAGGATTACAAAATGGAGAAGTTAGCTACTTTGTACATCAATGAAATCATTGCGCGACATGGTACTCCAACATCAATCATTTCTGATCGTGATAGTCGTTTCACTTCTCGCTTTTTGCAATCATTGCAAAAGGATTTGGGAACTCGTGTTAATCTTAGCACGGTGTATCATCCCCAAACTGATGGTCAAAGCGAAAGGACTATCCAAACACTCGAGGACATGCTTCGTTCTTGTGTGATTGACTTTTGTGGGAGTTGGGATACTCATCTTCCACTCATCGAGTTTTCGTACAACAACAGCTACCATACAAGCATTCAATGTGCGCCATTCGAAGCTTTATATGGTAGAAAGTGCCGATCACCGGTCTGTTGGACCGAGGTTGGTGACTCACAGGTTGTGGGACCTAAACTTATTCAAGAAACAACAGATAAGATCACAATCATTCAGTCAAGGCTTAAGGCCGCAAGGGATCGACAGAAGAGTTATGCCGATCGACGTTGGAAACCGCTTGAGTTTCAAGTTGGTGACCGAGTTTTACTCAAGGTTTCTTCCCGGAAAGGCGTTGTCTGATTCGGGAAGAAAGGGAAACTTGCACCAAGGTACGTTGGACCTTTTGAAATCCTGGAAAGGATTGGTCCCGTAGCCTACAAACTCAAACTTCCGGTGGAGCTAAGCAATGTTCACGATACGTTTCATGTATCGAATCTTAAGAAATGCTTGACAGATCATGATGTTCAGATTCCATTGGAAGACATTCAGATTCAAAAAAACATGCAATTCATAGAACGTCTGGTAGAAATCATGGATCATGGAGTCAAGAAACTTAAACGTAGCCGTATCCCGATCGTAAAGGTACGATGGGAGGGCAAACGTGGTGCTGAGTTCACCTAGGAACGTGAAGACCAGATGAAGCTTAAGTACCCTCATCTTTTTACAGTACCTTCGGCTAGTTAATTTCGAGACGGAATTCCCTTAACTAGGGGAGACTGTAACATCTGTACATTTAGTCATGGTAGTCGTAAACAGTGTTAGAACAATGTGTATTTATGTCCAATCAGTCAATGTGATTCATATGTTCATGATTGTGTTTGTGTGTGATAGGATCTTAATTAATAGGAACAAGTATGTATTATTTATTTACAGTCGATTTCGCTAGGCAAGAACAGTATCGTATTATATCGAAACAGTGGTGGGACGGCGTCAGATAAGGCAGGTAGCTGGACTCTGGGGTATGCCCTATACATATACTGCGTTCGGTGTACTGGGATAGTGTTAGTGCGTAGTGTTTAGACGAATAGTATGACAAACGAATAAATTAAACAAAATCGTAATGCGTAAGCGAGACTGAGTATAGTTGTGGGTGACGATACATAATGATACGAATGTTGAACTTATAATTACGAGTAAACGGCAATAAATAAATAATACGATCGAAAAACATACGCGATTGCGGGTATAAACGTAATTGTATTTGTTTAACGGTCAAACCCAGTGGCGAAGTCACCGTATCGGTTTACATCATCTGAGATGCAAGAACTGTCTAGTCAACATCAATAACTTTTAGACAAAGGCTTCATTAGACCGAGTTTCTCTCCTTGGGGAGCTCCGGTTCTCTTTGTCAAAAAGAAAGACGGTTCATTTCGTATGTGCATCGATTATCGTGAGCTAAACAAGTTGACAATCAAGAATAGATATCCTCTGCCTAGGATCGATGACCTGTTTGATCAATTACAGGGAGCAACTTGCTTCTCTAAGATTGACTTACGGTCCGGGTATCATCAGTTACGAGTAAATGATGAGGATATATTAAAGACTGCATTTAGGACTCGATATGGACACTACGAGTTTGTGGTTATGCCATTTGGGCTGACCAATGCACCTGCAGTGTTCATGAACTTGATGAATCGAGTCTGTAGGCCTTACTTAGATCAGTTTGTAATTGTATTCATTGACGATATACTGATCTATTCAAAGACGGAACAAGAGCATGAGGATCATTTGAAGAAAGTCTTGGAATTACTAAGAGAGGAACAACTTTACGCTAAATTCTCAAAATGTGAATTTTGGCTAAAGGAGGTTCACTTCTTAGGACATGTCATAAACAAAGATGGGATACACGTAGATCCAACAAAGATTGAGGCGATTAAGAACTGGACTACCCCATCTACTCCAACAGAGATTCGTTCATTTATGGGTTTGGCAGGCTATTATAGAAGATTCATCGCGAATTTTTCAAAGATCGCCTTGCCACTTACCACACTGACCCAGAAGAGTCAAGCGTTTATATGGGGACAGAAACAAGAGGATGCATTTCAACTTCTTAAACAGAAGTTATGCAATTCCCCTATCCTTAGTCTTCCAGAAGGCAGTGATGATTTTATTGTCTACTGCGATGCTTCAAACCTTGGTCTCGGTTGTGTACTTATGCAATGGGACAAGGTGATTGCGTATGCTTCAAGACAGCTCAAGGTTCACTAGAAGAATTATACTACTCATGACCTTGAGCTAGGGGTTGTGGTCATTGCATTAAAGATATGGAGGCACTTCCTTTATGGTACTAAATGTGTCATCTATACTGACCACAAGAGCCTGCAACACATTCTCAATCAGAAAGAACTCAACATGAGACAACGACGTTGGGTTGAGCTTCTAACTGATTACGACTGTGAGATTCGTTACCATCCGGGTAAAGCCAATGTGGTGGCGGATGCTCTTAGTCGCAAGGAACCAGTCAAAGCAATTCGTGTAAGAGCCATGGAGATCAACACGCAACCAAACTTGAAGGATTTGATTCGTATTGCACAACAACAAATGGTGACAAACAATCAACTGAAGGCAGACTTAGACTGCGGAATTGAGAAGAAACTAGAACCTCGACCTGATGGGGTGTTATATCTCAACGGCCGCATTTGGATTCCAAAGTCAGAAGAATTGCGCACACTCATCTGTGATGAGGCTCATAACTCGCGATACTCAGTTCATCCAGGGGCCGATAAGATGTACCAAGACTTGAGGACATCTTACTGGTGGCCTGGAATGAAGAAAGACATAGCATTGTACGTGGGGAAGTGTCAAACCTGTTCCAAAGTTACAGCAGAACATCAAAACCCTTCGGGACTTCTGCAGCAACCTGAAATTCCTCAATGGAAGTGGGAACAAATTTCCATGGATTTCATAACTAAGTTGCCGAGAACTCCGGGAGGTTACGATTCGATTTGGGTGATCGTTGATCGACTCACCAAATCTGCTCACTTTCTCCCAATCCGAGAGGATTACAAAATGGAGATGTTAGCAACTTTGTACATCAACGAAATCATTGCGCGACATGGTACTCCAACATCAATCATTTCTGATCGTGATAGTCGTTTCACCTCTCGCTTTTGGCAATCATTGCAAAAGGCTTTGGGAACTCGTGTTAATCTTAGCACGGCGTATCATCCCCAAACCAATGTTCAAAGTGAAAGGACTATCCAAACACTCGAGGAGATGCTTCGTTCTTGTGTGATTGACTTTTGTGGGAGTTGGGATACTCATCTTCCACTCATCGAGTTTTCGTACAACAACAGCTACCATACAAGCATTCAATGTGCGCCATTCGATGCTTTATATGGTAGAAAATGCCGATCACCGGTCTGTTGGACAGAGGTTGGTGACTCACAGGTCGTGGGACCTGAACTTATTCAAGAAACAACAGATAAGATCACAATCATTCAGTCAAGGCTTAAGGCCGCAAGGGATCGACAGAAGAGTTATGCCGATCGACGTCGGAAACCGCTTGAGTTTCAAGTTGGTGACCGAGTTTTACTCAAGGTTTCTCCCCGGAAAGGCGTTGTCTGATTCGGGAAGAAAGGGAAACTTGCACCAAGGTACGTTGGACCTTTTGAAATCCTGGAAAGGATTGGTCCCGTAGCCTACAAACTCAAACTTCCGGTGGAGCTAAGCAATGTTCACGATACGTTTCATGTATCGAATCTTAAGAAATGCTTGACAGATCATGATGTTCAGATTCCATTGGAAGACATTCAGATTCAAAAAAACATGCAATTCATAGAACGTCCGGTAGAAATCATGGATCATGGAGTCAAGAAACTTAAACGTAGCCGTATCCCGATCGTAAAGGTACGATGGGAGGGCAAACGTGGTGCTGAGTTCACCTAGGAACGTGAAGACCAGATGAAGCTTAAGTACCCTCATCTTTTTACAGTACCTTCGGCTAGTTAATTTCGGGACGGAATTCCCTTAACTAGGGGAGACTTGTAACATTTGTGCATTTAGTCATAGTGGTTGTAAACAGTATTAGAACAGTGTCTTTTTATGGTTCAGTTCATCAATGTGATTCGTATGTTCATAATGTGTGCTTGTGTGTTACAGGATCTTAGTAATCAGAAAACAAGTATGTATTATTTATTTACAGTCGATTTCACTAGGCAAGAACAGTAATTGGTTATATCGAAACAGTGGTGGGCAGCGAGAGTGAGCCCTATATATATACTGCGTTCGGTGTAACAGGTTAGTGTTAGTGCGTAGTGTCGAGACGAATATTATAACAATTAATTAATTCAACCAAGATCGTAATCTGTAAGCGAGACTGAGTATAGTTATGGGTGACGATCCATAATAGTACGAATGTTGAACTTATAATTACGATTAAACGACTTTAAATAATTAATACGATCGGAAAACGTACGCGATTGCGGGTATACACGTAATTGCGAATGTTTAACGATCCGACAACACACGAAGAGTAAAAATAATTATATTAATTATTTTATATTTTTACAATTTTGAAACTCATCATTTAATGAGTTTAACAACTCTTTTTATTTAAAAACCGCGTAAAATACGCGTTACGTTCCGGAAACGCGAACCGAGCGACCGAAACGGACCCGAATACCACACGGGCTATAAAAGCCTTGAATGAGATCATTTATCTCATTTATTCCACCTACAACACTTTCTCTCTCTACAATTTCGTCTACCCTCTCTCTCTCTAAGAAAAACCGACTTCAAACGCGCATAACTCGCTTATTTCTCAACGGAATTCGGAGTTCTTGGTGTCCACGCGAAGCCCTCGACATCCTCTACACGAAAGTACAAGAAATCAGTGGATTTGTCCGGCCAAAAACGAGGTACGATCGATCTAAGAATCTGAAAAATAGGGTTTTCGGTGGTGAGGTTTGAATTTGATGCTTAGCGGACTCCTACACCATTCTAGTCGAGCCCCAACCCTCACGAGAACTCATACACATGCATAAATATCGTGGGAAACCCTAAACCGAAGGTTAGATCGGATAAGGAAGAAGACAGCCTACAGGTTCGTTCGGTTCATATGGTAGCCGAACTTTCTTGCAGATCTCACGAACCAAAGGGCATGCCACGAACCTTCGGTCTAGGGGCGAACCCTAACGAACTCTGCATGGTTCGTTGCATGATCAGCCGAACTCTAGGGTTCCTCACGAACCTTCATGCCTTCGACGAACCCTCCTAAGACCACGAACCCTCCTAGCTTAAACGAACCATCTCATACTGTTGCCGAGACCAGCCGAGCCTTCTGCCTTGTCGCGAACCCTGCATGGCCGAAGCTATTAGGGTTTCCTAGTCAAACCTTTATGCAGAACCGAACCTTGAATTCTATTTCAGGCAACAAACCATCAAGCTTACATGGTTGAACCTTCGGTGAACATGGCGAACCCTTGAGAACCACCGAACCAGTGGTTCTTTCCCGAACTATCAAGCCATGCAGTCGAACCCTTCTATGGCTAACCCTGAGAAGACGAACCCTTCATGGTTCGTTCTTGTTGCCGAACCTCAGAACTTAGGGACGAACTTAGTTGTTTATATGCTGCCGAACCCTGTTAGATTACTTGGCCGAACCTGGTGGATTAAACTTGACAGACGAACCTAGGCTTTGAACTCCTAAGGTTCGCTGCCTAAAACGGCAGCCCACAACTTCTCGGCCCAATCCAAAACATAATCGGCCCAACTCAATGCTACAAGGCCCAATATGGTCTTTGGTATTCTACACGGCCCATAAACAAGTGGGTTGGCCCAACATCATAATCAATTGGCCCAATGTCATTTTAAATGGCCTATGACTTTTGTCTAAGTCCATTATGACTTCCATGGACTTAAAACCCTTTGTTGGCCTTAATATAAAGTAATTGTAATTTGACCTTAATTGGTTTAAGTACAACTTAAATTAATAATGGGATCAAATCACAATCTCAAGGACTTAAACAATTGGAACATCTTTTCATAAGTCATGTTAATCAATGGTTATCAAAGTCTCAAACATTTATCATTTTATGCATAAGGTTTATGCAATGGAACATTTCATATGCGTTTCTTGGACCCATGATCAATCAAGTGATTCAAATCATAACATTCAAGATTTCACAACAATCATAATCATGAGAACACAAGTCAATCAATGAATCAAAGTCTATGCAATTATAAATCCTATATCTTATGTATGATTACAATGTTATAGGAAACAATTAGAAGTCCTGTTTGCTACTTGCTATCTGTTTTAGTTCAGAGTCTACTGCAGACAGGTGAGAACTTTAGCCCCTCTTTTACTGTTTTTATAACTGTTTTGGGGTGGAACACGTGATCAAACCAATCATTTACAATCATATTTCATTACACAAGGTGTGTGTATTCTTATAAACATTACGGGTTCATTTTACGAATCCTAGGGATTCATCAACTGTTTTAAGGGAATTATCAACTATTAAACTCTTTTCACTAAAAAGGTTTTATAAAGGATCTTTGAACTGTTTTGTAACTGATTTACTCGAATGTATTTATGAAGGATAAACACTTTTAGATAAAGGATTTTATAAACTCTTTTGTTATAAACCTTGTTGTTACACAAGGTCACCACATCATGGTATTCAAAACAAGTGGTTCACAACATGGTATTCAAATCAAGTGGTTCACAACATGGTATTCAAATCAAGTGGTTCATAACATGGTATTCAAATCAAGTGGTTCACATCATGGTAATCAAATCAAGGGATTCAATTCATGTTATTTAAAACAAAGGATTTAATTCGTGGAATTGAATCTAGGTTTTCAATTCATGTTATCAAATAAGGCATTAACACATCCGGTTAAAGTAAGGTTCAGAAAACATGGTGTCCATTGTTGTAAACAAACTTGTAAAAGCATCAAGTATCATATTCATTAGCGTTAGTACTGGGTGATCACAACAAGGGAAAGCGGACACACACATTGGGGCAGGCCGATTGCTGCAGTTAGTTTTTAAATCTGTTTTATAAACTAACTGCAGATTTCGGTTACATATGGTTTTATCAAAACTGTTGACACATTATCTAACTCCAAACGTGGTTTGGGACTTGATATTATATGTTGACTCTCGTGCAAACAGTGATTGGATTGTTTACACTCATTTTCTTACTTGATGTTAGTTTGGGTTGCAGCTCATCCGTGTGAATCTTATGATGCTTTAACTTACCTATGCCTTATATCATATAACTCATGTTTACAAATGTTTAAACCTATTGTTCTCACCAACTACGTCTGTAGTTGACAGTTACTTTTCACGTGTTTCAGGTAATCAGGTTTAAGACAATCTCAGGGACAACTAAGGAGACCATTCTAAGATAGAACAAGATGAAGAAACATGCTAGGATGGATTAGAAACACACTAAATCCTAAATGTTTAATTGTCTTGTTTGGAGTCTTATTTTGTAACTATATTTTGGGTCTGTAGTTGTCTTTCTTTTGGTAGATAGATTGTCTGTAACTAAACAATTGTCTAAACATTATGCAACTTAGTAATCCATTGTGGTTGTTCTTATTCAATACTTGTGCATGATTCAACTGATCATACGTCACCGCGCCGTGGATTCCGCACGCGGCGCAGGGGTGTGACAGGTTGGTATCAGAGCCAAGGTTGTAGAGAACTAGGAAAAACCCAATGTTTAATGACCTAGACTATAACCTAAGCTACCCAATAGGACTAAGTGCTATAGACTTGAGGATACTTAGGATCTGAGTAACTTAAGTGAGCATTAAGTCTACATCAAGCTTGAAAGATCTTAGGGACATTTTACTAAGATTAGACATCGAGTCAAAGAATTTGAATCGGACTTCTATAATTTTAGAAACCGAATTAAATTCTCACACATATGCATTTAAGGATTTCAGAGGCAAGGATCTGTATTCTTAGTATCCTTGATCTGAAATTCTCACACAGAGATCATTATAGGATTTAGAGGCAAAGATTGATATCTTTGATCTAAAGTCCTTGTCATATTCATTATAGGAATTCAAATGTCAAGATCTATTAATTTAGAGTCTTGATTTGAAATCCTTGTCATATTCATTATAGGAATTCAAATGTCAAGATCTATTAATTTAGAGTCTCGATTTGAAATCCTTGTCATGCTCATTATAGGAATTCAAAGGTCAAGAACTATTAATTTAGAATCTTGATTTGAAATCCTTGTCATTGTTATCATTGTTATCATTATCAGGTGTTCATTATCATAGGAACTTTATAACTTAGAATCTGTGTAACAGTATTCTTTAGTTGAAGTTCTCACAAGAGATCATTATACTCGATACTGAAAGTATTGAGAACCTAGGTTAATTAACCTAGGACACACATGCTAAAACCTAAGGTTTTAATTTCTAAGTAAATTAAGAACCATGGTTTACATAATCATTATCATAGTCACAGAACAAGAGGCAATCATGAAACAATCATAATCAATCAACAGTTGGAATCTTAGCCCCAAATATAGACGACGGATTAACGCAGACGTGTTGAGGTAAGTGGTGGGTCGGTGAGAGCTTACCCTATATATAAGCTTATTTCAGTATGTTAGGGGGAATCCGGCGTTTGTATTTGGAGTGAGGATTCGGGATCAACTGGAAACATGGAACATGAGTCAAACACATGGGATACAAACATTTGGGAAACAATCATTGGTGAATCAAATCATAGTGCAATTCAAACTTGGATGAACCAAACATTATGGTGAATCAATCAAGTTGTGAACATTCTGTAAATGTAAACCTTAAGTGAAATTCTTAAGTGATTACATCATTAGTACTTACTAACATAGTTAACAAGAAAAATGTAGAGCACACGTATGATTTAGTTCTACATGTTAACAACTGTTAGTAGGTGCACGCATAACATAATCATAGTTCAATCGTGGAATCAATCATAGTTCAAGTTGATCAAAGATCATGGGATTCTTAATCAATGGAACACACTTGCAAATCAGTACAAACGTGATGCCAAATGCTAGCAAGGGCATGATCGTGGTATACCGAAACGGTGGTGGGCAGCGAGAGTGAGCCCTATATATAAGCTATTTTCGGTATATCGGGAAAGTGTCAGTGTGTAGGTTTGGTGGAGAGATCATGGAACATCGTACATATTCACATGATAAGTATGCAAATAAGTTGATAACTTATACGTGTACTGGATCATATTACAATTGAATGATAATACTAGTAGTATGGATATATTACTGACCTTATCATGAAAATTCAATTGTATCCTTCCTTATTACTGACCCACTTGTGGCTTCTATTCGTAGAATGCCTCCCCGACGTGATCCTAACGGAGGGGGTTCAACAAGTGGCAAAGACGATGAGATTAACAAGATTGCTCGAGCTATCGCGGTTCATATGCGGGATGTGATCCCGGGTATGGTCACTGATATTACCCAGAATCTTCGGGGAAGTACCGGTGATTCTGCACACAACTCAAATGCCACTAACGCTGGAACTGCTAACTTTACTTTCAAGCAGTTCAACGATGCTAAGCCTCCTAAGTACTCTGGTACCGAGGGAGCTACCGGCCTACTGCAATGGCTGGAAAGCATTGAAGACATTCTCGACTTCACTGGATGTCCTGAGAATCTGAAGGTCAAGATGGCCTCAAGCGCTTTTCACAAAGGCGCACTCACCTGGTGGAATTCTGAGAAGAACACCAGAGGACGTGAAGTTGCATTAGCCTTACCGTGGGACGGTTTCAAGAACTTACTCGTGGAAAAGTTTTGTCCACGTCATGAACTGAAGAAACTCGAGGTAGATGTCACACCCCCAAATTTCAACTAACGGAATCACACCGTTTGGGAGCATGACAAACCAGGATCTCAGATCATTAGACATAGCGAAGACCTCTATATGAATTTCAAAACATACGTTAGTCTTTAAAACATAACATTCAGAGTTTACAAAAAGTTGCGGAAGCGTTTCAAAACCAAATAACAGTTGATAAGTAAAACATTACAAACCAAAGTACTTAAATATTCAAATGTTCAAATTCAAATTCAAAGTGTTTATAATGCATGAGACTCTATCTTCCTAGTCCATGCCAGCTGTAACGCGCGCCTTAGCGTCCTGAGAAAACATGCAAATCAAGTCAACACAAAGGTTGGTGCATAACACAGGTTTTAAATAATCATAGTGTTCAAAACATCAGTTTGAATAATAAGTTGTAGATAACATAATCACACATGCACAGTCATGATAGCTAGTCATATAAACTATTTACATACGTGTTCGACACCGAAGCTGACGGATTGCCATGCTATAGCATGTTTTCGCCTTGCCACTATTATCTATCACAACAATAGTAAAATTGTGTTTGGTCAGTCAAACACCTGCGTAGATCCCATCTACCAGGTGAGGTTTGTCAAACCTAATGGATCTATTTCCAACTACCACGCTTTGCATTACAGCAAACTAAACGGTTCGAGGTGTGTAAGGACTTTCAAGTTGATATGTTGTCACATAATGTAAACAGATAACTCATGCAAGTGATATGTATCTAAAATAGTTTGTTGCACATGTTTTCTCCCCCAAAACAGTTTAAAATAAGAAAGGGGCCGTGTACGCACCTTTGATAATAGCAGAATGATCAAATACGTGTGAACTTGCGTAGAAATCCTCTACGAAGAATCTGTGATTTAAACAATAACCTAAAGTTATTCGGATTGTCGTTCTGTGCTTGAAATAACATACGTGTCAACACACGTATGTTAAAGTGTTAAGAAAATGTATACGCAAATACGTGTGACTTTGAAATCGTTTAAATAAAATCATATTTGATTTTATTTAAATAATCGTAATTGTACGCGATTTCGTTTTCGGGTTAAACTATGAATTTTATCATCCTAACATGTTCGTATTCTCGTTACGGTTCCAACGCAACTTGAACGGATTAAACCGGAGTCCGTATGTGGAAGATATTTCAAAAATACCAAAAATGCCATTTTTATCAAAAACCGGCCACCCCTTGGCTCGAACCCGCGACCCTTCACTCGAAACACACATGCTCTACCAACTCGCCCGCTAGGGTATCGCGATTAATCATCGGAAATCAATTCTTTTATATCCTATCTGATCGGATTCCCTTTGTTCTACTATAGCCGAAGCTTCAACTCCCCAATTGAACCCGATTTCGAACCTGATTGATCTCATCAACCTGGTTTATGATTCTAAACACTTAGGCGTTCCTAGTGATGGTTCTAATTTGATCAAAACTTAATCAGTGAGTTCCAATTAATCTCAAATAGGTTCGGTTTTGAACCGAACTAACTTTCAACACAAAATCTTATAATTCACGATTATAACATCAAATTAACTTAGGCTTTCGTTTAACCGAAACATTCTGAAACTTCCTATCTAGTTTAATTCGATTATCAGTCCAATTAAACAAGAAACCCCCAAAACAGTTTTATGTTAAGTACCCTAGAATCGAATTCATACAATTCGATGTTGTAGGATAAAATCAACATAATGGTTTCGTTCTCTAAATCATTCCGAAACTACCCATAACATTTGATTCGATTCTTAACTCATTTGTGTTGAAACTCCCAAAACCGTTTACACTATGAACCCTAATAATGGAACTTGATCAATTCGTGAACCTATAAAGAAATTGAAATGTGGTTTAGTATAATCGATGGTTTCTGAAACATACTACATAAATTAATTTGATTCTTAAACCAGTTTAAATCAAAACCCCCAAATCGTTCAAATGAAGAACCCTAGATTATTGAATTCATAGAACCCGATGTTGAATGCCAGAATTCCCATAGGGATTAGTGTATTCAGTCGTTTTAGAGGATGTAGAATCAATCACTAACCTGTTTTGATATCTAATCGATGTAGAACGACTTGTGACTTGAATTCGGCCGACCCTCGATCACCTTCTTCTGTTTAAGCTTCTTGAAACCCAATTGCCGGTTGTAGTGTGTTCTAAATGTACCGAATAAGAGTTCTAAAGTTCCAATTGTGACTATCTTGATCGAATTTAACGAGCTCCATCATTAATGTCTACGGTTACAACTTTTGATTTTCATAAATCTTTAATTCGATCCATCATGGTGCCAATAACGTTTGATAACGGTTATAGATCATTAATGTGTACTGATTGAAAAGTTTCTTCAATCAATTTCATCATAATGCCAACAATTCCAAATTAAATCAACATTTAGGCCGAATTTTGACTTTAAAAAGTCAAAATTGATCTTTCTAAACATTTTCAAGCTAAAACCCTATAACTCAAGTGTTTTGGACTTACTTCTATTAATTCAAACCTTTGAATTTAATTTTTAACAATAACCTGACATTTTGGTTTAATTTAGCATTAACGGAATTAATTCGGATTGTCGAATTGTCACAAATCAAATCAATTAAACTAATTTTGGGTTTGATTCATCCAATTGGGCCTCTTAAATACTATTGGGCCTAGTTTGGTCTCATTGGGCCTACCTTAGGCCTCATTGGGCCTTACTGGGCCTTCTGGGTCTTTCTTAGCCTGGTTGGGCCTTCATTGGCCTTATTGGGCTACCCTTGGGCTTATTGGGCCTACTTTGGCTCTATTGGGCCTACATAGACTTCATTGGGTCTAATTGGTCTTGTTGGGCCTGTGATCTCACTGTTTTTCAGTTAACAAAGTTAATCCGAAAAGTCGGATTGTCACAGTAGAGATGTGGAATCTGGTGCAAGATAGTGGAGAGAACGCAAAGTATACAACTCGATTCCATGAGTTGTGCATTCTGGTACCCCATTTGGTTACTCCTCTATCCCGCAGGATAGAGAAGTACATTGAAGGTCTACCCTTAGTAGTTAGGGGAACTGTTATGGGGAATAACCCCACTACTCTGGAGGCAGCCATTCAACTTGGTGCTATTCTCACTGAAGAGTATGTGAAATCTGGTGTGCTCACTCGAAAGGGATTCAAGAGAGCACAGATCGAAGAAGGCAAGAAGCCTGAACAGCACCATCACAAGAAGAAGAAGCAAAAATGACAATCAAGAACTTTGCAGCGTTGACTGCGGCTGCTCCTACTCATGCCACACCTATCACCGCCATGCCACAACCTGCTAATGTTAGAAAGCCTTATACTGGCCAGTTTCCACTTTGCACCAAATGCCAGTATCATCATCTGCCCAACACTCCATGCAAGAAGTGTCTCAAATGTGGGCGTATGGGACACTTTGCAGCTACTTGTAGATCTACTCATCTTGCTGCTGCAACAACTGCTACCACTACCACTGCTGCTACAGGTGGAAGGACCTGTTATAATTGTGGAGCAGAGGGACACTTCAGAAATCAGTGTCCAAAACTCAACAACAATACTGCTGCTGCTCGTGCTTTCGTTATTGGAACTGCTGAAGCACGCGAAGAGCCGGCAGTCATCACGGGTACATTTCTTATCAATGATCATTATGTTCCTATCATATTTGATACTGGTGCCGATAAAAGTTTTATCTCTACTCATACTGCTTCTTTGCTTAATATGCAACTATCCACACTTACTGCTCCCTATACAGTAGAAGTAGCGAACGGTAAGACTATAGTTGTAGATTCCATTATCCATGGTTGTGAATTAAGATTGAACGACCATTCTTTTCTCATCGATCTCATTCCTATGACTCTCGGAAGCTTCGAAGTTGTAGTTGGAATGGATTGGTTATCCAAGAATAACGCTGAAATCGTATGCTCGGAGAAACTCATTCGAATTCCCTTACCGTCCGGCGAAACGATGATAGTCTACGGTGAGAAACCATGCCGCGGATTGAAGATTGTATCGTGCATCAAGGCGAGGAAGTACTTGAAGAAGAAATATTATGCTTTCCTAGCTCACGTGGTGGAAAAGAAACCTGAAAAGAAAGCAGCTGGAGATGTTCCAGTTATCAAAGATTATCCAGACGTATTTCCAGAAGACTTGCCCGGACTACCACCAGTCCGACAAGTGGAGTTTAGAATTGATCTCGTCCCTGGAGCAAACCCAGTGGCGAAGTCACCGTATCGATTAGCACCGTCTGAGATGCAAGAACTGTCTAGTCAGCTTCAAGAACTTTTAGACAAAGGTTTCATAAGACCGAGTTTCTCTCCGTGGGGAGCTCCAGTTCTCTTTGTCAAAAAGAAAGACGGTTCATTTCGTATGTGCATCGACTATCGTGAGCTGAACAAGTTGACAATCAAGAATAGATATCCTCTGCCCAGGATCGATGATTTGTTTGATCAATTACAGGGAGCAACTTGTTTCTCTAAGATTGACTTACGATCTGGGTATCATCAGTTAAGAGTAAATGATGTAGATATACCAAAGACTGCATTTAGGACTCGATATGGACACTATGAGTTTGTGGTTATGCCATTTGGGCTGACCAATGCACCCGCAGTGTTCATGGACTTGATGAATCGAGTCTGCAGGCCATACTTGGATCAGTTTGTTATTGTCTTCATTGACGATATATTGATTTATTCCAAGTCAGAACAAGAGCACGAGGATCATTTGAGAAAAGTCTTAGAGTTACTAAGAACTGAACAACTATATGCTAAATTCTCAAAATGTGAGTTTTGGTTAAAGGAAGTTCACTTCTTAGGACATGTCATCAACAGGGATGGAATACATGTAGATCCAGCAAAGATTGAGGCGATTAAGAACTGGACTACTCCATCTACTCCAACAGAGATTCGTTCATTTCTGGGTCTGGCGGGCTATTATCGGAGATTCATTGCGAATTTCTCTAAGATTGCCTTGCCACTTACCACTTTGACTCAGAAAAGTCAAGCGTTTATATGGGGACAGGAACAGGAAGATGCATTTCAACTTCTTAAACAGAAGTTATGCAACTCCCCTATCCTTAGTCTTCCAGAAGGCAGTGATGATTTCATTGTCTACTGTGATGCTTCAAACCTTGGTCTCGGTTGTGTACTTATGCAACGGGACAAGGTCATTGCGTATGCTTCAAGACAACTTAAGGTTCACGAGAAGAATTACACTACTCATGACCTTGAGTTAGGGGCTGTGGTCTTTGCATTGAAAATTTGGAGACACTACCTGTATGGTACTAAATGTGTTATCTATACAGACCACAAGAGCCTACAACACATTCTAAATCAGAAAGAACTCAACATGAGACAACGGCGTTGGGTTGAGCTTCTAACTGATTACGACTGCGAGATTCGTTACCATCCGGGTAAAGCCAACGTGGTGGCGGATGCTCTTAGTCGCAAGGAACCAGTCAAACCGATTCGTGTAAGAGCCATGGAGATCAACACACAGCCAAACTTGAAAGACTTGATTCGTATTGCACAACAACAAGTAGTAACAAACAATCAACTCAAGACAGACTTGGATTGTGGTATTGAGAAGAAACTAGAACCTCGAGCTGATGGGGTGTTATATCTCAACGGCCGCATTTGGATTCCAAAGTCAGAAGAATTGCGCACACTCATCTGCGATGAGGCTCATAAGTCGCGATACTCAGTTCATCCTGGAGCCGATAAGATGTATCAGGACTTGAGGACATCTTACTGGTGGCCGGGAATGAAGAAAGACATAGCACTGTATGTGGGAAAATGTCTTACCTGTTCAAAAGTCAAAGCAGAACATCAAAAGCCTTCGGGACTTCTACAGCAACCTGAAATTCCTCAATGGAAATGGGAGCAAATTTCCATGGATTTCATAACAAAGTTGCCGAGAACTCCGCGAGGTTACGATTCGATTTGGGTGATCGTTGATCGACTCACCAAATCTGCTCATTTTCTCCCTATCCGAGAGGATTACAAGATGGAGAAGTTATCCACATTGTACATCAATGAAATCATTGCACGTCATGGTACTCCAACATCAATCATATCCGATCGTGATAGTCGTTTCACTTCTCGCTTTTGGCAATCATTGCAAAAGGCTTTGGGAACGCGTGTTAATCTTAGCACGGCGTATCATCCCCAAACCGATGGCCAAAGCGAAAGGACTATCCAAACACTTGAGGACATGCTTCGTTCTTGTGTCATTGACTTCGGTGGAAGTTGGGACACTCATCTCCCACTCATTGAGTTTTCATATAACAATAGCTATCATACGAGCATTCAATGTGCACCATTCGAAGCTCTATATGGTAGAAAGTGCCGATCACCGGTCTGTTGGACCGAGATTGGTGACTCACAGGTCGTAGGACCAGAACTCATTCAGGAAACATCAGACAAAATCACAATCATTCAGTCACGGCTTAAGGCCGCACGAGATCGGCAAAAGAGTTATGCTGATCGACGTCGGAAACCGCTTGAGTTTCAAGTCGGTGACCGAGTCTTACTCAAAGTTTCTCCCTGGAAAGGCGTTGTCCGATTCGGGAAGAAAGGGAAACTTGCACCAAGGTACGTTGGACCTTTTGAGATCCTGGAACGGATTGGTCCCGTAGCCTACAAACTCAAACTTCCAGTGGAGCTAAGCAATGTTCATGATACTTTTCATGTATCAAATCTTAAGAAATGCTTGGCGGATCATGATGTTCAGATTCCACTGGAAGACATACAGATTCAGAACAACATGCAATTCATTGAACGTCCAGTTGAGATCATGGATCATGGGGTCAAGAAACTTAAACGCAGCCGTATCCCGATCGTAAAGGTACGATGGGAGGGCAAACGCGGTGCTGAGTTCACCTGGGAACGTGAAGACCAGATGAAGCTTATGTACCCTCATCTTTTTACAGTATCTTCGGCTAGTTAATTTCGGGACGAAATTCCCTTAACTAGGGGAGACTGTAACATTTGTGCATTTAGTCATAGTGGTTGTAAACAGTATTAGAACAGTGTCTTTTTATGGTTCAGTTCATCAATGTGATTCGTATGTTCATAATGTGTGCTTGTGTGTTACAGGATCTTAGTAATCAGAAAACAAGTATGTATTATTTATTTACAGTCGATTTCACTAGGCAAGAACAGTAACTGGTTATATCGAAACAGTGGTGGGCAGCGAGAGTGAGCCCTATATATATACTGCGTTCGGTGTAACAGGTTAGTGTTAGTGCGTAGTGTCGAGACGAATATTATAACAATTAATTAATTCAACCAAGATCGTAATCTGTAAGCGAGACTGAGTATAGTTATGGGTGACGATCCATAATAGTACGAATGTTGAACTTATAATTACGATTAAACGACTTTAAATAATTAATACGATCGGAAAACGTACGCGATTGCGGGTATACACGTAATTGTGAATGTTTAACGATCCGACAACACACGAAGAGTAAAAATAATTATATTAATTATTTTATATTTTTACAATTTTGAAACTCATCATTTAATGAGTTTAACAACTCTTTTTATTTAAAAACCGCGTAAAATACGCGTTACGTTCCGGAAACGCGAACCGAGCGACCGAAACGGACCCGAATACCACACGGGCTATAAAAGCCTTGAATGAGATCATTTATCTCATTTATTCCACCTACAACACTTTCTCTCTCTACAATTCGTCTACCCTCTCTCTCTCTAAGAAAACCGACTTCAAACGCGCATAACTCGCTTATTTCTCAACGGAATTCGGAGTTCTTGGTGTCCACGCGAAGCCCTCGACATCCTCTACACGAAAGTACAAGAAATCAGTGGATTTGTCCGGCCAAAAACGAGGTACGATCGATCTAAGAATCTGAAAAATAGGGTTTTCGGTGGTGAGGTTCGAATTTGATGCTTAGCCGACTCCTACACCATTCTAGTCGAGCCCCAACCCTCACGAGAACTCATACACATGCATAAATATCGTGGGAAACCCTAAACCGAAGGTTAGATCGGATAAGGAAGAAGACAGCCTACAGGTTCGTTCGGTTCAGATGGTAGCCGAACTTTCTTGCAGATCTCACGAACCAAAGGGCATGCCAACGAACCTTCGGTCTAGGGGCGAACCCTAACGAACTCTGCATGGTTCGTTGCATGATCAGCCGAACTCTAGGGTTCCTCACGAACCTTCATGCCTTCGACGAACCCTCCTAAGACCACGAACCCTCCTAGCTTAAACGAACCATCTCATACTGTTGCCGAGACCAGCCGAGCCTTCTGCCTTGTCGCGAACCCTGCATGGCCGAAGCTATTAGGGTTTCCTAGTCAAACCTTTATGCAGAACCGAACCTTGAATTCTATTTCAGGCAACGAACCATCAAGCTTACATGGCTGAACCTTCGGTGAACATGGCGAACCCTTGAGAACCACCGAACCAGTGGTTCTTTCCCGAACTATCAAGCCATGCAGTCGAACCCTTCTATGGCTAACCCTGAGAAGACGAACCCTTCATGGTTCGTTCTTGTTGCCGAACCTCAGAACTTAGGGACGAACTTAGTTGTTTATATGCTGCCGAACCCTATTAGATTACTTGGCCGAACCTGGTGGATTAAACTTGACAGACGAACCTAGGCTTTGAACTCCTAAGGTTCGCTGCCTAAAATGGCAGCCCACAACTTCTCGGCCCAATCCAAAACATAATCGGCCCAACTCAATGCTACAAGGCCCAATATGGTCTTTGGTATTCTACACGGCCCATAAACAAGTGGGTTGGCCCAACATCATAATCAATTGGCCCAATGTCATTTTAAATGGCCTATGACTTTTGTCTAAGTCCATTATGACTTCCATGGACTTAAAACCCTTTGTTGGCCTTAATCTAAAGTAATTGTAATTTGACCTTAATTGGTTTAAGTACAACTTAAATTAATAATGGGATCAAATCACAATCTCAAGGACCTAAACAATTGGAACATCTTTTCATAAGTCATGTTAATCAATGGTTATCAAAGTCTCAAACATTTATCATTTTATGCATAAGGTTTATGCAATGGAACATTTCATATGCGTTTCTTGGACCCATGATCAATCAAGTGATTCAAATCATAACATTCAAGATTTCACAACAATCATAATCATGAGAACACAAGTCAATCAATGAATCAAAGTCTATGCAATTATAAATCCTATATCTTATGTATGATTACAATGTTATAGGAAACAATTAGAAGTCCTGTTTGCTACTTGCTATCTGTTTTAGTTCAGAGTCTACTGCAGACAGGTGAGAACTTTAGCCCCTCTTTTACTGTTTTTATAACTGTTTTGGGGTGGAACACGTGATCAAACCAATCATTTACAATCATATTTCATTACACAAGGTGTGTGTATTCTTATAAACATTACGGGTTCATTTTACGAATCCTAGGGATTCATCAACTGTTTTAAGGGAATTATCAACTATTAAACTCTTTTCACTAAAAAGGTTTTATAAAGGATCTTTGAACTGTTTTGTAACTGATTTACTCGAATGTATTTATGAAGGATAAACACTTTTAGATAAAGGATTTTATAAACTCTTTTGTTATAAACCTTGTTGTTACACAAGGTCACCACATCATGGTATTCAAAACAAGTGGTTCACAACATGGTATTCAAATCAAGTGGTTCACAACATGGTATTCAAATCAAGTGGTTCATAACATGGTATTCAAATCAAGTGGTTCACATCATGGTAATCAAATCAAGGGATTCAATTCATGTTATTTAAAACAAAGGATTTAATTCGTGGAATTGAATCTAGGTTTTCAATTCATGTTATCAAATAAGGCATTAACACATCCGGTTAAGTAAGGTTCAGAAAACATGGTGTCCATTGTTGTAAACAAACTTGTAAAAGCATCAAGTATCATATTCATTAGCGTTAGTACTGGGTGATCACAACAAGGGAAAGCGGACACACACATTGGGGCAGGCCGATTGCTGCAGTTAGTTTTTAAATCTGTTTTATAAACTAACTGCAGATTTCGGTTACATATGGTTTTATCAAAACTGTTGACACATTATCTAACTCCAAACGTGGTTTGGGACTTGATATTATATGTTGACTCTCGTGCAAACAGTGATTGGACTGTTTACACTCATTTTCTTACTTGATGTTAGTTTGGGTTGCAGCTCATCCGTGTGAATCTTATGATGCTTTAACTTACCTATGCCTTATATCATATAACTCATGTTTACAAATGTTTAAACCTATTGTTCTCCCCAACTACGTCTGTAGTTGACAGTTACTTTTCACGTGTTTCAGGTAATCAGGTTTAAGACAATCTCAGGGACAACTAAGGAGACCATTCTAAGATAGAACAAGATGAAGAAACATGCTAGGATGGATTAGAAACACACTAAATCCTAAATGTTTAATTGTCTTGTTTGTAGTCTTATTTTGTAACTATATTTTGGGTCTGTAGTTGTCTTTCTTTTGGTAGATAGATTGTCTGTAACTAAACAATTGTCTAAACATTATGCAACTTAGTATTCCATTGTGGTTGTTCTTATTCAATACTTGTGCATGATTCAACTGATCATACGTCACCGCGGCGTGGATTCCGCACGCGGCGCAGGGGTGTGACAAGACTGTAACATCTGTACATTTAGTCATGGTAGTCGTAAACAGTGTTAGAACAATGTGTATTTATGTCCAATCAGTCAATGTGATTCATATGTTCATGATTGTGTTTGTGTGTGATAGGATCTTAATTAATAGGAACAAGTATGTATTATTTATTTACAGTCGATTTCGCTAGGCAAGAACAGTATTGTATTATATCGAAACAGTGGTGGGACGGCGTCAGATAAGGCAGGTAGCTGGACTCTGGGGTATGCCCTATACATATACTGCGTTCGGTGTACTGGGATAGTGTTAGTGCGTAGTGTTTAGACGAATAGTATGACAAACGAATAAATTAAACAAAATCGTAATGCGTAAGCGAGACTGAGTATAGTTATGGGTGACGATCCATAATGATACGAATGTTGAACTTATAATTACGAGTAAACGTCAATAAATAAATAATACGATCGAAAAACATACGCGATTGCGGGTATACACGTAATTGTATTTGTTTAACGGTCTGACAACGAACGAAACATAAAAGTAAGTAAAATAAATTATTTTACATTTTTACAATTTTGAAACTCATCAAAATGATGAGAATAATAACTATTTTATTTAAAACGTGTAAAATGCGCGTTACGTTACAAAAACGCGAACCGAGCAACCGAAACGAACCCGGATACCACACGTAGTATAAAAGCCTTGAAGAAGGCTTTTCCCTTCATTTAATTCAGCCACAACCCTCTCTCTCTCTAGATTTTCGTCATTTCCATTCTCTCACTAGAAAACCTCACTAAAACCTTCATATCTTCTTCATTTTTCCACGAAAATGGATGATTCTTGAACCTGCACGAAGCTCTCGACATTCCCTACACGGAAGTACAAAGGATCTGAGATTTTCCCCTGCCAAAAACGAGGTATTGATGCTTAAATAGTTCAAAAATTAGGGTTTTTGGTGTGTTCTTGTCAACCAACACTACAATCGGCTTAGAACCAAAGTAAGGTTGATTCTATGCCTTCGAAAAGAGGTTCTGGCAAAGCAGCAACGCGACACAAGATTTGGATGTCGGGGATGCAATGATGATGATGCTGGTGCGATAGGTTCGGGAGAGGGTATGGGAGCCGAACCCTTTGGCCACGAGCCTTCTTGAGTTCGGGCGAACCATGGGGATAGGAACGAACCTGCATGGTTCGTTGAACCCTATCCGAACCCTAAGGGGTTTCACGAACCTGCACCGAGCCTCCCATGTATGCCACGAACCCCGACGTGCCGAACCATCTAGGTTTTTCTAGGCCGAACCCCTGTGAACCATTTTGATGCGCCGAGCCTATGCGAAACAGCCTTTGGCCGACTAGGATTGTTAGCAGCGAACCTGTGATGTTGGATTCAGGTTGCCGAACCATTTACCTTGAACGAACCTTACAGAGCCGAACCCGGAGCTTCTCTAGCTGAACCTTGTTCGCAGACCCCATCACATGCATGGCGAACCTATGCCGAGACCTCAGCCGAACCTAGGGTTCGCCAACATTAGTTGCCGAACCTAGTCCCATAAAAACCTACAAGGTTCACTGCTATGTGGGTATACACCATCTTTGGCCGGGCCTACTTAGTTGGTTCACCACTTGTAGGTACCACCGATTCTAGTTGGCCCAGTAACCTTTCTTCAGGCCCAACAAGGATGATTCAGGCCCAATAACCACGCTTTGCTCAATTGTCGACTCATATCAAATAAACCTTTGTCCAATGAACTCAAATTGACCAAGGATTTGAGTTGGGCCAACAATCCACGTAACCGGCCCCATAACAACCGCATTGGCCCATGTCTAACTTAAGAGGCTCAATGTTTGGCCCACAACTTAAAGTGATTGTGAATTGATCTTATTCGGGTTAAGTTTATAACTTAACCTAATTAAGAGATCAAGTCATAACCCCAAAGGCTTAAAACAATTCGAACAATCCCTTCAATCTACATGTTAAACAATGGTTATCAAAATCACCAACACTTGTCATTTTATGCATACAAATTGTGCATAAAAGAACATGACACATTCTTTTCATGAATCAAGTATCAATCAAGTGACTCAATCAGGATATTCAATTGCACACAACATTCTTAAACATAAGAACAAGTTATTCAAGAGTTAATCAAAATCATGATAACATAAGTCAATCAATGAATCAAAGTTTATACAACCATAAATCTTATATTCTATGTATGATTACAATGATATAGGAACCAGTTAGAAGTCTTGTTTGCTACTTGCTACTTGTTATAGTTCAGAGTCTACTGCAGACAAGTGAGAACATTAGCCCCTCTTTTACTGTTTTTCAACTGTTTTGGGGTGAAACACGTGATCAAACATTCTTTATGCAAATCATACTTCATATACAAGAGTTATGCTATTGTTCAAATGTTACTGGTTCACTCTAGAAATCCAAGGGATTTCTCAACTATTTTCAAAGGAATTATCAACCGTTTATAATAGTTTTATCAACTGTTTAACATTTTCTACTAATAAGGTTTTATAAAGGGTCTTTAAGCTGTTTTATATCAGTGTTTACACAAATGGTTTTATAAATGATAAACACTTTTAAATGATGGAATTTATAAACTCTTATACTCTAAACTCGTGCTTTCGAAAATAATATGTTATAAACCTTGTTACTATGCAAGGACACTATTCTATGTATTAAATCAAAGGTTTCAAACAAGGTATTCAACCAATCGTTTTCATGATGGTGTTCAAACAAAGGATTCAATTCATGGTATTCAAACAAAGGATTTTCAATTCATGATAGTCAAGCAAGGTTTTCAAATCATGATATCAAATAAGGCATTCAATCAATGGTTTCAAATCAAAGTATTCAAAAGCATGGTTTTCATCGTTGTGAACAAACTTATACACACATCAAGTTACATATTCATTAGCGTTAGTACTGGGTGATCACAACAAGGGAAAGCGGACACATTCGTTTACGCCAAACTGGAGTTAGTTTTTTAATTTGTTTTAAAAGCTAACTGCAGTGTTGGATGCATCATGGTTATTCAAAGTTGCTGACAAATTCTCTAACTCCAAACGTTGTTTGGGACTTGATTATATGTTGGTTTTTCTAGCAAACAGTCTGATAACAGTTTGGACACATTTTACAGACTTGATGTTAGTTTGGGTTGCAACCATCCATGGATTTTCATTCACTGTTATACATATGCCTTACAATGTTGATTCATATTTACAAATGTTAAACCTATTGTTCTCACCAACTACTTTTGTAGTTGACAGTTACTTTTCACGTGTTTCAGGTAATCAGGTTTAGATCATTCTCAAGGACAACTAAGGGGACCATTCTAAGATAGAACAAGATGAAGAAACAAGCTAGGATGGATTAGAAACACATTAAATCCTATTTGTTCAATTGTCTTGTTTGAAGTCTTACTTTGTAAACACTATTTTTGGGTCTGTAGTTGTCATTCTTTTGGTAGATAGATTGAATGTCTGTAACTAAACAATGGTCTAAACATTATGAAATCTAGTAGTACATTGTGGTTGTTCTTATCCAATACTAGTGCATGATTCAACCATATCGTCACGGCGCCGTGGATTCCGCACGCGGCGCAGGGGGTGTACCATGGTTGGTGAGTTCATATAGTATAGTAGTTGAAAATGATTTGTAAACCTCTTTTGGTAAAGACCTTAACCTCATTAACAGCACATGTAATATCCACATCGGTATGCTTATATATAGGGCATATGTAGGGTCGAGCTTACCACCCGCCCAGCCAACATCCCACCACATTCTAATATGCATATGACACTGTTGTTAATAATAATTAAGCATTTTTACCTAACACACACTTCCATTCACAATAGTTCAATGTACACTCAAAACCTTTGTTCAACCTTCGGGTAACAACCTTAATCTCATTAACATCACATGTATCATCCAGATCGGTATGCTTATATATAGGGCATATGTAGGGTGCATGAGACATTGGTATTAATGAAAATTAAGCATTTCACCCCTACTATTAACCCAATGATTCTTCCATTCTTTGTTCCTGTAAATACAATAATTTGGAATCTATGTTGATTCCTTAAGTTCATCACAAAAATGATCAACCATAGTAATTGTAGGAACAGTCATAAATGCTTAATTAAATAAATAAATAAACATTTAATAAAATCTAAGTCCTAATGATTGGGCCTTGGTCAACTCGAGTATACTAGTCTGTCAATCAAGGTTCTTAGTAGTTAGGGGATTCTTTAAATATCATCAAACATATGACCTACAAATCAAACGGTCTAGCTAGGACTTCTTGAAATGTAGGATTTTTGTTTCGTCCTTGATTCGTCTTGTTTCGTCCCTTGTTTCGTTGGCATATGTTATCTTTGATATTTCCCATAATTTCCCTTGAAAATGATTTATTGATTCGTTTGATTCGTTGAACTCACGCACTTGTTTCGTCAAAATAGTTTCGTTTGATTCGTTGAAATCACACACTTGATTCGTCAAAATAGTTTCGTTTGATTCGTTGAAATCACACACTTGATTCGTCAAAATAGTTTCGTTTGATTCGTTGAAATCACACACTTGATTTGTTAAAATGTTTTCGTTTGATTCGTTGAAATGCTTAATTTAACCCAATTATTAACTTAATGTATAAGTAGATAACTTTAGTAAAAACCTGCATAAAATTTACCTACATATGGTCTAGGATAACATTCATACATATACACAAAATATATAGAATTTAAAAGCATTTAAGTAAACAATTTAAATAAACAGTTTACGCATGCTTCTCATCCCCGCGTTTTAAAACAAAAAGTTTAGAAAAGGGGCAATGAACTCACCTGTGTTGCTATGTAATTGGTCCATCACACAATGCGTGCTCTTGTTGCAGCTTAGGTTTCTTCAGTTCCTGAGTTGTTTTATAAGAGTTTGAATACGATAAGTATGCGTAATATTCGTCGCACCTAAGGTTTGGTCTCGGTGTGTGTATCTAAGTGTCCTAATTTACTAAGTGCTTCTATGATTTAGTCTAACTAATTTAGCCTAAATACCCATTTATAACCCAATCCCATAATTAGTTACTGTAACTTGTTCTTAAATTTTTACGAAATTCGGGCAGAGTTTCCTTTGTTTTATGTTCAAATCAAGACAATCATATTGTCTATTTATAACAATTTCCCAACAAGGTAATCATAATAAAACTTTATTAAAACATTATACTTAAATTCCATTTACGTTTAGTATAATTTAGAAAATTATTTAATTGACTTTAAAATAAGTTTGAAATCCATTTTCTTTTGTCAACATCATTATCTTTTACTATGATACCCTTTAACATATGATGGGTTTAATTAAGTCCATTGGGCCCGCCTAGACCCATTGACACCTTTGACGGCCAATTGATCACAATGCTATGGCTTTAGTTGATCCCCATACCTACACATTTAGTTGATCCCATGCACACACATAAAATTATTTCATGCATGCATATGTATACACGCCCTATGCACCGTGATAACTAAGGATTTTGAGTTTGATTAGGTTTAACATCCCTCAGGGCAGTGAACCTATGGATACAATCAAGGTTCGGCTAGGGCTAAAGAGGAGGTTCGACCAGGTGATGTCCAGGTTCGGCTATGCAGATGTGTTCGGTAGAAGTTCTAGGGTTCCCCACCCTAGGGTTCGGCTATCCTTGGTTCGGTGGTCGGAAGTTCGTGGTATCCGAAGGTTCGGCTATCAAGATATAGGTTCAAGAATCCTAAGGTTCGCCACATGCAAGGTTCGGCTCACCCGGGCTTCGGCTGCATTAGGTTCGGCCAATAAACCAGGGTTCGGCCGCTAAGGAGGTTCGCCGGTAATAGGTTCGTTGCAGGTTTGTGGCTCAGAACTTCCAGGGTTCGTGACTCAGAGTACAGGTTCGTTGCAGGGTTCGGATCCCCTAAAGGTTCGGCAGGTGTGCTGGGAACGCAGGTTCGGCTACCTGCATTACCATCTCTAACGAATCCATCGACCATGGTTGGTTATCATCAGCTCCATTCTCATTTCTAAGCCCTTCAATTTAGTTCCTAACCGTCTACTAAGTCTATCTAAGTGTTTGTGAGTGTTTGGACCTGTTGAACAACATCAAACAAGGGGGTTCGTGATACACCCTAAAAACCGCAAATGAAATGAAAGTTTACCTCAAATTCGACGGGTAAATGCTTGAAACTCTTGTACTCTTGTGATCCACTTGGTAAGGGGGTCGATTTGGCACCAACTAGGCTTGAATCCAACAAGAATTGAGCTCCAAATTGAAGAGAGAAGTTAGGTTCTTGAGAGAGGCTTAGAGAGAGAGTGGAAAACGAATTGAAGAGAGAGATAGAGGGTTGGGTGTGGTGGTTGTGGCATTTAATTGCCACATTTAATGTTCCAAACACCCGGTGGTTCGGTCTCGTTCGGTTTCGCGTAAAATGCCATTTCTCGTGGTTTCGTCACGAAACGACACGGTTTATAATTTAAAGTTTATAAAATTATTTTAAGTTGTGATTCCTAATAAATTAACTAATTATCTTTTGTTTATTTTAAAATTTCAGAAATATTTAATTAACTGTTTAAATTGAATCGTACGGTTGTCGCGCGTATTCGTTCGAATCGTCACTTGTACGAACACGACGATAACTATACTTTTCAATATTGTTTTCTAATTATAGAATATCATTCAGAACGTTAAACCTCCAGATTTATTCATACAGGTCGTCACCTATACGAATAATCCGTCGATTTAACATTCTCATAACGACATCCGTGTTGTTTTGTTCTATAAAGCCTCACATACGTTTATACCTAATAATTCCTAACAAGTAATCACATAATGGTTCTGTATTGCCAGATAATTATCTGACTCAAAAACCATAATTCTGAACTTTGTTTCTGTTAAATGTTTCTGAACTTGTTGTTTGATAGCACAAAATGAAATTGACAATTGAATATGAATATGAAATGTACTAAAATGTATATAGTTCGTACCTGTTTACTGTTCATGTTACTGTTTAAGATCACGGTTCTGGCACTGATGTTACAGTGTCCCCTTGTTAGAGAAATTTTGTCCCGAAATTTAAGAGTTGTTATCGGGCACGGCTTCCTCTTCAAATAGTTGGGATACTTTGACTTCATGTGATCTTCACGTTCCTAAGTAAACTCGGGTCCACGTCTTGAATTCCATCGAACATTTACAATCGGAATACGGCTTTGCCTCAGTTGTTTAACCTTGCGATCCATAATCTCTAAAGGTTCCTCGATAAAGTGTAACTGTTCATCAACTTGAATTTCTTTAATTGGAATCACGAGTGATTCGTAAGCAAGGCATTTTTTTAAGTTCGAGACATGAAACACGTCATGCACCGCACTAAGTTCATCTGGTAATCTCAGTCTGTACGCCACAGGACCAATACGTTCGATAATCTCAAACAGTCGTACGTACCGTGGTGCTAACTTGCCTTTATTCCCAAAACGAACTACGCCCTTCCATGGGGATACCTTCAACATAACAGGATCTCCCACTTGGAATTCTAACGGCTTGCGCCGTTTGTCGGCATAGCTTTTCTGTCAGCTCCTTGTTGCTTGTAGTCTTATCTGAATCTGGGCAAAACTTTCTCTCTTGTGTCGTTACTACGAGGATATGATTATCATCCTTTGCAAGTAGTAAATTAACTACTCCAGTAGATTCACAAATATCTGTCATAAGAAATATCAGAAGCGATTCTTTATCATCAAAAATGAATGATATGAAAAAAGACAATTTCGTTTGTTAAAGTTTTGTGGAAGAATCATTCTCAATGTGAAGTGACTTGGAAATTAGAGGATACGATTCGCTCACAATATCTGAATTTAATTGAGTCTTAAATATGTATAATTGTCTGTTCTATTATCTGTTTAGTTATATGTTTCCATGAGATGTTATCATAAACTCTATAATTAAATACGTATAAAGTTTTTAGTGTTCTAATGGATAAATAAATGAAGAACTTTGTAGATCAGGAAATAAACTGCTCTGTAAAATATCTAATTTCGAGGACGAAATTTTTCTATGTGGGATGGAATTATAATACCCGCATAAATAAATTAAAAATATACGGGTTAAATACTCAAACAATAATGTTAAAAATAAATAAATAATTACAAATAAAAAATTTAATAAAATTAAATTTTGAATAAGTTCGGATAGAAATAGTTTTAATCGATTGTACAACATACAGTTTGAATGGGTAAGAAACCGTCAAAGTTAATATCACTCGATTAAGAATTATATCTAACACTTGTTTAATAAAATCTGATCCAACTCTTGTACAAACTATATACCGATTATGACAAATTATAATTAAAATTATGTACCCACTCTTCTAATTAATTTTACTTAAACGTGTATATTTTGATACTCAAATTTTGAATCGATACATTAAAAGAACATAAGTGAGTCGGTTGAAATTAAAATACTTGATTAAGATGCTCGACAGATCATTTCTCATGAATTTAATATCCACAGTCGGTTTAGAATATAGCACTCAAAGAAGTCTCCTTCAATATATTGATAATTCCTCATTTTACTAAACCGCCAAACAATAGTTCGCGTCATCTTACCGCAAAGAAGCCGGCATCCTCTCAATATTCCTATTCGATCAACCTATAGCTGTTACCATGGCAGCCGGTCACACCCGGAGGAGAAACCACGACCACTTCGAGCAACTTCACCGTGAAACTAACACCGTTGTCGCCAGAATCCGTTATATGAAGCTGGTATTCAAGTGAAAATTCATCGCCTCATCATCTGTTTACAAAACTGACCATCACCGCATCACCACCGAATGATACAGAACAGTTGGATCGGATAACCATTAACACAGTGTTGTCGCGTGCTGTGCTTCGGTACAACTGTTAAGTCACGGTTTCATTTTGGTTCAAGTCAAGTTTTATAGGTTATCACTACAAAATAGTATCGATCAATTATAAATCTAAGGTATGGATTATTACATAACTCATTGAATTAGATGTTAGAGTTTCCATTTAATTCTTATGATAGATTTAAATATTTTGAGATAATGTAATAACTAATAACCAGTAGCTAGTAGTAGCAATTCAACGAAGAAGAAGATTGGGATCTGGGAAACAATGGTCAAGGAATTCTAAAGTTTATATAACAAACAATCTGTCAAACAAACAAACAAAAGTTTAGACCAACTAGCTGAAACGTGTGGTTTGGATACAAGGGTTGCGGTTTCTAACCTGACTCCTTGCAAATTCTTTTTATTCAAAGTCCTTTTCAATTGAAATTTGACAAAAATTCTATTAAATAAAAGAAATCGGCATTCTCCAATACCTTAGAAAACAAACAGGTGTTTTCAGTGAATGAATCAGAATTCATATTGATGATATAGGCATTTTTGATTCTAGGAGTCCTTATCAAGATCCACTTCTCCAGCACCACAAATCCGGGCTTTAGGAAGAGACACTCTTTGTTTGTGAAGTGTGTTGAAAAGCTCTTGTAATAGATTTGAGAAACACTCAATAGGTTGTGATTGAGTTCTTCAACGTAGTACACATCTTCAAAACTTAGAGTTCCATTTGTGACTATGCCCTTCATGTTGATTTTCCCACCTTTATCTCCAGCAAATGAGACATATCCTCCATTAAATTGTGTGACTTCGTGCAACTGAGAAAAATCCCCAGTCATATGCCAGGAGCATCCACTATCCACATACCAAATATTTTTCAGCTTATTTGGTCGTCCCGACATAACACACACATATTTAATGAGAAATGGATACCTAAATCATAATACATTAAGGTACTTGTTGAACATTGGGCCCTTTCTTGATAATCCCTTTGTGCTTGTCAGATTTAGCCCTGACATTTTTGGGCCTTACACCACTGCCATGATCAATTGGTTTTAAAGGAGGTTTCACCTGTGGCTTATTCTTCCACTGTGGTTTGCTTTTAGTTTTAGAAACCTTTGATTTTTGTAACATCCCAAATTTTTCTAAGATACAAGTTATTTGAATTCTACGTACGTGTAACGGATAAGTAACTTGTGGGAAAATAGACGAAAATAACCAAGATGGGGCTTACAAATCGTGTACTCGAAATATGGAGATTTCGAGTACACCATATTTCGAGTACTCCCTATTTCGTGTACTCAGGTGTTCGAGTACGGGCACCTTGTCTATAAATAGTCGTTCCTTGGGAAATGTGACAACCTTTGGTTGGAAGCACAGTCCCTCTCGAGTACACGAAGTTTAAGTCCAAGAATTTCAAGAATCAAACTTTGATCGACCAAACGAAGTAGGAAACGCACGGGATTTTACCAGGAGGATCAGCTACCTTCAAGTAAGTGATTCATGTATAGAAAGCTGGATTTTTATACAAAAGTTAGGATGGTTAAACAAAGGGTGAACTTATGCATAAAGCTCACACCTTTATGCATAAAGTTCATAACTTTGAGGTTCCAATACGTTGGTAACAACCAAAGGAACCTAGAACTAGCTCCCCAAAGTCTTAGATGAATTTCTGAGATGTTTAATGACGAAATGATGAGTACACGAAGCTATACACTAAGGGTACTCGAAATCATACTTAGAATTTCGTGTACATGAGTATTTCGAGTACATGGGTATTTCGAATACAATGGTTATTTCGTGTACATGGAATTTCGTGTACATGGAATTTCGTGTACATGGCATTTCGTGAACAAGGGATGTTTCGAGTACATGGCATTTCGTGAACAAGGGATGTTTCGAGTACATGGCAATTCGTGTACATGGGAACTTAACGAATTTCAAGGGTTTCGAACACTTAGCTAAGTTTCGAGAACTTGGATTCAGAAAGGGGGACTAGTAGGCTATGAGGACTTAGAATAATTTCTAAGTCTAAGTATGTGATGTGATGGTATGTGATGATATGATGTAACTGATATAGGTCCTTAAGGCCCTAGCTAAGGAGTTCGGCTAAGGTTAACAGGAGTCTACTGTCAGGTGAGTTCTAGACGCCCTATTTTATGCTTAATGTTTTGGGCTGACATACATGCTTATTGTTATGTCTATGATGATATGTGCCTATGATGATAATGAATGAATGATGTTATGCCCTGACCATGTATGCATGTTAAGGTGATAGTATGATTATTGCATGAAAGTATGCTAAGAATGATGAATGCATGATAGTAAGTTATGATGATAAACTGAATGATATCATGCTATGATGATAAATAGGGATGTATGTTATGATGAAATCCTAGATACGCTATGATGGAAGTATGATGTTATGATGATTACATGCTAGCAAAAATGTGTTTATGTTGCCATGATGAATGATATGATGACGTGCGGCTAGCATGACATGTGCATGGTACTAGGATGTTATGACGACATGATACTAGCATACCCTGTATGAGAAATCCTATGTTATTAGGATAATGATACGATGTTATGATGAATGATGATATGGTGCTAGTGTATCATGTCATGATGAATGATGGTTGCTCCAGTACTTGTTACTGGGTAAGTATGGTTGCTCCAGTATTTGTACTGGGTAAGTATGGTTGCTCCCGTACTCGTTACGGGGTAAGTATGATGTTGCTCCCGTACTCGTTACGGGGTAAGTATGATGTTGCTCCCGTACTCGTTACGGGGTAAGTATGATGTTGCTCCCGTACTCGTTACGGGGTAAGTATGACGTTGCTCCCATATTCATATGGGGTAAGTATGGTTATGGTTGCTCCAGTACTTGCTACTGGGTAAGTATGGATCTGTAGAACGCTTCGGCGGGACAGATCAACGGTTATGGAGCCTTGTGCCGGCATAAGCCCACTGTTCGAATGGTAACAGTGGAACGTATGATGATTGTAGGTCCGAACACTGTTCAAGATCCAAGCTTTTTGTTGCCAAACATCATCAATCACCTCTATTGTGTGCGGAATCCATAATAGAGTGAAATAAGAAGCAAGATGAAACAAGAAGAACAAGAAAGATCAAAACTTTGAGTATATTCAGTAAGTATTCGAAAATGTGCCTCAATACGTCTAGAGAGCACACCTCGGGATTCGTGTATTACACTGTACAAAAATACGTCTATTTATACTAAATACATCAGTATTCGAAGTTCAGGTTCGTGTACTCGAACCAGGTTCGTGTACACGAACCTGAGTACACGAAATCTATCTGAAGTCTTCCAAAATCTCTGTGTTGACTCTTCCGTGTTGACTTTGTCAGTCTTCATCATTGATTGGGCTCTACAAACTCCCCCTAGACTGGCGAAGTCATCCGATAGGAAGAGTAACACTGTGTGGTCCTGCTCCAGCATACAGCTTCAGCTTCATGGCATAAGCAACAACTCGTGTAAATGGCTTAGCCAGCTCATCATTTCCGGAATATACTCGTATAGGAGAGTTGTGCAGCTTCATCATGTCATCCTTACCATACTTCAGAAGATCCATAGGGTCAAGAATCATGTCGATGTCATCAATATCGTCCATATTCCTAAGAATGACTGCAGCAAGGTTCAGATCATCAAAATACCAAGATAGAAATTTAGCCAAAGAGTTATCAGGAACTCTTGGCGAGACGGGGACTGCTTGCTCTACATGAGGAGGAGGGTACTTATAGTACACCCAAGGCTTCTTTGTCTTTGGATCTATGATGCACGAAGAAACAAATCGTCGTCCTTTAGCTGTGCGCATCACAGGAAAGTTCTTCTCACATTGATCTTTAATAAACTTCGCGAACAGATCAGCCTGTGAATCCTTAGAAGGGTTAAAGAACATAGCCTTGTCCATACTTCTGATGTCGACCTTAGGCAGTGAACAAAAATCCTTTGGTCTTTTGTAGAACTCGACTTTTCCGCTCATCCGTTTCACTAAGTAGATGTCTCTCGGTTTGTCATACATCCAGCAGCATATATTTGATCTATCGTTGCGAACTGCAAAAAGGTTTCGGTCATCAGAAATGAATGTATGCTCTGGATGTTGATCTCCCATTTCTTTGAACCATGCTTCCTTATCTACAGGAGGAGCTGGCGTCCAGTCTTTCTTGCGGTCAAACCAGCTATCTATCACTTCATTCAGTGAAGTGACCTCATTTCCCAATGCATCGATGTATTTGTGGGCATACAAATAATCAATATAGGGGTCTGAAGAAACGTTGCCAAGGATGATGTTTTCTGGTTCTTCTTCTACAGATGCCCCTGCAGAAGATTTGGCTTGATCGTTCTTCGCATCACTCGGAGATCCAAAATCAAAAGTATCTGGAAGATCATCAAAAATGCTGTCAAGTCTGGATCCAGTCTCATCGGGCTGTACACAATCGCCAAAAAGGATGTCATCTGGAATGTCTCCAAATAGATCATCATACAGACCAGAAGGCTTTTCGGAAGATGATGGATTCCCAGAGTCTCCACCTTGATCTTTGTCATCAGGAGGACCTTGGTCTTTATCTTTGTCATCTCCATCTTTATCATCTTTGTTGCCTTGGTCGTCTTTATCATCCTTGTCCTTCTCTTCATCTTTATCTTTCTTTTGATCTTGTTCGTCATCTCCATCATTATCATCATCATCACTGTCGTCACTGTCATCACTGACATCCATGACTTCATCTTCGGACTCGGAGACTTCTTCTCCTTTGAGTCGTTTGATATCCCTCTGCATCTTGTGGTTCTCTAATAAAAGAATTCTGATGAATTTCTCATGCGCCTTGACCTTTCCTCTGCACTTGTTCAGATGAGAACATATTTTGATCTTCCCTTCACGCAGGTTCATGATCATTTTGTCTTTTATCTCCGCATCTTTCTCTAACTGATAGACTCGCTCCTGAAGTCCAATGAGATCCACAGGCACCTGTGGAGGTTCGTAAGGTGAATCGGAACGCAAAGGAGATTTTCCTTTGCCGCTTCCGGATTGTGGTGTAGGTGATTTGGCTTTGGTTTTGGCTTTAGGCTGAATAGTGACTGATGGACGTGTGGAGGGAACTCGGATGATGAGTTTGGTTTTCGAAGGTTTAGATGCAGGTTTAGGTTGTTGTGGCTTAATGGGTTGAGAAGGTTTAGGCGGTGGAGGTGGTTGAGTGACAAGCGGTGGTGAAGGTGGTTTTGTGACATGAGGTGGTGATGGTGGTAAGGAAATGTGATGTGGTGATGGTGGTTTGGTTGCGTGAGGTGGTGATGGTGGTAAGGTCATATGAGGTGGTGATGGTGGTAAGGAAATGTGATGTGGTGATGGTGGTTTGGTTGCGTGAGGTGGTGATGGTGGTAAGGTCATATGAGGTGGTGATGGTGGTAAGGTCACATGAGGTGGAGATGGTGGTTTGGTGATGGGAGTAGGTTTAATGGGTGCCTGTGTCATGACAGCAGCAGCAGAGGAGAAAGATAAACTGGAGAACATCTGTTGCAGTCGTGGATCCCTTTTTCTTTTGGCCATAGTCTTTTGCCTCTTTCTCTTTGGTGAAGACTCGGAAGTGGGAGTATAATCAACATCTTGAACGTCTTCCCTTTCTTGCCTTGTGAGAGGTGGCCCCTCTGGGATGAAATCCTCACTTGACGAGGATGCAGGCTTAGCCTTTGAACTCGTCGCTTGGGTGTCATGCTCGTCAGCGACAACTGCAATAGGGGTGCCTTGATCTTCAACAACGTTGTCTTCCCCTACAAATCGTCCGAACTTGATTAGGGGCCTTTGACCGATGTACTGCTTCTTCCCGCGCTTGTTCATCTTCATGTATCCGAAAATGTCTTCGCGCATCCTCTTTATTCCCAGAGTGCCTATCGTGGGAACTAAATCCTGATGTCGTTTGTTGATAACGATCTGTAAGAAGCGAGGAAATGCCAGAAATCTTTCCTTCCTTCTTCCCTTGATGTTGGCATACATATCAAGAAATATCATTCTTGAGTAGTTGAAGTCCATTCCCAGAGCTAGTGCTGTCAAACACGAGCTTAATGTCTGATTAAGTACATCATAACCACCTTTTCTTCCGGACAAGCACTGAGTGACAACATGAGCCAGGTATCTCCAGTAAGGATGAAGAAGTTTCTTCTCTGTGGGAGGGTAGGCACCTTCGTGTCCCATCTGAAATACTGTACGGTTGACCAGATCTTGATCTAACTCAACAGGATCTGTATCCTTGTCTCCAAATTGAAGACACTCTCTCAGTATCTGCTCTGTAATGGTGATCGGCTTTCCCTGGATCTTCCCAATGATGCTAACATTTCCACTGCTATCAGTATGATCAGTAACAGTGCTCCAGAAACCCTCAATGTAATCAGAAACAATAGTAGGATGCTCCATGATAGCATAGTTGACCGGAGATATAATCAGACCATCTACTAAGCTTTTGAACTCTGAATGTTTCTCTGGTGGATCTCCGAGATATGCTGACATGTTATGATCTGGTACAAACCTTAAGTCTGCCATCTGAAACATAAAACTGATTAAGTTAGTTTAATATTTCAAGTATTCGAAATAAGATCCATACTTGGACACTTAGAAAAATTTTCTAAGTGTTGACAGATTCTCCTCGGAACAACAGGTGTACACGAAGTACATGGTGTACCCGAAGGTTCATTCTGTACACGAAGTATAACCTGTACACGAAACATAGAGTACTCGAAGTTCATTTAGTACACGAAGTTCATTCTGTACACGAAGTTCATTATGTACACGAAATGGAACTTGTATATGAAATGTGATCTGTACACGAAATATTTGTTGTACACGAAGTTGAGAAATTTCGTGTACTCAAAAATCCTTAGAGAAGTTTATCATTTTGGCTCCTTAGAACTTCTAAACCGATTCAATATACTCGGAATTGAAAGGCGACCAACATATTTACAAATTGCCTTTCAATTTTAAGTATTTCTTGGTCAATTTGACCAAAAACCTCCTGTACACGAAATTTGCGTATTCGAAAATCATTTTTGACCATAACTTTCGAATCCACGGTCAAAATTTGATAAAACTCTATACCTAAGGTCGCCTAATGATGGTCTATAGGATAGCCGGAGTAGAATTTTGAGATCGGGTCTAGAAATCGAGATCGCCTCAGAGCACCAAGTCTGTACTCGAAATGAAGAAAATGTGTACACGAAAATATGGTACTCGAAATTTAATATGGTTGGACTATTTATAGGGTCATTTCGAATACGCGATTTCGTGTACATAATTTTCGAGTACACACTTATTTTATTTTATTTCGATTTTAAAATTCTAACTTTTATAAAATAAAATAAAATAAAATAAAATAAAATAAAATAAAATAAAATAAAATAAAATAAAATAAAATAAAATAAACTTTGAACAAGTTTTAAAGTTTAATCGGTTCAAATTTGTGGGATCAAATATGTTATCAAAAATTAACTATCCTAGTTGAATTTCTTAAAAAAATCACAACCTTTAAATAGTTATTCCCCACCAATTATTTCCACTCGTTATTTCATCTCTTAAAAATCAGTTATATGATCAAGTTTTTCTGAAAATATCTTATGGGAAATTTTTGATCAATTAGATTGTAAGACCAGATTAATATGCAACCTATCATTCTTGTTAAATCCTTTGTTTCAAACTTTGATTGTGTTTCAACGAACTTCAAATTTTTTGACAGAGTTTTAAGATGAGAAAAGAAAAGAACAGATCTAGTAGGTTTAGAATCAAGAACAAGAAGGGGTTCTATCATCTTGTGCTCATTGGCATCTTTTATTTTCTGATCTGCAGACACATTGGCCTTAACGTCACACATCCAGTTCTTTGCTTACGCAAAACATAGAATGCTTCAGTAGGTATTTCCCGCTCTTTGTTTGCACAAAACATGGAAAATACCCGAGCTTTTCAAACACAATTTCAAGTTTATGGAAACACAATCTTGTTTTGATTCAAGGATTTAAACAAGAAGTCAAATAGTTGTCACACATTTCTAGTTATCGAATGATCACAATTTCACACTTATTTATCTATTTATATGTATTTTAAGTTTGATCAAGTCTGATTATTTAAGTTTTGAAAAACTTATTTCAACTTCTTAGCATAGAATAGATATTCAAGGTTGTGATTTCTTTTGAGATTATAATAAGATAGTGAAATTCTGATCTTTAGAGATTATTTCACTTCCCAATTTGATCGATTCACTTTGCTTGTCCAAATAAAATCTTTTTGTATTTTCTTAAGTTTTTGTAAAGTTAAAATTTAAAAATGTTTTTGTAATTTTCTTTGAATAGCTAGAGACAACATCTCCTTTTCTTAAGATTTCAAAACTTAACTCCCCCTAAACTTATAGATTATCTTAGACTGACTCAAAAACCAACCAAAAATCTTTTTGTTGTTTTAATTTTCTGACTCAAGAAATGAAAAATCTTTTTGTTGTTTTTGTAAATTTTCTTACTCAAAGAATGAAAAATCTTTTTGTTGTTTTTGTAAATTTTCTCCCCCTAAATTTGTGACTATGGGAGGACACAAATTTTAATGTATTTACAAAAATGCTTTTAATTAAAGCTTATTAATTTGAGAGAGGCAAGCAGGTGATGGAAGCGTGCTGTATCGAACGGTTTTGTGAAAAGGTCCGCTAGATTGTCATCAGTGTGGACCTTTTCAAGATGAATCAGCTTTCGTTCGAAACAGTCACGGATGAAGTGAATCCGGATGTCAATATGTTTAGTTTTGGAATGTTGTACCGGATTCTTGACGATCTGTAGGGCTGCTTCATTGTCACAATAAATAGGAGAGTCAAGAAAGTTCAAACCGTAATCGAGGAGTTGTTGTTGCATCCAGATAACCTGAGAGCAGCAACTGGAAGCAGCAACATATTCAGCTTCTGCGGTGGATGTGGATACGGTGGTCTGCTTCTTGCATTGCCATGAAACAAGACGATCTCCCAGGTACTGACACCCACCCGTGGTTGACTTCCTATCCAGGTTACATCCACCAAAGTCACTGTCTGAGTATGCAAATAATTGAAACTCAGAGTTCTTTGGATACCAAAGTCCGAGCTTAGGTTTCCCGACTAGGTACCGAAAAATTCTCTTGACAGCTATGAGGTGAGATGCCTTCGGATTTGCCTGATATCTGGCACACTGACATACTGAAAACATAATGTCTGGACGACTAGCAGTCAGATACATCAGAGAACCAATCATCGAGCGATAGAGATGCTGATCAACATCTTCACCTTCCAAATCCGAAGTCAGGATAGGACGTGCAGCCATGGGAGTGGATGCCGGCTTTGACTCCGTCATTTTGAATTTGTTCAAAATGTCTGTGACGTATTTTCCTTGGTGAATCAGCACACCCTTACAATCTTGCTTTACCTGCAGACCCAGAAAGAAGGTCATTTCTCCCATCGCGCTCATCTCAAATTTCTTCTTCATTACCCCTTCAAATTCCTTGCACAACGCTGAGCTGGTGGAGCCAAATATGATGTCATCCACATAGATTTGAACGAGAATTAAATCATTCTTATCTTTGCGGACGAACAAGGTCTGATCAATAGCTCCACGAGTATATCCATTTGCGAGGAGGTGATCAGTAAGCGTAGCATACCATGCTCGCGGTGCTTGATGAAGGCCGTAAAGAGCTTTGTCTAACTTGTAGACATGCTCTGGATACTGAGAATCTTCAAAACCAGGGGGTTGGCACACGTATATTTCCTCCTTTACCTTCCCGTATAAGAAAGCTGTTTTCACATCCATCTGATATACCGTAAAGTTCATATAGGAGGCATAAGCCAAGAAAATCCGTATGGCTTCAAGTCTCGCAACCGGTGCAAAGACTTCTTCATAATCTATCCCCTCCTGCTGATAAAATCCTTGAACGACCAGTCTGGCTTTGTTTCTGATAATTACACCAGAATCATCTCTCTTGTTTCTGAAAACCCATCTGGTTCCTATAGGCAATTTTCCCTTGGGTAGAGGAACCAGATTCCAAACCTTGAGCTTCTGAAACTGCATCAACTCTTCTTGCATTGCCTCAACCCAGCTGGACTCCTTTAGAGCCATTTTGACATTCTTGGGTTCAACCTGTGAAATAAAACAAGAATATAAACAAGAGTTAATAGGACCTGATTGACTTCGAGTGAGTGTCTCTTCAGGCAACGCGTTCTGAACTGTAATGGATTTGCTTCGAGTGAGAACGCCTTCTGAGAGAGGTCCAATAATATTCTCCACTGGATGATTCTTGTTTACACTAAGTGTTGGCACTTCTTCTACAGCCAGATTATCTAGCAGGTTGCTGATGTTATTGACTTGTTCTTCACTTGAAGAAGAAATGTGGTCAATAGGAGCAGTTTCACTTGCTTCAGCTCCAGGATCCACACAATGTTCCTCAGGAATGCTATCTGAGAAGAGTGGATTATCAAAGGTCTGGTGGGAAGAGGATGAGACTTGATCCGCTTCTGGAAGTGGTTGAACAGACTGAGAAGTATCAGGTTCTGATGGGAGAACTTCTTGTACAGGGGTCGGCTGAGCTGGAGGGGCACGATTGTACATGCCAGGAGGATCAACTGTCAAATGATTAGGATCATATGGAACATAGTCAACTCTATAGTCCACATCATCATCTTTGTAGAAATCATCCGCTTGCTCAGATGCTCTTGCATTCTCAGATGGAGTGCTGAAGGGCTTAAAAGTGGAGTCATACTCAAACAGCCAGTTTGGACCAGAACCAGCATCAGTAGAGTTCATTTCTTGCCAATCTATGTAGTATGATTCCACAATCATCCGAGTTTTCTTGTTATAAACTCTGTATGCTGCCCTTTCAGACGAGTAGCCCACGAAGTAACACTCATCTGCCTTATCATCAAACTTATGATTAGGCTCTGTATGAAGAAGAGTGCAAGGGCATCCGAATGACTTGAAGTGTCCAACTTTGGGCTTCTGATTGAATAGAATCTCGTAGGGAGTCTTATGATGACGCTTGTTCAGAAGTGCTCTATTTTGAACATAGCACGCAGTGTTAACTGCTTCAGCCCAGAAAAAGATTGGTAGCTTTGATTCTGACAACATCGTTCGTGCAGCTTCTATAAGCGTTCTGTTTCTCCTTTCAGCAACTCCATTTTGCTGAGGCGTTCTAGCTGCACTGTATTGCCTAGCTATCCCTTTTTCATCACAGAAATCTATAAGAGTCTGATTTCTAAATTCAGTTCCATTATCAGTTCTAATCACCTTGACTTTTAGATTCTTCTGATTTTCAATCAAGGTAATGAACTTCTTCAAAATCTCTGGAGCTTCATCTTTCTTAGCTAGAAAGAACACCCAAGTGAATCTGGAATAATCATCTGTCACAACGAGACAATATGACTTTTTCCCGATACTCATTACGTTAATCGGTCCGAAAAGATCCATATGAAGAAGTTGAAGAACTGAAGAGATGGAATTGAACAATTTTGGCTTGTGAGGTCTCTTGTGTTGTTTCCCTTTCGCACAAGCGATACATTTCTCAATAGTGGAGAAATCTTTAGAAGGTAGACCAATGACGTGATCTCCCTTAGCGAGTCTGTTCAGATTCTTTAGGTTCACATGACCCAGTCTCCGATGCCACAACAGACAATCATGCTCCGATGCCTTAGAAAACAAGCAAGTGTTCTCTGTAAACGAATCTGAGCTCATGTTGATAATGTATGCATTGTTTATCCTTGGAGTTCTCATCAGAATCCACTTCTCAGGCACTACAAAGCCAGGCTTCAGAATAAGACATTCTTTGTTTGTGAAGTGTGTGGAAAAGCTCTTATCACAGATTTGAGAAACACTCAGAAGACTGTGATTGAGCTCTTCAACATAGTACACATCTTCAAAACTAAGAGTTCCATTAGTGACCGTGCCCTTCATGCTTATCCTTCCTCCCTTGTCTCCAGCAAATGATACATAACCTCCATTGAATGGTGTAACTTCATGCAACTGAGAGAAATCCCCAGTCATATGCCGGGAACAGCCACTATCTACATACCAAACGTGTTTAAGCTTGCTTGGCTTTCCCTGCACAGTATACATTCAATTAATGAGAAACAGGTACCCAAATCATAACAGATTTAGGTGTTTTGGTAATAGAAGAAATTCTATCCTTGGGTTTGGGTTTGGGTCTTTCTGAATTAAGCTTAATATGTTTTGTCATGCTTCCACTGCCCTGGTCAACTGGTTTTATCTTATTTTTGAAAATTCTTTGATTTTGCTTACGAAAACCATATTGTGTTTTGTTTGATTTCTTATGTCTTTTTGCAGTGGAAGATGTCTGAGTCTGAGTCACCTTTTGAGAGGTTGCCTTAGGCTTGGAGGATGGTACAGTCCTCACATGTTTGTTAACTGATTTAGCCTTAGGGATGACCTTCTGATTCTTCCCATAGAAGAATTCAGTAGGTCGGTGCAGACAATATCTAGCAATGTGGCCTGGTTTCCCACATGCATAACAGCAGACCTTTTGGTGAAATTCAATTGGGTCAAAGGGCTTTACATCACAGTTACTTTGACTAGAGAAAGAGGTGGGAATATAAGGTTCACAGTTAGGATTTAACAATGAACTTTCCTCTTTGGTAACTGTGGGATGAGCCGGTGCAGTCTGTGTTGTTAAAGGAGAGAGAGTTGATTTTATAGCAAATGTTTTCTGAAAATGTTTTGGCATATCATTGATATTAATGTTAATTTCATCAAACTTTCTATCAAAATCAATTGTTGGAACAAAAAATGATTTGCTAGTAGATGATGAACAATCTGTGCTTCTCCCTGCACTTCTTTCTACCTTCTCCTCCTTTAAACCTGCAACACTTAGTTTTTCTGCACAAACCTCAGAATCATTAGTTATAACAGGGTCAGCTGAAATCACAACTGGTTCGGTGGGAAAATCACAAGCATGACTAGAATCCAATTCCAAGTCATCAACGGATGTGTTGATTCTTGGCATGCATGAGTAATTTTGGTTAAAAGGTGGTGCCCATTCATTATATCCAATCCCACTACCCCTCTTTTCCCGGAATCGCATTGATGTCATATTTTCTAAAACTTTGCTTGAATAATCAAATCTTTCACATTTAATTGATGATTTAGAAAGTTGAGATTTGACTTGATCCAACTCTAGAGTGAGTTCATCGATTTTTCGTCGAGCCTCTCTATAGTTGGACTCTTTATCACTTAAAAGTTCTTTTAGCCTTGCCACATCCCGACCCTCGGCTTCAAGTTTCCTTTTAAAAATTTCTTCATTTTTAAGAAATTCTGAGTTAAAGTATTTAAGTTTGTTTAATTCTTTGATTAGTGATTCATTGTGCGACCTGTACTTAAATACTTTATTTATGCATGAGGTAGAGCAAAGATTTTCAGTTACCTCCTTTTGCTTGTCGTCTACCTCAGCCATGAATGCATGACTCAGAGTTAGTTCCAGTTCCTGCACTTGATTACTCCAATCATAGGAGTCAGTCTCCTGAGTCACCAACGCTTTAGAAGTACTAGCGCTTCCTCCAGCAGCTGTATTTCCTGACTTCTCTTCAGGCTTCTTTTCTCCTCCTTCCTTAGCCACCTTTGGCTGCTTACATTCCCTGGCAAAGTGACCCGGTTGGTCACAGTTGTAGCATCGCAATTTTGACTTATCAAAGCCAAGCTTCTTTCCCGGAGCGTTTCCAAAGCTGTTTCTTCCATATTTCTTGATGAACTTCTTTGCTCTGAACACAGCCATTGCCATCTGCCATGAGATATCCATTTCTTCAACATCAGCTGGATTAATCTGCTCTAGATTGTCTTGAGTGAGATTTGAGGGTGCCAATTCTCCTGCAATAAAAGCATTGTAGCTGTTCATGAATCCCTTAAATAGCAGTAGATTCTCTTCACTTTCTGGATTGACTTTAGGCACTGATCCAGCTTGTCCAGATGACAGAAAAGCAGTCTCAAAAGGAACTCCATGAGAGGAAGGAGGCTGATAATGATGCATTCCTGATTGATGATTAATTGCTGATAGAAGAGCAGAGTTTTCAGAAGTAGGTGCAATGCCCATTGAGCTGGCATGATTCAGTGCTCTCTGCTTATCATCCATGTCATATGAGTTGATGATTGAGATCAGCTCACTTAAAGAAGTCTTGTACATGTCCTTGGTCCTTTTGATAGTTGTACAGTTAGAGTTCCAAGTGTAAGGTAGTGAATTGAGCAGCTTCTTGTTTACCTCTCCCTTAGTCATCTCAATCCCAGAACTAGTCATCTCAGTCATCAGATGAGTGAATCTGTTGAGTTGTGCTTCGAGAGACTCTCCCTTGATATGATTAAACATGTTGAACCTTTGTCTGAGCATGTCCTTCCGACTCTCTCGCATGTCCTCATTTCCTTCAAATCTTTCAACTAAGGCATTCCAGAGTTCCTTAGCAGTCTTGTGTTCCTTGAATCCGTGAGCAACATCTGTTGACAAAGCCATTGTGATCGAGGCATATGCCTTTTCATCCTTCTCCATCATGAGTATGTAATTGTCGGTATACAGTTCTGGATCCTTTGGAACGAGAGGACCATTGAGCTCACTCTGGAATGAAGGTACAAAGGGACCCTCTTCAATTGATCTCCAAAGCTTAGGATCGGTATACTTGATGAATGACTGAAATCTGAATTTCCAATCTTGAAAGTTATCTCCTGACACAAGCCTCGGTGGCTTTGTTCCGGTGCCAATCTCATTATCCAGATTGAGCAAGTTGGACAAGTTAGTCAAATTCTTTGATGCCATGATGAACCCAAAAATTTTCTAAGTCCAGTACTCGAATTCCCTGTAGCTCCCTGTAGATCCTGCTTAAAATTAAACAGACAGATTTGTACTCGAAAATCTTTCTGTATTCGAAACTTTCTTGTACTCGAAAGTGCTACTGTACTCGAAAATGCTATTGTACTCGAAAGTCTTCCTGTACTCGAACCTCTGTATTCGAACTTCTTTCTTGTACCCGAAAAATATTTATACTTCGATTACTCGAACTATACTCGAAATATTACTACTCGAAAATTTTAGAACTTGAACAAGACTTAAGAAAAATTTTATAAAATTTTTCTTAAGAGTTGGAGTTCCAAATTTTTACAGCAGCTAGATAGAGTATAGAGGAGTAATAAAGTATAAATCTTACTTCAAAAAGGCACTACCTTGATGATGAAAAGAGCACTCCAGCTCTGATACCACTTGTAGGTCCGAACACTGTTCAAGATCCAAGCTTTTTGTTGCCAAACATCATCAATCACCTCTATTGTGTGCGGAATCCATAATAGAGTGAAATAAGAAGCAAGATGAAACAAGAAGAACAAGAAAGATCAAAACTTTGAGTATATTCAGTAAGTATTCGAAAATGTGCCTCAATACGTCTAGAGAGCACACCTCGGGATTCGTGTATTACACTGTACAAAAATACGTCTATTTATACTAAATACATCAGTATTCGAAGTTCAGGTTCGTGTACTCGAACCAGGTTCGTGTACACGAACCTGAGTACACGAAATCTATCTGAAGTCTTCCAAAATCTCTGTGTTGACTCTTCCGTGTTGACTTTGTCAGTCTTCATCATTGATTGGGCTCTACAATGATGATGATGTAAGGAGGTTATGTGCTAAGGTTATGGACTATGTGTATGAAATGATGTATATGTTAAGTATGTTTAATGTTGTTTTATGAAAACTAGAACTCACCAGCGTAAGCTGACTTGATTTAGCATGTATGTCAGGTTGAAGGTATGATAAGAGGAGGCATGGAGCTCGGGCATAGAGTCATACGATCCGGTGGTTTTGGCAATCCGATGTGATTTTGATACAGACATGTTATTGATTTCTGTTTATCAGACTATATTTACATTTCCGCTGCATGATTATGAAAGTTTTTAGTTTAAGAGCTATGTGTTACGATGAAAACCAACCTCTGTGAGGTGCCCGGTTTCGGGGCCTCACAATTTTTGTTTATGAAACCAGGTTGATTTTGTTTTGCTGGTTTGTCCTTCTTGCTAGTGGGATGATTCTGAGTCATCTTTTGAGGTTTCACCCAAGGCTTGGAGGATTGGTTAGTTCTCATTGATCTATTGGTAGGTTTAGCCTTGGGTGTGACCTTCTGATACTTCCAATAGAAGAATTCAGTAGGTCAGTGCAGACAGTGTCTTGTAATGTGGCCTGGTCTCCCACATGCATAGCAACATACCTTGTCATGAAAATCTTTTGGGTCAAATGGCCTTACATCACAATCACCTTGACTAGGAGAACTACTTGTTGAGGCTTGTTCCAATGACCCAGTTGGAACATAAGGATTACATTTAGGGTTTAACTTTAAACATGCCTCTTTGGTGATCGTGGAATGAGCCATATTCACCTGCTTTAAAAGAGAAGAATCTGATTCTAAGACACATTTATCATCATCAATTTTAACAAATGTAGCATTAAAATTCTCAAACATGTCATTTGGTTTGATTTTAATTGTTTCAAATCTTCCAACAAAATCAGTTTTTGGAACAAAGTATGATGTGGTTAAACACTCTGTGCTCCTCCCAGCGCTTCTTTCTTCCTCCTTCTCCCTTAGACCTGCATCACTTAAACTATCTGCACACACACCTCAGAATCATCAGAAACAAACATGGGGTCAACTGTAAGTGAAACCGGTTCAGTAGGAAACTCAAAAGCATGATCAAATTGTAGAACCAAGTCATCAACTGATGTGTTGATTCTAGGCATGCTTGAGTAATTACGATTAAAGGGAGGCTCACACTCCTTATAACCAAGACCCTTACCCCTTTTCTCCCGATACTGAATACTGACCATGTCTTCTAAAACCTTGCTTGCATAATCATATTTTTCACATATAATTGAGGTTTTAGAAAGTTGAGTTTTGACCTGTTCTAATTCTTAAGTGAGCTCATCGATTTTGCATCTAGCATCTCGATAATTTGACTCTTTGCCACCTAAAAGTTCTTTCAGTTTTGAAATATCACGATCCTCAGCCTCAAGTTTTCTTTTAAAAATGGCTTCATTTTATAGAAACTCAGAGTTAAAATATTTTTGTTTGGTAAGCCCTTTGATCAGGGTCTCATTGTGAGACCGATATGTAAAGACCTTTTCAATGCAAGAGGTAGAACAGAGATTTTTAGTTACCTCATTTGACTTTTCATCCATCTCTGCCATGAATGCGTGACTCAAGGTCATCTCCAACTCCTGCACTTGATCTCTCCAAATTGTCTTGAGTCAGATTGGCCGGTGCCAACTCTCAAGCAATGAAAGCATTGTAACTGTTCATGAATCCCTTGAACAGCAGCAGATTCTCCTCACTTTCTGGGCTGATTTTGGGCACTTAACTCACTTGCCCTGAAGAAAGGAATGCAGTCTCAAAAATAACAGACTGAGATGAAAGGGTCTGGTAATGCTGAGATCCAGAGGCTTGAAAATTGATGGCAGACAAGAGAGCAGCATTCTCAGATGCAGGAGTAATGCCCATAGAACTGGCATGATTGAGTGCTATTTGTTTTTCATCCATGTCATATGAGTTGATTATGGAGATCAAATCACTGAGAAAAGTCTTATACATATCCTTTGTCGTCTTGATAGTAGTGCAATTGGAGTTCCAATTGTATGGTAATGAGTTCAAGAGTTTCATGTTTACTTCTCCCTTTGACATTTCAATCCCAGCACTAGTCATCTTTGTCATTAGATGAGTAAATAGGTTGAGTTGCGCTTCTAGGGACATTCCTTTTACATGATTACACATCTTGAACCGTTGACTCAACATGTCTTTGCGACTTTCTCGCATATCCTCATTCTCTTCAAATCTTTCCACTAAAGCATCCTAGAGTTGTTTGGCGGTCTGGTGCACCTTGAAACCATGAGCCACATCAGTAGACAACGCCATAGTAATCAAGGCGTATGCCTTGTCATCCTTCTCTTTCAATAGGATTTCGTTTTCAGTGTACAACTCCGGGTCTTTAGGAATTAGCCCATTTAACTCACTCTGGTACATAGGGACCTAAGGCCTCTTCTCAATCGATCTCCATAACTCCGGTTAAGTATACTTGATGAAAGACTGGAATTTGAATTTCCAGTCTTGGAAGTTATCCCCTGACAAGAGCCTAGGTGGCTTAGTTCCAGTGTCAATCTCATTGTCTAAGTTCAGAAGGTTGGATAGGTTGGTGAGATTTTTGGACGCCATGACGAATAGAAATTTTTCTAAGTCCAACTTCTCGAAATCCTCAAGTGTTTGAAATCCCAAGCAATGCACGAAGTCCAATCTGTACTCGAAAGACCAAACTACTCAAAGTCCAAGCTGTACTTCAAATCCAAGTATCCGAAAAACTGTTCTCGAAGGACAAGTTCTCGAAATCCCAAGTGTATTTGAAATCCTAGTTGTATTCGAACTCCCAACTGTACTCGAAAACAATACTCAAAAATCTATTCTCGAAATTTGAACTCGAAAATACTTGAAAATTTTTCATAGAAGAATTTTTCAATATTCAGAGTCCCAAATTTCAACAGCAGCTGGATGATGAAGAGAAGATCAAGAAAGGGTGAAACTTGCATGAAAAAGCTTTTACCTTCATGTCAAAAAGAGCTCAAAGGCTCTAATACCACTTGTAGGTCCAGATCTTATCAAGACTCGAGATTTATTGCTCCGATCAACATCAAACGGCTCTAGAATGTGCGGAATCCATAATAGATTCACAGGAGGAGATTGAAAAATGCTTGTTGTGTGTATTTCGTGAAGTTTTTGAAAACAGTGCCTCAATACGTCTATTGAGCACTTGTATCGGGAATCCAACCCTAGAACAGTACAAAATGCGTCTATATATACTATTCTAGGAGTACTCGAACCCTATACATGAAAATTGGTCCGAGTATTTGAAAATCAAATGGTCAAAATCAGGTCTTCAGCTCGTCACAGGTTGACTTTATCAGTATTAGTCTTTGATTGGGCTCTACAGAAGATAAAACTGAGGAAAGAAGAATGAAGGAAATAAGACTGAGATCAGCAGTATCAGACTGAGGCTGCTAAAGCCAGCTCTGAGCATAAACAAAGGGAAGTTTAAGCTCAACTGGAAACTAGAGCATCTGGGGTGACCAAAAAACCCAAACCCACCAAATCAGCTCCCACCAAGCCAATAAAACTCACAACCACTGCCCCTTCTTCTTTTGCCTCCACCACTCAGGATATACCAATTCAAACTGAGTCTGTCCAATCTAAACATAACCCAATTTTTCCTGAATCTGCTTCTCAAACCCTTCTAGAACTATCCTCACATACCTCACTTCCCACTATTTTAAATGCATCCAAAATTCCCAAAGACCAGTTCCTATAATCACTAGATCTTTCACAAGAAGACAGAAGAGTGTGGCCAGAAAATCCAAAATCCCCACCAATAAACCAAAGAAACCTTTAACTTCCATTCAAGAACCAAGCTCAGACTCAAATGATAATCAGCCTATGGCCTCTCTAGTTCCAAGAAAGAAAAGTCTTAGCTTGGCTGATGATGATGAGTCTGACTCCAACCCATCTAAAACCACCAAAGCTCCCTCACCAATAAAGCCATCTGATGTTGATGTTGAAGAACCACAAACCACCCCTTTAAAAGAATCCTATTCTCCTGTAAGGCGATTCCCCACAGCTGAAGACCTTCAAGAGACAAAGGATAAAGAAGCTGAAAAGGAAAATAAGATCTTAGCTGATCTAGAAGCCACTGGCCTTTCAGGAGATGAACTGGTTAAAGCCTATCAGGAACAAATAGCCCTGATGGATCAGCAACAAGATGAAGCTTATTAGACTGAGAGGGAGCAACTGAGCAAGTTTTTGCTGAATGAAGGTAAGTATAAAATGGAAACCTTCAGCAACTGGTATATCACAGGTCTTAGAAATGAAGCTGAGGCTCTTTATAAAAGAATAAAGGCAACCATCAAGAAGAAAAAGACCATTGAGCAAAGGAGAAGAATAAAACACATCCTCATTCAAAATCAGTGGGGACCAAAGAACACGATCATGAGATGGAGAGATGACATACTGTTTGATGAATGGTCTAAATTCAAAAGAGAAAATAGTGATCATCATGAGCTTTGGAAAGAAGCTACACCATCCTCTCCCAGTATAGTGTCCAAGCTCAAGGAAGCAAATCTAAGCACAATGCTTGACCATTTTCTTGATGCACCAATGGGAAGTCTAGGTGTTGGATCTGTGGAATCTCCATCTATTGTCAACTTCAGACATTGTGTTGAAATTGAAAATGAGATTCTCCCTGATCATTTGAAGCACTATGACCCTCATCAGTGTAACATCAGTGCCGGAACCGTCACCGGAACAGTGATCGTAAACAGTACGTGAACAGTAATCAGGTACACATCTTATGTAATTCAGTGTATTTCATATTCATATCAAGTCTTAGTATCATTTCATATTATCAAAACAGTGAATTCTCAGTCATTTCAGAGAAATCAATTCAGAACAATGGTTCTTGAGTCAGATAATTATCTGGCAACACAGAATCATCATGTGATTTATTTGTTAGGATCTTATTTTGTATAAACGTATGTGAGGCCTTACTGGACAAAACAACACGAATATCGTTAAGTGAATGCTAAACCGACAGATTATTCGTATAGGTGACGATCTGTACGAATAAATCTGAAAGTTTAACGTTCTGAATGATATTCAATAATTAGAAAACAAGGTTGAAAAGTGTAGTTATCGTCGTATTTGATTCGAACAAATACGCGCGATGACCGCGCGATTCGATTTAAACGCGTAATAAATATTTTGTAAATTTTTAATAATTAAAAGATATTTAGTTAATTTATTAGGAATTACAACCTAAAATAATTTTATGACTTCTATTTTAAAACCGAGTCGTTTCGTAACGAAAACGACGCGAAAACTGCGTTTCTACGCGAAACCACGCGAAACCGAACGAACCCGAACGAAACCCGGTATTTCCCCACATTTAATGTGGTCATTAAGACCACAACAACCACCACCAACCAGCCTCTCTCTCTCTAAAATCGGAGCTTTCTCTCTCTAAACCTTTCTTCATCTTCTCTCTTCAAGAACTCACCCTAATCTTAACCATTTCTTGTGTTTTTGGTGTCAAAATCACCACCATCACTTGTAGATTACGAAAGTACAAGAGATCTGAACTTTCATCCACGGATTTGAGGTAAAATCATGGTTCTTGGTTACGATTTTTAGGGTTTTTACACCCTCTTGGTCGAACCACCTCAAGACCGGTTTTAGACCACTTCGCCCCCTAGGGTTTTCACTAAACACACCAAGGATGTTTTAGGAACAAGCTTTAGTTCGATCTATGTCGTTCTGTTTCGAAAATCCTTGCTGCACCCGTCCTCTTCGAACGGCCGAATGACTCTACCAGGCCTGCGAATGATGACAGGCCGAATGGCCTTATCAACCTTATTCGCCGAATGACCAGGTCCTTATTCGACCCCTCTTCGTTCGCCGAATCAGGTCCTTCGTCCTATCTCATTCGTCCGGCCAATGCCTCATTCGACCCATGCTTATTCTCCCAAGCCAGCTCCACATTCGCCGAATGGCCAAGGATCCCTTTCGGCAGTGGTCTTATTCGGTCAATATCTCATTCGACTAGAGTCATTCGACCAGGAGCTTTTCGGCTAGAATCATTCGCCCAACTCCCCTTTCGGCTTAGCTTCATTCGAAACCACGCAGCACACGTTCGCACCATGCATCATTTGGCAAAGATGTTCCAGTCGGCATGCTCATACTCGAACCCAACTGGTTCGGCCCAGTTATCATTTGCTGAATAGATGGTTTGATCGTGGTGGCTAGTGATGAGTAAGTTGGATCGCATGGATGCATGGGGGCCGCGTGTGTGTGTGTGTGTGTGCATGGGAAGCAAATTAGGGTTTCTTAACAAAAATCCATTCTATTATGTTAATAAACAAGGTGATATACTTGTATTTATCTCATGCAAACAAACTTTTGGAAGAAACAAAGTCCTTTAGAATAACAATGGGTTACACTAACAAAGGGATTGATAAATCACATATATCACTAACAAGAGTTGTCATGAGTTAAAGAGTCAAAGAGGGTTGAGGCTAATTAAATTGTTAACACTCGAACCTTGAGGAGTTTATAAGAACTTGAAGCTAAATTTAGATGATTTAATTAAATCGTCTAGGCTTAGTTTATCAAAGATCAAACAAGGAAATCGTTTAAAGATTCAAAGTCTAGTAACGGGCCCGAAATTGGCCCAATGGGCTTAATTAAAGCCCAACATGTTTAAATTTACATTTCTTGAGTTAATTATGTTTTAATAAAATTAAAATGGACTTATAAATCTTATTAAATTAATTAAATGATTTCTAAATTTAAGTTTGCCTTTAAAATGACTTATCTTAAAATGTGTTAACTAAAATAACTTTTATATGATTAAAATAAACCCTACTCATCTAGGGTTATTGATGAATAATCTTGGAACACGGGTTAATAATGGGCAATAAGATAGTCTAAGTTGGATAGAATCCTAGAAACACATTAGTAACCTAGGACACTTAGTTGCACACCGAGACCAAAGCCTTAGATACAACGTCTATTATACATACTTATCGTATGCGAATTCTCTTAAAACAACTCAGGAACTGAAGACACTTAAACTACAAACAACGAGCGCGCATTTTGTGGTAATTCAATTCAGAGCAACACAGGTGAGTTCATTGCCCCTTTCTAAACATTTTTGTTTTAAACGCGGGGCTGAGAAGCATGCGTAAACTGTTTTATTTAAACTGTTTATTTAAATGCTTTTAATTATTATATGTCTTTACATATATATGTTGTTGATACTCCTAGACTCCTGTCTAGGAAATTAATGAACAAATCAAGTTATCAATTGAATTTAAGTACTCTTATGAGTAATACCTTAAATTTGAATTCTAAATAAACCCTTAGTCCATCAAGTTCAACTTCAAGAATCTAAACTCAAAGTGAAATCAAAAGAACAAGATCAATAAATCATATTCAAGGGAATCATAACTCAGTGTGTGATCTGAGGCCCAAGAATCATAAATCAAATCAATTATCACTCAAAATCATGGGAACTCAAAGAATCAAGAATCAAGAGACTCAAGAGATCAGAAATCATAAATGTGTGTGATTCATTGAAATAATGAAATCATTATGATCTAATGAACTCATTAATACTCAAGTCAAGGTGGATGTCAGTTGTATATGGAATCAAGACCACGTGTAACACACATATAAAGTCCCTCTCAGGTATAGAAGACTCTTGTAGTCAGGCTATACGGGCAATAACGTGAACTATCAAATGATCAATATCAAAGTCAAAAATCGGGAGAATCAAGAGATCAAGAATCACAGGATATCCTTAAAGTCCCCGCTTGTACAGAAGACCTTTGGGTCAAGCTGTAAGGGCAAAACAATAAAGTCCCCGCTTGTACAGAAGACCTTTGGGTCAAGCTGTAAGGGCAAATCATTAAAATCTCGCTCAGTTCAGGTGTACTCCTTGTGAGTTATGCCTGACATGGGTCACGTGTGAGAGGTTACAACTTGGACAACCACCAACAACTAAGTCTAACTGATTGAGTAAAAGCATACCCAATCATCATGTCTTAGTTGTATTTAAATGTTTTATTTAATTATTTAATTAAATATTTGACATTTTACTATTATCACTGACTTTTGGAAAATCTTTTGTCTATGATCAAAATCAAGAGAATCAATGGTAAATCAAGTTTTGGAGATCAAAATCTATTTCAGAGGTGTTAGGTAAAAATGCTTAATTATCATTAATATCAATGTCCTATGCGGATTAGTATGTGGTGGGATGGCGTCTGGGCGGGGTTGTAGCCTTGACCCAGGGGTATGCCCTATACATAAGCATACCGATCTGGATGATACAGTTGATGTTAATGAGGTTAGGGTCTTTACCGAAGGAGGTTATCAAATCATTTTCAAATCATAAAAACTATATGAACTCACCAACCATGTGTTGACTTGATTTTTGCATGACTTCTCAGGTGACGAACAGGTCAACTAAGGAGTTATTCCTTTTGGACTAGGACTTCAGATAGAAGGCTTAACATTTTGGACCTGCATTATTTTGAAGACATCATTATGCAAATTATTTTGTATATCTTGTGTAAATACAAGATAGAAATACATGATGTTAATGGTAGATTTACATTGTTAAATTATAAACAATACCGAGGTAATTTAACTTTGTAATTCTATTATATTTAGCATTTCTCATTTATATCATGTGCAATGTAAACAATCTGATCATCACGATTATCACTCACGATATCACGCTCCGGGAACCTTCCGCCCGACGGGACAACCGATCCTATCCCGCCGGCTCGGGGTGTGACAGATTGGTATCAGAGCCATGGTTATAGAGAAATATAGGTCATTTAATTAAACGGTTTGGCCTAGACTATAACCTAGGGACCCTGCATGTAGAGAACTTAGGATTTAAGGCTTATTGCATTGCGTCTTCTGCGTTCGATCATTGCACTAACCAATATTCATTTGGTTATGATCAGAATGCCGCCACGAAGACAACCTCCGCTGTTGACATCAACACAAGACCAAGCTCCACACTCCTCCACGCCATCGCCAAACGACTCACCACCGCCACCTCCTCCACCGCCTCCACCTCCTCCTCCACTGATCACCGAGGCATCAGGTTCAGGAACAACTCCTATACTGGATCCTACCACCATTGCTTTGGTGACACTACTGAGCAGCCAGATGACCAATCAGATGAAGGCGGCGATACCGGAGATGTTCAACCTTCTCCGTAATGAGATGAACAACACTGGCAACTCATCTGGAGAAGCCAGTGGGAATACTGGTGGTACCTCACACTACTCCTACAAGTCATTCGTAGGATGTAAGCCGCCTAGCTTCAGCGGATCTGAAGGATCCGTTGGATTAATCCAATGGATTGAAAAGATTGAAGCTACTCTGGACCTCTGCAGCTGTCCAGAGCACCATAAAGTCCGCTACTCTGCTGGAACATTCAACAAGCAGGCTCTGACCTGGTGGAATGGTCAGATCAACGCCCGAGGAAGAGAAGAAGCCATGGCCATGCCATGGGAGGATTTCAAGACCCTGCTGCGAACAGAATTCTGCCCCAAGAATGAGCTACAGAAGTTGGAAGTTGAATTGTCCAATCATGTGATGAAGGGGGCTGATCACATGGGGTATACTACTCGTTATCACGAGTTGATTGCTTTGGTGCCAGACATGGTACCAACCTTGGAGAAGAGAATAGACAGATATGTGGGTGGACTTCCCGCTTGCATCCAGGGCATGGTTGTTTCAGCCAACCCTACTACTGTCGAATCAGCAGTGAGACTGTCTGGAAAACTCACTGACTTAATGGTTGCCTCTGGAGTTCTGAAGAAGGAGGCAGACACCGGTAAGAGAAAGGAAGAGACTTCAAAGAAGCCACAACATCAGCAACCCTCAAAGAAAAAGCAAAAGTTCATAAAGAATTACACTGTGGCTACTCCTTTGAATCAAGTAGCAGTGGCACAACAAAATGTGCCCAAGAGGCAGTATACTGGCCCACATCCTTTATGTACTAAGTGCCAGTATCATCACATTGCTAACACTCCTTGCAAGCAATGTACGGGATGTGGAAGAAAGGGCCATTGGGTCCAGCACTGCCGGATGACACCTAACCAAGCAGTCAACAATGCTGCTTTGGCTATTCCTCCACCAGCCAACCAGAACAACGGTGGATGCTTCAACTGTGGCGAACAAGGCCACTTTGCAAAGAACTGCCCGAAGAAGGCACAACAGGCAGTTCAAGCTCCTCGTGGAAGAGCTTTTGTTATTGGAGCACCAGCTGCACGCCAGGACCCGAATGTGGTCACTGGTACGTTTCTCTTACATGACTTTTATGCATCTGTTCTATTTGACACTGGTGCGGATCAGAGTTTTATCTCTGCCGATTTTGCATGCCAACTAGATTCTATAGAAGAACAGTTAGACTCCCCTTACATTATAGAAGTAGCTAACGGAAAACAGATCACAGTTAGTACAGTTCACAGGAATTGCCCATTGACACTTAACGGTCATACATTCTCTATCGATTTGATACCGATGGAGTTGGGTAGTTTCGACATCATTGTTGGAATGGATTGGCTTTCCTCTAACCGAGTGGAAGTTATCTGTTCTGAAAAGCTGCTTCGAGTTCCATTGCCCGATGATCGTGTATTGGAAGTCAGAGGGGATCAAGCAAAACGAAGTGTCAAAATCATTTCCTGCATAAAGGCGCGTAAGTGTTTACAGAAGAAGTGTGTAGCGTTTTTGGCTCATGTAGTGGAAAAAGAGAAAGACAAGAAGAAGATACAAGATGTACCAGTAGTGAAGGAATATCCAGAAGTATTTCCTGAAGATCTACCAGGTTTGCCTCCTGTGCGACCGGTAGAGTTCCGAATTGACTTAGTTCCTGGAGCAACTCCTGTTGCTAAATCTCCTTATCGGTTAGCACCTTCGGAGATGCAGGAATTGTCGAACCAGTTGCAGGAGTTATTGGATAAAGGGTTCATTAGACCGAGCTACTCACCTTGGGGAGCTCCGGTCTTGTTCGTGAAGAAGAAAGACGGATCGTTCAGAATGTGCATAGATTACAGAGAGCTGAACAAACTAACCATCAAGAATCGGTATCCATTGCCGAGGATTGATGATTTGTTTGACCAACTGCAAGGAGCTCAATACTTCTCTAAGATTGACTTGCGGTCTGGTTATCATCAGCTTAGAGTTCAAGACGAAGACATACCGAAGACGGCATTCCGAACCAGATACGGGCATTACGAATTCATGGTGATGCCTTTCGGATTGACAAACGCACCAGCGGTTTTCATGGATCTCATGAACCGAGTGTGCAAGCCGTATTTAGATCAGTTCGTTATCGTCTTCATCGATGACATACTGATTTATTCCAAGAGCAAAGCAGAACATGAACAACATCTCAGGAAAATCTTGGAACTGTTGACAGAACAGAAACTCTATGCCAAGTTCTCTAAATGTGAATTTTGGCTAAGGGAAGTTCAGTTTCTTGGTCACGTAGTCAACAGTGAGGGAATACACGTAGATCCTGCCAAGATTGAAGCAATAAAGAACTGGGACACTCCGAAGACACCAACGGAGATACGGTCTTTTCTGGGATTGGCAGGTTATTATAGAAGGTTTATCTCAAACTTTTCTAAGATAGCTTTGCCACTCACTAAATTAACTCAGAAAAGTGAACCGTTTGTTTGGGAACAGAAACAAGAAGATGCTTTTCAGACACTGAAGCAGAAGTTATGTAATGCTCCAATTCTATCACTCCCGGAAGGATGTGATGACTTTGTTGTTTATTGTGATGCATCCCATCAGGGACTTGGGTGCGTACTGATGCAACGGGACAAAGTTATCGCTTATGCATCGAGACAGTTAAAAGTTCATGAGAAGAATTACACTACTCATGATCTTGAACTGGGAGCAGTGATTTTTGCACTAAAAATCTGGAGACATTACTTATATGGCACTAAGTGTACCATATTTACTGATCACAAGAGTCTGCAGCACATCTTTGATCAGAAGGAGCTCAACATGCGACAACGCCGTTGGGTTGAACTTCTGAATGATTATGATTGTGTGATCAAGTACCATCCGGGAAAGGCAAATGTTGTAGCTGATGCCTTGAGCCGGAAGGAACGGGTCAAACCCTTACGCGTTAGAGCTATGGGGATGACTGTGCAGACCAGTTTACAAGACAGGATCATTCAGGCACAACAGGAATCAGTTGATAAGGGAAACTTAAAGAAAGAACTTGACTGCGGAGCAGAGAAACATTTAGAGACCAATTCTGATGGAATGATCTACTATCAGGATCGTATATGGATCCCAGCGGTAGACGAATTGAGAAGACTTATCTTCGATGAGGCTCACAAGACTAAATACTCAGTTCATCCAGGCGCTGATAAAATGTACCAAGACTTGCGTGGATTTTATTGGTGGCCGGGAATGAAGAAAGACATAGCCGAGTATGTCGGTCGATGTCTAACGTGTGCGAAGGTAAAGGCGGAACACCAGAGACCGTCTGGTTTACTGGAACAGCCTGAGATTCCGCTCTGGAAGTGGGAACAAATAGCTATGGATTTCATTACCAAGCTACCCCGCACTTCCAGTGGTCACGATACAATTTGGGTGATCATTGATCGTTTAACAAAATCTGCTCACTTCTTGCCGATACGTGAAACCTTCACGATGGATAGACTGGCAAGATTGTACATCAATGAGATAGTGGTACGCCATGGTGTGCCATTGTCTATTATTTCTGATAGAGACAGCAGATTCACATCAAGGTTCTGGCAATCCTTGCAGAAATCTCTAGGGACGCAGTTAAATCTGAGTACAGCTTACCATCCACAAACGGACGGCCAAAGCGAACGTACGATTCAGACCCTAGAGGATATGTTAAGGACCTGTATTTTGGATTTCGGTGGGAATTGGGATTCTCATTTACCACTGATTGAGTTCTCCTACAACAACAGTTACCACAGCAGTATCGGATGTGCACCATTTGAGGCTCTTTATGGTCGGAAATGTCGATCACCGATCTGTTGGACTGAAGTTGGAGACAATCGAATAACTGGGCCAGAACTTATTCAAGAAACCACTGACAAGATTGCTCAGATTCAAAGAAGACTACAAGCAACAAGGAGCAGACAGAAAAGCTATGCTGACAAACGGCGTAAGCCGTTGGAATTTCAAGTGGGAGACCGTGTCATGTTAAAGGTTTCTCCATGGAAAGGCGTTGTACGTTTTGGAACAAAAGGCAAGTTAGCACCACGATACGTGGGACCGTTCGAGATCATCGAACGTATTGGTCCTGTATCTTATCGACTGAGATTACCAGATGAACTCAGTGGTGTGCATGACGTGTTTCACGTTTCTAACTTAAAGAAATGCCTTGCTGACGAATCACTCGTCATTCCACTCGAAGAAATTCAAGTTGATGATCAGTTACATTTTATCGAAGAACCTTTAGAGATTATGGATCGCAAGGTCAAGCAACTGAGGCGAAGCCGTATTCCGATAGTAAAGGTTCGATGGAATTCAAGACGCGGACCCGAGTTTACTTGGGAACGTGAAGATCACATGAAGTTAAAATATCCCCAGCTGTTTGAAGAGGAAGCCGTACCCGATAACAATTCTTAAATTTCGGGACGAAATTTCTCTAACAAGGGGAGACTGTAACATCAGTGCCGGAACCGTCACCGGAACAGTGATCGTAAACAGTACGTGAACAGTAATCAGGTACACATCTTATGTAATTCAGTGTATTTCATATTCATATCAAGTCTTAGTATCATTTCATATTATCAAAACAGTGAATTCTCAGTCATTTCAGAGAAATCAATTCAGAACAATGGTTCTTGAGTCAGATAATTATCTGGCAACACAGAATCATCATGTGATTTATTTGTTAGGATCTTATTTTGTATAAACGTATGTGAGGCCTTACTGGACAAAACAACACGAATATCGTTAAGTGAATGCTAAACCGATAGATTATTCGTATAGGTGACGATCTGTACGAATAAATCTGAAAGTTTAACGTTCTGAATGATATTCAATAATTAGAAAACAAGGTTGAAAAGTGTAGTTATCGTCGTATTTGATTCGAACAAATACGCGCGATGACCGCGCGATTCGATTTAAACGCGTAATAAATATTTTGTAAATTTTTAATAATTAAAAGATATTTAGTTAATTTATTAGGAATTACAACCTAAAATAATTTTATGACTTCTATTTTAAAACCGAGTCGTTTCGTAACGAAAACGACGCGAAAACTGCGTTTCTACGCGAAACCACGCGAAACCGAACGAACCCGAACGAAACCCGGTATTTCCCCACATTTAATGTGGTCATTAAGACCACAACAACCACCACCAACCAGCCTCTCTCTCTCTAAAATCGGAGCTTTCTCTCTCTAAACCTTTCTTCATCTTCTCTCTTCAAGAACTCACCCTAATCTTAACCATTTCTTGTGTTTTTGGTGTCAAAATCACCACCATCACTTGTAGATTACGAAAGTACAAGAGATCTGAACTTTCATCCACGGATTTGAGGTAAAATCATGGTTCTTGGTTACGATTTTTAGGGTTTTTACACCCTCTTGGTCGAACCACCTCAAGACCGGTTTTAGACCACTTCGCCCCCTAGGGTTTTCACTAAACACACCAAGGATGTTTTAGGAACAAGCTTTAGTTCGATCTATGTCGTTCTGTTTCGAAAATCCTTGCTGCACCCGTCCTCTTCGAACGGCCGAATGACTCTACCAGGCCTGCGAATGATGACAGGCCGAATGGCCTTATCAACCTTATTCGCCGAATGACCAGGTCCTTATTCGACCCCTCTTCGTTCGCCGAATCAGGTCCCTTCGTCCTATCTCATTCGTCCGGCCAATGCCTCATTCGACCCATGCTTATTCTCCCAAGCCAGCTCCACATTCGCCGAATGGCCAAGGATCCCTTTCGGCAGTGGTCTTATTCGGTCAATATCTCATTCGACTAGAGTCATTCGACCAGGAGCTTTTCGGCTAGAATCATTCGCCCAACTCCCCTTTCGGCTTAGCTTCATTCGAAACCACGCAGCACACGTTCGCACCATGCATCATTTGGCAAAGATGTTCCAGTCGGCATGCTCATACTCGAACCCAACTGGTTCGGCCCAGTTATCATTTGCTGAATAGATGGTTTGATCGTGGTGGCTAGTGATGAGTAAGTTGGATCGCATGGATGGATGGGGGCCGCGTGTGTGTGTGTGTGTGTGCATGGGAAGCAAATTAGGGTTTCTTAACAAAAATCCATTCTATTATGTTAATAAACAAGGTGATATACTTGTATTTATCTCATGCAAACAAACTTTTGGAAGAAACAAAGTCCTTTAGAATAACAATGGGTTACACTAACAAAGGGATTGATAAATCACATATATCACTAACAAGAGTTGTCATGAGTTAAAGAGTCAAAGTGGGTTGAGGCTAATTAAATTGTTAACACTCGAACCTTGAGGAGTTTATAAGAACTTGAAGCTAAATTTAGATGATTTAATTAAATCGTCTAGGCTTAGTTTATCAAAGATCAAACAAGGAAATCATTTAAAGATTCAAAGTCTAGTAACGGGCCCGAAATTGGCCCAATGGGCTTAATTAAAGCCCAACATGTTTAAATTTACATTTCTTGAGTTAATTATGTTTTAATAAAATTAAAATGGACTTATAAATCTTATTAAATTAATTAAATGATTTCTAAATTTAAGTTTGCCTTTAAAATGACTTATCTTAAAATGTGTTAACTAAAATAACTTTTATATGATTAAAATAAACCCTACTCATCTAGGGTTATTGATGAATAATCTTGGAACACGGGTTAATAATGGGCAATAAGATAGTCTAAGTTGGATAGAATCCTAGAAACACATTAGTAACCTAGGACACTTAGTTGCACACCGAGACCAAAGCCTTAGATACAACGTCTATTATACATACTTATCGTATGCGAATTCTCTTAAAACAACTCAGGAACTGAAGACACTTAAACTACAAACAACGAGCGCGCATTTTGTGGTAATTCAATTCAGAGCAACACAGGTGAGTTCATTGCCCCTTTTCTAAACATTTTTGTTTTAAACGCGGGGCTGAGAAGCATGCGTAAACTGTTTTATTTAAACTGTTTATTTAAATGCTTTTAATTATTATATGTCTTTACATATATATGTTGTTGATACTCCTAGACTCCTGTCTAGGAAATTAATGAACAAATCAAGTTATCAATTGAATTTAAGTACTCTTATGAGTAATACCTTAAATTTGAATTCTAAATAAACCCTTAGTCCATCAAGTTCAACTTCAAGAATCTAAACTCAAAGTGAAATCAAAAGAACAAGATCAATAAATCATATTCAAGGGAATCATAACTCAGTGTGTGATCTGAGGCCCAAGAATCATAAATCAAATCAATTATCACTCAAAATCATGGGAACTCAAAGAATCAAGAATCAAGAGACTCAAGAGATCAGAAATCATAAATGTGTGTGATTCATTGAAATAATGAAATCATTATGATCTAATGAACTCATTAATACTCAAGTCAAGGTGGATGTCAGTTGTATATGGAATCAAGACCACGTGTAACACACATATAAAGTCCCTCTCAGGTATAGAAGACTCTTGTAGTCAGGCTATACGGGCAATAACGTGAACTATCAAATGATCAATATCAAAGTCAAAAATCAGGAGAATCAAGAGATCAAGAATCACAGGATATCCTTAAAGTCCCCGCTTGTACAGAAGACCTTTGGGTCAAGCTGTAAGGGCAAAACAATAAAGTCCCCGCTTGTACAGAAGACCTTTGGGTCAAGCTGTAAGGGCAAATCATTAAAATCCCGCTCAGTTCAGGTGTACTCCTTGTGAGTTATGCCTGACATGGGTCACGTGTGAGAGGTTACAACTTGGACAACCACCAACAACTAAGTCTAACTGATTGAGTAAAAGCATACCCAATCATCATGTCTTAGTTGTATTTAAATGTTTTATTTAATTATTTAATTAAATATTTGACATTTTACTATTATCACTGACTTTTGGAAAATCTTTTGTCTATGATCAAAATCAAGAGAATCAATGGTAAATCAAGTTTTGGAGATCAAAATCTATTTCAGAGGTGTTAGGTAAAAATGCTTAATTATCATTAATATCAATGTCCTATGCGGATTAGTATGTGGTGGGATGGCGTCTGGGCGGGGTTGTAGCCTTGACCCAGGGTATGCCCTATACATAAGCATACCGATCTGGATGATACAGTTGATGTTAATGAGGTTAGGGTCTTTACCGAAGGAGGTTATCAAATCATTTTCAAATCATAAAAACTATATGAACTCACCAACCATGTGTTGACTTGATTTTTGCATGACTTCTCAGGTGACGAACAGGTCAACTAAGGAGTTATTCCTTTTGGACTAGGACTTCAGATAGAAGGCTTAACATTTTGGACCTGCATTATTTTGAAGACATCATTATGCAAATTATTTTGTATATCTTGTGTAAATACAAGATAGAAATACATGATGTTAATGGTAGATTTACATTGTTAAATTATAAACAATACCGAGGTAATTTAACTTTGTAATTCTATTATATTTAGCATTTCTCATTTATATCATGTGCAATGTAAACAATCTGATCATCACGATTATCACTCACGATATCACGCTCCGGGAACCTTCCGCCCGACGGGGCAACCGATCCTATCCCGCCGGCTCGGGGTGTGACAATCAGCATGTTGTAGTCAATAAAGTACTTGACTACAAGGATCAAGTAAAAAGAAGAGAAATAATTCACTGGTCTGCTGGAGCTCCTCTTCCCTTGGGTCCCTCTCCTAAATCCCAACCCCTTAAGATCACAAATTCCAGAGCCAGAATAAAGAGACGGTTCTATGACTCTGTCTCCAAAAGTATGATCATTGAAAGATTCAATGGATGAAGGTCTTTCTTCTCAGATTGGGATGAAATTCTCAAACTACTCAATCATGATCTCAAGGAACTGCAGCATAAGACATTGGAAAATGTTGAAACAAAATATGATGTCCTGAATTATGTGCAGACTCTCAGAAATAACTTTGGTTTGGCTCTAAGGCAAAAATGAATGGTTTTGGCTTCATCAGTCCAGAGGGAGATTGTTGGAAAAGAAGGACTGAAGAGCAAAACCACTAAAGCCAAGATATTAAATAAAAACAGCAGATTGACCAATCGCGGATAACTTCCTCCTACCACTGTATCACAACAACGGTTTGCAACAGTGGATCCCAAAACAACGAATCTACTTACAACTGATCTAGCAAACCGCATATCATGTAGCTAATGACAACCACGGAACAAGACCAAGACCACAACGGATTCAATAAACTTCGGAATGGCTTCCGCGGTTCAACTACTGAAGACACAACAACTGATCACAACCGCGAAGAACCACTGAAGATTTAGGTTTTCTTCGTTGTTGACTTTTGTATTCAGTTGTTGTACAATTTTGTTTTGTTTCAGTGCTTGTACTGTTTCAGTTGCTTCTCTTATTATTCTTTGTCTTGTAACATTAAATGTTGGGTATTTAAACCCCAACATTCCCTGAAATACTTGAATTACATTCCAAGAAAATTCCTTGTGCTGCTACTATGTTTTCTCTCTTTCTAGAAAAAACAAAACAACCAAAAAGAACTAAGTGTTCAACTTTAGAAGGAGCTAATACCAAGTCTTTAACTGTGATTCTAAAGTCCTTGTTCCTGGTTAAATAGCCTCTTCGAGTTTCAACACATAACATCATAAAGCATCATAAACATACTAACAACATGTATGTCAACCCAAAACATAAGTACACGTAAAGTGTTGAAATAGGGCATCTAGAACTCACCTGACAGTAATGTAGCTCTTATCTCCTTAGTCGAACTCCTTTAGCTAAGACTCGAGAACCTACACCATTACATCGTCTTGTTACGTTACATTACATTCCTAGACTTCGAATTTATTCTAAGTCCTCATAGCTTACTTAATCTGTCCCCTCATAAGCACAAGTGCTCAAGAATGGCTAAGTACTCGAAATCCATGAACTACACGGACCTCAAGGTACACGATCTTGAGTTCACGAAATATCCGAAGTACTCGAACCTTAGAGTTCACGATTCTCAGTTCTCAAACCCATGTTCACGAAACTAAGTTCACTGAGCCAAGTTCACTAAGCCAAGTTCACTAAGCAACGTTCACTAAGCCAAGATCATTAAACCATGTTCACTAAGCCAAGTTCACTAAGCCAAGTTAACTAAACCAAGTTCACTAAGCCAAGTTCACTAAGCCAAGTTTGCTGCGCCATGTTCACTGAGCCAAGTTTGCTGCGCCATGTTCACTGAGCCAACTTCACTGAGCCAACTTCACTGAGCCAAGTTCACTGAGCCAAGTTCACTAAGCCAATTTCACTAAGCCAAGTTCATTAAGGGTGTTCACATACTCTATTTTGTGCATACTTCGAATACTCATATTTTCTTCATAAAACATCTCAAAAATCTATCCAAGACTTAGGGAAACTAGTTACAGGATCCTTATAGCATTTCCAACGTATTAGAACCAAAAAGGAACGAACTTTATGCATAAAGGGTTGAGCTTTATGCATAAGCTCACTTTTCATAAAAATCCTAACTTTCTCGTGTAGAATACTTACTTGCCATTAGATGATCCTTTTGGTAGCTTCTCGCGTGTTTCCTTCTTCGTTTGGTTGCTCAAATGTCGTTTCCTGTAGTTCACGATCCTCCACTTCGTGTACTTGAGAGAATGTGCTTCTAGCCAAAGGTGAGCACGGTTCCCAAGGCACTCATATATATAGGCAAGGTTCACGAAAATAGGAGTTCATGAAAATGAGAGTTCACGAAATTGGATTTTGAGTACTCCACTTAGTGATTGATTATTCAGTTCGTTTTTCCTCTTCTCCCTACAAGTTAATTATCTGTTACCCATTTGTATGTTCAAATAACTTGTATAGAAAATTTGGAGTGTTACACTAGAATTTTTATAAAGTGATTTCCTGTAAACTTGCCTAAAATAGAAAGCTTCCAAAATGGGAACTTACTATAAATAGAAAGTTATCCGTCGAACGTAAGTTATGTGTTTAGATGCAATACATAACATTTAACACAAGTTAAACAAACACTAAAAACCAAACGAGTCACCAACAGGCTGTTGAGTAAACACGGCCAGACATGGTCACACATGGTCAAACACAACAACTTAGAGTTGTTCAGACACAAACATGGTTTAGTGAGACCGACACGAACACGAACACGAACACGACACAAACATGACAGTGAACACGAACTTACAATACTTATGTGATATAGGTGACAGATTAAGGCAAACCCTTCACGTAACGACAAACAACTGCAAAACTCAGGTGAGTTTACAACCCCACTTTTTTATCTTAACTGTTTTACATTAAACTTAAATTGAGAATACATTGCAAACAAATTTTAGATGTATGACTGTTATGTTGTAATCAACTTTTTGAGTGTGGTATTATCATAACAAAGTCCTCACAAAACCTTGTTGAGAACAGAATCCTCGAGGAGAAGTTGTTTTACCTGGAACAAGGGCTTTAGACACTTAGTCAAAGCTTTGGTATTAGCTCCCTCTAAATTTTTGCACAAGGTTATTTTCGTTGTTTTAGTTTCTTGCTTAGAAAGAGAGAAGAGAACAGATAGAAAGCACAAGGACTTTTGTGGGAAGTAATTCATTTTACTCGGAGAATGTTGGGACTTAAATACCCAACATTCTAAGATACAAGACAAGCAATAATAAGACAAATAGCTGACACTGTTACAGACACTGAATCAACAGATTAGTACAAATACAAAGTCAACAACAACAGAAACAAGAGTATTTAGGAGTCTTCAAGTCTTCTGAGGTTGAAGTAGTTGTACTGACGTTCAGTGATCAGTTATTTTGGAATAGGAAATTGTCTTCTGAGTCATTTGATGTCTTCCGATGCAATGGATGTCTTTCGAAGGTGTCATGATCAGCTAGTATCTTCTTATATAGATAAGTTCAGCGGCAGTTCTTTTTGGTGAATCTTCCGTTGTTGATCTTCCGATGCTGAAGCAGTTCTTCAATCGGAAGAGAAGTATCCGCGGCTTGTCAATCCGATGTTTATTCATTTGTCTGGCTTCAGTGGTTTTGCTCATCATTCCTTATTTTCCAACAATCTCCCTTTTGACTAATGAAGCCAAAATCATTTATTTTTGTTTAAAAGCCAGACCAATTTTATTTCAAAGAGTTCGAACATAGTTCAGAACTTCATACTCTGTATCAGCATTGTCCAGAGTCTTGTGCTGCAGTTCCTTCAGATCATCAATTGATAGAATGAGAATCTCATCCCAATTTGAGAAGAAGGTTCTTGAACCATTATATCTTTCAACGGCCATGCTCTTGCAGGCATAGTTGTAGAATCATCTTTGTATTCTTGTTCTGGTGTTTCTGATCTGAGGAGGCAAGGATTTAGAAGCTATACCCAAGGGAAGAGGAGCTCGAGCCGGCCAATGTATTATTTCTCTTGTTATCACTTGATCATTTGAATCAAGTACCTTCTTTACTACAGCATGCTGATGAGGCTCATAGTTTATCAGAAGATCAGGAAGGATTTCCTTATTGACATCAACCCAGGGTCTGAATTTGACAGCAGATGGTGATTCTGCAGACCCAACACCTAGGCTCCCCATAGGTGCATTTAGCAAATGATCAAGCATTGTACTTGGGTTGGCATCCTTGAGCTAAGTCACCATAGAGGGAGAAGGGGAAGTGACTTTTTTCCAAAGCTCAGGATGATCACTGTTCTCTCTCTTGAACTTTGACCATTCATCAAACAGAACATCATCTCTCCATCTTGTTATTGTGTTCTTTGGTCCCCATTGATTTTGATTGAGGATGTGCTTTATTCTTTTCCTCTGCTCAATGGTCTTTTTCTTCTTGACTTCTGCCTTTATTCTTTTTTATAAGACTTCAGCTTCATTTCTGAGGCTAGTAATATCCCAGTTGCTGAAGTTTTCAACTTTGTACTTCCCTTTATCCAGCAAAAACTTAATCAGCTGCTCCCTCTCAGCCTGATAGACTTTATCTTGTTGCTGATCCAATCGAGCAATTTGTTCCTGATAGGTCTTTACCAGTTCATCTCCTGAGAGACCAGCGGCTTCTAGACCATCTAGGATCATATTTTCTTCTCCGTTTCTTTATTCTTTATCTTCCGAAGGTCTTCATCGGAAGGGAATGTCCTAACAGGTGAATAGGATTCCTTTATTGGAGAAGTTTGTGGTTTCTCAGCATCTGCTGACCTTATTGGTGAGGGAGATGTGGTGGTTTTGGGAAGGTCAGACTCATCATCATTAGCCAATATGAGCCTTCTCTTTCTTGAAACAAGAGAGGCAATGGGCTGATTATCATTTAACTCTGAGCTAGGTTCTTCAGTTTGGAACTCTTGATCCAGTGCTGCTTTGAGGAGTGCCTCTTGATTTTTCAATCTTATTTCCTTCATCATTCTTTGCTCAGTCTTGTCTTCTGCCCTCTTTACAGCTTGGACAGTAGACAAGAGCCTTTCATTCTCCCTCTTTTTGGCTTCATCAGCCTGTTCCTTGAACCAGGGAGAAGGAGGAGCAATCCCGGTAGGAGACTCAAGAAATCGAGTATGATTAGAAACTTCATGTTGTAAGGAGGATACTTTGGTATCTACCGAAATTTTCAGTAGATCTAGTTGAAGCTTTTGAGTGGTGAGAAATTGGTGGGTAAAGGTTTGAAGCAGGGTAGTTAGATGGGTAGAAAGAAGTGGGTTTAACACTTCTTGAAAAGTATGGGTTGAGAAGGTGGGGGTAATGGAAGTAGGTGGAGTGTTTGGAGTACCTTCAAGTGAAGGTGCCTACATGGGGATGGATTTGGGTTGCAGGGCTTGGTTATTCAAGACTGTTGTGACTAACTCAATGAGGTTGTCACATCAGCCTGAATATGAGCAAAAAAATAAGTCAATTCCTTTATTTTAAGATCTGATTCATCCATCCTTTTACGGAAGTCATCCGAATCCATGACTAATGAGTCAGTTTTATCATGACCTGAGTCCATCTCAGGATTGTCATGGACCCCTTTTTCTTGTTTCGTGGATTTCCAGCCTCAGTTTCAAGAACTACATGGGTTGTAGCCATATCGGGAGTCTTATTGCCTTTTCCATTCAAATGAGAGCCCATTGGATTCTCATATGAGATGGATGCTCCAGATATATGATCAAGCGGTCTAGATGGACTGGACATCCTGATCTTATCCTCTTCTCCATGGGTAGGAGATTGATGAGTTTTAGAAAAGGTTTGATGTGGCTGTTTATCTACTGGTGAAGGTGGAGGAGAACGAACTTGCTCAAACACAGAATCAATCTCATGGAGAACATGGGTAGGAGAGTGAGGGGCTATTTGTGGAGAAGAAACAGAGATTTCCATGGGAGAGTGGACTGCCGTCTGAGTGTCAAGTGACATTTCAGTGGTTAGAGCGGGTTCCCTTTGGAATACAACATCATTCTGTGAGGATGGAACAGATGTTTCCAATTGCCCAGTGAGGGCAGATACATGTTCAGGGATCTCATCTTCCTGAACAGTCTTTTTGGGCTCTTTAGATTTAGAGGATTTGGAAGAAGTTTTCCTTTTGGCAGGTACTTGTATAGGTGTGGAAGAAGAGGTGGATGTGGGTTCACCAAGGATGGGTGTTTCCTCAGTATCATCCATGTGTCTTGCATCAGTGTTCAATCTAGTGAACACATGTTTGTCAATGCTCTTGATAATAGAAAGAGGAGCAATATGACACATTATTCAAATCAACTAAAAGACAAGCCATCACAAACCTGGGATATAGTAGAAATTTGGGGCTTTTCTAGTGATGTACCAGATGATCAAAAATTATTTGTGACAAGTTGACCTTTTTGTTGGACATAATAGCATACAGGATATATTGCATGTCATATGGCATTTCTCCCCAACTCGTCAACTTTTGAGAAAGGCAATGTAAAATCGTTTGATACAGGAACTTGTACTTAGGCTAGAAGAAAGCTTTGTACAAGGTCCTGTTTTTCAGCTCGCCCTGATAATCACGCTGAACAAAAGCATTATGGAGAGTTTTAAAGAAACAGTTGTGGGAGCCTCGGTGTCGTTCAGAATTAGGGCAACACTTATTTTGGAAGGGTGAAGGTGACTTGTTGACCAGCGACCACGGAAGCGATGCTTTCAACAGAGTCATCCTTTGTCACCATGGTAGAGTTTGCCCAAAACTGGTTTAGAGCAACTTCAGAGATAGGAGGATTTAGAATTAGAGCAGTATGAACGAAAGAGTTTACCAGAATGTTGATAGCTACGTTGTAGTGAGGGCACTCAGAAGTTTTAACAAGGTAAGCTCCGAGGTTGTGAATCGGCTTGATTTTCAAAGCTTCAGATGCCATTTTTGCGACGATTAACACCGAGAAGTTATGAGTGCAAAGCGTGAGTACAAATTTTTGTTTTAAAGTTAGAGAGAAAGAAGTTTAACTGTTTGCAATCAAGGGTGGTTTCAAAAATAAAAATCTCCACTACTTATAATCTTACCGAAAGTTTTACCTTAGGGTTTTTACCCATTGGACAAACATGTGAGCAATAGAGAGAAGAACAAACAACAAATGAGTGCGTTCATGCACACCCTGATGTACAGACAAAGCTTTGTAAGGAATGAAGCCTTGTCCGATGCCGTTACGCCATCATCATGAGCATCAAGCTCAGACAGAATCAGTTTAATTGCGTCGTGCCAGGCGACTTGTCTGACAAGCAGTTGTCCTTTGCCATACGCAGCATTCAGAAGATCTGAATTTGAAGAAAAGGTTTTCTTCATCAAAAGAAGATCAAGACGCTTCGTTAAGTTATTTTGAAAGAACTAAAGAACTGAAGAGGGTTACCACTGATATAAATAAGATCAGTGGTCATTAGAGAGGAGAAGGGTAGAAATGTAAAATGCGAAGATATTATCGAGCCATGAGAACAATTAATGATGGTCAATTCAATTAATTGTAGGGAGTCTAATATTGCAGAGTGATTAGTGACGGTCAAATCAGGCATAAGGCTCAAGAATTTGTTAACTATAGAGAAAAGAAGTTAACCACAGAAGAGATTTTTAACGTCGGAAGAACCTTATCCTTCGAAGCAGGGTAACCATCGATAAGTGATGAGGTTAAAAGTCTCGGAAGGAAAAGAGACATCGGAAGTGAAAGAAACCACGGAAGATTTAAAATGTAACAACGAAAGTTTTAACTGCGGATAGATATGAAACGGTGGTTAGCATAACCACTGAACCTATCCGTGTTTTGGGATAACCACTGAAAGAGACCAAGGTTGCTTCATGAGTGGTTTATCAAATATCCGTTGTTTGGATAATCGTTGAAGATTATCCTTTTATATATTTATTCAAAGGTTTAAGAAACACATTCTTATCTATGTTTATTAGCTCATATTTATCATTCCCAATCTGGCCACAAACTTAGAAAAAGTTGAAGAATCCAAGGGTTTGGTAAATATATCCGTTATTTCGTCACTTGTAAAGACATGTTCTGGAACAATTAGACCCTTTTCAAAACAGTCTCCAATGAAGTGATGCCTTATTTCTATGTGTTTGGTTTTAGAATGGTAGACATGATTCTTTATTATGTTTTTGGCAGCTTTGCTGTATATTAAGAGAGGTGTTTTTAGTTCAGTTATTCCAAAATCCAGCATTTGGTATTGTAACCAAAGGATTTGGGCAGTGCAATGGGCTGCTGCAATGTACTCAGCTTCAGCAGTTGAATTTGACACCAACGTTTGCTTCTTGCTTTGCCATGAAACTAAGCAATTTGCAAAGAACTGGCATCCTCCCGAAGTAGACTTTCTAGTGAGCGAGCATCCAGCATAATCACTGTCTGAAAAACCAACAAGCTTACAAGTTTGATTAGCAGGATACCAGATACCTAGCACAGGAGTGCCTTTAAGATATCTAAGTATCCTCTTCACAAATGACAAATGGGATTGTTTGGGGGCAGACTGGTATCTTGCACAGACACATGCTGCATTCATGATGGCTGGCCTTGATGCAGTAAGATACATCAAGATCCAATCATGCACCTGTAGAGGGTTTGATCTACAGGTTCACCATTTTCATCTGGAGTTATTCCTGGACTTGTTGCCATGGGGGTAAAGATTATTTTGAAATCATTCATATCAAATTTAATTAGAAGATCCTTTACATATTTATATTATTGAATGAAAGTCCCATTGGGGGTTTGTTTGACTTGGAGTCCTAAAAATGTTTTCAATTCACTTAAAGCACTCATTTTAAACTTAGAAGACATTAATTTAGAAAATTGTTCACACAAGGATGGTTTTGTGGATCCAAAAATGATGTCATCGACATAAATTTGGACCAGCAAAAGTTCCTTGTCTACCCTCTTGATGAAAAAAGTCTTATCAATGGTTCCCTGAGAAAAATTATTAGAAAGAAGAAATTTAGAGAGTGTCATACCATGCTCTAGGTCCCTAATTCAGACCATAAAGTGCTTTGTCTAGTCTGTACACCCAATCAGGATGATGAACATCATCAAACCCTGGAGGTTGACAAACATAGACTTCCTCCTTAATAGTCCCATACATGAATTCACTTTTTATATCCATTTGATATATCTTTATGTTATGGGATATAGCAAATGCTAGGAAGAGTCTGATGGCTTCTAATCTGGCCACGGGAGCAAAGGTTTCATCATAATCGATGCCTTCCTCTTGGCAGTACCCTTGCACTACCAATCTGGCTTTACTTTTTGATCACGATGCCTCTGTCATCTGTTTTATTTCTGAATACCCATCTAGTTCCGATAGGGTATTTTCCTGCTGGTAAGGGACAGAGAGTCCAAACATTTTGCCTTTTGAACTGTAATAGTTCATCTTGCATAGCCTCTACCCAATTATTATCTTTAAGAGCTTCCTGATATTTGGAAGGCTCAATATGGGACCAAAAGGCTACATGAAGGCAGAAGTTTGAAATCTGGCACCTAGTTAGAACACCTTTATTTAAATCACCTAAGATATGTTCTAGAGGATGATTTCTGCTGAAGGGAATGATGTCCAAACAGTTATTTGTAGAGGCAGCATTAGAAGAAGATGAATTTTCAGTGGGGCCAGGAGAGTTTTCTGGTGGGGAAGTATGAACATGTTCAGGAACATTTTCAGGTACATTATCCAAATCTGGGATAAAGGAGTAGATATTTGTTCATCTTGGTCTTGAGAATTTATTTGATAAGAAGGAATAGAGGTAAAGAATTTAGATACGGAACATTCCTCAAGAGAGGATAGATCTTCAGAGGTTTGACACAATTATGAAGAAGGAGAAGCAGAAGGGGTAGAAGAAATGTAGGTGAAGCTTTCAAGATCAAAGAGGTCATCAGGAGTAGATGAGAAAGAGGAAGTTGATGCAGATTCATTGAAGTTGACATCAATAGTTTCCTCAACAATTTTGGTCCTGATATTATAAGCTCGGTAGGCCTTAAAAATCTGAGAGTATCCAACAAAATATCCAGAGTCAACTTTAGCAGCAAACTTGGACAAAGAGTCCTTTGTGTTCAAAATGAAACACGGACACCCAAAAACTTTGAAGAAGAAAATGAGAGGCTTTATGTTATGAAGGACTTCATAGGCAGTCTTGCTATGTCTCTTCACAATGTGAACTATGTTTAAGACATAGCAAGCAATGTTTACTGCCTCAGCCCAGAAGGATAAAGGCAATCCTAAGTTTGCAAGCATAATTCTTGCAGCTTCAATAAGTGTCCTATTCTTTCTTTCCACAACTCCATTTTGAGCAGGAGTTCTAGGAACACTATATTGTCAGAGGATTCCTTTAGAGATGCAGAACTTATCAAGGACCTGATTCTTGAATTCAGTGCCATTATCACTCCTTATTGTCTTGACAGGAAGACCAAATTGTCTTTCAAGTTGAGTGATAAGGGCAATTATTTTATCAGAAGTCTCGTCTATGCTGAAGAGGAAGAAGATCCAGCAAAATCTTGAGTAGTCATCCACAACAACTAAACAGTATCTCTTTCTTGCCAAACTGGCTACCTTCACTAGACCAAACAGATCCATATGATGCAGATTGAGACAGTTAGTTGTTTTGGATTCCTTAATTGTCACACCCCGAGCCGGCGGGCCGAATTGTGTGTTGTAACATCAGTTCCGAAAACGTCACCGGAACAGTGATCTCAACAGTAACATGAACAGTTATCAGGTACGAACTATATGTATTTCATTGTATGTCACATTCATGTAAATTATATATCATTATCATTTCGTACTATCAAACAGTGAATTCAGAATCATTTCATAAAACAAAGTTCAGAACTATGGTTCATCAGTCAGATAATAATCTGGCAATACGGAACCATCATATGATTATTTGTTAGGATTTTATTAAGTATAAACGTATGTGAGGCTTTACAGAATAAAACACACGGATGTCATTACGTGAATGATAAATTGATGGATTATTCGTATAGGTGACGATCTGTACGAATAAATCTGAAAGTTTAACGTTCTGAATGATATCCGATAATTAGAAAAAAAGATTTAAAAGTGTAGTTATCGTCGTGTTCGTACGGGTGACGATTCGAACGAATACGCGCGACGACTGTACGATTCGATTTTAAACAGTAAAGTTAATATTTTTGAAAATTTAAAATAAACGAAAGATATATAGTTAATTTACTAGGAATAACTACCTAAAATAATTTCGTAAATCTTAGTTTAAAACCGATTCGTTTTGTCACGAAAACTACGAAGAACCGACATTTTACGCGAAACCGAGCGGAACCGAACGAACCGGGTATTTTGAGTCAATTAATGAGGCCATTTAATGTTACACCAACCACCACCAACTCATTCATCCTCACAATTTTCGGTTCTCTCTCTCTCTATAGATTTCTTCTCAACCTTCTCTCTAAGATTTCTCATTCATTTCTTCATGAAATCGGAAGTGCTTGGTGTCAAAACGACCATCTCATCACGTAGATCACAGAAGTAAAAAGGATTCAAGCTTTTATCCATCATTTTCGAGGTAAAATTCTATTTTGTATTCGGTTTTAGTGGGTATAACGACCCTTTGAGTTTGTTGTTGTTTTAACCGATACAACACATCGAAAACACTTAGATAAACACGTATGAACGACTAGGAAGCTTTAGGAACTAACCTGTAACAGATTTGGATCGAGGAGGAAGATGAAGTTGAAGGTTCGTGAAGGGTAAGGCTGACCGAAGTTGCAGGTTCATGAGGGCTGCTTAGGCCAAACCTGCATGGGACACGAACCCTTTTGGGCAACCTTGTGTTCTGCTAGCCAAACCATCAAGTGGGTCGAACCCTACCCAAGACCGAAACCCATGCCACGAACCTTTACCTGGCGAACCTGCATGAAATGGCCGAACCTTCTAAGGGGACCGAACCCTAGCTGGACGAACCTAGCTGACTCACGAACCTGCTGGGCCTGCGAACCTGAGGCCATTACCGAACCCTTGACCACGAACCTGAGGGAACGAACCATGAGCCATACGAATCTTTTGTTGAACGAACCTAGGGTTTCTCTAGGACTTAGCCGAACCTATTAAGCTCCACGAACCAAAATTATTGGCCGAACCTTAGAGTGAGGAACTTTCAGCCGAACCTATCATCATAGTTGAACCTATATGTTGCTGGCAATAGGTTCACTGCCTTCATGGCTACAAAACCTAAGAGTCATTGAAATCCATATGTTTTTCAACGTGCATGGGTTTAGTCATGCATGGGAAACTATACTAGGGTCACACCATATGGTGGTAACCTTGAGTGGGATCCGAATTAAGTAGGGGACAACCAACTAGGGATTTTCTTAATTAGGAACTATGTAGTGGGATTAGAACGACACTGGTTATTTCAAACATTAACATCATCGAATGGTGAACACCAATCGGGCTCAACATAATTGTGGGAAATCATGAGTATCACAATGATGATCTAAAGTGTTGGGTATCGATTTAAATGTTGACACCCAATCTTTAGGAAAAATCTATAAGGGTATGTAACTAGTCTAGATGGTTTATCTAAATTGTCTAGGCTTAGTTGACCCAATATGTTGAAAGGAAGTCACATAGAAATTAAAGGCAAACAATGGGCAAAGGTTGGCCCAATGGGCTTAACTCGAGCCCATCATGATAATTACACTTATATCTTTTTGTAAAGTAATTATGTTTTAATAAAAGAAAATGATTTATAAATTTGATTGAGTTAAAATAAATGATTTTGACTTAATGCTTAATTTAAAATGAGTTAAATTAAAAACATGTTAATTAAGACTTGTTATAATTAATTGTGGGATACGGGTTACTAAAGGGTGATTAGTTAAGATTAGTAAATAGAATCTTGGAAGCACATTAGTAATATAGGACACTTAGTTGCACACCGAGACCTGTCACACCCCCTGCGCCGCGTGCGGAATCCACGGCGCGGTGACGATCAATGGTTGAATCATGCACAAGTATTGAATAAGAACAACCACAATGCATTACTAGGTTTCATAAGGTTTAGACAATTGTTTAGTTACAGACATTCTATCTATCTACCAAAAGAATGACAACTACAGACCCAAAAATATTGTTTACAAAATAAGACACAAACAAGACAATTAAACAATTAGGATTTAATGTGTTTCTAATCCATCCTAGCTTGTTTCTTCATCTTGTTATATCTTAGAATGGTCCCCTTAGTTGTCCTTGAGAATGATCTAAACCTGATTACCTGAAACACGTGAAAAGTAACTGTCAACTACAAAAGTAGTTGGTGAGAACAATAGGTTTAACATTTGTAAATATGAATCTGCATTGTAAGGCATATGTATAAAGCAATGAATGAATTACATGGATGGTTGCAACCCAAACTAACATCAAGTCTGTAAAACGTGTGCAAACAGTCAAAACACTGTTTACTAGAAAAGCCAACATATAATCAAGTCCCAAACTACGTTTGGAGTCAGAAAATGTATCAGCAACTTTGATTTAACCATAATGTAACCAAATCTGCAGTTAGCTTTTAAAACAAATTTAAAAGCTAACTCCATCCTTGGTCTGTCCAAATGTGTCCGCTTTCCCTTGTTGTGATCACCCAGTACTAACGCTAAATGAATATGTAACTTGATGTGTGTATTAGTTTGTTCACAACGATGAACACCATGCCTTTGTATACTTTGATTTGAAACCTTTGGTTGAATGCCTTATTTGATTACCATGATTTGAAAACTTTGCTTGAATACCATGAATTGAAAGCCTTTGATTGAATACCATCATGAAAAACTATTGATTGAAATCCCTTTTTTTTTGAAGCCTCTGATTAAATTCTGAGAATAGAATCCTTGTGTAATAACAAGGTTTATAAAATATCCTTTCATCTAAAGCACAAGATTTTAGTAGAAGAGTTTATAAAAATTCATTCTTTATAAGTATTAAACATTTATAAAACCTTTTTATGTAAAATAGGTGTAAAACAGTTTAGTGATCCTTTTATAAATCATTTTAGTAGAACTTGTTAAACAGTTGATAAAACTATTATAAATGGTTGATAATTCATTTGAAAATAGTTGAGAAATCCCTTGGATTTCTAAAGTGAACCTGTAACATTTGAACAATAGCATAACTCTTGTATATGAAACATGATTTGCATAAAGAATGTTTGATCACGTGTTCCACCCCAAAACAGTTGAAAAACAGTAAAAGAGGGGCTAATGTTCTCACCTGTCTGCAGTAGACTCTGAACTATAACAAGTAGCAAGTAGCAAACAAGACTTCTAACTGGTTCCTATATCATTGTAATCATACATAGAATATAAGATTTATGATTGTATAGGCTTTGATTTATTGATTGACTTTGGTTAACCGGTTGACTTTTGTTACTTGTTAGCAATTACATCTTGAATAACTTGCTCTCATGTTTAAGAATGTTGTGTGAATTTGAATATCATGATTGAGTCCCTTGATTAATAATTGATTCATGAAAAGAATGTATCATGTTTATTTTATGCACAAACTTGTTATGCATAAAATAACATGTGTTTGTGAATTTTGATAAACCTTGTTAAACATGTAGTTTGAAGAGATGTTCGAATTGTTTTAAGTCTTTGGGATTATGAATTGATCTCTTAATTATGTTAAGTTATAAACTTAACCCGAATAAGATCAATTCACAATTACTTTAAGTTGTGGGCCAAACATTGGGCCTTGAGCCCATGAAACCATGGTGGGCATAAACAAAGGTCATGGGCCTCTTAGGTTAGACATGAGCCAATGCGGTTGTTATTGGGCCGGTTGATATGTATTGGGCCAACTCAAATCCTTGGTCAAATTAAGCTCATTGGACAAAGGTTTATTTGATATGAGTCTACAATTGAGCTAAACGTGGGTATTGGGCCTGAATCATCCTTGTTGGGCCTGAAGAAATGTTACTAGGCCAAATAGAATCAGTGGTACCTACAAGTGGTGAACCAGCTAAGTAGGCTCGGCCGAAGATGGTGTATCACCACATAGCAGCGAACCTTGTAGGTTTTTATGGAACTAGGTTCGGCAACTAATGTTGGCGAACCCTAGGTTCGGCTGAGGTCTCGGCATAGGTTCGCCATGCATGTGATGGGGTCTGCGAACAAGGTTAGGCTAGAGAAGCATCCGGGTTCGGATCTGTAAGGTTCTTTCAAGGTAAATGGTTCGGCAACATGAATCCAGCATCACAGGTTTGATGCTAACAATCCTAGGGTTCGGCCAAAGGCTGTTTTGCATAGGCTCGGCGCATCAAAATGGTTCGCAGGGGTTCGGCCTAGAAAACGTAAATAGGTTCGGCACGTCAGGGTTAGTGGCATGCATGGGAGGCTCGGTGCAGGTTCGTGAAACCCCTTAGGGTTCGGCTAGGGTTCAGTGAACCATGCAGGTTCGTTCCTATTCCAATGGTTCGCCGGAAATCAGGAAGGCTCGTGGCCAAAGGGTTCGGCTCCCATGCCCTCTCCCGAACCTGTCGCACCAGCATCATCATCATTGCATCCCCGACATCCAGATCTTGTGTCGCGTTGCTGCTTTGCCAGAACCTCTTTTCGAAGGCATAGGATCAACATTACTTTGGTTCTAAGCCGATTATAGTGTTGGTTGACAAGAACACACCAAAAACCCTAATTTTCGAACTATTTAAGCATCAATACCTCGTTTTTGGCCGATGAAAATCTCAGATCCTTTGTACTTCCGTGTAGGGAATGTCGAGAGCTTCGTGTAGGTTCAAGAATCATCCATTTTCGTGGAAAAATGAGGAAGATATGAAGGTTTTAGTGAGGTTTTCTAGTAAGAGAGTGGAAGTGACGAAAATCTAGAGAGAGGGAGGGTTGGGCTGCAATAAATGAATGGAAACACCCTCATTTGGTGTTTATATACCCTCGGGGTATTCGGGTTCGTTTCGGTTGCTCGGTTCACGTTTTCGGAACGTAACGCGCATTTTACACGTTTTAAATAAAATAGTTATTATTCTATTCATTTTGATGAGTTTCAAATTGTAAAAATGTAAAATAAATTATTTCACTTATTTTTACACTTCGTTCGTTGCTAGACCGTTAAACTAATACAATTACGTGTATACCCATAATCGCGTATGTTTTTCGATCGTATTATTTATTTATTGTCGTTTAATCATAATTATAAGTTCAACATTCGTATCATTATGGATCGTCACCCATAATTATACTCAGTCTCGCTTACGTATTACGATTTTGTTTAATTAATTCGCTTGTCATACTATTCGTCTAAACACTACGCACTAACACTATCCCATTACACCGAACGCAGTATATGTATAGGGCATACCCAGAGTCCAGCTACCTGCCTTATCTAACGCCGTCCCACCACTGTTTCGATATAATACGATAATGTTCTTGCCTAGCGAAATCGACTGTAAATAAATAATACATACTTGTTCCTATTTAATTAAGATCCTTGATCCTATCACACACAAACACAATCATGAACATATGAATCACATTGACTGATTGGACATAAATACACATTGTTCTAACACTGTTTACGACTACCATGACTAAATGTACAGATGTTACAGTCTCCCCTAGTTAAGGGAATTTCGTCCCGAAATTAACTAGCCGAAGGTACTGTAAAAAGATGAGGGTACTTAAGCTTCATCTGGTCCCAGGTGAACTCAGCACCACGTTTGCCCTCCCATCGTACCTTTACGATCGGAATACGACTACGTTTAAGTTTCTTGACTCCATGATCCATGATTTCAATCGGACGTTCTATGAATTGCATGTTGTTTTGAATCTGAATGTATTCCAGTGGAATATGAACATCATGATCTGCCAAGCATTTCTTAAAGTTCGATACATGAAAAGTATCGTGAACATTGCTTAGCTCCACCGGAAGTTTGAGTTTGTAGGCTATGGGACCAATCCTTTCCAGGATCTCAAAAGGTCCAACGTACCTTGGTGCAAGTTTCCCTTTCTTCCCAAATCGGACAATGCCTTTCCAGGGAGAAACCTTGAGTAAGACTCGGTCACCACCTTGAAACTCAAGCGGTTTCCGACGTCGATCGGCATAACTCTCTTGTCGATCCCTTGCGGCCTTAAGCCTTGCTTGAATGATTGTGATCTTGTCTGTTGTTTCTTGAATGAGTTCAGGTCCTACGACCTGTGAGTCACCAATCTCGGTCCAACAGACCGGTGATCGGCACTTCCTACCATATAAAGCTTCGAATGGTGCACATTGAATGCTTCTATGGTAGCTGTTGTTGTACGAAAACTCGATGAGTGGAAGATGAGTATCCCAACTCCCACCGAAGTCTATCACACAAGAACGAAGCATGTCCTCGAGTGTTTGGATAGTCCTTTCGCTTTGACCGTCGGTTTGGGGATGATACGCCGTGCTAAGATTAACACGGGTTCCCAAAGCCTTTTGCAATGATTGCCAAAAGCGAGAAGTGAAACGACTATCACGATCAGAAATGATTGATGTTGGAGTACCATGACGCGCAATGATTTCGTTGATGTATAAGGTGGCTAACTTCTCCATTTTGTAATCCTCTCGGATTGGGAGAAAATGAGCAGATTTGGTGAGTCGATCAACGATCACCCAAATCGAATCGAATCCTCGCGGAGTTCTCGGCAACTTGGTTATGAAATCCATGGAAATTTGTTCCCATTTTCATTGAGGAATTTCAGGTTGCTGCAGAAGTCCCGAAGGCTTTTGATGTTCTGCTTTGACTTTGGAACATGTTAGACATTTCCCCACATATAATGCTATGTGTTTCTTCATTCCCGGCCACCAGTAAGATGCCCGTAAGTCTTGGTACATCTTATCGGCTCCAGGATGAACTGAGTATCGCGACTTATGAGCCTCATCACAGATGAGTGTGCGCAATTCTTCTGACTTTGGAATCCAGATGCGACCGTTAAGGTATAACACCCCATCAGATCGAGGTTCTAGTTTCTTCTCAATTCCGTAGTCAAAGTATGTTTTCAGCTTATTGTCTATCACCACTTGTTGTTGTGCAATACGAATCAAATCCTTCAATTTTGGTTGTGTGTTGATCTCCATGGCTCTTACACGAATTGGTTTGACCGGTTCCTTGCGACTAAGAGCATCCGCCACCACATTGGCTTTACCCGGATGGTAACGAATCTCACAGTCGTAATCAGTTAGAAGCTCAACCCAACGTCGTTGTCTCATGTTGAGTTCTTTCTGATTGAGAATATGTTGCAGGCTCTTGTGGTCGGTATAGATGACACATTTAGTACCATAAAGGTAGTGTCTCCAAATCTTCAATGCAAAGACCACCGCCCCTAACTCAAGGTCATGAGTAGTATAATTCTTCTCGTGAACCTTAAGCTGTCTTGAAGCGTATGCAATCACCTTGTCCCGTTGCATAAGTACACATGCGAGACCAAGGTTTGAGGCATCGCAGTAGACAATGAAATCATCACTGCGCTCTGGAAGACTAAGGATAGGGGAGTTGGATAACTTCTGTTTAAGAAGTTGGAATGCATCTTCTTGTTTCTTTCCCCATATAAACTCTTGACTTTTCTGGGTCAAAGTGGTAAGTGGCAAGGCGATCTTTAAAAAGTTCGCGATGAACCTCCGATAATAGCCTGCCAAACCCAGAAATGAAAGAATCTCTGTTGGAGTAGACGGGGTAGTCCAGTTCTTAATCACCTCAATCTTTGCTAGATCTACATGTATCCCTTCTTTGTTTATGACATGTCCTAAGAAGTGAACCTCTTTTAGCCAAAATTCACATTTTGAGAATTTAGCATAAAGTTGTTCCTCTCTCAGTAATTCTAAGAGTTTCTTCAAATGATCCTCGTGCTCTTGTTCTGTCTTTGAATAGATCAGTATATCGTCAATAAAGATGATAACAAACTGATCTAAGTAAGGCCTGCAGACTCGATTCATCAAGTCCATGAACACTGCAGGTGCATTGGTTAGTCCAAATGGCATAACCACAAACTCGTAGTGTCCATATCGAGTCCTAAATGCAGTCTTTGGTATATCCTCATCATTTACTCGTAACTGATGATACCCGGACCGTAAGTCAATCTTAGAGAAGCAAGTTGCTCCTTGTAATTGATCAAATAGATCATCGATCCTAGGCAGAGGATATCTATTCTTAATTGTCAACTTGTTTAGCTCACGATAATCGATGCACATACGAAACGAACCGTCTTTCTTCTTGACAAAGATAACCGGAGCTCCCCAAGGAGAGAAACTCGATCTAATGAAACCTTTGTCTAAAAGTTCTTGAAGTTGACTAGACAGTTCTTGCATCTCAGACGGTGCTAATCGATACGGTGACTTCGCCACTGGGTTTGCTCAAGGGACGAGATCGATTCTAAACTCCACTTGCCGGATCGGTGGTAGTCCAGGTAAGTCTTCTGGAAACACATCCGGATAATCTCAGATGACTGGAACGTCTCCAACTGCTTTCTTTTCAGGTTTCTTCTCTACCACGTGAGCCAGGAACGCATAGTATTTCTTCTTCAGATACTTCCTAGCCTTGATGCACGACACGATCTTCAATCCGCGGCAGGGTTTCTCGCCGTAGACTCTCATCGTTTCGCCGGACGGCAGAGGAATCCGAATAAGTTTCTCCGAGCATACAATTTTGGCATTGTTTTTGGACAACCAATCCATTCCTATCACAACTTCGAAGCTTCCGAGTGTCATAGGAATAAGATCAATGAGGAAAAGATGGTCGTTTAATCTTAATTCACAACCATGTATTATGGAATCCACAAATATAGTCTTACCATTGGCTACTTCTACGGTGTAAGGAGCAGTAAGTATAGATGGTTGTATATTAAACAAAGAAGCAGTATGAGCAGAGACAAAACTTTTATCAGCACCAGTATCAAAGATGATAGAAACGTAATGACCATTAATGAGAAATGTACCCGTGACGACTGCCGGCTCCTCGCGTGCTTCGGTAGCTTCGATAACAAAGGCACGAGCAGTAGCAGCTGTGTTGTTGAGACGGGGACAATGATTTTTGAAGTGCCCCTCTGCTCCACAGTTATAACAGGCTTTTCCTGTAACATCAGTGCCGGACGCGTGCCGGAACAGTGATCGCAACAGTAAATCGTACAGTAAAACAGGTGCACATTAATTGAAACTATGTTTAGACTATTGATGCATTTGATTAACATGAAACTATTATACGATTGTCTGAATCTGACTAAAACCTTAGGGTTTAACATGTCAGAAAACTTGTCAAACAACACAGTGTTGAAACATAAATACTTGAGGTGATATTATTTTGTGTAAACGTATGTGAGGTTAAACAAAACGAAACTATAACGGTTATTGTTACATAATGATAAACTGACGAGTTATTCGTATAGGTGACGATCTGTACGAATGATTCTGAGAGTTTAACGTTCTGAAATAATGGCTGAACAGTAGAGAACAAGAATCAGAAAGCCAAACCATCGTCGTGTTCGTTCGAATGACGATTCGAACGAATACGCGCGATGGTGACGCGATCTGACGCAACGAAAACGAATAACGATACGAACGATCACAAATTTAAGGAAATCTAATATTTCATATTTTACAATTTTGAAACTCATCATAAATAAAAATAAACTAAACTATTTTAATTAAACAGCGAACGAATTAATAAAACGCGTAAAATATTATAATTCGATAAATAAATAAACACAACGATATTTAAAATAAATTCCAATGATATTTGTAATCTAAAAATCCTAAAATAATTCTTCTTATTTTATTTACGAGAAACCCGCGTAACGTGCCGGATACGCGACGAAACTACGAACCGAGCAACCGAAACGAACCCGAATACCTACGGGATATAAAAGCCTCAAATGAGGCTAACCACCTCATTTAATTCACTTCCTCTCTCTCTCTCTACTCACCATTTCCGGCCACCACACAAACCCACCATTTTCAACCTTTGAAAGCTCATATCTCTCCCGTTTCTTAACGAAATCACGTGATTCTTGCGCCTAAACGACCATTTTGAAGCCCTCTACACGAAAGTACAACTGATCGGTGGATTCGGCCAGCTGATTTCGAGGTATGATCAAGAGAATATCACGAAAATTAGGGTTTCCTAGCACCTTAGTCGACCATTTTAGCAATCGGTTTTAAACCATGCACAGCCCGACCCAAATGATGTTGCGAGCCATCTGTAGTACCCCATGAACCTTAGAAATGAGTAGGGATTCATGATTCAGTGAAAATGGTGATGAAGGAGGCATGCAGGTTCGTTAGCCGAACCTTCCACCCTAAACTCACATGGCCGAACCCTTATCCTAGTGGCGAACCTTATGGTCTGATGCATGAGTAGCCGAACCATGCATCCTGGTCTCAACTCAGCCGAACCAGCCTATGAGCCACGAACCCTACATAGATCGAACCATAGAGCATCAAGTAATCAGCCGAGCCTTGCTACGAACCATTCATGGGTGTCGAACCCACCCATGTCCCGCGAACCCTCCAGATGAAAGCCGAACCAATTTATTACGGACGAACCCTTGGACGAATTGTTAGCCGAACCATCTTCCCCACCTAGCCGAACCCTTGGAAGAGACGAACCCATACCAGCTGGGGCCGAACCTGTTGCTTGCATGGTGGCCGAACCTTCGGCCAAAACTTAAAGGTTCGCTGCCAGGATGAGTGTGTTCTTCGATTACCCGATCAAATCAAGCAGCCGGCCCAGTTCTTGTCTCTTCGGCCCAATCCTTTCTTTTTTTTTATATCGGCCCAGCATATTTGGATGACCGGCCTAACCCATATTTCGGCCCACATGCATACCATTAGGCCCATGTTAATCGAAATTGGCCTAAGCCCAAATGATGGCTACATGGTCCATCTAAGTTCGGCCCAATGGATTTTGAGCATAACTTAAAATAATATGACACATAAACTTGTTGGCTTTACAAGGATAAATTTTATAGTTATTTATTTACTATGAAATCATCTATTCAAAATATTATAAATTGTGAGAGTTTATAATTATTAAACGAAAGTTTATGTTATATAATGATGAACTATACAAATTCAAGATTTCACAGGATCACAAGTGATAGGCAAGTTGGAAATGAAAAGAAAGCGTATGACAAACATTAAAACCTTATCTTAAAGGGAATTAGTTAATATTAAAGTCCATAACATTCTAACAGGGCCGAAAGAAGACCGAGATCCAGGTGTTAGCCAACTTTAGGGCTAACCCTAACACATGCACGCACATGAATCATTACAACAAATACTTATTTCCTACAAACACTATGAAATCAATACAGGAGCGCGAACATCATAACAAGAGCAAACAAAGAGCGCGTGTATTCTTATTCTACATAGTCAATCACTAAGGACACAAGGTGAGTTCATTTGTCCCTTTTCAAACTTATTTGTTTTACTTCGGGACTGAGAAGCATGTTAAACATTTTCACAAAATCATTGAAATGTTATTTAATGCTTTAAACATAAATTTTATACTTATGTTGAAACTTGTTGATGGAACTTAGTAATCATTGAAAAGCCTTAGACTTGAAACATATACATGAGACTTAATACTTATATTCGTGGAACTTTATACTTTAAACATTGTTGGAGTTTTATGAGACTTGAATGCTTAAACTTGTGAGACTTTATACTTCAAACATGAGACTTGAATGCTTAAACTTGTGAGACCTTATACTTCAAACATGATACTTAAATGCTTAGACTTGTGAGACTTTATACTTCAGACATGAGACTTGAATGTTTATACTTGTGAAATTTGATACTATGAACTTGAGACTTGATGCAAACTTATGGGATTCATGATGAAACATTGTGTGAACACTTGAAACTTTATGCTTGAAACTACTACTTGCGCATGAAACATGGTATATATATCTAATCATAGGCTACGTAATGGCTAAACTACTGGTAATCCAGAGCTTGTACCTATGGATTGAGATACATGTAAAACATAAACGTAACGAGACTAAGCTATTACCTATATAAGAGACATGTAATGGCTAAACTACTGGTAATGTAGAGCTTTTGTCTGCTTATATGAGGTATGTAATTGCTAAACATAAACATTGCGATGCTAAGCTATTATCTATATAAGAGACATGTAATGGCTAAACTACTGGTAATCCAGAGCTTTTGTCTGCTTATATGAGATATGTAATTGCTGGAATTACTTGTGTATGCATGGCTTGTGTCTATATATGAGATATGTAATTGCTAAACTACTGGTAAACCAGAGCTTTTATCTTGTATAGGAGACACGTAATTGCTAGACTAGGCTTAACTAATCTGTGAGCTACGTAATTGCTAAACGACTGCTAGTGCAGAGCTTGTTCTCACATATGGGATTAGGGACAGCTAAACAATGTGCGTGTGAAACTTGATGCTTGATAAACATACATTGAAACTAACACTTGTAAACAATATAGACTTGTAAACTTTGAAACAGACAACAAAAGCGTTGATGAGGAATGGGTTGATTGGTAGGTAAAATGCTTAATTATTATTAACAACAGTGTCATATCCGGATTAGTATGTGGTGGGACGGCGTCTGGGCGGGTTGTAGGCTCGACCCAGGGGTATGCCCTATATATAAGCATACCGATTTGGATATTGCATGTGGAGTTAATGAGGTTAAGGTTTTACCGAAAGAGGTTTGTTAAGACTATTTTAAATTTATAAACTTTATGAACTCACCAACCATTGTGTTGACCTTGTTTTTCTTACATGCATTCTCAGGTGATGAATAGGTTTAATCTAAGGCATTGGATTGCATACTAGGTGGCCCAGATAGAGGACCTAGTAGACTTTTGTGAAGCACATCTTTTGTTGATAATACACATTACTTTCGATATCTTGTACATAAACAAGATATAAACATGTTATTCTTTTGATAGGTTTACTTAGTTAAATCGCAGAACATTGATATTGGAATTTAACTTTGTAATCCTAGTTATCATTTGATTGTGCTTAGTTATTCTTAAACATTGATGCTATGTAAACAATCTGATCATCATGATTATCACTCACGATATCGCTCCCCGAGAACCTTCCGCCCGACGGGGACTCCGATCCAACCCCGCCGGCTCGGGGTGTGACATTTCAACCTGTAGTAGTAGGAGTAGTGGTAGCAGTTGTAGCAGCAGCAAGATGAGTAGCTCGACATGTAGCTGCCAAGTGTCCCATCCGTCCACACTTGAGACATTTTCTGCATGGGGTAGTGGGTAGGTGATGGTATTGACATTTGGTGCAAAGTGGAAACGAGCCAGTATAGGGCTTTCTGGCTGTTGCAGGTTGTGGAATAGCAGTAATGGATGTGGCTTGAGTGGGTGCAGCTACAGTCATGGCTACAAAATTCTTAATTGTCTTTCGCTTCTTTTTCTTGTGGTGGTGTTGTTCAGGCTTCTTGCCTTCTTCAATCTGTGCTCTCTTGTACCCCTTTCGGGTGAGCGTACCAGCCTTGACATATTCTTCAGTAAGAGTGGCGCCAAGATGAATTGCCACCTCCAGAGTAGTGGGGTTATTCCCATAACAGTTCCCCTGACGATTAGAGGTAAGCCTTCAATGTACTTCTCTATCATGCGGGATATAGGAGTAACTAGGCGTGGCACCAGAATGCACAACTCATGGAAACAAGTCGTATATTTCACGTTCTCGCCACTGTCTTAGACCAGATTCCACATCTCAACCTCAAGTTTCTTCAATTCATGTCGTGGACAAAACTTTTCCACAAGTAGATTCTTGAAACCGTCCCACGGTAATGCCAATGCAACTTCTCGACCTCTGGTGTTCTTCTCAGAATTCCACCAGGTGAGTGCGCCTTTGTGAATAGCGCTTGAGGCCATCTTGACCTTTAGATTTTCTGGGCATCCGGTGAAATCTAGGATGTCCTCAATGCTTTCCAGCCATTGCAGTAGACTAGTAGCTCCCTCAGTACCAGCATACTTGGGAGGCTTAGCATCATTGAACTGCTTAAAAGTGAAGTTAGCAGTTCTGGTGTTGTTGGTGTTGGAGTTGTTTGCTGAATCACTGGTACTCCCCCGAAGATTCTGGGTGATATCAGTGACCATAAACGGGATGACATTCCTCATATGTATAGCGATGACCCAGGCAATTTTGTTGATCTCATCATCATTGCCACTTGTTGAACCCCCTCCGTTAGGGTCACGTCGAGGAGGCATTCTACGAATAGAAGCCACAAGTGGGTCAGTAATGAGGAAGGATACAATTGAATTTACATGATAAAGTTAGTAATATGTCCATACTACTAATATTATCATTCAATTGTAATATGAGCATGTACACATATAAGCAATCAACTCATTAGTATACTTCTCATGTGAATATGTACGATTTCTCATGATTTCACTCCACCAAACCTACACACTGGCACTTTGCCGATATACCGAAGATAGTATATATATAGGGCATACAAAAGGGTCAAGCAACCTGCCAGCCCAGTCGCCAGCCCACCACCGCTTCGATATACCACGATCATGCCCATGCTTGCATTTGGCAACACGATTGTACTGTTTTCCAAGTATGTTCCATTGATTAAGAATCTCATGATCCTTGATCATCTGAACTATGATTGAATCTATGAATGAATCATGGTTGTATTATGGTTGAATTATGTGTGCACTTACTAACAATCTTTAACATGTAGAGCTAAATCATATGTGTGCTCCACATTTTTCTTGTTAAACTATGTTAGTAAATACTAAACATGTAATCACTTAAGAATTTCACTTAAGGTTTACATTTAAAGATTGTTCACAACTTGATTGATTCACACGCAATGTTTGACTCATCTCTGGTTGATTAGCACAATGATTGATTCACACACTTGATTGATTTATCTTTGATTGATTCACACAATGGTTGTATCTCAAATGGTTGTATCTCATATGTTTGACTAATGTTCAATGATTCCTGTTGTTTCCCGAATCTTCACTTCAAATACTAACGCCGAATTCCCCCTGTCATACTGAAGTTAGCTTATATATAGGGCATACGTAGGGTCAAGCAAACTGCCTGCCCAGCCGACATCCCACCACCACTTCAGTATACCAGAGTTTGGCCGCCATTAGTATTTGAAGCTAGAATTCCAACTCTTAATTGATTATGATTGATTCATGATTGTCTATTGTACTTTGAATATGAATATGATTGTGTAAACTGTGGTTCTTGATTTACTTGAAATCAAGACCTTAGGTTTTAGTATATGTTTCCTAGGTAAATTAACCTAGGGTCCCAATACTTACAGTATTGAGCATAATGATCTCCTTATGTGAATTTCAACTAAAGAATAGTATTACACAGATTCTAGGTTTTGAAGTCCTAATGATAATGAATACACGATGATGATAACATGATTAGAATTTCAGATCAAAGATACGAAGAATACAGATCTTTGCCTCTAAAATCCTGTGATGAACTCTGATTGAGAATTTCAGATCAAGGATACTAAGAATACAGATCCTTGCCTCTGAAATCCTGTGATGAATTCTGATTGAGAATTTCAGATCAAGGATACTAAGAATTCAGATCCTTGCCTCTGAAATCCTTTAACTAAAGGGTGATTAGTTAAGATTAGTAAATAGAATCTTGGAAGCACATTAGTAATATAGGACACTTAGTTGCACACCGAGACCTGTCACACCCCCTGCGCCGCGTGCAGAATCCACGGCGCGGTGACGATCAATGGTTGAATCATGCACAAGTATTGAATAATAACAACCACAATGAATTACTAGGTTTCATAAGGTTTAGACAATTGTTTAGTTACAGACATTCTATCTATCTACCAAAAGAATGACAACTACAGACCCAAAAATATTGTTTACAAAATAAGACACAAACAAGACAATTAAACAATTAGGATTTAATGTGTTTCTAATCCATCCTAGCTTGTTTCTTCATCTTGTTATATCTTAGAATGGTCCCCTTAGTTGTCCTTGAGAATGATCTAAACCTGATTACCTGAAACATGTGAAAAGTAACTGTCAACTACAAAAGTAGTTGGTGAGAACAATAGGTTTAACATTTGTAAATATGAATCTGCATTGTAAGACATATGTATAAAGCAATGAATGAATTACATGGATGGTTTCAACCCAAACTAACATCAAGTCTGTAAAACGTGTGCAAACAGTCAAAAGACTGTTTACTAGAAAAGCCAACATATAATCAAGTTCCAAACTACGTTTGGAGTCAGAAAATGTATCAGCAACTTTGATTTAACCATAATGTAACCAAATCTGCAGTTAGCTTTTAAAACAAATTTAAAAGCTAACTCCATCCTTGGTCTGTCCAAATGTGTCCGCTTTCCCTTGTTGTGATCACCCAGGACTAACGCTAAATGAATATGTAACTTGATGTGTGTATTAGTTTGTTCACAACGATGAACACCATGCCTTTGAATACTTTGATATGAAACCTTTGGTTGAATGCCTTATTTGATTACCATGATTTGAAAACTTTGCTTGAATACCATGAATTGAAAGCCTTTGATTGAATACCATCATGAAAAACTATTGATTGAAATCCCTTTTTTTTTGATGCCTCTGATTAAATTCTGAGAATAGAATCCTTGTGTAATAACAAGGTTTATAAAATATCCTTTCATCTAAAGCACAAGATTTTAGTAGAAGAGTTTATAAAAATTTATTCTTTACAAGTATTAAACATTTATAAAACCTTTTTATGTAAAATAGGTGTAAAACAGTTTAGTGATCCTTTTATAAAACATTTTAGTAGAACTTGTTAAACAGTTGATAAAACTATTATAAATGGTTGATAATTCATTTGAAAATAGTTGAGAAATCCCTTGGATTTCTAAAGTGAACCGGTAACATTTGAACAATAGCATAACTCTTGTATATGAAACATGATTTGCATAAAGAATGTTTGATCACGTGTTCCACCCCAAAACGATTGAAAAACAGTAAAAGAGGGGCTAATGTTCTCACCTGTCTGCAGTAGACTCTGAACTATAACAAGTAGCAAGTAGCAAACAGGACTTCTAACTGGTTCCTATATCATTGTAATCATACATAGAATATAAGATTTATGATTGTATAGGCTTTGATTTATTGATTGACTTTGGTTAACTGGTTGACTTTTGTTACTTGTTAGCAATTACATCTTGAATAACTTGCTCTCATGTTTAAGAATGTTGTGTGAATTTGAATATCATGATTGAGTCCCTTGATTAATAATTGATTCATGAAAAGAATGTATCATGTTTCTTTTATGCACAAACTTGTTATGCATAAAATAACATGTGTTTGTGAATTTTGATAAACCTTGTTAAACATGTAGTTTGAAGAGATGTTCGAATTGTTTTAACTCTTTGGTATTATGAATTGATCTCTTAATTATGTTAAGTTATAAACTTAACCCGAATAAGATCAATTCACAATTACTTTAAGTTGTGGGCCAAACATTGGGCCTTGAGCCCATGAAACCATGGTGGGCATAAACAAAGGCCATGGGCCTCTTAGGTTAGACATGAGCCAATGCGGTTGTTATTGGGCCGGTTGATATGTATTGGGCCAACTCAAATCCTTGGTCAAATTAAGCTCATTGGACAAAGGTTTATTTGATATGAGTCGACAATTGAGCTAAGCGTGGGTATTGGGCCTGAATCATCCTTGTTGGGCCTGAAGAAATGTTACTAGGCCAAATAGAATCGGTGGTACCTACAAGTGGTGAACCAGCTAAGTAGGCTCGGCCGAAGAAGGTGTATCACCACATAGCAGCGAACCTTGTAGATTTTTATGGGACTAGGTTCGGCAACTAATGTTGGCGAACCCTAGGTTCGGCTGAGGTCTCGGCATAGGTTCGCCATGCATGTGATGGGGTCTGCGAACAAGGTTCTTCTAGAGAAGCATCCGAGTTCGGCTCTGTAAGGTTCTTTCAAGGTAAATGGTTCGGCAACATGAATCCAGCATCACAGGTTCGCTGCTAACAATCCTATGGTTTGGCCAAAGGCTGTTTCGCATAGGCTCGGCGCATCAAAATGGTTCGCAGGGGTTCGGCCTAGAAAACCTAAATAGGTTCGGCACGTCAGGGTTCGTGGCATGCATGGGAGGCTCGGTGCAGGTTCGTGAAACCCCTTAGGGTTCGGCTAGGGTTCAGCGAACCACGCAGGTTCGTTCCTATTCCAATGGTTCGCCCGAAATCAGGAAGGCTCGTGGCCAAAGGGTTCGGCTCCCATGCCCTCTCCCGAACCTGTCGCACCAGCATCATCATCATTGCATCCCCGAAATCCAGATCTTGTGTCGTGTTGCTGCTTTGCCAGAACCTCTTTTCGAAGGCATAGGATCAACATTACTTTGGTTCTAAGCCGATTGTAGTGTTGGTTAAAAAGAACACACCAAAAACCCTAATTTTCGAACTATTTAAGCATCAATACCTCGTTTTTGGCCGGTGAAAATCTCAGATCCTTTGTACTTCCGTGTAGGGAATGTCGAGAGCTTCATGTAGGTTCAAGAATCATCCATTTTCGTGGAAAAATGAAGAAGATATGAAGGTTTTAGTGAGGTTTTCTAATGAGAGAGTGGAAGTGACGAAAATCTAGAGAGAGAGGGTTGGGCTGCAATAAATGAATGGAAACACCCTCATTTGGTGTTTATATACCCTTGGGGTATTCGGGTTCGTTTCAGTTGCTCGGTTCACGTTTTCGGAACGTAACGCGCATTTTACGCGTTTTAAATAAAATAGTTATTATTCTCATCATTTTGATGAGTTTCAAAATTGTAAAAATGTAAAATAAATTATTTCACTTATTTTTACTCTTCGTACGTTGCCAAACCGTTAAACTAATACAATTACGTGTATACCCGTAACCGCGTATGTTTTTCGATCGTATTATTTATTTATTGTCGTTTAATCATAATTATAAGTTCAACATTCGTATCGTTATGGATCTTCACCCATAATTATACTCAGTCTCGCTTACGTATTATGATTTTGTTTAATTAATTCGCTTGTCATACTATTCGTCTAAACACTATGCACTAACACTATCCCATTACACCGAACGCAGTATATGTATAGGGCATACCCCAGAGTCCAGGTACCTGGCTTATGTGACGCCGTCCCACCACTGTTTCGATATAATACGATACTGTTCTTGCCTAGCGAAATCGACTATAAATAAATAATACATACTTGTTCCTATTTAAGTAAGATCCTATCACACACAAACACAATCATGAACATATGAATCACATTGACTGATTGGACATAAATACACATTGTTCTAACACTGTTTACGACTACCATGACTAAATGTACAGATGTTACATGTTGATAGGAAGTCACATAGAAATTAAAGGCAAACAATGGGCAAAGGTTGGCCCAATGGGCTTAACTCGAGCCCATCATGATAATTACACTTATATCTTTTTGTAAAGTAATTATGTTTTAATAAAAGAAAATGATTTATAAATTTGATTGAGTTAAAATAAATGATTTTGACTTAATGCTTAATTTAAAATGAGTTAAATTAAAAACATGTTAATTAAGACTTGTTATAATTAATTGTGGGATACGGGTTACTAAAGGGTGATTAGTTAAGATTAGTAAATAGAATCTTGGAAGCACATTAGTAATATAGGACACTTAGTTGCACACCGAGACCAAACCCTAGTTGCGACTACTATAAATACTTATCGTATTCGAACTATTTTAAAACAACTCAGGAACCGAAGAAATATAGGCTACAACAACGAATGCGCATTTTGTGGTAAATCACTACAGATCAACACAGGTGAGTTCATTGCCCCTTTCCTAAACATTTTTTTCAAACACGGGGCTGAGAAGCATGCGTAAACTGTTTTATTTAAATTTTTTTACGTAAATGCTTTTACTTATTATATTCTTTATATATATATGCTTGTTTATACTCCTAGAATCCTGTCTAGGAAATTGTTATTCAGAATTAACTAACAAGTTAATTAATTACTCTTATGAGTAATACCTTAATTCTAAACTCTAAACAAACCCGTAGTCCATCGAATTCAAATTCCAAAATCTAAATTCAAAGTAAAATCAAAAGAATAAAAGCTAAGGATCAAAAGCAATGGAAATCAAATCCAGTGTGTGATCAGTAAATTAAGGATCCTACTCATAAATCTATAATCATTGTGAAATCATAGAATTCTAAAGATCAAAATCAAGAGACTCAAGGAAATCATAACTGTGTGTGAATCATTCAAATAATGAAATCATTAAAATCTAATGAAATCATTAATGCTTGAGTTAAGGTGGATGTCAGTTGTAAAGAAATCAAGACCACGTGTAACACACATAAAGTCCCGGCATAAATAGTAGACTCTTGTAGTCAAGCTATATGGGCAATAACGTGAACTATTAAACGAAATCAAGAGAATCAAAGAAGATCAAGAATCAAAGGATATCCGTAAAGTCCCGGCATGTACAGTAGACCAGTGGGTCAAGCTGATATGGGCATCATTAAAGTCCCGGCACACACAGGTAGACTCCTTGTGAGTCATGCCTGATATGGGCCACGTGTGAGAGGGTACAACTTGGACAACCACCAACAACAAAGTCTAGTTGATTGAGTCAAATAAGGCACAATCATCATGTCTTAGGGGGTGTTTGTTTTTTTCCAAAAAGGTATGCGTGACCTCTTTTGTCTGCGTCGCGCAGACGCGGGAAGAGATTGGACCACTACAGACCGTTTGTTTTCTCGCAGACATTTCATTAAAAAACGTCTGCGCGTCCTCTTCTTGGCGCAGACGTGAACCAACCTCTTCCCAAATTTTCAAACCTCCTCCAGCCTACTCCCCCATTTTCAGCCCTTCGACCGAACGCCTCCACCGCCCTAGTCCACCGCCCTAGTCCACCGCCGTCACTGTCCTCCTCCATCGACCTACTCGTCGTCACCGAACTCCTCCACCGACCTGCTCGCCATCGCCGTCCTCCTCCACTGACCTCCATCGCCGTCCTCCTTCGTTCGTGATTCCGCCTCAAGCAACCACCGATGGTGATAAACCTGGTTCGATCGAGGGTTCTTTGTTCGTGATTCCGCCTCAAGCAACCACCGATGGTGATTAACCTGGTTAAATCGAGGGTTCTTCGTTCGTGATTCCGCCTCAAGCAACCACCGATGGTGATAAACCTGGTTCGATCGAGGGTTCTTCGTTCGTGATTCCGCCTCAAGCAACCACCGATGGTGATAAACCTGGTTCGATCGAGGGTTCCGGTGGGGAAGAGGGTGATAAACCTGGTTCAATCGAGGGTTCCAGTGGTGACCTAGCTTCGATGGTGATGGTGACAGTGGTGCATTTGACGGTGGTGGCTCAAGATTAGGGGGTTTTTTGTCTACTTAGGATAGGGGAAGAGTTTTGAAGATTCTTGCAGTGGTTTGGTCCACCTCTTCTGCAAAAGAGGTTTGCAGACGTGGTCCGCAGACTGCAGATGTTTTACCTCTGAAAAAACAAACACCACCTTAGTTGTATTTAAATGTTTGATTATTAATTTAGTTAATCATTTAATATTTATTTCTACAAGTGTTTTGAGGTAATCATGAATACATGGTGAACTCAAGAGAATAAAGGTGAATCTATTTGTGGAAATCTAGAATCTAAAATTAAGGTGAATGGAGTGAAACGCTTAATTATCATTAACAACAATATGCTAAGCAGTCCGGTATGTGGTGGGATGGTGGCTGGGCGGGCGGTAAGTTTGACCCTACATATGCCCTATATATAAGCATACTTGATTGAATAGCATAGGTGGTTGTTGATGAGGTTAAGGTTGTCATTTCGGGGGATCAAGGTAAACATTTTTAGAGTAATCAAATGCTATGAATCAATGGTTATGAAATCAAAGGTATGGGATGAAATGCTTAATTATCACCAGGAACAATATATCATGTGGTTTAGTATGTGGTGAGACGGTGCCTGGGCGGGCGATAAGTTCGACCCTACATATGCTCGGGGTGTGACATGTGTCCTGTCGGGCGGAAGGTCCCGGGGCGTGATATTGGGAATGATAATCGTGATGATCAGATTGTTTACTTTGCAAATGATATATAATGAGAAAATACTATATAAAATAGAATTACAAAGTTAAATTACATCAGTTCTGTTTATAATTTAACAATGTAAATCTATCATCAACATCATAATCCATCTATCTTGTATCTGCACAAGATATACAAAATAATTTGTATAATGATGTCCAAAATATGCACGCTTCAAAAATACTAGTTCCTCTAACTGGCATCCTAGTCCAAAAGCATAACTTCTTAGTTAGACCTGTTCGTCACCTGAGAAGTCACGCAAAAAGATCAAGTCAACAAATGGTTGGTGAGTTCATATAGTTTTATTTGAAAATGAATTTGAATGAACCAGTCCGAATGACAACCATAACCTCATTAACAACCACCTACACTATCCGGTCAAATATGCTTATATATAGGGCATACGTAGGGGAACAAGCCCCGGCCGACATCCCACCACATACCGAACCACATAGTATATTGTTGTTAATGATAACTAAGTGTTTCATCCAATACCTTTGATTACCCGAAATGACAACCTTGACATCACTAACAACCACCTATACTATCCGGTCAAATATGCTTATATATAGTGCATACGTAGGGGAACAAGCCCCAGCCGACATCCCACCACATATCGAACCACATAATATATTGTTGTTAATTATAACTAAGTGTTTCATTCCATACACTGAATCACATACTTGAATCGTCTGAAAATAATTACTTTTGAACACCCAAAATCACATCCTTAACCTCACTAACAACCACCTATACTATCCAGTCAAATATGCTTATATATAGGGCATACGTAGGGGAACAGGCCCCAGCCGACATCCCACCACATACCGGACCGCATAGTACATTGTTATTAATGATAATTAAGCGTTTCATTCCACAACATTGACATTAGTTCTTTAGTTCTTAGTTCTTGTAGTTCCACAAAATAGAATTTCTATTGATTCCTTAAGTTCATCGCCCAATCATGATCAAACAGAGCATTTGTAGAAACATTACAACAGATGCTTAAATAAATAAATAAACATTTAACAAAATCTAAGACCTAACGATTGGGCCTTGGTCAACTCGAGTAGACTAGTCTAGCAATCAAGGTTCTTAGTAGTAAAGGAGATCCGTAAACCTCATCAAACATGATACCTATATGCAATCAGTCTAGCTAGGACATCTTTTGACATATAGGTTTTTATAGTTCTTTAGATCGTCCGTGGCTCGTATAGTTCTTTAGTTCTTTGGCACATGTTATCTTTGAGTATTTCCCAGATGTTCCTCAAAACTGGTTAGGGAATGCTGTAAATATCATCAAACATGCGTCTCATATTCGATCAGTCTAGCTAGGACATCTTTCAAACCTGAGATTGGCACATGCTAGCTTTGATATTTCCCAGACAGACCCTTGTAAATAGTTCTTTGTTCATAGTTCTTTGAAATAGATCGTTAGTTCTTTGACAACACACCACCGAAATTATTACTTTGATATGACCGTTAGTTCTTTGAAATTAGATCGTTGAAAATATTTCTTTGTTTTGGATCTTTAGTTCTTTGAAAATAGTTCTTTGTTTTAGATCTTTAGTTCTTTGAAAATAGTTCTTTGTTTTAGATCTTTAGTTTTTTGAAAACAGATCTTGAAAAATAGTTCTTTGACTTTAAAATTGTTGGCTATTAATGATGAATAGCTAACTCATTCTGAAATTTCTGAAATTAGTTTACCTAGATAAGATCTAGGATAACCATTTTACATATAAAACATATATTAGGTAAAAGCATTTAGGTAAATATAATCCAAAGAAAATAATTTACGCATGCTTTTCAGCCCCGCGTTTGTAAAACAAAAATGTTTTGAAAAGGAGCAACGAACTCACCTGTGTTGCAATGCAAATGAACCTAGCAAGTAATGTGCGCTCTTGTTCTTTGTAGACTATGTAACATCAACACCAAACAGCAGCAACCCCAAAAATCAGCTCGTTTGAGGTCGTTTCTGGTCCGATTTCGGAGATTCCAAGCTCTATTTCTTCATCTCTTCACGATGTGAATAGTAGAAAACCCATTTCTGCAGAAACTTCTTTCGAAACCTGCGCCCAAATCAGTCTGTTTCAGCTCTGATCGTTCATACTACTTTGTTCCTCTCGTTCCCATGATTGTTTTGACTACTAGAACGTCGAATTTGGTGGAGAAATGAGGGAGATATGGTGGTTTGAAGTTGAGGTGGTATGGGGTGACGGGAAAAACAGGAATCTTGGGGAAGAAGGGTTCTTGAGCTGCAATTTGTGAATGAATAGGGGGGGAAAGTGGGGTTTTATACCCCGGGTGTTTACCCGCGTGTTCGGTCTCACTCTGTTTCGGTTTCGGTTTCGCGCGGCGTTTCCAGAACTTCGCGAAATGAAACGTAATGTTGTAAAATTAGAAATTTTCAATGCATTTTAAGGTTGCAATTCCTAATAGTATTCTAAATATATTTCTATCACTTTTAAAATTTCGAAACGTTTATTTTTATTTGTTTCACCGGTTCGTATCGTTTTCGCGCGTCACGACAACTTTACTTTCTGATATGGTTTTCTAATTATTGGACATCATTCAGAATGTTAAACTTATAGATATATTTGTGCGAATCGTCACTCACACGAATACTTCGTAAATTTAATATTCACATAACGACTTCCGTTATTGTTTTGTTCTGTACAACCTCACATACGTTTATACATTCTAAAGTCCTAACTAACATTCACATAACAATTTGTATTGTCGGACATGATTCTAACTGTTAAACCATGGATTCACAATATGTTTTTTGAAATAAATGCGTAATAGATTCATATTGAACATCAATTGAAGATAATAAACATGTAATACACATAGTTCGTACCTGATCTACTGTACGTGTTACTGTTCTGACCACGGTTCGAACACTAATGTTACAGTCTCCCCTTGTTAGAGAAATTTCGTCCCAAAATTTAAGAATCGTTAGCGGGTACATCATTCTCTGCAAATATATGGGGATACTTAGATTTCATGTGGTCTTCGCGCGCCCAAGTAAATTCAGGTCCAGCTTTGAATTCCATCAAACCTTAACAATTGGAATACGGCTTCGCTTCAGTTGTTTAACTTCACGATCCATAATCACTAAAGGTTCCTCGATAAAATGTAGTTGTTCGTCCACTTGAATTTCCTCAACTGGTATGACAACTGTTTCATCTGCAAGGCATTTCTTAAGGTTTGAGACGTGAAACACGTCGTGCACACCGCTGAGTTCATCTGGTAATTTTAGTCTATACGCAACAGGACCGATTCATTGAATGATCTCGAACGGTCCGACGTATCGTGGTGCCAACTTGCCTTTCTTTCCGAAACGAACTACGCCCTTCCATGGGGATACCTTCAACATGGCACGGTCTCCCACTTGAAATTCCAACGGCTTACGCCGTTTGTCAGCATAGCTCTTTTGTCTGCTTCGAGTTGCTTGTAACTTTTGTTGTATCTGGGAGATCTTATCTGTGGTTTCCTGAATAAGCTCTGGCCCAGTTATTCTGTTATCTCCTACCTCAGTCCAACAGATTGGTGACCGGCATTTTCTACCATAAAGTGCCTCGAATGGAGCGCATTTGATGCTACTATGGTAACTGTTATTATAGGAGAATTCTATCAGTGGCAAATGGGAATCCCAATTCCCACCAAAGTCCAAAACACATGTTCGCAACATGTCCTCGAGGGTATGTATAGTACGTTCGCTTTGACCGTCCGTTTGTGGATGGTAAGCTATACTCAAGTTCAAGTTCGTCACTAGTGACTTCTGCAACAACTGCCAAAACTTGATGTGAATCTGCTATCTTGATCTGATATGATAGACAATGGTACACCGTGACGCACCACTATCTCATTGATGTATAATCTCGCCAGTTTATCCATCGTGAAGGTTTCACGCATTGGGAAGAAATGAACAGATTTTGTTACACGATCTATGATAACCCAAATGGTATCATAACCCCTAGAAGTGCGGGGTAGCTTGGTAATGAAATCCATAGCTATTTGTTCCCACTTCAAGAGCAGAATCTCAGGCTGTTCCAGTAAACCTGACGGTTTCTGGTGTTCCGCCTGAACCTTCGCACATGTCAAACATCAACCGACATACTCGGCTATATCTTTCTTCATTCCCAGCCACCAATAAAATCCCCGTAAATTTTGGTACATCTTATCAGTGCCCAGGTGTACCGAGTACCTGGTCTTGTGCGCTTCATTAAAAATAAGTTTCTTCGCAGGAATCCACACGCGATCCTAGTAGTAGATAACTCCATCTGGTTTCGTCTCAAACTGTCGTTCTGCTCCACAATCTAGTTCTTTCTTCAGGTTTCCTCGTTCTACTGATTCCTGTTGTCCCTGAAAAATCTTGTCGCGTAGGCTTTTCTGCACAGTCATTCCCATGGCTCTTACACGCAAGTTCTTGACCCGTTCCTTCCGGCTCAAGGCATCAGCTACCACATTCGCCTTACCCGGACGGTATGTAATCACACAGTCGTAATCATTCAGAAGTTCAACCCAACGTCGTTGTCGCATGTTGAGTTCCTTCTGATCAAATATATGCTATAGACTCTTGTGATCAGTAATTATGGTACACTTGGTGCCATATAAGTAATGTCTCCAGATCTTCAATACGAATACCACTGCTCCCAGTTCTAGATCATGAGTAATGTAGTTCTTCTCATGAATCTTTAATTGCCTTGATGCATACGCAATAACTTTGTCTCGTTGCATTAACACACAACCAAGTCCCTGATGGGAGGCATCACAATATACTACGAAGTCACCGCAGCCTTCTAGGAGAGATAAGATTGGAGCATCACATAACTTTTGTTTCAATGTCTTGAAAGCGTCTTCTTGTTTCTGTTCCCAAATAAATGGCTCGATTTTCTGAGTTAACTTGGTGAGAGTCAAAGCTATCTTAGAAAAGTTTGAGATAAACCTTCTATAATAACCCGCTAATCCCATAAAAGACCGTATCTCCGTCGGTGTCTTCGGAGTATCCTAGTTCTTTATTGCCTCGATCTTGGCAGGGTCTACATGTATTCCTTCACTGTTGACTACGTGACCTAAAAACTGAACTTCTCTAAGCCAAAATCCACACTTAGAGAATTTAGCATAGAGTTGCTCTTTCTTCAACAGCTCCAAGATCTTCTTGAGATGTTGCTCGTGTTCTGCTTTGCTCTTGGAATAAATCAGTATGTCATCAATAAAGACAATGACAAACAGATCCAGATACGGCTTGCACACTCGATTCATGAGGTCCATGAAAACCACAGGTGCATTTGTCAATCCGAAAGGCATCACCATAAACTCGTAATGCCCATATCTGTTAATCCTTTTCTCCAAAGTTGGTACCATATTCGGAACCAATGCTACCAATTCATGATAGCGAGTAGTATATCCCATGTGATAAGCTCCTTTCATCACATGGTTTGACAGTTCAGTCTCCATTCTCTGTAGTTTGTTCTTGGGACAGAACTCATTCCTTAATAGAGTCTTGGAAGTCTTCCCATGGCATTGCCATTGCTTCTCCCCTTCCTCTGGCTTGGATATGTGAATTCCACCAAATTAAAGCTCGCTTGCTGAATGATCCCACAGAGTAACAAACCTTGTGATGCTCTGGACAACTGCTAATGTCCAGAGTAGTTTCCATCTTCTCAATCCATTGGATTAACCCAACGGCTCCCTCAGCACCGCTGAAACTAGGCGGCATAAATCCTACAAATGACTTGTAGGAGTAATGAGATGCACTGCCAGTATTCCCACTGGCCTCTCCTGATGAGTTCCTTGAATTGTTGTTGTCGTTCCGAATACGGTTGATCATATCTGGTATCACCTCTTTCAGCTGATTAGTCAGCTGGCTGCTCAGTAGGGTTGCCAAAGAAACAGTAGCAGGATCCAGGTTCTGAGTCGCGTTCAGGTCAGGAGGTGGAGTGTGTGGGGGAGGAGGAAGAGGTAGAGGAGGTGGTGGCGGTGGTGGTGAAATCAATAGAGGAGGTGGTCTTCTCGGGGACATTCTGATCACAACCAATAGAATATCAGTTAGTGCAATGATCGAATGCAGAAGACACAATGCAAGTAATTTCTTAAGTCCTGTGTTCTCTACATGAAGGGTCCCTAGGTTATAGTCTAGGCCAAACCGTTTAAATAATTGACCTATATTTCTCTATAACCATGGCTCTGATACCAATCTGTCACACCCGGATCGTGTGTCCCGTCGGACAGAAAGGTCCCGGGGCGCGATATCGGGAATGATAATCGTGATGATCAGATTGTTTACGGTGCACATGATATATAATGAGAAAATTCTATATAAAATAGAATTACAAAGTTAAATTACATCAGTTCTGTTTATAATTTAACAATGTAAATCTATCATCAACATCATAATCCATCTATCTTGTATCCGCACAAGATATACAAAATAATTTGTATAATGATGTCCAAAATATGCACGCTTCAAAAATACTAGGTCCTCTAACTGGCATCCTAGTCCAAAAGCATAACTTCTTAGTTAGACCTGTTCGTCACCTGAGAAGTCACGCAAAAAGATCAAGTCAACAAATGGTTGGTGAGTTCATATAGTTTTATTTGAAAATGAATTTGAATGAACCAGTCCAAATGACAACCTTAACCTCATTAACAACCACCAATACTATCCGGTCAAATATGCTTATATATAGGGCATAATTAGGGGAACAAGCCCCGGCCGACATCCCATCACATACCGAACCACATAGTATATTGTTGTTAATGATAACTAAGCGTTTCATCCAATACCTTTGATTACCCGAAATGACAGCCTTGACCTCACTAAAAACCACCTATACTATCCGGTCAAATATGCTTATGTATAGGGCATACGTAGGGGAACAAGCCCCAGCCGACATCCCACCGCATATCGAACCACATAATATATTATTGGTAATGATAACAAAGTGTTTCATTCCATACACTGAATCACATACTTGAATCGTCTGAAATTAGTTACTTTTGAACACCCAAAATGACAACCTTAACCTCACTAACAACCACCTATACTATCCAGTCAAATATGCTTATATATAGGGCATACGTAGGGGAACAGGCCCCAGCCGACATCCCACCACATACCGGACCGCATAGTACATTGTTATTAATGATAATTAAGCGTTTCATTCCACAACATTGACATTAGTTCTTTAGTTCTTAGTTCTTGTAGTTCCACAAAATAGAATTTCTATTGATTCCTTAAGTTCATCGCCCAATCATGATCAAACAGAGCATTTGTATAAACATTACAACAGATGCTTAAATAAATAAATAAACATTTAACAAAATCTAAGACCTAACGATTGGGCCTTGGTCAACTCGAGTAGACTAGTCTAGCAATCAAGGTTCTTAGTAGTAAAGGAGATCCGTAAACCTCATCAAACATGATACCTATATGCAATCAGTCTAGCTAGGACATCTTTTGACATATAGGTTTTTATAGTTCTTTAGATCGTCCGTGGCTCGTATAGTTCTTTAGTTCTTTGGCACATGTTATCTTTGAGTATTTCCCAGATGTTCCTCAAAACTGGTTAGGGAATGCTGTAAATATCATCAAACATGCGTCTCATATTCGATCAGTCTAGCTAGGACATCTTTCAAACCTGAGATTGGCACATGCTAGCTTTGATATTTCCCAGACAGACCCTTGTAAATAGTTCTTTGTTCATAGTTCTTTGAAATAGATCGTTAGTTCTTTGACAACACACCACCGAAATTAGTACTTTGATTTGACCGTTAGTTCTTTGAAATTAGATCTTTGAAAATATTTCTTTGTTTTGGATCTTTAGTTCTTTGAAAATAGTTCTTTGTTTTAGATCTTTAGTTCTTTGAAAATAGTTCTTTGTTTTAGATCTTTAGTTTTTTGAAAATAGATCTTGAAAAATAGTTCTTTGACTTTAAAATTGTTGGCTATTAATGATGAATAGCTAACTCATTCTCAAATTTCTGAAATTAGTTTACCTAGATAAGATCTAGGATAACCATTTTACATATAAAACATATATTAGGTAAAAGCATTTAGGTAAATATAATCCAAAGAAAATAATTTACGTATGCTTCTCAGCCCCGCGTTTGTAAAACAAAAATGTTTAGAAAAGGGGCTATGAACTCACCTTTGCTGCAATGCAAATGAACCTAGCAAGTAATACGCGCTCTTGTTCTTTGTAGACTATGTAACTTCAACACAGCAGCCCCAAAAATCAGCTCGTTTGAGGTCGTTTCTGGTCCGATTTCGAAGATTCCAAGCTCTATTTCTTCATCTCTTCACGATGTGAATAGTAGAAAACCCATTTCTGCAGAAACTTCTTTCGAAACCTGCGAACAAATCAGTCTGTTTCAGCTCCGATCGTTCGTACTACTTTGTTCCTCTCGTTCCCACGATTGTTTTGACTACTAGAACGTCGAATTTGGTGGAGAAATGAGGGAGATATGGTGGTTTGAAGTTGAGGTGGTATGGGGTGACGAGAAAAACGGGAATCTTGGGGAAGAAGGGTTCTTGAGCTGCAATTTGTGAATGAATAGGGGGAAAAAGTGGGTTTTTATACCCCGGGTGTTTACCCGCGTGTTCGGTCTCACTCGGTTTCGGTTTCGGTTTCGCGCGTCTTTTCCAGAACTTCGCGAAATGAAACGTAACGTTGTAAAATTAGAAATTTTCAATGCATTTTAAGGTTGTAATTCCTAATAGTATTCTAAATATATTTCTATCACTTTTAAAATTTCGAAACGTTTATTTTTATTTGTTTCACCGGTTCGTATCGTTTTCGCGAGTATTCGTACGGATCATCACTCGAACGAACACGACGACAACTTTACTTTCCGATATGGTTTTCTAATAATTGCACATCGTTCAGAACGTTAAACTTTCAGATTTATTTGTGCGAATCGTCACTCACACGATTACTCCGTAAATTTAATATTCACATAACGACTTCCGTTATTGTTTTGTTCTGTACAACCTCACATACGTTTATACATTATAAAGTCCTAACTAGCATTTACATAACAATTTGTATTGTCAGACATGATTCTGATTGTTAAACCATGGATTCACTATACGTTTTCTGAAATAAATGCGTAATAGATTCATATTGAACATCAATTGAAGATAATACACATGTAATACACATAGTTCGGACCTGATCTACTGTACGCGTTACTGTTCTGACCACGGTTTGAACGCTAATGTTACATCAATAGACTTATGTGATGTTTTATGTTGCTTTCCCTTTAAGCAAGATTCACATTGTCCTTCAAAGTGAAATTCTTTGGAAGGCAATCCTCTAACTAAAGAAATGGTAGAAAGCTTATGAAGAGTTTGGTGGTTAAGATGACTGAATCTTCTGTGCCAAAGAGCAGTTTTAGAAGATGATGCTTTGGCTATCAAACAAGTAGGAGAAGATGTTTGAGAATCAGTGGTCATGTCTACAACGTAAACATTTCCACTTCTTTTCGCCGTTAGCAAGGTGTGTTGATCAATTAAGATCTTTATTTTTGAATTTAATCTAGGAGTGAGAATTTTGCAGCTGTCCTTGGTGAAAAATGAACTAAAGTTCTTGTCAGCTAGTTGAGAAACGCTCAAGAGATTAAACTTGAGGTTTTCAACTAAGCTTACATCTTTGAAGTGCAGTTTTCCACTCAGGACAGAACCAGACCCTACTATCCAACCATTTGCATTATTTCCAAAGGAAACAGATCCTCCATTCTTTAAAATGAAGTTATTTAACATGGATCTGCATCCTGTCATGTGCCTAGAGCCTCCACTGTCCACATACCATATATAATTTTGGTTTGAAGAAGGTCTCTGCACATGTGGATCAAATGCAATAAGTTAGATATGGGTCATATTTTATTTTAGAAGAAATAGGAGATGCTTATTTGTTTTGATGAGTGTTATTCATCAATTTTTGAATCATTTGTATCAGTTTTTGCTGATTTTGATGCAAAATATTGATTTGTGAATCCCTGGAAGAAGGGTTCACATTAGCAGGAGAATAGGTAGCAGGAGTCACCAAGGGATAAGAAGGTGGTATTCCAAGAATGGATGGTCCGGGAGAAGCAGATAGAGGTGAAGACAAGCGAAGAGATGGATGGGTGTTAGATCTTATTGAACCGTTAGCAAAAGATCTATTGGCCTTCTTTGATTTCTTCTTCTTATTGGGGAGATTCCCTTTAGATGATGAAGTATGTTCAGCTTTCAATCTTTCAGCATTCAGTTTATCTCTAGCTTTCTCCAAAGGAGTTTTTGTCCAATAGTTTTCAGTAGTGTGATTGTACTTGAAACACTTTAGACAAGCAGGAGATAATGAAGAATAGTTAGGGATGAAAGGCTTATTCGCCTTCATTATTGGATAAGGTGGATGAGGATGAGAAGGAGGGAATCTGATATCAACCATGGGCCTCTTTCCTATTTCAAGGCAGGCTACAAGATTATCAGAGGTTTCAAGGAGAGTTGTACCTTCCGAACTTCAAGTAGAGCTCATGGTTGGACCAATCACAGTATGTTCAAAAGAATTATTGTTGTGATCACTTTCCAAGTGTGTTTCTTTCAGTTTTTCCACGTTTGTTTCAGTGGGATAAACAAACGTAGGAAACTGTCTAGGTTGGTACACTCTTGGAGGTGTGATCTTTATGGCTAGAATTTCATCAGTGAGAAAGGTAGGAGAGATAGGTTCAAGATCAGTCTATTTATTTCATTGTCAATCGGGGCATAGTCCTATGGAGGACTAGTGTGATTGTACCCGATTCCGAACTTGGGCCTTTCTGTGAACTTGCTTACTCAGAAGCATTTTGAATCCTTTGCAGGATTCAACCCACTTGTCACAGTTGACTATGGTTCTAGACAGTTCATCTCTACAGACTGCATATTTTTCATTTTGCAAATCAAATAGAGCTTGTAGGTTGGATTTTCAGTCTTTTATATAGAAATTTGACTGTCTTTATTTTTTATTAATTTTCTACTACAAATATTTTATTATCTAGCAGTTGCTCCAACTCCTGATTTTGTTGTTGAAGCAACATGTTGGATTTCTTTATTTTTGCAAAAGCCTCAATGCACGCATCGGTACATAGTTTTTCCAGAGTAGAAGAAGATACCTGCGCATCAGGAGTGTCTGCTACAGGTTGATCAGAAGGAGTAGAATCGTCACCAACAGCCATGAGAGCAAATTTTGTTGCTTCAGTGGTGATGAGGCATAGCCTACATCTTAAGGCAGGCTGCTCCAGTCTACGTACTCTTGGGTGAAAAGAGCCGGTTGACTAGAAGAAGAGGACTGGACAGCAGGGCCTGGTACATTTATTTGTGAAGGGGATGGTGCAACAATTTGAAGAGGGGCAGGAGTGAGTTGATACATGTTGTAACATCTGTGCCGGAACCGTCACCGGAACAGTAATTTACACAGTGAAGTGCACAGTAACTCAGGTACACGCTACGCGAGGCTATGTTAATACTATGTACACTGGAGGATTAACACTAAACCAATACGCGATTGTCTGGAATCTGATTTAAAACCTTAGGGTTTAATAATCAGAAACACATCAGACAACAATGAACAAGTAAACATATGTGGGATTTGATGTCAGGTTGTATAAACGTATGCGAGGATAAACAGAACAAAACCATAACAGTTGTTGTTACAGAATATTAAACAGACGAATTATTCGTATAGGTGACGATCTGTACGAATAAATCGGAAGGTTTAATGATCTGAAATGATGACTGTAAAGTAGAAACAAGATCAGAAAGTGAAACGTACGATCGTGTTCGTACAGTTAGCGCTCTGTACGAAGACGCGCGTAAGTGACGTTTTCTGACGAAACGAAGAACGAATCGAACGATAATAAAGTTAAGGAAATAAAATATTTCCTGTTTTACAATTTTGAAACTCATCATAAATAAACCAAAACAAAACTATTTTAATTTCAAGCGCGTAAAACAAAATACGCGAAAAATCAAGGAATCGCGTTAAAAATAATAAATTTCGTTAAAATATTTAAGAATAATAGTATTTAACATATTTCTATTAATAATTACCCACCAAATGCTTAAAATAAATTCTTTTAATTTATTTACGTAAAAAGACGCGTGAATTTCCGGATACGCAACCGAATTACGAACCGAGCAACCAAAATGAACCCGAACACCCCGTGGAGTATAAAAACTTTAAAATGAAAGTTTTCTTTCATTTTCCATCTCTCCCACCTCTCTCTTTCACCCATTCCCGGCCACCATCACACCACCACCAAAAACCACCTTCTCTCCTCCATATCTTGGTCATTTCTCAACGAAAATGGGTGTTCTTGGTGTCCACGCGTAGCCCTCGACATCCTCTACATGAAAGTACAGCAGATCTAAGCCAAAACACACTAAAAACCCAGGTAAATGGCTGTGAAAGCTTCGAAAAATTAGGGTTTTATACCCTTTTGGGTGAGCCGCCACCCCACCCGGCTAGGGACTAGCTTCCCGAACCCTTCACCCTTGAGAGCCCCTTCGTGCACACCACAACCATGTGATGTCACTCTATCACGCCCCACGACCGACTGAGCACCACCGGCCGACCCAGGCTGCCGAATGACTATGGGCGAATGACCAGCCCTCCTACATCCGAAGGGCTTCATTCGGTGATGCCTCATTCGACTGCCATCTCAACTCCATTCGTCTTTACCCCATTCGACAACTCACCCACATTCGGACAAGCTTCATTCGCCACTCTTTCATTAGCCAGTTAAGCACATTCGGCCGGAGGCCACTCATTCGACCTCCATTCGTCGGGTGACCATGCATCCTCATTAGGCCGTTTATTCGACAACATAAACATCCTCCCTTTCAACTGTATACTTTCACTAGTCCAACTTCACAAACATTCTGTCCAAGGAACCCTAGTCGACCAACCAACTCTATGGAAGAAGGAAACATCTGCTTAGCAACCTTTTGAGACCCAAAAACCTGAGACCTAATCTAGGGCCCAACAAGAAACAAATGGCCCAGTAAATTCTTAGACCCACTATTAAACCAGGCCCAGAAACCCTTTGATTCGACCCATACCAACCCAGACTCGACAGAAGTTTCCTTGGCCCAACATCAGTTCTTCTGGCCCACTGTAGTTTAGGCCCAAAGAGTGTGGCCTAAAGACTAACTCACTGCTTAAGTCCTTGATTTGGGCCCACCTCTACTGTTTAGGCCCACTGACCATTTCGGCCCAATGTAATGAATTGGCCCACCCTTTTGGGTTGTTCTCGGTTCAACTGAACAGGCCCATTGTGATGGCCCATTTAGGTTTCAAGACCAACTACATTTGGTTGTCCAGGCCCAATAGCAATAAACAGGCCACATTGGGTTCTAATTAACTTGGTAACATGGAACATATTCAAAGAGCTTCTTTGGCCCAAAAGACTTAACCAAAGATCCCTAATTGGCCATCTCTTTTTGTTAAGGCCCACCAGGAGGCCCAAATGAAATCCAGTGGGCCCACCTTGACCCTTCAGGCCCAATACTCCTAAACTTGATCCAGTTACTCTTAGAAGGCCCAACGTGAAGTGAATGGCTCAAGGCCCACTACTTATGACTCAAGGCCTACTACCTTTGGTCCAAGGCCACCATTTTGGCCAAAAGCCCAATTTCAAGGCCCACATTGAATTCAGCTATTCTAGCCCAGGCCCAACTTGGCCCATGAGTTCTTTTGGCAAAGGCCCGGGACAAAATCCATGGGGCCCATCAAAATCCACCCGAGGCCCACAACAAGGCCCATTTGAGGTCCTTGTCTTCACTTTTGGGGCCATGTTGTCATTAACTTGGTCACCAACATGTTTCTGACCCATTCTTGATTCCAACAGCCCTATATGACTCTAGGCCTAGCAAATATTGCCTAGGCCCACCTTGGGCCCAATTAAATCCTTAGAGGCCCAAAACGAGGCCCAAAAGGCCACTTGAACTCTATTTTTGTAATCTTTGGCAAGGCCTTCATGATTCAACCCCTAGTATCATTGGCCCAACTCAAATTGTTGGCCCACATGACTAAAGAACTATTATAACTCTTGATTCAACACTAATAAGTATGATAAACAAGGGATTACTACCAAAACGACAACTTTTGCAACAAAGTCTTGTAATTTATAACTTGACTTCATGAAACTACAAATGGGCTTTAAACACAAGCTAGACAAGACAAGAATAAATCAAAGAAAGTCTATGGATTACAAGAATCAATAACAAATAAGATGGGCCAATAAAGACCGAAGACTTTGAGTGTTGGCCAAAGCTTATGGCTAACACATACATACACACATAATCCCTATAATTCATACTAATGAGTTATAAACATCGTGAAATCAATACAGGATCGTGAAAATACACTCAAGCACAATCAAGAGCGCGTACATTTTGTTTAGGCTAAGTCAAACCTCAACAACTACAAGGTGAGTTCATTGTCCCTTTTCAAACATATTTGTTTTACCTCGGGACTGAGAAGCATGTTAAACATTTTAATTAAACAATGAAATGTTTTAAATGAATGCTTTCACACTTATTCTTGGTGCTTATACTGTATGCTTGACATTTATGTCTCCTTGTGTATACTTAACTCTATGGTTGATATCTATGCTACGAAACTTTAGGCTTAACATTACACTGGATAAGTGTACTGTAAACTATGTTCTTAAACTATAGACTAAAGTCTAATGGACTATGCCAGAGACTACGTGCTTGAACTATACGATTATGCTATACACTTTATTCTCAAACTTTAGACTAAATGCATATGCTAGAGGCTAGATTCTTAATCTATACTCTTGATGTTATGCTAAACACGTGAGACTTAGACAACATACTCAATGCTAAGGCGTTGTAACATTCATGCTAAATGCTAACACTTGTTACACTCGTTTCGAAAACTAATACTATAAACACTTATTCTAAACCCTAACATTGTATATCAATATTTTAAGGGTTAATGTCTTACACTTTTAATCTAAGAGCCAACTCAGTTTGTCATTTATACTTAATTGCTTAAACTTAAATTGGGAAACTTAACTCACAAGGACTCATATGCTTAGAATACTTTAAACACTTAAATGCTTGAAATACTAAAAGGCTCGAACAGTTGAAGACTCGATACTCATAAATACTTACCATACTAGGAATGTTTGAAACAAATGTTTTAAACTTAGCAAAATGCTATTTGATTATGCCAAGTGCTAAAGGCATAAGACACAACTAAAACTAAATGCTATAGATTATGCCAAGTGCTGAAGGCATAAGACACAATTCAAACTCAATACTATTTGATTATGCCAAATGCTAAAGGCATAAGCTACTTGTTAATACTAAATCTATGTGTTAATACCAAGTGCTAAGGGTATGTGCTATTGGATGATACTAGTGTGAATGCTTGATATACTTGGGAAATCTCAGACAACAACTGATTGACCGCCGCGTCTTGACATTGGTCAAGCCCTACTAGTCATCAGTAAAACTATGTGGATGCGTTAAACTTGTATGCTAAAACTATGGGACATTGTAGGACAGACTGTTGACCGCCGCGTGTTGACTTAGGTGTCAACCCCTTCTAGTCATCAGTGCTCCTCTTTGTCGTACATCGTAAGACAGACTGTTGACCGCCGCGTGTTGACCTAGGTGTCAACCCCTTCTAGTCATCAGTGCTCTTCGGTGTTAAAATCATGTAAGATAGACTGTTTGACCGACGCGCCTTGACAGTGGTCGAGCCCTACTAGTCATTCAGTGATCTTCTTGATTTAATCATTAGGACCGTTATGGATGGATGCTAAATTCCCTAGGGTATTAAGCTGTCCATAATGGTGCCTCTCAAACTTGAAGCTCATATACTACTTTGTGCAGGTGGAATGTTAGGTAAGACGCCTAATTATCATTAACAGCAATGTCCTATGCGACTTAGTATGTGGTGGGATAGCGTCTGGGCTTGACCCTTTCAGGATTCCCTATATATAAGCATACCGAGTTGGATGATACAGGTGGTGTTAACGAGATTAGGGTTGTTACCTAGGGGATACTAGAATGCTTTTGGGGGACTTTCGTAAACTACTAAACGAAATGCTGGTTAAACTCGCGTTGAAACTAATACATACTGATAACATAGACTTGGAAACTTGAATCAATAAACAAAAAGCTATTTTTCACATAATAAAACTACATGAACTCACCAACCATTGTGTTGACCTTGTTTTCTTACATGCTTTCTCAGGTGACGCACAGGTATAAGCTAAGACCCAGGATTTTGCATGCTAGGTAGCCCAACTAGAGGACCCAGCAGACTTTTGAAGAGCACATCTTTTGTATCTAATACGAATCCATTTTGATATCTTGTACAGATACAAGATAGAAACATTTGATTCTTTTGAATAGGTTTACTTGGTTAAATTATCAAACATCAACATTGTAATTTAACTTTGTAATCCTATCTTAATGCCTTATTGTGCTTTAGATATTCTTAACATTGATGCTATGTAAACAATCTGATCAACCCGATTATCACTCACGATATCGCACTCCGGGAACCTTCCGCCCGACGGGACAATCGATCCTATCCCGCCGGCTCGGGGTGTGACAGATTGGTATCAGAGCTCAAGGTTATTGAGAATAATAGGTCATTACTTAAACGGTTTGGCCTAGACTATAACTTAGGGACCCTCATATAGAGAACTTAAGACTTAAGCTTGCATTATGTTTTCTGCATTCGATCACTGCACTAACCAAATTCTTTTGGTTATGATCAGAATGCCGCCAAGAAAACAGCCTACTATTCAGACTTCTGCACCACACTCTTCTACACCCTCACCTGCAGATTCACCACCGCCACCTCCTCCTCCTCCACACTCCCCACCGCCAGGCTCAAACACTGTTCAGATGATAGATCCTGCTACCATCGCTTTGGCGACACTGCTGAGTACCCAACTGACAAGCCAACTGAAAGATGTCATCCCAGAAATGATAAATCGGATTCAAGGTCATGGCAACACCTCTGGCCATACTACAGGAGAGGCTAGTGGAAACACTAGTCATACTTCTGACTGCTCCTACAAATCCTTTGTAGGATGCAACCCACCAAGCTTTACCGGTGCTGAAGGAGCTGTTGGACTGATCCAATGGCTAGAGAAAATGGAGAATACACTGGACATAAGTGGTTGTCCGGAACACCACAAAGTTCGCTATGCAGCGGGATCATTTAGCAAGCGAGCATTGACATGGTGGAATGCTCAGATTAGAGCAAAGGGGAGAGATGAAACAATGGCGATGCCCTGGGCAGAGTTCAAACTCCTACTGAGGAATGAGTTCTGTCCGAAACATGAACTGCAGCAATTAGAGGTTGAACTCTCGAACCATGTGATGAAGGGAGCCGATCATATGACTTTTACCAACCGCTATCATGAACTGGTAGCCCTGGTGCCAGAGATGGTGCCAACATTGGAAAAGTTGATTGATCGATATGTAGCAGGATTACCTTCCTGTATTCAAAGCATTGTATTGGCTTCATATCCTGCTACACTGGAGTCAGCTATCTCCCTCTCAGCCAAGCTTACCAAAGTAATGGTGAAATCAGGAGAGTTGAAAGACGACTCGGGCAAGACTAAAGAGGAACAACCGAAGAAGAAACAAAAGGTCACTCGAGACTACGCGACACCCGTGACTCTTCATCAAGTTGCTACAGTGCCTGCTAAAGCTATACGCAAACCCTACTCAGGCGTACATCCTCAATGTGCACAATGTCAGTTTCATCATGCTGCCACAATGCCGTGTAGGCAGTGTACCAACTGTGGCCGAAAAGGTCATCTGGTACAACACTGCCGAACCACACCGGCACCGGTCATAAACAACGCCGCCATGGCAATGCCACCACCACAAAACCCTGGCAATTACAACAATAACAATCGGGGATGCTATAACTGTGGAGAACTAGGTCATTTCTCCAGAGACTGCCCGAAGAAGGCACAACAAGGAGCTCAAGTGCCTCGTGGGAGAGCATATATGATTGGAGCCGCTGCAGCACGCCAAGACCCGGAGACGGGTACTGGTATGTAGTATCTCCTTACTCACAAGATTTTATTTCATTTTGATACTAGTATGAATAAGAAATTTATCTTATTCTTATTAGTATAAACACATGAGTATTCCATGGAACTTAGAAATCCTTTTATTGTGATACAAACAATGAAAGAGTGCATAGTTAATACACATAACATACGAAGGAGACAGTAGCTAACACTAAGGTTGTGAAACAATTGATGCACAAAGCATCAACTAGTTTGAGCAATAAGGTGTTGGAATCATACGTAGACTTAGTAAGCTGTAACAGTAAGACACTGATGCACAATAAGATTAGCTAAACTTTGAGGTCATACATAAGAATCCCAAACACAACCCAGATTTGACTTGGGAGTGTAGGGACAACACACGAAACAAAGTCTTTCCATCTGTCTACAAAGAAAGCCGTTCCGATAATAACTTTTAAATTTCTGGACGAAATTTCTTTAACAAGGGGAGACTGTAACATCTGTGCCGGAACCGTCACCGGAACAGTAATTTACACAGTGAAGTGCACAGTAACTCAGGTACACGCTACGCGAGGCTATGTTAATACTATGTACACTGGAGGATTAACACTAAACCAATACGCGATTGTCTGGAATCTGATTTAAAACCTTAGGGTTTAATAATCAGAAACACATCAGACAACAATGAACAAGTAAACATATGTGGGATTTGATGTCAGGTTGTATAAACGTATGCGAGGATAAACAGAACAAAACCATAACAGTTGTTGTTACAGAATATTAAACAGACGAATTATTCGTATAGGTGACGATCTGTACGAATAAATCGGAAGGTTTAATGATCTGAAATGATGACTGTAAAGTAGAAACAAGATCAGAAAGTGAAACGTACGATCGTGTTCGTACAGTTAGCGCTCTGTACGAAGACGCGCGTAAGTGACGTTTTCTGACGAAACGAAGAACGAATCGAACGATAATAAAGTTAAGGAAATAAAATATTTCCTGTTTTACAATTTTGAAACTCATCATAAATAAACCAAAACAAAACTATTTTAATTTCAAGCGCGTAAAACAAAATACGCGAAAAATCAAGGAATCGCGTTAAAAATAATAAATTTCGTTAAAATATTTAAGAATAATAGTATTTAACATATTTCTATTAATAATTACCCACCAAATGCTTAAAATAAATTCTTTTAATTTATTTACGTAAAAAGACGCGTGAATTTCCGGATACGCAACCGAATTACGAACCGAGCAACCAAAATGAACCCGAACACCCCGTGGAGTATAAAAACTTTAAAATGAAAGTTTTCTTTCATTTTCCATCTCTCCCACCTCTCTCTTTCACCCATTCCCGGCCACCATCACACCACCACCAAAAACCACCTTCTCTCCTCCATATCTTGGTCATTTCTCAACGAAAATGGGTGTTCTTGGTGTCCACGCGTAGCCCTCGACATCCTCTACATGAAAGTACAGCAGATCTAAGCCAAAACACACTAAAAACCCAGGTAAATGGCTGTGAAAGCTTCGAAAAATTAGGGTTTTATACCCTTTTGGGTGAGCCGCCACCCCACCCGGCTAGGGACTAGCTTCCCGAACCCTTCACCCTTGAGAGCCCCTTCGTGCACACCACAACCATGTGATGTCACTCTATCACGCCCCACGACCGACTGAGCACCACCGGCCGACCCAGGCTGCCGAATGACTATGGGCGAATGACCAGCCCTCCTACATCCGAAGGGCTTCATTCGGTGATGCCTCATTCGACTGCCATCTCAACTCCATTCGTCTTTACCCCATTCGACAACTCACCCACATTCGGACAAGCTTCATTCGCCACTCTTTCATTAGCCAGTTAAGCACATTCGGCCGGAGGCCACTCATTCGACCTCCATTCGTCGGGTGACCATGCATCCTCATTAGGCCGTTTATTCGACAACATAAACATCCTCCCTTTCAACTGTATACTTTCACTAGTCCAACTTCACAAACATTCTGTCCAAGGAACCCTAGTCGACCAACCAACTCTATGGAAGAAGGAAACATCTGCTTAGCAACCTTTTGAGACCCAAAAACCTGAGACCTAATCTAGGGCCCAACAAGAAACAAATGGCCCAGTAAATTCTTAGACCCACTATTAAACCAGGCCCAGAAACCCTTTGATTCGACCCATACCAACCCAGACTCGACAGAAGTTTCCTTGGCCCAACATCAGTTCTTCTGGCCCACTGTAGTTTAGGCCCAAAGAGTGTGGCCTAAAGACTAACTCACTGCTTAAGTCCTTGATTTGGGCCCACCTCTACTGTTTAGGCCCACTGACCATTTCGGCCCAATGTAATGAATTGGCCCACCCTTTTGGGTTGTTCTCGGTTCAACTGAACAGGCCCATTGTGATGGCCCATTTAGGTTTCAAGACCAACTACATTTGGTTGTCCAGGCCCAATAGCAATAAACAGGCCACATTGGGTTCTAATTAACTTGGTAACATGGAACATATTCAAAGAGCTTCTTTGGCCCAAAAGACTTAACCAAAGATCCCTAATTGGCCATCTCTTTTTGTTAAGGCCCACCAGGAGGCCCAAATGAAATCCAGTGGGCCCACCTTGACCCTTCAGGCCCAATACTCCTAAACTTGATCCAGTTACTCTTAGAAGGCCCAACGTGAAGTGAATGGCTCAAGGCCCACTACTTATGACTCAAGGCCTACTACCTTTGGTCCAAGGCCACCATTTTGGCCAAAAGCCCAATTTCAAGGCCCACATTGAATTCAGCTATTCTAGCCCAGGCCCAACTTGGCCCATGAGTTCTTTTGGCAAAGGCCCGGGACAAAATCCATGGGGCCCATCAAAATCCACCCGAGGCCCACAACAAGGCCCATTTGAGGTCCTTGTCTTCACTTTTGGGGCCATGTTGTCATTAACTTGGTCACCAACATGTTTCTGACCCATTCTTGATTCCAACAGCCCTATATGACTCTAGGCCTAGCAAATATTGCCTAGGCCCACCTTGGGCCCAATTAAATCCTTAGAGGCCCAAAACGAGGCCCAAAAGGCCACTTGAACTCTATTTTTGTAATCTTTGGCAAGGCCTTCATGATTCAACCCCTAGTATCATTGGCCCAACTCAAATTGTTGGCCCACATGACTAAAGAACTATTATAACTCTTGATTCAACACTAATAAGTATGATAAACAAGGGATTACTACCAAAACGACAACTTTTGCAACAAAGTCTTGTAATTTATAACTTGACTTCATGAAACTACAAATGGGCTTTAAACACAAGCTAGACAAGACAAGAATAAATCAAAGAAAGTCTATGGATTACAAGAATCAATAACAAATAAGATGGGCCAATAAAGACCGAAGACTTTGAGTGTTGGCCAAAGCTTATGGCTAACACATACATACACACATAATCCCTATAATTCATACTAATGAGTTATAAACATCGTGAAATCAATACAGGATCGTGAAAATACACTCAAGCACAATCAAGAGCGCGTACATTTTGTTTAGGCTAAGTCAAACCTCAACAACTACAAGGTGAGTTCATTGTCCCTTTTCAAACATATTTGTTTTACCTCGGGACTGAGAAGCATGTTAAACATTTTAATTAAACAATGAAATGTTTTAAATGAATGCTTTCACACTTATTCTTGGTGCTTATACTGTATGCTTGACATTTATGTCTCCTTGTGTATACTTAACTCTATGGTTGATATCTATGCTACGAAACTTTAGGCTTAACATTACACTGGATAAGTGTACTGTAAACTATGTTCTTAAACTATAGACTAAAGTCTAATGGACTATGCCAGAGACTACGTGCTTGAACTATACGATTATGCTATACACTTTATTCTCAAACTTTAGACTAAATGCATATGCTAGAGGCTAGATTCTTAATCTATACTCTTGATGTTATGCTAAACACGTGAGACTTAGACAACATACTCAATGCTAAGGCGTTGTAACATTCATGCTAAATGCTAACACTTGTTACACTCGTTTCGAAAACTAATACTATAAACACTTATTCTAAACCCTAACATTGTATATCAATATTTTAAGGGTTAATGTCTTACACTTTTAATCTAAGAGCCAACTCAGTTTGTCATTTATACTTAATTGCTTAAACTTAAATTGGGAAACTTAACTCACAAGGACTCATATGCTTAGAATACTTTAAACACTTAAATGCTTGAAATACTAAAAGGCTCGAACAGTTGAAGACTCGATACTCATAAATACTTACCATACTAGGAATGTTTGAAACAAATGTTTTAAACTTAGCAAAATGCTATTTGATTATGCCAAGTGCTAAAGGCATAAGACACAACTAAAACTAAATGCTATAGATTATGCCAAGTGCTGAAGGCATAAGACACAATTCAAACTCAATACTATTTGATTATGCCAAGTGCTAAAGGCATAAGCTACTTGTTAATACTAAATCTATGTGTTAATACCAAGTGCTAAGGGTATGTGCTATTGGATGATACTAGTGTGAATGCTTGATATACTTGGGAAATCTCAGACAACAACTGATTGACCGCCGCGTCTTGACATTGGTCAAGCCCTACTAGTCATCAGTAAAACTATGTGGATGCGTTAAACTTGTATGCTAAAACTATGGGACATTGTAGGACAGACTGTTGACCGCCGCGTGTTGACTTAGGTGTCAACCCCTTCTAGTCATCAGTGCTCCTCTTTGTCGTACATCGTAAGACAGACTGTTGACCGCCGCGTGTTGACCTAGGTGTCAACCCCTTCTAGTCATCAGTGCTCTTCGGTGTTAAAATCATGTAAGATAGACTGTTTGACCGACGCGCCTTGACAGTGGTCGAGCCCTACTAGTCATTCAGTGATCTTCTTGATTTAATCATTAGGACCGTTATGGATGGATGCTAAATTCCCTAGGGTATTAAGCTGTCCATAATGGTGCCTCTCAAACTTGATGCTCATATACTACTTTGTGCAGGTGGAATGTTAGGTAAGACGCCTAATTATCATTAACAGCAATGTCCTATGCGACTTAGTATGTGGTGGGATAGCGTCTGGGCTTGACCCTTTCAGGATTCCCTATATATAAGCATACCGAGTTGGATGATACAGGTGGTGTTAACGAGATTAGGGTTGTTACCTAGGGGATACTAGAATGCTTTTGGGGGACTTTCGTAAACTACTAAACGAAATGCTGGTTAAACTCGCGTTGAAACTAATACATACTGATAACATAGACTTGGAAACTTGAATCAATAAACAAAAAGCTATTTTTCACATAATAAAACTACATGAACTCACCAACCATTGTGTTGACCTTGTTTTCTTACATGCTTTCTCAGGTGACGCACAGGTATAAGCTAAGACCCAGGATTTTGCATGCTAGGTAGCCCAACTAGAGGACCCAGCAGACTTTTGAAGAGCACATCTTTTGTATCTAATACGAATCCATTTTGATATCTTGTACAGATACAAGATAGAAACATTTGATTCTTTTGAATAGGTTTACTTGGTTAAATTATCAAACATCAACATTGTAATTTAACTTTGTAATCCTATCTTAATGCCTTATTGTGCTTTAGATATTCTTAACATTGATGCTATGTAAACAATCTGATCAACCCGATTATCACTCACGATATCGCACTCCGGGAACCTTCCGCCCGACGGGACAATCGATCCTATCCCGCCGGCTCGGGGTGTGACACATGTTACCATTGGCAGCTTCTACAAATTATACATTGGTAGAAGGAGAGGTTTGTACAATGTGTGCTGACTCCTTAGAGTTGTTATGCCTTCTAAAAGGTGAGGAAGAAGAAGAAGAAGAAGAAGAAGAAGAAGAAGAAAAAGTTGCTGAAGAAGTATGTGAGTGTATGTTTGGGAAGGTCACATACGGTGAAGAGTTAGAGTTGGGAGCATTTTTGTATTCCCTGGCAAAATGTCCAGTGCCATGACATCTACAGCATTGGACCTTAGCCTTATTTAGGCCAAACCTGGTTTTCCCATGAATACCAGGAAATTTTCTTCCTGTTCTCTTGTAGAACTTATTCCTTCTTATGCATAAGAGGGCTAGTTGATGAAGAATGTCCATAAGTTCCAAGTCATCACTTGGAACCTGATGGAGATCATCCATGCTGAAGCACATATGATAAGAAATAGGAGAATGGTCATCACAAGAAGAAGAAGAGGTGATGCCAGTAGTTATGTCTATGTATTCATCATAACCCTGATCATTTGTCTCAGAGTTATGACTGAGAAGAGTTGTGTTCCCTTGAACGTACTCTTTTGTTTATGGTCAATCTCTCACTTAAAGGTGAGCAACTTACCATGGAGTTGGGTAAGTGAGAGTTTGCCGAAGTCTGGAGAAGATCTCATGACAATGGAATAAGTTTCCCATTTATCAGGCAGAGATCTAAAGAAGCGATTTAGAACAGAGACAGGGGGTACACTTGACCAGCTAATTTTAGTTCACTTAAGAGAGAAGTGAACCGTTCAAACTGCTGAGTTAGTGAATCATTATTTAATTGGCAGAATGTCTTGTATTGTTGAGCTAATATCTCACTTGTATTAGCCATAACATCTTCAGTACCACCGAATTGCTCTTTTATAGCATCCCACAAGTCTTTAGCAGACTGTGGTGAAGAAGACCAGAGTATATTTCATAAAGGAGGGCCATGGCCAATTGAGCATGTGCCTTGGTATCAAGCTCTAACTTCTGGTAGTCTTCTTCGGTGTAATTCCGAGGATCTTTAGGGACATGGTCTCCAGTCTCCGTGTCCAGGACCATTGCTTTATGAGGTCCGAACATGACAGACTTCCAACATCCTGTATGATTATTGGACAGGAAATGTAACATTCTTCTCTGCCAAATGTTGTATTGATGCCTAACCAATATTGGTGGCTTTGTGGCAGAACCGGTGTTATGGGGGTCTAAGGTGAATTTTTCTGCCATGTGTTCAAAAACAGTTATGAGTAAATCAACTAGTGATTAGTTCTCAAAGTAGTTTGTTAGAATGATTTTTCAACACAGTTTAGTTCAAAAACCAAACTCCTGCAGATTTAGAAAAAGTAAAAAGACAGATAAGACATAACACGGAAAACTAAACAACAATATATCAATGAGAGCTTTGAGTTTTAGTCTTGATGGTTAAACAAAGACTAAGGACAAGGCTCTGATACCAATTGTTGAGAACATAAACCTCAAGGAGAAGCTGTTTTACCAGGAACAAGGGCATTAGACACTTAGTCAAAGCTTTGGTATTAGTTCCCTCTAAATTTTTGCACAAGGCTATTTTCGTTGTTTAGTTTCTTGTTTAGAAAGAGGGAAGAGAACATATAGAAAGCACAAGGAATTTTGGGGGAAGTAATTCATTTTAATCAGAGAATGTTGGGACTTAAATACCCAACATTCTGATATACAAGACAAGAAATAATAAGACAAATAGCTACCACTGTTACAGACACTAAATCAACAGATTAGTACAAATACAAAGTCAACAATAATGGAAACAAGAGTCTTCAGGAGTCTTCAGGTCTTCTGAGGTTGAAGTAGTTGTACTGATGTTCAGTGGTTATTCTTTCAGAAGATGATCATCGGAAGCTGATTAAACAATCAGTTATTTTGGAATAGGAGATTGTCTTCTGGGTCATTTGATGCCTTCTGATGCAATGGATGTCTTCCGAAGGTGTCTTGATCAGGTAGTGTCTTCTGAGGTAGATAAGTTCAGCGGCAGTTCTTTTTGGCGAACCTTCCGCTGTTGATCTTCTGATGCTGTAGCAGTTCTTCAATCGGAAGAGAAGCATCCGCGGCTGGTCAATCCGCGATTTATTCATTTTTCTGGCTTCAGTGGTTTTGCTCATCAGTCCTTATTTTCCAACAAACGTTACTGGTTAGTTAAACACGAACGAGGCGTTATTGGTTAGTACTAATGGGTCTGACAAAACCCCGCTCAACGACAACTCTGACTGGCGGTCAGGACTAGCATAATATCGACCCATGCCATAATTCTTACTATAGACTTGGCGGAGGAATCTAATAGTCTAGTTTCGGTAGAAGTGAACACATAAAATCGGGTCCTATGGTCAACAACTTAACATACACAGTATATATCTCGTTAACTGTTTTACATTTACTTAAACCTGTGAACTCACCAACTTTATGTTGACACGTTTTAGCATGTATTCTCAGGTAATTGAATGCACGAGCTAGGATGGACAAGGAACACATGAAGAGAGTTCTGCATGCATTTAAAAAACTATTTTGAAATGTTTTATGCACTTATGTCTCATAAAACAATGTAGTGTCTGTTATTATTTTCCGCTGCTTAAACATTTACATTTCCGCTTCATAAACTTTAAACTACTTTGATTTTTTTTATTAAAATTGTGTGTTTTAAAAAAGCATATAGGGTCGTTCTATATGACCAGAGCTTTGATCCTGCCACGTCACACCCAACGGCTTGACGACGTTAGTGGTAATATTGGGGGTGTGACATCAACACTCGACAGCCAATCAGTCTGCCATACTAAGTCCTTGTGAGTATTGAGTATTGAGTCCCGTACCATGTGCACATGTACCTGCTTACCCACCGGATCCCATTTGTGTATGCCCCATCCTAGGCATAACAACCACTTATATGAGTATTGTATGAGTATTGTATGAGTACTGTATGAGTATAGAGTAAGTATTGTATGAGAAAGTCTGTGTGTGAGAAAGTCTATATGTCACACACCGAGCCGGCGGGCTGGATCGACTTTCCCGTTGGGCGGAAGGTTCTCAGGGCGCGATATCGTAATGATATTTGACATGATCAGATTGTTTGCAATGCCTATGATATATAATGAGAAATGCTAAATGCCATTGATGTAGAATTACAAAGTTAAATTACATTGTCATGTTCATAATTTAACTAAGTAAATCTACCAAGAAGAATCATAGAGTAGCTATCTTGTATCTGCACAAGATTTTCAAGAGACGATTCAAAGTTTTGTCATTCAAAAATATGCACAACACAAAATGAAGCTAGGTCTTCTAAAAGCTCTCTAGCTTAACTCTTGAATGCTGGGTGACTAAACCTGTTCGTCACCTGAGAAAACATGCATTTAAACAAAGTCAACACTAGGTTGGTGAGTTCATAAATTTAGTGATTGAAAACCATTGATTTATTGTCATTCACAATCACAATGTCATACACAAGTCTGATTGATAAATGTTTCATCCATCTCACAAAATGTCCTCTCCGTAGTTGTTCTTACAAATAGTATTTCATCCAAATCAAGCATTCTTATATATAGGGCATGCGTAGGGGACAATCCCCAGCCAACATCCCACAACATAGTTAACAAAATTCAACACCACTTGTAATACAACTATGGATGTGTTAACCCCATTTGATATTCACCCATAAATTGTCTTCATCACCCATAGTGTTATATGTATAGAATAAAAGAGTATGAGGGAAGTAAGTTATCAAAACCTAAGTGATGATAAACCCTCAGTGTTTTAAGGAAAACATATTTATCAAATCTTATCCTTATTATTATTCTCTTAATTGTAGGGTTAACTATAATTCACTTCTAATAACAGGAGTGACAGTTAACTTATTGATATTGTTCACAATCTTCAATGTATATAGCCTAAATGGGATCCATTGTGGTCCTCACGTAATCAGACCACAATGCATCTAATTTACCTCTATCCCATTTGTAGTCTCAATAGAATCAGTGCCTTCAACAAAACTATTACCAGTATTATGACATGAGAGAAAATCAATTCCTCAGTCTACAAGTTAATAGAATCAAAGGAATAATTACAATTAGTTTCTGTAGATTATTATCGCCATGTGTCATTTACCAAACCTGTCTGATGCCGCCCTGTTACCGGTCATACGATACCGGCCAATGATATAAATACGATCAATGTACCGGCCTCAGTCGCCGGCGGTTTGTCAAACCTATGGTAACACTACACTATCGTCGGTTTAGTCGCACTAAATCAATGGTAAACGATTCTCTTGTAAGGGACTTACGACTGGACATGAACTCATGAACACATGATTGTTGTGATATAATGCAAACAGGCTTAATAGTAATTAGTTGATATGATGTGTTCTCCCATTGTTATTGTCTCAATATATTTAACAAAGTTTTATAAGAACTAGTTTTATTACACTGTGTTAGAAATTGTAGTGAATGATATTATCATGAAATTTCATTATCATGAGTATCATTCTTGTTACCTTTTGTACTTGTCTTAGTGTTATCTCAATGTCATCTCAGTGTTAATAACAAAGTGTTATAAGATCACATCTTAAATACACGGCAAATTGGATTTAAATAATCCAAACTTTGACACATTGGCCGCTGCCGGTCCCAACTACGAAAATCCCCGATAACGGTCCGAACTTTTGACATATTTTCCCGTGGCGGACCGCCGTCAAATAAACCCTAACGGCGTTAACTTTTTTCGAATTTCGAACGGATTTTTGAGGGCTTTTGTTCAGACAGAGAATACGAGTTGAATGGCGTATAACTTACCTCGAAACGTTGCTCCAAATTTCTCAATTTTATGATTTCTTTGGCGAATTGAAAGTTTAAACACCAAAATTGAGAAATTTGAAGCAACGTTTCGAGGTAAGTTATACATCATTCGACTCGTATTCTCCATTTGAACAAAAGCCCTCAAAACTCCGTTCGAAACTCGAAAAAAAGTTAACGCCATAGGGTTTATTTGACGGCGGTCCGCCACGGGAAAATATGTCGAAAGTTCGGACCATTATCGGGGATTTTCATAGTTGGGACCGGCAGCGGCCAATGGGTCAAAGTTTGGATTATTTAAATCCAATTTGCCTAAATACACTTATGTTATTTCAGTGGTAGGATAATATCAGGAAATTATGTTATCGTGAATCATCCTTGATATGTTCTCATGGTATAATCAAAATAGGTTTACAACGTGTTATAAGAGCTCGTCTTATTACACAGTGTTAATAAATGTGGTGAATGATGCCATCATGAAATCATGTTATCATGAGCATCAATCTTGTTATCTCAGCGTTGTAAACCTATTGGTATTAGATCTAGCCTTGATGCATTGTATCATTCATTTTGATGGGATGGTATCATGAAGTTATGTTATCATGATATCATACCTGTTATGTTTTACATGTTATTTCACACACAAGCACACATAATGATAATGATAAGATAAGAATATGATAAAAAAGATAAAATCAATATTATCTATATCACATGATGATTGAAATAATATACTAAATCTTTTAAATAAATAAAAGAGTTAGCATGTTTCTTAGCCTCGAAGTTAAAATCAAAAGATTAGAAAAGGGGCATATGAACTCACCTTGTTGTTGTAGTGGTTGACTAAAACTCAAGGAATGCACACTCGCTGTTGTCGTACTGATGTTGTATTCACGGTCATGTGTTTGATTAAATGTTATATGAGCTATGATTTCTTATTTGATTGTTCTTTTTGAAATATGAGTTGTTAACTGAGTTCATGTAGTGAAAACGACCTGTTCTTGTGATTTTTGTAAGAATGGGTCATGCTAATGGGTATTCACCCGAATGAGTCAATCACCCGAATGAGTCATTAACCCGAATGAGTTAGTCACCCGAATGCATCAGTCACCCGAATGAGTCACCCGAATGGCTCATTCTCCCGAATGGCTCATTCTCCCGGCTCATTCTTATGGCCATTCTCATGGGCATTCGCCCGAACGGGTTTTCAGCCATGGGAGAAGACGACTTCGAGTTTTAGCCGTATATATAGTCGTTTTGAGAGGGTTTATGTGAGTAATCTCATTTAGAAGGTGTATGGATCGAAAAAGAGATGTTTAAAACCGGTTAAAACCGTGGTTGTGTCGGGTTTGTAGAAAACCATAAAATCCGAACCTTCTCTCTAGAATTTCGTCCAACCGAGCTTGTTTCAGGTTAGATCTTCTGTACTTCCTTGTTCTACTCGTTGAGAAGGTCGTTGAGACACCAAGAACAAGAAATTTGGTGGTGGTTTGCTATGGTGGAGTGTTGAAGAAGCTTAGAGAGAGAGTAGAGATCTTGAGAGGAGAGAGAGAGATTATGGCTGGAAAATGGAAAGGAGGAAAAGAAAGATGGTTTTTATACCCCTGGTTACCCGCGTGTTCGGTCTTGATCGGTCGCGTTAAACCACGATTTCTCGTAACGTAACGTTTAATACGCATAATTTTAAAAAAATAATTTAACTTAAATCTTTTTAGGTTGTGATTCCTAATAAATATTATTTCTATTTTATTTTAATTATTTTAAGGTTCGTAATCGTTTATTTTTTGTCGTTTCGTCAGAAAACGTAACTTACGCGTGTTTTCGTACAGAGCGCTAACTGTACGAATACGATCGTACGTTTCACTTTCTGATTTGGTTTTCTATCAGTCAGACGTCGTTCTGAACGTAAACCCCACATATATGTTTGTGTGAATCGACACCCATGCAAATAGACTGTCAGTTTATTATTCCGAAACAATACAGAAATTCTGTTTTGCATTGAATTTCCTCATTGTCGGACTCAACTAAACACACCTAATTGCACCTAATCACACTTGATTCACCTTGTTTACTCATCGAATTATCGGCCATCTGATTTCTGTTATTTGTGAAGATCAGATCGCAACCGATATGTTTTCGTTACTTGTTCTCACACGGTTGTTTCACATGAATTGTTGTATTTACTGTATTTAAATTTTCACTTAAACACATACAACTGTTATTTGTTTTCTTAGTCTTGTTGTCACACAACTGTTATTCACATTGTATTTACACATAGTAAAAGGTGAAAGTACGCATACCGTACTGATTGCCGGACGATCTGGTACTGGTTGTCACAGTCTGCACTTGTTAAAGAAATTTCGTCCCGAAATTTAAGCACCATTGTCGGGGACTACTTCTTCTTCAAACAGGTGGGGATATTTTGTCTTCATAAGATCCTCACACTCCCAGGTAAACTCTGGTCCGCGCTTGGAGTTCCAACGAACTTTCACAATAGGAATACGGCTTCGTTTCAGTCTCTTGACTTCACGATCCATAATCTCTACAAGTTCTTTAATGAAATGCAGTTGTTCATTCACTTGTATTTATTCCAAAGGTATGACTAACGATTCATCAGCAAGACATCTCTTAAGATTTGATACATGAAATACATCGTGTACCCCGCTGAGTTCATCCGGAAGTCTGAGTCGGTATGCTACCGGACCAATTCGTTGGATTATCTCGAACGATCCGATATTCCTTAGTGCTAACTTGCCCTTAGCCCCAAAACGAACCACGCCTTTCCACGGGGACACTTTCACATGACTCGGTCACCCACAAGGAATTCCAAAGGCTTTCGCCGTTTGTCTGCGTAACTTTTTTGGCGGCTACGTGTTGCTTGTAGTCTCTGTTGAATCTGGGCAATCTTGTCAGTTGTTTCCTGAATAAGTTCCGGCCCAGTAATTCTGTTATTTCCCACTTCGGTCCAACAAATTGGAGACCGACATTTTCTACCACATAATGCTTCGAACGGAGCACATCCAATACTGCTGTGGTAGCTATTATTTTAGGATAACTCAATTAGCGGTAAATGATGGCACCAACTTCCACCGAAGTCCAGGACGCAAGTCCTCAACACATCCTCTTGGGTTTGGATTGTTCGCTCGCTTTGACCATCCGTCTGTGGATGATAAGTGGAGCTCAAGTTTACACTTGTCCCTAAGGATTGTTGCAATGATTTCCAGAACCGCGATGTAAATCAACTTTCCCGGTCTGAAATAATAGACAGTGGCACGCCGTGCCGTACTACTATTTCATTGACATAAAGTCTTACCAACTTGTCCATCTTGTAATTTTCCCGAATTGGTATGAAGTGAGAGAACTTGGTCAATCGATCAACTATGACCCACAAAGAATCATGTCCGCTGGAAGTGCGGGGTAGCTTGGTAATAAAATCCATAGCTATTTGTTACCACTTCCATTGTGGTATCTCGGGTTGTTCCAGCAAACCTGACGGTTTCTGGTGTTCGGCTTTGACTTTGGCAAATGTTAAGCTTTTACCAACATAAATAGTCACATCTTTCTTCATACATGGCCACCAATAAAATCTCCTAAGATCTTGGTACATTTTGTCGGCACCAGGATGAACGGAGTAACGTGTCTAATGTGCCTCGTCAAGAATGAGTTTCCTGAGTTCATCTACCACCGGGATCCAGACACGATCCTGATAATAGATAACTCCGTCTTATCTTGTCTCAAAATGTTTTTCAGATCCACAATCGAGCTCGCTCCTCAAGTTGTTTCTGGCCATTGCTTCTTCTTGTGCTTGTAGAATTTGATCTCTCAGACTGTTTGCACAATCATTCCCTTTGCTCTAATGCGCAAAGGTTTGATTCTTTCCTTCCGACTCAAAGCGTCTGCTACAATATTCGCTTTACCCAGGTGGTATTTGATCACACAATCGTAATCATTCAGGAGCTCAACCTAACGTCTCTGTCGCTTGTTAAGCTCCTTCTGATCAAATATATGTTGTAAGCTCTTGTGATCTATGAATATTGTGCATTATGTACCACACTAGTAATGCCTCCAAACCTTTTAAAGAAAAGATAACAGCTCCCAATTCCAAGTCATGCGTCGTATAGTTTTTCTCATGTATCTTCAGCTGTCGTGACGTGTAGGCAATGACATTGTCTCGTTCCATTAAAACACAACCAAGTCCCTGATGGGAAGTATCACAATAAACCACAAAGTCCTCATTGCCCTCAGGGAGTGTTTGGAATACCTCTTCTTGTTTCTGAGTCCACGCGAATGGTTCACTTTTCTGGGTTAGCTTTGTGAATGGCAAGGCTATCTTGGAGAAATTCTAAATAATTCTCCTATAATAACCCTTTTTCTACTCAAACGTCATTTGTCTTATGTGATCTCATTGTAAATCTTATCTCACCTGTTATTACCCATTGTCTTTGCTACAAAGGTATATTTTTCGCATTATCCGTTTCAAGATCTTGGCTGTTTTGCCGACCTATTTTAGATAATGTTGAGCAACCACCTTTTTTACTACCCATGAATTTAATCCATCATGATCACATCATGTGAATTTTATCAGCTCCACCAAATGATATAACTCTGTAGTTCTAGTACTAAATTTCCATGTACACAATTATTTTAACTGCTAGACGTTCCCTTAATAAGGATGCCTAGAGTTTTGATCCTAATATTATCTCGGACTTCTATGTCTAAGATTTGCGGATCTGATGTTAAGCCTCCTCAATTGTTAATGTAAGCGAATAACTATCTCATCATAGTTATTCATGTTGATCCTCATTTCTCATTTGTAATAACTAAAACTTATTCATCTAATGATGGAACTGGTTATGATCTCAATGATGTTCTATGATCCATTCTTTCTTAATATGAATAGAACTAGAGTTCTATGATATATTAAACTCTAATTCAGTTGAGTCTAGACTTGGCTTTACAGTCTACGCACTTAATTTGGTATTCCCTACCACTTGGAAAGTGATAATCTGTTTAAATATCTAAAGCTGAAATTATAACAGTCATATAGTTGCTATGGAACTTTATCTGATGTTTAAGGAAAGATTACCGGCAAAATCTCGAGGATTATATCAGTAGATTTCCTTATAATTAAGACTAATTCATTTAAGAATAACCTAGTCTCAATTGGTTTAAGGATTTCCTAATCTGTCTCTGAGCCTATCTTTTCTGAAGCAATGGTTCTCAAACAAGGCATAGGCAATATTTATCCTAACTCCTATTATCTAATTGGCACCTAGTTAATCTATGGTTACCTTAAATTATTGTTACTAAAACTACAACATAATATACAATTCTAAACATTATATTAATACATAACTTATATACACAGAATTAAAATGAATACCTACGAAGTCATCCGACTCCGAGCATACATCTAGAGCAGGTAGAGCGAGTAGTTCCTCTGTAGCTACCGGAGCTGCTGAAGGCTTTCTCCTGGGGCAGTCCCTTGCGACATGTCCGAGCATCCCGCAGGTGTAGCAATTCTTGTCATGATTTGAAGAGGTAGATGTGCTTGTTCCTTGATTCTGAGTCTGAGTAGGGAGATTCGGACACTTTTGAATCCAGTGTCCCTTTCTTCCACAGTTCAGGCAATGCCGACACATTTTATTGTGGGCATGATGAAATCCAACTTGGTACACATAGGGAGTGTACCAGTGTATTGATGAGGAATTGAGTTCACTGGGAGTCTGCACTGTTGCATCCAGTGACCCATCTTTCCATAACGGTTACAACTACGACATAAAGTTGTGTTGTAGTGATGATACTGGCAGTGCTGGCAGAGAGGAGCCTTTCCCCCATAAGTCTTGCCACTCTTTGCAGTCAAGTCTGGCATGACTTGAGTGATCGGTGTGGCCTCAATGAGATTTACGGGTCCTTTTCGCTTTTTAGCATGACGATGTTTGGGTTTCTTGCTAGTTTCGCCTTTCTTTGGTTTCTTCTGCTCTATAGTGACGGGTGGAAAACTCTTAGCATACTCCTCACTATTCCTGATCCGATTGATGATGTCAGGAATCACCGCAACCAACTGCTCAGTAATCAGGGTTGCCAATGCAACAGTTGCTGGGTCCACTTCGAGTGGAGGAGGATGAGGTGGTGATGGTTATTGTTCCTATGACATTTTGATCTTAACCGAAAAGTTATCGGTTAGTATTTATGATCAAATGGTATAACATATGCAAATAATTCCTGAGTCCTATGTTCTCTACATGAGGATCCCTTGGTTATAGTCTAGGCCAAACCGTTTGAAACAAGATGATCTATATTTCTCTATAACCATGGCTCTGATACCAATCTGACACACCCCGAGCCGGCGGGCTGGTTCGACTTTCCCGTCGGGCGAAAGGTTTTCGGGGCGCGATATCGTAATGATAATCGGCATGATCAGATTGTTTGCAATGCCCATGATATATAATGATAAATGCTAAATGGCATTGATGTATAATTACAAAGTTAAATTACATTGTCATGTTCATAATTTAACTAAATCATAGAGGAGCTATCTTGTATCTGCACAAGATTTTAAAGAGACGATTCAAAGTTTTGTCATTCAAAAATATGCACAACACAAAATGAAGCTAGGTCTTCTAAAAGTTCTCTAGCTTAAGTCTTGAATGCTGGGTGACTAAACATGTTCGTCACCTGAGAAAACATTCATTTAAACAAAGTCAACACTAGGTTGGTGAGTTCATAAATTTAGTAATTGAAAACCATTGATTTATTTTCATTCACAATCATAATGTCATACACAAGTCTGATTGATAAATGTTTCATCTGTCTCACACAATGTCCTCTCCATAGTTATACTTACAAATAGTATTTCATCCAAATCAAGCATGCTTATATATAGGGCATACGTAGGGGACAAGCCCCAGCCGACATCCCACCACATACTTAACATAATTCAACACCACTTGCAATACAACTATGTATGTGTTCACCCCATTTGATATTCACCCATAAATTGTGTTCATCGCCCGTAGTGTTATATGTATGGAATAAAAGAGTATGAGGGAAGTATGTTATCAAAACCTAAGTGATGATAAACCTCCAGTGTTTTAAGGAAAACAGATTTATCAAATCTTATCCTTATTATTATTCTCTCAATTGTAGGGTTAACTGTAATTCACTTCTAATAATAGGAGTGACAGTTAACTTATTAATATTGTTCACAATCTTGAATGTATAGAGCCTAAATGGGATCCATTGTGGTCCTCACATAATAAAACCACAATGCATCCAATTTACCTCTATCCCATTTGTAGTCTCAATAGAATCAGTGCCTTCAACGAAACTATTACCAGTATTATGACATGAGAGAAAATCAATTCTTCAGTCTACCAGTTAATAGAATCGAAGAAATAATTACAATTAGTTTCTTTAGATTATTATCACGTGTTGTAAAAAACCCTAAAATCCGAACCTTCTCTCTAGAATTTCATCCAACCGAGCTTGTTTCGGGTTATATCATCTGTACTTCCTTGTTCAACTCGTTGAAATGGTCATTTAGATACCAAGAACACGAAATTTGGTGGTGGTTTGCTATGGTGGAGTGTTGAATAAGCTTAGAGAGAGAGACGAGATCTTAAGAGGAGAGAGAGAGATTATGGCTGGAAAATGGAAAGGAGGAAAAGAAAAATGGGTTTTTATACCCCGGGTGTTTAACACGCGTGTTCGGTCTTGATCGGTCGCGTTAAACCACGATTTCTCGTAAGGTAACGTTTATTACGCATAATTTTATAAAAATAATTTAACTTAAATCGTTTTAGGTTGTGATTCCTAATATATATTATTTTTATTTTATTCTAATTATTTTAAGGTTCGTAATCGTTTATTTTTTGCCGTTTCGTCAGAAAACGTAACTTACGTGCGTTTTCGTACAGAGCGCTAACTATACGAATACGATCGTACGTTTCACTTTCTGATTTGGTTTTCTATTAGTCAGATGTTGTTCAGAAAATTAAACCCACAGATATGTTTGTGTGAATCGTCACCCATGCAAACACACTGTCAGTTTATTATTCCGAAATGATACTGAATTTCTGTTTTGCATTGAATTTCCTCACTGCCAGACTCAACTAAACATACCTAATTGCACCAAATCACACTTGTTTCACCTTGTTTACTCATAGAATTATTGGCCATCTGATTTCTGTTATTTGTGAAGATCAGATCGCAACCGATATGTTTTCGTTACTTGTTCTCACACTGTTGTTTCACATGAATTGTTGTATTTACTATATTTAAATTTTCACTTAAACACATACAACTGTTATTTGTTTTATTAGTCCTGTTGTCTCACAACTGTTATTCACATTGTATTTACACATAGTAAAAGGTGAAAGTACGCATACTGTACGGATTGCCGGACGATCTAGTACTGGTTGTCACACTATGTATGAGTATGTATGTAAAAGCATAAGTTTGAATATGCAATGATAAGCATTTCCAAACATAAGTATAAAATCATTGTAACCAAGTATATCAATATGATAATAAATGACTTATGAATCATGAAAACATTTATATAAAACATTCAACATGCTTCTCAGTCCCGTGGTTTATAAAACAAAACGGTTGAAAATGGTCACTGAACGCACCTTTGTGTTGTTGTATGTTTGTGTCGATTCAAGAATGTGCATGCTCGTTGGTTTTGATTTGGATTGAATTCAGCACCTAATTTCATTGAGTTTTGTTTCATATTGTAAGTATTATATTCATTTCTCGTTGTGTTTAGGACTAAGTATTAGACTAAGTCGTCTATCCTAAGCTTTGGTATGTTACTAGATTTTGTCTAGGTAACCTTAATACATTACCCTTATTGAGTGCTTGCCCATAAATAAATTTAATTTCATGTTAAAGAAGTATATGGTTTTAACCTTTTAAAAGAAAGTTTATGACTTAAAATTATGCGTAACAAGTATGTTTGTTACAATGTACAATCTATCATAGTTTTTTATAAACTCTTTTTATCATTGATATTATTTTTCAAAATATTTTATTATGCATAACAAGTATAGTAATTAACATTTTAATTACTATAATATCCATTATTAATTAACAATTAATTAATTAACATTCATTAAATAGTCATAGTAATGAACACCAACAAATGAAACACATGTCTAGTACACAATACACGTACAAATAACGAGCGCGTACATTCTTGAACAAGTCAACCACTCAGCACAATCATGTGAGTTCATTGTGCCTTTTTCTTGTTTTATATAAACCATGGGACTGAGAAGCATGCCAACTTATCTTTCTTTAAGATGATGTTATTGTTATGCTTCCATAATTTCTATGGTAATTCTTATGTTTTTTTTCCTATGGTTGATATATCATATCTAATTATTAACAATTCATATACTTTACTTCAAAACAGTTCATACATAAACATTTTACATATACATAGAAAAACATGTTTTCGATGATCAAGAATGATTTAGAGTGGTTATCAATCACGATATTGTGAGAAATAATCAAAAGTCCCAGCATTCAAGGAGTCCTTGATGGAATACTTGTTATGGGCAACATGGGAAGTGTATGAAGGATCAAGAAAGAACTAAAAGACCTGTCGTTCAAGAAATCCTTAAGGGACATGCTTGTTACGGGCATTGTGTGAAATAATGTAGACTGATACCACTAATAAAGAAAGTGTACCTGGCAGAGATAGTATACAATAACTTGAGTTGATCTAGAAACAACCATTAAGTCTTAGTTACTATTAGTTGTTATTTACAATTAATCATCACATAAACATTTTCAATAATCATACATTTGGATCATGGGGATGATCGGTTGGTGAAATGGGAAACATTTTCAAAACGATGGTGGATTGAGTGAAAGGCAGAGTAGAGCCTTAATTTCCACTAATGGAAAATTTGTTTCATGTCAAGTATGTGGTGGGTTGGTGGCTGTAACATCAGTGCCGGAACCGTAGCCGGAATAGTGACTTGTACAGTAGCTCAGGTACGAACTATGTGTATTACGTGTGTACTATTATTATTTAATGTTTAATATAGAATTATTGCAGATCTATTTCAGAAAACATGAATCAAATTCATGGTTTAACAGTCAGAAACATATCTAACAACACAGAATTGTTAAGTGAATGTTAGTTAGGATTATATTATGTATAAACGTATGTGAGATTGTACGGTATGGAACAAAACAATAACGGACGTCGTTAAGTGAATATTAAACCGAAAATGATTTTGGTGTCACGACCACAATAACGAGTAGATTGTGAAAGTACAAAGGACCTGAGCGTTGAACCGACAAAATCAAGGTAAACTTCAGCTCAAACCCACGATTTTAGGGTTTTTATCCCAAACTGGCGACTTGCACTCTTCAACCAATTTCGACCCATCCAAAGCCTATAGGATCTGCACGAAACTGATTTCGGATAGTGTAGTAACTTGAGGTATACCTTGAATGAACCAAAATCATGGAAATGGTGCCATGGATGTTTTCTGCAACAGATGGTGCGAATGAGCATCGTCTGATGCGAATCACACGAATGGAGCCATCTGAACGAATTAGGGACGACCAAAACACTTGTTCGCACGAACTGGGGACGACCGAAGGATTCCTTGAGCGAATGAACTGTTTGCATGCGAAGGATCCGGTCGTGAGCCTTTATTCGTGTGACCATCTTCATTCGTATGAGGATGACGACCGAAGAGGCCTGTCATGCGAATGGGTTTTTCATGAGCGTTCTTTCGTGTGATCACCTTCGTCCGCATGGCTATCATGACCGAGGGAGAGTTCTAAACGAATGAACACATTCATGAACTCCATTCGTGAGTCTCCTCTTGTAGGACCATTCATTCGTGGGGTCACCCTCCCCTCGTCCGAACCATGAAGCCATTAGGGTTTCAAGCGTATAAGCCGGTTATGTACTCTTCGATATTAAAGACTTTCAAACACAAGTTTCTTCTCTAAACTAGCTAAACAAATAAACTAAGGTGTTGTATGATAATTGGGGTATTTATTACCGGAATATGTTTAAGAGAAACCTTGAAAGAAGTCGGTGGCATTCCATAATGGCCATTGTGATTATATGGATGTTAACCAACTTGGTGTTCAAAAATAACAAAGTTTTCTAACACTAAAACATTTATAAACTAACATATGTTTTAAACAAGCACTTGAGTTAAGTGTTAAAGTTTATTATCAAAGAAAACTACAAAGTACAAGGCGATTATAGATGCTAGACTTGGATGTTTAAACACGTATTAAACAAAAGAGTAATGTTCATAAGTAATGAACTAGTAACATTGGGAGTTATAACCTCACTTATGCTCACTACGTTACTACAAAGGGTAACATGATGGGTACTTATGAGTTCAAAGAACTAAGGAAACGAGTTGAAATCCATGGAAGAACGAGGAAAAAACTAAGTAGAGATGTGTTGACTTTATGTGTCAACACTCCATACTTAGTGATTTCTCTGCAAATGTATAACTAACTTAAATAATGCAAATTGAACAAATCTACTGTAAGCTATACACAAGGACGATCAAAGGACTACGAGTAACAAAGATCTAGTGAAGGAGTTGGAGTTAATCAAGTAAGATTAACCTAAGTTCTAACATATTAACTTATATTTTCTTAAAAATAACTGATGGTTTATTTAAAGCGAAATGATTTATAAAGTTCTTTACTAAGACGTTTTAAAATAACTTAAGTGAATTCTTAACTTAATATTTTGCAACATAAGGATAAGTTACAAATAATATAATATAAACCATATATAAATAAGGTTTAGTTGGGATGAGTTACTATGGGATAAGGGATCATAAAGGGTATATATGGCGTAGAATAGTTAGGAAAGCTTAGAAACACAGTAGCAAGTATGTAGGACACATAGTCGCACACCGAGACCAAAATCCTATATATACGTCATCTTCCAACACTTGTCGTATTCGAATCATAATAAATCAGCACAGGTACTGAAGATAATTAATCTACAATCAACGAGCTCGCATATTTTTTATGATTCATTGCATGGCAACACATGTGAGTTCATTGCCCCTTTTCTAAACATTTTTGTTTTATAAACGCAGGGCTAAGAAGCATGCGTAAATTATTTTCCTTGGATTATATTTAATTAAATGCTTTTACTTCATATATGTTTTACATGTATAATTATTAGCCTAGATTTTGTCTAGGTAAACTATTTGCAGGTTTTCAAAATGGGTTGTTTCTTCATAAAGAATAGATAACTATTTTAAATCAAAGAACTATTTCCAACGGTCTATTCTCAAAGAACTAACGATCTATTTCAAATAACTATTTTTAGTGGTCGGTTTTCAAAGAACTAACGATTTATTTCAAAAAACTATTTTTCAGTGGCTTGTTTTCAAAGAACTAAAGATTTATTTCAAAGAACTGTATACAACGATCTATTTTCAAAGAACTAAAGAACTATTACGGAGAACTATTTTCGACGATCTATTTTCAGAGGAATGTCTGGGAAATATTCAAAGATAGCATGTGGCAAAGAACTAACGAACTATACGAACAAGAACGAAATATGGACGATCTAGACGAACTATAAAATCCTATACATCAAAAGATGCCCTAGCTAGACTGATTGATTATGGTCGCATATTTGATGATATTTACAGATTTCCTCAACTACTAAGAACCTTGATTGCAAGACTAGTCTACTCGAGTATGACCAAGGCCCAATCATTAGGTCTTAGATTTTTATTAAATGTTTATTTATTTATTTATTTAATCATTTAATGTAATGTTTCTACAAATGCTATGGTTGATCATGTTTGTGTGATGAGCTTAAGGAATCAAGAGGATTTCCATATTTGTGAAACTACGAGAACTAAGAACTAAGTACTGATGTGTTGATGATGAGGGATGAAACGCTTAATTATCATTGACAACAATATGTAATGCGGTTCAGTATGTGGTGGGCTGGCAGCTGGGCTTGACCATATGTATGCCCTATATATAAGCATACTGGGCTGGATAGTATAGGTGGTTGTCGGTGAGGTTAAGGTTGTCATTCGGTCAGGTTTGTACAAATTCATTTTTAAACAAAACTATATGAACTCACCAATCATGTGTTGACTTTATCTTTTTGCATTACTTCTCAGGTGACGCACATGTTAATTAAGAAGTTTGTGTTTTTGGACTAGGATGCCCAGATAGAGGACCTAGTATTTTTGGAAGTGCATATTTTGGACATCATTATACGAATTCTTTTGTATATCTTGTGCAAATACAAGATAGATGAATCATGATGTTAATTAGTAGATTTACATTGTTAAATTATGCACGATACTGATGTAATTTAACTTTGTAATTCTATTTCGTTTAGTGTTTTCTCATTTATTATCATGTGCAATGGAAACAATTTGATCACTACGATTATCACCCCGATATCGCACCTCGAGACCCTTCCGCCCAACGGGACACACGATCCGGCCCGTCGGCTCGGGGTGTGATAGCAGCTCCACTTGATGTACGTATGCCATATATATAAGCATTTCTTGACATGTTAGGATGATGTTAGTAGTGAGGTTTAAGGTGGAAACTTGTGCGATAAACTTTCTAGACCTTCTTATTAAAGATCTATTCAAACATAATCATAAACGTAAGATCAATTCAGACATATTCATAAACATTGTGGCATTTCAAAACATTAATCATTATGGTATTTTAGAACATTGAGCAAGGTAATATTTCTGAACAATCTAGAATACGAAGTAAGAGGAGGATGAAACTCTTAATTATCAATAAAGGCAAAGTGTGTCATGTCAAGTGCGTGTGGGGGGGGGGGATTGCGGCTCCACTTGTGAGTACATATGCCCTATATATAAACATTACTTCGCTTGATGGGACAATGTCGGTAATGAGGTATAAGGTAGACACTCTAGCAGGTTTTATCAAAATAAACATTTTCAAATATTTTCAACATGAAATGATATGAACTCACCAACCTAGTGTTGATTTAATTTTTGCATGCTTTCTCACGTGACGAACACATTTAGTTACCAGAAGTCAGGATACATGCTAGGAGGCCTTGCGTAGAGGACCTATTTGTTTTTGTGTACATTTACTTTTGATTCATCTTGCAAATCAAGTTTTGGTATATCTTTTACATCTACAAGATAGATTGATTACACAGATCTTTTGGTAGATTACGTAGTTAAATTATTGAACTCGAACGGATGTAATTTTACTTTGTTATTATGATTGAATGTTTCAGTTTCATCATTATGCATAATGTGCTATGAGTATAATCTTATCACTCTGATTTCGAATCGCGCCTCGGGACTATTTTGCCCGACGGAAAAGTTAGCTCGCCGGCCCGGGGTATGACAAAGGGGTACTTAACAATATTAGGGTGGACCCAAGTCATGTTACAACTGACAAACCTATCAGGGATTCAAATGAGATCATTAAGGTGATTGATTACAATCAAATTAAGGATTTGACGGCTAATGTAAATAATCTGCATACTAATGTGGCCAAACTCACATAGTTGGTCACAAAGATATCGAATGAGAAGGACCTACAAGCCCAATCCAACCTAATGCTGGCACCTTCAATTGAAGGTCACCCAAACACTTCCCCCCCCCCCCCAGCAATTATCAGCCACATTCTTTCAAAAAGTGTTAAGCCCACTTCTAACAGCCAAATTTAATTCTTTCCATCATTCTTTTTTCCCAACACTTTCTTCAATTTAATAGAATGGAAATGAAGAGGTTAAAAATCTCTATTAATTTCAAAATAAAATACCTCAAAGATAAGGTTGTATTTAATAGGTTTTACATGCAACACCTTATAGGGGTAGCTCATCTTTCCCCTTGGTTCAAGGAACAGATTTATGAAGCCAAAAAGAGGGAGAGAGAAACTCCTTTCTGCTGCTCAGAGTGCTAAATTAGCCCTAGATGAGTCTGCCTAAGCCCTGCTGCTCAGACTTAGTTGGTGTTTGTTCAATTAATTAATGAATTATTCATTGTTATACATGTTTCGTTTTCGATATTGAGTGTAAGAGAGAACAAAAAAAACAAAAACCAAAAAAAAGTAAAAAAAAATCGAAAACACCAAACTGATACCTAAAAAAAACCGAAAACTGATGGGTTCTTACAACTAAAAATCGAGTATTTAGGTTTCGGTTTTACCCAAAAACCGACTCGAGCACAACCCTACATTTCATTACAAAGAGCCATTAATCAGGAACAAAAGACATAGAATAACTGAAGAATACTTGTTGATCGCATAACTACCAACTTCAATCAATACTGATAATTATCAGCTATAAAAACTACTGAGCACAAATACTAAAGGTCCTAACAACCAATGTACAACTTCTCATGAAGATTAGTGTGTTGTAACTAGATTAGTTGTGGTAATAGTAAGTTGTTTTATATCACTGGTTAGTTGTTAGTGTTGTGTAACGACCGGTTTTCAATTATCGATCACGTTTGAAATAATCATTAATAAAATGATTGTGGTTGTTACAAATAGAAAATATGTGAGAAAGGATAAACGTAGGCGAAAACGGTGCGCGAAACGGAGTTACGGATTGTCCGGAATCGCGAAATAAAGAAATTATGTTTTGGAATGCTTCGCGGTACGCGAAGACGTTTTTGAGTTCCTCTTCGCGATACGCGAAGGACCAAAAGAATTGAGAGCTCCGGATTTCTTCGCGGTACGCGAAGAGATCTTTAGCCCTCCTTCGCGGTACGCGGCGGATGAGGCGGTTTAGTAGCTTCTTGATTTTATCAGATTTTCACGCAGAAAACTTAATTTCTTCATCTTCGAATCTGTTCACCATAACCACACACACAGACGAAATCCTAGCATCTGATCTTCATTTTGAAGCTACCAGATTATCCGGATCGATCCATGAATCATTTTTGCAAGTTCTGATCGTCGTATTTCAACCAGAAGTCCGTAGAAAGGGTAACGATTCGTATCATCCTATTTATTTTGATAATATACGGATTAAATTGAGTCTTGAGCATTATATGATGATTTGGGATGATTAGAAACGAAGAACTAGAAGTTTTAACGGTGAAATCTTGATTTTGATCCGTTATGATGTCCGGTTGTTGTGAAATTCATATTATTGAATATGATAAACAGTGGGGTGATTAAATCGTGGTTATGATGATTTTAGATCATTCTCTGGAATGATAGATCTAGTTCAAGTGTTGATTAAATGTTTGAAATTGAAAGTTAATGATTTTAGCATGATATGCTAATTATAAATAATGACTTGACTTCTGTATGCCACATACTAATAAATGAGATTCAAATGAGTTTGAATCAATATGTATGGGTGTTAGGTGAATTGAAACTGGTTGTATACGTGTGAGTTACAACCAGATGTTGATAAAGGAAGTCAAGCAACGGATTTTAAAATATGAAGTTGTGATAAGTTAAATATGATTAAGAACATGTGTAGATTAGTTTCTACACATGAGTTGTTTGATAAAAAGCCTCAATGAGCTTTTGATTGAATATGAAAAGTAAAACAGGTCAAAAGAATTATATTATATAAATAACACAGGTTGTGTGTTCATGTTGTTAAATCCTGTTATATGTGAATATATAATAGGAAGAGGAGGTGAATCTGGTTCTAGAAGGCCTGGGAAAGAGTTGGAGATTGTTGATAACTCTCCAAAGCGAGGTAAGTTACCTATTTGATTGAACTTGTAGTTGAAGGACTGGGTGAGTCCACACTATAAGTAGTTATGCATTTAGCATATATATATGAATTGTTGAGTTGATTGGAATGATATAAATGAATGTGGTTATTGTTGTTGCATGATTCACAAGGTGTGTGAACAAATGGTGGATTGGAAGTGTGCATGCTGATTTACAAGGTGTGTGAACATAAGACATGTAATTCCAATGTAATAGATTCACAAGGTGTGTGAACAAATGGTGGATTGGAAGTGTGCATGCTGATTTACAAGGTGTGTGAACATAAGACATGTAATTCCAATGTAATAGATTCACAAGGTGTGTGAACAAATGGTGGATTGGAAGTGTGCATGCTGATTCACAAGGTGTGTGAACATAAGACATGTAATTCCAATGTAATAGATTCACAAGGTGTGTGAACAAATGGTGGATTGGAAGTGTGCATGCTGATTTACAAGGTGTGTGAACATAAGACATGTAATTCCAATGTAATAGATTCACAAGGTGTGTGAACAAATGGTGGATTGGAAGTGTGCATGCTGATTTACAAGGTGTGTGAACATAAGACATGTAATTCCAATGTAATAGATTCACAAGGTGTGTGAACAAATGGTGGATTGGAAGTGTGCATGCTGATTCACAAGGTGTGTGAACATAAGACATGTAATTCCAATGTAATAGATTCACAAGGTGTGTGAACAAATGGTGGATTGGAAGTGTGCATGCTGATTCACAAGGTGTGTGAACATAAGACATGTAATTCCAATGTAATAGATTCACAAGGTGTGTGAACAAATGGTGGATTGGAAGTGTGCATGCTGATTCACAAGGTGTGTGAACATAAGACATGTAATTCCAATGTAATAGATTCACAAGTTGTGTGAACAAATGGTGGATTGGAAATGTGCATGCTGATTCACAAGGTGTGTGAACATAAGACTTGCAATTCCAATGTAATTGATTCACAAGGTGTGTGAACGATAAATGACTTATAAGGGGATAGACATTTGAAATTCAAATGTCAAACCACGAGTTGTGATTTTTGTGAAATATAATGCACAATCGGAGTTTTGTGGGGTTATATATGTGCTATATTAAATTATAATGATTGTGCATGAATGGGAGATATAATGAGGTTTTGGTTGAAAACGAACCGTTAGTAAATCGTTTTGTATGTGGTTGACTGTTGTTGTCAAATTTTATTTGGGACCTCATTAGTGTATCCATATGATATTATGGAATACACTGGGTGAAATAGTGAGGTAATCTTACTTAGTTCTAACGAACTAATGGTGAATTTAAATGTGGTGTTTACAGGTACTAAGGAGTCGGGTGAGCGGTGATGGTGATCGGGAATCGAACGTGAAGGCTCACATGATGGTTTTTAGTTTTAATAACCAAACAGTTGTGTAATTTTTGTGTATCAAATGTTTTGAGGAGCATGTAAACATATATAAATCTGTTTTTAACAGGTGTTAGTAAATAGTATGTTTACAGGTGTGTAAAACACAAAAAATTTTTACTGGGACCTAAACGTAAATTATTAAATATTGATGTTAATGTCCGGAGGGGACATGAAAGTGACAGTGGGTGTCACATGTTGTTATATGTTCACTTTCATAGTGACATCAATATTAGGTCAGCTAGTCTATTAAATATAGATTGAAGGTTTTTCATTCATAGGTGTAGAGAATGAGTGTCTTCTTTCTGATGTAATAAATATTCCTTCATGGAAGATGCATCCATAGATGTTGAGATTAATGATATTTTCATATCCAATTTATATTCATTTTCAGTTCCAACATATGTTCGTGTTCTTGAGCAAGAAAACTACTTGTGAAGCTTGGACAAGAGATAAAAACCTTTTCTTGAACAAAAGGGTTCTTGTGTTGCTGCCTTTGGTACATATTATATTGACTTTGGAGTTCATGCCATCCCTTGAATACTATTGTCAAAAGCTCAAATCTTTGGTTGATCAATTGGATGATGTGGATATCTGTGAGGCCCCGAAACCGGGCACCTCACAGAGGTTGGTTTTCATCATAACACATAGCTCTTAAACTAAAAACTTTCATAATCATGCAGCGGAAATGTAAACATAGTTTGATAAACAGAAATCAATAACATGTCTGTATCAAAATCACATCGAATTGCCAAAACCACCGGATTGTATGACTCTATGCCCGAGCTCCATGCCTCCTCTTATCATACCTTCAACCTGACATACATGCTAAATCAAGTCAGCTTACGCTGGTGAGTTCTAGTTTTCATAAAACAACATTAAACATACTTAACATATACATCATTTCATACACATAGTCCATAACCTTAGCACATAACATCCTTACATCATCATCATCATACGTTCCACTGTTACCATTCGAACAGTGGGCTTATGCCGGCACAAGGCTCCATAACCGTTGGTCTGTCCCGCCGAAGCGTTCTGCAGACCCATACTTACCCAGTAGCAAGTACTGGAGCAACCATAACCATACTTACCCCATATGAATATGGGAGCAACGTCATACTTACCCCGTAACTAATGCGGGAGCAACATCATACTTACCCCGTAACAAGTACGGGAGCAACATCATACTTACCCCGTAACGAGTACGGGAGCAACATCATACTTACCCAGTACAAATACTGGAGCAACCATACTTACCCAGTAACAAGTACTGGAGCAACCATCATTCATCATGACATGATACACTAGCACCGTATCATCATTCATCATAACATCGTATCATTATCCTAATAACATAGGATTTCTCATACAGGGTATGCTAGTATCATGTCATCATAACATCCTAGTACCATGCACATGTCATGCTAGCCGCACGTCATCATATCATTCATCATGGCAACATAAACACATTTTGCTAGCATGTAATCATCATAACATCATACTTCCATCATAGCGTACCTAGGATTTCATCATAACATACCTCCCTATTTATTCATCATAGCATGTTATCATTAGTTTATCATCATAACTTACTAACATGCATTCATCATTCTTAGCATACTTTCATGCAATAATCATACTATCACCTTAACATGCATACATGGTCAGGGCATAACATCATTCATTCATTATCATCATAGGCACATATCATCATAGACATAACAATAAGCATGTATGTCAGCCCAAAACATTAAGCATAAAATAGGGCGTCTAGAACTCACCTGACAGTAGACTCCTGTTAACCTTAGCCGAACTCCTTAGCTAGGGCCTTAAGGACCTATATCAGTTACATCATATCATCACATACCATCACATCACATACTTAGACTTAGAAATTATTCTAAGTCCTCATAGCCTACTAGTCCCCCTTTCTGAATCCAAGTTCTCGAAACTTAGCTAAGTGTTCGAAACCCTTGAAATCCATTAAGTCCTCATGTACACGAAATCCATGAGTATTCGAAATACTAGTTCACGAAATGCCCGAGGTACACGAAATATCCTCTGCACACGAAATGGCCAGGTACACGAAATGGCACCTTGTATTCGAAATAGGCTGTACTCGAAATACACTGTACTCGAAGTCACCATGTACTCGAAATCCTTGTAATCGAAATAACAAGTATGATTTCGAGTACCCACTGTACATGATTTCGTGTACTCATCATTTTGTCATTAAACATTTCAGAAATCCATCTAAGACTTTGGGGAGCTAGTTCTAGTTTCCTTTGGTTGTTACCAACGTATTGGAACCTCAAAGTTATGAACTTTATGCATAAAGGTGTGAGCTTTATACATAAGTTCACTCTTTGTTTAACCATTATAACTTTTGCATAAAAAATCCTAGCTTTTTGGTTTTAGAACCCTTACTTGTAGGTAGATGAGCACTCCTGTAGATCCCTGTGTGTTTCCTCTTCCGTTTGGTCGATCAAAAGCTCGATCCTTGAAGTTTCTTGGTTCCGACTTCGTGTACTCGAGAGAGAGCGTGCTCAGCCAAAGGTTCGCACATATCCCAAGGCACTACTATTTATAGGCGTGTCCCTGTACTCGAAATCTGGGGAAATTTCGAGAACATGTGTATTCGAATTTGGTGTACACGAAATCTGGAATTTCGAGTACATGATTTCTAAGCTTTACTTGGTTATTTTCCGTCCCTTTTCTAGCAAGTTAATTGTTCGTCTCGCATTCGTAAGTTCAAATAACTTGTACTAGAAAATTTGGGATGTTACAAGTCTCCCCTCCTTACAATAGGTTTCGTCCCGAAACCTGCCTCGTTACACATCGAACAAATAAGGATACAACTTCCTCATCTCGTCTTCCAATTCCCACGTCGTGTCTGAACCCTTCCGATGCTTCCACTGAACTCTTACTTGACGAACCGTTTTATTCCGTAGCTGTTTTTCCTTTGTATCCACAATGGCAACTGGCTCCTCAATGTAGTTCAGTCGATCATCTACCTCAATGTCATCCAAAGGAACATGCGCCTGCTCGTCTGCCAAGCACTTCCTAAGATGTGACACGTGGAAGGTAGGATGAATCCCGTTCAGCTCCTCTGGTAGGTCCAGTCGATACGCGACTTTCCCTACCCTTGCTTTTATCGGAAATGGTCCAATGTACCTCGGACTCAACTTGCCTCGCTTCCTGAATCGAATGATTCCCTTCCATGGGGATACTTTCAGCAACACTCGATCACCAACATCAAACTCGATCGGTCTCCGGCGCTTGTCAGCGTAGGACTTTTGGCGATCTTGTGCAGCCTTCATACGTGCTTTTATCACCCGTAGCTTTTCTGCCATATCAATCACAGCAGCCTTGTTTCCCATTTCTTTCTGTCCAACTTCACCCCAGCATACCGGGGTTCTACATCGTCGTCCGTACAACGCCTCAAATGGGGGCATTCCGATACTAGAGTGATAGCTGTTGTTATATGAAAACTCCACCAAGGGCAAGTGGTCATCCCAGCTTCCTCCAAAATCGATAATGCACGCCCTAAGCATATCCTCCAACGTTTGGATAGTCCTTTCTGACTGTCCATCAGTCTGAGGGTGATAGGCGGTACTGATATTTAACCTCGTTCCCATAGCATCATGAAACTGCTTCCAGAATCTGGAAGTAAACCTCGTATCTCGAACTGACACAATGGAGACAGGAACTCCATGTCTGGCCACAATCTCCTTTACGAACAACTCAGACAACCTTTCGGACGTATACGTTTCCCTGATAGGGAGAAAGTGCGCACTCTTCGTCAGTCGGTCCACAATCACCCAAATGGTATCATGTCGCTTAGCTGTCTTTGGTAGCTTGGTAATGAAATCCATGGTGATGTGTTCCCATTTCCATTCCGGTACCTCTAGAGGTTGCACATATCTGTAGGGCTTCTGATGTTCAGCCTTCACTTGCGCACAAGTAAGGCACCTGTTCACATACTGCATCACATTAAACTTCATGCCCGGCCACCAATAATCCTGTCGGAGATCTTGATACATCTTCGTTGCACCGGGGTGTACCGAGTATCGTGACTTGTGGGCTTCATCTAAAATCCTCGCTCGAATGTCCCCATTTCTGGGCACCCACATTCGACCGAATCGTAGCTTTATCCCATGGTCATTGTCTTCCAAGTTCTTGACTTGTCCGAAGACGCGTTCAAAACCCACATTCTCTTCTTTCAATCCCTCCTGTTGCGCCTGTTGGAGCTCGTTCAGAAAGTCTGGCGTTATCACCAAACTATACGATTTTACTCGTATGGCAGGATGGTCAGTCTTGCGACTCAGAGCATCTGCCACCACATTGGCCTTTCCCGGGTGATACAGAATATCACAGTCATAATCCTTTAACAGCTCAAGCCATCGTCTCTGCTCTGCCTCATTTAAATCCTTTTGCTCGAAGAAATACTTCAAGCTCTTGTGGTCGGTATAGATGGTACTCCTTACTCCATACAAATAGTGCCTCCATATTTTCAATGCAAACACCACTGCAGCGAGTTCAAGATCGTGGGTTGGGTAGTTAGCCTCATGAATCTTTAGCTGGCGCGAAGCATAAGCTATCACCCTTCCCCTTTGCATTAGTACACATCCCAACCCTTGTCGTGACGCATCGGCATACACAACAAGATCATCATTCCCATCCGGCAGTGCTAGAACAGGAGCTTGGGTAAGTTTCTCCTTCAGCACTGAAAACGCTTGTTCTTGGTTTGGGCCCCATTCGTACTTTACGTCTTTCTTCGTGAGCTTCGTTAGTGGCGTCGCTATCCTGGAGAAGTCCTGAATGAATCTCCGATAGTAACCGGCCAAACCAAGAAAACTGCGTACTTCTGTCGGTGACTTTGGAGGACTCCATTTCATAATCGTTTCAACTTTAGCTGGATCTACCATAATGCCTTCTGGGTTCACCACGTGCCCCAGAAACTGTACCTCCCGTAACCAGAAAGCGCATTTGGAGAACTTAGCATAAAGTTTCTCTTTCCTCAGGATTTCCAATACCTCACGTACGTGGCAAGCATGGTCTCCCTCGTTCTTTGAATAAATCAAAATATCATCAATAAACACTATCACCGATCGGTCCAGCATCGGTCGACATACTCTGTTCATCAAATCCATAAATGCTGCGGGAGCATTCGTCAATCCAAACGACATAACGAGAACTCGTAATGTCCATAACGCGTACGGAAAGCAGTCTTTGGAATATCCTGCTCTCGAACTTTCAACTGATGGTAACCGGATCGGAGATCTATCTTTGAGAACCAGCTTGCACCTTGCAATTGATCGAACAAGTCATCAATTCTGGGTAGAGGATACCTGTTCTTTACGGTCAACTTATTCAGATTCCTGTAGTCAATACACATACGCATACTTCCATCCTTCTTCTTAACGAACAGCACCGGTGCTCCCCACGGAGAGACACTCGGTCGTATAAAACCTTTATCAAGGAGTTCTTGTAGCTGGGTCATCATTTCCTTCATCTCTGTTGGAGCTAAACGGTAAGGTGCTTTGGCAACAGGTTGTGCCCCCGGCACTAAGTCGATCTGGAACTCAATTTCCCGTTCGGGTGGTAATCCAGGCAATTCCTCAGGGAATACATCAGGGAAGTTACACACCACGGGAACATCATCAATCGTCCTCGTATCCGTACGTTCCTCAATCGCATAGGCCAAGTAGGCTACACACCCTCGCCGCATCATAACATCAGCCTGGATCATCGAAATGATCTTTGGCGCATACATCGCTTTATCACCATAAACCGTCACGGAGCTCCCATCCATCGCACGTAAACATATCATCTTTCGTCGACATACAATGTTAGCCTCATATTTGGCTAACCAGTCCATACCCAAAACCACATCGAATCCCCCTAAGGTAATAAGAAACAATCGGGCAGGGAACCTATGACCTTCTATCTCAACATAACAATCATCAATAGCCTCAGTCACCCTGGTCATCTTACCAATAGCCGTCTCTACATCAAATACCCGGTCTATCTTCTTAACCTTCCCAGATAACCCATCACAGAAAGTAGAAGACACAAAACTCATACTGGCACCAGAATCAAACAATACAGAAGCAGGAATATTGTTGATAGAAAAGGTACCTGTGACCACGTCAGGGTCCACAATCGCATCATCCTTCGTCATCGTAAAGGCTCGTGCTTTAGCCTTCTGCTTCTCCTTTCCTTTTTCCTCATTCTTACCCGAGCCCGAAGCATCGGCCCGTGGTAGCTTGCAATCCTTGGACATATGTCCTAATCCATTGCAGTTGAAGCATCGAGTAGCATTCGGGCAACTGCTAGAAAAGTGCCCCGTCTTTCCACACCTGAAACATAAATTAGTGCCCACCAGGCACTGTCCCGTGTGGCTTTTCCCACACTTGTTGCATCGACCCACCTCCTCTCGCTTAGCCTTCTTGCTTGAGAACTTTCGTTGGTCTGTTCGACCCCTCTTAGTCCCGGAGGACTCTTTCACCTTTGCTTCTTCTTTGACTGGCTCGGCTGACATAACATCATCCCAAACTATGCCACTGAGCTCCACAGTGGAGTCATAAGTCTTGGGAGCATTCGCCTTCACATGTATCCGAACCTTCGGAGGCAAACCCTCCATGTACAACTTCACCCTACGTTCCTCGGTAGAAACCAAGTGAGGAACAAGTCTTGCCATCTCATTGAATCGTGAGGTGTACTGCCTGTGGTTCAGACTTCCCGCCTTCAGCACCAGAAACTCCCTTTCAACCTTATCCAACTCATTCTTGGGACAGAACTGCTTAGTGACCAGTTCCTTGAGATCCTCCCAAGTCATCTTTTCCATATCCTCAGTAGTCTTGGATTGCTTGACGGTGTTCCACCAGTGAAGTGCCTCCTCAACGAAAGAGTGAGCTGCAAACTTGACAGCTTGGTCAACTCGGCACTCACTGATGGAGATAACAGCCTCCATCGCAGAAATCCAGTGGCAGGTGGCCACTGCGTCCTTCTTCCCATCAAAGGTTGGTGGGTTGCATCCTTTGAAGGACTTGTAGTCACAGCCCTTCAGTTTCCCTGTCATAGAGTCGCCGCTCTTCGTCTCGATGATCACCACCTCATCTTCTTTGGTGCTTTCTTTAGTTCCTTCAGACTTGTCTTTTAGAGCATCCTTCAGTGCCTTAGCAATCATTGCTGGCATCTTTTCATCCATGATCTTGCAGACCTCATCAGAAATAGCCTTCACCACGATAGGCTCTAGGGTGAACTCGTCTTCATTCTCAGGTTGCTCGTTGTGCTCGTGGTCGTCTTCGTTGACGGGTTCTTCAGCCTCGACATGTGGTTCTTCAGCTACCTGTGGTTTCTTCCGCGGTCTACCCTTTTGTCCGGCCATCTTAACTTTCTACATAATGCAACAATTGATGAGTCAGTACAGGAATCAGTTTAGCACGGAATAAGTTTTGTAAATCGTTAACGACGTTGATCAAGTGTTATTAACCATTTACCCAACTCATAGGCTCTAAACGTTTCCCATCACATCTCTTCAATGTGCATGACACTAACTACTTTAATAACATTACATCTAACCCTTAACTCATACATAAACATTCAACTCGTGGCATCCGTCATCCGTGGTTGGCAATCCGCATCCATTAATCCCATTCTCAGTTTAAGTCTTGGCATTTGGGATGCCAAGATCTCTCAAACTATGGCTCTGATACCAACTTGTGAGGCCCCGAAACCGGGCACCTCACAGAGGTTGGTTTTCATCATAACACATAGCTCTTAAACTAAAAACTTTCATAATCATGCAGCGGAAATGTAAACATAGTTTGATAAACAGAAATCAATAACATGTCTGTATCAAAATCACATCGAATTGCCAAAACCACCGGATTGTATGACTCTATGCCCGAGCTCCATGCCTCCTCTTATCATACCTTCAACCTGACATACATGCTAAATCAAGTCAGCTTACGCTGGTGAGTTCTAGTTTTCATAAAACAACATTAAACATACTTAACATATACATCATTTCATACACATAGTCCATAACCTTAGCACATAACATCCTTACATCATCATCATCATACGTTCCACTGTTACCATTCGAACAGTGGGCTTATGCCGGCACAAGGCTCCATAACCGTTGGTCTGCCCCGCCGAAGCATTCTGCAGACCCATACTTACCCAGTAGCAAGCACTGGAGCAACCATAACCATACTTACCCCATATGAATATGGGAGCAACGTCATACTTACCCCGTAACTAATGCGGGAGCAACATCATACTTACCCCGTAACGAGTACGGGAGCAACATCATACTTACCCCGTAACGAGTACGGGAGCAACATCATACTTACCCAGTACAAATACTGGAGCAACCATACTTACCCAGTAACAAGTACTGGAGCAACCATCATTCATCATGACATGATACACTAGCACCGTATCATCATTCATCATAACATCGTATCATTATCCTAATAACATAGGATTTCTCATACAGGGTATGCTAGTATCATGTCATCATAACATCCTAGTACCATGCACATGTCATGCTAGCCGCACGTCATCATATCATTCATCATGGCAACATAAACACATTTTGCTAGCATGTAATCATCATAACATCATACTTCCATCATAGCGTACCTAGGATTTCATCATAACATACCTCCCTATTTATTCATCATAGCATGTTATCATTAGTTTATCATCATAACTTACTAACATGCATTCATCATTCTTAGCATACTTTCATGCAATAATCATACTATCACCTTAACATGCATACATGGTCAGGGCATAACATCATTCATTCATTATCATCATAGGCACATATCATCATAGACATAACAATAAGCATGTATGTCAGCCCAAAACATTAAGCATAAAATAGGGCGTCTAGAACTCACCTGACAGTAGACTCCTGTTAACCTTAGCCGAACTCCTTAGCTAGGGCCTTAAGGACCTATATCAGTTACATCATATCATCACATACCATCACATCACATACTTAGACTTAGAAATTATTCTAAGTCCTCATAGCCTACTAGTCCCCCTTTCTGAATCCAAGTTCTCGAAACTTAGCTAAGTGTTCGAAACCCTTGAAATCCATTAAGTCCTCATGTACACGAAATCCATGAGTATTCGAAATACTAGTTCACGAAATGCCCGAGGTACACGAAATATCCTCTGCACACGAAATGGCCAGGTACACGAAATGGCACCTTGTATTCGAAATAGGCTGTACTCGAAATACACTGTACTCGAAGTCACCATGTACTCGAAATCCTTGTAATCGAAATAACAAGTATGATTTCGAGTACCCACTGTACATGATTTCGTGTACTCATCATTTTGTCATTAAACATTTCAGAAATCCATCTAAGACTTTGGGGAGCTAGTTCTAGTTTCCTTTGGTTGTTACCAACGTATTGGAACCTCAAAGTTATGAACTTTATGCATAAAGGTGTGAGCTTTATACATAAGTTCACTCTTTGTTTAACCATTATAACTTTTGCATAAAAAATCCTAGCTTTTTGGTTTTAGAACCCTTACTTGTAGGTAGATGAGCACTCCTGTAGATCCCTGTGCGTTTCCTCTTCCGTTTGGTCGATCAAAAGCTCGATCCTTGAAGTTTCTTGGTTCCGACTTCGTGTACTCGAGAGAGAGCGTGCTCAGCCAAAGGTTCGCACATATCCCAAGGCACTACTATTTATAGGCGTGTCCCTGTACTCGAAATCTGGGGAAATTTCGAGAACATGTGTATTCGAATTTGGTGTACACGAAATCTGGAATTTCGAGTACATGATTTCTAAGCTTTACTTGGTTATTTTCCGTCCCTTTTCTAGCAAGTTAATTGTTCGTCACGCATTCGTAAGTTCAAATAACTTGTACTAGAAAATTTGGGATGTTACAATATCTGTCAATGAAAGTTGGTTAGTTCTTCAATTCATTTGGGAACTGCCTCGAGAGATTGATAATGTGGTGTACCACATTAATCAAACATTTCTCCCTTAGGAAACGTGTGACATGCTTCACCTTGAAGTAGATCATCAAAAAGCTCGGGATACCACCTGTACCACTGCTCTCGCCACTCCAACTATTTAGGAACCAACACCACAACAAATCAACTACTCCCACCAATCATCTAACATACATTACGAGACCAACAGGTCTGGGCAGTCACCTTACTGGGCTTCCTAATGGACTGCACCACCATCGTTCCCTTATCCAACTCAGGGGTGGGCTTCTCCATGGAACCAACCAATAAACCAACCTTCTCAAAACCGTGAATCAGGCCCATCTCGGTCAGCTCCACAGGAACATGCATCTTAGACAAATTACAGCCCTCTTGAACCAACTGATCTTGGAGCAGTCCTTAAATTAATGCCAAGACTATTGATCAAGATAATTCAGTAGGATTAGGCACATGGGAGCAACTCTCACCTAAGTGCTGACCCAGGTATATGTTCCAACTTTCCATTGTCCATCATCATCGTACTCATTATATCCTACCATTAGCAAAGCTAAGGTATGGTCTAAGATGGGTAAGATATAGACAATCTTATTACCTTTATCTGTAGGAATAAAGATATTGCTTTCAATGAGACCCTCGGCTCATAATATCTGATTAACCAACCAACCAAACACTTTTAACATTATTTTCACAAAAATATATAAAATAACGACCTAAAATAATATTAGCTTTTATAATTGTCTTACTGGATATTTGACTTCAAAAATATATCTTAGAAAATGACACATTTTTGTGTACCAATTTAATCTGTCTTCACAAAATGGATGTTTTTAGAAGACCACATGAATAAAGATATGTAAATCTGTGCAGTTTTCTATTTCTAGGAGATGCCTGAAATTCAAATATTGGCAAGTGCCTTGTAGGAGAATTTTCAAGAACGAAAGCTGCTATTAACTTATTTTACAAAACAATAACAGTCAAGTAACTGGAGAGAGGGATTAACTGCACTTTAAAAAATCCAAGAAAAGCAACAAACACCTCTGGAAATTGATGATTTTGCTGGCTCACTGTCATCAAGAACATATGTAAGTTCTAGAAAATGCAGCAAAGGTACTATTCGAGGATTACGATTATGGCCAGAAAAGGAACCACTATTTGTTAGTAATGGTCAAAAATTGCCCATTTGGGATCGGGAAATACAATACTTCCGTTTTCACTACCCAATCTCAAACTAAAGAATGTCCTTCAAACCCCTAACATCATTAAAATCCTAATTTCAGTTAAACAATATCACATAAGAAATACAGATATACACAATATATTTTAAATATTTCCGAAATATAGCCCAAGATATATTCGGTTAATAGTATCTCATCAGGTGAAGCAAACAGTAGGATCTCAATATATACAGAAGTCCATGTGCCGTTATCGTCCGATGTAGCTTGTGAAGACAAGTTGATTATGTTTAAACCACGGATTGATTTTTTTTCATGTCTTCAGATAGCAGGAACACTGAGGGAGCCAGTGTTAAGCAGCCGAGGTAATATCTGCATCAACCAACAGGAAACAAAAATGAGGATCTAGGTAGTAAAAACTTGAAAAAATGTATGATTTTTGTAATGCGGACCTCTCCAAGTCGGGCGTTGATTTTCAAATCTACAAAATCATCAGCTCGGGTCTTTCCTATATTTACAACTGCTGTAGCAGCACCAGCCTCATGAGCTGCTCTGTACAAATTAAATTAACATCTTGAGATTAATTAGAAAAAATGGCCGAAAATAATAACTTTTGGGCGACACATAAAGAACTATACCTGACAAGTCGGAAAGCAGACATGGTCATAACAGATGAACCAAGGACAAGGAAGGCATCACTTCCTTTAGCAGCATCCATAGCTATGTTAGCTCTATCCTTCGGTACATTATCACCAAAAAATACAACCTTCACACATAGACACACATTAGCAACCCATTTAGATCCTGTAAACAGCTAATGGTTGCAATAAGATTAGTTTACAGTGGACTAGAGGTGGCAAATTTAACACATATATTTCTGAATAAGATTGTGTAATGTTATACCTCTAACAGGTCTCAATGGATAAGTGAAAAGATGGCTAAAACAGAAACTGGAAAAGTCTCCCAAAGTGAATTTTAAATGCATGAAACTTAAATTTCTGAATAGCTTTATCCAGTAAACTAGATTACTATTGTAATAATATGTATATGAAAATCATATGAAACACAGATTATAAACAAAAAACAAAAAAAAAGATCTAGACAAAGAAGTAAAGGCTGACATAACACATGCAAGTCATTTACATGTTTTGACCCAACAACACGTACAAATAATTACATGATACAACCCAAACCCCTTACCCACCCTACCATTTTCCAACAGCCTAACCAATGGCCACAGTTGTGGATGTCAACTCCCTAGCAGAAGAATTTTTAACAATTATCCGTCCTCTAATCAGAATTTTTAGTAACTACTAGTCTAAGAATGATGTTAATTGCGGGAAAACAAAGTTATAAAATAATAGGAATGTCCAGCTGCTAGTTATAACTCAAATGTCTTTGTTACGTATAATTGTGTAGATTGTAATAGTTGATAAATAGACGGACTAATAATGTCAATATTGTAATAAGTTGGTTAGTTAGTTAGTTGTTAACGACTATAACTACCAATTAGTGTAAATGAGAAGGTTAGCTATGAAATGAAAATCTTCCTTCTCTATTGAATTCTTTGTTTTTTTTAATTCGTAGCTAACAATTGGTATCAGAGCCTTCCGATTCTCAGCAGCTCTTGATTCCGATCACCGGAATTTCACGATTCATTGTCAATTGCAACATGACGACTCGCAATCAAATGTTGGAGCAAAGAGTACAGGAACATGATCAATCCTTGCTTCGATTGGAATCTACAGCGGGAAAACACTAGTCGGATTTGAAGAGTATTCGACTTGTATCAATGAATAATGCGGAGAACATGTCAGCGCTGAAATCGCAATTGGAGATTCAAATGAACGAGATTCTGAATAGCTTGCAAACGATGGGTAATCTTCACGCTTCAGCCAAAAAATTCTCATACAACTTCTATTCACACACCCTTTAATGGTAATCAAAATCGTTTTACAAAGATGGATTTTCCTAAATTCAATGGTGAAAACATAGAGGGATGGTTATGTAAAGTGGAGCATTTTTTTGTAATTGATTCAACTCCAGACAATTTAAAAGTTCAATATGCTATTGTTCATTTGGAAGATATAGCTCTTTTATGGCATGAGTCATTTGTTCAATCTAGGGGTGGATCTATTGAAGGAATGTTTTGGGGGAAATATAAAGGTTTTATCAATTCTAGATTTGCTCAAGTACTAGGTCAGGATGCTATGGGAGCATTAGCAAGTTTGAAACAACAGGGAACTCTTAAGGATTTCTGTAGACAATTTGATTTGGCATTAACTAAAGTTACAATTTGCGATGAATATGCTGTTGGCTTATTTTTAAGAGCTGTTAAACCTGAGATTGGCTATCCTCATAGGTTACTTAGACCTAGAAATTTACCAGAAGCTTGTTTGTTAGCTAGGAATCAAGATGAATCTATTAATGTCATACAAGCTACTCCTATCATGTCTTCAAAACCTACTTATTCCAGCTTCCCTGTTACAACAAATACTAAATTTAATTCTGGTGTTACTGCCACAAATTTGCCATTATTACCTAGTCCCCCTTTGAAATCTAAGCCAACTGTTGCTAGAAGGTTATCACATAAAGAAATAGAGGAAAAAAGGGCTAAAGGGGAGTGTTTTGGTTGTTCTGAAAAATATACTCCTACACACCAATGTAAAAATAAGAAACTATTTTCAATTGAATTTATTGAAGATGAAAAAACGTTTGGACCGACGATTTCTGTATTGGACGGAAGGCTAGGGCAAGAACACATGACGAGTATGAATCAAATCAAATGGTATATTGAACAAACGAATGGTTACATGATCGAATCCATACACATAAAAGAACATAGTCATTGTCGAGGAGAGATCGAGCATGATCTCTCCTCCTCTCTGCTCAAAACCCTAAAACTCTGAAAACCTTAACTCTCAAGAACTGGGAACTGGTATTTATAGGCCTGCACTCCATTCGTACGAATGGAGCCATTCGTATGTCCATTCGTACGAATGGACCCATATACACGAAATCCATTCGCATATGCCCCTGCCAATGACTCAGTTCCCAGCGTAACAACATACAAATACATACAAGTGAATACAATTCAACAAATACAAATCTAAACTATTCGACCAGCAACGGACACCCAAAATATGCATCAACAAAAGAATATGATGAGGAACAACAAGATGATAATGAGGTATTTTAGTCAATTCAAGAGCCTTATATTTCTTTAAATGCTATTATGAGAGTTTATTCTTTTTCCACTATGAGGATTAAAGGTTCAATTGGTACCAAACCTTTACACATTCTCATAGACTTGGAATCAACTCATAGCTTCCTAAATTTGGATTTGGCTCTTACGATGAAATGTCCAGTTAAGTCTCTGACAGCAATGAATATTACCATTGCTGATGGTAATAAAATGTCTTGTACACAACTATGTGAGAATTTTCAATGGATTATGCAGGGGAATTGGTTGGTTACAGATGTGATGCTAATTCCTTTAAGCAATTATGATATGGTTTTAGGGGTTCAATGGTTACAAACTCTTAATGATATAGTGTGGAATTTTAAGGACCTAACTATGAAGCTTAAAGTAGGGGAACAAGAATTTGAATTAAGAGGAGTAGGATCAAATGCTATGACTCTATGTTCTTTTCAGAAGATGAATCAGTTATTAGATGATCCACTTCAGTTGGGAGATGCACAATTGTTTAGTCTGGCAGTGAATATTGATTCATTTCAACATGAAACAATGGTTAGTGATATTAGTTTGAATGATGATTTGGCTGCTTTATTGCAGAAGTACACAGACATTGTTCTAGAACCCAACTCTTTACCACCTAAAAGGGAGTGTGATCATAGAATCATTTTAAAAGATGAAAATGTGTCTCTTAATCAGAGAGCTTACAGGTAGAGGTGGCAATTTTACCCATGTCAATGGAAATGGGTTGGTTTGGGTAAATAATTGTAGTATAATGGGTTGAAATGGGTAACATCATAATATTGAGTGGGTTGAGATGGGTAGCACTTAAACACAATGTAGGTCAAGACGGGTAACTAAAAAAGTATGTAAATGCAATGGATTCAAACATTTAAGAATGATTACTAACATATTTGATGATAAAATCACTAAAAATTATCCAAATGGACTATTTTATGATTACTAACGTATAATTGTGTAGATTGTAATAGTTGACAAATAGAGGGACTAATAATGTCAATATTGTAATAAGTTGGTTAGTTCGTTAGTTGTTAATGACTATAACTACCAATTAGTGTAAACTGAGAAGGTTAGCTATGAAATGAAAATCTTCCTTCTCTATTGAATTCTTTTTTTTTCTTAATTTGTAGCTAACAGTCTTAAATACCCTCCCTAATGAGGGGGATCTATAGAAGAAAAAATATACATTGCAATGGATAAATAGCATATAAAGTATAAACAAACAAAAAAACAAACAAACCAAGTAAGTCCCACCAATTTGTAGGATCTAGGATAGGTGAGAAACCTTACCCTTATTCCAATGGAATAAAAATGTTGCTTCTGGAGAGACCCCTGGCTAAGATTTACCACATTGCTTTTATTATATTTATTATTATAAGTTATTATACATCTTTATATATGGGTAAATGGCATATAATATTCAATGTAAGGAAAGAAATGTTGTGATTGGGAATGACAAAACTTAAATGATTTTATTAGGAGCAAGCAAATACTAATTATGCACCACATATGCATGCTCACCACAATTGAGATCCTATAAGGGTGAGCATGGGCAGGTTTAGGTTCATTTTTTGCTTAAACCGAAGCCAAAACAAAAATTTGGTTTTTTTATTTTCAAAACTTGTTTGGTTCCGGTTTCTGTACTTGGGCCTTAAATTTTTGGGCGGAGAAAAAATGACCCAAAATATTTTATATGGGCAATTTTTTTTAGATTAGTTGATACATAAACAAAATGGCAAGCTTCATTAAAATCAAGATTTTCGAATTTGAAAAGTTCAAAATACAAATTGAAAAGCTTTGCATTCCCCGCCCATGGGCTAAAAATATATGATACACATAGTCAAAATACAAATACATTATACATTGGGTTGGTTCGTTTTTTAGGTATTATTTTAGGCAAAACCGAGACCGACCAGAATTTCCGGTCTCGGTTTCTATTTGGGTTTAGTTATTTAGGTTTGGTTTATGTTGGTTTTGGGTTGGGTTTTTCAGTTTCATGCACACCTCTATCGTATATTAACAAGAAATCAAAGTGAAAAGTAAAAAAAATTTCCTTACATCAGGTTTAAGTACTCCATTACATTTAGAGCAGGTTGGTATCGTGAAATCTTCTTCCCAGAACTTTTCATCTATTTCAATATCACCATCAGGCCTCTGCTTCATCCCAAAACTCTTATCTGACTTACTGTCATAATCCAGACTCTCTATAGCTGCTGCCCACTGCACTAAATTATAATTATATCTCATTACACATGACAGTATTAATACAAAAGATGGAACTATCATAAAACTTCGTGTTATTGTTATAAATTTTGAAATTAATGCTTTGAAGGTTTTGACCTTTGGATTTAGGGATTTCAGCTGGTCTTGAAATATTTCACGTGGAATAGAAAACCCACAATCCAAACAAGCAACAACATAGACTGTCCCGTGTAGCTCAAGCGGGCTACTACCAGCACGATGATGTAGCCTGGGAAATGAAATGATAATAATCATCTCAAATTAAATGATTTTGAAATCAATTACATAATAAATCTATCTATTTTCATAACTCAAAGTTTTTAGAGACAACACAATGTTGCTAGACCACCTCAACTTTGATTTTTTGCCTCTCTCTCCTGTTAATTATATTTTATACTAAAGGATAATATTAAATATTAGATATTCTTTTTATACATTCTTAAAATAAAAAAATATTTTTCAATAAATTAAAAGTAAATTAGTATTGAAAACACACCATTTTAGAAGACCAAATTGTTATTAAATATACAATTTTAAAAACATATTTTTAAACTAAATGTTTAAATAAACAAACTTTGAAAAAATCATATTTTATTTTATTTTATATTTTGAACAGCTAACAAGGGCTCAGCGGCATGCCTCTTCATAGCCCAAATGGATCCTCGGACCCAACAACGTCGCTACGACCACAGTCCGCTACCAACTCCCCGGTATCTAAAGACCAAGTGCTGGCGAGCGCTGAATCGAGCAAATCCACCTGCTCCTTAAGAGGAAACCCACTATGTGGTAAAACCCCCTACTGACCGCTTTGGCCAGGATTTTATATTTTATATTAAATATTTTCTTATATTGTCTAAATTTATTGGTGACTATTTATTATATTGTTTAATTCAACCCTTTTAATACACAGGGTACTAACCTAGTTTTGGAGATGAAACTGACCTATCAACATTTTGTGTAATCATAAAGCTTATTCGGTTTAGTTTTTCTAAAGATGCTAATGCCATATGAGCTGGACTAGGCTTAGATTTGTTGAACTTCCTCCATCCTGCATAACTCCTTGCCCAATACCGCCTACGCGCACGGCTAGAACGAGTAAATTGCTGTCCATGTAAAGAAGATACAAGAGAAGTGCAAAGAAACATTCCATTATTATCCATCAAAGCAACATCCATAGGAAATCCAGAAACAAAGAGTATGAAATATATGAACAATCAACAATTAGAAAACACAACCATTAGGAATCACAGATTACCTGATGAGTAATTGGCTTGAAACCAGTACTATAAGCTCCATTGGGGCTGCACTTTAGCAAGGGGAGAAGAAAAAACAATGAACGCTAATTATACTTGAGAGATGATTAGATCAATAAATTTAGCATAAACACTAACACCACAGAAGTATAGCAACCAAGAATTCAGTCTCATTTTGTAAAATGATGTTGATATATAACGCAATCTTTCACATGGTTTACCTATAATATTAAAATAAAGGGGTGTTTTATTCAAAGTCGAAAGGTGCGTCCCTTCATAGGCAACACATTAATGCATTAAACTTCCTATTAGAAGTTGCTCCAAATACCAATGTAAACCTCTCAATAACATGCAGGTCCAAGATTTATCAAAGACAAGTATTAAGGCATTGCAATTTAACCCATATACAAGAATAGGTTGTCTATTGTTATGTTTTTATCTCTAAGGGATCAAATAAAAAAAAAATTATCTTGAAAGTACGTGGGTCGAAAGTTGTCCAAAATGCAGATATAAAGTATATATACTCCCAAATCATTTTATTGAAAAAAATCTAGACTATTATTGAAATAATGCTCTCATCAAACTTGACACAAACAAATACTTCGAAAATAGTAAGTATTTCAGGCCAAAATCACCCAACCCAGCCTGATCACTTTTAAACTGTACCAAAAGGTTATGCCTATGTTGTCAAAGGCGATAGGCGCACTCAAGGCGCAAAGACTCGAGTGGTGCCTAGGAGCAAGGCGCAAGAAAAGAGATGATTCGACGAAAAATAAGCGCACATAGGTGAAAAAAAGATAGAGTTTTATTATGCATTTAAAATTGACACTCTTTCACAAAGATACAAAATATATGATGATTAGCATATAAGATAATTTAGTTAGTACTAAAAATCTAGATATCATGTGATTGATAATTGCCTTATTTCTCTAGGTTTAGGAGTTATAGCTAATCTCTAGCTATTAGATAAGATTAATAGGTTTTCCCAAAGCTTGCCATCCTCCTTTCATTCATTCAATACAAATAGGCAAATTACAATCCCATAATATCGGGATATACATTAAATACAAATCAAATACAAATATAAAACCTATCTATTCCTAAAGTGTCTCAGTGGATACATATCTGCTAAGGCCACAAGGAGTCGTCTAGATTTTCCCCATTTTTCCCCGTTGCCACATCAGCGCCACATCAGCTTTTCTCACTTTTCCCCACTTTTCCCCACTTTTCCCCATTTTGCACGGTGTCGTCCCACTTATCCCCACTTTTCCCCATTTTCAAATCTTATTTTTAATTAATTATTTTAACAATAAATAATAATAATAATAATAATATTAATAAAATAAAAAAAGATTCATTAAATTTAAAAAAAAAAAAGAATACAACAAAAAAAAGAGAATACAACCTAAAAAAATAAATTAAAAAACCTAGAAAGGCATTTGTGGACGATACTGTGTAGTAAAAGTTTGGTTGATTCGGAGATGACATTTGTGGACGATACCTGGGTGTGTTGAACGGGTTCATTTGAGCCGTTTGAACATTTTTTGGTCGTGATTTTCTAAATTCTTGCTTGACGACCCACTACGGGATGAACCTCCTTCCATTTTACTTGAAAATTTTATAAATTTAGTGTATAGATTGTAGAAAATGAGAAAAAAATGTGAGATTTGTGGTTGTTTAAATAGGAAAAAAAATGTTTTTTTTTTTTTGGTTTAAAACCATTTTTCTTTCCCTTCCCCACGCCCGGCTTGATTCGGCGAGTTGCCCCCGATTTACCCCACCCCGAATCCGGGGGGACGGTGTTCCCATTTCTTCCCAATCCGGGGAAGCCCTCCCCCGCCTCCTTCCCGAAGCCACTCCGAGTCCCCTAATATACCCCCGCAGTCGAAGCGGGAGGAGGACGAATGGTGAGACTGGAGTGAAAGTCATCAAAAAGAATCCTAGGTAGCCCTTTAGTGAAAATGTAAGCAATCTGGAAATGGGAGGAGACATGGAGAACTCGACCTAGGCCGCGCTGCACCTTTTCTCTGACAAAGTGAATGTCCATCTCGATGTGTTTGGTGCGTTGATGTTGAACTGGATTTCCGGTTAAATAAATGGCACTTACATTGTCACAGTAAACCTGAGAAGCTTTTGAAGGCGGGTGATGTAGTTCCAGTAAGAGGTTACGAATCCAGCAAAGTTCAGAGACAACATTAGCAACCCCCTGTACTCGGCTTCTGCACTTGAACGAGATAATGTGGATTGTCGTTTGGAAGACCAAGAAATGAGGTAATCTCCGTAATACACAGTATCTGGACAACCGACTACAAGAGAGGTAGCTGAAGATGGTGCCATGTGTATGCCAAAATGTGATGTCCCCTGTATGTATCGTAGGATGCGTTTTAACGTATTGAAATGAGAAGAGCGGGGGGAATGCATGTACATGCAGATTTGTTGAACGGCATATATGATGTCTAGACGGGTGAAAGTTAGGTATTGTAGGGTGCCCGCAAGACTTCCATAATGTGTAGGGTCGGAGATAAGCTCACCGTCGAATGCGCTTAATTTTCCATTGGTGTCAACCGAGGTATGAGCTGGTTTAAAGGAGGTCATGCCTGCGCGATCCAGAATTTCTAACGCATACTTCTGCTGGGACAAAAATAGACCAGCTCCATGGTGTTGGACAGCAATACCCAAAAAATAGCTGAGCGGTCCGAGATCTTTCATTGCAAATTCGCTGGACAGCTTGGACATGAGTTGTTGACGTAGAATGGTTGATGAAGTGACCATTATAATGTCGTCTACATAGAGAAGAATGTAGGCAGTGCCCTTGCCCTGGTGGTAGATGAATAATGAATGATCAGATTGGTTGTGGGTGAAGCCCATGGTGGATACAAAATCAGCAAATCGTTGGTACCAGGCTCGGAGGACTTGCTTAAGTCCATACAAGGATTTCTTAAGAAGGCATACATGATTGGGGTTGTTCGGGTCGCGAAAGCCCATAGGTTGGTGCATATAAACAGTTTCGGATAAGTGCCCGTGAAGAAAAGCATTCTTGACATCGAGTTGGTGAATGGACCAAGAATTGGCGAGAGCAATGTTTAGAACTATCCGAATAGTGGTGGGTTTTACCACTGGGCTGAACGATTCTCCACAATCGATCCCTACCTGTTAGATCGGCCATCACACACAAGACGGGCTTTATATCTCTCAAGGGAGCCGTCACATTTGGTTTTGTGTTTAAATATCCACATGCAGCGAATGATGTTCATATGTGGTTCTCTTGGGACCAAAACCCAGGTATTATTAGAAAGTAAAGCATTATACTCATCTACCATGGCATGTTTCCAAACGGGTGTGTTAAGGGCCGAGAGTGGGTTAGGAGGGATGGGTTCGATTAGAGAGGACGCATGTAGGTTAAGTGTTTGGGGAGTTTTGAGGATACCGGACTTGGAACTAGTTGTCATTGGGTGTGTAGGAAGGAGATGAGAAGGGGAGACCGAAGGTTGTATGGAGGAGAGCTGTGGTGGAGCTGGTTGGGAGGCTGCCGATTGAGTTGGCAGTAGGTCTATTGAGGTATGCGGGATGGAGGGTGACTCCGAGGCAGGTTTTGGGCACCGCTAATATGTGGCGGTGGAGTTAGCCCATTTGTCGGTGGGTTGAATAGTGGGATTTGGGGAGGTATGATGGAGCCACAGAAGTGGATGTGGATCAGTAGTGATAAAATTTATAAGAGTTAGGAGGGCGAAGAGTGGTAAAGAAGGGAAAAACATGTTCATTAAAGACAACATGTCTAGAAAGAATGATTTTGTGAGTGGAGAGGTTGTAGCATTTATAGCCTCTGTGGTTTGAAGGGTAGCCTAAAAAGACACATGGAGAAGATCGGTTCTCAAGTTTATTGATTGTGGTGGATGAAGACAGTGGGAAACACGGGCACCCAAATATGCGAAGGTGATCATAGGTAGGTTTTGTGTGATATAGGATAGAAGTAGGTGTAGAGTAGGATTTGGTTTTGCTAGGGAGAATGTTGTGAATGTATGTGGCCATTTGGAGGGCATGGTGCCAAAAAGTGGGTGGAACCGAGGAGTGAGATAGAAAAGTGCGAACTATGTTATTGATGGATCGAATCTTGCGCTTCGCTTTTCCGTTTTGTGGGGAGGTGTGAGGGCATGAAAAACAAAATTGGATACCGGTTTGGTGACAATAATTGTAAAAATTGTTGTTAGCATATTCGGTGTCGTTATCACATTGAAAACATTTGATGTTTCTTTCAAATTGAGTTTTAATCATTGTTGAGAATTGTGTAAAGATTGAGAAGACTTGAGATTTGTGTGTTAAAGGGTATGTCCATAAGAAATTAGTATAATCATCAAGAAACAAAAGATAATAACGATGACCACCCGTGGTAAGAACCGGGGAGGTCCACAAATCACTATGAATAATGTCAAATGGCATAAAAGTAGAATTCAAAGACTGACTAAAAGGAAGTTTAATTTGCTTCCCAAATACACAAGACTGACAAAAAGATAAACGATTAATATTCCCACAAACAATAGAATTATTTTTCTTAAGACTATGTAGTATGGAGCCGGGGTGTCCAAGGCGGTGGTGCCAAAGATCTTGAAAGAGGGTTGCAAAGACTGAAGGTGAGGATGAAGCTGCCGGAGGTGTAAGAGGATAAAGTGGGTCGGTGCTGTTACATCGGATGATGGGGATCTGTGTCCGGTAGTCCTTCCCAAGAAAACCAAATGGATCAAATTCAATGGAAATGAAATTATCAATGGTTAATTTATGAACAGATAATAAATTTTTAACGAGAGTAGGTGAATGAAGAACACGTTTTAATGTAAAAGGAGGATATGGGGATGGTAAGGTGGAATGTCCTGAACCATGAACGGGGATTTGGAAACCGTTGCCAACAGTAATATGATCAAATGCTTTAGTTTTAGAATAGGACGAGAGGTTACCTGTGGTGTTTGTCATGTGAGATGTGGCACCCATATCCATGTACTAGTTGTTGTTGGGTGGATTGAGGGACATGGTGTATATGGCTTGTTCAATGTCTGTGGGTGTATAGTTTGCCTCAGAGCCTGCATAGGTGGAAGGATTGAGGTGGGAACCCAGAATTCCAGCATATTGTTGCGGTGAAGGTGGGCGTGTAGACTGCATAGGACGGAGGGATATGGACAAGGAGGTGGGGAAGGGGTCCATGCGGATGAGGTCCACTGTTTAGGAGAGGGTTGTGTAGGGGCTGGTGATTGGTGAAAGGGAGCGGGAGCAAGGGAGGGAACCCAGCCAAGGGTTCATTGAGGAGGGCGGCTGTTTTGCTGCCAATTGGAGTTAGGGTGCCAAGCTGATGGTGGGTAAGAAGTACCACGGCCACGGTATCCAGCTGAACGGCCACGGCTGCCGTGGCCCCAGCCACAGGTGAAGCCACGTCCACGTCCCCTATCACTGCGATCCGATCGTTGTTGATTTGCATATGAGTCGGTGGTGTTAGGGGCGGACATGTTGTAACAACTGTAAAAATCCCAACAAACTTTAACATATAATTATAGATTGAATACTTAGGCCTAATAAGGCCCAATAAGATATAAAAGCTCAACAAGATGTGAAGGCCCAAATAGGCCCATTAAAACCTAATATGTACAACTTAGGCCCAATAAGGATCGTTAAAAATATAACTGACGAAAGAATACTTGCAAATTATAACAAAATGATATTATCTTAATTACTAGAAACTTAAACATAAAATCTAACCCAAGAGAAATAACACGAATCAGTGTAACATAAACTTACGAAGTCGTGTTTAGCACTAGTTAAATGATATTAACCGTTTAAACATTCTAATACCTAAACCAAGGTAAAACGTGTATAAGAAATAATATTTATGAATAGAGAAAATATTAAAAACATAAGAGATATATTATGAGTGAGTAAATAATTATACGAACCAGGTACGTCGTATACGCGCTATTAACGCTGTTCAACATAAATAATTAAACAAATTAATTATATAGGAGAAAATAAACATTCTCATATTATTATATGTTAGTCTATGTAAGTTAGAAAGTGTCGAGTCGAGAATGTTAAACGAAAACGAGATACGATCGCGAGACGATTCGAATACGCGTTAAACCCTAAATATAACCCTAAGTATAAAAGGAACCCTTCCTTGTTTCCCCTCATTATTTCCAGCCGTAACACACACCTATGTGTGTTCCCAGCCGTTCAAACAACCGAGAGGAAGAGAGAGAGGGACGAGCGGCGGAGCTAGGGCAGAGCACGGCGGAGCAGCGGCGGCGTCACGGCGGCGGGACCAGCTGGTCACATCTCCGAACTCCTCTCCTCCAGCTCTACCATCTTTCCTTCTACTATTTCGCATGATGTCGACTCTAGAGGGGTCAAAAAGGGGTGATAATGCGACGACGGCTAGGGTTCCGCTAGGGCTGTGCGGCGGTGCATGTGAGTTCCGACCACTTTTCGCGCTACAAGCAGCCCTCAAAGGTAAGAAACGACTCTGTAATCCTCCGATTTACCCATGCATGACAATATCTTGAGGATTCTAGTTGTTTTACATGCGTTATTGGAAGATCTTGTGAAGGTGCTCATCGGATGTGGAGGTAGAGAGGTTACTGGTGGCTGAATGATGGTTCACGGTGGCTAGAGTGTGGTTGGTTGCACGATGGGGGTGGTCTCAACCCACTGGTGCGTCTACAGCAACGATGGGTGGCTGCTAAGTTGAGAAATCGGGTAAGAATCGACTCTACTAGCTTCGATCTACACATGCAAGTCATTTTCTTTGTTTGTTATGAACTGATACATGTTTTGGATGGTTCTTGCGGCTGAGGTGGTCCAGACAAGGTGGCTGGTGGCGATGAAGCAGCCATGGTGGCGGCCAGAAATGGTGGTGATAGAAAATTAGGGTAGTGGTGTGTTGCAAGCTCCGGTCAAGAAAAGTCAAAGCAGATTAGGGCCAGTCAAACCCGGACAAACTCGGTCAACAGGAAAAACCGACTACTCGAATTTATTCGTTAATTAAAAACGATTTAAGAAACATGTTCGAGTTATGAAACAAACGTACGAATAGTTTAATCGGTTTTGGATACGCGAAACGAACGAGTGGGAGGTAAACCGCGCGCCATTAGCTTTTAATATATGGTTTATTTGTTTAAACAAACATACTAAATTGGTTGAGCTTTTGGGTTAACAAACATAAATTATAATTAGAAATGATTGGTTAAAAATGCAATTATTGGATTGAAACCATATACCGTGTGTGATTTATGTTAAAGTTTCGAAGACGTATACGTAAATAAACATAACTATACATGAGTGATTAATGAAAATAATATACATAGTTACACAAATATAAAATGCATACACCAAAAATATGTATATAAATATTTATAAATATACTAAATATGTCAATACTTGACTAATGAGCATGATTTATAATTTGCTTTTATTATAGTATATGTGATATGTAAGTCGAGAGTTTTAATTTGAATGATTTTTTTTATAAACTTTAAACCAATTAATTATTTACTCATAATAAGAATAAGACTTTAAAAGCTAGAATAATTAGTTAGACATAATAAATTGTACAAGGCGTTAATGTGGACACTTGAAATATATATGTGTACAATTATACTTGATAAATACAAGTTAAATGGATATTACAAGTCTTAACATATAAAATATGGATACTTATGGAAATTATATAAAATTTGATGTATTGGGTGTAGAATAACTTAGAAACTTAAAATAAAATAAAATTTTATATATATTTGGAACTCAATGATTATGTATAAATACATATATTATTTCATGTAGATATTAAATCATTAAATATATATATACATACTATACATACACGTTTATAGGATAGTATACAATGATAATTTAAGTAAGATTATACGTTTAGAAACATGATTAATTCAATATGTTAACCATTGATTTTATACACCTATGGATAATCAAAATATAAATTAGGGTGGATTTAATAATAAAGATGTGCATACCCATATAAGATGTAATATGCTAGTGTTAAACAAATAATAACTTAACAAAAGTGTTGATTTAAATATTGATAAGAATACTTGGTAACTTTCTACATTTTAATCAACACTTTAAGCATATTGCTAAATAAAGCTTGCGTGACTTTCAATTTATTGTTTATAAGTATATGATCTTACTAAAAACATGATCATCATCTTAACATATAATATATGATACCATTTCTATAGTTTTACTCATAATTAAAATTTAACAATAAAAATGATATTAATATTATTAGTGAAACTAGTATTATGATTATTAGGATTATTATTATTATCTTTGATAATTGATTCATATAAAAAAAAAAAATGTTTACTTACATTTAAACATAGTAAATAAATTATGAATACTTTAAACACTTTCTTATCATGTATTTATAATAATAATAATAGTTAGTATGTACAATGTTTACAACGTGTATAATATTTTAGATACTAATTATAAATTGCAACTATCTTGTTACATATGAAATCCCTATTAATAACCTCTAATACTAACAAGTTAGGTGAATACATTATAAAAAAAAAATATATCTTATTGTCTTATAATACTTTATGCATTTCGTCAATTTATATTATTAGTAAAACACCATGACTAGCACTATACTTAAACGATTTTATATTGATTGTCTCCAAAACTCACAATCATGGTGACCCAACTTTAAAATATAATACCATTATTCACAATAAAATTCAATTATCTTAGAAGACCATAAACATACTAGTCACATGAGTGGTATAAGTTATACTAAACATCAAATAATACCAACATTTGCACATACATTAGATGTGAAAATATAAGGTAAGACTTTGTTAAGCATGGTAATATAAAGAAACTTTACACTAGTAAACTTTGAACACCTTAACCCAAAGAGCTCAACCACAGTAAACAACCATAATGTATGAAACTACAACTTATACATGTATAGATGATTACAATTAGGAACTTGCTTTGATGATACCTTTGGGAACATAGCAAATCATGCATAGTGGCACAATGATATAATTGTACAGGAACAAAATGAAGGCATTTAGCAACCAGGTGAGTTCATGTGATCCCTTTTCTTTTACTGTTTTGGGATACTGAAAGCATGCTCCATAAATTGTTTATAAAAATTTATTTATGTGATAATGAACGTCCGTTTCAATAAAATTGCTTCCCCTAGACATTAAACTTAATTTACAACCATTAACTCATAAGTAGAGCCGGTGAGTATATGGGTAGTACTACTTGGGGAATCCCCCACGCACAGTGGCCCGAAAGGGTGGCCTTGTAAAAGTAAGGTTGAAACCCCACTGAGGTTATTGTCAACCGTTGTGGCATATATTCTTATGATACATAAATTGACCGAGAGCAGGAACGGGTCTCGGAATTGGGAAGTATATTTGGTTTGACCATGTTGTGGGCTAACAGTGTATGAGGCAAACGCCCGAGCATGGAACAGGGTTGGTTGTATTGTTTTTGAATTATCACATGCTATTTATTATTGTGTATGTAAACTAAAACTCATGAGCTCACCAACTTTTTAGTTGACGTATTTTAGCATGTCTTTCAGGTAATTAGAAACAGGTATGACTCGGATACAGGGTTGCTTGAACAAGAACACTACATGGAAAAACTGAAGAACTTGGTTTAAAGATTAATAAAGTGTGCTGATGCCTGGATGGACCCAATAACCCTAGAAAATCTCCCACTAGTTAAATCATATTTTAGATTTGTTGTAAACAAATTAGATACTTAGACTAAACCTTTGGTTGAATTGTAATATATTTATTTCGTCTTCCGCTACTTTGTGTTTGAATCAATCGTTAGTCAAGCCCCCTGGTTGGGTTGTGACACATGTGAAGAGCAGTGGACTAGTTGTGGAGAACTTGATGTTGTTTGCGAGTTTCTTCAAGTATGAGTTTGAAGCGTGCCTCGTAGAAATCAGGAAGTGGTACGGTTTGTTGGAGAATGGTAGCAATGTTTTCATATTGGTCAGAGAGACCAGAGATGAGTTGGAGGACTAGCCGCTAATTGGTGATAGGATGTCCGACATTGGACAATTGATCAGCAAGAAGTTTGAGGGCTTGGCAGTAGGCCGTGACATTAGGAAAATTGGTGATGGAGGTGTTGTTGAATTTGTGTTCCAGGTAGACGGCACGGGTGTTGCTGTTGTCTTGGAAGATGTTGGCGAGTGATTTCCAGGCGGCGGCAGCATTGGTGTCTGGGGTAAGGATGGTATGCAGCAAGTCATTAAAGATTGTTTCATAAATCCATTGTAGGACAATGGAGTCTATGCGTTTCCAGAGATCAGGTGGTGTTTTAGATTTTGCGGCGGTGGTTTCTTTATCGGTTGATGGTGGTGGTGGGGTGGGAGGAGGAGAGAGGATGTGATCAATAACATCAAAAGCACGACAATGGATTTTGAACAATTCGGACCATGAGGTGTATTGACTTCGTTCCATCTCTAGTTTGACAGGGATGAAATTGTGGATATTGGTGACGGTGGTGGCAGGGTGAATTTTATCAATGTCGAGGAGAAGAACAGCGAATGGTGGGAGGGATCTAGATTGTCGGAAAAAAAAATTGGCTATAGAGGCGGCTGAGGGAGACCGCAATTTAGGCTCTTGATACCATAGTAGGTTTTCTCAAAGCTTGTCATCCTCCTTTCATTCATTCAATATAAATTGGCAAAATACAATCCCATAATATCGGGAAATACAAATCAAATACAAATATAAAACCTATCTATTCCTAAAGTATCTCAGTGGATACATATCTGCTAATAAAGATATAAAAAATCAATACTAAGAAAAAAAAAAGATTAAAAAAGATTAGATCGCCTTTTTTTGAAAAAGTCCTTGACTTTATTAGCCTGCACATCTTTTCACTTGCTTGTTTTAAAAAAAGCCCAACTATGGTCCTAGACCTTCTAGAGGCACTATTCCCGGGCTTCACTTTATTTTGGTGGCCTGGACACGCTCCTTAGGGCTTTTGACAACACAAGGTTACCCATTTTGTCACGTCTAGAAGTATTATCTAGAAATACACCTTGAGCTTCTGTTGTAACACAAACTTAAAGAATATCATCAAATAAAATCAAAATATTGTAGATCTAGACTGAATATACCTTCTATAATCAGGAATTCCACACTCAGTGCTTATCCCAGCTCCGGTCAAAGCAACAAGTTTGGTACTGCAAAAAGTTGGGAATGTTAAGCCTCTAAAGCTGGTAAAAAGAGCTTGAAACTCTAGATGCAACAAAAAATCTTATTGGATCATATTTACCTTTTATCAAAAAAATCATACAAAAGATTAACATCTTTAGTACTTGGTGGATCTGAATCAGGCACCACGTTCCTGTCTTTCAAATAAATTGAAGGTGGATCTTCAGCATCTTCCCAAGCAGTTCCAGGAGCTGAGATTCTGCATATTGTTTGAACATACTTAACAGAACCTTGAAAGGATAATGTAGTTGCTTTCCCATGAAATTTACGATATTTTCTAGCTGGATTGACAGCATCTGTTCCCTTCAAAGACAATGCATACAGAAAACTGTAAGAAGCATTCTGATGATCTGAAAAAGATTTGCTACAAGCATTAATTACTTGCCTGACATATATTGTGCAAGAACTTTCCTTGCGCTGCTGAAAGACTGCATATTCAAATTAGAACACATCAGTATAGTGTTAATGGTAGTCATAAATTCAAAAGATATGACACATACAGGTATAAGAAAATTAAAAATCTTTGGTCTCAACTCTCAACTAATTCAGTGTTATTTAAACATATGCGATTCAACTCTTATTCCTGATGTTAAATTACATGTTTAAGAATGCAATATTAGATTCAGCTTCACAAATTCCAACCTAGGTTTCAGTTTTATCTTGAATCCATATCTAAATGTCTATTAGGAGGATAAATAGATAAAATTAGCAAATTTTGCACGATGCAAGTTCATCATCTGGTGAGATCCGTTGTAGCATAGATTTCTGCATTCATACAAATCCACTTGCACCCTAAATTACAATTTCATGTAATACAGATTTATTGAAAAATAATTACAATAAAACCAGTTTACACCCTTTGTCCATACTCAGTTACTTACTCTGGAATATGGATTTTAAATTAATGCTTAAATTTTAGATTAGAATAATGAAAAAGGACATAAAGTGGTAACACATGGATTCTGGTATCTTATCCTAGATGCCGATTGATGCTTGTGCAATTTGAATCTCAATAAAAAAAAATTCCATAAAACTATACAATAGCACAAATTGAAATAACCGGAATGCATGTCAAAATCATAATCAATTCCTCCAATAGAAAGACTAAACTAGGGTGACTCACTGTAAATATAAGAAATGAATGGGTGATTGAACAAATTTATGACCGACAGCAAAAGTGAAGGAAATAGCAGATTACAGAAAAGATGAGTTGGGGAGAAATTCGCGTAGCCATGGCCATGGGAGCTCTGGATTTTATGGAAGAACAGAAAGAAATTATTCATTGTCGTCTTCGTCGACATTTTCAAGTGGTTTGGTGGTTGGTTCGATGATATTTCCACGTTGCTAAATTTTCCACCATTTAAAATTAAATTTCCGTTACTAAGGGGGTGTTTGTTTTTTTCCAAAAAGGTCTGCGTGACCTCTTATGTCTGCGCGGCGCAGACGCGGGAAGAGGTTGGACCTCTACAGACCGTTTGTTTTCTCGCAGACATTTCATTAAAAAACGTCTGCGCGTCCTCTTCTTGGCGCAGACGTGGTCTCACCTCTTCTCACCTCTTCCTACATCTTCTCACTTTTCAAAATCACGCTCACCACTCACCGCTCGGTGTCTCCCGCATCCCGCCGCCGCTGCTCCTCCCTGCGCCGCCAAGCTTGCGGCGATCGGCAACCAAGAGCTCCACCATCTCCACCTCCGCTGCTTCTTCCCTCCGCCGCCAAGCTTGCGGCGATCGGCAACCAAGAGCTCCACCATCTCCACCGCCGCTGCTTCTTCCCTGCGCTGCGACCATCGTCGCCTTCGTCCCTGCGCCGCGACCATTCGTCCCTAGATCCGCGGTGGTGGTCTTCAATCTAGGGTTCGTCGGTCTAGGGTTCGCGATTTTTGGAACCACCGCCCTGCCCCACCTCCGTCTAGGGTTTGGTCTGCGTGGTGTCGAGATTGCAGGGGTTCGAGGTGATGTTGACAGTGGTGGACGATCGGAGGTGATGTTGACAGTGGTGGTGGCTCGACGATCGGAGGTGATGTTGCAGGGGTTCGAAGAGGTTGGGGTGGAAGAGGTTTTATTTTGTGAAGAGGTTTTTGGAAAACAAACACCATCAAAACTCTTCTTGCAGATGTTTGGTCCACCTCTTCTGCAAAAGAGGTTTGCAGATGTGGTCCGCAGACCGCAGACGTTTTACCTTTGAAAAACAAACACCACCTAAATCTCAGAGTGATTTAATTTACATATTTTGTAATTTTTTAAAAATTACATATTTCGTCAAAATATCCCTTTTTTAAGAGGTGATCAGATTTTTTTTCTTGAATCTGTTGATTAGCAAAATAAAAAAAATTGAATTTCTTCCATCATCGAATAAAATCAGAGTGTTAGTTAACCATGATGTTTGCTTTTGCGCTATACTTGCTCTTCTTCGAACGTCATGAACGAATAGACACGTTCAAGTTTTTTTTCATGCCTATGGAGGTTTTTCACGAACCTATGAAGGTTTTGACGAACCTATTGAGGTTTTTGACGAACCTATTGAGGTTCTCATGAACCTATTTGTCACGAACCTATGTAGGTTCGGCTCTAAGGTTCGTCACGGGTTCGGCAAATCGCACGAACAGACCTGCAACTCACTAAAATGGCTCTAAAATCTTCATTTTTTGGAGTTAGAAGGCCTATGAGTAGTCAAAATCTTCATTTTTTCGAGGCGCATCTTTCTATCGGATCAAAATTTGCAAAAACTTGATAATTTTTCGTAGATCTGGCTTTTTGTCGACAAAAACGTGAAGAACTTCAAGAACACCTCCAAGATGATGAATTTTCTGATCAAATTACTTGAGATTGATGTCCAAATAGTCGTAGAATCGAGCCTAACTCTCTGATACCACTGTAGATTTGAAGAATCGATCACGAAATTCTACGATTCAATCATAAACGTGCGGAATCCGTTTAAACTAGATTTGGATCAAGAAAAACATTGTAATATATCTAAAATCTGAATTCTTCATATCCAATCAAGTGTATACAAACAATAAACTTGAATTACAACACACTTGAATGCAAGAAAGACACAAAAGATGAAGAAAATCTTGATCTTGAGCTTGAGAGAGAATTTGACTTTGTGTGTGTGAATTATAAGCTCCAAGTCTTTCAAGTTCACCACATTTTCTCTATATATAGGTTTCCAAATGCAAAGGTTTGGCCACTTTTACACTACACGAACCTCCATATTACACGAACCTTGATAAGGTTCGTGACCTTGTGCCAGCCTAACCTTAGAACATGTAAGCATCGAACCTCTCACGAACCTCCATAGCCGAACCTATGAACCATTAGGTTCGCCAGACTTACCAATAGGTTCGCAGGACGAACCTATACAATAACATGAACATAGGTTCGCCGAACCTTAGCCAAACCTTAACCGAACCCTAGCCGAACCCTTTGTCTCTTGATCTTCTAATTATATACAACAGACTATATACAACAAGCGAGGTTCACACAGTAAATTGAGCTTTTCACACAGAAAATGTATCAACAGCAATGAACTCACCTGTGTTGCTGTGTAATGTACTATTACAAAATGCGTGCTCTTGTTTGTAGACTAAGTATCTTCAGTTCCTGAGTTGTTTTAAAAGAGTTCGAATACGATAAGTATACGTATTAGTCGTTGTATCTAAGGTTTTGTCTCGGTGTGCAACTAAGTCTCCTATGCTACTAATGTGATTCTAAGATTTAATCTAACTAGTTTAACTTATTATCCAATCATAACCCCAAATTTCATATCAATGACCATTACACCTTAGTGATGTATGGTTCACATTGTCCATCTTCAATATCTCTCAATTATAACATTTTAAAGACTTCACTTTACATCGTTAAGAAAAAAAAACATTTTATTTAATTTAAAGAATATCGTAATAAAAACTTATAATTTAATTTAAGAAATTATGATCAACAAGTTAGGCTTAGGTTAATGACATTCGATTAACCTTAACATGCTACTAGATCTTTGTTTCTGATAGTTCTTTGCTCGTTCATGTGTATAACTTGGCTTAGAGTGTTCAATTGAACAATCTAATTTAGTTATGTATTCGTATGAAACTTTCTAAGTGTTAGATGTTAATGTTGGAATTAACCCCATAACCTTAGGCTATATTTCCCATGTACACACATGATTTATTTCTTGCATGTACTTGTACGTAAACTCCCATGCATGGTGAAAACTAAGGATTTTGATAACACTTAGGTTCGGTATCCTCAAAGCAGCGAACCTTTTTGAGGAAGCCACCATGGGTTCGGCGAACCTTTAGGGTTCGGTCATGTAGGTTCGTCCAACATAGCTTCGACCAGAGTAAGGTTCGGCTCAGAAGAAGGTTCGTTAACCGAGGGTGTAACATCAGTGCCGGAATCGTACTGGAACAGTGATCGCAACAGTATCATGAACAGTAATCAGGTACAACTTCTAAGCATTTCAGTGTTTTTCATATTCATAGCATATAACATTATCATTTCATGTAACAAATAGTGAATTCAAAATCATTTCAGAGAAACTAAACTCAGTAAACATAGTTCATCAGTCAGATGATTATCTGGCATTACAGAACCATCATGTGATTATGTGTTAGGATTTTATTATGTATAAACGTATGTGAGGTTTTATATAACAAAACACACGGATGTTGTTACGTAAATGCTAAATCGACGGATTATTCGTATAGGTGACGATCTGTACGAATATATCTGAAGATTTAATGTTTCGAATGATATCCGATAATTAGAAAACAATATTGAAAGGCATGGTTATCGTCGTGTTCGTACGAGTGACGATTCGAACGAATACACACGACGACCGTATGATTTGATTGCTAACAGTAAGTTTAATAATTTTGTGAAGTTAAAATAAATGAAAGATAATAGTTAATTTACTAGGAATAACCACTCAGAATAAATTTAGAAATTTTATTTTATCAGTAGGTCACGAACCATGTAGACATACGAACCCTACAGGACTAGCCGAACCTTTGGCTGCCAACAAAAGGTTCGCTGCTTTGAAGGGAATAGCCGAACCCTTCCCCCTTGAACAAACCTTGGGTTGTTGGGTTTTAATTGGGCCGAACCTAATGGGAGTATACATAGGTTCGCTGCTCTTGAACCATAGAATTTGGATATCTATAAAGTACGGGGATTCTAGGGTGGTTTAATGCATGGGAGTTTAAGTATACATGCATGCATGAAATATATTATGTGTGTGTGTGCATGGGTTAATTAAGTATGTGTGTGCATGGGGATTTAGCATGAGAGTATGGACACATATCAAACCTATATTAAATCTAAAGTATATGTAGGGTGCTCACGAGATTAGAGATGGTTGTAACAAGAATTTTGTAGAGCCCGCTAAACGATGAAGACTGACAAAGTCAACCCGGAAGAGTCAAAGCTCAGATTTTGGTTAATTTTCGTGTACAGTATTTCGAGTGCACGAAGTGCTCGTGTACTCGAACCTTTTGTATTTAGATTTCGTGTACTCCTAGGCCTAGTATAAATAGACGTATTTTGTACAGGTTTAGGTTGGAATCCCGAGGCATTTGCTCTTTAGACGCATTGAGGCACTTGTACTCGATTTTCAGTATATATACAAAGATTACATTTTTACACTTGCTTTCTTGATTCTAACTTGGATTCCGCACTTGTTAGAGATCATTGATGATGATTATGAAGATAAAGTTTGGATCTTGATCAGTTTAAGGACCTACAAGTGGTATCAGAGCTTGAGTGCTCTTTTCATCATCAAGGTAACAACTTTCTGAAGCAAGTTTTATACTTTATCATTCTTCTCTACTCCATCTAGCTACTGTTTAAATTTGGGACGCCAAATCTTAAGAAATATTTTTATAAAATTTTTTCTTAAGTATTTTCGAGTTCAAAATTTTCGACTACAGGATTTCGAATACAGAGTCAGCTTCGAGTACACACAGGATTTCGAGTACAAGAAGATTTTCGAGTACATGGATTTTCGAGTACAAGAAGATTTTCGAGTACAGGGATTTTCGAGTACAAGGAGTTTCGAGTAACAGGGGATTCGTGTACTGGGCTTAGAAAATTTCCAGGGAGCTACAGGGGATTCGTGTACTGGACTTAGAAAATTTCATGATTCATCATGGCTTCAAAGAATCTGACAAATTTGTCCAACTTACTCAATCTGGACAATGAAATCGGCACCGGAACAAAGCCGCCAAGGCTCGTGTCAGGAGATAACTTCTAAGATTGGAAATTCAGATTTCAGTCATTTATCAAGTATACCGATCCAAAGCTTTGGAGATCCATTGAAGAGGGTCCCTATGTGCCATCATACCAAAGTGAAATTAATGGTCCTCTTGTTCCTAAGGATCCTGAATTGTATACTGACAATGACATACTGTTGATGGAAAAAGGATGAAAAGGCCTATGTGTCAATCACTATGGCTCTATCGACTGATGTTGCTCATGGATTCAAGGAACACAAGACAGCAAAGGAACTCTGGAATGCCTTGGTTGAAAGATTTGAAGGAAATGAGGACATGCGAGAAAGTCGGAAGGATATGCTCAGGCAGAGGTTTAATATGTTTAATCACATCAAGGGAGAGTCTCTTGAAGCACAACTTAACATATTCACACATCAGATGACTGAGATGACAAAGGGAGAAGTGAACAAGAAGCTGCTGAACTCATTACCTTACACTTGGAATTCAAATTGTACAACAATCAAAAGGACCAAAGATATGTACAAGACTTCTTTGAGTGAGCTAATCTCAATCATCAACTCCTATGATATGGATGATAAGCAGAGAGCACTGAATCATGCCAGCTCAATGGGCATTGCTCCTGTATCTGAAAACTCTGCCCTTCTGTCAGCAATCAATCATCAATCATCAGGAATGCAGCACTATCAGCCTTCTTCATCTCATGTAATTCCATTTGAAACTGCATTCTTATCATCTGGACAAACCGGATCAGTGCCTAAAGTCAATCCAGAAAGTGAAGAGAATCTGCTGCTGTTTAAAGGATTGATGAACAGCTACAATGCTTTCATAGCAGGAGAATTGACACCATCTAATCTCACTCAAGACAATCTAGAGCAGATCAATCCAGCTGATGTTGAAGAAATTGATATCTCGTGGCAGATGGCAATGGCAGTGTTTAGAGCAAAGAAGTTCATCAAGCGTTATGGAAGAAACAGCTTTGGAAACAATCCAGGAAAGAAGCTTGGTTTTGATAAGTCAAAGCTGCGATGTTACAACTGTGACCAACTGGGTCACTTTGCCAGAGAATGTAAGCAGCCAAAGGTGGCTAAAGAAGGAGAGAAGAAGCCTGAAGAGAAGTCTGGGACTGCAGCTGCAGGAGGAAGCGCTAGCACGTCTAAAGCATTGGTGACTCAGGAGACTGACTCCTATGATTGGAGTGATCAGGTGCAGGAACTGGAGTTGACTTTAAGTCATGCATTCATGGCAGAGGTGGACGACAAGCAGAAGGAGGTAACTGAAAATCTTTGCTCTACTTCATGCATAAATAAAGTATTTAAGTACAGGTCACACAATGAATCATTAATCAAAGAAGTAAATAAACTTAAATACTTTAACTCAGAATTTCTTAAAAATGAAGGAATTTTTAAAAGAAAACTTGAAGCAGAGGGTCGGGATGTGGCAAGGCTAAAGGAACTCTTAAGTGACAAAGAGTCCAACTATCGAGATGCTCGACGCAAAATCGATGAACTCACTTTAGAGTTGGACCAAGTCAAAACTCAGCTTTCTAAAACTTCAGTAAAATGTGAACAATTTGACTATTCAAGTAAAGTTTTAGAAAACATGGTAAGCATACAATTCAAGAGAAATAACAAGGGTCTTGGTTATAAGGAGTGTGCACCACCCTTTAACCATAATTACTCATGCATGCCAAGGATCAACTCATCTGTTGATGACTTGGAATTGGATTCTAGTCGTGCTTGCGATTTCCCCACCAAACCAGTTATGCACACAGCTGACCCTGTTATGACTAATGATTCTGAGGTTTGTGTAGAAAAACTAAGTGTTGCAGGTTTAAAGGAGAAGAAGGTAGAAAGAAGTGCAGGAAGGAGCACAGATTGTTCAACATCCACAAGCAAATCATCTTTTGTTCCAAAAACTGATTTTGTTGGAAAATTCGATGAAATTGACATTAATCTTAATGATATGTTGAAACATTTTCAAGAAACGTTTGCTATAAAATCAACTTTCTCTCCTTTGACAACACAGACTGCACCGGCTCATTCCACAGTTACCAAAGAGGAAAGTTCACAGTTGAACCCTAACTGTGAACCTTATATTCCAACTGGGTTATTGGAACAAATCTCTTCAAACTCATCCTCTAGTCAAAGTAATTGTGATGTAAAGCCCTTTGACCTAATTGAATTTCACCAAAAGGTCTGCTGTTATGCTTGTGGGAAACCAGGCCACATTGCTAGACACTGTCTGCACCGACCTACTGAATTCTTCTATGGGAAGAATCAGAAGGTCATCCCTAAGGCTAAACCGGTTAACAAACATGTGAGGACCGTACCATCCTCCAAGCCTAAGGAAACCTCTCAAAAGGGGACTCGGACTCAGACTCCTTCCACTGCAAAAAAGACATAAGAAATCAAACAAAGCTCAATCTGGTTTTCATAAGCAAACACCAAAGATTTTTAAAACTAAGATAAAACCACTTAACCAGGGCAGTGAAAGCGTGACAAAACAGATTAAACACAATTCAGACAGACCCAAGAACAAACCCAAACCCAAGGACAGAGTCTATTCTATTCCCAAAGTGCCTAAATCTGTTATGGTTTGGGTACCGGTTTCTCATTAGTTGAATGTATACCATGCAGGGGCAGCCAAGCAAGCTTAAACATGTTTGGTATGTAGATAGTGGCTGTTCCCGGCATATGACTGGGGACTTCTCTCAGTTGCATGAAGTTACACCATTCAATAGAGGCTATGTGTCATTTGCTGGAGACAAGGGAGGAAGAATAAGCATGAAGGGCACGGTCACAAATGGAACTCTCAGTTTTGAAGATGTGTACTATGTCGAAGAGCTCAATCACAGTCTTCTGAGTGTTTCTCAAATCTGTGACAAGAGTTTTTCCACACACTTCACAAACAAGGAGTGTCTTATTCTGAAACCTGGATTTGTAGTACATGAGAAGTGGATTCTAATGAGAACTCCAAGGATAAACAATGCCTATATCATCAATATGAACTCAGATTCGTTCACAAAGAAAACTTGCTTGTTCTCAAAGGCATCGGAGCATGACTGTCTGTTGTGGCATCGGAGGCTGGGTCACGTAAATCTGAAGAATCTAAACAGATTAGCCAAGGGAGATCATGTTATTGGCTTGCCCTCTAAGGACTTCTCCACCATTGAGAAGTGCATCGCATGTGCCAAAGGGAAGCAACACAAGAGACCACACAAGCCTAAACTTTTCAATTCTATCTCTTCAGTTCTTCAACTTCTTCATATGGATCTCTTCGGACCAGTCAACGTAATGAGTATCGGGAAGAAGTCATATTGTCTTGTTGTGACAGATGATTATTCTAGATTCACTTGGGTGTTCTTTCTGGCCTAGAAGGATGAAACACCAGAGATTCTGAAGAAGTTCATTACCTTGATTGAGAATCAGAAGAATCAAAAGGTCAAAGTGATTATAACTGACAATGGCACTGAATTTAGAAATCAGACTCTTATGGATTTCTGCGATGAAAAGGGGATTGCTAGGCAGTACAGTGCGGCCAGAACACCACAGCAGAATGGAGTGGCTGAAAGGAGAAACAGAACACTTATCGAAGCTGCACGAACAATGTTGTCAGAATCAAAGCTACCAATTTTCTTCTGGGCTGAAGCAGTTAACACCGCTTGCTATGTTCAAAATAGAGCACTCCTGAACAAGCGTCATCAGAAGACTCCCTATGAGATTCTATTCAATCAGAAACCCAAAGTTGGACATTTCAAGTCATTCGGATGTCCTTGCACTCTACTTCATACAGAGCCTAACCATAAGTTTGATGATAAGGCGGATGAGTGTTACTTCGTGGGCTATTCGTCTGAAAAGGCAGCATACAGAGTTTATAACAAGAAGACTCGGGTGATTGTGGAATCATACTACATTGATTGGCAAGAAATGAACTCTACTGATGCCGGTTCTGGTCCAAACTGGTTGTTTGAGTATGACTCCACTTTTAGGCCCTTCAGCACTACATCCGAGAACGCAGGAGCATCTGAGCAAGCTGATAATTTTTACAAGGGTGATGACGTGGACTACAGAGTTGACTATGTTCCTTGTGATCCTAGTCTCTTGACAGTTGACCCTCCAGGCATGTACAATCGTGCCCCTCCAGCTCAGCCAACCCCAATTCATGAAGTTCTTCCATCAGAACCAGACACTTCTCAGTCCGTTCAGCCTCTTCCTGAAACTAATCAAACCTCATCCTCTTCCCACCAGACTTTTGATAATCCACTCTTCTCAGATAGCATACCTGAGGAACACTGTGTGGATCATGGAGTTGAAGCAAGTGAAACTGCTCCTATTGGCAACATTTCTTCTTCAAGTGAAGATCAAGTCAACAACATCAGCAACCTGCTAGATAATCTAGCAGTAGAAGAAGTGCCAATACTTGGTGTAAACAAGAATCATCCAGTTGAGAATATTATTGGACCTCTCTCAGAAGGCGTTCTCACTCGAAGCAGATCCACTGCAGCTCAGAACATGTTGCCTGAAGAGACAATTACTCGAAGTCAATTAGGTCCTATTAATTCTTGTTTATATTCTTGTTTTATTTCGCAGGTTGAACCCAAGAATGTCAAAATGGCTCTCAAAGAGTCCAGCTGGGTCGAGGCAATGCAGGAAGAGCTGATGCAGTTCCAGAAGCTTAAAGTCTGGAATCTGGTTCCTCTGCCAAAAGGAAAACTACCTATTGGTACCAGATGGGTTTTCAGAAACAAGAGAGATGACTCAGGAGTCATTATCATAAACAAGGCCCGACTGGTTGTTCAGGGTTTCTATCAACAAGGAGGAATCGATTATGAGGAAGTCTTTGCACCTGTTGCAAGACTCGAGGCCATACGGATTTTCTTGGCCTATGCTTCATACATGAACTTCACGGTATATCAGATGGATGTGAAGACTGCATTTTTGTACGGGAAAGTTAAAGAAGAAATCTATGTCTGCCAACCTCCAGGCTTTGAAGATTCCCAGTTTCCTGACCATGTATACAAGTTAGATAAAGCTCTCTATGGTCTTCATCAAGCCCCGCGAGCGTGGTATGCTACACTTACTGATCACCTGCTTGCAAATGGATATACCCGTGGAGCCATTGATCAGACTTTGTTCGTTCGCAAGGATAAGGATGATTTAATTCTCGTCCAAATCTATGTGGATGGCATTATTTTCGGCTCCACAAGCTCAACGTTGTGCAAAGAATTTGAGGGGGTAATGAAGAAGAAGTTTGAGATGAGCGCGATGGGAGAAATGACCTTCTTTCTAGGTCTGCAAGTGAAGCAAGATTCTAAGGGTGTGCTGATTCACCAAGGAAAATACGTCACGGACATTTTGAACAAGTTCAAAATGATGGAGTCAAAACCGGCATCCACTCCCATGGCTGCTCGTCCTATCCTGACTTCGGATTCGGAAGGTGAAGATGTTGATCAACACCTCTATCGCTCGATGATTGGTTCTCTGATGTATCTGACTGCTAGTCGTCCAGACATTATGTTCTCAGTATGTCAGTGTGCCAGATATCAGGCAAATCCAAAGGCATCTCACCTCATAGCTGTCAAGAGAATCTTTCGGTACCTAGTTGGGAAGCCCAAACTCGGTCTTTGGTACCCAAAGAACTCTGAGTTTCGATTATTTGCATACTCAGACAGTGACTTTGGTGGATGTAACCTGGATAGGAAGTCAACCACTGGTGGGTGTCAGTACCTGGGAGATCGCCTTGTCTCATGGCAATGCAAGAAGCAAACGACCGTATCCACATCCACTGCAGAAGCTGAATATGTTGCTGCTTCCAGTTGTTGCTCTCAGGTTATCTGGATGCAACAACAACTCCTCGATTACGGTTTGAACTTTCTTGACTCTCCTATTTATTGTGATAATGAAGCAGCCTTACAGATCGTCAAAAATCCGGTACAACACTCCAAAACTAAACATATTGATATCCGGATTCACTTCATCCGTGACTGTTTCGAACGGAAACTGATTCATCTTAAAATGGTCCACACAGATGACAATCTAGCGGATCTTTTCACAAAACCGTTCGACACAGCATGCTTTCATCACTTGCTTGCCTCTCTCAAACTAATAAGCTTTAATTAAAAGCATTTTTTATAAATACTTTAAAATTTGTGTCTTATTCTGTTCACAAATTTAGGGGGAGAAAATTTACAAAACAACAAAAAGATTTTTCGTTCTTTAAGTGAAAATTTTTGCAAAACAACAAAAAGATTTTTCTTTCTTTGAGTCAAAAATTACAAAACAACAAAAAGATTTTCGGTACTTGAGTCAAGTCTAAGATGATCTTTAAGTTTAGGGGGAGTTAAGTCTTGAAACCCTAAGAAAAAGAAATTCCGCTTCTTGATTATTCAAAGAAAACAACAAAAATATTTTTAACTTGTCAAAACTTACAAAAATTCAAAAAGAGTTTATTTGAACAAGCGAAGTGAATCGATCAAATTGGGAAGTGAAATAATCTCTAAGGATCAAAATTTTACTATCTTAATATGATTTCAAAAGGAATCACAACCTTAAATATCTATTCTATGCTAAGAAGTTGAAATAAGTTTTTCAAAACTTAAACAATCAGACTTGATCAAACTTAAAATACATATAAATAGATAAATAAGTGTGAAATTATGATCATTAGATAACTAGAAATGTGTGACAACTATTTGACTTCTAGATTAAATCCTTTAATCAAAACGAGATTGTGTTTCTATAAACATAAAATTGTGTTTGAAAAACTCGGGTAATTCCTATGTTTTGTGCAAACAAAGAGCGGGAACTACCTACTGAAGCATTATATGTTTTGCGTAAGCAAAGACCTGAATGTGTGACGTTAAGACCAATGTGTCTGCAGATCAGTAAATAAAAGATACCAATGAGCACAAGATGATAGAACCCCTTCTTGTTCTTGATTCTAATCTAATGGATCTGTTCTTTTCTTTTCTCATCTTAAAACTCTGTCAAAATGATTTTAAGTTCGTTGAAACACAATCAAAGTTTGAAACAAAGGATTTAACAAGACTGATAGGTTGCATATTAATCTAGTTTTACAGTCTAAATGTTCACAAATTTCCCATAAGATACTTTTAGAAAAACTTGATCATAAAACTGATTTTTAAGAGATGAAATAACGAGTGGAAATTATTGGTGGGAATAGCTATTTAAAGGTTGTGCTTTGTTAAAAAATTATCTAAGATGGTAAAATTTTGATAACAGATTTGATCCCACAAATTTGACCCGACTAAACTTAAACTTGTCAAATTTTATTTTATTTTATTTTATTTTATTTTATTTTATTTTATTTTATTTCATTTTATTTCATTTTATTTTATTTTATTTTATTTTAGAAAAGTTAGAATATTTAAATCGAAAATTAACTAAGTGTGCGTACTCGAAATTGTGTACACGAAAATGTGTACTTGAAGTGACCCTATAAATAGTCCACTGATATTAAATTTCGAGTACCAGATTTTTCGTGTACGCATCTTCTATTTCGAGTACAGAATTTCTCCCTCTTAGGCGATCTCGATTTCTAGACTTGTTCTAAAAATTCCACTCCGGCTATCTTCTAGATCCACTATAGGCGACCCTAGGTATCAATTTTCATCAAGATTTAACCGTGAAATCAAAAGTTATGGTCAAAATTAGATTTCGAGTACGCGATCTTCGTGTACAGGAGGTTTTTGGTCAAATTGACCACGAAGTGGTTAAAATTGAAAGGCGATTTGTGAATATGTTGGTCGCCTCTCAATTGCGAGTATATTGAACAGGATTAGAACATCTATGGAGCCAAAATGATGAGTTTTTCAAAGAATTTGGAGTACACGAAATGTAATAACTTTGAGTACACGAACACTTCGTGTACAACCAATGCTTCATGTACAGATCACATTTCGTGTACAAGATCCATTTCGTGTACAGAATATACTTCGTGTACACATCACATTTCGTGTACAGAATATACTTCGTGTACACATCACATTTCGTGTACATCTTGGTCTTCGTGTACACAAGACTTAAAATTTTTTTTTTAACTCTGAGTTTCGTGAACATTCTGGTCTTCGTGTACACTCAGACTTAGAAGATTTTTGGCAAATCCAGTCTTTCTTGAACCTAAACTAACTTGATCTGTTTGTATTTTTCAGATGGCAGACTTACGGTTTGTGCATGATCACAACATGGCAACATTTCTTGGGGAACCTCCAGCCAAACACTCAGAGTTCAAGAGTATGGTGGATGGACTGATTTTGTTGCCTATCAACTATGCCATTATGGAGTATCCGCCCATTATGACCGACTTTGTTAGGAGCTTCTGGAGCACCGTGGAAGAAAGTGTCGATGCAGATGGAAACATCATTATCGTTGGAAAGATCCAGGGTCACCCCATCATCATTTCGGAGCAGATTATCAGAGAATGTCTGCAATTCGGAGACAAAGATTCTGACCCGGTTGAGCTTGATCAAGCGTTGGTGAACCGAACTGTCTTTCAAATGGGACATGAAGGCGCTTATCCACCCACTGAGAAGAAGCTACTACATCTGTATTGGAGATATCTGGCTCACGTAGTGACACAATGTCTCTCTGGATGGAAGGGTGGATACGATGTGCTGAACCAGACTCTTAGTTCCTGTCTGGTGGCTTTAGCACTTGGAATGGATTTCAACTACTCCAAGATGATCTTCATTGACATGTACGCAAATATCAAGGGACGAAGAAAGGAACGTTTCTTGGCATTCCCTCGATTTGTGCAGATCATGATCAACAAGAAGTATCCATCTCTGACTCCCACTCTTGGCACTTTGGAGATCAAGAGAATGCGCGATGACATTTTCGGATACATGAAGATGAATAAGCGCGGGAAAAAGCAGTATATTGGTCAGAGGCCCCTGATAAAGTTTGGACGTTTTGTGGGGGATGAAAACGTTGTGGAGGATCAAGGCACTCCTGTTGCCTTTGTGGCTGAGGAGCATGACGTTCAGGCTACAAGTTCAAAAGTTGATAAAGCTGCAGAGGATACTACTTTTGAGACTTCTTCTTCATCAACTGAAGACTTTGTTCCTGAGAAGCCACCTCCCACCAGGCAAGAAAGAGAAGAGGCACAGGATGTAGACTATTCTCCTACTCCTGAGTCGTCGCCAAAGAGGAAGAGACAAAAGACAATGGCAAAGAGAACCAGAGATCCACGACTTCAGAAAATGTTCTCAAGCTTGTCCTTCTCATCTGTAGCTTCCATTATATCACAGGCACCTACACAACCACCTCCACCTACTCAACCACCTCCACCTACTCAACCTCCTCCACCACTAAAACCTAAACCATCTCAACCCACACAACCTAAGCCACCCACAAAACCCAAGCCATCTAAACCTGCAACCAAACCATTACAGGCACCCACACAACCTCCTCCACATACAAAACCACAACCACCTCCACCAACTCAAACGCAACCCACTCAGCAAGCCAAACCAAACTTAGTCATCAAACTACCAGCCAGATCCACAACTCCATCTTTTACTACCTCCATCCCTCACACCGAAACTCCACCATCTCCGACTCGCTCGAGCGGTGACAAAGGAAAATCTCCTTTGCATGCTGATTCACCTTACGAGCCAAGACATGTGCCTGTAGATCTCGTGGGCTTGCAAGAACGAGTATTTACGCTTGAAAAGGATGCTGAGCGCAAGGATGATCTTATCAGGAATTTGCAAGAAGGGATGACTAAGATATGCAGAAAACTGAACAAGTATCATGGAGAGATCAAGGCTCACAGAAAGTTTATCAGATGTATATTGATAGAGAACCATGAGATAAAGAAGGACATCAAAAGACTTAAAGGAGGGGAAGTTCCAGAGTCCGATGATGAGTTCGTAGATGAGATCTTTCGTGACAATGATGATGACAGTGATGACAGTGATGATAGTGATGATGATGAAGGTGATGACAAGAAGGAAAAGGATCCAGAGGAAAAGAAGGATGAAAAAGATGAAGATAAGGATGAGGGCAAAAAGGATAAGGATCAGGGACCCCCAGATGACAAAGATTAGGGAGGCGACACTGGAAATCCATCCTCATCAGGAAAGCCTCCTGTACTTTATGATGATCTTTTTGGAGATATTCCTGACGATATCTTGTTTGGCGACTGTGTTCAGCCTGATGAAACATCAGGAGCTGGTCTTGATAGCTGGTTTGATGACTTACCAGAAAATTTCGATTTTGAGGAGCCTTGTGAAGAAACAGAGAAAGGAGCCGAATCTTCTACAGGGGCATCTGTAGAAGAACCAGAGAATATTGTGCTTGGCAATGTGTCATCTGATCCTTATATTGATTATTTGTATGCCCACAAATACATTGATGCTTTGATAAGAAGAAAGATTGGACGCCATCTCCTCCTGTGGTCAAAGCTGATTGGTTCAAAGAGATGAGCGATATACATCCAGAGCATACATTCATATCTGATGATAGAAACCTGTTCGCTGTTCGTAACGACAGGTCCAACGTTTGCTGCTGGTTGTATGACAAAGAGAGGGACATGTATCTGGTAAAGAGAATGAATGGCAAGGTTGAGTATTACAAGAAGCCAAGAGACTTTTGTACTATGCCGAAGGTCGACATACGAAGCATTGACAAAGCAATGTTCTTCAACCCTTCGAAGGATTCACAGGCTGACTTATTCGCCAAATTCATCAAGAATCAGTGTGAAAAGGATTTTCCTGTGATGCGTACGACAAAAGGAACACGTTTTGTTTCCACCTGCATCATTGATCCAAAGACACAAAAGCCTTGGATATACTACAAGTATCCTCCTCCTCACGTTGAGATTGTTGTTCCAGTGTCTGCCAGAGTTCCAGATAACTCCTTGGCTAATTTCTTGTCGTGGTATTATGATGATCTTAACCTTGCAGCAGTCATCATCAAAGATAAAGACAATGTTGAAGACATCGACATTATTCTTGACCCTATGGATCTCCTAAAATACGGAAAAGAAGACATGATGAAGTTGCACGAGTCTCCTATACGTGTATACTCAGGATATGACGAGGAGGCTAAGCCATTCACACGCACCGTTGCTTATGCCGTGGAACTAAAGCTGTATGCAGGTGCTGGGCCGCACAATGTCACTCTTCCGATAGGATGACTTCGCCAGTCTAGGGGGAGTTTGTAGAACCCGCTAAACGATGAAGACTGACAAAGTCAACCCGGAAGAGTCAAAGCTCAGATTTTGGTTAATTTTCGTGTACAGTATTTTGAGTACACAAAGTGCTCGTGTACTCGAACCTTTTGTATTTAGATTTCGTGTACTCCTAGGCCTAGTATAAATAGACGTATTTTGTACAGGTTTAGGTTGGAATCCCGAGGCATTTGCTCTCTAGACGCATTGAGGCACTTGTACTCGATTTTCAGTATATATACAAAGATTACATTTTTACACTTGCTTTCTTGATTCTAACTTGGATTCCGCACTTGTTAGAGATCATTGATGATGATTATGAAGATAAAGTTTGGATCTTGATCAGTTTAAGGACCTACAAATTTCCTTTAAAACACTCTAACCACTCAACATGGGTTGTTAGCATCTAACTATTGGGCTTAAAACAATGGAGCATATGTTTTAAGTTATGTTGTAACAAAAACAATGATCTAAATGTGGGTGTTAATTTAATCATTAACACTAACCTAGGGAAAGTCTTAACATGAATAAATAACTTAGAAAAGCTAGTGGGCTATGTGGAATTATTCAACGGACTAGATTGTGGTCAAATGGAAGTCAAAGACTATCAATGGGCCATGTGGGCCCAATGGGTATAATTAAAGCCCATCATATGATTAATGTTAATTTAAGCTAAGTTAACTATATTTTAATAAAAGAAAATGGTTTATAACTTTGTTAAATTAAATTAAATGATTTTCTAAATTTATGTTTAACTTAAAATGAATTTTGTTAAAAACATATTAATCAAACACTTGTTGTGACTAATTATGGGATACGGGTTATAAATGGGTATTTAAGTTAGACTAGTAGATTAAGTCTTAGAAGCACACTAGTACTTAGGACACTTAGTTGCGCACCGAGACCAACTCTTAGATACGACGACTAATGCGTATACTTATCGTATTCGAATTCTTTTAAAACAACTTAGGAACTGAAGAAACTTAGGCTACAACAACAAGCGCGCATTTTGTGATAATTCTATACAGAGCAATACATGTGAGTTCGTTGCCCCTTTTCTAAACATTTTTGTTTTCAAACGCGGGGCTGAGAAGCATGCGTAAACTGTTTTATTTAAATTGTTTACTTAAATGCTTTTATTTATTATATGTTTGACATATATATGCTTGTTTATACTCCTAGACTCCTGTCTAGGTAATTGCTATGCTGAATTAACTAAAAAGTTAATTAAATTACTCCTATGAGTAACACTTTAATTCTAAAATTCTAAACAAACCCTTAGTTCATCAAGCTCAAATTCAAGAATCTAAACTCAAAGTGGAATAAAAAATAACTAAAGCTAAAGATCGATTGCAATGGAAACTAAATCAGAGAGGTGATCAACAATCCAAAGGATCCTACTCATAAATCTATAATCATTGTGAAATCATGAAATTCTAAAGATCATAATCAAGAGACTCAAGGAAATCAGAAATCATAAATGTGTGTGAATCATTGAAATAATGAAATCATTACAATCTAATGAAATCATTAATACTTGAGTTAAGGTGGATGTTGGTTGTATAGAAATCAAGACCACGTGTAACACACATAAAGTCCCGGCATAAGTAGTAGACTCTTGTAGTCAAGCTATATGGGCAATAACGTGAACTATCAAATGAAATCAAGATCAAAAATCAAGAGAATCAAAGAGATCAAGAATCAAAGGATATCCGTAAAGTCCCGGCATGTACAGTAGACCAATGGGTCAAGCTGATATGGGCATCATTAAAATCCCGGCATTCACAGGTAGACTCCTTGTGAGTCATGCCTGGTATGGGTCACGTGTGAGAGGGTACAACTTAGACAACCACCAAGAACTAAGTCTAATTAATTGAGTCAAATAAGGCCCAATCATCATGTCTTAGTTATAATTATATGCTTAATTATTAGTTTAATTAAACATTTAATATCATATTTCTACAAGTGGTTTGGGATAATCATGAATAACATGGTGACTCTAAAGATTACAGGTAAATCTATTTGTGGAAATCAAAATCTAAAGTTAAGGTGAATGGATTGAAACGCTTAATTATCATTAACAACAATATGCTAAGCAGTCCAGTATGTGGTGGGATGTTGGCTGGGGCTTGTCCCCTACATATGCCCTATATATAAGCATACTTGATTGGATAACATAGGTGGTTGTTAATGAGGTTAAGGTTGTCATTTCGGGGAATCAAGGTAAACATTTTCAGGGTAATCAAAGACTAAGAATCAAAGGTTATGTGATCAAATGTATGGGACGAAATGCTTAATTATCATCAGGAACAATATATCATGTGGTTTGGTATGTGGTGGGATGTTGGCTGGGGCTTGTTCCCCTACATATGCCCTATATATATATAAAGCATACTGAATTGGATGGTTTAGGTGGTTAATTGTGAGGTTAAGGTTGTCATTCAGGTTATTCAAACTCATTTTTCTAAAACTATATTAACTCACCACCCATGTGTTGACTTTATTTTTGCATGACTTCTCAGGTGACGAACATGTCAACTGAAGAGTTATTTCTTTTTGGACTAGGTTATCAGATAGAGGACCTAGCTTTTCGACCTGCATATTTTGAAGCATCATTACACAATTATTTTGTATATCTTGTGCAGATACAAGATAGAAGATTTATGATGTGATAGTAGATTTACATTGTTAAATTATAAACTTAACTGATGTAATTTTACTTTGTAATTCTATTTTATTTAGCAGTTTCTCATTTATATATCATTTGCAACGTAAACAATCTGATCATTTCGATTATCACTCACGATATCGCGCCCCGGAAACCTTTCGCCCGATGGGGACTCCGATCCAACCCCGCTGGCTCGGGGTGTGACATAATGGTATCTGAGCCATGGTTATATATAAATATAGGTCACTTAATTAAACGGTTTGGCCTACACTATAACCTAGGTACCCTGCATGTAGAGAATCTAAGACTTAAGATTTATTGCATTGCGTCTTCTGTATTCGATCATTGCACTAACCGATACCTTTATTGGTTATGATCAGAATGCCACCTAGAAGACAGAATCCCTCGTTACCTCCACCACCACAAGATTTGACTCCACATTCGTCAACACCATCACCGTCTGACTCACCTCCTCCATTGCCTCCACCTCCTCCTGCTCCTCCTTCACTCAACCTACCACCAGGCCCGAGCACAACTCCGATGCTGGATCCTCCTACTATCGCTTTGGTGACCCTACTGAGCAGTCAGCTGACTAATCAGGTGAAAGAAGTGATACCGGAAATGCTCAATTGTATCCGGAATGACAGAAACACTAGAAATTCATCGGGGGAAGCCAGTGGGAATACTGGCTGTATATCTCATTACTCCTACAAGTCTTTTGTAGGATGTAAACCACCGAGCCTTAGCGGGAACGAAGGAACCGTTGGATTAATCCAATGGATCGAAAAGATTGAAACTACTCTCGACCTCTGCAGCTGTCCAGAGCACCACAAGGTTCGTTACTCTGCTGGAACATTCAACAAACGAGCCTTGACATGGTGGAACGGCCAGATCAATGCAAGGGAAGAGAAGAAGCGATGTCAATGACCTGGGAAGACTTCAAGGCTCTACTGAGAACCGAATTCTTCCCCAAGAACGAATTGCAGAAGCTGGAGGTTGAACTATCAAACCATGTGATGAAGGGGGCTGATCACATGGGATATACTACTCGTTATCACGAGTTGGTTGCTTTGGTGCCAGACATGGTACCAACACTGGAAAAGAGGATTGATCGTTATGTGGGTGGACTTCCCGCCTGCATCTAGGGTTTAGTTGTTACTGCAAACCCTGAGTTTGTCTGGGAAACGCAAGGAAGAATCTTCAAAGAAACCCCACCATCACAAGAAGAAGAAACAGTACTCCACTCACCCAAGTAGCCATGACATCACAGAATGCACCCAAGAAACAATACACTGGCCCACATCCTCTGTGTACTAAGTGCCAGTATCATCATGCTACAAGCAACCAGTGCCGTCAATGCACGGGTTGTTGAAGAAAAGGGCACTGGGATCAACAGTGCAGAATGACACCAAATCCAGCAGTCAACAATGCTGCTTTAGCTCTCCCTCCACCAGCCAATCAGAACAACGGTGGATGCTTCAACTGTGGTGAAAAAGGCCACTTAGCAAAGAACTGCCCGAAGAAGGCTCAACAGGCAGTTCAAGCTCCTCGTGGAAGAGCCGTTGCTATTGGAGCAACAGCTACATGCCAAGACCCGAATGTGGTCACTGGTACATTTCTCTTACCTGACTTTTATGCATCTGTTCTATTTGACACTGGTGTGGATCAGAGTTTTATCTCTACCAATTTTGCATGCCAACTAGATTCCATAGAGGAAACAGTTAGATTCCCCTTACATCATATAAGTAGTTAACAGGAAACAGATCATAGTTAGTACAGTCTATAGGTATTGCCCATTGACACTTAATGGTCATACATTCACCATCGTTTTGATACCGATGGAGTTGGGTAGTTTCGACATCATTGTTGGAATGGATTGACTTTCTTCTAATCGAGTATAAGTCGTCTGTTCGGAAAAGCTGCTTCGAGTTCCATTGTCGAATGATCTTGTATTGGAAGTCAGAGGGGATCAAGCAAAACGTAGTGTCAAAATCATCTCTTGCATAAAGGCGCGTAAGTGTCTACAGAAACAGTGCGTGGCATTCCTGGCTCATGTGGTGGAAAAGGAGAAGGACAAGAAAAAGATTCAAGATGTACCTGTGGTGAAAGAGTATCCAGAAGTATTTCCTGAAGACCTACCAGGTTTGCCTCCTGCGCGACCGGTAGAGTTTCGTATTGACTTAGTTCCTGGAGCAACTCCTGTTGCTAAATCTCCTTACATGTTAGCACCTTCAGAGATGCAGGAATTTTCTAATCAGTTACAAGAGCTACGTGATAAGTGTTTCATCAGACCGAGCTACTCACATTGGGGAGCTCCAGTCTTGTTCGTGAAGAAGAAAGACGGATTGTTTCGAATTTGTATAGACTACCGAGAGCTGAACAAACTAACCTTCAAGAATCGGTATCCATTGCTAAAGATTGATGATTTGTTTGACCAACTGCAAGGAGCTCAATACTTCTTAAAGATTAACTTGCGGTTTGGATATCATCAGCTCAGAGTTCAAGACGAAGATATACCGAAGACGGCGTTCCGAACCAGATACGGGCATTACGAATTTATGGTGATGCCTTTCGGATTGACAAATGTACCAGCGGTTTTCATGGACCTCATGAACCGAGTGTGCAAGCCGTATCTGGATCAGTTTGTCATTGTTTTTATTGATGATATACTGATTTATTCTTAGAGCAGAGCAGATCATGAGCAACATATTATAAAGATCTTGGAGCTGTTGAAAGAACAGAAACTTTATGGCAAATTCTTTAAATATGAATTTTGGCTAAAAGAAGTTTAATTTTTTGGTCATGTAGTCAACAGCGAGGGAATACACGTGGATCCTGCCAAGATCGAGGCGATAAAGAATTGGGACACTCCGAAAACACCGACGGAGGTACGGTCTTTTCTGGGATTGGCGGGTTATTACAGAAGGTTTATCTCAAACTTTTATAAGATAGCCCTGCCTCTTACCAAGCTAAATCAGAAAAGTGAACTGTTTGTCTAGGAGCAGAAACAAGAAGATGCTTTTCAGAAATTGAAACAGAAATTAGGTGATGCTCCAATCCTATCTCTCCTAGAAGGCTGTGATGACTTTGTTGTTTATTGTGATGCCTCCCATCAGGGACTTGGTTGTGTACTGATGCAACGGGACAAATTTATTGCTTATGCATCAAGACAGTTAAAAGTTCATGAAAAGAACTACACTACTCATGATCCTGAACTGGGAGCTGTAATCTTCGCATTGAAGATTTGGAGACATTACTTATATGGTACCAAGTGTACCATATTTACTAATCACAAGAGTCTGCAACACATCTTTGATCAGAAAGAGCTCAATATACGACAACGTCGTTGGGTTGAACTTCTGAATGTAGGATTGTGTGATCAAGTACCATCCAGGAAAGGCGAACGTTGTAGCTGATGCCTTGAGCCGGAAGGAACGGATCAAACCCTTGCGTGTCAAAGCAATGGGAATGACTGTGCAGACGAGCTTACGAGACAAGATTATTCAAGCACAACAAGAATCAGTTGATAGAGGAAATCTGAATAAGGAACTTGACCGCGGAGCCTAGAAACAATTGGATACTAAGCCTGATGGAGTCATTTACTATAAGGATCATGTATGGATTCCTGCAGTGGATGAATTAAGAAGGCTTATCTTTGATGAAGCACACAAGACTAAGTACTATGTGCATCCTTGCACTAATAAGATGTACCAAGACTTGCGTGGATTTTATTGGTGGCCGGGAATAAAGAAAGACATAGCCGAGTATGTCGGTCGATGTCTTACGTGTGCGAAAGTGAAGGCAGAACACCGTAAGCCATCAGGTTTACCGGAACAGCCTAAGATTCCGCTCTAGAAGTGGGAACAAATAGCTATGGATTTCATTACCAAGCTACCCCGCACTTCCAGTGGTCATGATACGATTTGGGTTATCATCGATCGATTGACAAAGTCTGCTCATTTCTTGCCGATGCGTGAAACTTTGACGATGGATAAACTGGCAAGACTGTAGATCAACGAGATAGTGGTACGCCATGGTGTGCCATTGTCTATTATTTCTGATAGAGACAACAGATTTACATCAAGGTTCTGGCAATCGTTACCGAAATCTCTAGGGACGCAGTTAAATCTGAGTACAGCTTACCATCAGCAAACGGACGGTCAAAGTGAACGTACTACGCCTTCTCCAACTCTTGTCAGATCTACCGATCTCACATCCAGAGTTTCTGGGAGTCAGCTTGACTTATTTTTGTTGATGAGGAGTACGTTATTGAGGCGAATGTGCTTGGACAAGCACTTCGTATTTCTGAGGCTGATATCCGATGGGTTCTACAGTTTGGAGGAGAGCCTGATGGTATGACTCTCATGCCAGAAAGGTGCATCAAAGGGTGTTTTTTGCGGATCAGATACTTCGGGTTTTACAACTCTATTTCTGTCAAGAAGGGAAAGCTTCCACTTCAGTACAAGTTATTAGCACATGTGTTACTTCATTGTCTTAGTACAAGGAAGGGTGGTAGCCTTGATATTGAACATGCCGTTCAATTTCTCCGCCATGATCTTTCGTTATTTTTCCGACATCACGAAGGCCAAGTATAGATTTTACATGTATCCTAGGTTTGTTCAGATGCTGATCGATGAGAGGTTGCCAGAACAGATGCTGCCTAGAGAGGCTTCTGATCTTCTGAAGTTGAAACACATGACTGAATCTAGTCTGGGTCAAGTCAGGGTGTACCAAAGGAGTGGTGATGTTATCTTGTAGAAATATCTTATTGGACATTGTGCCAGGGCAAACTACATAGCTCCTGAAGATAATGCTTGGAGGCATGTTGATTCTGGTTCAGATACTGAAGAATTTGGCGATGATGATCAAGCACAACCACCACCTCATCCTTCTAGGCAACATGCAAGGAAATCTACTGGACAATCTTCTAGATCTCAACCACAGACTTAATCTTCACAAGAGCCTAGCTCACAGGAGCCTATTACTGTTGAGATGTCAGAGCAACAGGATAAACCTGATGAGGAAGATAATGGTGAAGATTCGCCAGATACAGAGTCTGAATATGAAATGGTTCAAGTTGGAAACCAGATGGTTAGGAGGATAAAGAAGAAGTTTGCTAAAAAGGCTGAAGAGGCAAGAGAAGAGACAGTAGATCCTAGTTATCAAGTTGAAGAGCCCAAGTCTTCTAGGCCGAAAAGGAAGAAGATAATGGCTAAAGGGGGGCCATATGAGAAGAAGAAGTCTAAAATTACTAAGATCGTTGTGCCTTCACTAGTTTTGACTTCTACTGTTCCTGTGTCTACTCCTCCAGTATCCATTCATGTTTCTACTCCTACAGTATCTGTTCCCGTTTCTACTTCTACTGTGTCTATTCCGGTTTCTACTTTACAAACTCCTGAGTTTGTAAATGTAGCTACATTTATTCCATCATTTGTAGAGTCTACAACTGTGACGACTTCAGTGCTAGAGACTCCATTTCATCAAACTTCTACTGCCAAAGATGATTTATTTGCAGGTTTGGATGACTTAGGGGATATAAATTTCACAGTTCATTATGATGATTCAGAGATTAGAAGAAGATTATCTGTTCTATCAAAGGAGTTTAAGAATTACTAGAAAGAGAAAGAAAAGACTAATGTTGATCAACCTTCTTCTTCAGGAAAAAGTGAACTTGATGAAATGAAAGCTCAAGTGGCACAGCTGATGAAATGGAGAGAGGATGAGATGGCTGAGAAGAAAAAGATGAATGAAAGAATAGCTGACTTGGAATTCTTTGTCAAATTACAGTATGAAGACATTGTTGAATTAAAGAATGAAAATACAGATCTGAGGCAAAAGATCAAAGAATTGGAAGCTAAAGAGTCAAAAACCGATGCCTCTGGATCTGGTGCAGAAAAGGTGATTGTGGATATTAATGATGAAGAAGAGAAGAAAGAAGAAGAGAAGGAAGAATATGAGAAGGGAGAAGAAGAGGAGGAAGAATAGGAGAAAATAGACTATGGAGGGTCTGATATTGATGAGCATCCGAGCTTCAATGCTCATGATGATGATGATGGAGGTGATGATGGTGATATGGGAGGAGTGAGTAGTGGAACTGGTGGTTTGGAGTCTATAACTGGTGCTATTGTTATTTATTTTTTATCAAAGATTTCTACTGATGCTGTTCCAGTTAGATCTGTTTTTTCTGATAGGGTCAAAGATTGTAATGATGTTGATTTTGAAGATTTGGATGCAATAGAATATCCTGAGAAGATTATTGATAACTCTTTGCCTACATTTCTTGACTTGTTTAAAATGAATTCTGATGTTGATTTACAGAAGAAGATAGTTGAGATCTTGGTTGATCAAGACTTAGAAGAAGGAGAGATTGTTGGAGGTTATTCTATACAAGATTTTCATGAGATGTTTGATGTTGATATTGATCAGATGTTTGATTTTGAAGAAGATGATGATCTGAACTTATCTGATTTCGAGAAGGATGATATAATAGATGAAGAATTGTTCAATATGAACACTTTGAAGAAAATCTTTGAGCTTGGAAGTACATCAAAGACTTCGTTGGATCCAGTTAAAGCAAAGACGAATATGGACTTCTAGAATGAATATCAAGACGATGATTGAAGTATTAGACGACAAAGATCAAGACAACCAAACTAGACAATTCAAAAGATTCAAGATTGGATCTAAGTCCAAGATGATTGGACGAATTGTTAGTTATGGTTATTTTCATAACATTCCAGGAAGTCTGAATGACAAAGGATGCTATGTAGTGAAGAGAACAGATGGCTGTCAGTATTTCGGGAAAGCTTTGGATTTGATGAGTCTACCATCATTTGAGTGCATAACATTGGCAAAGCTAAAGATGATTAAACCGATTCAGACAAGTCATAATGAAACTTTTGAGAGACTGTTGAAGAAGGAAGAAAGATTTGGATGGAGTTTGTTATCTCCACAATTTATAGACAGAGTTCACGGATATGCAAAGCCAAAAGCGTTTAAGAGACCAAGACTAAGGATGATGGAACATAATTGGAATCCTTATTTCAAATTCTGGTTCTATGATGAACAAACATCAGAAGGGGTGATTCTTTTGAAGCAGGAAGAAAAATGGAGGGTAATCAGGATGTTAGATCCTGTGTGGATTGTAAATTGTTCAAAGGACGACATTGATTTACTTAACACGGCATAGATCTTTGCAGATGATGGATTTCATGATTTTGGTGTGAGCTACAAAAATATGGCAATTCAGTATCAAACCATTGCTAGAATGTGTTATACATTGGATATACATTCTGGATGCAATTGGGATGATGTGAATTATCTGTATGTTGAATTGATGAAGGTGCATAAAGAAAGGGATGAGAGACGATAAGGCTGAAGCTAAGAGATTAGCAAAGATTCCACGTTCGGTTGTTATACGAGTGGTGGATAACATTTTTTGTGAAGAGGTTGGTGAATCAAGTGGAGTTAAAGATAAAGATGAAGACAAAGCTGCAGAGAAAGACTGAAGATTTTTGATAGCAACTATTAAGGGGGAGTTTGTTAGTGCATATATGAAATAGTTTGCTATTCAAAGTTGTATTTATTTTGAGTTTTGTATAGGTTCGGCTAATAGGTTTGTCTAAGGTTCGTCTGGCCCACGAACCTAGACAGGTTCAGCAAACCTGTTGCTTTGATAGGTTCTGCGAACCTATAACCTGGAGAAGGTTCGGCGAACCTATAGGTTTGGCAACCTAGGTTAGCCTAGCGAACCTAAGGGTTCGCCCAGCGAACCTTAGGGTTCGTCTGATGATAGGTTTGGCTGATAAGCTGTTTGTATATATAGGAGGTTTTTCTGAATTCTTCATAACTTTGACAGAATTTTCAGAAAACCTAAGTGAGATTCTCTGTGTGAGAAGACTTTCTGTGTGAAAGAACTTGTAATCATTTGTTTATTAATACAAGAGTGTTTATGAAATTACTTGTGTTTCTTTGATTCTATACATTTCAAACATGGATTCCGCACGTGGTTGATAGTTCGTAGAGCTTCTTTATCGATCCTGATCCGTCTCACCAAACCAACATCAATAACTCACTAGTTCTTCAGTTCCTTGTTTCTGTAAATACCAAATTTGGGATCTCTAAGGATTCCTTAAGTTCATCACACAATCATGATCAACATATCATTTGTATAAACAGTTCAATAAATGCTTAGTTAAATAAATAAATAAACATTTAATAAAATTTAAGACCTAATGATTGGGCCTTGGTCAACTCGAGTAGACTAGTATAGCAATCAGGGTTCTTAGTAGTAAAGGAGATCTGTAAAGCTCATCAAACATGTGACCTATAAGCAATCAGTCTAGCTAGGACATCTTTTGACATATAGGCTTTTATAGTTCTTTAGACCGTCCATAGTTCGTATAGTTCTTTAGTTCTTTGGCACATGTTATCCTTGAGCATTTCCCAGATGTTCCTCAAAACAGTTAGGGAATACTGTAAATATCATCAAACATGCGTCTCATATTCGATCAGTATCTTTCAAACCTGAGAATGGCACATGCTATCTTTGATATTTCCCAGTCAGACCCTTGAAATAGTTCTTTGTACTTAGTTCTTTGAAATAGATCGTTAGTTCTTTGACAACCCATCTTTGAAATAGTTCTTTGATTAGTTCGTTAATTCTTTGAAATAGACCCTTGAAAATATTTCTTTGTTTTAAATATTTAGTTCTTTGAAAATAGTCCTTTGAAAATAGTTATTTGATTTGAAAGAGTTATATACTCATATTGAATAAATAACTCACTTTGAAATCCTGTATAAAGTATACCTAGACAGATTCTAGGATAACAATTCCACATATCAAACATATGTCAAGTAAAAGCATTTAAGTAAATATAATCTTGCGAAAATAATTTACGCATGCTTCTCAGCCCGCGTTTGAAAACAAATACGTTTAGAAAATGGGCAATTGTAGATTTGAAGAATCGATCACGAAATTCTACGATTCAATCATAAACGAAATTCGCAGGAGGAACCTATGCAATAACATGAACATAGGTTAGCCGAACCTTAGCCAAACCTTAACCGAACCCTATCCGAACCCTTTGTCTCTTGATCTTCTAATTATATACAACAGACTATATACAACAAGCAAGGTTCACACAGTAAATTGAGGTTTCACACAGAAAATGCATCAACATACTCCCCCTTGAACCTTGTTGTTGTATATGCTAAAACTTTATGTGCATCGGGGAACAAATATACATCAACATACTTCCCTACAACCTTGCTATCAACATACTCCCCCTCAATTATAGCTGTTGTATCAAATGTTGTTGTATAGAATCCATGAGTCTCTTTATTTCCACTTCACTCTTTCAATCTTAATCTCATTCTCTCTCTCTCCATCTTATGTCTTTCTTTGTCAAGATTCATCTGCTGAGGACTGCAGTGAATTCTTCAACACACAGATCTTCGTCACCCTTATCACCTGCATCAGTTGATACATAATCAAAAATAAATCTTTTGCTTCACATGTAATCATACTAGATGCCTCATCACAATTCCAATTTCTCTTTGTCACTTATTAACAGTAAATCAATTATAGTGTTTACAAAGAATTAGTAAGTCACATCGGATAGTCTAAAAGAAAATAGAAGAAAATTTTTATGAATTTTTCAATGATTTGAATAAACTCCCCCTAAAGCTATGAATTACAAAATTGTATATCCTGGAATCCTACAAAATTTGTATTCTAACTAAAAAATAAATATGTTTTTGATGAGAAAGATCCAAACATGAGATCATATTGTAATCATACTTCAGCATTACTTATTGATTGTTAATGAGATTTATTTAGTTGATGCACAAGCCTAGGACGATTGCCAGTATATGGATCCACTTTAAGTGTTACTACTTGTTGTGAATTTGGATTAATGAAAACCAAACACAAGACTTTGTGTTCCCCACTCACTTGAACACATCCCCACTTTGTGTAGCATCAACCAACAGCGATGCCATTATAAATTCTAAATTCAAATTCTTGCTTAGTTTGATCATGCAAAAATAAAGCAGAATATCTTTTGTGAAATAACAAAGTGTAAAATAAAACAGAATGTTCAAAATCCGGTAACAAGATTGATACTTCCGTATGCGCAGATGAAACTAGGATATTGAACCAAAAAAATAACTTAAGTTTAAAACCTAGCAATCAGATTGATACTTCCGTATACACATAGAATGCCCAAGTTTTAAACAAACCAAGAAAATAAAAGCAGAATGTCCAAAACATAACAATCAGATCAATAAGTAAGTATACGCAGAGAATGTCCATGTTTTGAACAAAAATAAAAGAAAAATGAACTCAGAATTTCTTTTGAAAAAAAAACACATGATCAAACTAGTATATGTACTAATACAATTAGCAATCACTGAGGCAAATGGCCACGCACTCAGGACAAAGATCGAACACTGTGTTCTAAGTAATGTATCCCACAAAGAATGATTATGGTATTAGTCTACATAAATCACAACAAATTGAAAGACCTACCAACATATCATACTGAGTGCATTGTGATCGCTTTGTATTTGATCTTGTATGAACCAAGTAAACTTCAGAATATTACAATGTACAATCATATCTCAAAGGTCGGATCAATTTCTCAATTTTCTAATTTTATATTTGTCTTTTGATTTTTTAAATTTTCTCCCCCCTAAAATGCTAAAAATGAAAATCTTTTTGATTTTTAGAATTTTATAAGTATATAGAAAAATCAAAATTCCCGAAAAATTGACAACCAATATGATTTACCATCTTTGTAAAACATTATGATTAATGTGACTTGAAAACATCAAGAAAATATGACAATGTAATTCCAAACCTGTCAAGTTCTCCATAATAATATGACATTTAAAGAATTAGAATGATTTTACCAAATACACGCCAGGAAGTTCCACTATCAATGAGCTCTCCTCCAATTGATAGGTCCTCTTGAAATCTTCCTGCATACACTCACAAACCATTAGATAGCTTTGGTCACCCAAGCCTTCGAAGTCTTGAATTTACCATGACCATCCATATACCGAAATTTAATCCATTTCCCAGTTGAAACAGATAACTTTCCTATTGAAACTTTGTTTATTTTTGGTATCCACAACTATTCATGTTCAAGTGCATTCTTAAGATAATATTTATCTTGAATCACCACATTGTTGTTAAAAACCAAATTAGTCGTTAAGGGTTTTGAAAGTTTCAACATCTCTTCATCCAAGACCTTCACAAGTTCTTCCTTGTTTTTATTTGGCATTTTATGTTTTTTAGGAATGAACTTTGAAATATTTGTGATACTAGACTTGGCATTACTAACATGTCCTTGTAACTCACATAGATAAGGACAATTAGCAATGATATGCCCTCTTGTACCACACTCAAAACATATTCTCCTCTCCACAAACCTAGAAGAATAGTTTTGCACAAACCTATGGTTTTGGTGATTTATCACTGGTGAACCATATACCAGTCTTTGATTCCTTGTTGAACCAATATGAGTCAAATGTGACTTCTTACCACATGAAGTGTGAGACTCAAAGTTCAACTTTTCACATCTTGTAGGACTTAGTGAAATCTTGTCTTTGATCCAAGACTTTGAAGTATCACACTTTGATTCCACTCTATTTGATGCACATGATGATTTCACAACCCATTTTGATTGAATTTTACGTTTAGGTTTTGAACTTGAAAAACCATTTTGTTTTGAAAAATTCTTGTTTTCATTCTTTGAAAACTTTTTAATTTCAACCAATGGGGTTTTGAAAGAAACTTTCTTTTTGGATGATGATGCAGAGTTTGAAACACATGGTTTCACATCATCAAAGATATTATTGTGAGAATCATCATAATCCTTATGTACATCCATCAACCCACATCTGTACAATGTCTCCTCATCATATTCCTCTAAAGTACAATCTTCAATGATCAGAGGAATGTTGTTATCAGCACAAATTGGAGACTTTCCTTTAAGATTTAAACATTTAGAGCATGAGAGTTTAGAAAACATACCTGAACTTATCTCTTTATCTGAAATGGTATGACAATGATCTTCACTAATAATGGTATTTGTTTCAGACAAATCATCAGAGGCAACCTCATAAACACTCTCATCCTCTGTTGACACCACTTCAACACTTGAAGTTTCATCCTTTGACTTCAAAACATCATCTTCAAATTTCTTCATCTCACTTGTGAATTTAGAATCATCAAGAATGTGTGTGTCTTCAGTTACATTACATCTCTCATCTACAACTTCATTCATCTGTTTGCTATCTTCAGACATGTCAGGTTCATCTTCTGTTCCTCCATCAACATCTTCTTTTTCTTTCTCAACACACATACTTGCCTTTAACATGTTTCTTTGTTCATCAATCCACAGAAATCAACAATTTTCACAATCCATTTTCCTGTTCGTCTTATCTCCGATTCCATTTTGTCAACCACATCTTTGAAGTTCATTAATTTGACATGATGAATGACTTCAGTTTCCTTCATTCTTTCAACAAAACCACTCCATCGACAAGGTAAGAATTGCGTAAACTTCTCAACGATTTGCCCATCAATGAAATCAAACTGAAAATATTTCAATTCTTGCATAAGTGGTAAAAGACGATCATAAGCATCATTGATCTTCTTTGCAACATAATTGTTATATGCAAGTTCTAACAAACTCCACTTTGCACATGAATGTGGCATTTGTTCAAAATCAGTCTTTTTAATATCTTCAGAAATGATCACTGAAAACAATTCACACAATTCTCTTTCTTGATTAAATTCAGACATTTGATTTTCATTCAGTTTCAAACATGGTTTCTTGTATTGTTGGTACAATAACTTCTGATAATTATCATCTGCATTAGTAATAAATGTTTTGAATGTGGATCTCCAGTTCGGATAATTATCCAAATTGTCCAACACAAGTCCATTGTTAGTCAACCATTCTACGTTCCAGTTCTTGTGTGTCATATTTAACTTTTATGTTCAGAACGTCAAAGTTTAACCTCTCAAAACAAAACAGCTCAAACCTCGTCCCAAATGATCCGGAAGGCCCAAAATAGGTAAACAAGGTTTACTTGAACTTTTAAAATGGTATCTTTCTCGCAAACCTTTTCGAACAAACCTATTGAAGGTTCTCACAAGCCTACCCACGAACCTATGAAGGTTTTCACGAACATTTTGGGGTTTTCACGAACCTAATGGGGTTTTCACGAACCTATGAAGGTTTTCACGAACCTATGGAGGTTTTTCACGAACCTAGAAGGTTTTTCACGAACCTATGAAGGTTTTGACGAACCTATTGAGGTTTTGACGAACCTATTGAGGTTTTGACGAACCTATTGAGGTTTTGACGAACCAATTGGGGTTTTTGACGAACCTATTTGTCACGAACCTATGTAGGTTCGGCTCTAAGCTTCGTCACGGGTTCGGCAAATCGCACGAACAGACCTGCAACTCACTAAAATGGCTCTAGAATCTTCATTTTTTGGAGTTAGAAGGCCTATGAGTAGTCAAATCTTCATTTTTTCGAGGCGCATCTTTCTATCGGATCAAAATTTGCAAAAACTTGATAATTTTTCGTAGATCTGGCTTTTTGTCGACAAAAACGTGAAGAACGTCAAGAACACCTCCAAGATGATGAATTTTCTGATCAAATTACTTGAGATTGATGTCCAAATAGTCGTAGAATCGAGCCTAACTCTCTGATACCACTGTAGATTTGAAAAATCGATCACGAAATTCTACGATTCAATCATAAACGTACGGAATCCGTTTAAAACTAGATTTGGATCAAGAAAAACATTGTAATATATCTCAAATCTGAATTCTTCATATCCAATCAAGTGTATACAAACAATAAACTTGAATTACAACACACTTGAATACAAGAAAGACACAAAAGATGAAGAAAATCTTGATCTTGAGCTTGAGAGAGAATTTGACTTTGTGTGTGTGAATTATAAGCTCCAAGTCTTTCAAGTTCACCACCTTTTCTCTGTATATAGGTTTCCAAATGCAAAGGTTTGGCCACTTTTACACTACACGAACCTCCATATTACATGAACCTTGATAAGGTTCGTGACCTTGTGCCAGCCGAACCTTAGAACATGTAAGCATCGAACCTCTCACGAACCTCCATAGCCGAACCTATGAACCATTAGGTTCGCCAGACAAGGTTCGCCAGACTTACCAATAGGTTCGCAGGACGAACCTATACAATAACATGAACATAGGTTCGCCGAACCTTAGCCAAACCTTAACCGAACCCTAGCCGAACCCTTTGTCTCTTGATCTTCTAATTATATACAACATACTATATACAACAAGCGAGGTTCACACAGTAAATTGAGCTTTCACACAAAAAATGTATCAACAGCAATGAACTCACCTGTGTTGCTGTGTAATGTACTATTACAAAATGCGTGCTCTTGTTTGTAGACTAAGTATCTTCAGTTCCTGAGTTGTTTTAAAAGAGGTCGAATACGATAAGTATACGTATTAGTCGTTGTATCTAAGGTTTTGTCTCGGTGTGCAACTAAGTCTCCTATGCTACTAATGTGATTCTAAGATTTAATCTAACTAGTTTAACTTATTATCCAATCATAACCCCAAATTTCATATCAATGACCATTACACCTTAGTGATGTATGGTTCACATTGTCCATCTTCAATATCTCTCAATTATAACATTTTAAAGACTTCACTTTACATTGTTAAGAAAAAAAACATTTTATTTAATTTAAAGAATATCTTAATAAAAACTTATAATTTAATTTAAGAAATTATGATCAACAAGTTAGGCTTAGGTTAATGACATTCGATTAACCTTAACATGCTACTAGATCTTTGTTTCTGATAGTTCTTTGCTCGTTCATGTGTATAACTTGGCTTAAAGTGTTCAATTGTCCATCTTCAATAAATGAAAGATAATAGTTAATTTACTAGGAATAACCACTCAGAATAAATTTAGAAATTTTATTTTATCAGTAGGTCACGAACCATGTAGACATACGAACCCTACAGGACTAGCCGAACCTTTGGCTGCCAACAAAAGGTTCGCTGCTTTGAAGGGAATAGCCGAACCCTTCCCCCTTGAACAAACCTTGGGTTGTTGGGTTTTAATTGGGCCGAACCTAATGGGAGTATACATAGGTTCGCTGCTCTTGAACCATAGAATTTGGATATCTATAAAGTACGGGGATTCTAGGGTGGTTTAATGCATGGGAGTTCAAGTATACATGCATGCATGAAATATATTATGTGTGTGTGTGCATGGGTTAATTAAGTATGTGTGTGCATGGGGATTTAGCATGAGAGTATGGACACATATCAAACCTATATTAAATCTAAAGTATATGTAGGGTGCTCATGAGATTAGAGATGGTTGTAACAAGAATTTCCTTTAAAACACTCTAACCACTCAACATGGGTTGTTAGCATCTAACTATTGGGCTTAAAACAATGGAGCATATGTTTTAAGTTATGTTGTAACAAAAACAATGATCTAAAGGTGGGTATTAATTTAATCATTAACACTAACCTAGGGAAAGTCTTAACATGAATAATTAACTTAGAAAAGCTAGTGGGCTATGTGGAATTATTCAACGGACTGGATTGTGGTCAAGTGGAAGTCAAAGACTATCAATGGGCCAAGTGGGCCCAATGGGTATAATTAAAGCCCATCATATGATTAATGTTAATTTAAGCTAAGTTAACTAAATTTTAATAAAAGAAAATGGTTTATAACTTTGTTAAAACAACTCAGGAATTGAAGAAACTTAGGCTACAACAACAAGCGCGCATTTTGTGATAATTCTATACAGAGCAATACAGGTGAGTTCATTGCCCCTTTTCTAAACATTTTTGTTTTCAAACGCGGGGCTGAGAAGCTTGCGTAAACTATTTTTTTTTAAATTGTTTACTTAAATGCTTTTATTAATTATATGTTTGACATATATATGCTTGTTTATACTCCTAGACTCCTGTCTAGCTAATTGCTATGCTGAATTAACTAAAAAGTTAATTAAATTACTCCTATGAGTAATACTTTAATTCTAAAATTCTAAACAAACCCTTAGTCCATCAAGCTCAAATTCAAGAATCTAAACTCAAAGTGGAATAAAAAATAACTAAAGCTAAAGATCAATTGCAATGGAAACTAAATCAGAGAGGTGATCAGCATTCCAAAGGATCCTACTCATAAATCTATAATCACTGTGAAATCATGAAATTCTAAAGATCAAAATCAAGAGACTCAAGGAAATCAGATGTCATAAATGCGTGTGAATCATTGAAATAATGAAATCATTACAATCTAATGAAATCATTAATACTTGAGTTAAGGTGGATGTCGGTTGTATAGAAATCAAGACCACGTGTAACACACATAAAGTCCCGACATATGTCACACCCCCTGCGCCGCATGCGGAATCCACGGCGCGGTGACGTATGAAGAGTTGAATCATGCACAAGTATTGAATAAGAACAACCACAATGGATTACTAGGTTTCAAAATGTTTAGACATTTGTTTAGTTACAGACAATCTATCTACCAAAAGAAAGACAACTTCAGACCCAAAAATATTGTTTACAAAATAAGACTTCAAACAAGACAATTAAACAATTAGGATTTAATGTGTTTCTAATCCATCCTAGCATGTTTCTTCATCTTGTTCTATCTTAGAATGGTCTCCTTAGTTGTCCCTTAGAATGTCTTAAACCTGATTACCTGAAACACGTGAAAAGTAACTGTCAACTACAGAAGTAGTTGGTGAGAACAATAGGTTTAACATATGAAAACATGAACCGGCAATGTAAGGCATAAGTTTAAAGCAATAAAGGAATTACATGGATGGGTTGTAACCCAAACTAACATCAGGTATGTCAAACGAGTGTAAACAGTCCAAAGACTGTTTGCACGAAAACCAACATATAATCAAGTCCCAAACTACGTTTGGAGTCAGAAAATTAGTCAGCAACAATGATAAACCATACGTAACCGAAATCTGCAGTTAGCTTATAAAACAAATTTAAAAGCTAACTCCAGAAATCGGTCTGCCCAAATGTGTCCGCTTTCCCTTGTTGTGATCACCCAGTACTAACGCTAATGAATATGAAACCTGATGTGTTTATAAGTTTGTTCACAACGATGGACACCATGCTTTTAATCTTTGCTTTAAAGAAAACCAATGAGTAAATGCCTTATTTGTTAACATGATTTGAAAACCCTGTTTGAGTACCATGAAATGAATCCTCTGTTTGAATATCATGAAATGAATCCTCTGTTTGAATACCATGAAATGAATCCTTTGTTTGAACATCATGAAAACCATTGTTTGAATACCATATTGTGAAACCCTTGATTTGAGTACATAAGACAGTGTCCTTGTATAGTAACAAGGTTTATAAAAGATTGTTTTCGAAAACACGAGTTTAGAGTAATATAGTTTGTAAATTTCATTATTTAAAAGTGTTTATCCTTTATAAAAACCATTTGTGTAAAAACTGATATAAACAGTTTGAAGAACTTTTCTAAAACCTTTTTGGTAGGAAATGTTAAATAGTTTGATAAAACCATTATAAACAGTTGATAATTCCTTTGAGAAAAATTGAGAAATCCCTTGGATTTCTAGAGTGAACCTGTAATGTTTGTGAAGTAACATGAACCTATATCATGAAATATGATTGAAGTAAAGTATTTGATCACGTGTTCCACCCCAAAACAGTTGTAAAAACAGTAAAAAGAGGGGCTAATGTTCTCACCTGTCTGCAGTATACTCTGAACTATAACAAATAGCAAGTAGCAAATAGGACTTCTAACTGGTTCCTATAACATTGTAATCATACATAAGATATAAGATTTATAATTGTATAGACTTTGATTCATTGATTGACTTGTGTTAACTTGAACTTGATTAACTCATGATTACTTGATCTCATGATTATGATTGTTGTGAAACTTGAAAGTCATGATTGAATCACTTGATTGAGAGTTGTTTCATGTAAAAGAAGTGTCATGATCTTTTATGTACGAACTTGTTATGCATAAAAGTGACATGTATTTATGAATGTGATAACCTTTTCTCAACATGTATTGAGAAAAGATATTTCAATTGTTTTAAGTCTTTGTGATTGTGATTTGATTTCCTAATTAGGTTAAGTTAAAACTTAAACCAATCACGATCAATTCACAATCATTTAATTTATGGCCAACCATTGGGCCTTGAGCCCATGAAAACATGATAGACTTAAATTAAGGTCATGGGCCTATTAATTTAAACATAGGCCAATTGGGTGTAGTATGGGCCAAAGAATAAATCATTGGGCCGATTTCACTCAATTGGGCTTGATTTAGGATGCGTGGCCCATCTAGTTAAATTGTTGGGCCAACCACGGTATATAGACCTTGTAAAAACGCCAAAGATAATATCGAGCCAATTAGGATCATAGTGGCCCGAATGGGATTGGATTGGGCCTAAAGGAATTGAGTTGGGCCAACCAATGTATATGTAGATCATATAAGTTTCCAAGGCAATATTGGACAAACTTAAGATCATAATGGGCCAATCTATCTCCATTGGGCTTGGTTTAACCTATGGGGCCGATTACTAGTATAATTGGGCCGAATAGGATTAGGTTGGGCCGAGGGGGTTATGGGCTGCCAACATAGGCAGCGAACCCTTTAGGGTTCTAGCCTAAGGTTCGCCAATCATGAAAGAAACACCAAGGTTTGGCCCAAAGATGAGATAGCTAGGGTTCGTTGCATGCATGCATGGAGGGTTCGTGAACCAAACAGGGTTCGGCCTAGTAGAGTTGCATGTATGGTTCGCCGAAAGTGTTGAGGTTCGTATAGCTATCCTTAGGTTTGTCTGAGACATCATAGGTTCGACAGAACTAGGGTTCGTTGATCATGGCCATCGGAAAGGTTCGGCTTGTTCAAAGATTCGGCTAGGGTTCGTCTGAATCATGAAGACTTGGTGCAGGTTCGTCGAGCTTAATGACTTCATAGGTTCGCCAACCCTAATCAAGGTTCGTGATGTTCAGAAGGTTCGGCTGAATCTTTGGTTCCGGCTCATGGTTCGTGGAATACGACTAAGGTTCGGCTGGCAACCTGGGTTCGTCTCCATGCACTCAAGGTTCGGGGAAAAGAGGTTCGGCCAGCCTCTTATGTTCGACCACGAACCTGTACAGCCCACCGTTTTCCATCAGCTCAAACCTTTAATCTGACCATCACAACGGTGTTGCTAAGTGCGACTAGGGATTCGAGAGTGTTGGGCTCGAAGAGTATAGTGATGAAACCGATTGAACATGTGTGTATCAACTTCAACAATGAAAACCCTAATTCCCGACATGTTCTTTTGTTCATACCTCTGATTTGGCCGGTGAAAACCTCCGATCCGTTGTACTTCTGTGTAGAGGATGTCGAGAGCTACGCGGGGGCGCCAAGAACACCAAAATCCGTGGAGAAACGATTGAGATACGCGCGATTGAAGTCGGTATTCTAGAGAGAGAGAGAGTTGGCCGAAAATCTAGTGAGAGAAAGGGTTGTTGGTGGAATAAATGAGGAAAATGACCTCTTTCAAGGCTTTTATAGCCCGGGTGGTATTCGGGTTCGTTTCGATCGCTCGGTTCGCATTTTCGTCGCGTAACGCGTATTTTACGCTATTTAAATAAAAGTATTATTATTCTCATCTTTTTGATGAGTTTCAAAATGTAAAAATGTAAAATAATATGTTTTAATTATTTTTGCTCTTCGTTTATTGACAGATCGTTAAACAGATACAATTACGTGTATACCCGCAATCGCGTACGTTTTTCGATCATATTAATTATTTAAAGTCGTTTAATCATAATTATAAGTTCAACATTCGTATCATTATGGATCGTCACCCATAACTATACTCAGTCTCGCTTACGTATTACGATTCTTGTTTAATTAATTGCTTGTCATAATATTCGTCTTAACACTACGCACTAACACTATCCCATTACACCGAACACAGTATATGTATAGGGCATACCCCAGATTCCAGCTACCTGCCGTACCTGACACCATCCCACCACTGTTTCGATATAATACGATACTGTTCTTGCCTAGCGAACTCGACTGTAAATAAATAATACATACTTGTTACTAAAAATAAAGATCCTAACACACAAGCACATTATGAACATATGAATCACATTGACTGATTTGCTATGAAAACACATTTGTTTTAACACTGTTTACAACTACCATGACTAAATGTACAATTGTTACAGCATAACTAGTAGACTCTTGTAGTCAAGCTATATGGGCAATAACGTGAACTATCAAATGAAATCAAGATCAAAAATCAAGAGAATCAAAGAGATCAAGAATCAAAGGATATCCGTAAAGTCCCGGCATGTACAGTAGACCAGTGGGTCAAGCTGATATGGGCATCATTAAAATCCCAGCACACACAGGTAGACTCCTTGTGAGTCATGCCTGATATAGGTCACGTGTGCGAGGGTACAACTTGGACAACCACCAACAACTAAATCTAATTAATTGAGTCAAATAAGGCCCAATCATCATGTCTTAGTTATAATTATATGCTTAATTATTAGTTTAATTAAACATTTAATATCATATTTCTACAAGTGGTTTGGGATAATCATGAATAACATGGTGACTCTAGAGATTACATGTAAATCTATTTGTGGAAATCAAAATCTAAAGTTAAGGTGAATGGAGTGAAACGCTTAATTATCATTAACAACAATATGCTAAGCAGTCCGGTAAGTGGTGGGATGTTGGCTGGGGCTTGTCCCCTACATATGCCCTATATATAAGCATACTTGATTGGATAACATAGGTGGTTGTTAATGAGGTTAAGGTTGTCATTTTGGGGAATCAAGGTAAACATTTTCAGGGTAATCAAAGACTAAGAATCAAAGGTTATGTGATCAAAGGTATGGGATGAAATGCTTAATTATCATCAGGAACAATATATCATGTGGTTTGGTATGTGGTGGGATGTTGGCTGGGGCTTGTTCCCCTACATATGCCCTGTATATATATAAAGCATACTGAATTGGATGGTATAGGTGGTTAATAGTGAGGTTAAGGTTGTCATTCAGGTTATTCAAACTCATTTTTCTAAAACTATATTAACTCACCAACCATGTGTTGACTTTATTTTTGCATGACTTCTCAGGTGACGAACAGGTCAACTGAAGAGTTATTTCTTTTTGGACTAGGTTATTAGATAGAGGACCTAGCTTTTGGACCCGCATATTTTGAAGCATCATTACACAATTATTTTGTATATCTTGGGCAGATACAAGATAGAAGATTTATGATGTGATAGTAGATTTACATTGTTAAATTATAAACTTAACTGATGTAATTTAACTTTGTAATTCTATTTTATTTTAGCAGTTTCTCATTTATATATCATGTGCATTGTAAACAATCTGATCATTTTGATTATCACTCACGATATCGCGCCCCAGGAACCTTCCGCCCGATGGGGACTCCGATCCAACCCCGCTGGCTCAGGGTGTGACATAATGGTGTCAGAGCCATGGTTATATATAAATATAGGTTACTTAATTAAACGGTTTGGCCTACACTATAACCTAGGGACCTTGCATGTAGAGAATCTAAGACTTAAGATTTATTGCATTGTGTCTTCTGTATTCGATTATTGCACTAACCGATACCTTTATTGGTTATGATCAGAATGCCGCCGAGAAGACAAACTCGCTCGTTACCTCCACCACCACAAGATTTGGCTCCACATTCGTCAACACCATCACCGTCTGACTCACCTCCTCCACTGCCTCCACCTCCTCCTCTTCCTTCACTCAACCTACCACCAGGCCCGAGCACAACTCCGATGCTGGATCCTCCTACTATCGCTTTGGTGACCCTACTGAGCAGTCAGCTGACTAATCAGTGAAAGAAGTGATACCGGAAATGCTCAATTGTATCCGGAATGACAGCATCACTGGAAATTCATCGGGGGAAGCCAGTGGGAATACTGGCTGTACATCTCATTACTCCTACAAGTCTTTTGTAGGATGTAAACCACCGAGCCTTAGCGGGAACGAAGGAGCCGTTGGATTAATCCAATGGATCGATAAGATTGAAACTACTCTCGACCTCTGCAGCTGTCCAGAGCACCACAAGGTTCGTTACTCTGCTGGAACATTCAACAAACGAGCCTTGACATGGTGGAACAGCCAGATCAATGCAAGGGGAAGAGAAGAAGCGATGTCAATGACCTGGGAAGACTTCAAGGCTCTACTGAGAACCGAATTCTGCCCCAAGAACGAATTGCAGAAGCTGGAGGTTGAACTATCAAACCATGTGATGAAGGGGGCTGATCACATGGGATATTCTACTCGTTATCAAGAGTTGGTTGCTTTGGTGCCAGACATGGTACCAACACTGGAAAAGAGGATTGATCGTTATGTGGGTGGACTTCCCGCCTGCATCTAGGGTTTAGTTGTTACTGCAAACCCTGAGTTTGTCTGGGAAACGCAAGGAAGAATCTTCAAAGAAACCCCACCATCACAAGAAGAAGAAACAGTACTCCACTCACCCAAGTAGCCATGACATCACAAAATGCACCCAAGAAACAATACACTGGCCCACATCCTCTGTGTACTAAGTGCCAGTATCATCATGCTACAAGCAACCAGTGCCGTCAATGCACGGGTTGTTGAAGAAAAGGGCACTGGGATCAACAGTACTGAATGACACCAAATCCAGCAGTCAACAATGCTGCTTTAGCTCTCCCTCCACCAGCCAATCAGAACAACGGTGGATGCTTCAACTGTGGTGAAAAAGGCCACTTAGCAAAGAACTGCCCGAAGAAGGCTCAACAGGCAGTTCAAGCTCCTCGTGGAAGAGCCTTTGCTATTGGAGCAACAGCTACATGCCAAGACCCGAATGTGGTCACTGGTACATTTCTCTTACCTGAATTTTATGCATCTGTTCTATTTGACACTGGTGTGGATCAGAGTTTTATCTCTACCAATTTTGCATGCCAACTAGATTCCATAGAGGAAACAGTTAGATTCCCCTTACATCATAGAAGTAGTTAACGGGAAACAGATCACAGTTAGTACAGTCTATAGGTATTGCCCATTGACACTTAATGGTCATACATTCACCATCGTTTTGATACCGATGGAGTTGGGTAGTTTCGACATCATTGTTGGAATGGATTGGCTTTCTTCTAATCGAGTGGAAGTCGTCTGTTCGGAAAAGCTGCTTCGAGTTCCATTACCGAATGATCTTGTATTGGAAGTCAGAGGGAATCAAGAAAAACGTAGTGTCAAAATAATCTCTCGCATAAAGGCTCGTAAGTGTCTACAGAAACAGTGCGTGGCATTCCTGGCTCATGTGGTGGAAAAGGAGAAGGACAAGAAAAAGATTCAAGATGTACCTGTGGTGAAAGAGTATCCAGAAGTATTTCCTGAAGACCTATCAGGTTTGCCTCCTGCGCGACCGGTAGAGTTTCGTATTGACTTAGTTCCTGGAGCAACTCCTGTTGCTAAATCTCCTTACATGTTAGCACCTTCAGAGATGCAGGAATTGTCTAATCAGTTACAGGAGCTACGTGATAAGGGTTTCATCAGACCGAGCTACTCACATTGGGGAGCTCCAGTCTTGTTCGTGAAGAAGAAAGACGGATTGTTTCGAATGTGCAATGAATACCGAGAGCTGAACAAACTAACCATCAAGAATCGGTATCCATTGCTGAGGATTGATGATTTGTTTGACCAACTGCAAGGAGCTCAATACTTCTCAAAGATTGACTTGCGGTCTGGATATCATCAGCTCAGAGTTCAAGACGAAGATATACCGAAGACGGCGTTCCGAATCAGATACGGGCATTAAGAATTTATGGTGATGCCTTTCGGATTGAAAAATGCACCAGCGGTTTTAATGGACCTCATGAACCGAGTGTGCAAGCCGTATCTGGATCAGTTTGTCATTGTTTTTATTGATGATATACTGATTTATTCTAAGAGCAGAGCAGATCATGAGCAACATATTCGAAAGATCTTGGAGCTGTTGAAAAAACAGAAAATTTATGCCAAATTCTCTAAATGTGAATTTTGGCTAAGAGAAGTTCAATTTTTGGGTCATGTAGTCAACAGCGAGGGAATACACGTGGATCCTTCCAAGATCGAGGCGATAAAGAATTGGGACACTCCGAAGACACCGACGGAGGTACGGTCTTTTCTGGGATTGGCGGGTTATTACAGAAGGTTTATTTAAAATTTTTTAAGATAGCCCCGCCTCTTACTAAGCTAACTCAGAAAAGTGAACCGTTTGTCTGGGAGCAGAAACAAGAAGATGCTTTTCAGAAATTGAAACATAAATTATGTGATGCTCCAATCCTATCTCTCCTAGAAGGCTGTGATGACTTTGTTGTTTATTGTGATGCCTCCCATCAGGGACTTGGTTGTGTACTGATGCAATGAGACGAAGTTATTGCTTATGCATCAAGACAGTTAAAAGTTCATGAAAAGAACTACACTACTCATGATCCTGAATTGGGAGCTGTAATCTTCGCATTGAAGATTTGGAGACATTACTTATGTGGCACCAAGTGTACAATATTTACTGATCACAAGAGTCTGCAACACATCTTTGATCAGAAAGAGCTATATACGACAGCGTCGTTGGGTTGAACTTCTGAATGTAGGATTGTGTGATCAAGTACCATCCGGGAAGGGCGAACGTTGTAGCTGATGCCTTGAGCCGGAAGGAACGGGTCAAACCGTTGCGTGTCAAAGCAATGGGAATGACTGTGCAGACGAGCTTACGAGACAAGATTATTCAAGCACAACAAGAATCAGTTGATAGAGGAAATCTGAATAAGGAAGTTGACTGCGGAGTAGAGAAACAGTTGGATACGAAGCCTGATGGAGTCATTTACTATAAGGATCGTGTATGGATTCCTGCAGTGGATGAATTAAGAAGGCTTGTCTTTGATGAAGCATACAAGAATAAGTACTCTGTGCATCCTTGCGCTGATAAGATGTACCAAGACTTGCGTGGATTTTATTGGTGGCTGGGAATAAAGAAAGACATAGCCGAGTATGTCGGTCGATGTCTTACGTGTGCAAAAGTGAAGGCAGAACACCAGAAGGCATCAGGTTTACTGGAACAGCCTAAGATTCAGCTCTGGAAGTAGGAACAAATAGCTATGGATTTCATTACCAAGCTACCCCACACTTCCAGTGGTCATGATACGATTTGGGTTATCATCAATCGATTGACAAAGTCTGCTCATTTCTTGCCGATGCGTGAAACTTTCACGATGGATAAACTGGCAAAACTGTACATCAACGAGAAAGACTGTACATCAACGAGATAGTGGTACGCCATGGTGTGCCATTGTCTATTATTTCTGATAGAGACAGCAGATTTACATCAAGGTTCTGGCAATCGTTACAGAAATCTCTAGGGACGTAGTTAAATCTGAGTACAGCTTACCATCCGAAAACGGACGGTCAAAGCGAACGTACAATTCAGACCCTGGAGGACATGTTGAGAACCTGTGTATTGGATTTCAGTGGGAATTGGGATTCCCATTTGCCACTTATTGAATTCTCTTACAACAACAGTTACCATAGTAGCATCGGATGCGCACCATTCGAGGCTTTTTATGGTCGAAAATGTCGATCACCGATTTGTTGGACTGAAGTGGGAGATAACCACATAACTAGGCCAGAACATATGCAAGAGACTACTGACAAGATTACTCAGATTCAACAAAGACTACAAGCAACAAGGAGCAGACAAAAGAGCTACGCCGATAAACGACGAAAGCCGTTGGAATTCCAAGTGGGAGACCGTGTCATGTTGAAGGTATCCCCTTGGAAAGGTGTAGTACGCTTTGGAAAGAAAGGCAAATTAGCACCACAATATGTGGGACCGTTCGAGATCATCGAACGTATTGGTCCTGTCGCATATCGACTGAGATTACCAGATGAACTCAGTGGTGTGCATGACGTGTTTCAGGTCTCGAACCTAAAGAAATGCCTTGCCGACGAATCACTCGTCATTCCAATCGAAAAAATTCAAGTCGATGAGCAGTTACATTTTATCGAGGAACCTTTGGAGATTATGGATCGCAAAGTTAAACAACTAAGGCGAAGCCGTATACCGATTGTAAAGGTTCAATGGAATTGAAATCGCGGACCTGAGTTTACTTGGGAACGTGAAGATCACATGAACTCAAAGTATCCCCAACTGTTTGAAGAGGAACCTGTACCCGATAACAAGTCTTAAATTTCGGGACGAAATTTCTCTAACAAGGGGAGACTGTAACATCAGTGCCGGAATCATTCTGGAACAGTGATCACAACAGTAACATGAACAATAATCAGGTACAACTTCTAAGCATTTCAGTGTATTTCATATTCATGGCATATAACATTATCATTTCATGTAACAAATAGTGAATTCAAACTCATTTCAGAGAAACTAAACTCAGTAAACATGGTTCATCAGTCAGATGATTATCTGGCATTACATAACCCTCATGTGATTATGTGTTAGGATTTTATTATGTATAAACGTATGTGAGGTTTTATAGAACAAAACACACGGATGTTGTTACGTGAATGCTAAATCGACGGATTATTCGTATAGGTGACGATCTGTACGAATATATCTGAAGATTTAATGTTCCGAATGATATCCGATAATTAGAAAACAATATTGAAAAGTATAGTTACCGTCGTGTTCGTACGAGTGACGATTCGAACGAATACACGCGACGACCGTATGATTCGATTGCTAACAGTAAATTTAATAATTTTGTGAAGTTAAAATAAATGAAAGATAATAGTTAATTTACTAGGAATAACCACTTAGAATAAATTTAGAAATTTTATTTTATAAACCGCGTTGTTTCGTTACGGAAAAACACACGAAACGACGTGTTACGCGAAACCAAACAAAACCAAACCTACCGGGTGTTTAACATTTAATGAAGCATTAAAGCTTCACCCCAACCACCACCAATCCTATCCCTTCCACCATTTTCGTTTTTCTTACCCTTAGTCCATCAAGCTCAAATTCAAGAATCTAAACTCAAAGTGGAATAAAAAAGAACTAAAGCTAAAGATCAATTGCAATGGAAACTAAATCAGAGAGGTGATCAGCAATCCAAAGGATCCTACACATAAATCTATAATCATTGTGAAATCATGAAATTCTAAAGATCAAAACCAAGAGACTCAAGGAAATCAGAAATCATAAATGTGTGTGAATCATTGAAATAATGAAATCATTACAATCTAATGAAATCATTAATACTTGAGTTAAGGTGGATGTCGGTTGTATAGAAATCAAGACCACGTGTAACACACATAAAGTCTCGGCATAAATAGTAGACTCTTGTAGTCAAGCTATATGGGCAATAACGTGAACTATCTAATAAAATCAAGATCAAAAATCAAGAGAATCAAAGAGATCAAGAATCAAAGGATATCCGTAAAGTCCCGGCATGTACAGTAGACCAGTGGGTCAAGCTGATATGGGCATCATTATAATCCCGGCACACACAGGTAGACTCCTTGTGAGTCATGCCTGATATGGGTCACGTGTGAGAGGGTACAACTTGGACAACCACCAACAACTAAGTCTAATTAATTGAGTCAAATAAGGCCCAATCATCATGTCTTAGTTATAATTATATGCTTAATTATTAGTTTAATTAAACATTTAATATCATATTTCACGAGGTGCTTGAACTGCCTGCTGTGCTTTCTTCGGGCAGTTCTTTGCAAAGTGGCCCTGTTCGCTACAGTTGTAGCATCCACCGTTGTTCTGATTAGCTGGTGGAGGGAGAGCCAAAACAGCATTGTTGACTGCTTGGTTAGGTGTTATCCGGCAGTGTTGGACCCAATGGCCCTTTCGTCCACATCCTGTGCATTGCTTGCAGGGAGTGTTAGCAGCACGATGATATTGACACTTGGGACACAGGGGTTTTGTGGTGCAGCTGCTACTTGTTGGAGAGGGGTGGCCATCGTGTAGTTCTTGATGACCTTCTGTTTCTTCTTCGGGTGGTGGTGGGGTTTCTTTGACGGCTCTTCTTTGTTCTTGTCAGTGTCAGCCTCTTTCTTCAGACCTCTGGAGGCTACCATCAGATCCGTGAGTTTCCCAGACAAACTCACAGCAGACTCCACTATGACAGGATTTGCAGCAACCACTAATCCTTGTATGCAGGCAGGTAACCCACATACATACCTGTCAATCCATTTCTCCAGAGCCGGTACCATGTCTGGTACCAAAGCAACCAACTCGTGGTATCGAGTGGTATATCCCATTCATCACATGGTTAGACAATTCCACCTCTAGTCTCTGTAGTTCGTTTTTGGGTAAAAACTCAGTTCTCAGCAGTGTCTTAAACTCTTCCCACGGCATCTCCATAGCTTCATCTCTTCCCCTGGCATTGACCTGTGAGTTCCACCAGGTCAAGGCTCGCTTGTTGAACGTTCCAGCAGAGTAGCGAACCTTGTGGTGTTCTGGACAACTGCAAAGGTCCAGCTAAAGCTTGGCGGCTTACATCCTACAAATGTCTTGTAGGAGTAATGAGATGTACCGCCAGTGTTCCCACTAGCTTCTCCTGAGGAATTTCCAGTGTTGGTGCTGTCATTACGGAGACGGTTGAGCATCTCCGGTATCACTTCCTTCAGCTGGTTAGTCAACTGACTGCTCAGTAGTGTTGCTAGAGCAATAGTAGCAGGATCCAGTATCTGAGTAGTGCTCGAGCCTGGTGGTAGGTTAAGTGGAGGAGGAGGAGGTGGAGGCAGTGGAGGAGGTGAGTCAGATGGTGATGGTGTCGATGAGTGTGGAGCCAAGTCGTGTGGTGGTGGAGGTAACGAGGGAGTCTGCCTTCTTGGCGGCATTAATGCTGAAGAAATAATGCAAGTAGAATCTTAAGTCCTATGTTCTCTACATGCAGGGTCCCTAGCTTATAGTCTAGGCCAAATCGTTTAAATAACTGACCTATATTTCTCTATAACCATGGCTCTGATACCAATCTGTCACACCTCGAGCCGGCGGGAACGGATCGACTTTCCCGTCGGGCGGAAGGTTCCCGGGGCGCGATATCGTGAGTGATAATCGTGATGATCAGATTGTTTACATTGCACATGATAATAATGAGAAATGCTAAATAGAATATAATTACAAAGTTAAATTACATCAGTATCGTTTATAATTTAACAATGTAAATCTATCATCAATATCATAAATTCCCTATCTTGTATCTGCACAAGATATACAAAATCTATTGTATAATGATGTTCCAAAAGTATGCAGGTCCAAAAATACTAAGTCTTCTATCTAAAGTCCTAGTCCAAAGGCAATAACTTCTTAATTGACATGTTCGTCACCTGAGATGTCATGCAAAAAGATCAAGTCAACACATGGTTGGTGAGTTCCTATAGTTTAGTATTTGAAAAATAGTTTTGTAACCCTTTTTCGTTAAAAACCCTAAACTCATTAACTTCACCTGTAATAACCAGTTCGGTATGCTTATAAATAGGGCATACTCAAGGGTCGAGCCTACAACCCGCCCAAACGCCATCCCACCACATACTAAACCACATATGACATTGTTGTTTATGATAATTAAGCATTTTTACCTACCATTCACTTCCATTCCACCATAGTTCTAACATACACACAAAACATTTGTTAAGCCCTCGGGTAACAACCTTAATCTCATTAACATCACATGTATTATCCAGATCGGTATGCTTATATATAGGGCATACAAAAGGGTCGAGCCTACAACCCGCCCAAACGCCATCCCACCACATACTATCCCACATAGGACATTGTTGTTAATGATAATTAAGCATTTTTACCCCTACCATTAACCCATTAGTTCTTCAGTTATTTGTTCTTGTAAATACACTCTGAAATCTCTATAGATTCCTTAAGTTCATCACACAATCATGATCAAAAATACATTTGTAGAAACAGTTCAATAAATGCTTATTTAAGTAAATAAATAAACATTTAATAAAAATCTAAGACCTAATGATTAGGCCTTGGTCAACTCGAGTAGACTAGTCTAACAATCAAGGTTCTTAGTAGTAAAGGAGATGTGTAAACCTCATCAAACATGTGACCTATAATCAATCAGTCTAGCTAGGACATCTTTTGATATATATGTAGGACCTCGTAGGAGCTCGGAAACAATCCGGTTCCTAGGGAAATCTGCTTGACAGCCTCTAGAATAGTGCGGAATCCTATTCCAGGGTTTTCCAATCGAAAGCAACAGCAACTGTGGTGAATCGAGAGAGTAGAATCAACGTGCGAGTAAGAATCGATCACCACGGGTTGAGAATCGAAGTTGGACGGCAAGAATCGCTCAAAACTTCAAGAGTTTGATACTGGAGTGGACTGGGAAGAAGGAGGACTAGGAAAAGTTAGGTTTGAAATGATTTGAACTTGTATTTATAAGCTGTCATCATTCGGCCGAATGAGTGGCCGAAGCAGCTCATTCGGCGAATGACTTGGCCGAATGGACATATCAGACGAATGAGTCATTCGGCTGAATGACTCATTCGATCGCCTATGTCATTCGCTAGGGCGTTCATTCGGCGAATGACTTCATTCGTTAGAGTCATTCGCCCGAATGGTCAGAACACATACATAAACTTTAAACATTACTGAATCAAATCAAACAAACATATAATCAACAATCAACATTAAACATTAAGATCAAGCATATAAAGACAACTTCCATTAATATAACTTGAACTTTACATGATGGTTAATACAAAATTGAACTAGTGACACATAATGCATCTACAAACTCCCCCTTGGACCTGGTTCACTTCTTGGAAGTGTCTTTCTTGAAATACTTTTCAGAAATGGCTTTCCAGTCAGCTCCAGCATGAATCTTGAATATACTGCACAGACGGATCACCGTCATGAACTGTAGCGCATGTACCATGTCCTGTACATTGAAGAAAATCTGATGACGATAAAGTTCTAGGACATCTTTATGGGACAAGTTAGTCAACCACATAGGTTCAAAAATCCGTACTGTCTCCCACTTCTTCTCCTTGCACAAAACAATCACTGCCTCTCTAGTCCATCCATCATAATATCACCATCGGAAGCCCTCCATAAAGTCTTGACGCATCTTCCATAAAGGAATCTTCTTCAGAACTCTAGGAGGTAGCCACTTCAGGAGAACTTTATGCTTCCTTGACTGACCATCAATTTCAGGCAGATAGCATCTTTCAGGCTGTTGTGGCTGGAAGTTGACCCATTTCTTCCTGTACTCATACTGAATTTGTCGAGAAAACCAGGCTGACATTCCAGAATCTTCACTATATAGCATCCTCAGACGTGCTAACTGATTGACCTCAAAACCTGGCAACGTCTTAAAATCGTGAGGATGCTTGAAAGTATGCCCAGCTTAAGATTTGACCTCCAGCCTTGTAGCCTTTGGTCCTGTATACTTTCTTGTGCGTAGCTGGAAACTTCATTGTGCTTTCTCTCTTCAGGACCTCCCAGTAGGCCTTCCATTCCTCTTTTCTTTTCTTTTGATCATTACCTTCGGCTTTGCTAACCTCAACTTGTTCTTCTAAGTATCGGATCAGTAAATCTTCAGTGGCTTGATCAAATTGATCAGTGAATGTTGGCAGCTCTTCCTCAGCTGATGTATACTTTGGATATTCTTCATCAGTAATATCCTCCAGGATGACTTCATCTACATCATCAAAGGCCTCTGGAGTTGGCTCATCTGTAACAGGAACAGATGTATCCTCAGTTATAACCTCATCAGGGTTTAACCTGAACAACTCTGCAATTTGCTCCTTTGATAAGCAATGTATAATCTCTCCCTCCTCCATATCGTAGCTAACTGAGTGCTGTATGATTCCTTGAGCGTCAAGAATCATAGTAAGAGTCTCGTCCAGTTGACTTCTCATAGGCACAGCATCTACTTCCTCAGTAGCATCTGGTTCATCTGTTTGTGTGGGAGGAGGTTGAGAAGGAGCTTTGTCATGCTTAGTCTTTGTCCGGATCTCAGGAGGAGGGGGTGCTTGATCATCATCATCATCATCATCATCATCTGAGCTTGAGGACCCAGAAGACTCACTCCCTGATCCAGACTGATCATCATCATCAGATTCGTCTTTTTTCTCCGAATCTTCATAATCTACTTTTTCCTCCTCAGACTCTTCTTCTTCCCCTTCATCTTCCTCTTTTTCTTCTTTGTCTGAATCATCGGAATGAGCAGAAGTGCCCTCAAGTATGGGAGTGCTGTCTTTAAGATCTTCAATTTGTTCAGCAAGACGAGCATTCTCAGCCTCCAAAGACAAAATCCTTTCATTGAAACCATTGGCCGTCAATGCCAGCTGGTTGTGCTCATCTATGTACTTCAGCAACTGCTCTTCTTGCTGAGCTGATCTGTAGCTTGAAATAACAGTGCATCCTGATCCGTTATCCTCTGAGTAAGTTGAGCGATAACCAGATCTTGTTCCTTGCTTTTCCTTTTTATTCCAGTTTCCTCTCCATCAGTCTGAGTACCATACTATTCAGTTTCCTCTCCATCAGTCTGAGTACCATACTATTAAGAGTGCTCAACTGATCCACAACTGAAACAGTAGGTATGAACGTGTCAGCTCGTGTAATGGAGGGACCAGCAGAAGCAGCAGAAAATATGGGAGCCTGAGCAATAGAGGTAGTCAGAGGGGCCGTAGTAGCATGAATCGGAATAGCCCTTGACCTGGTCAGTGAGGAAACTGAGACAGCTGCTACAGATGTAACAGTAGATGTAGTAACTGTCGTCAGTTCTGACCTCCTCTGAAAGAGGAACCTCGATCTCCTCCTCCTGCCAGCCGGAGACGAAGAAGACTGAACTGCAGCAACAGAAACTGCTGCAGTAGCTGGAACAGAACGAGGGGGAGAAGCGATGTCAAACTCAGGAATGAATGTAGGATCAGTAATCTCCTCTAGTTCAGCTTCACTTCTTTTCCTCTTCCTCTTCACCAACCTCCCACTAATCCATACACTCTCGAACTTGTCATCAAGTGTATCCTCTGAGTTAGAGCTATCACCACCCTCATTTCCATCCTCACCAGCTTCATCCTCTGAATCATCAGAATCCTCTCTATCCTCCGCAGATGTGGTGCCTGTCATATCAAGAGGAGTAGTCACTGTGGAGGTAGTAGTAGCCATGAAGTCTAGCTCCAACAGTGAATCAATATCTACATCCTCATCAGCAGCTATAGAGGTACTCACACCAGCATCAGTAGTCACAACAACAGCCTCAACCAGGCTAACATGCGTACTAGTAGTCATATCATCAACACCCGTACTCACACCAACAGAACTAACTGCTACAATGCTCACAGCCACTGTGCTCTCACCAGCACCACCACTACTCCTACCGGCACCACTAACACCTGCACCAGTATCATCATCACCACCATCATCAGGTACAACTATATCTTCCTCATCTGAATCAGACTCCTCATGCCTCCATTTCCGACCAACTGGGGCTATGTAATCAGGCCTAGAAAGGTGACCAAACAAAGATCGAGCTGCAGGCATCCTCTCCTTGCCTCTATATGACATCACTCTATTGAGAGTGAGGTCATTCATGTGCTCCAGCTTAATGATATCCGCGTTGATCTTTGGCAAATCAGGCAACTATGCATCTATCAACTGCTGCAAGAACCTCGGATACATCAAGAACTTCTTGTCTCCTTTTTGAGCAACATTCTCCTTCATATGAATGAAGATCATCTCAGAGAAGTTGAATGGCAGGTTCAGCACAGGTGCAACAAAGGCACACTGTATGGTCTCTCTCATGTCATCAAAACCTCCTCTCCTTGACCCAAGGCATGTATAAGTACATGTGCTAAGTACTTGAACTGTGGAGACATATAAGCCTTGTTCAGGATCCTGGCTCCCAGATCACCCTCATACTTGCACCTCATGAAGCAGCCTCGAACTAAATAACGATCTAGAAGATACGGCTGATCAGGAGTATCCTGGAAACCACAAACTCTCCTGATATGCTCAGCAGATATAACAACATCATGTCCCAGCACTTTCCCTCGAATAACAGGAGGTTCCACCTCACAATCTATATCTACAGAGGCCCAGAAATCCTGTTGATGAGAGCGGTATGGCACATGTATGGTGGAAATGGCAGTAAAGATACTCGAACACCTGAGAAAAGTGTTAATCTCAGTGTAGTGTTTGGCGTTCGGAGTGGTGAGATCCAAATGTGCACAGATGTTGTTCTTTGTCACTGATTTGTATCCAGCCATTCTGAAAATCAGATAAAAACATGTTAGAATCAATCAGTTGTACAAAATACAAAAATCAGAACTAAGAAACATTTGAACCAGATTAGCAGAATGAAATTCAATCCAGGCGAATGAGATAGTTCAGAATGAATCATTCTCCGAATGAGAGTCATTCGCCGAAAGAGCTAATAGCAGAATGAGTCATTCGCCGAATGGCGTCATTCAGCTGACTTTTGAGATTCAAAATCCATTTGAAGAAAAATCAAAATCAGTTCTCAAAAATCATATATCTAGACTCAGAAACCACCGATTAGCAATATTAAAACATGGTTCTAGTATTTTCAGACCCATTTTGAAGGTCTATTTACAGAGCGATTCTAAAAACCCTAAAACTTGTGATTTGGTACTGTTCTTGATGATTTCACAGTCAAAAATCGACTATATTTGATCCACATGTACATGAGACAATAAGAGTAAGATCTATCAGAAGCTGGGTCAGTAATAATGACGAAAAATCAGTGAGTTGATGAGAGAGAGTGATTCGGGCGATTGGCTTCACACAGTATCGGGTGAAAGTGATTTTGGGCGAATGTGGTGGTTCATCCGATTAACTGTTTATATAGGGTGGGTCATTCGCCGAATGAGACTGGCGAATGAGCTATTCGCCCTAAAGTCATTTGCCGAATGAAATTTACATACAATCTTCATTCGCCGAATGAAACTAGCCGATTGACCTCCTTCGGCATATGTTGATTCGGTCGAATGACTCATTTTCCGAATGAAGTTCATTCGGTCCAATGAATCATACTCAATATTCATTCGTGCGAATGAGACAATGCACTCACAAAAACACAACTTGATTTCAAAATTTGACATTTGATCAGTAAAACATTATGCCAATTATGAAGATAAGTCTGGTTAGTTCAGGATTCAGATGAGACAGACATCTGAACCTACAAATGATCATCTAAACTGAAATTGAAAATGTAAAAACTTTTTTCTAATTTTCTGAAACAAAATACGACTGTACAACTAGCATCACTGAATGTTTCACTTCAAACACATTTGTCCTATAATCATGATTACTGATATATTTATCCAATCTTAAGCCTGACTTTACATAACTTCTAAACAAACTTTATGACCACTCATGTTTTCTGATTGCGTTATCCATTTCATTTTACCATTTGTAGATCAAAATCAGTCCATAACTCATTTCAGCACATCTTAATACCAGTCGTCATAAATTCTATAAGATTCCAATTTTATTATCTAAAATTGTAAAGTCGATTCTTACCCGATGTCTTGTTGTAACTCGCACTCCTAAACCTAGTAGCTGCTCCCATCGTTGTTGTAGACCTGCCAATGGGTCGAGACTGCCACCATGAACCATCGTCCATCCGTTGGTGGCCACACTATCTCGCATCCGATCACCACCTTCACCAAGAATCGTCCAAAAACCATTTTCAGAATTAAAAATCCTCATAAAATCAACATGCATGTGTAGATCGAAGCTTTGGGGAGTCATGTTTACCTTCGGTTTTTGATTACAGAGGGACGTAGTCGACCCCTAGCACCACCGCCGCCACCATCTCTGTTTCAGAGTCCTTGGTGGACACCAGCCATGGCCGGCTCTGCATGTCGCACTTCTGGTCCAGCTTCCACTTCCTACACCCCCGCAATCTGCTAGAAACCAGACCTTAGCATGTAACCGTTACTTGTTTGGATGAAAACCCTAGCCGTCGTCCTCTTCTCACCTCCTTTTGAGATTTTTGGAGTCAAAATATTGCGAAGCTACCAAATGAAAGGTTGTAGAGCTGGATAAGAGGAGTTCGGAAATGTGATTTCTTTGCATCGCCGCCGCAGCTCCGCCCTTGCTCCGCCGTGCTCCGCCTCAAGCACCGCCGTGGAGCTCTCCCTTTCTTTTTGATGTCATCGAGCGGCTGCTCACACACCCAAGTGTGTGTGTGACGGGTGAAAATAGTGAGAGAAAGAAAGGATGATGCTCCTTTTATAATTAGGGTTAAATTTAGGGTTTTAAACGCGCACTAGATCCGACTCGCAATCGTGTTTCGTTTTCGCTTATCATTCTCGACCCCACACTTCCTAATTTACGTAAAAATAACTTATAATATTATTAGAATGCGTATTTGCTCGTTATAAATAATTTGTTTAATTAATTACGTTGAAACACATCGAGGTTTTCCTGGTCAAGGTAAGGCTTTGAGTTATCCATTTAAGTGCGGAACAAGACCTGAATTAGGATGATATTCATAGAGCGGTTACTCTTTGTGTACGTTATGGAGTCTCCACTCCATGTTGAAAGCTCTTTCAAATAGCATGAGCGTTGAAAGTCTTCAATTAGACTAGAGCGTTATATTTCATTTTATTTATTTTCTTTTGATTTTCTTTTTTCTTTTTTTACTTCTTTCAAAGGGGAATGAATGGAATGAAGAAAAGAAGAGAGGAGGAAAGTGGTTCACTGGAGTTTGTCTCTTGAAAATGGTTATTATCTTGAAGGTCTTTTTCTCTATTTTCGATAATTTCGCGTATACGCCATACTTAACGGTTTTAATGTTTTCACGCGCTAAATAAGATTCTTGTAAATTTAATATTGTAAATATTTTTAAATAGGTATTTATTGAGGCTATTTACCTCAGTTCGGGAGTCAGAACGTTTAATTAGTTAATGCTGGTGTTCACACATTAAGTTCTGTTTAAAAATCCTTAATAGGCCTAATTGGCCTAAGTTTCTTATTGTGCTTTCAATGGGCCTATTTGAGCTTTCACATCTTATTGATCCGTTATATCTTATTGGGCCTTATTATCTAATTACAATTTAATGTTTAAGTTTGTTGGGATTTTCTTACAGTTGTTACAGGCAAAATGCCATAAACGGTGATTTATGTGTAAACGATATGTTTTAAGTGTTTAAAAGTGTTTTTGTAAACATATTAAAGGCATTAACTTTATGAAATGAAATTTCATAAGTACACTTTCCTAAAATGGAAACTTTCCCGAATTGTAAACTTTAACGATTTTCATAAGTAACTTTCATAAACCTCGTTTGGTTAGAGTCGTAGGATGTATGATGAGGTCCTACGTGCGTATTAGGAAAAATAATACGACACATAAACGAACTTAACACAACAAACGTGTCACCAACGATTCATAGAGTCAACACAAGTCAACACACAAACACTCGGTTTAGCACACCGACACTTGGAGTTATATGGGATACAACACACCACAAAACACATACTCACACCTATATGCTTATAGGTTCATACTAGCAGGTGGTAGTATTCGCAAGACGCGAACACATACAAACCGGAACTGCTAATCGGGTGAGTTCACGGCCCATTTTTACATTTTCTACCTTTGGGGGAGAAAACATTGCATACAAACTGTTTTTGAACAACAACATACTTTTGGTTACGTTTGTACATGCTAATATCACGTATATGCATATGTGTGGCACTGATCTACAAAACTGATAAGTCCTCATTAAACACATCTCGAACCGTTAATAGCGCGTGGCGCTTAGCGTGGTAATTCTGAATAGTACTATTTGGGCCTGACAAGCCCCACTGTTGCGCGTCGTTTGGCCACCCCGACCGGAAATCAGAACAGTGCAAAATTGGCCAAACAACATTGCCATATCTTATTGGATGGATATGGTGGGAGGCAGCATGTTAGCTTCGGTTGCGAACCCGCATATGGTATAACTCATATTGAATAGCTATCAATGGATATTGCATTGTAATGAAATATAGACCACAAACCACTTACTTTAAACATTTTGATGTTTACTGCTGATACAAACCTGTGCTCTCACCAACTTTTGTGTTGACCTTTTTACTCGCATGTTTTCTCAGGTAACTAAGGCATGCGTACAAGGATTAGGATGCTAGGATGGAGTCCCATGCATCTACTATAGTGCTTTAGGCTTTTGAGAACAATTATCATTTTGATATGTTATGTATTATTAAACAGCTTTAATCGCTTCCGCAAATTATAACCTTATGTTATCTTAAAAACTGTTTTAAGAACGCTTCCGCAACTTATGAATTATATCTGTTTTGATATTATTAAGCTTCCGCAACTCTGATTTTACTAAACCGTTTTATCCAAGTTATTGGATGTACGTATGAAACCAGACATGTAGGTCTCGCAACTGTGTGACCAGAGACTGCGATCCTGCCTGACAGATTGGTATCAGAGACTCCGGTTATTGTGAATTAGGTTTCATTTAGTGAATTTAGTCTATAACCACTAGTCTCCACAGAATACATAATGCTTAGTATTTTGATGCTTGCATACATGATTGTACATACACTTATTACACACATTATAGTTATGACATCTCCATCATCACCGCATGTGATTGCACATGACGAGGGGGAGTCGATAGCTCCAACACTACCCGCATCACCACTACCAGTGACCATAGAGTCACCTGACCAGCATCCCCGGTCATCTGAGGGGGAAGCGAAATGGACGATCCCGAGTAGGATTATGATGAGAACCCTGATAAGGATCCACTCATAGAAATTCTGTCTATGCATAACACTACATGTTTCCTTTAAGTACCTACCGCACACATTTGTCATTAGACATACACTGTTAGCTTATTCTTGCTATGAAGATTCATGGCCGGAAGACGCGGAGGTCGACGAAACACGGGAGGACGTGGGAACATCAACCTGACATTAGCTGAATTGAATGCACTCATTAACGAGCCAGTTGAAGAGGCACTTGCTGCACGGGAAGCTACCGGTAATCAAAATCCACTGAACCAAGGTGAAGAGTCTTACTTCATATTCACCTGGCATCATAATCACACACTTCCATTTCAACGCGTTTACCCAATACTGAACCAAACACTATTTTATGCATATCTCAGGAGCAAAACTTAGTCAACTCTCTACACATTCAAAATGTTCCTGGATTGCAAACCCCACTCATTTAACGGCGCCGAGGGTGCCGTCGGACTGTTACGCTGGATAGAAAAGGCGGAATCGACCTTTGTTATGAGCAACTGCAGGAACGAAGACCGAGTCAAGTTCGCTGCTGGAACTCTTGAGGGAGCTACCCTCACTTAGTGGACTGCGAATACTGCCCTCGCGGTGAAGAGCAGAAACTAGAGACTGAATTCTGGAACCACAAGATAGTTAGTTCTGAGGTCGAAGCATACACTGCTCGATCATATGAGTTGGCACACCTGTGCCCCGAGATGGTAACACCGGCTTAGAAGCACATCGAGAAATACATTGAGGGACTGCCACCCCAAATTCAGGGAATGGCACTCTTTGCTGACCCCATCACCATGCAACAAGCCGTGCGACTAGCCCACAAGCTCACTGACTCGGCTGTTGCACAAGGACTCTTACCACCCCGTGGTACAGTAGCCAAACCTACTAATAACAAATGCAAATGGATAACACCCTGAGCAAACCGTCCACTCTACAACCACCCCCACAACAATGTAAGTTTGGATCAACCCAAGCCTACACACCACCCATCCCAACCACTCAAAACCAAGGAGGCTATGCAGGCAAACACCCCAAATGCCACAAGTGCAATTTCCATCATGCACAAGGTCAATGTGGCAACTTTCAATGTCAGCGCTGTGGAAAAATGGGACATGCAGCTAAAGACTGCAGGGGTGAACTGCTGACAAAAACCCCACAACCACAACAGCTGAATCACGAAGCATCAAAGGGGTGCTATGAATGTGGGAAACCAGGGCATTTCAAGAAGGATTGCCCGCACTTGAAAAACAACAACAACAACCAGCAGAACAACAACAATGGGAACAATGGTACGAGGGGACGAGCCTTCGTGATAGGGGCAAAGGAGGCCAGAAGGGATCCCAACCTTGCAACTGGTACATATCTCCTAAACAATCATTACGCTACTGTATTGTTTGATACTGGAGCTGAGAAAAGTTTTATGTCTAAGGACTATAGTGAGATACTTGCCGTTACCCCAACACCCTTAGAGGTTGAATATACAGTAGAGCTAGCTGATGGTAAATTGATTGTAACTAAACACATTCTGAAAGAATGTACTTTAGAGCTAGCAAGCCATAAATTTAAGATTGACATCATGCAAGTTACACTAGGCAGTTTTGATGTTGTAGTGGGCATGGATTGGTTGTCCGAAAACCAAGCTGAGATAATTTGCCACGATAAGATAGTACGCATACCTCTCCTTGATGGAAAAGCCTTAAACATCAATGGCAAAAGAAGTGACACTTCTCTTAACATCATCTCGTGCATGAAAGATCACAAATGCCTACAAACGGGATACACAACCATTCTGGCCCTTATCACCGACAAGACTGAAGAAGAGAAGAAAATAGAAGATATCCCAGTCATTTGCGACTATCCCGACGTATTTCCTGAGGATCTACTAGGACTACCACCACCTCGACAAGTGGAGTTCCGCATAGACCTCGCATCGGGAGCAGCACCTATTGCACGAGCACCCTATCGACTTGCACCATCGGAGATGCAGGAACTGTCCAATAAACTCCAGGAGTTGCTGGTCAAGGGCTTCATTAGACCAAGATTCTCACCTTGGGGAGCTCCGGTCTTATTCGTGAAGAAGAAGGATGGCACATTCCGTATGTGCATCGACTATCGGGAGTTAAACAAAGTGACAATCAAGAACCGTTACCCCTTACCTCGCATCGATGATCTGTTCGATCAACTACAAGGATCAAGTCACTACTCTAAGATCGATCTGCGATTTGGGTACCATCAGCTAAGAATTCAAGAGGAAGATATCCCCAAGACAGCTTTCCGCACACGGTATGGTCATTACGAGTTTTGGTCATGCCATTTGGACTAACTAATGCACTTGCAGTATTCACGGACCTCATGAATAGAGTGTGCAAACCAAACCTCGACAAGTTTATCATTGTCTTTATAGATGATATTCTCATCTACTCGAAAAATCTGGAAGAACACAAAGAGCATCCTAAATTGGCTCTTGAACTGCTACGGCAAGAGAAGTTGTACGCTAAACTCTCCAAATGTGACTTCTGAATTCAAGAAGTCCAATTTTTGGGACATGTTGTTAACGAACAAGGGATACATGTGGATTAATCCAAGATAGAGGCGATCAAGAATTGGGAAGCACCAAAGACCCCAACTGAGGTGCGACAATTCCTAGGCTTGGCAGGCTATTATCGACGATTTATTGAAGGATTTTCCAAAATAGCCCAACCACTGATAACTCTCACACATAAAGATAAGAAGTATCTCTGGACTAATAAACAAGAAGTTGCATTCCAACTTCTCAAGCAGAAGTTTTGTAGTGCACCTATCTTGTCTCTTCCTGATGGAACGGACGACTTTGTAGTATACCGCGACGCCTCGATACAAGGACTCGGATGCGTGCTGATTTAGAGAGAAAAGGTGATCGCATATGCTTCTCGACAACTGAAAGTCCACGAGAAGAATTACACCACCCACGACTTGGAACTTGGAGCCGTGGTATTTGCACTCAAGATCTAGAGACACTACCTGTATGGTACAAAGTGTACTATATACACTGATCACAAGAGTCTCCAACACATATTCGAGCAGAAGGAACTGAACATGCGACAACGTCGTTGGCTCGAACTCCTTAACGACTACGAGTGTGCTATCAAGTATCACCCAGGGAAAGCCAACGTTGTGGCCGATGCCCTAAGCCGGAAGAATACCTCGAAACCCAAGAGGAGATGAGCTTTACAACTCACTATCCATCCCAATCTCCCTGAACAAATACGAGATGCTCAGGTGGAGGCACTAAAGGAAGAAAATTTAGTGGCCGAATCATAAAGGGGAATGGAGAAACAACTAGAAATCAAAGCTGATGGTTTACATTATTTCATGGAACGAGTTTGGGGTCCACATCACGGGAGCTTACGAGACCTTGTAATGGACGAGGCCCACAAGTCCCGGTATTTCATTCACCCTGGATCTAATAAGATGTACCATGATCTGAAAGTCCTCTATTGGTGGCCAAACATGAAAGCTGATATTGCCACATACATGAGCAAATGCTTCACTTGCGCCAAAGTCAAGGTTGAGTACCAGAAGCCATCTGGATTACTCACACAACCTGAGATCCCCATGTGGAAGTGGGAACAAATCTCCATGGACTTCAATACCAAATTACCCCGTACTCCTAGTGGATGTGACACTATCTGGGTAATTGTAGACCGACTGACCAAGTCAGCACATTTCCTTACGATCAAGGAAAACGACAAGATAGAAAAACAAGCCACAATCTACGTTAAGGAAGTAGTCTCGCATCATGGAGTGCCAATCTCCATCATTTCGGATCGAGACGATAGATTCACTTCAAACTTCTGGAGATCATTACAAAATTCTCTTGGCACACGGTTGGATATGAGTACAGCATACCACCCACAAACTGATGGCCAGAGCGAATCACCATACAAACTCTTGAAGACATGCTACAAGCGTGCGTAGTAGACTTAGGCAACAGCTGGGAAACTCACCTACCATTGGTGGAGTTCTCCTACAACAACCGCTATCACACCAGCATCAAGGCTGTGCCTTTTGAGGCACTTTATGGCAGGAAATACTGATTACCCATCTGTTGGGCGGAAGTGGGCGACAGTCAGCTCACAGGCACGGAACTTGTACACGAAACAACCGAAAAGATTGTGCAAATCAGAAATCGCATGGCAGCAGCTCACGATCGTCAAAAGAGCTATGCCAACAAATGCCGAAAGCCTCTGGAATTTTTGGTAGGAGACAAAGTCCTTCTGAAAGTTTCACCCGGGAAAGGCGTCATTCGTTTTGGTAAACGAGGCAAATTGAATCCACGGTTTATTGGGCCATTCGAAATCCTGAAGCGGATTGGCCCAGCTGAACAACTACGGTTCGTGGAAGTGCCGGTAGAAATCATGGATCATGAGGTCTAACAGCTTAAGCAAAGTCGGATTCCGATTGTCAGAGTCCGATGGAACTCAAAACGCGGACCTGAATTCACGTGGGAACGTGAATATCAGATGATGCGCAAATATCCCCACCTCTTTAAACAGACAAGGTCGAATGCCGATGACAACGAAAAAATTTTCGGACAAAATTTCCTTTCAACAAGGGGATGAAGTGAGAACCAGAAAAAAATTGCTCTCAAACACTACAACAACAACCAAATTTCGGGACGAAATTTCTTTCAACAAGGGGACGATGTGACACCCGGCAATTTCAGGTAAATTGCGACTCTTACATCCTTTATATTTCATATTCATACTTGTTGCATTTCATTTAATTATGATTAATTAGATGAGTTAAATACAAACAACTGCGAAACGATAGTTCGAGGAACTATCGAATCGTACATTGCACATTAGTTTTGGAAACCAAGCGTGGCAAACACAAACACTAACACAAAACGATAATTCGAGGAATTATTGAATTATGCGTTACACGTTGATTTGGATTAATCAAGCGTACGAACGTTTCGTAAAAACACAAATGATCACCGATAATTCGAGGAATTATCAAAACACACACAAGTCTCACGAACGTTGGTGAACAAACGATTGAATGATAATCGAGTCACACTTGACCAAACATTAATAATTAAAGTCAAACTATGCTAAACGATAAGTTATAAGCGTGAAATAATCGAAAAACGGATCGAAACAATGAAATTGGACCAATTGGGCTTGACCAGCAGGCCAGGCAGTACGCCTAGGGCCAACTCTTGGACCTAGGCGGTACACGTGGACCTGGGCGGGAGTTTTGAATTATCCCAAAATGTTAGAAATGTTGTAGATTTGTGATGATCTAGACATGTTAGACATGTCTAGATGTTTTCAAATGCATATTGGAGTGTTTAGAAACACATTTGGGTATTCGATTTTGTGAAAATACGGCTTTACGACGAACTTACTAAAATTGGGAACTTTTGTAAATCAAAAGAGTGGTGATTTATGATCCTTGAGATATGTTTAGAAATGATTTCTAAGCATGTTGGAAACTTTGATTTTTGAAAACGGACATTTAAACGGATACTTTCCGAATAAGGAAACTTTATTTGGGCAAAATGCCATAAACGGTGATTTATGTGTAAAAGATATGTTTTATGTGTTTAAAAGTGTTTTTGTAAACATATTAAAGGTATTAACTTTATAAAATGGAATTTCATAACTACACTTTCCTAAAATGGAAACTTTCTCGAATTGGAAACTTTTACGATTTTCATACGTAACTTGCATAAACCTCGTTTGGTTAGAGTCGTAGGATATATGATGAGGTCTTACGTGCATATTAGGAATAATACGACACATAAACAAACTTAACACAACAAATGTTTCACCAACGATTCGTAGAGTCAACACAAGTCAACATATAAACACTCCGTTTACCACACGGACACTTGGATTTGTATGGGATACAACTCACCACAAAGCACATACTCACACCTATATGGTTATAGGTGCATACTAATAGGTGCTAGCATTCGCAAGACGCGAACACGTACAAACCGGAACTGCTAATCAGGTGAGTTCACCGCCCCTTTTACATTTTCTACCTTTGGGGGAGAAACATTGCATACAAACTGTTTTTGAACAACAACATAATTTTGGTTATATTTGTACATGCTAATATCATGTATATGCATATGTGTAGCACTCATCTACAAAACTGATAAGTCCTCATTAAACACATCTCGAACCGTTAATAGCGCGTGACGCTTAGTGTGGTAATTCTGAATAGTACTATTTGGGCCTGACAAGCCCCACTGCTGCTCACCGTATGGCCACCCCGACCGGAGGTCGGAACAGTGCAAAATTGACCAAACAACATTGCCATATCTTCTTGGATGGATATGGCGAATGGTTTCATGTTCTTTCATCGATTGGTTATTCCTTTCTCTCCAACATGTTAGCTTCGGTTGCGAACCTGCATATGGTATAAATTATATTGACTAGCTATCAATGGATATTGCATTGTAATGAAATGTAGACCACAAAACACTTTCTTTAAACATTTTGATGTTTACTGCTAATACAAACCTGTGCTCTCACCAACCTTTGTGTTGACCTTTTTACTCGCATGTTTTCTCAGGTAACTAAGGCACAAGCACAAGGATTAGGATGCTAGGATGGAGTCCCATGCATCTAATATAGTGCTTTAGGCTTTTGAAAAAAATTATCATTATGATATGTTATGTATTATTGAACATCTTTAATCGCTTCTGCAAACTATAACCTTATTTTATATTGAAAACTGTTTTAAGAACACTTCCCCAACTTATGAATTATATTTGTTTTGATATTATTAAACTTTCGCAACTTATTAATTATATCTGTTTTTATAACCTTATAACCTTGTGTTATCTCGCAACTGTGTGACCGGAGACTGCGATCCTACCTGACAGTCTGTTGTTCGCGCCCCCGAAAGGGACGGGCTTTCTCGGGGTGCTACACTTGTCAGGCCCAAATAGTACTATTCAAGATTACCACGCTAGGCGTTGCGCGCTTCTAACGTTTCGAGGAGTCTCGCGAGGACATTGAGTTTGTGATGTGTGCCACACATATACATATAGTGATAAAGCATGTCCATATGTAATTAAAATGAGTTGTTGCTCAAAACAGTTGTAATGCAATGTTTTCTCCCCCAAAGGTAAAAACTGTAAAAAGGGGTCGTGAACTAACCTATTAAGCAGTTCCGGTTTTTCGTGTGTTCATAGACTGCGAGTGCTAACACCTACTAGTAAGCTCCTATAACCAAATAGGTGGTGAGTATAAGTTTCGTGGTGTGTTGTATCCCATACAACTCCAAGTGTCGGTGTGCTCAACCGAGTGTTTGTGTATTGACTTGTGTTGACTCGACGAATCGTTGGTGACACGTTTGTTTTGTTAAGTCCGTTTAATGTGTCTTACTGCAAGTAAGACACCAACATGCATCCTATGACTCTAATCATGATGTTTTCACTTAGTTTATGTTTCGAAAATCATAAAGTTTCCGTTTCGGAAAAGTTTCCATATTTGGGAAGTTTCTGTTTTTTTGGAAAACATACTTAGGAAATCCCATTTCATAAAACTAATAACTCTAGTATGTTTATAAAAACACGTTTAAACACTTAAAATGTATTGTTATGGCATAAATCGCCATTTATGTCATTTTGCCCAAATAAAGTCCCTTAAATAGCAAGTACTCGTTTAAAAACTCGTTTTTCACAAATCCAAGTTTCCAATATGCTTAGAAATCATTTTTAAACATATTTCAATGATCAAAGTTCACCAAAACATCTCAAAACATCAAAAGCCCTCTTTTGAATTACAAAAGCTTCCATATTTAGTAAGTTTGTCTTAAAATCGTATTTCCACAAAATCATTTAACCAAATGTGTTTCTAAACACTTCAATATGCATTTGACAACATCTAGACATGCCTAACATTTCTAGATCATCACAAATCTATGACATGCAACATAAAAGTTTCCTTTTATGGCAAGTTTACCAAAATCATCACAATAAACCATCAAAACTCTAATCCAATCAATCCTATACTATAAAATCAGTAGATCCATATCAACATCGCATAAAATCACCAACAAATTCGTGCACAATAGCCGCATGGAGTTGCATGTCGGTGGATGTCCATGGATGTGGGTTTTTACCCATTGCATGTTAGATCTAACCATGGATAAGCATGTAAAACTACCTTAGAGGCTATAAAACACTGAGATGAAGATGGATCAAGGACTTGGCATCCCTAAAACTCTTCTGGACAACAATGGTTTGCAGAAACAAGGTGGTGGTGGTGTTCGAGCTCCAACAAGCTTCCTCCAATCTTCCTAGTGGTTCTTCCAAGCTCCAAGCTTCAATGGTGTGCTCTAATGGCTTCCAAGGGACCAAATGAGGCTGTAACAGAGGTTAGGGAAGAGAAATAGCTGGTTGTTTGCGTGTGGGTTCGGGTTTAATGAGTGTTAGTAGGTTAGGCATCATTTTTGTGGCTTTTAAGAAATTTTTCAGCGATTTTGCTGTCAGGCGTACCGCCTGACGGGGAGTGGTGGCGCCACGCGTAGCTCGCGGAACCGTCTTGGTCCGGCTGGTTTCCTCGTCTCGCGCGTATCACAAGGAAGAGGGGATTGGGTCTGGGCGTACTGCCTGGGCCTCTGGACAAGCCCAATAGGCCCAATTTCCTAGTTTGAGCTTGTTTTCGATGGTTTTTCTATTATTTTACGCTTATAACTCATCATTTATCATTGTTTGAACTTTTATTATTGTTCAATAGTTTGTTCACCAACGTTTGTGAGACTCGTGTCTGTTTTGATAATTCCTCAAATTATCGGTGATCGTTTGTCTTCGTGTCTTATGAAATGTTTGCACTCTTGATTTATCCAAATCAACGTGTAGTGCACAATTCAATAATTCCCCGAATTATAGTTTTGCGTTAGTGTTTGTGTTTGCCACACTTGGTTTCCAAAACCAATGTGCAATGTACGATTCGAATGTTCGTCGAACTATCGTTTCGCAGTTGTTTGTGTTTAGCTCATCTAATTAAACATAATTAAATGAAATGCAACAAGTATGAATGTGAAATACATAGAGTGTAAGAGTTGCAATTTACCTGAAATTTCCGGGTGTCACAATTTTGACATGAGCGAGGTCAGTCGCTCTGTCTGCCAGTTTAAATAATCGAAGGGTACAATTACTAATAGTTTATGTTGATTAATATCACCCATGTGGCCGTTTACCAAACCTGACTGTGCAGCTCTGTTACCGGTCATACGATACCGGCCAAATGTCATAAAAATACGCATAACGTACCGACCTCACTCGCCGGAGGGTTGTCAAACCTATGATACCACTATGCTTTCGTCGGCTTAGCCTTAACTACTTAATGGTAAATGATATAAAAAGGGACTTAACGAAATGAATTGAATAATGGACACGTGAGTACAATGATATAATTCAATCATGCTTAATAGTAATCAATTGTAATGTTCTCATCTCATTGTTATTGTCTCATGGTCATGTCTTCCCAATGTTATGATCTCAATGTAATTGTCTCAATCTTATGATCTCAATGTAATTATCTCAATGTTATGATCACAATGTCTTTAACATCGTGTTATAAGAACTGGTCTTATCACACTATGTTACCACAAATGTCTAATGATAACATGAAATTATACTATCATGATGTCATTCTTGATGTCTTAAGTAATTGAGATCCACACTTGAGTTATCCCATATGATATAAATCTAAATTCACACACAAACATAGATATAGAAATGATAACAAAGGTAAAACCTTTATTATCTTACAAACATGATTAATGAAATAATGTATAAAAATCTTTTAAGAAAAGAATTTAGCATGTTTTTCAGCCCCGCATTTGAAATCAAAAAGATTAGAAAAGAGGAATATGAACTTACCTTGGTGTTGTAGTGGTTGACTAGTACTTCAAGTAATGCACACGCTCTTTGTTATTGTAAAGTAGTCTATTCAAATCCCTTGTGGTTTGTTTAATGATGTTCACAACTTGTAAGTATTTTTTTTGGGTGTAATGTCTAACCCTAAGATTTTTTAACTTATTGAAATTCCTTGTTATTTTGATTAGTCTTAAACCCATTTTGTAATATAACATCCTAACACCTAACCATTTTAGGTTAAACTTAGTATACTATGTTGTTTCTTGGTTTTAGATTTTGAGCTTGACATTGGACATTAACATAATTTATGTTTTTGAAACCATTTATTCTCTTAAGTTATAACCACAACCCTTGTAACCATTGAACTTTCATAAATTAAAGTTTACACATGACCATGACCATTACCTCTTTGTTTAACTAGAGTTTGCTATTAACACCTAAGTATACTAACACAAGTTATTTAATATAAAACATTTTTGTTTGATATGTTATAAAAATGTTTAACAAGTGTTACATATAAATAGTTTAAAATTGGTTAACACCTTAAGGAAAACCCTAATGACTATAGTTGCTTCTAACTCTGTTGAAACCATTCTTTTGAAATCAATCATTGTTGTTTTAAGTTCTAATTTGTTAATAACACATATAATCTATAAGTTATATATGTTTTAAAAGAATTCAAGGGTTTGTATCGATGAACAAAGTTAATATCGATGGGTTTCTAATCGGTTAACACCAATTGAAGTTCCACACCGACACCCTTTGTTCCGATCGATCGCGTGACTTCAAATATGATTCATATGGTTAGATTTTGAGTTTATATTACTTGTATTACATAGGTAAGTAGTATAGACAAGACTTAGGCTAGTATCGATGGCCTTATTTTCGACCCATACTCAGAAAACTCAAGTGTAAGGCTGTCGACATTGTTAGTGTCGAAACCTACTAATATCGATGCTCCCTCTTTGTCGACTTTGTTAATATCGACTAGCTCCTATTCCAGGCCCCTTGGAAGCCTTCGAACTTGTTAAGTTCGATATGCACTCATCGATTCTAAGCACATCGAGATTAACAATGTCGATGGAAAATTGTCTTCCTCCTTCAGCCCATCGATACTATTCCCAGCTGAGATTAATCGTCGATACTAAGGGTTCACCTTCGACACTAGCTCCATCACTTCTAGATCTTTAATCCCACTTAATCCAAGTATTCTAGACTAAATTTCATGTAGATTCCAAGTGTTTTGAACGTATAAAATCGAGTTACAAGGCTGGAAGTTCTGGGTTTGAGAAAAACCTGAAAAATCGGAACTTGTGACCAAATTTTACCTTGTTTCTAGTCTTTTTGAGCTCCGATCTTCTGTACTTTTGTGTTGTAGACCTTCTAAGCTTCGTTTTGACACCAAGTTTAAGCAATTTGGTTAAGAATTTAAGGTTTTGGGTTTGAAATTCTAGTGAGAGAGAGAACCGGAGGAGAGAGAGGGAATGTGGTAGATGGGGAAATTAATGAGGGAGAATGGTTCATTTAGGGTTCTTATACTCGAGTTCTTTTCGGTTACGTTCGAGTTGTTCGGTTTTGCGTTTACAGAACGTAACGTACTGTGCGTAATTTTAAATAAAATGGTTTCTTTTAAATCTTTTTAAGGTTGTAATTCACAATAAATATTTTGTATTTCTTTTTCTTATTTTAAAGTTTCGAAATCATTTATTTTAATCGTTTTGTCAGATTGTATCACCTTCGCGCGTATTTCTTCGAATCGTCACCCGAACGAACACGACGATGGCTTTACTTTATGATTTTGTTTTCTACTTTTCAGATATCATTCAGAACGTTAAGCTCACAGTTATATTTTTATGAATCATCACCCACACAAACACGCTGTCAATTACTTATTCGAAAACGATATCGAATTATTGTTTTGGATTTGACATTCTCACAGATGGACACACCTAAATCTAGCGGTTTTACCTCTGTTATTACTGATTTCACCTTGATTTATCATCGTGTTATTGACTATCTGATTCCTGATATTTGTGGGAATCAGATCACAACCGTACTGTAATGTCATTTGTACTTGCGATAAATTGTTATTTCACATGAAATGTTGTATATTAATATTCCAATTCTCATTGAAATACATACAACTGTTATAAGCTTTCATAACAGTGTTATCACATAACTGATATTCACATAGAAATCAAACACACATAGTAATGAAAGTATACATACCGTACGGTTGCCGGACGGTCAGGTACTAGTTGTCACATGTATGGTTCAATTAACTAATTAATGAAAATGTTTTAGCCTTTCCAAAGTTTATGATACCATTGTATTCGTATAGTTTTTATGTACGTAAAAAAATAAAAATTGTCTATGGTTTTTACAAAACAAATTGACCATTCTGATTACAAATTTAATTGGTTATTCTTCTAATAAGTCAAATATGCAACAAACAAAATAAGGAGTTCTTAACAAGCATACATTAAAACAGTAGCTATATTCCACATTCAAAAGTGTATTTCATTAACTAAATCAGTGGCCATACTTAGGCCAACCACTTCATTTAAAAGTGCATTATCAATATAACCATTCTTCCAAATTGACACAAACCCATAGTATTACGACATTCGTTATTTTTACGAACGATGATCTGTAATGGTTAGTGTACTAAACTTGATTTATTTAATACGTTAATAATTTAATAATGTTTATTAAATTAAAGTTGCTGAAAAGTCTAGCAAAGAGTGTTGTTTAAATGCATGGATTTGCATTTTGTGAATTTTTGAGATTTTAGTACCGCTTGGCGGTGTTTAAACGAACGTTGGTGATGACTCGGTTAACAAATTCAGTGGATATGCTTGGATTAGCATAAAATGATAAATCATAAATGAATAAATTAAGTTAACGATGAAAAATCGTAAATTTTAATATTAACTGTTAATTTTTCAGACAAGCGACTTTATCTGCGTTTTAGCGGGGTAAAATGGAATTAATTAATCAAATGACATTTAAGGTCATTGCTTTTAACTAAAATTTGATTTTTTTTAGTTAGATTATATGTTCTAGTAATTTTAGAATAAAAATCGAATTTTTATTAAATATCCAGTACAAGATTTACACACTCTAGGATTCAAAATATATATGTGTTTTGCTTGTTTTTAACCATATTAAGACAAATGTCTTACACATGTCAAGAAGGGATCATGTTGAGGATTTTAAAAATCCACCATATCCCAACATAATCATTGAAAGTTCAATCTACAAGAAAACCTTTCCCCTTCACCCTCTCCCTCTCTCTCGTCCGTCACCCTCTCTCCACCATCTCTACTCCACCATTTTTTAAAAATTCAAGCTCCATCATCTTCATCTTCTTAGAGTTCTTGGTTTTCTTGGATAATTATTGGAATCTTGGAAGAGTTTTGATCAAGAAAAAACCTATATTTCTCATCATACAAAGGTAAAATACTCACATATTATGGGTTTTTATTCAAAGTTTATTCATTAAAAGAGTTTGAGTCAAATGGGTCCAATGTAAACATGATAAGGAGTGTGTGTATGAATTTATGAAAGTGTGTGTCGTGAGTGTGTGTAATGTTTGTAAAGTGTGTGTGTGCCGTGAACATATACACACACATATGTGTGGGTGTTGTAACATATATGTATATCTATGTATATGATTTGTTTCATAATATACATGCATATATATATATAATGTATGTTGGATGATAATAAACATCACATGCATGTACATGGATGTGTATATACTAAGATTTACCCACATGCATGTATATATATGTGGGTAAGAATGAGATTTTGTTTCACATACATATAAGTGGCTATTTATAGACACGAATATGTGTATGTATAGACGGATTTTGTTGTGACACCCGACAATTTTGTTGTGATACGCCAAGGCCATGCAGCCTTTGGTTCGGTTCTTCACTCATTCAATCACTACCACCCCAACATTCTTGGCAAAACACACCAGAAATTAACCCCCAACCCCTGTTAACCCACACAAAGCTCCATCCCTTGCATTCTTGGTGATTTGGGAGCATCTAGAGCTTCGAGAAGGAACTAGAAAGCTAAGAACAACCATCAACTCACTGGATCTTCATCAATAGGATCTGTTGCAGCTCATTCTCAGTGAATCCTAGCTTCAAGGGTAGTTCTTATGGTTCCTCTATAGTTAGATCGTACATGCAAGGTGTAAAAACCCACATGCAAGTGTGTTTGATCACATGCAACTCCGATCCACTCACATGTACGAATTTTCAGTTGTTCTTGAATGGTTGTTTGTGTATCTTGACTGATTTTAGAGTATAGAAATGTTTGGATTGAGTTTAGATATGTTATTGTGATGATTTTGTAAAACTTTCCATAAAAAGGAACTTTTATGTTGCATGTCATTGATTTGTAATGATCTAGACATGTTAAATGTGTCTAGATGGAGTCAAATGCGTATTGAAGTGTTTAGAAACACATTTGGGTATTTGGATTAGTGAAAGATATGGTTTTGTAACAAACTTACTATTTTTAGAAACTTTTGTAAATCAAAAGAGGGATTTTGAGGATTAGTCATGATTTGAGGATTATAGATTTTTGTAATATGTTTAAAAATGATTTGTAAACATGTTGGGAACTTTGGTTTGTGAAAACGAGCTTTTAAACAAATAATTACTATTTAAGGAAATTTTATTTTGGGCGAAAGGGCATAAATGGTAATTTATGCACAAAAGCTATATTTTAAGTGTTTAATATGTTTTTACAAACATACTAGAGGTATTAGTAGATGAAATGAGATTTCATAACCACACTTTCCAAAAATAGAAACTTTTCAAAAATGATAACTTCCATCAGTTGAGGATTCAAGAGGAAGACATTCGTAAAACAACCTTTTGTACTTGGTATGGCCTTTACGAGTTTTTGATTATGTCGTTTGCTCTTACAAATGTACCCGCAATATTCATGGATCTCATGAAAAGAGTGTGCAAACCCTATCTCGACAATTTCATGATTGTTTTTATCGATGATATCCTCATCTACTCAAATACTCAGGAATAACACAAAGTGCATCTTCAATTGGCTCTTGAACTTTTACGACAGGAGAAGTTGTACGCTAAACTCTCAAAATGTGACTTCTGGATTTGGGAAGTCTAATTTTTGGGACATGTTGTTAATGAACAAGGAATACACGTGGATAAATCCAAGATAGAGGCCATCAAGAATTGGGAAGCACCAAAGACATCAACTGAGGTGTTGTGACAATTAGTACCTGATCGTCCGACAAGTCCGTACGGTACGTGTACTTTCACTATTTACTATGTGTAAATACAATATTTAAACAATCGTGTAATAACATGACTAAGAAAACAAAAAACAGTTGTACGTGTTTAAATGAAAACTTAAATACAGTAAGTACAACAACTCATAAGAAACAACAGTTTGCAAACAAATGACAAAAACATATGGGTTGTGATCTGATATCCACAGATGACAGGAATCAGATGGCCGACAATTCAGTGTGAAAACAATGTGAATTCAATGTGAACAATGTGAAAGCAGGAAAGTTAGTTGAGTCCGTCAGTGAGAAAACACAATTCAAATAACAAATCAGTTACGTTTACGAATGACGAACTAACAGTGTGTTTGTGTGGGTGACGATTCACACAAACATATCTGTGAGTTTAACGTTCTGAAATGATGACTGAAACATTGAAAACAAGAATCAGAAAGCAAAACCATCGTCGTATTCAATCGGGTGACGATTCGAGCGAATGCGCGCGAAGGTGACGCGATCTGACGAAAGGAAATTAATAAACGATTTCGAAACGGTAATAAAATAAGGAAAATAAATATAAAACATTTATTTGGAATCACAACCTTAAAAACCTAAAAATAAAATAGATGCTTAACAGACAAGTTTCAGCTCCGGAAATTAAGAAAGCTGTGTTTGACATGGGTCCTCACAAAGCTCCGGGACCAGATGGTTTTGTTCCAACTTCTAGAAAGATTGGGGGTGAAGTAGGGGTCTCTGTATGTGAATTTCCATATGACCTTATTGTACTAGCCTTATTCCATTCTAGTACTGTAATAAGCTAGCTACGCCACTCGTTCAAGATGTCTGAACATTGGCTGATATGCTGCCTTGATTTTTCTTTGTCTCGAACCCCATACCCCTATAATAATGGTAGAGTAAGGGGAAAATGCTTTTTCACCATTGCACCAAGGAAGGCCCAAGACATAAGGAAGTAGGGACTACTAATGGACTATCAGAAACGAAGTGAGGGATTGGACGACGGACATCTTTTAATTAAAACGTAATATACGTGTGTTACATTCCGGAAACGCGGTGAAAACAAAAACCGAGCAAATGAAACGAACCCGAACCCACCCGGGGTGTAAATATCCTAAATGAGGGCAACTACCTCATTATTTCACCCAACCTCTTTCTCTACAATCAAAATTCCAGAACTCTCTCTCTCTAGAAAATTCAAACTTCAAACCCTTGGATCTCACTCGTTTCTTGACGAAATCTTGTGTTCTTGGTGTCTAAATGAAGCTCTTGATCTTCTCTACACGTAAGTACAACAGATCAGGGGTAGAATCAACCGAATCCGAGGTTTTTAGTGAGGAAAAGTGGCGATTTTTAGGGTTTTGTAACCCATGTTCAACCCCTTCTAAAACCGGTCCAAAACCACTCCAAAACTTTAAGGAAATCACATTAGAACATCCTAGGAACTTGGGAAAACACCTTGAGTCGAGATTGGGGTTTGAAAAGAAGGGCTGCACACGTGGGTTCGGATGGCCGAAGGAGGGGATGCCCAGCTTGGCCGAATGGCCAAGGCCGCAAGGCCACGGCCAAAACGCCCATTTGCTCAGAGGAAAGATCATTTGGTCCCCACATGCGCCTGAACCCCATTCGGCTAGTACAAGACTCATTCAATTCACATCTATTCGGCCAATGTAACCCATTCTCCCGAGCCATCTTAGTCGGCCAAGATTCTTCGCTCGGGTCACTTTTTGTTGGCTTAGACACTTCCATTCGGCCTGAACCTAGTCCTTTGGCCCATGATCCTGGTTCGGCCCATGTTCAATGGTTCGGCCCATCTAATCTAAGATGTAAACAAGTACATAAAGAAATTTTATGGTTACCATGCATGGGAATTTGATGATTTTACTACAAAGGTGACGAAGGTGTTAAGCTAATAACATGTGGAAACCTGTTATCATAAGGTGTTAAATGGCTGATTAATCAAAGAGATACCAAGGCAAGGTGCAAAGCTTTAAAATAAAACCTAAGTTTTATACTTATAAACTATAATAGGTTTAAAGTCTACACAACATGACAAGGTTCAAAACAAATTAAACATAAAGAAAATAACAAGATATACTAAACTTATTCTAATTTGGTTAAGGGTTAGTATAATCCATCACCAGGGAATCAAGGCCGATTGTTAACCAAGACCTACGAGTGTTAGCCAACTTTAGGGCTAACACCCGCACACACACACATCCAAAGACCTATACTTTTAGGTTACAACAACATGAAATTAATACAGGATCGTGAAAACTACATCAAGAACAACAACGAGCGCGTGTATTCTTGTTTATACTTGGTCAACAAAATCAATTACAAGGTGAGTTCATATGCCCCTTTTCTAATCTTAACTGATTTTTAATATCGGGGCTGAGAAACATGCTTAAAGCTTTTATTTACTTTAAAAGTTTTAGTACAACATTACGATTTTACTATGATTTAGATAATAATGGTTATTCCTTATTATCGCTTATCATTGTATGCATGCTTGTGTGATCATTATCAATACTGAGATATCTAGGATGAAACATGATAATATATCTTCATGACTCATCAACACAATAGAATAATACAAGTTATAAGATTTCTTTTTATAACATTTTATTATTCTTACATGAATGAACAATGGAATAATCTGGAGACAACACTATGATAACAACAACTAACAAGGATGATATAATGATAACATAATTTCATAATATCATTCACCACCGGAGTTAACTAAGTGTAGTAAGACTAGTTCTTACAACACTATGATCTCAACTCGGTGAAGACTATGGGATAACATGAAAAAATTACAAGAGATAACAAGAATGATAATCATGATAATGTAACTTCATGATAACAAAATCATTCACACATATACTAACATTGTGTAATAAGACAAGTTCTTATAACACTTTGTTAAAGACTACAAGAACACATAACATTGAGAACAAACATCATTGAGAACATCATTGGAAACATCATTGGGAACATCATCAATTGATTACTATTAAACGTTTTGTATCATATCACATCAATCATGTGCTATGTATCCAAGTTCACATTGTAAGTCCCTTATCCTCGAATCATTTACCGGTTAATTTAGCGAACTAAACCGACGATAACGTAGTTGTACCATAGGTTTGACAAACCTCTGGCAGTTGAGGCCGGTATGTTGATCGTATTAGCATTTGGCCGGTAACGTATGACCGGTGACAGGGCGACATCAGTCAGGTTTGGTAAATGACACATGGTGATAGTAATCTACAGTGATAATTGTAATTAATCCTTCGTTTCTATTGACAAGTAGACTGAGGAATTGATTTTCTCTCATGTCACATTACTGGTAATAGTTTCGTTGAAGTCTATGAGAACACAAAGATGATAGAGGTAATTGGATGCATTGTGATCTGATTACGTGAGGATCACAATGGATCCCATTTAGGCTCTATGCAGCCCATCATGAGAACAACATTAACAGGTTAACTATCATTTCTATTATTATTAATGAATTACAGTTAACCCCACAACGAGAGAATAATAACAAGGATAAGATTGATTAAATCTATTTTCCTTAAAACATTGGGGATTTATCAACACTTCGGTTTTGATAACTTTGAATCCTTCATATTTTATTATTCTACATAAAACACACCGGGTGATGGATACAATTTTATGGGTGAACAAACAAACGGGATGAACATTTGTGAAAAAGGAATGGGTATCCATAGTTATATTGCAAGTGGTGTTGAATTCAGTTGAGCATGTGGTGGGATGGCGTTTGGCCGGGTTGTAGGCTCGACCCGTTCGTATGCCCTATATATAAGCATGCTTAGCTGGATGAAATACTATTTGAAAATATAACTAACGAGAGGCCATAGTGGGAATCAGATGAATCGAACATCAACAGAAATTGTGTATGACTTGTGAATGTGTATGACAACAAATCAACTGTTTTCAATTTTCAAATTTACGAACTCACCAACCTAGTGTTGACTTTGTTTAAACGCATGTTTTCTCAGGTGACGAACAGGTTTAGTCACCAGACATTAGGGATTTAGCTAGTGGACTTTTAGAAGACCTAGCTACATTTTGTGTTGAGCATACTTTTGAATGATAAAACAATGAATCGTCTTTTGTAGATCTTGTACAGTTACAAGATAGAAACTCATTAATTCTTTTGGATAGATTTACTTAGTTAAATTATGAGCGAAACAACGTAATTTAACTTTGTAATTCTATATCATTGTCATGTTAGCATTTCTCATTTATATATCATGTGCCATATGAACAATCTGATCACTTTGATTATCACAACGATATCGCGCCCCGGGAATCTTCCGCCCGATGGGAAAGTCGATCCAGCCCGCCGGCTCGGGGTGAGACAGGTATGGAAATTCCTAGGCTTGGCAGCCTACTATCGACGTTTCATTGAAGGATTTTCCAAGATAGCCAAACCACTCACAGCTCTCACACACAAAGACAAGAAATATCTCTGGACTGACAAACAAGAAGTTGCGTTCCAGCTTCTCAAGCAGAAACTTTGTAGCGCACCTATCTTATCCCTTCCTGATGGAACGGACGATTTCATAGTTTAATTCGATGCCTCCATACAAGAACTCAGCTGCGTGCTGATGCAGCGAGAGAAGGTGATCGCATATGCTTTGCGACAACTGAAAGTCCACGAGAAAAATTACACCACCCATGACTTGGAACTTGTAGCTGTGGTATTCACACTCAAGATCTAGAGACACTACCAATACGACACAAGATGTACTATATACACTGATCATAAGATTCTCCAACACATATTTGAACAGAAAAAACTGAACATGCGACAGCGTCACCGGATCGAACTTCTTAATGACTATGAATGTGCTATCAAATATCACCCAGGGAAAGACAACATTGTGGCCGATGCCCTAAGTCAAAAGAATACCTCAAAACCCAAATGGGTACGATCTTTGCAACCAACAATTCATCCCAAACTACTAGAGCAGAAGCAAAATGCTCAAGTTGAGGCACTGAAAGAAGAAAACCTAGCGGCTAAGGCTTTGAGGGGAATGGAGAAACAACTATAGGTAAAAGCCGATGGTTACACTATTTAACAGAACGCGTTTGGGTTTCACATCACGGGAGCTTACGAGACCTTGTAATGGACGACGCTCATAAGTCTCGATATTCCATACACGCTGGACAAGACAAAATGTATCATGATCTGAAGATCCTTTATTGGTGGCCGAACATGAAAACTGACATCGCCACTTATGTGAGCACATGCTTGACTTGCGCCAAAGTCAAGGTTGAGTACCAGAAACCGTCCGGACTACTCACACAACCAGAAATCCCCATGTGGAAGTGGGAACAAATCTCCATGGATTTCATCACTAAATTACCCTGTACTCCTAGTGGATGTGACACTATCTGGGTAATTGTGGATCGATTGACCAAGTCAGCACATTTCCTTGCGATGAAGGAAAATGACAAAATGGAAAAGTTAGCCAGAATTTATGTTAAGGAAGTAATTTCATGACAAATCTCCATCATATATGATCGAGACGCTCGATTCACTTCTAACTTCTGGAAATCATTGCAAAAGTCGCTTGGTACACGGTTGGATTTGTGAAAGATATGGTTTTGTAACAAACTTACTATTTTTAGAAACTTTTGTAAATCAAAAGGGGGATTTTGATGATTAGTCATGATTTGATGATTCTAGATTGTTGTAATATGTTTAAAAATGATTTGTAAACATGTTTGGAACTTTGGTTTGTGTCAATGAGCATTTAAACGATTACTTACTATTTAAGGAAACTTTATTTTGGGCGAAAGGGCATAAATGGTAATTTATGCGCAAAAGATATGTTTTAAGTGTTTAATATGGTTTTACAAACATACTAGAGGTATTAGTTGATGAAATGAGATTTCATAACTACAGTTTCCAAATATAGAAACTATTCAAAAATGGCAACTTTCCAGAAATGGAAACTTTTACGATTCTTTACATCACTTATGTGAACGTCATATTGGATAGTCGTAAGATGCATGAGGATGTCCTACTTGCTTATAAGAATTACATGACACATAAACAAACTAAACACAACAAATGTGTAACCAATGATTTGACAAGTCAACACAAGTCAACACAAATCAACACACCAACACTCGGTTGAGAACATCGACAGTATGGGATACACCACACCACAGAACACACTCTCACGACCTATATGATTATAGGTAATCACTAGCAGGTTGCTAGCATTCGTAGGTAGCGAACACACAAAAACCAGAAACTACACTATCAGGTGAGTTCACGGCCCCTTTTTATATTTTCTACCTTTGGAGGAGAAAACATTGCATTACAAACTGTTTTGAAGAACAAACATATTTTGGTTACATATGGACATGCTTTATCACTATATGTATATTTGTGGCACACATCACAACTCAAGTCCTCATAAACACATCTCGGACCGTTAATAGCGCGGGGCGCACAACGTGGTAATCTTGGATAGTACTATTTGGGCCTGAAAAGCCCCACCCATCGTGCCTGGTAGGCCAACCCAACTAGAGGTTGGAATGGGTGCAAAATTGACCAAACACATTTGCCATTGTCTTGTGTGATGGACATGGCGGGAGGCATGCAGTCAGCTTCGGTTTCGAACCCACATATAATATAACTGTATTGACTAGCTATCAATCAGTATTGCATTGTAATAATATGTAGTCCTGCAAACACTTACTTTAAACATTTACTGTTTATTGTTGATACAAAACATGTGCTCTCACCAACCGTTGTGTTGACCTTTTACTCGCATGTTTTCTCATGTAACTAAGGCACGCACACAAGGACTAGGATGCTAGGATGGAGTCTCATGCATCTGCCTTAGTGTCTTAGGGTATCGAAATATTTCTTTTTTGAATTGCTATGTAATGCTAAACAACTTAAATTGCTTCCGCAACTATTATTTTGTAATGTTTTGAAACCTTTTTTAACTTAGCTTCCGCAACTCTGATTTACAAAAACTGTTTTATCCAAGTTATTGGATGTACGTATGCAACCAGGCATGTAGGTCTCGCAAGTGTGACCGAAGACTACGATCCTGCAGAGACCACGACCGGTCTCGTCGTGCCCTCGGAAGGCCGGGAAGGCCGGGGTGTGATAGATTGGTATCAGAGACCTCGGTTACTGCGAATTAGGTTTGCATTTAGTGAACTTAGTCTATAACCATTAGTCTCCACACACACATGATACTAGTGATATTATTATTTGCATACATGATCGTGCACATACTCATTACGCGCATTAGAGTTATGGCGTCATCATTATCACCACCTATGCTCACACATGACGATAAGGAGCCGATAGCTCCAGCACTACCAGCAACACTCATACCAGTGGCCGTAGAGTCATTCGACTAGCATCCCCTACCTTGTGAGGGGAAATGAGAGGGACGATCCCGTGAAGGATCCTGATGAGGATCTATTAATGAAAATATTACCTATGCGTATCAATACGTGTTTCCTTTCCGTACCAACCACACACACTACGTTAGATCTTTGTAACACTCTAACGCTTATTCTTGCTATGAAGATCATGACTGGAAGACGTCGAGGACGCTGAAACGCGGGAGGACGCGAAAACATCAACCTAACGGCAGCTAAACTAAATGCACTCATCAACGAGCGAGTTGAAGAGGCAATTGTTGCACATGAAGCTACACGCAAGCAAAATCAGCTAAACCAAGGTGATGAAATTCATTTACAAATTCACCTTATGCAATGACCACTTATTCCAAATTGTAACGTGTGGACTGGATCCTGATTAAGTTCCTTTTTCCTTACGTATTTTCGGAGGAAACCCGAACCCACCTCTCTGCACATTCAAAATGTTCTTGGACTACAAAGCTCACTCATTCTACGGTACTGAGGGTGCCGTCAGTCTCTTATGCTTGATGGAGATGGCGGAATCAGCCTTTTCCATGAGCAACTACAGGAACGAAGACTGGGTCAAATACGCAGCCAGAACTCTTGAGGGAGCTGCCCTCACTTGGTGGAATGCTGTTGAATCGGGTTATGTAACTTACACAACACTTTCACAAGGTATCTGCAACAAAGTTGATAGATGCTGAAATTCTATCAACTTGATTTGCAAAAACAGATTGAAATAAAATATAGAAAGCAGTTGTAAATTCAAGGTTAAAGTATATTGCATTCAACTGTTGAGTTTACAAGTCTTAGCTCAAGCACAAGTGCACAAATTCTAAGTTACAGATGAAGGATTATATACTAAAACCTAAAGTTGTATCCTCATAGGGATACAAGGCTGGACAAAATACTAGAAACAAACTAATGCTAAAACTAGTATCTGTTATGGTCTTGACTTGCCAAGCCATATTAATTACAATTAATACATAAGACTCCATTAACTTTTACAATAAATGTATACACTACAAAAGGCATTAAATTCTTGATATCTCTGTAGTTCTGACAAATCTCCTTTGCCGCTGACAATCATAAGAACGTCTTCTCTATTGGTCTTCAAGAAATAAAGCATCTCTGATTGTTTCTATAAATGTATGGAATCTTTGTTAGAACCAAGTCTTCAGAAGTCTTTGTTTTTGAAGTTGTTGAGCATAACTTCAGAAGCTTTGTCTTCGGAAGCTTGTGTCATCGGAAGCTTTGGTCTACCTTGGAAGATCTTAAAGAACAAGGCTATCTTCTGAAGGTACTTGGTCTTCTGAGGAACTTAGGTTCCTTTCGAAGACCATTTACTTCCGGAAGATAGCACTATTCTTCCGATACCTTTATTGGACTTCTGGGAGTTGGGACAAGGACTAACATAGTTTTGGAGAACACCATCCTTTTTTATTTTATAGTCTCCCCCTAATCTGATGCTTCCAAAAATTTTATCTTTCTCCCATTAAAACCTGTGCCCTTGCCTTAGCCCATTTAACGACTATTCTTCCATTAGCTCCATTTTCAGTTTTGTTGAGTAGGAGCATTTCAAGATCAAACACAAATGGGTCAGCAATAATCATGAGCCGAAGAAGGTCAAGCACCATTATGCCTCCATTTGATTTTGTAAGGGTGAACATCTTCTGCTTTGCATTGAAGCTCCATTCAACGATTGGAATGTATGATCTTATGGACTCTGGATCCCTTTAGGCTCTGAATCAGACTTAGAGTCAGAGGAGCTTACAGTCATTTTCCTTCTTCTAGCCATGATCTTTCTTCTCTTTTTCTTTGCTTGGACTGTGACCATAGCTAGGTCCCTCTGATATCTGGTTTCCTGAGCTTCCTCAGCTTCTGCTGCTGTGGCCTCTTCAGCTTCCTCGGCTGTTGCAACCTTAGCAGCAACTATTTCTTCAGATTTCCTCTCATCCTCCCTTGTTGATATAAAGAGGCTCTTGCTTTGGGAAGAAAGCATCAGTGGCAACATCACACATCACCTCCTCTCCTTCTCTGATTGCTGGACCAGAGAGGGGTGTGTCAAAAATTATTCTTCCTCCAAAGCCTAGATTTAGACTTTCCCTCTGAGCCTAGATCTGCTCTATTGAAGGCAACTATCCCTTGGCTATCTTCGTTTTGATTTCTCTTAAATGCATGTCCGTGGTAGAGTTCTTCATTGGGCCAAGCTGCTGCCGAGAGAATCCATAGTTCACTAGGATCTTTTTCATCTTCTCTCGGTAGGCAGTCTATTTTTGCTTTTTGGTGAGAGCTGCCACAACTTTCGATGCAGTAGCAGCCTGTTCCATCTACTGCACCCTGTCCAGCTCAGAGGCCATTCGAGGTACCGACCAGTTAATTATTTCATCTACATCATATCCCTTCTCCTGGAGGAGACCAGAAAGTCTGAGGATTTCTCCATCCAAGGAAGTATCTGGTCGGCCCATCTTCTTCGGTACCCTCCTCTTCTCTTCTTCAGCTTCTTCCTCTGGGGTTAACTTCCATTTGCCTTTATCCATTTTGTTTAACACAGAGGAGATGGATCCTGTGGCCTCACCAGTTGGTTCATCGGCCAAATGTTCTTTCGAGGAAGAAACCTCAAGAATGACTGGGCCTTTGGAAGCAGCTTCAGCTTCGGAATTAACCTTAGCATTCACTACCTCCTCCAGTTGACCAACCACCTTTGAAGGTTCCTTAGTAGTGTCCTTAGAGAACTCAGAATTAGAGGAGAGGTCTTCATCAGCCATTGTCCCAAGAGGGGACACATGTTCCATGGAGATGGATGTGGTTTCTTGAATGGGTTCCTCCATGGTAACCTTGGCTGTGGTCCTAGAAGGAGACTTAGTCCCAGAAGGGGACTGTTGTTTCCCAACAGGGGACCTGGGCTCCATAGAGATGTTGGATGTAAGTTGCTCTGTCTCTATGGAAGCCCCTGCAGCTTTAGAAGAGGAGGATGAAGAGCTGGAATAATGAAAGTAAGTACCCAGGAACTCGTGCCACTCACTATCCAATTTGATTAGGAATGGAGTGGGTTCCTGAGCAGCTTCATCCACTCCTTCAGCTGGAGAACCTAACCCCATAGGTTGTACCTTCTCCCCCTTTTTGGAAGCATCTGCTAGGGAAAGGAATGACACTTGGCTAGGGTCAGGGTAAAATGGTTAAAGGATGACTTGGTGGCGGTGCCTGAGGTCCAATATGGTAGCATCTTTTTCTTGGACCTGCCGCCTCAAGGTAGCAACTTCAGCATCCAGTTGGGCTACCCTGGCTTGTAGTGAGGAGATGATGGCCGTCAATTCATGTATTGTGATGCCCTCATCCACCGGGGTGGAATCATGGGGAGATGGAGTCCTGAGCCTAGCTCCTGCACCTCCACCACCAGATGTGGTTTCTTGGCACTCTAAATTCCTCTCATTGAAGATGACCTGAAAGAAGTCATCAGCAATGTGAGTTGCCACAAGGGAGGACCTATTGCCGGTACCACTGTCCTGATGAACCTGAGAAGGTCCAACAGTAGTGGCAGCCTCCACTGTATTGACCTTGTCCACACTCCTAAGGTCAACATATGTGATGGTAGGCTCTGGCTCAGGAAACCTTGCTTGTAGCTCTGTCACCACTCTCAATAATGTTTGGGTAGTGGGAGAGAGTGGGTCATCAAAGAAACTGCAGAGGATCCTTGAGCCGGGGTAATAGTATGGGTGGGGGGCATTGAAGGGTTATACACTCTTGGGGACCTGGGAGACAGTCCCTGAACTAATGGAGTTGCCTCAATAGAAGCAGACTCAATGATGGGGGTATCCATTTAGATATTCTCATTTATGTATGGTGACATACTCTGAGGGTTTTCAGGCTAGATAGGGGCAGCCACTGGTTCCAGAGGAAGAACCAGTGGTGAAGAAGGAGGTGTGGCTTTCACCTTAGGCAGAACCGGGCCCCTGCCAGTTCTTTTTGCCTTTTTCTTGACGGGTTCAAAATAAGGGACCTGAACAACTATAGAGAGCTGCTCAGGGGTTCGTTTGCGTTTGTATGTGATTTTTATTGGGTGAGGAACAAAAGGGGAAGGTGTGGGATCAGCAACTGTTGGTTCTACAGTGTTGTCACCTTTAGGAGCAGGGAGCTTCATAGAAGGAAGAATAGGAGTGAAAGTTCCAGAGAACTAAGCGCTATTCTTCTTCAGTTGTACAAAAACCTTGGCAGTGACCTAGAGAATATTATAAATGCTCCCAGTCAGTGAAAGGGAGGAGCCCAACTCACTGTTGAAAATGTGCTGCAAAAATCTGGGATAAACAAAGATTTTCTTTGGTGACGAAAGATTGTCGGCCAAATTATTGAAAATAAAACCAGAAAAGTTAAAAAGTTGATTGGAGATCAATCCATGAATAGCCGAAGCTAAATCAGAGGGGACTTGATCCCAACCACCAGTCTTATTAGACAAACAGTGAAGAAAAACATGTATGAGGTACTTATAATTATAGGACACTCTACCCTTCAAATAAGTTGTTGAAGGGAGAGAACTTTGCACCCCAATGACTTAAAGGTCACTGCTACCTCATCCCTTATGAATGAGACCCTTCCACCGGCATCAATAAGATGAAGATGTCGACAGATGGTCTCCACAAAATGGAGATGGGATGAGCATCAATGGTAGCCATGAGAGTTCTACCATTAGAAGATGAAGCAAGAGAACAAGAATGCCAAAACTGTTGGTGATGAGATTCATACACCTCAGGTTTGACGGTTAGTGCAAAATTATACCTGCTCCTTTTGAGAAATGAGATTATTGGTGCGAAATCAACATCATTATCAGCTGATAGCTCCGTAAACAGGTTGTGATCAGGTCTAAAGGCAAGAGATTCCATGGCGATCGGAGTGAATTTAGGGTTTTAGAGAGAACGAGGAGATTTATTTGAAAATGGAACGGTGAAAGAAAATTGAATGAGCGGGAGACCTTTTATACCTTCGGATGTTAGCATTTAATATGGAGACACATTTAATTTTTTGAGATCCGGAGTGTCAGAGAAAAGGTCTTCCGAGACAGCTGTTATGCACTGGGATTCTCACAGTTTTCAGAAGGGGCAACTAGCTTCTGAAGATATTGCTATCGGAAGGAGTTCATGAGACCAGAAGATGTTCTTCGGAAGACAGGTACTTCCGATGCATATTTAAAAATGTTAAATATATCATCGAAAGCACTTGCTTCTGAGGGTTCAGAAAGGTTCATCAGATTGAATTGTGCTTCGAAAGACATCTTCTTCTGATGAATAATCATTTGCTTAGACAAGCAGTATTTTTTAATCAGAAGATTGAGCTTCCGAAGGCAAAGACAATGTATCGAAAGAGGAATACTTCAGAAGAATTAATGTCTTACGAAGTGTGATTTCTTCCGACTCAAGAAGTAAAGCATACTTCCGAAGACTTAAAAGATCTTCTGAGGAGTAATTACTCATCAGAAGATAATGTAAGTTTATCTTCCGAAGGATTATTTACACCTTGTGACCAATTCATTTATTCAAAATTGATCATACCAATTGCTGTTATTAAATACCTGAATCTTCCTTCATCAAAAGCTTTGGTTAATAGATCATCTAGATTGTGTTCTGTATCAACTTTGATTAGATGAATTAAATTCTTTTCTGCAAATCTCTGATGAAATGATATCTGATGTCAATGTGCTTGGTCTTGGAGAGCTTGAATGGATTGTTGGTTATGGAGATTGAACTGGAGTTGTTTATTTGTATAGGAGTGTTAAAGAATTCTACTCCATAATCTTTCATTTGATTATGAATCCAGATTACTTGAGCACAACAACTAGAGGCAGCAATGTATTCAGCTTCTGCAGTAGAAGTGGAAACACATGTTTGCTTCTTGCATTGCCATGAAACTATTCTGGATCCAAGAAACTGACATCCTCCTGATGTGGACTTCTTGCTGATGTTGCACCCTCCATAATCACTATCAGTGTAAGCCATGAACTGAAAGTCTGCATTTCTAGGATACCACAATCCTAAGCTTGGTGCACCTTTGAGGTATCTGAAGATTCTTTTCACATCAAGCATATGTGAACTTTTGGGATTTGCCTGAAATCTTGCACACAAACAATTTGCAAACATGATGTCAGGCCTGCTTGCTGTGAGATACATCAAAGAGCCTATCATTGCTCTATACTAGGCCTAAGGATGTTGTTTTGGACATTGGGGGTGCCTAGAGCTTTGTAATAAGTGAAGTTAAACATTTCAAGAATGTCCTTGACATAGTTTGATTTATTAATAAAAATCTCTATAGGAGTTTGCTTCACTTGTAGTCCAAGAAAGAAAGTGAGTTCTCCCATTGAACTCATTTCAAATTTGGATGTCGTTAGTGCTTCAAATTCTTTGCAGAGAGATTCATTAGTAGAACCAAAGATAATATCATCAACATATATCTAGACAAGCATAATATGTTCATTGGATTTCTTGAAAAATAGAGTTTTGTCAATTGTCCCTCTCTTGAAGTTGTTTGACAATAGAAATGAGGACAAAGTTTCATACCATTTTCTGGGAGCCTGATGCTGTCAAAATAGAGCTTTATCAAGCTTGCATACATGGTTAGGAAACTTAAGATCCCAAATCCAGGTGGTTGACAAACATATGCTTCTTCATCGATTTTGCCATATAAAAAGGCACTCTAGACATCCATTTGAAATACCTTGAAGTCTTTGACAGCTGCAAATGCTAGAAATATTCTGATTGCCTCAATGCTTGCAACTGGAGCAAAAACATCATCATAGTTAATCCCTTCTTCCTGTGTGTACCCTTGCACAACAAGCCGTGCCTTTTTTTTTTTTATGACAACAACTTTGTCATTCTTTTTATTTCTGAAAACCCATTTGGTGACAATTGCATATTTACCCTTAGGTAAAGGGCAGATTTTCCACACTTCTTGCCTTTCAAACTATAGGAGTTCCTCCTGCATTGCTTCTACCCAGCTACTGTCTTTCAAGGCCTAAGCAACTTTCTTTGGTTCAATCTGGGATAGAAAGCAAGAAAACAAACAAATGTTTGCCTCATGCATGGAACTCCTTGTTCTTACTCCATCTTCAACACTCCCAATGGTATACTAAGCTGGATGAGTGTTGTGAATGCGGGTTCTTGGAATCACATCCAGCTGGAAACTCAAATCCATGTTGCTTGGCTCAAGGTTTGGAAGAACAACCTCAAGCTGAATTTCTAGTAGATCTTGGAGTCTCTGATGTTGGACTGTTGTGGGTTGATTTTCTCTGGAAAGAGAAGTTTCCAGAGTGTTTGGTTAGACAGAAGGGCTCCTAACTTCTTATTGACTCAGTGGAGCAGGAGTAGGGTCACTTAGAGGAACAATTCTAGAGGTGTTGGTTGTTTGAGATTGTGAGACTGCTTGAGGTTTTGAAGTGGATTCTGCCAACGTTTGTCTTGAAGCTATTGGCAGTTCAACACGAAAATCTTCTTCTCTTGTGTGCTGAGTAGAGTCCAAGGTAGTTGTCTGTAGTTCTAGAACATACTTTTTCTAAAGATTAAATGCAGATGTGAATTTATCAAGATCAAACCAAATCAGGGCCTATTCTAGGTTTATTGACAGTATGTTCATTACACTGAACATTTGCAGACTCTTCAATAATCCTGGAATCTTTGATGTATACTCTATATGCCTTAGCATGTGAAGAGTACCCAACAAAGTAGCTCTCTGCTGATTTCTCAGCAAACTTGGCTAGATGATCTTTGGTATTCAAAATGGTGCATTGACATCCAAATGATTTAAGAAACCTAACAAATGGTTTTCTCTTATGCCAAATTTCATAAGGAGTCATACCATGTGATTTAACTACCAATATTCTATTTTGACATAGCAGGCAGTGTTGACTGCTTCTGCCCAAAAAGTTATTGGTAGCTTGGCATCAGATAACATGGTCCTAGCAGCCTCAACCAGTGTCATATTCCTTCTCTCAGCAACACGATTTTGTTGTGGAGTCCTAGGAGCACATAATTGTCTTGTAATACCCTTAGATTCACAAAAGGAGTTTAAAATATGATTTTTGAATTATGTTCCTTGATCAGACCTTATGATTTTTACATGATGGTCACTTTCATTCTCAACCCTAAGAATAAATGACTTCAAGATCTCAGCAGTTTCATCCTTGGTACTCAAAAAGAATACCCAGGTATATCTTGAGAAGTCATTAGTGACCACCAAGCAGTATGATTTTCTACCTAGACTTTTAACAGTTGTGGGACTAAACAAGTCCATGTGTAACAAATGTATGACTGTTGTTATTGAATTTATCTCTTTGGCATGATGAGATGATTTGTGTTGCTTTCCTTTTAGGCAGGCAACACATTTATCAACACAGATGAATTCTTTTGTTGGCAAACATGTAGCTAAGTTATTTTTGACAAGTTTATTCATGTTTTTCAGGTTTACGTGACAAAGTCTCCTATGCCAAAGAGATGATTCATCAAGTGAAGCTTTTGAGACAAAGCAATTTATATTGCTGAGTGGTGAAGCTGTGCTCATGCCCAGCATATAGATGTTGTTCCTTCTGGGAGCTCTGAGGAGAATTTGGTCATTTGGAACAAAAAATCTTGGTTTCAGGAAAATACATTCATGCTCAACAAACAACATGTTATGTTTTTGGTGACACGCATGTGATACACTCAGCAGATTATAGTTCAATTCATTCACAAAATGCACATTCTCAGAACTTACCTTACCATTGGTTATTGTGCCTCTACCTGTGATGTATCCACCCACTAGATCACTTTCAAAAGCAATAGACCCTCCAAAGAATGGTTCATATTTGTGTAGATGGTTCTTGTTGCCTGTGATGTGCCGGGAGTAGCCACTGTCAACAATCCACAAGTAGCCTTTTGAGTCTTGTTGTCCCTGCACATGATTAGAAGTGAATTAGTTCCTGATGGGAACCCAAGCCCATTTGGTCTTGGGTTTTCCATTTGCATCATTATAAGAAAATTTCTTGGAAATCATCTTTGATGGAACATATGATGAACTTGCTGATGTAGCAGGGAGTTGAGTAGAGTTCTTTTTCTTCCAAACTTTCTTGACTTTTGGAGTGGTCGGAAGAGCTTGCTTCTTCTGGCAAACATCAGAAGCAACTTTTGCCTTTTCTTCCGATGGTTTGGAGTCTATCTTGAGGTGGGACCTTCCTTGTGATTTTCTCCTTCCGAAGTAATGAGATTTCTTGGTTTTCTCGGTAGCACTTTTGACATGTGTTTCCGATGTTCTTTTGCTTCGGAAGACTTCCTGTTCTTTCCTTTCATGTTGTCAGAAGTACTTGCTTCCGACGGCTTCCTGTGCAACTTGACTGATCTTTTTCTTTCGGAAGCAGACTTTTCTTCCAAAGAAAAAGATGGTTTGTTCCAACACTTTCTGCTGCTATTTCCTTGTGATCTTGAGTTTGTTTTGCTTCTTTGATTGAAGAAGCACTCAGCAGCATAATGATTCGTGTCTCCACACATTAGACACATTGGTTGAGCTTTTGTTGATTTTTGAAAGTTCCTACTTGTGTGGGAACTTGAATTGTGCTTTATTTAACTTGACTTTCCTGACTTGGGGTTTTCAGTAGGACTCTTGTTTGGGTGGTTTACCTGAACCTTGGATACACTTGCTTTTCTATCTCTTGATTTAGCCCTATGTGACTTGTCAGATGGACAAGTGACATAGTCATTTGAAGACGTACTCCCGATTTGTACATACTTAGCCTTCACAAAAGATGGTGTGGTTTTCTTGTTTCTTTTCTTTTGTTTATTAACCGATTTTAGTTTTTCAAAATTATCAGGAGTTTCATATTCAGATGAATAAGTTGATTGTGCAGGGCTAAATTCAGGCAAATCATTTTCTTGTTCAAGTTTGTGTGTATCTAAAACTTCATCATACACAATGTTTGCTTCAGGTTTGCATCGAACCTCCACCATTGGAGTATATGCAGATGGAGGTTCCATTTTGTAGTAACCCCCTAAGAACCCTTTTTCTTCACCAGCTCAGGTATCTCAGTCATTTTGAGAAGTTTCTCAAACTTCTCACCTTGACTGAGAAACTTTTCCTTGTAAGCTTCAGCCAATAAAAGTTCTATTTGGCAGTTGTTAATCTTTCCAAAAGATTGTTTATTTGAAAATGCTTATTAGTGTCTTCATGTTTTAAACTGGAAATGGTCTTTTCCAGTTCCTCAATCTTTTCCTTATAATTTCTTTCTGCTTCAAAAAAATTTTCCTTGATAACTTGTATTGACTCAAGCTCATCACAGACATGAGCATTAAAACGTTTGTAAGTGTTGGTTTGGTGGGAACCGATCAGGATCGAATACGAAGTTCTATGAACTATCAACAATGTGCGGAATCCATAGTTGTAACATTTGAGTGTGGACTTGTCCAGACCAAACCCAGTTTTCATGTTACGCTTTTTGAAATGTTGACGAGTTCTTTGATAGAACTTCTTTGATCTATATGAAATCATGGCCATCTGGTAGATGATGTCCGTTTCTTCAAGGTCATCAGCAGGAATTCCATCTAAATCCTCCTGACACAAATGAAAATAATTTTTTTATTCGGCTATAAATTCTCCCAGGCTTGAGGTGAGTAGTGGAGTTAAGCTTGCAAATGGGTTTGAATGGGAGGTTGATGGAGTTGGTGTTTCTGGGAACTTGATAATGGGTGTGGAGTTTGAATGATAGATGGGCTGATAGTTTTGGAATGGAGGATTGTGGATGGGTGCATACAAGGCAGCTGAACCTGAGGGAATTGAAGTAGGTTTAGGTTCTTGGGCATCAATCTCCATTTGGTATGCACTGAGTATACCAAATAACTCTCCCAGCTTTAAAGTTCTAAGATTTTATGTTCTACGAATAGCAACAGAATAGATATTCCAGGCTTGTGGAAGTGATCTTAGAAACTTTCTTATGACATCTTGATTCTCCCATCTTTACTCATGCAGCAGTCAACTCATCAACTAATTGAATATACCTTAAATACTGAGAAGTCATCTTCTCGTTGTTCTCATGACAAAAGTTCTCAAACTTTTTGTAACAACCGGTTTTTTAATAATTACATGTATTTGAAATAATCGTTAAAATAACGATTGTGGTTGTTAGAAATTGAAAATATGTGAGAAATCATGAACGTGGGAGAAAACTGTGCGCGAAACGGAGTTACGGATTGTCCGGAATCGCGAAACGATGAAAAATCTAAAAAATTTGAGAAAATCGGTGCCAGGCGGTACGCCTTGCTCTAGTAGCCCACGCTAGGCGGTACGCGCGGGGCAAAAATAAAATCTAGGAATTGATGGCTCGCGCGCTACGCCCCGAACCAAGCGGCCACGCGGGGCGGTGCGCCATACATGGTTTGAGTCGGCAAGTTGGTTTAAAGATCAGAATTGTCGGCAGAAGAGTTCTAAAACTCTTTCTTTCGAAACATAGATTTGAAGCCATATCATAGATTTGAAGCCGTTTAAGCGTACGGATCGTACTAGTGAACGTATCTGCAACATCTGATCGTTGTTTTGTGACTGAATATCCGTTCGATTGGGTAACGATTCGTCTTATCTTACTGGTTTAATATTGTGTGAATTAAATCTAGTTTTGAATGTAATACTATGATTATGTGTATTGATTATTGCCTAGTTAATGACTAGGGATTGTTAGAAATGAAGAACTTGATATTTTGACGGCGAAATCTTCATTTTGAAGCCGGTATAATGTCTGGTTATTATGAAACCCATATCATGGTATGATAACTAGTAGGATGGGTAAATTATGATTTTTCAATAAAATATGGATTATAATCCATGGGTTACATATTAATATGTGGTGAATTATTAACATTTATGATCATAAATAATTTTGAATAAAAGAAGTGATTAAAGATTGTAACTAATATAATGAACATCAATTATTTGATGAAATGCCTTAGAAGGCGTGAAATATGATTAATTGTGATAATTGACTAAAACTTGCTAAACATAGTGAGATAGAAAAGTCAATTATGTGATAACTTGATTTTGAGGAAGTCAAATCAGTCAAGTGCATTGAACTTGATTGTATGTGGTATATGTGTTGAAACTAGTTGTATATGTGTTTTGCAACTAGGTGGTGGTAGTGGAAGTCAAACAATTAGTCATAGAGCAGGAAAGGACCCTGCAGTTGACAATTCCTTATCTGGTCAAGGTAAGTAATCCCACAACTATGACATCACATAATAAACATTGAACTTGTTGTTGAATAAATTGTATAATAAATATGATATTGGTAATAGGGGAAAGTTGAATAATAAAAGTTCAACAACCTATGATGAATCCAATACTTTGGTAAATAAAATTGTGGGAATTCTATGATGGAAGTACCTGTGGGTGAACATCATAGTAATTTGATTGAAATAATGACAACACAAATGTGTAGATAGCTAGAGGTGCTAGCAATTGTCTTAGATGGAAGTACCGGTGGGTGAACATCTTAAGATTTCAAATATGTATGACACCACAAATGTGTGGATAGCTAGAAGTGCTAGCAATTGTCCTAGATGGAAGTACCTGTGGGTGAACATCTTAAGACTTCAAATATGTAAGACACCACAATTATGTGGATAGTCAGAGGTGCTGACAAATAACTATGGTGGAAGAACAGGAGCATGAACACCATATTGCGGCTATGATTAAACTATTGTAAACAATAGTTGATACATAATAATATGATATTGTTATAATGTGAGAGTCAATTCGAATAGGAATGACTCATTTGAAATATTGATTGTGAAAAATGTATTTTTACATTTTGTTGTAAGAAACTATTGGGATTTAACTTACTTAGTTCTTATGAACTAACGGGAATTATTATGTGATGTTTGTAAGTCATACATGACGAGTACGACTGTAAGGATCGTGGTGGATCAGGAATCGAACAAACAAACCTTGTTGTGAACGTTCTAACTTTTGGTTTAAACTTATGTAAATAATTAAGTGTTGTAAAATGTGTGACACATTCGTGTTTGTTTTAAACTTTGTTTAATATTATTAAATAAAGAAGGTCAAACAAGGTTTTGAAAATGAAAAATTTTCCGGGATCACTCTGATATTACGTTAAACATGTAAAATAGTAACAGGGGGTTACAAAGTTGGTATCAGAGCAATGGTTTGAGGGATTAAGTGTTAGAAACACACTTGAACTCAAATCTTATGCTCTTGATATGTGATTAAACGTTCGATTCAAGCCTCGATCATTAAGCTGGAAGTATGAGGTTAGTATTTATGTGTGAATTTCATATGTACCCACTGTTGTGTATAAATTGTATGAACCGAACTTCTTAATTATTATGTGGGCAATCTTCCAAGAAAACTACTTTTAAAGAATTTATGGCTTGTAAGCCAACAGAGTTTAAATGGGAGGTAGATCCCTTGATTAGCCAGCGCTAGATATCTGATATTGAGAGTACGTTTGAAACTGGTCATTGTGACCCGACTGATGAGGTCATGTTTGCTAGCAATGAGTTGTAAGATCGTGCTAAAGATTGATGGGAATTGCTGAGGAAGGAAAGGGGCATGGATGGAATAAAAGGGCTGACGTGGGCCCATTTTAAAGAACTCTTCTTGAAGTAGTTTTGTCCTCAAGCTACTATTGATCGTACTGCAGAAGAGTTTCTTCATCTACAGCAAAAGGATGAAAGTATTGATACCATCACTGCCATTTTCTTCGATAAAGCTAAATTTTGTCCGGATCTTCTTCAAACTGAAAGAATGTGGATAAACCGGTATCATAACATGTTGAATAAAAAGTACCGGGAGTTTCTCACGCCTTCTAAGTGTGAGACACTTAATGAGTTGATTAATTGTGCTCGGGAATGAGAGTTGGAATTGAAATGACAAGAAGATCGGGGAGATAAACGAAAGGCGGAAACAGACACAGGTTCATTCAAAAAGGAAAAGTTTGTCAAATCGTTTAAAAAGCCTGTCTTTACCAAACCTTGTCCCAATTGTGAGAAGATGCATGCAGGTGAATGTCCTTCTAGACCTGTTGTCTATTACAAATGTGGGAAACCGGGACATTTGGCGACCCACTGTTTGAGTTCTCCTAGTGTGTGCTACAATTGTTATAAGCCAGGACATAGGAGAAGTGAGTGCCCTGAACTTATGAAGGTAGCACCGATTAATGATGATAGCCGATCGTTTAAATCTCAAAGCTCTGGATAGAAACTGGAAGCGCCCAAACCAAAGGGGAGAGCTTTCCGGATTTCTGCAGAAGAGGCTAAAGTCACATCTGATGTAGTGACAGGTACCTTCTTTGTTAATTCAATACCTGCTTATGTGTTATTTGATTCTGGAGCCAGCCGATCTTTTGTGTCTATAAAATTTGTGCATCATCCATCTTTTGTCTTAGAAAAGTTTCCTGCACCTTTAGAGGTACAGGTTGCTGATTCTAAGATTTTTCTTGTGTTTGATATTTATCAAAATTGTAAACTTACGATCAATAACAAGGATTATGTTGTTGATTTAATACCCATGATTTAGGGGAGTTTGATGCTGTTATTGGAATGGATTGGCTATCTTCTTATAAAGCCAATATTCTTTGCAATCGCAAAGTTATACAATTGATAACCCCAAGTGGTTATGAATTATCCATTCAAGGAGAAAAACATAGAGGGGTTGTTTTGTGTTCTTTGGTCAAAGCCATGAAGTACATGAATTATGGGGCCCAATCCTTCTTAGCTTATGTCATTAATGCTGAGAAAACAGTAAAGAAATTAGAGGATGTCCCGATTGTAAGGGATTTTCCTGATGTCTTTCCGGATGATTTACTGGGAATCCCCTCCGATAGAGATGTTGAGTTTAGAATTGATCTCATTCCAGGGGCCAAGCCAATTGCAAAAGCTCCTTATCGTTTAGCACCGTCTGAATTGCATGAGTTGATGACTCAATTGCAGGACCTTCTCGATAAAGGTTTTATTCGCCCAAGCATCTCGCCTTGGGGTGCTTCCGTTCTTTTTGTTAAAAAGAAGGATGGAAGTTTTCGTATGTGTATTGATTATCGAGAACTTAATAAAGTGATGGTGAAAAACAAATATCCTTTGCCTTGTATTGATGATCTTTTTGATCAATTACAAGGGGCTTCTTGGTTCTCCAAAATTGACCTTCGGTCAGGTTATCATCAAATAAAAGTTAGGGAAGAAGATGTTCCTAAAACAGCGTTTCAAACTCGATACGGTCATTATGAATTTCTTGTCATGTCTTTTGGGCTGACTAATGCACCAGCTGCATTCATGGACTTGATGAATCGGGTGTGTCTTCCCATGTTAGATCGATCTGTTATTGTCTTTATTGATGATATTCTTGTTTATTCTAAAAATGAATCTGATCACGCGTTTCACTTACGGGAGGTACTTGAAACTCTCCGTATGGAGAAGTTATATGCCAAATTTTCTAAATGCGTCTTCTGGTTGCATGATGTCCAATTTCTTGGGCATGTGATAAATGCTGATGGCATTCTTGTTGATCCTTCTAAAATTCAAGCGGTGACTAGTTGGAGTCCACCCAAAAATCCAACTGATGTCAGAAGTTTTCTTGGCTTAGCCGGTTATTATCGTAGATTTATTCAAGACTTCGCCAGGACTGCTTCTTCTTTAACCAAACTTACAAGAAAGAATGTTAAGTTTGTGTGGGGTGATGACCAAGAGAAAGCATTCCATGAGTTAAAATCAAAATTAACTCAGGCACCGGTATTAACATTACTAGATGGCCCTAATGATTTTGTGGTATATTCTGATGCTTATTATCTTGGTCTAGGTTGTGTTTTTATGCAAAGAGGCAAGGTGATTGCGTATGCCTTAAGACAACTAAAAACCCATGAAATCAATTATCCTATTCACGATCTAGAACTTGCAGCTGTCGTATCTGCCTTAAAAATTTAGAGGCACTATTTATATGGTGTGAAGGGTACTATTTACATTGATCATAAAAGTTTGAAATATTTCTTCACTTAGAAGTAATTGAATATGAGGCAAAAACGATGGCTAGAATTGCTTAAGGATTATGATTCTGAAATCCTTTATCACCCTGGTAAAGCGAATGTGGTGGTAGATGCCTTGAGTAGAAAAGAAGACTGTGAACCAATCAAAGTGAAAGTCATGAAGCTTGTGATTACTTCAAGACTAATTGAGCAGATTAAGGAAGCTCAAAAGGAAGCTTTAAAAGAAGAAAACTGGAAACGTGATAGAATTAAAGGGCAAGCTCATAATCTGGATGAAGATAATCATGGTTTAAAGACTAGGTGGGGTCGAGTGTAGATACCTCCCACTTGCCCACTCAAGTCTGCATTGTTAGAAGAAGCACACAAGTCAAAATACTCAATTCATCCCGGGGCTACTAAAATGTATCTTGACCTTCGGGTAAACTATTGGTGGCCAGGTATAAAATGAGATGTTGTAAAACATGTGGCAAAGTGTTTAACTTGTATGCAGGTAAAAGCAGAGCACCAGAAACCTTATGGTAAGTTGCAACCATTGGAAATTCCAACGTGGAAATGGGAACATATCACAATGAACCTGATTACTAAGCTTCCTAAGACAAGGAAAGGATTTGATACGATTTGGGTCATTGTGGATAGATTGACTAAGAGTGCTCATTTCTTGCCCATTCGTGAAACTTATTCTTAAAATGGCTGAAATATATGTACGAGAAGTGGTTTCTCGTCATGTTATGCCTGTAACCATAATCTCTGATCGAGATACTCGATTTACTTCTAGATTTTGGAGAAATTTTCAGGAAGAATTAGTAATTAAACTGTTATTAAAGCAATGCATATCATCATCAAACTGATGGACAAAGCGAAAGGACCATTCAGACCTTGGAGGATATGTTACGGGCGTCCATTATTGACTTTGGGGGTAGATGGGATGATTACCTACCTTTGGCGGAATTTTCATATAATAATAGTTATCATTCCAGTATTGGAATGCCTCCTTATGAAATGCTTTATGAGAGGAAATGTCAAACTCCCGTTTGTTGGGGAGAAGTTGGGCAGCGTGAACTCTCACACAAAAATGTAGTTAAAGCTACAAATGATCGGATAGATCAAATTCGTGCTTATCTGAAGGCGGCTCAAGACCGTCAGAAATCATACGCTGATAAGCGTAGAAGACCCATTGAATTCCAGGTGGGAGATTTTGTGTTGCTAAAAGTCTCACCGAGGAAAGGTGTTATACGTTTTCATAAGCGAGGAAAGCTAAGTCCACGCTTTATTGGACCACTTAAAATCATAGCTCGTGTTGATGAAGTTGCTTATCGCCTGGAGCTACCTGAGGAGTTAAGTGGAATTCATAACACGTTCCACGTTTCTTACTTACGAAAATGTCTAACAGATGAATCTGCATATGTACCACTGGAAGATATACAAATTGATGACAGGTTAAATTATGTGGAAGGGCCAGTGGCAACTAAGAAATAAATCATTGAGCCAGGTAAAGGTTCAATGGAAAAATAGAACTGGTTTTGAAGCCATATGTGAGTCAGAAAATGAAATGAGAAAGTATTATCCTTTCCTTTTTGATGTTTTAATTGGTTTCTGGGACGAAACATTTGTAAGGAGGGGAGATTTGTAACAACCGGTTTTTAATAATAACATGTATTTGAAATAATTGTTAAAATAATGATTGTGGTGGTTAGAAATTGAAAATATGTGACAAATCATCAACGTGGGAGAAAACTGTGCGCGAAACAGAGTTACGGATTGTCTGGAATCGCGAAATGATGAAAAATCTAAAAAATTTGAGAAAATTGGTGCCAGGCGGTGTGACAACCAGTACCTAATCGTCCGGCAAGTCTGTACGGTATGTGTACTTTCACTATTTACTATGTGCAAATACATTACGTAAACAGTTGTATGTGTTTGAATGAAAATTTAAATACAGTAAATACAACCACTCATGAGAAACAACAATGTGCAAACAAATGACAAAAACATATCGGTTGCGATCTGATGTCCACAGATGACAGGAATCAGATGGCCGACAATTCAATGAGAAATCAATGTGAATATAATGAAAATGATGTGAAAACAGACAAGTTTAGTTGAGTCCGTCAGTGAGGAAAAACAATTCAAAACAGAAGTTCAGTTTGTTTCGGAATAACGAACTGATAGTGTGTTTGCGTGGGTGACGATTCACACAAACATATCTCTGAGTTTAACGTTCTAAAATGATGACTGAAAAGTAGAAAACAAAAGTCAGAAAGCAAAACCATCGTCGTGTTCTATCGGGTGACGATTCGAACGAATACGCGCGAAGGTGACGCGATCTGACGAAACGAAATTAATTAACGATTTCGAAACAGTAATAAAATAAGAAAAATGAATTTAAAAGATTTATTTGGAATCACAACCTTAAAGATTTAGAAATAAAACCATTTATTTAAATTCGTAAAACACGTGCATAACGTTCCGGAAACGCGACGAAAACGAAAACTGAGCAAACGAAACGGACCCGGACACCCTCGGAGTATAAATACTCTAAACGAGCCATCTTTTTTATTTATCACTCTCACTCTCTCTCTGAAAACCCTAACCCGGTTTCCACGCTCTTTCTAAGATTTTGAATCTTCAAATCATCATATCTCACTCATTTCTTGATTAAATTGGGTGATCTTTGAGCCTAAACGAAGCCCTTGATCTCCTCTACTCGAAAGTACAAAGGATCTGTCCTAACCGCCCCTAAATTGAAGGTAATCTGAGCATCAAAGTCCCGAAAATTAGGGTTTTTAACCCTCTTTGTTCGAACCATACTCTAACCGGTTCTAGACACCATAAAACCATAGGAATCCCATTAAAACACTTGGGGATGGGTTAGGTAATTGCTACATCACAGAGTGTTGTCATAGGGCTTGGCAACAAGAGACCTGCATCTGCGCATTCGAATGGCTGAATGGCTAATCCAGCAAGGCCGAATGGCCGAGGGCCGAAGGGGAGAGGCGACCGAACCAGGCTGAAGGTCGAACGAACCTATTGATTCGGCCGAAGGGTGGCTAACCGAATGACTCCTTTCGCCCAAAACCCTCATTCAGTCGGGGGGGGGGAGACTCTCTTTCGCGCGACTGAAACCCTCTTTCGGCCAACCATCTTATTCGGTCGGCTTGCTTACCATTCGCCCATGATCACCCAGTCATTCGGAGCATCTTTATTCGGCCATAAACGTGTAGCTCATTCGCATGAAACCTACACTAGTACAATATAGACATCAACACCTTGAAACTAGATCTTTTGAAACCATGCATGGATTACTACAAAGGTGGTAGGTTTGGTTTAAGAACTTCACAAAACTTTAAAACCTTAAGCCTTTATAAAGAATTGTGGCATGGTTGAGTACTAACTATGTAAAAATTAGCGCAAAGATTATAAAGACAACATGTGCGTTCTTAAACTATAAGCCTAAGTTTATACTTGGGCTGATTTACAAAGATCCTATTAATATAAGTAACTAATATATCATGATAAGGTTTGGATTTTCAATAATGAGTTAAAGGCAAGCAAAGGTATTAAAGACCAAGTCCTTAATTATAAACTAAAACAACATACTAAGCTCAATCAAGATGATTAAGTGTTAGTATAATCTATAACAAGAGAACCAAGGCCGAATGATGATAGAGACTTACGAGTGTTAGCCAGCTTTAGGGCTAACACATACACGCACACAAATACATATAACTTATACTTGTAAGTTACAAACATTGTGAAATCAACACAGGATCATGAAAACAACAACAAGTACAACAAAGAGCGCGTGCATTCTTGTTTAGACTTAGTCAACTACATCAACAACAAGGTGAGTTCATATGCCCCTTTTCTAATCTTAACTGATTTTGTTGATGCATTTTCTGTGTGAAAGCTGCATTTACTGTGTGAACCTCGTTTGTTGTATATGAAATCACAGTATGTTGTATATGATTAAGGGTTCGGCTAAAGATCCAAGAAGGTCCGGCTATGAAAGATGGCTAAAAGGTTTGATGCTCACATGGTTTAAGGTTTGGCAAACTTATGAAACCTATATATAGGTAGACTTGGAACACTTTGAAGTTTGGAGCTCATAATTCTACACACACAAAGTGACATTCTCTCTCTCAAGTTCAAGATCAAGATTCTCTTCATCATTGTTTCTTTCTTGTATTCAAGTGTTGTAATTAAAGTTTATTGTTTGTATATACTTGATTGGATACGAAGAATTCAGATTTGAGATATATTACATTGTTTTTCTTGATCCAAATCTAGTTATAAACGGATTCCGCACGTTTATGATCGAATCGTAGAATTTCGTGATCGATTCTTCAAATCTATAGTGGTATCAGAGCGTTAGGCTCGATTCTACGACTATTTGGACATCAATCTCAAGTAATTGGATCAGAAAATTCATCATCTTAGAGGTGTTCTTGAAGTTCTTCACGTTTTTGTCAACAAAAAGCCAGATCTACGAAAACTTTTCAAGTTTTTGCAAATTTTGATCCGATAGAAAGACGCGCCTCGAAAAAACGAAAATTTTGACTACTCATAGGCCTTCTAACTCCAAAAAATGAAGATTCTAGAGCCATTTTAGTGAGTTGCAGGTCTGTTCGTGCGATTTGCCGAAACCTGTGACGAACCTTAGAGCCAAACCTACATAGGTTCGTCAAAAACCTCAATAGGTTCGTCAAAAGCTCAATAGGTTCATCAAAAACATCAATAGGTTCGTCAAAAACCTCAATAGGTTCGTGAAAACCTCAATAGGTTCGTGAAAACCTTCATAGGTTTGTGGGTAGGCTTGTGAGAACCTTCAATAGGTTTGTTCGAAAAGTTTTGCGAGAAAGATACCATTTTAAAAGTTCAAGTAAACCTTGTTTACCTATTTTGGGCCTTCCGGATCATTTGGGATAGGTTTCAAAACCTAATTCGGACGTTAAGATGAGGTTTGAGCTGTTTTGATTTGAGAGGTTAAACTTTCAAGTTCTGAACATAGAAGTTAAATATGACATACAAGAACTGGAACGTGGAATGGTTGGCTAACAAAGGACTTATGTTGGACAATTTGGACAATTATCCGAACTGGAGATCAACATTCGAAACGTTTATTACTAAAGCGGATTACAATTACCAGAAGTTATTATACGAACAATACAAGAAACCATGTTTGAAATCGAATGATAAATTTGGGACATCAAAACTGAATAAAGATCAAATGTTTGAATTTAATCAAGAAAGAGAATTGTGTGACTTGTTTTCGGTGATCATTTATAAAGATATTAAAAATACTGATTTTGAGCAAATGCCACATTCATGTGCAAAGTAGAGTTTGTTAGAACTTGCATATAACAATCATGTTGCAAAGAAGATCAATGATGCTTATGATCGTCTTTTACCATTTATGCAAGAATTGAAATATTTTAAGTTTGATATCACTGATGGGCAAATCGTTGAGAAGTTTACGCAATTCTTACCTTGTCGATGGAGTGGTTTTGTTGAAAGAATGAAGGAAACTGAAGTCATTCATCATGTCAAATTAATGAACTTCGAAGATGTGGTTGACAAAATGGAATCGGAGATAAGACGAACCGGAAAATGGATTGTGAAAATTGTTGATTTCTCGTGGATTGATGAACAAAGAAACATGTTAAAGGCAAGTATGAGTGTTGAAAAAGAAAAAGAAGATGTTGATGGAGGAACAGAAGATGAACCTGACATGTCTGAAGATAGCAAACAGATGAATGAAGTTGTAAATGAGAGATGTAATGTAACTGAAGACACACACATTCTTGATGATTCTGAAATCACAAGTGAGATGAAGAAATCTGAAGATGATGTTTTGAAGTCAAAGGATGAAACTTCAAGTGTTGAAGTGGTGTCAACAGAGGATGAGAGTGTTTTTGAGGTTGCCTCTGATGATTTGTCTGAAACAAATACCATCATTAGTGAAGATCATTGTCATACCATTTAAGATAAAGAGGTAACTTCATCTACGTTTTCTAAACTCTCATGCTATAAATGTTTAAATCTTAAAGGAAAGTCTCCAATTTGTGCTGATAACAACATTCCTCCGATCATTGAAGATTGTACTTTAGAGGAATATGATGAGGAGACATTGTACAGATGTGGGTTGATGAATGTACATAAGGATTATGATGATTCTCACACTAATATCTTTGATGATGTGAAACCATGCGTTTCAAACTCTGCATCATCATCCAAAAAGAAAGTTTCTTTCAAAACCCCATTGGTTGAAATTAAAAAATTTTCAAAGAACAAAAACAATAATTTTTCAAAACAAAATAGTTTTTCAAGTTCAAAAACTAAATGTCAAATTCAATCAAAATGGGTTGTGAAATCATCATGTGCATCAAATAGAGTGGAATCAAAGTGTGATACTTCAAAGTCTTGGATCAGAGACAAGATTTCACTAAGTCCTACAAGATGTGAAAAGTTGAACTTTGAGTCTCACACTTCATGTGGTAAGAAGTCACATTTGACTCATATTGGTTCAACAAGGAATCAAAGACTGGTTTATGGTTCACCAGTGACAAATCACCAAAACCATAGGTTGGTGCAAAACTATTCTCCTAGATTTGTGGAGAGGAGAATATGTTTTGATTGTGGTACAAGAGGGCATATCATTGCTAATTCTCCTTTATCTGTGTGACTTACAAGGACATTTTAGTAATGCCAAGTCTTGTGTCATAGAGGTTTCAAAGTTCATTCCTAAAAAACATAAAATGCCAAATAAAAACAAGGAAGAACTTGTGAAAGTCTTGGATGAAGAGATGTTGAAACTTTCAAAACCCTTAACGTCTAATTTGGTTTTTAACAACAATGTGGTGATTCAAGATAAATATTATCTTAAGAATGCACTTGAACAGGAACAGTTGTGGATACCAAAAATAAACAAAGTTTCAACTGGGAAATGGATTAAATTTCGGCATATGGATGGTCAAGGTAAACTCAAGACTTCGAAGGCTTGGGTGACCAAAGCTATCTAATGGTTTGTGAGTGTGTGTAGGAGAACTTCTAGAGGACCTATCAATTGGAGGAGAGCTCATTGATAGTGGAAATTCCTGACGTGTATTTGGTAAAATCGTTCTAATTCTTTAACCGTCATATTATTCTGGATAACTTGACAGGTTTGGAATTACATTGTCATATTTTCTTGATGTTTTCAAGTCACATTGATCATAATGTTTTACAAAGATGGTAAATCATATCGGTTGTCAATTTTCCGGGAATTTTGATTTTTCTATATACTTATAAAATTCTAAAAATCAAAAAGATTTTCATTTTTAGCATTTTAGGGGGAGAAAATTTAAAAAAAATCAAAAACAATATAAAATTAGAAAATTGAGAAATTGATCCGACCTTTGAGATATGATTGTACATTGTAATATTCTGAAGTTTACTTGGTTCATACAAGATCAAATACAAAGCGATCATAATGCACTCAGTATGATATGTTGGTAGGTCTTTCAATTTGTTGTGATTTATCTAGACTAATACCATAATCATTCTTTGTGGGATACATTACTTAGAATACAGTGTTCGATCTTTGTCCTAAGTGTGTGGCCATTTGCCTCAGTGATTGCTAATTGTATTAGTACATATACTAGTTTGATCATGTGTTTTATTTTCAAAAGAAATTCTGAGTTCATTTTTCTTTTATTTTCGTTCAAAACATGGACATTCTCTGCGTATACTTACGTATCGACCGGATTGCTATGTTTTGGACATTCTGCTTTTATTTTCTTGTTTGTTTAAAACTTGGGCATTCTATGTGTATACGGAAGTATCAATCTGATTGCTAGGTTTTAAACTTAAGTTATTTTTTTTTGTTCAATAACCTGGTTTCATTTGCGCATACGGAAGTATCAATCTTGTTACCGGATTTTGAACATTCTGTTTTATTTTACACTTTGTTATTTCACAAAAGATATTCTGCTTTATTTTTGCATGATCAAACTAAGCAAGAATTTGATCTTATAATTTACAATGGCATCGCTGTTGGTTGATGTTTCACAAAGCGGGGATGTGTTCAGGTGAGTGGGGAACACAAAGTCTTGTGATTGGTTTTCATTAATCCAATTTCACAACAAGTAGTAAGACTTAAAGTGGATCCATATACTGACAATCGTCCTAGGCTTGTGCATCGACTAAATAAATCTCATTAACAATCAATAAGTAATGCTGAAGTATGATTACAATACGATCTCATGTTTGGATCTTTCTCATCAAAAACATATTTATTTTTTAGTTAGAATACAAACATGATATCGTATTGTAATCATACTTCAGCATTACTATCTGATGTGATTTACTAATTCTTTGTAAATACTATAATTGATTTACTGTTAATAAGTGACAAAGAGAAATTGGAATTGTAATGAGGCATCTAGTATGATTACATGTGAAGCAAAAGATTTATTTTTGATTATGTATCAACTGATGCAGGTGATAAGGGTGATGAAGATCTGTGTATTGAAGATGTCACCGCAGTCCTTAGCAAGTGAATCTTGGAAAAAGAAAGACATAAGATGGAGACAGAGAGAATGAGATCAAGAGAGAAAGAATGAAGTAGAAACAAAGAGACTGATATATTTTTTGTGTGAAAATACGATAGCTACAACTGAAGGGAAGTATGTTGATAGCAAGGTTGTAGGGGAGTATGTTGATGCATATATGTTCCCCGATGCACAAAATGTTTGAGCATATACAATAGCAAGGTTCAAGGGGGAGTATGTTGATGCATTTTCTGTGTGAACCTCGCTTGTTGTATATGAAATCACAGTCTGTTGTATACGATTAAGGGTTCGGCCAAAGATCCAAGAAGGTTCAGCTATGATAGATGGCTAAAAGGTTTGGTGCTCACATGATTCAAGGTTTGGTAAACCTATAGGTTTGGCAAACCTATGAAACCTATATATAGGTAGACTTGGAAGACTTTGAAGTTTGGAGCTCATAATTCTACACACACAAAGTTACATTGTAACACCCCGACCAATGGCAGAAATGTCGGGATGCCACGAGGGATGTGTAGATTGTTCAAAAGCTTGTGGGCATCTAAATAAATCATCACATATAATTCAATCAACCAAATTAATTACACCAAAATCATGTTCATCATGAATTAAATACATCAATTACACAAAAGATTTAGATAAACTAACTAAACTCTAGTCCCCAGAATTTCAGTTAATTTTAGCTAAGTTCAAGATCCTATGTGATGATGTCCAAAAGCGTAAGTTCTTCTTCCTCAACCTACTTAGCTTCATTACCTGAAACATGTAAAAATCAAGTGTCAACTTCAAAGTAGTTGGTGAGTAATCATAAGTTATATATTTAAAATGTTTTACAAAAGAGTTTTCAGAGTTTATATTTTCTTGATAACATCCTCATGAGCACCTGTGAGATAATCCAATACAATATCCAAGTACACAATCTCAAAACACATAATCCAAACACATATTCACATAATTCAATAATTCATAGATAATTAAATCATATGTTCAATCAACCAATCACAATCCATCAATGTTCTCAATTAGTATAAGTGACAATACATGTATCATTGTGTATGACCGAGGTCATTGACAACGACACACGGAGTTGTGGAAACATCCACGTGACAATACATGCAATCATTAAGGGAGACCGAAGTCAACCACAACGATGCACGGAGTTGTGGAAACATCCACGTGACAATACATGCAGTCGTCGCGAATGACACAAAGTCATTAGCTACAACTCAAGGAATAGTGATAGTACATGCAGTCGTTACGAATGACCAAGGTCAATAGTAACAACTAAAGGAATATGATGATCCATAACTATGAATCTCATACAAGTGTCATCCCTGTGTTATCAGGTCAATATGTAAATTGGTATACAAGTTTCACCTCCGAGTTTAAAAACAAAATAGTTTAAAAGCGAGGTTATGAGAACTCACCTGAGTCCTTAGAATAGTGTTCTCGTAATATGCGCGCTCACGTAATAGAAACCCAAAAAAACTCAGCAATCTGTAATTAGTGTGTTTCCATATCCATAAGTACATGAGTTTTATTCAAGTCAACTATCAATAAGTGTTAACTTTAAATCACTAAATGTCTCTTTAACTTAGTTTCTTTAATCTATGTTAAAATTGTAATACTTAAATTTTATTATCGATCATTAATAATTGAGATTCATACATGTTAGTTTTAATTATCTAATGATGATAACCCCATTATGAACCCTTATGTATATTTCACATAGATATGTATGCTAAGGGGGTGTTACCCTTATTCATACACCCATCCCCCACATACATGCATGACTTATCTAGTTGACCACTATGGTTTAAGTCTTAAAAATCTTACCTTAAATTTTAAGGGATTTATCACGAATTCCTTTTACTATAATGGAATTCACATTACGTAAAACCTTGTAATATGTAACATATATTATTAAATAAAGGTGGCCACTTTGTAAAATACATGCACGCATGTGTTTATTAAATCCCCATAATCCTTTGTACATCCTCATTATTTAGTTTATGTTCTTAAGCTTTAACAACCTTTAACACTAACTGAAACCAGCGAACCTTTTAGGTTAAGTGCCCATAGGTTTGGCCAGTGAAGGTTGAGTTCGGCCAAGCTTAAGGGGTTCGGTGATCAAATAAGATTCGGTCCCCTTGTGGTTTGGCTAGTCCTCATGCCCGTAGCCCATGATTAGTTCGTGTCCTAGGTTCTTGACCGAAGTTAGCCCAACTAAGGTTCGGCCCAGTTGGAGGCCTTGGATTAGCCAAAGTTCGCTGCATTTGAAGAGGGTTCGCTGGTGTCTGCATGCAAAGGTTCGCGAGGTTGTGGGTTCGGCTAGTGTGAGAAGCAAGGTTCGTTCAAGGCCTTTGGGTTCGGCCCTCATGAGTTTCGGTCGTCATGAGGTTCGGCCACTTGTGGGTTAGCCATCTAAGGGGTAGGGTTCGACTGATTCTCCCACAACCCAAGAGGGTTCGTGTCATAAGGGCTCGGCTGGCTCAAGGTTCCTTCACCCTAAGGTTCGGCCGAAGGGTTTGCCTCCATCCAGGTTCGTTCCGCATGAAGGTTTGGCTGGAACCTAGGGTTCGTGAGCTAGGTTCGTCGTGGGAAAGGTTCGGCTACCCCTTGTAGGGTTCGGCCATAAATGGTGGTGCAGGGTTCGGCTGGGACCTGTGCGTGAACCACAGGTTCGTGACCTGCAATATCCATGTTTCAGCAACTTCCCATCGTCCTCATCGAGCTCTACACCTGTTCGTGACTAATACCCAAAGTTCTATGTCATTTACATGAGTTATTTAAGGGTTTTTAAGTGTATAAATAGATTAAAACAACCATTAATTAAATCGGTGGTGTCATACAACTAATCCGAAAACAAAAACTCAGATTTACCTTGAAATACTGCTTGAACGCAAGATCTCCTTGTACTTTCTTGTTCTCCTTGATTGTGTGGTTGTTTAGGCACCAAGATCTCTCGATTTCGTTGAGTGATGATCAAGAAAAGCTAGAGAGAAGTTGGGTAGATGGTGGGTGGAGAAAATTGAATGTAGAGAGAGAGTGGGGGTTTGAGAAATGAGGGAGATGAAATAATTCTTTTTCCTTATATCGCGTATCCTCCCCGAGTACCCGGTCTCGTTTTTATCGCGATAATATTTTAGAAACGCTCGGTTTTGCTAGTAACAATATATTTAAACATAAGTCGTTCAAAGAATTATATCTCGTTACTTTAAAATGATTTAAATAAAATCGTTTAATTAAGATGTCTCCGTTTATTTTTGTTAAATTAATTATTTAAGTAAAACAATTTTTTCGATTTTTTGTTTTAGGTTGTGATTCCTAATAAATGTTTTCAGTTTATTTTTCTTATTTTATTATCGGTAAATATTTTTATGTTATCTCGTCGAAACGCATTACTTACGTACATATTCGTAAAGATCGTCACCTTTGCAAATCCGACGCTCGTATCGTATTTCGATTTGATTTACTAATTATGGAATACCGTTTCGGAATATCGTTTAAGAATATCATTCTTAATAATTCTATTCGTGTGAATCATCATCCACGCGAATACATTATTAAGTTAGTATTTCTGAATCAACATTCGCGTTTAAATAATGTTCATAACCTCACCATCGCGTTATCATTTCCAATTATACTTCCATTATTTTACTAACTCTAATATTATCATTCCCAATCCAAAACCTACTAAACCATATCACTGACACATCCTTGATAAACCGAAATATGCATATGTATAGGGCATATGTAGGGGTCAGTCGCAACTACCCCAGCCACCGTCCCACCGCTATTTCGATAAACCATGACCATGTGTCCTTGACTATGTTTAGCAACCAAAACGTAACAAATTCCTAACTCCTTTCATTCCAACCCAAAATCCATGATCCGTGTATTCATCAGCGATAAACTCTCTGAATCTGTTTAGTTGAGTTACAACTAAACTTCCCATGGTTTACGCGTATAATAATATATTCTCAATATGTATACCAATAACAGTGAAAATATCAAATCATGCATCCAATAATTCATTATCGTAATTAATTATTATATCAGGTCGTAACAGTAAAATCATACATATGTACGGACGACCGGAATTACAGTGATGTTACAGTCTCCCCTAGTTAAGGGAATTTCGTCCCGAAATTCAACTTGGAGTGACCGTAGTAAATAAATGTGGGTACTTAAGCTTCATCTGATCTTCTTGTTCCCAGGTGAATTCTGGACCCCGCTTCGATTCCCAACGTACTTTGACAATTGGAATTCTACTTCGTTTGAGCTTTTTAACCTCACGATCCATTATCTCAACTGGTTTTTCAGTAAAGTGCATATTATCATCGACGCGAATATCGTCGAGTAGTACCTGAAGATCTTGATCAGCCAAGCACTTTCTTAAATTGGACACGTGAAACGTCGGGTGCACGTTACTAAGTTCAGGAGGAAGTTCCAACTTATAGGCGACCTTCCCAATCCGTTCAAGGATCTTAAAAGGGCCAACATATCGTGGAGCAAGCTTACCTTTCTTCCCGAACCGCACAACGCCCTTCCAAGGCGATACTTTGAGTAATACCATGTCGTCAACTTCGAACTCTAAAGGTTTTCGTCTTTTATCCGCGTAGCTTTTTCTGTCGACTACGTGCAGCTAACAGAGTGTCACAGATCTGGCGGTTCTTGTCAGTCGTTTCTTGAATAATCTCAGGACCAGTGATCTACGATTCGCCGACCTCGGTCCAACAAATAGGTGACCGATATTTTCTGCCATAAAGAGTTTCAAACGGCGCCATACCAATGCTCGCGTGATAACTGTTGTTATACGAGAACTCAAACAATGGTAAATGGCTATTCCAATTGCCACCATAATCGATGACACAAGCTCCCAACATGTCTTCCAATGTTTGAATCGTCTGCTCCGTCTGTCCATCCGTTTGAGGATGATAGGCAGTGCTGATATCCAATCTTGTTCCAAATGCATCATGAAGTGATTCCCAAAATCGTGCCATGAAACGAGCATCACGATCCGATATTATGCTTATGGGAATACCATATCGGCTAACGATCTCCTCAATAAAGATACGAGCTAACTTCCGCACGGGGTACGTTTCGCGTATCAGTAAGAAATGAGCCGACTTGGTCAATCTATCAACTATCACCCAGATACTATCCTTACCATTTGTGGTTCCTGGGAGTTTAGTAATGAAATTTATGGAGATATTCTCCCACTTCCACATGGGTATTTCTGGTTTCATAACAATCCCGAAGGTCGCAGGTGTTCTGCCTTGACTTTAGCACAGTTAAGGCACTTGGACACATATTCAGCAATATCCTTCTTCATCCCAGGCCACCAGTACAAGTCCCTAAGGTCTTGATACATCTTCGTTGTCTCATGTTAAGTTCCTTCTGATTGAGAATATGTTGCAAACTCTTGTGATCTGTAAATACTACACACTTAGTGCCATAAAGATAATGTCTCCATATCTTCAAGGCAAACACGACTGCACCAAGTTCCAAGTCGTGTGTAGTGTAGTTCTTTTTGTGAATTTTCAACTGTATAGATGAATATGCCACAACCTTTCCCCGTTGCATGAGGACACAACCGAGACCTAGGTTAGATGCATCACAGTAAACCACAAAGTTATCATTTCCATCAGGCAGTGTCAAGACAGGAGCATCACATAGTTTCTGCTTCAAGCTCTGAAATGCCTCTTCCTGCTTCGGTCCCCACTCATATGGTTTATTCTTTTGAGTCAAAGAAGTGAGTGGGACAGCAATCCTGGAGAAATTCGAGATGAACCGCCGATAATAATCGGCAAGTCCGAGAAACGATCGAATCTCCGTCGGTGTCGTCGGTGTACTCCAATTCTTCACCGCATCAATCTTCGCAGGATCCACGTGAACACCATTTTCATTGACTATGTGCCCCAAGAATTGAACTTCCTTAAGCCAAAATTCACATTTAGAGAATTTGGCATACAGTCGCTCCTCCCTTAGGATCTCCAAAACCAACTTAAGGTGTTTCTCGTGTTCTTCCTTGGTCTTTGAGTATATCAAGATGTCATCAATGAATACGATCACAAACTTATCCAAGTATGGCCTGCAGACACGGTTCATGAGGTCCATAAAAACCGCCGGTGCATTACCAGAAATTTATGATGGCCATATCTTGTTCTGAAAGCTGTCTTGGGAATATCATCATCATATACGCGAAGCTGATGATACCCAGACCTAAGATCGATCTTAGAAAACCATGCGGAGCCCTGAAGCTGATCGAAGAGGTCATCGATGCGCGGCAGTGGGTATCGATTCTTGATGGTCAGCTTGTTCAATTCGCGGTAGTCGATACACATTCGGAATGACTCATCCTTCTTCTTGACAAACAGGACCGGTGCACCCCATGGCGACTGGCTCGGGCGAATGAATCCTTTATCCGTCAGATCTTGCAGCTGGCTCGCCAATTCTTGCAACTCCGAAGGCACAAGTCTGTAAGGAGCTTTGGCGACTGGGTTCGCACCAGGTACTAAGTCAATTCGAAACTCTACTTGACGTTCTGGTGGAAGACCCAGCAAATCATCTGGAAATACTTCAGGAAAATCTCTTATTACAGGAACGTCTTCAATTCTCTTTCTTTTCTCCTTTTTCTCCACAATGTGTGCAAAGAATGCTATACATTTCTTCCTAAGGTACTTGTGTGCTTTAGTGCATGACATCAACTTAAGACCTTTACTAGAAGTTTCTCCAAAGACTCTTAAGGTTTCACCCGAAGGCAAAGGAATACGAATGTACTTTTCATGACAAACAATCTCTGCTTTATGGGTGGCTAACCAATCCATGCCTATGATAACTACCAAGATGCATAGGTATGAGATCAATTGGGAAAACGTGATCCTTTAAGTTCACAGTACATCCAATAATAACAGTGTCAGTATCAATAGTGTTCCCGTCAGCCACCTCCACGTTAAACGGTTTAGCTAAATATGTACGTGTTCTACCAAGAATGCATTCAAAATCATATGAGACGAAACTCATACGGCACAAGAATCAAATAAGACAGATGCATAAGAGTTGTTGATCAGAAATGTACCGTTGACCACGTCCTTGTTGGCTTGAGTAGCTGGAGCATTTAGTTGAAATGCTCTGCCTCTTGCCACCCTCTGATTGTTTCCTGTCAGTCTCGGGCATTGATTCCTGAAATGACCCACATCACCACACTCGTAACAGGCTCTTGCCTGTATAGGTTCCTGGCTGACGGGTATAGCTTGAACTTGTTGAGCTTGCGGAGCTGGCAGTGCAAGCGGAGCAGGTTGCATCCTTTGTGCTTGCGGTGCACTCCGACAAACATTAGCTAAATGGTCATACTTGCCACAGTTGTTGCATATGCTACAACGCAAGTTGGGCATGTGATGATATCTGCAAGTATTACATTGGGGAGTATTCCCAATATAATTTCTAGCAGTGGTGTTGTTGGATGATTGTTGCGTGGACTTAGTAGCAGGAGCAGTGACCACAAAGTTCCTGGTCTTTCTCTTTTTGTTGCTGCTTTTAGAAGAACTAGCAGCTTCAGACTTGACTTCAGTCATTGTTTCTTTTGTAGCAGTCTTCACCTCAGTCTTCTTCGTCCCCTTCCTTGTGCGCGTTCCAGCCTTTACATGATTATCAGTGAGTGTAGCAGATAAACGGATCGCAGCCTCCAGTGTCTTGGGGTTGTTTCCGTAAACGGTGTCTTGGATCTGCATAGGCAGACCGCCGATGTACTTCTCAATTGCCCTCTCCAACAGTGTAACAAGATGGGGCACCAGCAGACTATACTCATGAAATTGAGTATTGTAGACGACATTTTCACCACTATCTAGTTTGAGCTCCTAGAACTCAGTCTCCAGTTTCCTCATCTCACTGCGGGGACGAAATTCGGTGGTCATCGAATTTTTTACCTCTGTCCATGTCAGTGCAAGGGCAACATCAACTACCCTATTTCGTTTCTCCCCATTCCACCATGTTAGTGCTCTCTTTTGGAAAACACTAGTGGCATAACGAACTTTCAGATTATCGGGGCAATCGTTGTTGATGAAAGTGTTCTCCATACTCTCGAACCACTGCAGCAGACCAGTGGCTGACTCAGCACCCGTCAACTTCTGTGGGTTACAGGAGTTGAAGTGTTTGAATGTGCAAATTGGCGGGTTTGCACCACCTCGGTTCTGATTGATATTTTGATTGGCTTGAGTCAACTGGTTCACCAATCCAGAAATGAGTGTTGCTAACTCTTGCATGCCGGAGTTGGCATTACTGTTGTTAGCATCCCCATTGTTTGAATCATCTTCGTTGTGATGGCGCGGCGGCATGTTTCTAAGGAATTAGAAACATGTTACTACCGTTTACAACGTAAGTCATACCAACAATGGTCAAATAAGTTCATTTAAACAATTAGAATTACATATAGGAACTATATTTTCTCCTATCTGTCAATACACTCACAACATTTATAAATTTCTTAATATTATACTAAGTGTCCTAGTTGGTCATAACTAATATTAGCTAAATACTCCTAAGTTCCATACATTCCCCACCCTATACTAACACTGATAACCTCCCGATGCAATGCAACAAGCTTATATATAGGGCATATGCAGAGGTAGAACGCAATCTCCCCTACACCGTCCCACCACCGTTTCACTGCACCACGATTATGCCCTTGTTAGAATTTAGGGTGTATCATGTATTTTACCATAGTCTCATTTCACAACCCTTATCCTAGGTAGGATAATTTTGAGTGAAGTGATCTCTAGTTCCCTTGGACAATTAGGTTCGCCTAATGTCTAAGTTCACCTGACATGTAAGTTTGCCTATTTCTAAGTTCACCTAATGTCTAAGTTCACCTGACATTAAAGTTCCCCTAATGTCTAAGTTCACTAAAAGTCAATACTAATCCCAATGTCCATAATTATCAATGAGGGTTCATATCACCGAGTGCTCTTATTGTCACTAAGCGTTCATATCCTCCCCATAATTTATTTTCATCCAGTGTCCATACCACCACTAAGTGTTAGTATCATCACTATGCGTTCATATTTTACAAGTGTCTATATCATTACCCAAGTCCATATTCCATCACTAATCGTTCATATCGTTTGTTAATCCTATGCACCCTACATGTCCAATAAGTGCGTGTTCACAAGTGATTTTATAAGTCTTCATTAAGTGTGGTCATCCATGAGTCAATCCAACAACATACCATCAACCAATTTCACATCAAACTCAACTTTACAACATTTCCTAATAATATCCTAAGTTCCTGACACTGACAGACCCCAAATATACTACAAATGGTATATGTATAGGGCATATGTAGGGGTCAGTCGCAACTGCCCCAGCCAGCATCCCACCACCTTTGTAGTATACTACGAGTGTGTCCTTGTCTAGAGATTAGAAGACCTATCAAATAATTCCTAGAGCTGGTAACTCCTAAGAAGTTAATTTCTTAAGCAGATAATTTCCCAAACGGGTAGTTCCCTTTTTCCTCAATACTGACATCCACCCGATGTATTGTAAATGGTATATATAGGGCATATGATAAGTGTAGGTCGCAACCGTCCAAACCACCGTCCCACCACCTTTACAATACACCACGAGTATGTCCTTATCAAGTCATTAGGGCACAAGTAAGAAAATAATCAGTAATCAGTATATATAATTCAGATGTATAACATGAGTTCAGTTAACATGTAATAAACACATAAGCATGAAATCCTGAATATACTACCTAGTGTATGAAATAAATCATACTAGGGTATCCTACGGTTATAGATTAGGTCAACCATTTCTAGTAACCTAATTCCCTGTAACCCAGGCTCTGATACCAATCTGCAACACCCCGACCGATGGCGGAAACGTCGGGATGCCACGAGGGTTGTGTAGATTGTCCAAAAGCTCGTGGGCATCTAAATAAATCATCACATATAATTCAATCAACAAAATTAATTACACAAAAATCATGTTCATCATGAATTAAATACATCAATTACACAAAATATTTAGCTAAACTAACTAAACTCTAGTCGCCAGAATTTCAGTTAATTTTAGCTAAGTTCAAGATCCTATGTGATGATGTCCAAAAGTGTAAGTTCTTCTTCCTCAACCTACTTAGCTTCATTACCTGAAACATGTAAAAATCAAGTGTCAACTACGAAGTAGTTGGTGAGTAATAATAAGTTTTATATTTAAAATGTTTTACAAAAGAGTTTTCAGAGTTTATATTTTCTTGATAACATCTGCATGAGCACCTGTGAGATAATTCAACACAATAACCAAGTACACAATCTCAAAACACATAATCCAAACACATATTCACATAATTCAATAATTCATAGATAATTAAATTATATGGTCAATCAACCAATCACAATCCATCAATGTTCTCAATTAGTATAAGTGACAATACATGTATCATTGTGTATGACCGAGGTCACTGAAAACGACACACGGAGTTGTGGAAACATCCACGTGACAATACATGCTATCATTAAGGGAGACCGAATTCAACCACAACGATGCACGGAGTTGTGGAAACATCCAAGTGACAATACATGCAGTCGTCGCGAATGACACAAAGTCTTTAGCTACAACTCATGGAATAGTAACAATATATGCAGTCGTTACGAATGACCAAGGTCAATAGTAACAACTCATGGAATATGACGATCCATAACTATGAATCTAATACAAGTGTCATCCCTGTATTATCAAGTCAATATGTAAATTGGTATACATGTTTCACCTCCGAGTTTAAAAACAAAATAGTTAAAAAGGGAGGTTATGAGAACTCACCTGAGTCCTTAGAATAGTGTTCTCGTAATATGCGCGCTCACGTAAATGAAACCCAAAACAACTCAGCAATTTGTAATTAGTGTGTTTACATATCCATAAGTACATGCGTTTTATTCAAGTCAACTATCCATAAGTGTTAACTTTAAATCACTAAATGTCTCTTTAACTCAGTTTCTTTAATCTATGTTAAAATTGTAATACTTAAATTTTATTATCGATCATTAATAATTGAGATTCATACATGTTAGTTTTAATTATCTAATGATGATAACCCCATTATGAACCCTTATGTATATTTCACATAGATATGTATGCTAAGGGGGTGTTACCCTTATTCATACACCCATCCCCCACATACATGCATGACTTATCTAGTTGACTACTATGGTAGATAGTGGGTGGCGAAAATTGAATGTAGAGAGAGAGTGGGGGTTTGACAAATGAGGAAGATGAAATAATTCTTCTTCCTTATATCGCGTATCCTCCCTGAGTACCCGGTCTCGTTTTTATCGCGATATTATTTTAGAAACACTCGATTTTGTTAGTAACAATATATTTAAACATAAGTCCTTCAAAGAATTATATCTCGTTACATTAAAATGATTTAAATAAAATCGGTTAATTAAGATGTCTCCGTTTATTTTTGTTAAATTAATTATTTAAGTAAAAGGATTTATTCGATTTTTTTGTTTTAGGTTGTGATTCCTAATAAATGTTTTCAGTTTATTTTTCTTATTTTATTATCGTTAAATATTTTTATGTTATCTCGTCGAAACGCGTTACTTACGTACGTATTCGTAAAGATCGTCACCTTTGCCAATCCGACGCTCGTATCCTATTTCGATTTGATTTACTAATTATGGAATATCGTTTCAGAATATCATTCTTAATAATTATATTTGAGTGAATCGTCATCCACGCGAATACATTTTTAAGTTAATATTTCTGAATCAACATTCGCTTTTAAATAATGTTCGTAACCTCACCATCGTGTTATCATTTCCAATTATACTTCCATTATTTTACTAACTCTAATATTATCATTCCCAATCCAAAACCCACTAATCCATATCACTGACACATCCTTGATAGACCGAAATATGCATATGTATAGGGCATATGTAGGGGTCAGTCACAACTGCCCAACCACCGTCCCACCGCTATTTCGATAAACCATGACCATGTGTCCTTGACTATGTTTAGCAACTAAATCGTAACAAATTCCTAATTACTTTCATTCCAACCCAAAATCCATGATCTGTGTATTCATCTACGATAAACTCTCTGGTTCTATTTAGTTGAGTTACAACTAAACTTCCCATGGTTTACGCGTATAATAATATAATCTCAATATGTATACCAACAACAGTGATAATCATCAAATCATGCATCCAATAATTCATTATTGTAATTAATTATTATATCAGGTCGTAACAGTATAATCGTACATATGTACGGACGACCGGAATTACAGTGATGTTACATACATTCTCTCTCTCAAGTTCAAGATCAAGATTCTCTTCATCTTTGTTTCTTTGTTGTATTCAAGTGTTATAATTCAAGTTTATTGTTTGTATACACTAGATTGGATAGGAAGAATTCAGATTTGAGATATATTACAATGTTTTTCTTGATCCAAATCTAGTTATAAACGGATTCCGCACGTTTATGATCGAATCGTAGAATTTCGTGATCGATTCTTCAAATCTACAGATTTCAAAGCTCGGGGCTGAGAAACATGCTTAAAGCTTTTATTTACTAAAAAGTTTTGATACAACATACTGATTTTACTATGATTTAGATAATAATGTTTGACTTTATTATCGCTTATCATTGTATGCGTGCTTGTCTGATCATAACATAACTGAGACAACTAGGATGAAACATGATAATGTAGCTTCATGAAACATCAATTCAATAGAATAATGTAGTTGTAAGATTATATCTTATAACACTTAATTATTCTTACATGAATGAGCAACGAGATTATCACAGGTTAACATGATGACAATAACAACAACAAACAAGAATGATACGAAGATAATATATCTTCAAAATATCATTCACCACCGGAGTTAACTAAGTGTAATAAGACTAGTTCTTATAACACTATGTTTACAACTCTGTGCAAACAGGGATAACATGAAACAAACATCCACGGGAATAGGAGTGATGATCATGTCCATATATGACTTCATGACATCATCCACCACCTGAGCTAACTAAGTATAGTAAGACTAGTTCTTACAACACTGTAGTGGCAATAGGGTGAAACTATGGAACAACAAGAATGATAATCATGATAACGTAACTTCATGATAACAACATCATTCACACAACAACTAATATTGTATAATAAGACAAGTTCTTATATAACTTTGTTAATAACTACGAGAACGCATAACATTGACAACAAACAACATTGGTTAACACAACAACAATTGATTACTATTGAACTGTCTGTATTATATCACAACAATCATGTGCCATATATTCAAGTTTAACATTGTAAGTCCCTTTCATGAATCATTTACCAGTTAATTTAGTGGGACTAAACCGACGATAACGTAGTGGTACCATAGGTTTGACAAACCGCCGGCCAGTGAGGTCGGTACGTTGATCGTAATCATATTGGCCGGCAACGTATGACCGGTAACAGGGCGACATCAGTTAGGTTTGGTAAACCACGCATGGTGATATTAATCTACAGTGATAATTGTAATTAATCCTTCGTTTCTATTGACTAGTAGACTGAGGAATTAATTTTCTCTCATGTCACATTACTAGTAATAGTTTCGTTGAAGTCTACGAGAACTCAACGGTGATAGAGGTAAATTGGATGCATTGTGATCTGATTACGTGAGGATCACAATGGATCCCATTTAGGCTCTATGCATCCCAACATGAGAACAATATCAAACGGTTAACTATCATTTCTATTGTTAGTAATGAATCATAGTTAACACCACGATGAAAGAATAATAACAAGGATAAATTGGTTAAATCTATTTTCCTTAAAACATTTGGGGATTTATCAGAACTTCGGTTTGGTAACTTAAAATTGTAGCATCAGTGCCGGAACCGTACCGGAAAAGTGATCTTAAACAGTAACATGAACAGTAAACATGTACGAACTATATACATTTCATGTACATTTCCTATTCATATCATTTGTCATTATCATATGTGTTATCAAACAACAAGTTCAGAAACATTTAACAAAAACAAAGTTCAGAACTATGGTTCTTGAGTCAGATAATTATCTTGCAACACAGAACCATCATAGGATTATCTGTTAGGAATTATTATGTATAAACGTATGTGAGGATTTACAGAACAAAACACACGGATGTTGTTATGTGAATGCTAAATTGACGGATTATTCATATGGGTGATGATCTGTACGAGTAAATCTGACAGTTTAACATTCTGAATAATATCCGATAATTAGAAAACAATATTGAAAAGTATAGTTATCGTCGTGTTCGTACGGGTGACGATTCAACCGAATACGCGCGAGGACCGTACGATTCAACTTAAACAGTAAATTAATATTTTAAAATTTTAAAATAAATAAAAGATATTAGTTAATTTATTAGGAGTCACAACTTAAAATAATTTTGTAAACCTTAATTTATAAACCGCGTCGTTTCGCGACGAAAACAACGAGAAATGACATTTTACGCGACACCGAACAAGATCGAACATACTCGGGTATTTGAAAGCCATTAAATGAGGCTTTTAAACCTCATTAATTCCCTAACTACCTTCTCTCTCTCTCTACATCTCGTTTCTGTCTCTAAAACCACCCAACTTCTCTCTAAGATCTAGAGGTCATTTCTCATTAGATTCAAGCCTAGTTGGTGTCAAAACGTTCCTCTCGTTGTGTAGATCAAGGAAGTACAAGTTATACGAGCTTTTATCCATCAAATTTGAGGTAAACTTTAATTTTATCTTCGGTTTTAGGGTGTATCACGAACCCTTTAGTTTGATGTTGTTTTAACCAGCCTAAACACTCATAACCACTTAGATGAACTAATGTAATCAACTAGAAAGCTCTAGGAACTAATGTGCAACAGGTTTGGATCGAAAATGAAGAAGGAAGTGCAGGTTCGTGACAGGCTTGAATCGGCCGAACCTGGAAACAGGTAGCCGAACCTTGTAGCTGAAGAGGATGATGGCCAAACCTTGGGACGAACCCTGGGCCACGAACCTGTATCTCTAACTCACGAACCTGTAGCTCTGCACAAAACTGCAACGAACCTGTTGACTCTTGTAGCCGAACCTAGGGTGGCGAACCCTAGGACTCACGAACCTATGCTACCACGAACCTACTTATGGCCGAACCTAGGAAACTTGCCGAACGTTTACTCATTAGACGAACCTACCAGCAATGAACCCTCTTAGCCGAACCCTTGTAAACGAACCCTTTATGTCACGAACCTGTAGCTATGGCCGAACCTACTGTGCCAATTGAACTCCGAAGGTTCGCCGAACCTACACTCAGATGGCCATAGGTTCGCTGCCCCATAAAGGATTAAATCCAAAGTGTTGGTTAATCAGGGAAATTCGGTACCTAGGGCTATTGAACTTAGTTGTAAGAACAAGGAAATGAATATACGAATACTCAAAGCTTAGAACGAACTAAGGAACATGCATTAGTGGATGATATTGCATAAGGTGTTAGTGTTAATTTCCATATTTACATCTAACACTTAGAAATTTCATACGAATGTATACGATCAAATTAGATTGTTCAATTGAAACACTCTAAGCTAAGTTATATACACGGACGAACGAAGAACTATGGGAATAAAAGATTTAGTAATAGGTTTAAGGTTAATTGAATATGATTAACCTAACCCTAACTTGTTGATCATAAATTCTTGAAGTAACCTATAAGTTTTCATCTAAAATAACCTTGTAAATTAAATAAAGTGTTAAATGTTTGACTTATAAAATTTTGAATGGGAATAATGTAAACCATACATCACTAAGGTGTAATGGTTAATGGTTATGAATTGGGATTTTGAATGGGTAATAAGTTAGAATTAGCTAGATTAAATCATAGAAACACTATAGTAGTATAGGACAATTAGTTGCACAACGAGACTAAACCTTAGACGCGACGACTAATACGTATACTTATAGTATTCGAACTCTTTTAAAACAACTCAGGAACTGAAGACACTTAGTCTAGAAACAAGAGCACGCATTTTGTGGTAATGGCATAGCAACACAGGTGAGTTCATTGCCCCTTTCTAAACGTTTTTGTTTTAAAACGCGGGGCTGAGAAGCATGCGTAAACTATTTATTTAAATTGTTTACTTAAATGTTTTTAAATTCTATATGTTTTACATGTATGATTGATATCCTAGATCATGTCCAGGTAAATTTTATGCAGGTTTTACTAAGGTTATCTACTTATACTTTAAGTGGATAATTGGGTTAAACTAAACATTTCAATGAATTAAACGAAACTATTTTGACGAATCAAGTGTGTGATTTCAACGAATCAAATGAAACTATTTTGACAAATCAAGTGTGTGATTTCAACGAATCAAACGAAACTATTTTGATGAAACAAGTGCGTGAGCTCAACGAATCCAACGAATCAACAAATCATTTTCAGGGGAAAGTCTGGGAAATATCAAAGATAACATATGCCAACGAAACAATACGAAACAAGGGACGAAACAAGTCGAATCAAGTACGAAACTAAAATCCTACATTTCAAGAAGTCCTAGCTAGACCGTTTGATTTGTAGGTCATATGTTTGATGATATTTACAGAATCCCCTAACTACTAAGAACCTTGATTGATAGACTAGTCTACTCGATTTGACTAAGGCCCAATCATTAGGACTTGGATTTTATTAAATGTTTATTCATTTATTTAATTAAGCATTTATTTAATTGTTCCTACAATTGTTGTGGTTGATCATAATTGGGTGATGAACTTAAGGAATCAACGTAGGTTCCGAATGGTTGTAATTACAGGAACAAAGAACTGAAGAATTAATGGGTTAATGGTAAGGGTGAAATGCTTAATTATCATTAACAACAATATGTTAAGTAGTCCGGTATGTGGTGGGACGGTGGCTGGGCGGGCGGTAAGTTCGACCCTACATATGCCCTATATATAAGCATACTTGATTAGATAACATAGGTGGTTGTTGATGAGGTTAAGGTTGTCACTTCGGGGAATCAAAGTAAACATTTTCAGGGTGATCAAATGCTAAGATTCATGTGTCATGGAATCAAAGTAGTGGAATGAAAGGCTTAATTATCACCAGGAACAATATATCATGCGGTTTAGTATGTGGTGGGATGGTGGCCGGGCGGGCGGTAAGTTCGACCCTACATATGCCCTATATATAAGCATACTAAGCTGGATGGTATAGGTGGTTAATGGTGAATTTAAGGTTGTCATTAAGGTTATTCAAACTCATTTTCTAAAACATAATGAACTCACCAACCATGTGTTGACTTTATTTTTGCATGACTTCTCAGGTGACGAACAGGTCAATTAAGAAGCTTATGCTTTTGGACTAGGACTTCAGATAGAAGACTTAGTATTTTTGGACCTGCATACTTTTGGGAACATCATTATACAATTATTTTGTATATCTTGTGCAGTTACAAGATAGATATATTATGATGTTTATGATAGATTTACATTGTTAAATTTTGAACGATATGGATGTAATTTAACTTTGTAATTCTATTCTATTTAGCATTTCTCATTTATATCATGTGCAATGTAATCAATCTGATCACTTTGATTATCACTCATGATATCAATCCCCGGGAACCTTCCGCCCGACGGGGACTCCGATCCAACCCCGCCGGCTCGGGGTGTGACATAAATCCTTCATATATTATTATTCTACATATAACACATTGGGAGATGAACATAATCATTTGGGTGATCAATCAAACGGGGTGAGCATATATGAGAAAGCAATGGGAATCCATAGTTGTATTACAAATGGTGTTGAATTCGGCAGAGCATGTGGTGGGATGGCGTCTGGGCGGGTTGAAGGCTCGACCCTTTCGTATGCCCTATATATAAGCATGCTTGACTGGGTGAAATACTACTTGTACATATAACTATGGAGAGGTCATTGGACGAACAGATGAATAAAACAGTAACCAGACTTGTGCATGACTTGTGAATGTGAATGGCAACAAATCCATGGTTTTCAATTACTAAACTTATGAACTCACCAACATAGTGTTGACTTTGTTTAAATGCATGTTTTCTCAGGTGACAGACAAGTTTAGTCACCAGACATTCAGGGACATAGCTAGTGGACTTTTAGAAGACCTAGCAACATTTTATGTTGAGCATGCTTTTGAAGGACAAAACAATGAATCATCTTTTGTAGATCTTGTACAATTACAAGATAGAAACTCATTGATTCTTTTGGATAGATTTACTTAGTTAAATTATGAACGTAATATTGTAATTTAACTTTGTAATTCTATATCATTGTCATGATAGCATTTCTCATTTATATAACATGTGCTATACAAACAATCTGATCACTTTGATTATCAAACTATATCGCGCCCCGGGAACCTTCCACCCGAGAGGAAAATCGATCCAGCCCGCCGGCTCGGGATGTGACAGGCGGTACGCCTAGCAACAGTGGCCCACGGTAGGCGGTACGCGCGGGGCAAAAATAAAATTTGGGAAATGGTGGCTCGCGCGCTACGCCCCGGGACAAGCGGCCACGGGGACGGTGCGCCTGACATGGTCTGAGTTGGCAAGTTGGTTTAAAGATCAGAATTGTCGACAGAAGAGTTCTAAAACTCTTTCTTTCGAATTTCCTTCAATCACATACAATATTTGGGCTAAAAAACATAGATTTGAAGCCGTTTAAGCGTACGGATCGTACCAGTGAACGTATCTGCAACAAATGATCGTTGTTTTGTGACTGAATATCCGTTTGATTGGGTAACGATTTGTCTTATCTTAATGGTTTAATATTGTGTGAATTTAATCTAGTTTTGAATGTAATACTATGATTATGGGTATTGATTATTGCCTAGTTAATGACTAGGGATTGTTAGAAATGAAGAACTTGATATTTTGACGGCGAAATCTTCATTTTGAAGCTGGTATAATGTTTGGTTATTATGAAACCCATATCATGGTATGATAACTAGTTGGATGGGTAAATTATGATTTTTCAATAAAATATGGATTATAATCCATGGGTTACATATTAATATGTGGTGAATTATTAACAGTTATGATCATAAATGAATTTTGAATAAAATAAGTGATTAAAGATTGTAACTAATATAATGAACATCAATTATTTGATGAAATGCCTAAGAAGGCGTGAAATATGATTAATTTTGAAAATTGACTAAAACTTGCTAAACATAGTGAGATAGAGTCAATTATGTGATAACTTGATTTTGAGGAAGTCAAATCAGTCAAGTGTGTTGAACTTGATTATATGTGTTATATGTGTTGAAACTAGTTGTATATGTGTTTTGCAACTAGGTGGTGGTAGTGGAAGTCAAACAATTAGTCATACAGCAGGAAAGGAGCCTGCAGTTGATAATTCCTTATCTGGTCAAGGTAAGTAATCCCACAACTATGACATCGCATAATAAACATTGAACTTGTTGTTGAATAAATTGTATAATAAATATGAAATTGGTGATAGGGGAAAGTTGAATAATAATAGTTCAACAACCTATGAGAAATCCAATACTTTGGTAAATAAAATTGTGTGAATTCTATGATGGAAGTACCGGTGGGTGACCATCATAATAATTTGATTGAAATAATGACACCACAAATGTGTGGATAGCTAGAGGTGCTAGCAATTGTCTTAGATGGAAGTATCGGTGGGTGAACATCTTAAGATTTCAAATATGTATGACACCACAAATGTGTGGATAGCTAGAAGTGCTAGCAATTGTCTTAGATGGAAGTACCGGTGGGTGACCATCTTAAGACTTCAAATATGTAATACACCACAGTTATGTGGTTAGTCAGAGGTGCTGACAAATAACTATGGTGGAAGAACAGGAGCGTGAACACCATAGTGAGGCTATGATAAACTATTGTAAACAATAGTTGATACATAATAATATGATATTGTTCTAATGAGAGAGTCAATTCGAATAGGAATGACTCATTTGAAATATTGATTGTGAAAAATGTATTTTTACATTTTGTTGTAAGAAACTATTGGGATTTAACTTACTTAGTTCTTATGAACTACCAGGAATTATTATGTGATGTTTGTAGGTCATACATGACGAGTACGACTGTAAGGATCGTGGTGGATCAGGAATCGAACAAACAAACCTTGTTGCGAACGTCCTACCTTTTGGTTTAAACTTACTTATGTAAATAAGTATTGTAAAATGTGTGACACCTTCGTGTTTGTTTTAAACTTTGTTTAATGTTATTAAATAAAGAAGGTCAAACAAGGGTTTGAAAATGAAAAATTTTCCGGGACCACTCTGATATTACGTTAAACTTGTAAAATAGTAACAGGGGGTTACACTTTTGCTTCAGCATGTCCTTCTTATTCTCCTTCACATCTTCTGACCCTTCATACATCTATTGCAAATAGTTCCACAGCTCTTTGACAGACTTTCATATTTTGAATGCGTGTATGATAGAGTTTGGGATTTCCATTTGGATCAGCCACAGTGCCTTTGAATCCACCTCCATCTTTTTGTAATCCTCATCTGAGTACAAAGATGGGTCTTTTGGAACAGGTGCTCACCAGTACCTGTAGCAGCAACGATCAGAAAGAAGGGTCCCTCAAGAACCAATTCCAAAGCTTGAAGTCTTGATTCCGGATAAACCCATCCATTCTAACTTTCCAGGTGTCATAATCATCTGGTGTAAACATAGGAGCTTTGTTGAGCGTGCCATTTTCTGTTTCATGCTTGTTCACTCTAGTCATTTTAACAAAAATGATTTTGAGGAAAGAGCAGTCGAAGATAGCAACTGGTAACTTAAGAATCGTTAGTTACTTAAGTTAGAGAGCCAAGGCTCTGATACCACATTTTGAATCAGGTTATGTAACTTACACAACACTTTCACACGGTATCTTCTACAAAGTTGATAGATGCGGAAATTCTATCAACTTGATTTGCAAAAAAAGATTGAAATAAAATACAGAAAGCAGTTATAAATTCAAGGTTAAAGTATATGGCATTCAACTGTTGAGTTTACAAGTCTTTGCTCAAGCACAAGCGCAAAAATTCTAAGTTACAGATGAAGGATTATATACTAAAACCTACAGCTGTATCCTCGTAGAGATACAAGGCTGGACAAATTACCATAAACAAACTAATGCTAAAACTAGTATCTGTTATGGTCTTGACAGGCATTACAAACTGTTTTTAAACAACAAACATGTTTTGGTTACATATGGACATGCTTTATCACTATATGTATATGTGTGGCACACATCATAACTCAAGTCCTCATAAACACATCTCAAACCGTTAAAAGCGCGGGGCGCACAACATGGAAATCTTGGATAGTACTATTTGGGCCTGACAATCCCCACCCATATCGCTTGGGAGGCCAATCTGACTGGAGGTCAGAATGGGTGCAAAATTGACCAACACTTGCCATTGTCTTGTGTGATGGACATGGCAGGAGGCATGCAGTCAGCTTCGGTTTCGAACCCACATATAATATAACTGTATTGACTAGCTATCAATCAATATTGCATCGTAATGATATGTAGTCCTGACAGTGTGTTTGCGTGGGTGACGAACCGTCAAATGAAAAATACAAATACAAAACAGTTGTAAACCCTAGTTGTAAACCCTAAATAACATTTAATTATTCATTTAAACCATCACCAACCCCCCTCTCTCTAGTTTTCCTGGACTCCACTCTCTCTCTCTAAAAACTTACCCTAAGGATCGGCTGAGAAATCAACTGAATCAAAGGTGAGATGAGCTCAAACTTTCGGATTTTCTGGGTTTATAACAAATCCGGCTGAAAGAACTTGGAACCCAATTTTTAGCCATCAAACCTTGTTTGAATTGCATGAAAATGGGTGTGCCATGTTTGGATTTCACTAGAATGAAGATCTGGAACGGTTTGAGTTAGTATCGATGCAAGATCCATCAATATCGATGGATGAACATGGGGTGAAGTAGTATCGATGAACAAGCTGGGAAGAACAAGTTCCATCGAACTTACTAGTCTCGGTTGCCTCAAAATCGACCAACCTTTGGTCGATACTAGTAGTATTGACCAATACAAGTGTTCAGCAACCATTACCCATCGATATTACCGTCGATATTAGGCTGGGCATCGACATTAAGCTCATGTCGATAATGCTCTAGAATGAGATCCAAGTAATCTAAAACAATAAACAACCAAACTGGTTTAGAAATGAAGTTATAACAAATATGGAATGACATAGTATTGATGGAACCTCTCGGGTTAAGCTAAGGGTCAACCGGTTATAGTATCCATCGATACTAATGTATGGGTCATCGATACTAGTTAAAACTAGTTTTAAACACTTCTAAACTATGATAACAATAAAAAAAACACGGATTAAAACATATCAAAGTATGGTGATAACTAAGCCACAACTTGTATAAACCTTATTAGGGTTTCTTAAAAATGTGTTAAACCTTTTTATGTTAACAAGAGGATGATAATCATGTTGTAACCTAAAAACCTAAGTTATACTTAGAAAATATTATGATTTCCAAACTTTTACAACATGTTAAAGTTTTAAGTCAAGTTTAAACCATGTAAACAAGGAATATTAAAATATACTAATGCTTAACCTAAATTGGCTAAGTGTTGGTGTATTACACCACAAGTGAACTAGGGTAAATCAAATAACAAAGACTTATAAAGGTTAACCAACTTTAGGGTTAACATACGAAGTAATCGTTCATACTTATAAATTGCAAACAACATTGAATCAAACACAGAGTTTTGAATACAACATCATCTCAACAATAGTAAGCGCGTGCATTTCTTGATTTCCTAGTCAACCACTACAACAACAAGGTGATTTCATATGCCCCTTTTCTAATCTTTTGATTTTAAATACAGGGCTAAGAAATATGCTAACTCTCTTTTTTATTTAAAAACTTTAGTACATTTTTTTCAATTATCATGTTAGTTAGATAACAAGGATTTCATCCTTGTTATCATTCTTATAACTATATTATTCTTGTATGTGTGAATTTACAACTATGACAATTATGACATATCAAGGATGGTATTATGATTACATAACAACATGATATCCTCAAATCATTGAAATAAAATAGTGTATTAAGACTAGATCTTATAACACTATGTTTATAACATTAAGATGACATTGAGACAATTAAGTCTCGCTCTTATAGGTATCGCTAAGGATATCTTATACTCCGGGCTATTCTGTAATGAATGGCTATCAGAGTCAACTAAGTATTTATTCTAACAATATCAGGGAACGGTAAACTTAGAGACAATTAAGTTTCGCTCTTATAGGTATTGCTGAGGATATCTTACACTCCAGGTTATTCGGTAATGAATAGCTATCAGAGACAAATTAAGTCTCTATTATAACAATATCGGGGAATGGTAAACTTAGAGACAATTAAGTCTCACTCTTATAGGTATCGCTGAGGATATCTTACACTTCGAGCTATTCTGTAATAAATAGCTATCATAGACAATTTAGTCTTTATTCTAACAATATCGGGAAATGGTAAACATAGAGACAATTAAGTCTCGCTCTTATGGGTATCGCTGAGGATATCTTACACTTCGTGTTATTCTGTAATAAATAGCTATCAGAGACAATTAAGTCTCTATTCTAACAATATCGAGGAATGGTAAACTTAGATACATTTAAGTCTTGCTCTTATAGGTATCGCTGAGGATATCTTACACTTCAGGCTATTAAGTAATGAGTAGCTATCGAGACAATTAAGTCTCTATTATAACAATATCTGGGAATGGTATACTTAGAGACAATTAAGTCTCGCTCTTATAGGTATCGCTGAGGATATCTTACACTCCGGGCTATTCTGTAATGAATAGTTATCGAGACAATTAAGTCTCTATTCTAACAATATTAGGGAATGGTAAACTTAGAGATAATTATGTCTCGCTATTATAGGTATCGTTGAGGATATCTTACACTTCGGGCTATTCTGTAATAAATAGCTATTAGAGACAATCAAGTCTCTACTCTAACAATATCGGGGAAGGGTAAACTTATCCAAGTGAGGAAAATGAGATGTGTGTAACTGCATGGTGGATTCCTAAGTTTCCACTAAGGACATGATCGTATCTTGTCAAGGGCGTGGTGGGCTAGCGGCTGGGCTGGCGGTAAGCTTGACCCTACGTACGCCCTATACATAAGCGAAGCTTAGCAAGATGGGGTGATGTCATTTATGATGTCTAAGGTGGAAACTATACTGGGGGATAATGCCAGAAACTTTGAGACAAATTTTATTCGATAACAGTTAGATAACAGACAAGATAATCGTAAGGGAGATAAACCAAAAGAGGGTATTTTCTCATTATAAATATTCAAACACTTTATTGGGACAAGTTAAACTATTTTCAAATGATTAAATGCCTTTTAAAACATTTTAAATTCAAACAAAATTTATGAACTCACCAACCTAGTGTTAACTTTTTTAAATGCATGTTTTCTCAGGTGACAAACATGTTTATAGGACCTATCTTTCTTTTTTGTTGTGCATATTTTGGATGACATGTTTGTGAATCATTTTTTGTAAATCTTGTGCAATTACAAGATATCAACTTTATGATTCTTTTTGGTAGATTACTTAGTTAAATTATGAACATGAATTGTGTAATTTAACTTTGTAATTCTATATCATTGTCATTTTAGCATTTCTCATTACATATCATGTGCCATGAAAACAATCTGATCATCTTGATTATCACAACGATATCACACCCCGGGAACCTTCCGCCCGACGGGAAAGTCGATCCAGCTCGCGGGCTCAGGGTGTGACAACTAAGGCACGCACACAAGGACTAGGTTGCTAGGATGGATTCTCATGCATCTGCTTTAGTGTCTTAGGATATTGAAACATTTATTATTCGAATTGCTATGTAATGCTAAACATCTTAAATCGCTTTCGCAACTATTATTTTGTAATGTTTTGAAAACTCATTTAACTTATCTTCCGCAACTCTGAATTACAAAAAGTGTTTTTTGCAAGTTATTGGATGTACGTATGCAACCAGACATGTAGGTCTCACAAGTGTGACCAAAGACTGCGATCCTGAAAAGACCCTGACCGGTCTCGTCGCACCCTCGGAAGGCCGGGAAGGACGGGGTGTGACATTTGTTTACATGCATGTATATATATAGGAGGGTTCATAAGAAAACTTCTTATGTTATTGAAAACCAAAAAAAAATCATACTAAACAATAAATTTAAAAAATGTCACACCCCGCCAAGGCGGAACACGTGAGGTACGACGGTCATGGTTTCACAGTCATTGTTTACATTGAACCACTTCTAAATGCATTAACAAAAAGAGTTACAAATCATTCCTTATGCTAACATAAGAAAAATAAATGCATACTAGAGTTCACAATAAATATTGTTAACAAGATTTTACAAACATGGCCTAAGTCAATAGACTATGCTAGGAAAATCCTCAAAATGTGTGCTCCCTGATGTAATGTGACTCCATATGCTAACACTCGAAATGCGCCCCCATAATATTTTTTCAATTATCTGAGAAAAACATGCTAAAAACAGTCAGCATAAAGCTGGTGAGTTCACAGGTTTAGACACGTTAATTAAAGTTGTTTCATCTTATCACAAGGTTTTTTTAAAAAATGTGACTATTGTTCTCCAAAACAATATCATGAGTTGTGTTTATTTATTATTAGCATGAGCTCCCATAACCGAACTTGACATGATTGAATTGCCCCATCCCAATGTTCTATCGCAAAACATTGTATTGAGATGATTATTATGCACCCGATCTGACCTACAATCAAAGTTAGAGCTACTAACCACGGGTGGGGGTTGTCACTCCCGAATAGTACTATTCCCAATAATTTACGTTCACCCACAATTAACGGTTATAGAATAGGGGACTTAAAGCGATAAAAGTAACTCATGTAATAATGTGTTGAACCAAAACCACTTGCATCAATGAAACGATTACAAGCATGATTTCTCCCCATGTGAGTTATTAAAACATTGTAGAAAATAGGGGTCGTGAAACTCACTGTTAGTGTGGATGTCTGATTCTTGAGTACAAACGTTGTCTTGTTTGGAATCCCTACCCGGTTCCTACAACATTGTGGATTTGTATTGAGTTTGTGAACTTGTCAAAGTTCATTGTTTTGTTCTTCTGTTCTTGCTACAGGGTTCTTGGTATTTTTATGTTGTCGGGTTTGTTGCAAACATATCATGTCTTATAGTTATGAAACATGTTATAATGCCAAGAAAATAATTACTCATTTTCTTTAGGAAACTTTGGCATTATAACTACATGTTTTTGTGTAATATCCATTTTTGTTTATTGATTCTCAAAACTTTAAAAGATTATTTTTCAAAAATAAACATTTCAAAAATACTTCATATACAATTGTATATAAGTTAATACTTTCTCTTTAGGACAAAAATATATATACAGGGCATGTAGAAATGCATGTTTAAAATTTCCGTTTTTGGACAGGTTCAGTTCAATGTCTTTGGGTGAACTTTAAAAATAGCAAATGTATTTCAAAAATTACGAAACTTCACAGTCACGTGTTTTAATATGTTCCAAAACACTTTCGTTTAGAAACATTTTTGAGATTCGGCCTGGAAATGGGTCAAAACAGTATCTTAAGTTGAAAGGTCCGAATCTGCGCACTGATTTTGTAGTGACTGTTTGAGGTAGCATTTGGTTGAGTTAGATAGCATATGATAGTGGTTAGAAATCTAACTCAACGAGCTTAATTATGGTGTTTGAGTTTGCTTAGTTTCGAGTCGTTATGGTCAAGTTTTTGGCTGTTGAAGTCGAAACAGCTTCTGTCCACTTTCCAGAACTGTTTGTTTGTCCATCGTTTTAACTTAAGACTTCATGTAACTTATAAATTTCTTATTTACGATGAACGAGTATAATTATAACTTTAAAAGAGACTTACTTTAAACAAGAAAGGAACGATAATGTCTTGAGCTTCCTAAGATTCGCACGTCTAGAGTTGGCTGGAACCAAGAGAGGGCTGAATGGAGATCGAGTAAGTGTTGTTCGTCTGGGCGTTGAACCAGTAGGCCAGGGTAGTCTTGGATTAGGAATGTGTTGAGTTATATATAGTCTACAATGGTTGGCTTATGTTGTGCAAATGTGGCAAAGTTTCTGGCAGTTTTCTCGCATAGAATGATGGTTAATAAAAATGATTGCGGTGGTTGTGTTAGCCAATAATGGCCACCAGCTTGGACCTGGTTAACATCGAGGGATAGAAAAAAAATATGCAAGTGTGTGGGTGTGGAGATCTTGCATGTCTTGCTCCCTATTTATAGAGTTAGAAGATTTGGTTTAGAAAATTTGTAGAAGCATTCTACCAGCACTTGGAAAGAACAGATAGGGTAAGTATATTGGAAATCACCAAGTATTAGGTCGGTTGTCCTTTGGGGGCTGCTAGGCATGGAGGAGTGGCATGGTGATTTGATATAAAAGTTGGATTTTATGTTGTTTAAGAAAACCAATGCTGGTAGACAGCTCCTAGGAGGCTGCCGAGATCCAAGGAGAACCAAAGTAGGTGAGTTGGTCAAAAAAAAAATAAAAATAAATTGGTGATTGTTGTCTCTTGGTCCTTATCCCTTCACGTGAACTAGAAATTTCCAATTTAGTTGGATTTGAACAAGACTAAGGTTTCTCCTGATGGCTATGCCAGTAACATGGGGTACAAGAAAACGATTGATGACTGGTAGTTTTGTAGTACTTAAAGTTATAGGGATTGTCCAAGATGTTGTCTTGACTCGGTTAAGATGTGGCCATGTTGGTTGGGTTTAAACCGTAAAGGTGACCAAGAAGTCTAAATGAAGGTTTAATATTTTGAAATTCTATAAGGTGTGTTTATAATCGTTTTTGATAATAATTCTTGTTAGATTGTTTCCTAACGATCATCTGCTTTAGTGTATATAATTTTTTTTTTTGACATTTGATTTTTTTAAGTATTTTGAACTTAAGATATATTATCATTTTATATTTACGTTATTTAAATTGTTGGATTTAAAATAGGTTTAAACAATTCTAGTATCGTCACATAAAATTAAGTTTTGGTGGAGATTAAAACCTGAAAAATTGACGGATGTCACAGTCTCCCCCGGTTAGAAGAATTTCGTCCCGAAATTCAGTTTATGTTTCCCGAGATTGATGCCTTTTCGAATAGTTGGGGGTACTTGAGTTTTATTTGATCCTTGCGTTCGCAAGTAAATTCTGGCCCTCGCCTAGAGTTCCATCGAACCTTTACTATAGGGATGCGACTTTGTTTCAAACTTTTTACTTCTCGATCCATGATCTCTATCGGTTCTTCTATAAAGTGGAGTGTGTCATCAATTTGAATTTCATCTTAGGTTATAACGAGTGTTTCATCAAATAAACACTTTTTCAGGTTTGAAACATGAAATGTATTATGAACTCCACTGAGTTCTTGTGGAAGGTGAAGTCGGTAAGCTACCAGACCAATCCTTGCTAGTATTTCAAATGGGCCAATGTAGCGCGGACTTAGCTTTCCGCGTTTCCCGAATCTAACGGTTCCTTTCCATGGTGAGACCTTTAACATGACTTTATCTCCAACTTGAAATTCCATAGGCTTACGTCTCACATCTGCATAACTTTTCTGGCGATCACGTGCTGCCTGTAATCGCTCCTTGATTTTGAAAATTTTATCAGTGGTTTCTTGGATGAGTTATGGACCAGTGAGTTGACTCTCACCAACTTCTGTCCAGCATATGGGTGATCGACACTTACGACCGTACAATGCTTCAAACGGTGTGGCTTTGATGCTAGCATCATAACTGTTGTTGTACAAGAATTCACATACCGGTAAATGAGTATCCCAACTATTGCCAAAATCTATTACGCACGCTCTCAACATATCCTCCAAGGTTTGGATGGTCCTTTCTCTTTGGCCATCTGTCTGAGGTGGTAGGCGGTACTCATGTCTAGACGTGTGCCTAGTGCTCCTTGAAGCGTCTGCCAAAATCTGGAAGTAAATCTACTATCTCCGTCTGAGATAATAGAAATCGGGACTCCATGTCTAGACACGATTTCTTTGATGTAAACTTTGGCTAATCTCTCCATCTTGTCTGTCTCCTTGATTGGTAGGAAGTGCGCTGATTACGTCAAGCGATCGACAATTACCCATATAGTATCGTAGCCACTTGAGGTCTTGGGTAATTGTGTAATAAAATCCATTGAAATTTGTTCCCATTTCCACTGCGGTATTTCAGGTTGGTGCAACAACCCTGAAGGCTTCTGATATTCTGCCTTGACTTTAGAACAAGTTAAACATTTGCTGACGTAAGTGGCAATGTTAGCATTCATATTTGACCACCAATACATTTCCTTGAGATCTTGGTACATCTTGTCGGATCCTGGGTGTATTGAATACTTGGATTTGTGAGCTTCATCCATCACCAATTTTCTTAGGTTCCAGAAACTTGGTACCCATATTCTATTTATGAAATAACTTGTTCCGTCGTTTTTGACTTCCAACTTCTTGTCCATCCCACGCAATAATTCCTTTTTCAAATTATCCTCTTCGAGTGCTTCGATTTGAGCATTTTGGATTTGAGTAGTGAGACTTGTATGAATCGTCGTTCCCAACGCTCGCACCCGTAGAGTTTTGATCCGCTCTTTCCTGCTTAAGGCATCTGCTACAACATTGGCCTTGCCGGGATGGTAACGGATATTGCAGCTGTAGTCGTTGAGAAGTTCCACCCAACGTCTTTGTCTCATGTTTAATTCCTTCTGATCGAAAATGTGCTGAAGGCTTTTGTGGTCGGTAAAAATGGTGCATTTTGTACCGTAAAGATAATGCCTCCAGATTTTAAGTGCAAAGACAACTGCTCCTAACTGCAAGTCATGAGTCCTATAATTCTTTTCATGCACTTTGAGTTGTCGAGATGCATAGGCTATTACCTTGTCTCTTTGCATCAACACACACCCTAGGCCTTGGTGTGACGCATCGCAGTACACAACCAAATCATCTGCCCCTTTAGGAAGTTATAGAATAGGTGCACTGCTTAACTTCTGCTTTAATAACTGGAACGCTGATTCCTGTTTTTCACTCCAATCGAATTTCTTGTCTTTCTGAGTTAGAGTGGTTAAGGGCTGAGCTATCTTGGAGAAATTTTCTATAAATCTCCTGTAATATCCAGCAAGACCCAGGAATCGATGCACCTCAGTCGGATTCTTTGGTGCAACCCAATTCTTAATTGCTTCAATCTTGGCAGGATCAACATGTATGCCTTTATCATTGATTACATGCCCCAGAAAATGCACTTCTCTAATCCAGAAATCACATTTTGAAAACTTTGCATACAGCTTCTCGTTTCTCAGCAACTTCAATATTAGCCTTAGATGTTGTTCATGGTCTTCTTTGGTTCTGGAATAGATAAGTATGTCATCAATAAACACGATGACAAATTTATCCAAATAAGGTTTGCACACCCTATTCATGTGATCCATAAACACTGCAGGAGCATTTGTCAACCCAAAAGGCATGACTAGAAACTCGTAGTGGCCGTAACGAGTTCTAAAGTCAAGCTTCAGGATATCTTCCTCTTTCACTCTCAACTGATGATATCCGGATCGTAAATCAATAATTGAGTAGTAACTAGAACCTTGCAGTTGATCAAATAGATCATCTATACGCGAAAGTGGATATCGGTTCTTGACGGTTAACTTGTTTAATTCCCGATACAAATCCTGAAGGTTCCATCCTTCTTCTTTACGAACAAGACCGGAGCTCCCCATGGTGAAAAACTTGGTCTTATAAATCCTTTATCCAGCAACTCTTGTAACCGGTTAGACAGTTCTTGTATTTTTGATGGTGCTAACCGGTATGGTGATCGAGCCACAGGGGCTGCACCTGGTACTAAATCGATTCGAAATATAACCTGCCTAGTCGGTGGAAGTCTAGGCAAGTCTTCAGGAAAGACTTCGGGATAATCTCGAACGATGGGTATATCTTCTGGTCGTTTCTCCTCCACTTTCCTTTCTGTAACATGCGCTAAAATCGTATGATATCCTTTTCGCAAATACTTTTGAGCTCTCATGCAGGAGATGATTTGTAACATGGCACCACTCTTTTCGCCCTGAATTGAGAGAGTATCTCCACTTGGAAGTGGAATCCGAACTATCTTTTCATGACATACAATCTCCGCATGATTCTTGGACAACCAATCCATGCCTATGACAATGTCAAAACTTCCAAGCTCTATGATTAATAAATCTATAATAAAAGAATGATCCCCTAAATGCAAATTACATCCTTGAACCATTTCACTTGTTTCAATTAATTTTCCGTCCGCTAGTTCAATTGTATATTTTTCATTTAATGTGGTTGATTTTATACCAAGTGTTGAACTAAGGTCGGTAGACACAAAACTTTTATCAGCACCCGTGTCAAACAAAATAGAGGCATAATGGTTGTTGACAAGAAACGTACCTGTAACGAGATTGGGGTCTTTGTGAGCTTCTCTTGCCCCCAGGACAAATGCCCTACCTCGAGCATTATTGCCACCTTGGTTTCTTAATTTCGGACAATCCTTCTTAAAATGCCCCACATTGCCACATTCAAAACACCCATGTTTTGGCTGGTTGTTTGTTGTTGGTCCAGAGTATCGACAGAATTTGGTCGTATGCACAGGCTTATTACATTTCCCACACACAAAGCTTTCACACGTCCCTATGTGATGATAACCACATTTGTTACACTTCGGATTGTTCCCAGTGTATGGTTTCTTTCCAGTAGATACAACTGTGTTAACTTTTGCGAAGAGTGGCTTCTTCTGGAACTGATTTGATGAATTTTTGTTTGTTTTACCATCCCATTTCCTTTTGTTGTCAGTATTGTTTCCTGTGGTTCCAGTTTTCACTAGCGTTCCACAACGAACATCTTGATCAACCAGGCGATGAGCAAGTCTGACCGCGCTGTGGATTGTGTCCGGACGGGAAGCAGTTACCACGCTTTCGATTTGGGTAGGGAGTCCCCCAATGTACCTTTCAATTCTTTTGTATTCTGGGGTGACCATGGTTGGGCATAATAGGGCCATTTCATGAAATCGAGTGGTATAGCTTGCTATGTCAGCTCCAATCACGACCAAATTCTAGAACTCCTCTTCCAACTTTTGAAGTTCACTTCTTGTGCAGTACTCAGCTAATAACATCTTCTTTAAATCTTCCCAAGAAATCTAATAAGCTTCATCGATACCCAGTTCTTGTGCATGAGAGTTCCACCAAGTTAGCGATGCGTCTTGTAGGGTACAAGTGGTGTACTTAACCCTACAATCTTCTGGACAGTTGCTAATTCAAAAAACCGTTTCCATCTTTTCACACCATCGGGTTAACCCAAGTGCACCTTCAGTTCCCTTGAAATTGAGGGGTTGGCAGTTCAGGAAATCTTTGTAGGTGCATACTCGTGTAGCAGCTCCGCGACCTAAATTTATAATGAAATCATGTTAATAGTTAATTAAAATTCATGACTTTCATTAGGCTCTCTTGCTTATTTTACCTCTATCAGGTCCGCTCCCATCAGTATGACAACCCCCAGCACCGCCTCCTCCGGTACCGCTACCGCCGACACCGTTGGCTCAATTGGCCTCGTAATTTGCTATTGTGTTTGCTACTCTTTGGTCGACGAGTTGTTCGATTTCTGCCGAATTCATTTGTTGTGGAGTCTCTGTGTCGGCATGAACATTTCGACTTGGTCTTCCTCTTGGCATGTTTTTCTTTCTAGCATATATTATAAAAGAATTTAGACAATATATATTTATTGTCGTATCATGAACAAGAAAATCAAAACAACCATCAATCATAGCAATCACCATCAATCACATCAATCACGACAATTATAGCAACCCTTGTCACAATTTAGTCACAATACCCATATATAATATATAGAAATAACTTGTTACAAGGTTTGCAAAAATACAAAATGGATGAGGGTACAAAGCCTCACCACTACAAGTTTTTCTACTACTATACTAGATGAGCACAACCCGCTCATATAAGTATGTCATGCTAAACTGGAAAATGAACCGGTATGGGCAGCCACAGAAACTAACAGTAGGAATACTATAGCCAGTGCAGTGGCAGACTCTGCTTTACTCTCTGATGCGGCAAGCTGCTGCTCAGCCGTGTGGGCTCTGTGCTCCATAGTAGTGAGTCTTTGGCGCATGGTAGAAATCTCCTCCTCAACGCTCAAGAGTCGAGCATGCATGGTGTGAAGAGCTTGGTCATCAAGATGATGTTCCTCCTCCATCGTTAATACCTGTCCTTCAATGATCTCAACACCATCCTCGAGGGCTCTCACTGTGGTGTTGCTAGGTGTCGTGTCAATCTGGTTTCTAACCAGATGCAGCTGGTGATCATGTCGAGCCACTCGAGCAACTAAAGTAGGAACAGTGCGCACTAAAGGCTCACCGTTAATCAAACGAGGATGGCATGCCTGGGAGGACTCACCCTCCTCATAAGTGGGGGGTGTACCCTCCTCATATCTCCAATTCTGGAGTAACTCAGACATCCAGTCCCATCTATGGACTGCTATCTTACGCCTCTTAGGTGTGGGATCTACGTCAGATGTGTCAACGGGAGATTTAGATCTCCTACGGGGTGATGGTGGTGGTGTCACAGCTCTCGGTGCCTCTACTGTATCATCAGATGTAGCAGGACCATAGAGTACTCTGTGTGGTACTGTCTCTCCGGAGCTATCATCAGCATCGGTCTCATGGATGACCTCAATAGTATGAGAGACAGCGGGCTCGTCTTCCGGTTCCTCATCTTGATCCTCTTCAAGATCTTCTTCTGGATCCTCCTCATCATCCGAGACAACCAGATGTAGGGGGCTGGTGGATCAGGTGGTGGTATGGAGGCTACTGATGCATGAGGGGTAATCAGCGCATACTCCTCATCTGAGTCATATATGACTATCGGAAAGGAAGCTAAAGACATGGCTGCAATAAAAAAATTAATTACCTATAATTACTTACCACTTAATTGTGTTGTGTCCCCATGGTTATAGTCTAGGCCTAACTAATGCAACCTAGTTCGCTATAACCAATGGCTCTGATACCAATCTGTCACACCCCGCCAAGGCGGAACACGCGAGGTGCGACGTTCATGGTTTCACAGTCATTGTTTACATTGAACGACTTCTAAATGCATTAACAAAAAGAGTTACAAATCATTCCTTATGCCAACATAAGAAAAATAAATGCATACTAGAGTTCACAATAAATACTGTTAACAAGATTTTACAAACATGGTCTAAGTCAATAGACTATGCTAGGAAAATCCTCAAAATGTGTGCTCCCTGATGTAATGTGACTCCATATGCTAACACCCAAAATGCGCCCCCATAATATTCCTTCAATTATCTGAGAAAAACATGCTAAAAACAGTCAGCATAAAGCTGGTGAGTTCACAGGTTCAGATACGTTAATTTAAGTTGTTTCATCTTATCACAAGGTTTTTTTTAAAAAATGTGACTATTGTTCTCCAAAACAATATCATGAGTTGTGGTTATTTATTATTACCATGAGCTCCCACAACAGACCTCGACATGATTGAATTGCCTCATCCCAATGTTCTATCGCAAAACATTGTATTGAGATGAATATTATGCACCCGATCTGACCTACAATCAAAGTTAGAGCTACTAACCACGGGTGGGGGTTGTCACTCCCGAATAGTACTATTCCCAATAATTCACGTTCACCCACAATTAACGGTTATAGAATAGGGGACTTAAAGCGATAAGAGTAACTCATTTAATAATGTGTTGAACCAAAACCACTTGTATCAATGAAACGATTACAAGCATGATTTCTCCCCCTGTGAGTTATTAAAACATTGTAGAAAATAGGGGCCGTGAAACTCACTGTTAGTGTGGATCTCTGATTCTTGAGTACAGACGTTGTCTTGTTTGGAATCCCTACCCGGTTCCTACAACATTGCGGATTTGTATTGAGTTTGTGAACTTGTCAAAGTTCATTGTTTTGTTCTTTTGTTCTTGCTACAGGGTTCTTGGTATTTTTATGTTGTCGGGTTTGTTGCAAACATATCATGTCTTATAGTTATGAAACATGTTATAATGCCAAGAAAATAATTACTCATTCTCTTTAGGAAACTTTGGCATTATAACTACATGTTTTTGTGTAATATCCATTTTTGTTTATCGATTCTCAAAACTTTAAAAGATTATTTTTCAAAAATAAACATTTCAAAAATACTTCATATACAATTGTATATAAATTAATACTTTCTCTTTAGGACAAAAATATATATACAGGGCATGTAGAAATGCATGTTTAAAATTTCCGTTTTTGAACAGGTTCAGTTCAATGTCTTTGGGTGAACTTTAAAAATAGCAAATATATTTCAAAAATTACGAAACTTAACAGTCACGTATTTAATGTGTTCCAAACAACTTTCGTTTGGAAACATTTTTGCGATTCGGCCTGGAAATGGGTCAAAACAGTATCTTAAGTTGAAAGGTCCGAATCTGCGCACTGATTTTGTAGTGACTGTTTTAGGTAGCATTTGGTTGAGTTAGATAGCATATGAGTAGTGGTTGGAAAGCTAACTCAACGAGCTTAATTATGGTGTTTGAGTTTGCTTAGTTTCGAGTCGTTATGGTCAAGTTTTTGGCTGTTGAAATCTAAACAGCTTCTGTCCACTTTCCAGAACTGTTTGTTTGTCCATCGTTTTAACTTAAGACTTCATGTAACTTATAAATTTCTTATTTACGATGAACGAGTATAATTATAACTTTAAAACAGACTTACTTTAAACAAGCAAGGAACGATAATGTCTTGAGCTTCCTAATATTTGCACGTCGAGAGTTGGCTGGAACCAAGAGAGGGCTGAAGGAAGATCGAATAAGTGTTCTTCGTCTGGGCGTTGAACCAGTAGGCCAGGGTAGTCTTGGATTGGGAATGTGTTGGGTTATATATAGTCTACAATGGTTGGCTTATGTTGTGCAAATGTGGCAAAGTTTCTCGCAGTTTTCTCGCATAGAATGATGGTTAATAAAAATGATTGTGGTGGTTGTGTTAGCCAAGAATGGCCACCAGCTTGGACCTTGTTGACATCGAGGGATAAAAAAAATAGGGTAAGTATATTGGAAATCACCAAGTATTAGGTCGGTTGTCCTTTGGGGGCTGCTAGGCATGGAGGAGTGACATGATGATTTGATAGAAAGTTGGATTTTATGTTGTTTAAGAAAACCAATGCTGGTAGACAGCTCTTAGGAGGCTGCCGAGTTCCAAGGAGAACCAAAGTAGGTGAGTTGGTCAAAAAAAAAATAAAAATAAATTGGTAATTGTTGTCTCTTGGTCCTTATCCCTTCACGTGAACTAGAAATTTCCAATTTAGTTGGATTTGAACAAGACTAAACATTTTGATGTTTCTCCTGACGGCTATGCCAGTAACATGGGGTACAAGATAACGATTGATGGCTGGTAGTTTTGTAGCAATTAAAGCGATAGGGATTGTCCAAGATGTTGTCTTGACTCGGTTAAGATGTGGCCATGTTGGTTGGGTTTAAACCGTAAAGGTGACCAAGAAGTCTAAATGAAGGTTTAATATTTTTAAATTCTATAAGGTGTGTTTATAATCTTTTTTGATAATAATTCTTGTTAGATTGTTTCCTAACGATCATCTGCTTTAGTGTATATAAAAATTTTTTTTTTGACATTTGATTTTTTTAAGTATTTTGAACTTAGCATATATTATCATTTTATATTTACGTTATTTAAATTGTTGGATTTAAAATAGGTTTAAACAAGTCTAGTATCGTCACATAAAATTAAGTTTTGGTGGAGATTAAAACCTAAAAAATTGACGAATGTCACAAAAAAAATCATAAATTCTTATTATAAGGTTAGAAATGTTATAAGAAAAAAAATAATTTTAATAAATTATGTATATCATAAAGTTATGTATATGTAACTTAAAAAGTTTCGCATTTAACTCATAAAGTTACATATATGTAACTAATCAAGTTGCATAGATGTAATATTATGAAATACGTATTTTTTGTATTTTTTTTTACATTTCTTACCTGATAATATAAAGAATAAAAAAATGAAAAGGAAAACAAAACGTTTAATTGGTAATGATTGTGGATTAGTTTTCTTAGTTTTCTCTAAAATGAAGGTTTTCTTAGGAACTTTCCCCTAATATATATATAGGGAAAGGATCAAATGTTAACCCATGTTTATTGTGTTAACCGAATAACTCTATCTTATTACTTTGGGTCCATACTAAAGTAAATCTAAAGGTGTATGTTTTTTCTTTTTTTTTAATTAATGTAATTAATGTAGGGCCCACTTACATTAATAAAAAAAATAAGAAAAAAACATACACCTTTAGATTTACTTTAATGTGTGCCACAAAGTAATAAGATTTAGTTATTCGGTTAATGAAATAAAAAAGGGTTAACAAAGAAACCACACCCTATATATATGTATGTATGCATGTATGTGATCGTGTGTGTGTGTGTTAACATAATTTTTGGTATTACATGCATGTATGGATGTATACATGAATGGGTCGTATATACATGCATGAGTATATATACATACATATGTATGTATATGTAGTAGATATGTATGAGGATATATGTGTGTATATATATATACAAATAAGTATATACATAGTAGAAAACATTACATGCATGCATGATTATATATGTATACATGCATAAGTATCCATATAACTATTTATAAATATTGTTAAATTTTCAAAATAATAAGAAAATTAATATTTTTGAAGTTTATAAAATCTTATTTTTAAGGCCTAAAATACATAAAAATATAAATATTTTGTTATAAAATTTACAAAGGATAAAAATGGGTGTTTAAGTAAGTTAAAAACATTAAAAATAAAATTTTTATATAAAAATATTTTGAAACAGATTATAGTAGTAATAAGAATAATTTTATAACATATATAAAGTATAAAATCAAGTGGATTTAAAAATGTAATTATATAATGGTTGTTGGAGACTGAAAATCACGCATTTTCGACTATTTTAACATATAAAAAGGTTTATTTTAAAAATCTGATTTTGATGAGAAAAATTTAAAGTTTTTATGATGAATTTTTTTAATTTATAATGTATACTTAAAAGTATAAAATGAAATAATTGAAAACTATGTTTAATCAGCAAATTTTGTATAAATACTTATAAATAGTTATAAGAAATACTTGAAAACATTAAACCCCGACCTACGACGGAATACATCGAGGTGTAGTTTGTAATTGTCCAAAAACTCATGTTGCTACTTGTAAGTTTCATAGTTACACAATCCATTTAAATCAAACATAGTTGTCATTCAACATAATCATACAAATACATTCTAATCAATCATTACATCATAAATTCAAATACAATAACCTAATTAATATTATTAAACTAGGTCTTAAAATTCCAATATGAACTTCATTCATAGCTTTATACTGTTACACATGCAAAATAGAGTTTGATCAACTATTTGCATAGTTAGTGAGAACTCATAGATATATATATATAGATATGAAAGATGCTAAACCAAATGTTCCAAAATGAAATAGATTCAAAGTATACATGCTTATAAGTCAACATAATGTTTATGCATGTGTTCAACCAATGTCTCCAAAACAAGTGATATCACAATGTTTAAATCTAGACTAGATAGGTCATAGGTTTAAACATGTGATTCATAAGTTTGAAATGAATGCACACTTTCACTTATTTACACAAATACCTAAGTCTATGTATGAAAGGTATCTATCCATTTCAAGATACTAACGTATGTTTACGTTTATGTATGAAGCGTCTTCTATCCTAAACCATGTTGGCAACAAGTAAAGAACACATAACAATCAGACCTATTGAATCTAGAACTAAGACTTTTGCATCTACAAATGATTTTGTGATATGAATAATAAAGTTTATGTCTAAGGCACTCGTGTAACATCCCAAAATATGAACAATAAAGTTTATGTATAAGACAAATGAAATAATTCTTTAAATGTTTTCCATAAGTTATTATATAAAATAACTAGATAATTAAATATATAATTACTAATATTTTGTTTAAATGTGTTTGAATAAAATATTATAAAAAATTAAATTTTGTAAAGTAATGAAATGTTTTATTTAACAAGAGGTAGTATAAAACTTTATAATTAGTAAATGTAACAAGTTATATTATTTCTTTTAATTGGATTTAAGTAAATGTTTTAATAAATGAAATTCTTTAAAATAATTTATATAAAATTATTCATGTTTATAAACTAAATTTACCGTTCAAAATTATGGTATAATTTTTATAAAGAATATATTAGAATAATTGTTAAATATATAGCTTTAAAACTTTGTTTTTTGTATAATACTTTAATATTATTTATGAAAATTTTACATCTCAAAATAAAATATAACTAATAAATAAAATATCTAGTTTATGGAACCATTCAGAAAAATTGTTTTCTGAATTTTTAAAAAAAATTATAAAATTATTGGGGTCTTAAGAAGGGTAAAAATAGGTCAAAGGGACAAAAACCGATCCAACCGTTCAAAGAAGGGTTCGAACCCTTGACCACTTCAAAGTGCAGCAAAGGTGTAACTACTGGGCTAAGAAGGTAATTCCTGATTAGGCCCATTTTGAAATAAGCTTATCTAATGGTTGAACCTAGCCCGAAATTGTATATGAACCCTAGAACCCCAATCCTTCCAATTCATTACCTCGATGGATTGTGAGTTTGATCAATCATGGGGTTATTAATCCTTGATTGAAACAGAACCTAATGGTACCAAAAATCACCTGTTATGATGTCGATATGAAGGTGTTTGATCACTGCACAGGTTCAGATCGTTTCTTGAATTTGATTTGACTGTTTAGGAGTTCCCAATGGTAAATATTGATTTGTTTAGTTTCAGAAACTAATCGCAAAGCTTTGTGAATGACCAATTAGTCTGATTACAGTGTTAAAACCATTTCGAATTAAAGATTTGAATGCAAACGTTCAGTTATGGTTTAACGCTATTAAATGCTCTTTAACTGAAATTAAACTTGCGTTGTGTTTTGATGAATTGTAAGAGACGTGCCCATGTTTGAGTTTTGATTTTTTAAAACGCTCTAATGTACGTTTTGAGTTGAGCCGGGAGGGGGTAGGTTCGAACGCATGAGATGTTTGGAGAAAAAGGTAGAAATGATTATTGACAGAAATTACCTTTAGAGTTTTAGGTTTGTACATTTGGTGTTTAAATTACATGCACTCACAACTAAGTTTCTGTTATTTACATTTCTGGTCCTTCACTTCTAAAATATGCTATTTTATGAAATAAATTTGTTATAAAAAGATTTTATTAGTTTAGTTTATTATTTATAACATATAACTTTGTGATTAAAATTATATATATATATATATATATATATATCTTTTATATTGCTTCCATGAATTAAGTTTGCTTTGTCAGGATATGGCGACCCCATTGACAAGGGGAATTGAAAAGTACATTGGTGGATTACTAATGCTGATTCAAGATGCTGTTTGGAGTAGCAAACACGTTACTCTAGCTGATACTATCCGTCTTGATGCGACTTTTACCGATAATCATGTTATGCCGGGAACCTTAACAAGGAAGGGGTCAAAGAAAGACAAGGAGAAGGAAAAAGCTAAAGATTCAACTGAGACTTCAAAAGAGGAGTCAAAAGATGGGTCTTCCTCCTCATCCTTCGAAAAGAAAAACAAGAGGAAAACTAGTCACATGAATTATGTTGTTGTGACCCATGCCATACATTTTCAACAAGTTGCTCCTACTATTATCATTCAACCAAACAAAAATCCATACTCTGGTATTCATCCATTATGCAATGAATGCAACCATCACCATTTGCCTATTCATCCATGTCGATTGTGCATAACATGCAATCAATTTGGCCACTTTGCTATCAACTGCCGAGTGGCTAAAGTTCAAGCCAATCAAGCTCAACAAGCCAATGTCCTTTCATCACTGAACCTAGACAACGAGTGGTTAGAGTTTGTTATAACTGTGGTGATCCAAATCATTTCGCTAATGCTTTTCCTCTTAGAGCCAACAACAATGCTTTGATGTTTCCAAATAATCAAAACATTTAAGAAGCAAGAGGTCGAGTTTTCAACATTAATGCAAATCAAGCTCAAAACAACAATGAGATGGAGAACGGTGCAGTTTGAGTGAATGAGAACTTTTAATTGTGTTCCTACAAATAAAGTCTTTTGATATGACAAGAATAAAGAAATTTGAATGTAATTCGATTAATTTTAGTTATGCATGAAATCTAATTCAATATGATCTTTATATTAAATTTATTCTTATTCAATTGTGAAGCTTTGACATCATAGAAGGCATATGTTGGTAAAACACTATGTTGAAATTGTTTGCTTTGATAAAATACATTCATATCTCGTGTAAGGAAAATTAAATAAAAATACTAAGTTTTCATATCTATTAAAAGTCTACCTAATTTCAGGACGAAGTTCCCTAAAGATTGGGAGAATGTAACCTTTGTCAATTTCTTACAAATATATATATATATATATATATATAATAAAAAATATTTTGTCTCTCAATATTTACTAAACAAAAGTGGTTTCTAAAAACAATGTAAATTGACCATTTATAATTATATTTTTACAACAAAAATTGAATACATAAAAAATATTTTGTCTCTCAAGGTAGCAACTGCTTCTTCCAAAGTTAGCTTTTCATTATTCTACCAAGTGAGAGCTCGTTTCCGAAGAGTTCCAGCTGCGTAACAAACTTTCAAATCATCAGGGCAGTCACTATTGAGGAAAGTATTGTCCATAATTTCATACCATTGTAGTAAACAAGCAGCCCCATCAGATCCATTGTACTTGGGTGGATTACAAGAATTGAAGTGTTTAAAGGAGCATCTTGGTGGATTTGGCATTTCTTGATTAGCATTGATGTGTTGTTGTAGTTAAATTACCATGTTTGTTATCACTTCAACCATTTGACGTGCGATTTCAGCGGCCCTTCTATGCTCATTTGCACGACAACGGTTTGCCATTCTGAATAGAAATAAAGATTTGTTAAAACATGAGTTTGACTAACAACTTTTCCTAGAAAATAACCTATTTGGTTAAGCTTTTGGTACTACTCCCAATGTATTATTGGTGCTTATATATAGGGTATACCGCAGCCAACCCACCACATCAATAGCACTTTGAAAGCATACCAATCACCAACCAACTAACCTAAACTTTCGATACACATACGTTTGAATAGGAATTGAATAACTAATTTGATGTTGATTTATATGTTTTGAATTCTAAATCGATATTTTAATAAGTCTAAGCATTATCCTCAAAGATTACTACTATATCTTTGAATTTTTTTTATTCAGAAGTATGAACATTGTAGATTTATAGCCTTTAAGATGTTGTGATGTATCACCATCACAAATCTTAATTAAGTATGTTGTTATTGTTTTCTTGAACCATTTTTACCAAACAAAGAATATGTAACACCATATCCTTTTAGATGTTGTGATGTATCACCATCAGAAATCTTAGGTATGATGTTATTGTTTTCTTGAATCATGTTTATCAAACAAAGAATATGTAACACCATATTCTTTTAGATGTTATGATGTATTACTATCACAATTCTTAGATATGATGTTATTATATTCTTGAATCTTATGTATTGTCAGACAAAGAAGAATGACCTCATATCTTTTAAGTTATAGTGATGAATCACCATCACTAACCTTGAGTGTGATGTCAAAGGATTTTATATTTGGTATGTAAAGTCTTAAAATCATGTGAATTTGAGTAAAATCAAGGGAGTAGTCTTCAAACTAGACACCTTTGATTTGTTAGAGTTTGATTGCAAGATGAAATAATGCTTCGGCCTATAGGTAAAATACACTCATTAAGAATCCCCAGGAAAGCTAGACTGGTCCCCCGTCGAGGATTATGAATCGCTTTCCTAGATAGGATTCTCAACTACCGATATTCACCCTTCCAGTTAGTACATGTTCATCTTAACAAACTTATTTCTAACAGAAATTTGAAAACTTCATTTGATAGATGTATATAGAATTCTATATTATGAGATTATATATCTCAGGATTTGTTAGAAGAGATAAGACAAGCATTCACAAAATTTGGATTTTGGAATTTGTTTAGCCATTTCAAAAAAGTTTAATAGTTAAGTAGGTGATAGATGTTTTAGTTAGGAATTGGAACTTGAAGATTTAGGGAGTATATTGACATTGTGACATTATTAATAACTTAGATATAGTAATATCATTACTATTCTTAGATAAATTGTCATGGAATAAAATAAAACAAAATAAATCATTTGGACTTGTTTAAAACAATAAGGAATGGTATTCAAAATTGAACACCTTTGAGGTATTAGAATTATATAGTTAGTGTTTGGTATGACATGCTTTGGCCTATAAGTGAGAATACTCTCATTAGGAGTCCCTACGAAAGATAGACTGGTCCCACATTACATCGGGGATTTATATGAATATCTTCGAAGACAGGATTCCCAACTATCGGTATTTCACTCTTACAGTTTCCACATGTCCAATTACAAACTAAATTCTAATGGGATTATAAAATCAACTAAGAATACATATAAACAAATATGTATTGGATTAACTTAGGAGATTTGATTAGGCATTTAACCTAATGATTTGAATTCTTAACATCTAAAGAGTTGTTTCGTGTTCAAGAAGATGAGATACGAATTAACTTAGATAATTTCTAAGGTACAAAAGAATACATATGCTATAACCCTTATAATAGTCTAAGGTATTCCTCTATGGTACCCCTAAAGTATGAGAAACATATGATGCTTATATTCTAAGTCATTCTTCTATGGTATACCTAACTATAATTATCATATGTTATTTATAAATTAAGGCATTCCTCTATGGTAACAAGATATAACACAAAATATAGTATACAACACATAATGTAAAATTAAACATGTAGCACATAAACACATAAGTATAGAATGTTTAATATGAGATAACTCATATTTGGGGTTATCTTAGTTATAAACTAGGTCACCATTTCTAATAACCTAATTCCCTATAACCATGGCTCTGATACCAATCTGTCGCACCCCAACCTACGGAAAAATACGTCGAGGTGTGGATTGTAATTGTCCAAAAGCTCATCGTGCTACTTGTAAGTTTTATATTCAAACAATCCATTTAAATTAAACATATTTGTCTTTCAACATAATCATACATATACATTCAAATCAATCATTACATCATAAATTCAAATACAATAACCTGATTAATATTAAACTAGGTCTTAATATCCATATATAATCGTCATCCATAGCTTTAACTATTACACATGTAAAGTAGAGTTTGATCAACTATTTTCATAGTTGGTGAGAACTCATAGATTTATATATATATATATATATATATAGACACACACACACACACACATAGGGGATGGTTCGAATGTTAACCTTTGCTTATTGCGTTAAACGAATAACTACATCTTATTACATTGGGGCCCACACTAAATTAAATCTAAAGGTGTAGGTTTTTTCTTATTTTTTTTATTAATGTAAGTGGGCCCTACATTAATTAAAAAAAAGAAAAAACCTAAACCATTAGATTTACTTTAGTGTGGGCCCCAAAGTAATAAGATGTAGTTATTCGGTTAACGCAATCAGGAATGGTTAACATTTGATCCTCTCCCTATATACATATATACATATATATATATATATATATATATGTGTGTGTGTGTGTCTATATATCAAATATGCTAAACCAAATGTTCCAAAATGAAATAGATTCAAAGTATACATGTTTACAAGTCAATATAATGTTTATGTCTTCAGCCAATGTCTCCAAACAAGTGCTATCACAATGTTCAAATCTAGACTAGCTAGGTCTTGGTTTAAACATGTAATTCACAAGTTTGAGATGAATGCATACTTTCACCTATTTACACAAAGACCTAATTCTATGTGTGGACCGTATCTAACCATTCCAAGCAACTAGTGTATGTTTATGTTTATGTATGAAACGTCATCTATCCTAAACATGTTTGCAACAAGTAAAGAACATATAACAATCAAACCTATTAAATCTAGAAATAAGGCTTGTGCATTTACAAATGGTTTTATAATATGAATACTAAAGTTTATGTCTAAGGCATGTGTAACATCCCAAAATATTACTAAATGTAAAAAGGGATACGTATATGAACCCTAAAATCCCAATCCTTGACCTTTTCAAAGTCCAACAAAAGTGTTAACCAGCTGGGCTAAGAAGGTAATTCCTCATAAAACCCGTTTTGAAATAAAATTATCCAATTGTTGAACCTAGCCCCAAATCGTATATGAACCCTAAAATCCCAATCCTTTCAATTCGTTACCTCGATGGATTGTGAGTTCAATCAATCATGGAGTTATTAATCCTTTATTGAAACTTAACCTGATGGTACCAAAAATCAGCTGTTATGATGTCGATATGAAGGTGTTTGATAACTGCTCAAGTTCCGATCGTTTCTTGAATTTGATTTGACTGTTTAGGAGTTCCTAATGGTAAATATTGATATGTTTAGTTTGAGAAACTAATCGCCAAGCTATGTGAATTATCAGTTTAGTCTAATTATTGTGTTTAAACATATTTCAAATTAAAGATTTAAATGAAGCTGTTCGATTATCGTTTAATGGCATTAAATGCTCTTTAACTGAAATTAAACTTGCGTTGTGCTTTGATTAACTGTTAGAGACGTTCCCGTGTTCGAGTTTTGATTTTTATAACACTCTAAGGTGTGTTTTGAGTTGAGCCGGTAGGGGGTAGGTTCGAACGCAGGAGATGTTTGGAGAAGAAGGTAGAAATGATAATTGACAAAAAATACGCTTAGAGTTTTTATAAAGAGAAGTCATATGGTCATTTGAAGTACTCAAGTTTCACAATGAATCTTTTCACCAAGTACATCTGCTTCTCTTTATCATACCTGCATTTGCCATTGCGGATGGCGAATAAATCTTTGGAGCACGCGGTGTAAATAATCTCTAGAAACTCTATGTCATCTTCTGGACCGGGAGTAATCCATGTCTTTTGGATTTCTGGAGGAGCGGGTTTCCAATCTCTTCTTCTGTCAAACCAACTCTCGATAACAGTATCGAGGCCAGTGACTTTCTCTCCCAATGCGTCAACATACTTGCGAGCATACAAGAAGTCTATGTATAAATCACTAGAGATGTTCCCGAGTATGATGTTCTCTGGTTTGTCCTCCTTAGATGCTACTAAGGAAGATCCAAGAAACTCTCCAAGCTCTTGATCACAGATTGCTTCAAACACAGAATCCATGGATATGTCTTTGATGATATCATTGAAGCCTTCGTTCTTCAAGTCCTCTCCAAGACCTTCAAAATTGAGACCTTTAGGAAGATCATAAAATAAGTAATTGTTAAATTCGTCTACTGGCTTGCTTAAAGAGGGATTTTCTTGGTCATCTCTGCCTTTTCATCATCGGGCTTGTCATCCTTCTTATCAGATTGGTCTTGATCACCGCCCTTATCATCATCATCATCATTGTTGTCATCATCATCTTTCTTGTCTTCTTCTATATCATCTTTCTTCTCTTTGTCATCTTTATCATGTTTCTTATCTCTATCCTCATCATTTTCATCTTTATCATCATCCTTATGTCCCTCATCAGGCTTTGCTCCTTTAAGAGCATCAATCTCCTTTCTCAGTTTAGCATTTTCTTTCTTGAGGAAATTGATGTCTTGTCTTTGTGTGTTGATGTGCTCTACAAAATTCAGCATGCCTTCTCTAAAGTTATCAATCAATAAGGTTTTTATATCTAAGTCTTGATCCAAAACAAAAACTCTCTCTTGAAGGAGCTCCAGGTTGACTAGCATGTATGCAGGCTCATAGGGAGATGGAGTATCCATGGGTGCCTTTCCCTTGTCAACCTTGCTTTTGGTGGGGATGGTGGTTGAGAGATGTTGATTGGTGTAGGAGATTGAGGTGGTGAGGATTGTTTGTGTGGTGGTGATGGTGGTTTTGATGGTTGTGGTGAAGATGGTTTTGATTTTTGCGGTGATGGTAGTTTGGTGGTTTGAAGTGGTTGAGTGGTTTGAAATGGTTGGGTGGCATGTGGTGGTTGGGTGGTCTGTGGTTGTTGGGTCGTTTGTGGTTGTTGGGTCGTTTGTGGTTGGGTGGTTTGTAGTGGTGGTTGGGTGGCTTGGGTAGAATTGCCCTCAGAAGTCTTTTCTTCTTTAGGCGAGGATCCCTTGACCTCCTGGATACCATATTTAGCCTTTTCTTCGGTACTGGCTTAGGTGAAGGAATGCAGTCTTCATCTTTCTCATCAGATGAAGTGTTGATGCATTTTCTGAGTGAAAGCTGCATTTACTGTGTGAACCTCACTTGTTGTATATGAAATCACGGTCTGTTGTATGTGATTAAGGGTTCGGCTAAAGATCCAAGAAGGTTCGGCTATGATAGATGGGTAAAAGGTTTGGTTCTCACATGGTTTAAGGTTTGGCAAACCTATTGGCAAACGTATAGTTTTGGCAAACCTATTGGCAAACCTATAGGTTTGGCAAACCTTTTGGCAAACTTATGAAACCTATATATAGAGAGAAGGTGGTAGACTTGGAAGTTAGAGCTTACAATTCACACACACAAAGTCAAATTCTCTCTCAAGTTCAAGATTAAGATTCTCTTCATATTTTGTGTCTTTCTTGTATTCAAGTGTGTTGTAATTCAAGTTTATTGTTTGTATACACTTGATTGGTTATGAAGAATTCAGATTTGAGATATATTACAATGTTTTTCTTGATCCAAATCTAGTTATAAACGGATTCCGCACGTTTATGATCGAATCGTAGAATTTCGTGATCGATTATTCAAATCTACAGTGGTATCCGAGCGTTAGGCTCGATTCTACGAGTATTTGGACATAAATTTCATGTAATTTGATCAGAAAGTTCATCATCTTGAAGGTGTTCTTGAAGTTCTTCACGTTTTTGTCAACAAAAAGACAGATCTACGAAAAATTATCAAGTTTTTGCAAATTTTGATCAGATAGAAAGATGCGTCTCGAGAAAACGAAGATTTTGACTACTCATAGGCTTTCTAACTCCAAAAAATGAAGATTCTAGAGCCATTTTAGCGAGTTGCAGGTCTGTTCGTGCGATTTGCCGAACCTGTGACGAACCTTAGAGCCGAACCTACATAGGTTCGTGACAAATAGGTTCGTGAGAACCTCAATAGGTTTGTGAGAACCTCAATAGGTTCGTCAAAACCCTCAATAGGTTCGTGAAAAACCTTCATAGGTTCGTGAAAACCTCAATAGGTTCGTGTAAACCTTCATAGGTTCGTGGGTAGGCTTGTGAGAACCTTCAATAGGTTTGTTCGAAAAGGTTTGCGAGAAAGATACCATTTTAAAAGTTCAAGTAAACCTTGTTTACCTATTTTGGGCCTTCCGGATCATTTGGGATAGGTTTCATGACCCAATTCAGACGTTAAGACGAGGTTTGAGCTGTTTTGTTTTGAGAGGTTAAACTTTCAAGTTCTGAACATAAAAGTTAAATATGAGATACAAGAACTGGAACGTGGAATGGTTGGCTAACAATGGACTTGTGTTGGACAATTTGGAGAATTATCCGAACTGGAGATCAACATTCGAAACGTTTATTACTAAAGCGGATGACAATTACCAGAAATTATTATACCAAAATTACAAGAAACCATGTCTAAAATAGAATGATAAATTTGGGACATCAAAAGTGAATGAAGATCAAATGTTTGAATTTAATCAAGAAAGAGAATTGTGTGACTTGTTTTCGGTGATCATTTCTAAAGATATTAAAAAGACTGATTTTGAACAAATGCCACATTCATGTGCAAAGTGGAGTTTGTTAGAACTTGCATATAACAATCATGTTGCAAAGAAGATCAATGATGCTTATGATCGTCTTTTACCATTTATGCAAGAATTGAAATATTTTAAGTTTGATATCACTGATGGGAAAATCGTTGAGAAGTTTACGCAATTCTTACCTTGTCGGTGGAGTGGTTTTGTTGAAAGAATGAAGTAAACTGAAGTCATTCATCATGTCAAATTAATGAACTTCAAAGATGTGGTTGATAAAATGGAATCGGAGATAGGACGAACCGGAAAATGGATTGTGAAAATTGTTGATTTCTCGTGGATTGATGAACAAAGAAACATGTTAAAGGCAAGTATGAGTGTTGAGAAAGAAAAAGAAGATGTTGATGGAGGAACAGAAGATGAACGTGATATGTCTGAAGATAGCAAACAGATGAATGAAGTTGCAGATGAGAGATGTAATGTAACTGAAGACACACAAATTATTGATGATTCTGAAATCACAAGTGAGATGAAGAAATCTGAAGATGATGTTTTGAAGTCAAAAGATGAAATTTCAAGTGTTGAAGTGGTGTCAACAGAGGATGAGAGTATTTTTGAGGTTGCCTCTGATGATTTGTCTGAAACAAATACCATCATTAGTGAAGTTCATTGTCATACCATTTCAGATACAAAGGTAAGTTCAGGTACGTTTTCTAAACTTTCATGCTTTAATGTTTAAATCTTAAGGGAAAGTCTCCAATTTGGGCTGATAACAACATTCCTCCGATCATTGAAGATTGTACTTTAGAGGAATATGATGAGGAGACATTGTACAGATGTGGGTTGATTGATGTACACAAGAATTATGATGATTCTCACAATAATATCTTTGATGAAGTGAAGCCATGTGTTTCAAACTCTGCATCATCATCCAAAAAGAAAGTTTCTTTCGAAACCCCATTGGTTGAAATTAAAAAATTTTCAAAGAACAAAAACAAGAAATTTTCAAAACAAAATGGTTTTTCAAGTTACAAACCTAAAAGTTAAATTTAATCAAAATGGGTTGTGAAATCATCATGTGCATCAAATAAAGTGGAATCAAAGTGTGATACTTCAAAGTCTTGGATCAAAGAAAAGATTTCACTAAGTCCCACAAGATGTGAAAAGTTGAACTTTGAGTTTCCCACGTCAAGTGGTAAGAAGTCACATTTGACTCATATTGGTTCAACAAGGAATCAAAGACTGGTTTATGGTTCACCAGTGACAAATCACCGAAACCATAGGTTGGTGCAAAACTATTCTCCTAGGTTTGTGGATAGGAGAATATGTTTTGAGTGTGGTACACGAGGGCATATCATTGCTAATTGTCCTTATCTGTGTGAATTACAAGGACATTTTAGTAATGCCAAGTCTTGTATCACAAAGGTTTCAAAGTTCATTCCTAAAAAACATAAAATGCCAAATAAAAACAAGGAAGAACTTGTGAAAGTCTTGGATGAAGAGATGTTGAAACTTTCAAAACCCTTAACGACTAATTTGGTTTTTAACAACAATGTGGTGATTCAAGATAAGTATTATCTTAAGAATGCACTTGAACAGGAACAGTTGTGGATACCAAAAACAACTAGGCCTACTGTCTCGGCCCAAACACCAACATACGATCTAAGGCCCATTCACTAGGCCAAAGTGATTGACTCGGCCCACCTATCATTCGGCCCACAAGGTTAAATTGCAACCAAAAACTTGAACATGTTAAACATAGTGACATGATCAGGAATCACGCATGAGAAATTGTGATAATCAATCGATACTACAAAGGTGGTAATTATTTGGTTAAGCAAAAACTTGTAAAGACTTTAAACCGTAAACCTAAGTTCATTCTTGGGATTATTTGCTAAGTCTCACACCACAACAATTAAATTAGCATATAATGACAAAGATTTGAGATTTCAATGATGAGTTAAAGCTAAACACAACATAAAGACATTTGGTAATGATGATCAATAACCAAAGAACCAGGGGCCGGATGATGACCAAGACCGATAAGCGTTAGCCGACTTAGGCTAACACATACACGCACACAAATCAACTATGACTTATGTTATAAGTTACACACAACGTGGAATCAACACAGGAACATGAAAACAGCAATCAAGAACAACAACGAGCACGTGCAATTCTTATTTACGCTTAGTCAACCACTTCAATCACCAGGTGAGTTCATATGCCCCTTTTCTAATCTTAACTGATTTCAAAGCTCGGGGCTGAGAAAAATGCTTAAAGCTTTTACTTACTTAAAAGTTTTGATAAAATATACTGATTTTACTATGATCTAGATAATATTGTTTATCCTTATTATCGTTCATCATTTTATGTTTGCTAGCCTGATCATTATCATAACTGTGATAGATAGGGTGTTACATGCTAGTATAGCTTTAGGACACATCAACACATTAGAATAATACTAGTTGCAGGAATATATCTTACAACATCTTATTATTCATACCCGATTGAACAACGGGATAACCAAGGGGTAACTTGCTGATAACAATTACAAACAACAAGAATGATAATCATGATAACGAAACTTCGTGATAACGAGATCATTCTCACATTACTAACATCGTGTAATAAGACAAGTTCTCAAAACACTTTATTAAAGTCATTAAGAACAGACAACATAGAGATAACAGTTGAGACAAATACTTGTGATATCGAGGAGGATATCATGAGTACACACTTTCGGGGTGGCATTCCCCACATATACTACCTCTGTTTATTAAGACCAGATCTTAAATAATACCATTAATGAATTTTGGTTACGTTTAGTATTCATTTCAATGAGACCATGTCCTTGGGATAGGGTAACAGAAACTTAATAACATTAAACATCAGACTCTATTTAGAGTACATCCTATAACCGTCAGTGTGTGCCGGTTACACTAATCATAGATCAGTCAGGTAATTCATGAACTCTAACCGTCAGGGTTTGGGTAATCCAATGGAACCACACCGGGCACGAGAGGTGCTATCCTTTTTATTTAATGCAATTCATAAAGTCTTGGGAAAGTATTCATTCTAGATAAATGTCGAGGATGGTATCTTACACACCAGGTTGGTCAGAAATGGCAACCACTGGGACAATTATGTCTCAATCTAGATATTATGGAGAGAATATCATACACTCCCATACTTATTGATGTTAACACGCCTAGAGACAGTTAAGTCTCACCCAAATAGATATCGTGGGAAGGATATCTTATCGACCGGACTGGGCAGTACTGACAGTCACAGAGACTACTATGTCTCGTTCTAGATATCGAGTATGATATCTTACACGCAGGGCTAATAAGTAATGATCAGCTACAAAAACTAATAAGTTTTGCTCTAGCTATCGAGTATGATATCTTACATGCCGGGATAATCCGTAAGGATTAGCTAACAAAGACAAATATGTCTCTTTATCAAATCTTTGGTTATATTACACACCGGGCTAATCCGTAAAGAATAGCTAACAGAGGCAATTACGTGTCTTTTTCAAATGTTGGGAAAATCATAACTGGGAAAATCATGGGTGAAATGAAATGGGTATCCATAGTTGTATTACAAGTGGTGTTGAATCCAGTTGAGCATGTGGTGGGATGACGTTTGGGCGGGTTGTAGGCTCGACCATTGCGTATGCCCTATATATAAGCGTGCTTGGTTGGATGAGACACTACTTGTATGTATAACTATGGAGAGGACATTGTGTTAAACATGGGAAACAATTATCAATACAACTTGTGTGAAACATTGTGAACATGAATGACAACAAATCAATTGTTTTTCAAATTATCAAACTTATGAACTCACCAACCTAGTGTTCACTTTGTTTAAATGCATGTTTTCTCAGGTGACAAACATGTTTAGTCACCACGCATCAGAAATATAGCTAGAGGACTTTTAGAAGACCTAGCTGCATTTTGTGTCGAAAATACTTTTGAATGACAAACAATGAATCATCTTTTGTAAATCTTGTGCAGATACAAGATAGGAACTCAATGATTCTTTTTGGATATATTTACTTAGTTAAATTATGAATGTGACATTGTAATTTAACTTTGTAATTTTATATCATATGTCATGCTAGCATTTGTCATTATTTATCATGTGCCATGTAAACAATCTGATCATTTCGATTATCAAACGATATCACGCCCCGGGAACCTTCCGCCCGACGGGAAAGTCAATCCATCCCGCCGGCTTGGGGTGTGACAGATTGGTATCAGAGCCATGGTTATAGAGAAATATAGGTCATATTGCTTAAACGGTTTGACCTAGACTCTAGGGACCCTCATGTAGAGAACATACAACATAGTATTACATTTGCATGTGTCTTCTGCGTCTGATCACTGCACTAACCGATTTTCTTTCGGTTATGATTACTGTTAGCTCCATCTCATGATTCAGCTCCACACTCATCGACACCGACACCACCTGACTCCCCTACACCTCTGGCTCCTCCTCCACCACCACTAGTTCATGAGTTGGACCCGGCTACCATCGCATTGGCTACCTTGCTGACAAGCCAACTGAGGGATGTGATTCCCGACACGATGAACAGAATTAATAGCAACAACAGTAACAACATTGCCAACTCATCTAGAGAAGGCAGTGGAAACACCAGGAACCAACAGGATTACTCCAACAAAAATTTTGTGGGATGCAAACCGCCTAGTTTTAGTGGAAACGAAGGTGCTGTAGGCTTGATCCAATGGATCGAGAAAATGGAGACCACATTAGACATTAGCGGTTGTCCTGATCAACATCGAGTGAGGTATGCTGCAGGATCGTTTGAGAAACGAGAACTAACCTGGTGGAATGCCCAGGTTCAAACAATAGGAAGAGATGAGGCATTGGCGAGGCCTTGGGAGGATTTCAAGAGTCTATTGAGGGGCGAATTCTACCCGAGGAATGAACTGAAGAAACTAGAAACATAACTACTGAACCACGTGATGGTGGGAGCTGAACATCTGGCGTTCACCACCAGATTTCATGAACTGGCAACATTGGCACCGAATATTGTGCCCATCCTAGAGAAAAGGATTGGACGGTACGTCGGTGGACTACCGCCTTACATTCAAGGGCATGTGATTGCCACACAACCAACCACAATGGAGATGGCTGTCACACTTTCAGCTACACTGACTGATGTGATGGTTGCCTCTGGAGTACTCAAGAGGGAGTCTGGAACTACCAAGGAACAACACCCCACCAAGAAACGAAAAGTTGTTAATAATTTCGCAATGACCACCACTACCAAACAAGCAGTGCCCACACAACCCCAACTAAACCACAAGCCTTATTCTTGCACAGCTCCATTCTCCAACAAGTGCAACTATCATCATCAACCTGACACAGGGTGCAGGCAATGTACTTATTGTGGGAAAATGGGGCATTGGGCCCAATTTTGCAAAAACCAAGCAACTCAGCACAAGGCTAATCAAGTAGTGGCACAGACCATTGTACAAAATGATCACATTTTCTGTTGGATGAGATAATACTTGTAAGTATAACTATGGAGAGGACATTGTGATAAACATGGGAAACAATTATCAATACAACTTGTGTGAAACATTATGAACATGAATGACAACAAATCAATTGTTTTTCAAATTATCAAACTTATGAACTCACCAACCTAGTGTTGACTTTGTTTAAATGCATGTTTTCTCAGGTGACGAACAGGTTTAGTCACCACGCATCAGGAATATCGCTAGAGGACTTTTAGAAGACCTAGCTGCATTTTGTGTCAAACATACTTTTGAATGACAAACAATGAATCATCTTTTGTAAATCTTGTGCAGATACAAGGTAGGAACTCAATGATTCTTTTTGGATAGATTTACTTAGTTAAATTATGAACGTGACATTATAATTTAACTTTGTAATTCTATATCATATGTCATGTTAGCATTTCTCATTATTTATCATGTGCCATGTAAACAATCTGATTATTTCGATTATCAAACGATATCGCGCCCCGGGAACCTTCCGCCCGACGGGAAAGTCGATCCAGCCCGCCGGCTCGGGGTGTGACAATGTCTGAATGCTGTTTAAACAAATAAAGAAAAGTAGGCAAAGAATAATCAATAATCTTCTTTGGATAATCCATTTCAGTTAAATCTTCAACATCAATATCATTACAATCTTTAGCTGTCACACCCCGAGCCAGCGGGGTAGGATCGAAGTCCCCGTCGGGCGGAAGGTTCTCGAAGCGCGATATCTTGAATGATAATTGTGATGATCAGATTGTTTACATAGCATCAATGTTAAGCACAATAAAACATTAACTAGGATTACAAAGTTAAATTACAAATGTCAATGTTTAGTAATTTAACTAAGTAAACCTATCCAAAAGAATCGAATATATCTATCTTGTATCTGTACAAGATATCAAAAGAGATTCCTATCAATCTCAAAAGATGTGCTTCTTCAAAAGTCAACTAGGATCTATGTCTGGTCATCCTAGTATGCAATCCTGAATCTTAGCTTAATCTTGTACGTCACCTGAGAAAGCATGTAAGAAAAATAAAGTCACCACAATGGTTGGTGAGTTCATGTAGTTTTTAAGTAAAAATAGTTTGAAAAGCCCTTTGAATGACAACCTTAACCTCCCCATTAACCACCTATACCATCTGTTTCAGTATGCTTATATACAGGGCATATGTAGGGGACAAGCCCCAGCAACCGTCCCACCACATACCGAACCACATGATATATTGTTCCTGGTGATAATTAAGCGTCTCATCCTACGTGCTTGATTCCCAAAATGTTTGATTCCAAATGTTTCAATTCAAATGTTTGATTCTTTGAAATAGGTTACCCTGTAATTGTTTACCTTGATTCCCTGAATGACAACCTTAACCTCACTAACAACCACCTATGCTATCCAACCAAGTATGCTTATATATAGGGCATATGTAGGGGACAAGCCCCAGCCACCGTCCCACCACATACCGGGCTGCTTAACATATTGTTGTTAATGATAATTAAGCATTTCATTCCCCTACTTTGATTCCACGACATATGATTCTTAGCATTTGTTTTCCCTGCCCATGTTTACTTTGTTTTCCCCGAAATGACAACCTTAACCTCACTAACAACCACCTATGCTATCCAACCAAGTATGCTTATATATAGGGCATATGTAGGGGACAAGCCCCAGCCACCATCCCACCACATACCGGGCTACTTAACATATTGTTATTAATGATAGTTAAGCGTTTCACTCCACACTATTGATACCTCAACGTATAAGTATTAAGTTTAAGAGGCACCATTTTGGACAGTTGAAAACCTTAAGGAATTCAACATCCATCCATAATGATCCTAAATATGACTTATGACATGTTCTGATAGAGGAACCTTCAAGTTAACACAAAGTCGGCTAGAAGAACCCAGTCATTCTAGTCACTTGTCATAACCATGGATGAATCAAGAAGAACACTGAATGACTAGTAGGGGTTGACACACAGGTCAACACGCGTCAGCCAATCAGTCTGTCTTAAATGACTATGACAAAGAAGAACACTGATGACTAGTAGGGGTTGACACACAAGTCAACACGCGGCGGCCAACAATCTGTCTTACAATGTCCAACAGTTTATGCATACAAGTCTAAAGCATTCACATAGTTTCACTGATGACTAGTAGGGGTTGACACACAGGTCAACATGCGGCGGTCAATTAGTCTTTTGTTTAAGCATCCAATGTTTCAAGCATTCAAGTGTTCAAGCATCCAAATGTATCAAGCATTCCAAGTGTTCATGTATCCCATGTATATCGTGCATTCAAGTATTCAAGTATCCCAAATGTATCAAGCAATAATGTTTTTCAAGTATTCTAAGTATAACAAGTATTCACGTGTTTTCAAGTATTTCAAGTGTAACAAGCATCCAAGTTTTTCAAGCATCTCACGTATATAAGTATTTCTAAGCATAATTGTTTCAAGTCAAGTTTAAGCAAATCATTGTAAGTGTAAAGTAATTTAATACTTTACTAAAGGTGTAGAACCTTAACTTTCTGAAAGAACTGTATAAAACATTAGTGTTTAGTTTAAGCATTTCCAAAGCCTTAAGATTTTGTATATAGTTAAACATAGAGTTTATAAGTTAAACCTCTACTGTATAATTTAAGCACATAGCTTATAACATAAGTATTTAGCTCAAAGTTTAAGTTTTAAGTTTATAGCATAAGCGTTCAGCATAAGGTTTAGGCTTCAAGTCTATATTGTAAGCCTCAAGTATATAATTTAAACTTCTCGTTTATAGTATAAGTATCAAGTTTAAAGCTTCTCAAAGTATACTAGTTTCGATTTTGATCACAAAGTGTTTGTATAATGTAAATAAGTATAAGCTAAATAGCATTAGCTATTTACACTATAGCCTTAGTCTTTGGTTTCCCACCCAAGCATTTCAATTTCACGCATCAATATAAGCTTTGTAAATATGTGTAAAAGCATTTGATAAACATTTCAATAATTGTTTAACATGCTTCTCAGTCCCGAAGTAAAACAAAAGGTTTGAAGAGGGACAAATGAACTCACCTGGTATTTGAAGTGATTGACTATGTGAATACAATGATGCACGCGTTCTTTGTAGTATTTGTTGTTGTATTCACGATCCTGTATTGATTTTATGTTGTTTTCATCTTATAAGTATAAGTTGAAATGATTCATGTGTGTGTAGGTGTTAGTGTTAGCCCTAAAGTTGGCTAACACTTAGAGTCTCGGTCTTTATTCAGTCCCGTTAACTTGTTAGTGACTTTAAAATCATTAATCCAATTAGATTAGACACCTCATTATTGATATAAGGTAAATTTTTGATTTATTTTCATCACAAAGAGATTCTAAGTGCGAAGGCTTAGATCTCTTTGTTTAGCTGCCATAAATCTTTGGTTTCTTGTAACTTAATGTTTGAGATGTTTTGAATGTATTAGGTTGTATTCTTAACCAAATTGGATAAATGTACATGACCCTAAACAACTTCATGGGCCGAAAGGTCCTTTGAACTAGACCAACGTGCTTGAGTAACTCAATTGGGCCGAATGATTTAGGTTTGAGTCCAACTAAGGCCTTGGGCCACAAGGCTAAGTGTGTGGCCGGATACGTATATTGAGCTTAGGCAATTTAGATAATTCGGTTGAAATGCATGGGCCCAATAGATTTGTGTGGACTTAGGACTTGAGTCGAGCAAAGAAATTGGGCCATTTAGTATGCGTGGGCCGATTAGGGAGTCTTGGGCTGTAAGGATTTTTTTTATGGGCCGAGTAAACTCTAATGGGCCGCAGAAGAGTGGTTATTGGGCTAACTAGTTTAATGGGCGAAAGGTGTTTTGATTTTGTTTCTGTTGGGCCGAACAAGAGTTACATGGGCCATATGATCAATTCACTCTAGAGTTAATTGATTGTGCTAAATGGACTTCCAAATCTTGGTATTGGGCATACACCTAGTGGTCCACGTTTGCTGTTAGGTTCCCAGACCAGCGAACCCTTAGGAGATGAATGGTTCGGCCAAGTAACTGCATGAAAGGTTCGCTTGTCATGGCACCAGCAGTAATAGGTTCGGCCAGCTTTGTTCATGTAAAGGTTTGCTTGTAACATGGGGTTCGGCTGTTGATGCTCCATCGTGCAGGTTCGGGAAGGAGATGGTTCGGTGATGGCCTGATAGGTTCGTGAGAGAGAAGCAGTAAGGGTTCGCCAACTGCAATGGGAGGTTCGTTAAATCCCCATGCAAGGTTCGTAGACTCGTGTGAAGGGTTCGGCTAACACAGCTTGGGCGGCTAGGTTCGCCTAGATTTATGAAGGTTCGCTACCTGAGAAGGTTCGCTGCTTTCAACTGATGCATCCACAAGGCTCGCTAGGGTTCGTGGCTCAAGTAGGGTTCGGCTAGGCTTAAAGGTTCGGCCACCCTTGGAAGGGTTCGGCCATGGTGCAGCCCATGAACCTGTAGGGTTCTTCCTCCTCAGCCCTTATCCGACCTCGCCTGTTCTAAGATCGATGATGAGAGGGGTTAAACGACCCAAAGATGTACAAAGGTGTCGGTTCATGCGTGTATAGATGTATATATATAACCGAATAAAAGGTGGTGAAGCAATACATGTATAAAACCCCAAATACTCGAACCTTTAATCATCAATACCTCAAAATCGGTTGGACAAATCCACAGATCGGTTGTACTTCCTTGAAGAGGATGATGAGAGCTTCATGTGGACACCAAGAACACTCGATTTCACCAAGATTTGAGCACGTTATGAAGATTGGAAGTCTTGAATTGTAGTGAGAGAGACGATGAACGGGATTGAGTTAGTAAGAGAGGGAAATGAGAGAAAAATGAGAGTCAGAGTCTCATTTTTGGGTTTAAATACCCCGAGGGTATTCGGGTTTGTTTCGGTTGCTGGGTTTTCGTCTCCGTTGTGTTTCCGGATCGTAACACGTGTAATTAGAATTTAAATAAAAAGGTGTTTATTTTAAAATGTTTGGAAGTTGTTTATTTCTAATAAATATTTTTGATATCATTTGCTTTAAATTATCTTTCGTAATTTAATATTTTTACGTGTTACATTATTCGTTCGGATAATTTGTGTATTTTTAAATTAAATAGTTTCGTTTAAATTGGTTTATGATGAGTTTCAAAATTGTAAAACATGAAATATTATATTTCCTTAAATTTACTTTCGTTCGATTCGTCTTCGTTTTCGTTTCGTCAGAAAACGTCACTTACGCGCGTCTTCGTACAAAGCGCTAACTGTACGAACACGATCGTACATTTCACTTTCTGATTTTGTTTTCTACTTTTCAGTCATTGTTTCAGATCATTAAACTATCAAATCTATTCGTACAGATCGTCACCTCTACGAATAACCCGTCTGTTTCGCATTCTGTAACAACAACTGTTAAAGTTTTGTTTTGTTTATCCTCACATACGTTTAAACCTAATAATACAAAATCAAGCATGTATGCATCTGTTCATGATTGTCTGATGTGTTTCTGACTGTTTAAACCTTGAGGTTTAAATCAGAATTTCAGAAACATCGTGTAATAGTTTATGTTTAGCATCGGATGTTAATAGCTTCTATGTATTTCTCCTAGTTTGCACCTGAGTTACTGTACAAGTTACTGTACAGTTTACTGTTCCGGTAACGATTTTGGCACAGATGTTACATTAGCCCTATCAGAAGAAACTGAAGAAATTGGAGCAGCATCAAAAGAAATCCTTGAAGAATTATAAATCACTATAGCACCAGTTGTATATTTCAAACCACCTGATCCACTCACTCCTGTCACATCACCATCATCATCTTTATCATCAAAATAAGCATTAAAGCTTTGATGTTCATCAACATCTGAATCCCCATAATCTAACTTTTCTTCTTCCTCTTCTTCATCATCAAGATTAACATGTACAGGTTAAGAAATATCATCAGCACCATCAACTTTAATATCATTAACTTGAATATCATCAATCGTTTTCTTCAAATCTTGATTTTCTTTCTTTAAAACATCAATATCAATCCTTTGTTGTGCAGTTAAAGTCTCCAAGAAAGAATCCTGTCATTTAACAATTTCTTTTCAATTGTATCTTCTTCTCTCCATTTCAACACCTGAGAAATTTGGCTTTTCATAACATCTAAATCACTTAAACTTGAAGATGATGGTTGTTTAGTGTCTACTTTGTTTTTCTGTTTCCTGTACATATCAAACTCTTGTGATAACACAGACACATGTCTTCTTAATTCCGAATCATCATAATTCAAGGAGAAGTTTAGATCCAAATCATCTAATCCCTCAAACAAAGATTCTCCTCTTGATGTAGAATCAGCTTGAAATGAATGAGTTGCTTGAAAAGAAGTAGTGACTTTGTAGCATCCATAAATGAAGGATTAAATGATGCAACATTCACAAACTCAGGTGTCTGAACAAATGTATCAGTATGAACATGAATTGGAGATGTAGACATAGGAGTCTCTTGTACAGAAACATTCACTGAGACATGCACTAACACAGGAGTAGAAGTAGAAACCACAGATGTAACCATTGGTGAGGATATAATGATTCTAGGAGTTCTAGACTTCTTCTTTGTATGACCTTTAGCCATTATTTTCTTTTTCTTTGGCCTTGATGACTCAGGCTCATCAACTGTGAAGTTAGGATCATTAGCCTCTTCTCGAGCTTCTTCAGTTTGTTTTTGTGCTGCAGGCCTTTTCTTTGGTCTCCTAACCATTCTATTTCCTTCCTGAACATATTCAGTTTTAGATTCTGTTGATTTTTCATCCTCATCATCAAATTCAACATTTTCAGTATCAACATGTTGAGAAGCACCATCTTGTCTTTGATCCTCCTATTGATCTGGGTAGATTACCTGAAGAAGAACCAATGTAGAAGGAGTTACATTTGGCCCTTAAGTCTGTTCTTGACTTTGTGGCTGTGATTGTGAATATTGAGCAGGAGATTTCCTTGTTTGTTGTCTAGGAGGAGGAGGTGGTTGTTGTTGGTCATCATCATTTTCACTGAACACTTCATTCTCAGAACTTGACTCTTCATGCCTCTAGGCATCATTTTTAGGAGCTACATAATTGGCCCTAGCATAGTGACATACTAAATATTTGGTCAAAATCTCATCACTGCTCTTCTGATACACCTTGACTTGACCAAGACTTGAGTCAGTCATGTGTTTAAGCTTAAGAAGATTAGAAGCAACTCTAGGTAACATCCGCTCAGGAAACCTCTCATCAATAAGCATCTGGACGAATCTGGGATACATGTAAAATCTATCCTTAGCTTTGGTGATATTATCAGACATGTATCTGAAAATCATAGCAGAGAAATTGAACGGTTTGTTCAAGATCAAAGCCACCATAGCTGATCTTATCAGGTCTCTAAGTTCATCAAAAGTTCCCTTCCTCATACTCAAGCAATGTAATAAAACATGAGCAAGTAGCTTATACTGTAGAGGAAGCTTTCCTTTCTTGACAGAAGTCACATTGTACACACCAAAGTAATGAATCCTCATAAAGCAGCCTTTGATGCATCTTTCTGGAATAAGATTCATCCCAGCAGGTTTCCCACCAAATTGTAGAACCAGTCTAATATCAGCCTCAGTAATACGAATTGCTTGACCAAGCACATTCGCCTCAATCACATAGTCTTCATCAACACTAATCAACCTAGCTCTACAAACTATCAAGTACGTGCAGAATCCATGAATGATATGTATAGAATCAAAGAATAACAAGTAATATCATAAACAATCTTGTATTAATCAACAAATGATTACAAGAATTTCACACAGAAAACTGTTCTCACACAGAGAAAAACTCTCACAGGTTTTCTGAAGTTCTGTCAAAGTTATGAAGAATTCAGACAAACCTCCTATATATACATCACTGTCAGCCGAACCTATTCTGGTAGCCGCACCTCTAGGTTCGCCAGCTAAACCCTAAGGTTCGCTGGGCAAACCCTTAGGTTTGCTGGACGAACCCTTAGGTTCGCCGAACCTTCTCTAAGTTATAGGTTAGCCGAACCTATCAAATCAATAGGTTCGTCGAACCTGTCTAGGTTCGTGGGCCAAACAAACCCTAGACAAACCTATCATCCGAACCTTTACAAAACTCAAAATAAATACAACTTTTGAATAGAAAACTATTACATATGTGCACTAACAAACTCCCCCTTAATAGTTTCTATCAAAAATCTTCATTCTTTGTCTTCAGCTTTGGCTTTTTTGTCTTTAGTTCCACTTGATTCTCCAACCTCTTCAATAACAACATTATCCACCGCTCGTATATCAACCGAACGTGGTATCTTTGCTAGTCTCTCTGCTTCAATTTTGTCATCCCTCTCATCTCTTTCTTTCTGCACTTTCATCAGTTCAACATATAGGTAATTCACATCATCCCAATTGCATCCAGAATGTTTACCCAACGTATAACACATTCTAGCAATGGTTTGATATCGAATTGCCATGTCTTTGAAGCTCACACCATAGTCATGATAACCATCATCTGCATAGATCTCTGCAGTGTTAAGTAGATCAATGTCGTCCTTTGAACAATTAACAATTTACACAGGATCAAGCATCCTTATCACCCTCCATTTTTCATCTTGCTTCAAAAGAATTACTCCTTCCGATGTTTTCTTGTCATAGAACCAGAAGTTGAACACTTTCGGCTTTGCATATCCATGTACTCTGTCAATGAATTGAGGTGTCAACAAACTCCATCCTGACCTTGCTTCTTTCTTCAACAGTCTCTCAAAAATTTCATTATGATTTGTCTGAATAGGCTTAATCATCTTCATTCTTGCCAAATTTATGCATTCGAAAGATGATAGACTCATCAGATCTGAAGCTTTGCCAAAATACTGACATCCGTCTGTTCTTTTCACTATATAGCATCCTTTGTCTGTCAAGCTTCCTGGAATATGGTGAAAATAACCATAACTAACAATTCGTCCAATCATCTTGGACTTAGATCCAATCTTGAACTTCTTGAATTGTCTAGCTTGGTTTTCTTGATCTTTGTGGTCCATGACCTCAACCATTATCTTGAAATTGTGTAAATGATCTATAATGTACTTGGTCTCCTCCTGATATTCCATCCAGAAATCCATATTTGTCTTTGATCTAATCATATCCAATGAAGTCTTTGAAATACTTCCAAGTTAAAAAATTTTCTTCAAAGTATTCATGTTGAATAATTCTTCGTCGATGATATCATCCTTCTCAAAATCAGATAAGTTCAGATCTTCATCTTCTTCGAAATCAAATATCAGATCATCATCAGTCTCAAAGAAATCTTGAAAGTCTTGAGCAGAATAACCACCAAAAATCTCTCCTTCTTCCAAGTCTTGGTCAACCCGGATCTCAAATATCTTCCTCTGCAAGTCTATGTCAGAATGCATTTTAAACAAATCAAGAAAAGTAGGCAAGGAGTAATCAATAATCCTTTCCGGATATTCTATTACATCCAAATCTTGAAATTCCACATCATTACACTCATTGACCCTATCAGACGAAACAGATCTTACTGGAACCGCTTCAAAAATCTTGGACGGAGAATAAATCACTATAGCACCTGTCACAGAGTTCAGGCCACTCTCTCCACCACTAACTCCTCCAGCACCATCATCACCTCCATCATCATCATCATGAGCATTGAAGCTCGGATGTTCATCTATATCTGATTCACCATAATCCAACTTTTCGTCTTCTTCTTCCTCTTCTTCTACTTCCTTCTCCTCTTCCTCATCAATATCCACCACCACCTTCTTAACTCCAGATCCAGAGGCTTCTGTCTTTGAATTTTTAGCTTCCAATTCTTTTATCTTTTGTCTCATATCTGTATTCTCATTTTTCAACTCCACAATATCCTCAGACTGTAGCTTGATAAAGAATTCTAAATCAGAAATTCTTTCATTCATCTTCTTCTTTTCATAAACCTCTTCCTCTCTCCATTTAATCATCTAAGCCATTTGAGCCTTTAACTCATCCAATTCATTTGTATTGGAAGAAGAAGGTTGATCAGCATTAGACTTCTCTTTCTCCTTCTAAAACTTTCAAGCTCTTTAGTCAACATGGAAAGTCTCCTTTTGATGTCACTGTCATCATAATCAACAGTAAAGTTGATATCTCCCAAATAATCCAAACCAGCAAATAAATCATCTTTGGAAATAGAATCTTGATGAAGTGGAGTGTCTTGCACAGAAGTAGCCGCAAAAGTAGATTCCACAAAAGATGGTATAAAAGTAGCTATATTTACAAACTCAGGAGTTTGTAAAGCAGTAACTGGAATAGAAGCAGTAACAGAAGAAACAAACTCAGAAATTGTAGGAGTCATAGGAACAGAAGCAGCAGGAACAGAAGATGTCATAACAGATGAAGACACAACGGTCTTAGTAGTCTTTGACTTCTTCTCATAAGGTCCTCCTTTTTCCATTCTCTTCTTTCTTTTAGGCTTTGAAGACTCAGCCTCTTCAGCTTGATAGCTGGGATCAATAGACTCTTCCCTAGCCTCCTCAGTTTTTTTAGAAAATTTTTTCTTTAACATTCTCAACATCTGGTTCCCTACTTGAACCAACTCATACTCAGACTTAGTATCTGATGACTCTTCACCATCATCTTCATTTGTAGCTTCAGCCTGTTGCTCTGGTATCTTAACATCAACAAGCTCCTGTGAACTCGGTTCCTATGATGATTGAGTCTATGGTTGAGCTCGAGAAGATTGTCCAGTAGACTTGCTAGCCTGTTTCCTTGGAGGAGGTGGTGGAGATTGTGTCATATCATCAGCATCATCAAACTCCTCAGTATCTGAGCCAGACTCAGCATGCCTCCGGGCATTATCCTCAGGAGCAATGTAATTTGCCCTAGCACAGTGACCTATAAGCTCTTTCTCTAAAACAGCTTCTCCACTCCGTTGATACACCCTGACCTGGCCCAGACTGGAATCAGTCATGTGTTTCAACTTCTGCAAATCAGAAGCTTCCCTAGGTAGCATCCCCTCAGGTAACCTCTCATCAATCAACATTTGTACGAATCTAGGATACATATAAAATCGATCCTTAGCCTTCGCGGTGTTGTCAGACATGTATCTGAAGATCATCCCAGAAAAATTGAACGGTTTGTTCAATATTAAGGCTACCATAGCTGATCTCATCGGATCCCTGAGCTCGTCGAATGTGCCTTTCCTCATGCTCAGGCAGTGGAGTAGCACATGAGCCAAAAACTTGTACTGCAGTTGAAGCTTGCCCTTCTTCACTTAGATGGAGTTGTAAGCTCCAAAGTATCGAATCCTCATAAAACATCCTTTGATGCACCTTTCTCGTATGAGAGTCATACCAGCAGGTTCACCACCAACTGTAACACCCTCCTGATGTCAGCCTCAGATATACGAAGTGCTTTTCCAAGCACATTCACATCAATAACGTACTCCTCATCCACTGAAATAAGCCGAGCCGACTCCCAGAAGCTCTGCACATGTGACCGGTAGATCTGACAAGAGTTGGATATGGCGTAGTAAATCCTAGATCGACGAAGAAACTCAATCATAGGTCTAAAGTCCTTGCCATTCCGAGTTGTGGGATCCAGATACGCACAAAGATTATGTTTGTCACCGAAGGTTAAGTTCGTCATTTCTACAATTAGAAATAAAACGCAATTAGAAACAAAAATTAACAAAAATTAAAAAAATTAAAAAAAAATTCTAAGTATAGCCCAGCGAACCTATCCCCTGAGACGAACCTAATTCTAGGCGAACCTAAGTTAGACGAACCTGTTAACCAGACAAACAATTTGAACGAACCTTCTTTTGAACGAACCTTCTGATGAACGAACCTTCTGATGAATGAACCTCAGAATGAACGAACCTTCAATCAAACGAACCTGTTGGTCAAACGAACCTTGACCAAAAGGTTCGGTTCTTTTGAAATACATAGGTTCGCCACAAACCTATCAAATTCAGAAGAACCTTCAAGGTTCGGCGAACCTTAGTTCATTCAACGAACCTGTTCATCCAGCGAACCTTTTCAATTTTCAAATCAAAATTTTAAATCTTCGAATTAGAATATAAAACTTATACACCCAGGTTCGAAACTCAACGATGAACAACATTTACAAAAGAAGTTTGTCCAGAAATTAGATTTTAACCGTTTTAATTCAAATTAACAAGTTCGACATAAAAACTCCTAAATCCTCTCAGATCTCCTAATCTAGCCGGTGAAAATTCAAGATTTCTACCTAGAAATGATCAGCAAGTAATTCTGATCTGGGATGTCTAGAATCAAAAAACGAAAAACCGGAGCTTGCAAGTTCGCGAAAGTGTAATCAGATGAAAATGAAGAACCTTTGTCACGATCCTTATATTTATATTCACGAACCTATTCAGGCGATCCTTTAAAACGAACCATTCAAATGAACCTTAACCCCGAACCTTATCAGCGAACCTGATAAGCGAACCTTATAAGCAAACCTGACCAACGAACCTGATTTCAACCTGTCCAACGAACCTGTGGATGACCCTTCTCTAAACCAGACGAACCTTTTTAAAAAATTTGATTTTTATTTAAGATTTCAAAACAAAATTATGTTCAATTGTTCCAAAGTCAAACAAATAATCAAAAATTATTGATTTAACATCAGGTAAAAATAAAAATAAAAAATCTCTTTGTATATTTCAAATTTTTAGAACAACTAAACTACAAATTTAACTAATCTAACTATACTAAAAAATCAAATCTTTTTGTATGAGAAAGATCCAGACATGAGATCAGATTGTTTTACAATTATCCACATATCTTATTGAAATAATGAATATATTTATTAACAAATTACAATCCCAAAATGATTGTCAGTATACTTGTCCTTTTAAGTTTAATTACTTAGTAAAAATATCAATTTAAACAAAATTATCAAATACCTTATAATATCCATTTACTTGAACACATCCTCGATTTGTGAATAACTAATCAAACATAAATGTTCTTGAACCTTGTTACTTAAATTTTAACCAGCCTGATCATGCAAAAATAAACCAGAATTTCTTTTTGAAAATAACAAAATATAAAACAATTGAATTTGTTCAAATTCTTGGTATCAAGGTTGATACTTACGTATACTCAAATGATCTAGAAAATGAACTAAACAATAATTTAAGATTAAGCTTTTAACAATCAGTTCGATATTTTCATATACGCAGAGATTGTCCAAATCTTAATCAGAACCAACCAAACAAATTTGAATTGTTTAAAGCTATAACAATCAGGTCGATACGTAAGTATATGCAAAGAATGTTCCAGCTTTAAACTAAAATAAAAGAAAAACAAAATTAGAATTTCTTTTGAAAATTAAACACATGATCAAACTAGTAATTTTAACTTTTTATTCAAGAAACACTTTGTCAGAAAAATTACCACTCTTTCAGAACAAAACCAAGTACTGCATTCTAAGAATCTGTTTCTTATAAAGCATAATCAAAATCTTGTTCTAACTTATCTTAACTAAGTTACAAAACTACTAACACATCATACTCAGTACTTGTAACTGTTCTTTATAAAAATACTATCATTTCTCACTTGGTTGAATCAATTTCTCAGATTTTAATTTTTTAAAGTTTTTGTGTTTTTGGTTTTTCAATTGTTTTTAAATTTTTCAAAATTTTCTCCCCCTAAAAACTAAAACACAAAAGAAGAAAATTAAAATATCTGATGTTAATTCAATAAAAATTGATTACGAAGGAAGTTGATTCTTAATTACCTCACCCATGACCCGAATTCCATTTAATTTGAGTAAATACTCAAAATGGTTTTTGTCAAAGGCCTTGGTGAGAAGGTCTGCCCTTTGCTCGTTGGTGTGTATCTTCACCACATCAATCAGTTTCTTTTCATAGCAGTCGCGTATGAAATTGTTGGACTAAAAGAACCAATGAGCCTGATCAGAAAAATCTCTAAGTCTCACAGCATTACAACAACTGAAGAAGAACACAAAGGCTGATATTCAAATGTGCTGAAGTCACAAGATCTGAAGAGATGTACAACAGCTGAAGTGTAAGTCGTCAGGTGTTGTAGTATATAGTTAGTCTTCAGTAGTTTTAATATTGTTTGTAAAAGTCTGATGAGTAGATTACTCATCAGAGGTTTTAGTATTTTGTATTTCAGTAGTTTTCAGTATTTGTACTTCAGTAGTTTTGTTCTTCAGCAGTTGTAGAGTTTGTCTTCAGATGTTGAAGACATTCTCAGTCGTTTAGTTTATTTCAGTTGTTTTGTTATGTCTGTTAGATGTCAACATCATGTGACATCATCAGACGTCACTGCCTTCTATATATAGGCAGTTGACATGCTTGTAATGCATCGAAGTTAATGAATTGAATGAGATATTCCTTTTACAGAAAACTTTCTCTCTCTATAACAAACTTGCGTTACTGTTTGATTGAATTTGTTCTTACTTTACTTTTGCTAATTCTGTGTTGAATTCCGCTGCTATACTCTACTGATTTATCAATTGAGAACATCTGATCCTACAATTGGTATCAGAGCAGGTTAATCATTGATCGATTACACAATTGATCTCTGAAACTGCTCAAATTTGTTCTCAAATTGAGTGAATTAGCTGATTAAGTAAGAATTTGTTATAGATTGAAGTTTTCTGTTAACTTCTGTTGATTTGTATTTCAATATCAATCTGTTTTGCATCAATTGATTGAGATTTGCATTAGTTTGTGGTAAATTGCTTGAATCTGTGATCATGTCAACTCCGAACAATGATCCGCACAATACAGGCTCCGCAACCAAGCCTCCGATGCTTGTGCGGAGTGAGTACAACATCTGGCAACGTAGAATGCTACATCACCTGTCGATTAACAGCGCAGGATGTTGGAAATCTGTTGTGCATGGACCATATAAACCCACGATCACTGATCCTGAAACTAAGATCATGATTCCGAAACCTGCTGATATGTATTCGGATGAGGACATTAAATTGTTTGAAATTGATGCTAAAGCTCATGGTATTCTGGCCATGGCTCTGCCTAATGAGATTTATTCTGGCTTGATGCATCATGATACTGCTCATGATCTCTGGGTTGCACTGAAAGAACAATTTGGTGGAACCGATGAGGTTTAGCAAATACTAGAGAAATTCTGGCTCAGCAGTATGAGACATTTTCTCACCGAAAGGGTGAATCCTTGACTCAACAATTTGAGCGATTCTCATGTTTAATTTCTGAGTTAAAAATGGTTAAGCAAGAATACACTAATAGTCAGATGAATAACAGATTTCTCAGATCATTGCCTGAGAGATGGGACACTTATACAATTGTCCTACGCTCTAATGCTAATCTAGAAAGTCTATCTCTCACCCAATTACATGGGAAACTCTTAACTTTTGAGAGAGAGGTAGAACAAAAGAGGAAACTGTCTTCATCTGGAAAACTTGCTGATGATTTTGTTCCTGGTAACACTGCTTTGATAGGTCAAGAGTCAGAGTTTAATGGGTCTGAATGTTCTTATGATTAACATATTGATTTTTCTACTAACAATTCTGAACATGCTTTTGTGGGAGTTGATGGTAATGCAGGGATTTATGGTGATAACTTGTGTTTTGTGATGGATGATTTGAAAGGAATCCCGGATGATGATCTAGAGGAGATGGACATTTTGAGTCAAATGGCACTGATCAATATCAGATCACAAAAGTTTTATAAAAGAACAGGAAGGAAGTTCCCTGGATTATCTGGCAAAACCAAGGTTGGATTTGACAAAGGAAAGCTGAGGTGCCATAAATGTCATAGGCTGGGTCACTTTGCTAGGGAGTGCAAATCTACTGGTTCTAACCCTGCTGCACCCTTTGTGACCTTTCCAAACAACAATTCATCAAGCAAAGGACCACAATCCTCTGGTACTAGTCAACAACAATACTATCCAGCTCACTTTGTTCAACAAAATCCTATGCCATATCCATATCCTTGTTTCTACATGCCTCAACCTACACACACTCCAGCATTAATTCCTTCACAATCACCTGCTCTTCCTGATCTCAGTAAATCACAAACCAATCAACAGCCTCAACAACAACAACATCAAAGTTTCTTTACTCCTGGAGTTGTTGATTGGAGTAGCTTGCCTGATGACTTATCAGACTTCAACATGCAGCCTTTTTCTGAAAATGGTCCACATGGTGGAGACAATCCTTTTGGAAATCTTGCATTAATGGCTATTGACTCAACTGACAACTCTTGTCAATCTTCTTCAACATCACAGGTATCCTCTGAATCCAAAGCTAAGTTATGTTCAGAGTCTTGTGTTTCAGCATTTGCTTCCATTAGAGAAATCAATGTTGAGTTAATTAATGAAAAGTTGTCTTTAGAAAGGGTCATGACAAAGAATAAAATTGAATTTGAGAAAGCTTTGAATGAAAAAGAATCTGAAATTTACAAACTCAAGTGTCAATTGTCTGATGAAAAGGCTAGGGTGGAAGTCATGCTTGTAAAACACAATGATTTGAAACAAACACTTGCAGCAACCCAAGTCGAATGTGCAAGATGGGTTGAATCTTGCAAGGGGTTTGAGTTGCTATTAAACAAGCAAACAGCATCAAATGTGAAGTTTGGTATTGGATACAATCACACTGCTCCTCCAACTGATTATACACCAAAAAATCTTAACTGTGAATCTGATGAGGAGAGTGTGTACCAATCTACCAACTCTTCAGAAGTGTCTGATTCTGCAGACATATCTGAAGAAGACTCAAATGTTTGCAAAGCTACTGCTGAAAAGGTTGAGATTGAAACCTATTCTTATTCAATTGGGTGTACAAATGTCATTAAGGATGACACTTGTCAGGATAATGTCTTAGTTGAGATTAATCCTGATGAACATGTTTCAAATGTTTTAAACTTACACCTAATTGAGTCAGATGGGGATGGTGTTGGAGAAAATGATGCAAGACTTTTAATAAGTCAAAGTCATTTATCAGCAGTTGGTGACAAAGCTGATACTGCAACAACTGATGTTGATAAATGTGTTGCGACACAAGTGCTGAAGAATAACTCTTCAGATGTTATCAATACATCAGCTGTTATCAATTTGTCTACAAAAACTGATGTTCCAAAAGTGCTGATGAACAAGAACTCATTATCTAAGTCATCAGTACTTGTCGACAATCACAAGGAAAGAAAGAAGAGAGTGCCTTGTGATATTTGTAGGCTGTTTAATCATTCAACTGATGAATGCTGGTACAGAAAAGGTTCTAAATTCAACAAAATCAAGAATAAAAACAAGAACATACTCAAAATGAAAAATGAATTTAGTTCAAAATTTGTACCTGAATCATCAGTTGTTTCAAAATCTGGAAAATCCTTACAAGGAAATACCTCCAGTAAATCCAAGAAAGGAAAAGGGATTGTTCCAGATTCAGGGAAACAACACTTGACAGCATCTCATTTGATTAAAGACACTAAAATGATCAAACACAAAAATAAAAAATCAAGTTCTGATGTGTCTGATGAAATCAAAATTTTAACTCAAAATCATAATCAACTGATGCTAATGATGCAACAACTGATAGGAAAAGTCAATCTGGCAGAGGCATCTGTTGATTCATTTCATAAAAAGAAATCAAAATCAAAAGTCAAATCAAAAATTTCTGATAAGAATGCTTCAAGTGTTGCTTCAACTGATAATGCTAGTTCTGTTTTTTCAAATGTTAACAGACCCAAAACCAAAATGGTTTGGGTCCAAAAGTCTAACTGAGTGTGTTGTTGTATGCAGGGTCCTTCAGCATGCCAAAGTAGCATCTGGTATGTTGATAGTGGAGGATCCATGCATATGACTGGGAGCAGATCTCTTCTTCATAACTATTTCACTGGAAGGAGAGGATTTGTGTCCTTTGGTAATGATGCTAAGGGGTATATCATAGGTAAAGGTGTAGTCACTAATGGTGAGATTAGGTTTGATGATGTTAATCATGTTGAGAATCTTAAGTACAATCTGCTGAGTGTTAGTCAAATGTGTGATAAGGGTCATGTGTCTCTCTTCACTAAGCAAGATTGTAGGATTTTATCTTCTGATGTGATGCCTTTGATTAGCAAAGTGTTAGATGAGTATACACTTCTTAAGGCTAACAGAGTGGGAAAGGTATATGCCTTTGATCTTTCTAAGAAAATCTCTGTCAAAGGTCATCCTTGTTTATTTTCTAAGGCCTCTTTCAAGGAATCAAATCTGTGGCATAGAAGATTAGGTCATGTGAACATTAAGAACATGAATCAATTGGTGAAACATGGTTTGGTTAGAGGTCTTCCTTTAAAGGATTTTAGTTGTGATGAAAACTGTTCTGCATGCTTGAAAGGAAAGCAACACAAAGTCTCTTTTCCTTCAATTGGAGATTCAAAATCCACTGGTTGTTTACAACTGTTACACATGGATCTGTTTGGTCCAGTGCAGATAATGTCTATGGCAAAGAAGAAGTATTGTCTAGTTATTGTTGATGACTATTCAAAGTTTGTCTGGACTTTCTTCTTACACTCAAAAGGTGAGGTTGCCAAGGCTATTATCAATTTTGTGTTGTATGCTGAAAAGCAGTATTCTCTTTCTATCAAGTGTGTTAGGAGTGACAATGGCACTGAATTCAGAAATCATCTTCTTGATGAATTTTATCAGTCAAAGGGAATTCAGAGACAGTATAGCATTCCCAGATCTCCTGAACAGAATGGAGTGGTAGAAAGGAAGAATAGGACCCTGATTGAAGCTGCCAGAACAATGCTTGCTGATTCTGGTTTACCTCTCACATTCTGGGCAGAAGCTGTTAACACAGCTTGCTATGTGCAAAACAGAGTTTTGGTGAATCAAAGATGGTTGAAGACTCCATATGAAATCCTTCATTCTTTAACTCCTTTGATTTCTTTCTTCAGAGCTTTTGGGTGTCCTTGTTTCATTCTCAACACCAAAGATCAACTTACCAAGTTTGATTCCAAAGTTGATGCAGGATACTTTGTTGGATATTCTTCAACATGCAAGGCATATAGAGTGTTCAATTGTAGAACAAAGACTGTAGAAGAAACTCTTCATGTCAAATTCAATGAATGTCCTAAAGATTCCATTCCTCAGAATCCTGCTGAGATGTTTGATCTGAATATCTTGCAACATGATTTTCATGTTGAGAATAGTGGTGTAGAAGATGAAGTTCTTCCAGCTAATCCACCACCAGCTTCTAATGCAACATCACAAGGAATTTCAGATGATGAAGATGCAAGTACTCATTTGTTCAGATTCAGTGACAATATGTCCACATCTACCAAATCTGATGCTCCTCCTGCTTCAGCAATCCCACTCAATACAAATGCTGATGAAATTCTGGAATCCTCTCAATCATTTGAAATCCCAGCTGCCTTGTTCCCTGAATCATCTTCAACTGCAACATCTGATCCTCCAGCAAACACTTGCACTGATCTCATTCCATATCAAGAACTGAAGGATCATCCATTATCTCAAGTTCTTGGTGATATTTCTGCAGGTGTTTCAACCAGAAGTCAATTATCTAACTTTTGTCTTTATGCTCTCTTTGTCAGTCAACAAGAGCCAAAGAACTACCACATAGCACTTAGAGACATTGGCTGGGTGGAGGCAATGCAGTTGGAATTGTTGCAATTCAAGAAGCAACAGGTTTGGGAGCTGGTTTCTTTACCTCCAGGTAAGTGTGCAATAGGCACAAAATGGGTGTTTAGGAATAAAACAGATGAAAAAGGTCAAATCATTAAAAACAAAGCTAGACTGGTTGTACAGGGGTTCTGTCAGGAAGAAGGTATTGATTATGATGAAACTTTTGCCCCTGTAGCCAGATTAGAAGCAATTAGGCTGTTTTTAGCATATGCTGCCTTACATAAACTTAAAGTTTTTCAAATGGATGTCAAAAGTGCTTTCTTATATGGTAAAATAAAAGAGGAAGTGTATGTGTGTCAACCTCCAGGCTTTGAGGACAATAAACATCCTGATTGGGTGTACAAGCTTGATAAAGCTCTTTATGGGCTGAAACAAGCACCTAGAGCCTGGTATGACACATTGTCCACTTTTCTTCTAAAAAATAATTTCACTAGAGGCTCCATTGATCAAACTTTATTCATAAAAAATGTAGGTCAGCATAAGCTACTTGTTCAAATATATGTTGATGACATTATATTTGCTTCATCTGACCCAAAGTTGTGTGATGATTTCACTAAACTTATGACTACAAATTTTGAAATGAGTGCTATGGGGGAGTTACAGTTTTTCTTGGGTCTGCAAATCAAACAAAAACCTGATGGAATTTTCATTCACCAATCAAAATACACAAAAGAGCTTTTAAAGAAATTTGATTTGCAAAACTGTAAGCCATGCTCCAACCCCATGAGCACCACCACACAACTTGATGCAGATCTGAAAGGTACTTCAGTGGATGAAACTCTTTATAGATGTATGATTGGATCTTTAATGTATCTAACTGCATCCAGGCCAGACATTATGTTTGCCACATGTGTTTGTGCTAGATTTCAGGCTGCACCCAAAGAGTCTCATTTGATTGCTGTGAAAAGAATTTTCAGATACTTGCAAGGTACTCAATTCCTGGGAATATGGTACTCCACTGGACATTCCTGCAAGCTGGTTGCTTTTTCAGATAGTGACTATGCAGGATGCAAACTCTCAAGAAAATCTACTTCTGGTGGGTGTCAGTTTCTTGGAAATTGCCTGGTTTCTTGGCAAAGTAAGAAGCAAACCTCTGTAGCCACCTCCACTGCTGAAGCTGAGTACATAGCTGCTGCAAGTTGCACTTCCCAAATTCTCTGGCTTCAGTCTCAACTCCTGGACTATGGCATCAAAGAACTGAAGACACCATTGTTAATGGATAGTGCTTCAGCTCTTTGTATTGTGAAGAATCCAGTTCAGCACTCTAGGACTAAACACATTGAAATCAGACATCACTTTATAAGAGATTGTTTTGAAAAAGGTCTGATTGATCCCAAATTTGTTCCTAGTGCTGATGAGCTTGCTGACATTTTTACTAAGCCTTTAGACACATCCACTTTTCAAAATTTAGTTCTAAGGCTTGGTATGTTGCAACTTGAATAGGTTAGTGTTTAAATGAATAAAATGTTAAATATTCTTTTAAAATTCCAAAAATATTTTTTCTTCTCTTGACACATTTTGATATTTTCAGTACATACTGATACATATCAAAAATACTGATTCAAGAACAGTTCTGATCTTGTATAATACTCTAAGTTAGAAAGTACTGATGAGTATTGATGTCTTAAGTACTGAAGGTCAAATATTGTTTACAAGTTCTGATGAACAACATTTCCAAAAAGTCTGATGAACAGCTGATGAAAACAACTGATGAACAAAACTGTCGACAACATCTGATGAGTAATTTTACTCTTCAGTTGTTTCAACTTCTGTTGTTTTCTCTATTTAACTCAATCTTCTTCAGTTGTTTCATTATCACTTTCTCAGAACTTTTCATCTTTTTCAAAACCTATTTTCCCTCTTTCATCTCTGCTTCCATGGCTGCTCTTACTTTGAAACCGCGTCACAATTCGATTGCCTACTTGACCAAATCTTCATTCTGGTCCAAGTTTGATGATGCTGTTGATATGATGAACTCCTCTCAATTCAAAACTGCTTTTCTTATCAATCCAACTCTGTATGTTGAATCCATTCATCAATTTTGGATGAATGTTGAACTTGTAAATGTTGGAACTGGAGTCATCTCTCTTCGATCAACTGTCAATGGTCACAACGTGCATATCAGTCCCGCTGAGCTCAGGGATGTTCTTCAACTTGACGATGCCAACCTAGTCACTCAGTTCCCTAAAAGCGCCACTGACCTTTGTTTTACAAGTCATGAATACCAGGGCGACTTGAGTGACTCAACACTTTTCAAGAAGAACTTTAATGATCCAGAGCGTCTGATATTCCATATGATCAACATATGCCTGGCTCCGAAGTCGTCTTCATGGGATCAAATGTCATCTCGTTGGCAACAGGTATTGTACTCTATTCTCGAATCTCAAAAGCTAAATTTTTCTCAAATACTTTTTTCTGAATTAACTGAACATGCTGGTAAGCCGGTTTCCTCTAGATGGTTACTCTATCCTCGTTTTATTATGGCCATCATAGAGAAACAGCTGCCACAAACAGGCCTTGTTGGTCAGGGGATCCCTGCTACAGCAGTTTTGCTGGAAGTATATTCCCGACACAACTCCAACCCTACTCTCAAAGAGGCTGCCCGAAAGCTAAAACCCAAGCAGAGGGAACCCACAGCCTTCACCACAAAATCCAAATCTAGAGTCCCCACTAAACCAAAATCCAAACAAACCAAAAAGGCTGCTCAGGGAAATGAGTCCCCTGAGTCTGCCCATGCCTCACCAAGGCATGACATGGTCACTGGGAGTAGTCACCCAGTGATCCATCCGACTCCACCGGCTCAAACCGCCCAGGATTCCTCTCAACAGGAACCTGGTGCAACTTTTGTAGGGGACACCACATCACTAGAACCTATTTCAGTTGAAATGGTTTCTATTGAAAAGCACCAATCTCCCCGGGTGCAATCTGTTTCAAACCCAATTCCTGTGGAAACCACCCCAGATAGTCCCACTTTTGTTATTGAAAACATCCTGAATCAGTTGAACACTCCTATCCCCTCCCAGACACCTATCACTACTGGGATAAGCTCCAACATTGAGGGGGAGGACCAAAGTGTCTCTGATAACCCACAGGATCATGACTACAACATCAGATCTCCTAGTGTGGAAAGAGAGATTCTGATATCTGACAAGGCTGCTACTTCATCACCTCCATCATTTGGAGTGATTGCAAGTGGTACCATTGCTAAGACCTTGTCAGAGGCAACAACTGATGAAGGGGTTACCCCTGAGGTTGGAAGTCCCCAGTACCAAGACAAAGGGGCACCTGATTCTGTTGAGCCACACTCAACTCAGGTAAATCCTGAGATTCTCAGGAGGTCAGATGATGTAGCTAATGCTACTGATGACCAAAGATCAGTTGCTGAGCTTGTTAAGCAAAACCAATTCCTTGAGGCTGAGGTATGTAGACTCAATGAGCTACTCACCAAAATGTCCAAGGACAAAAGACCATCTTCCCCATTTAACCCACAGATGGCACCTTCTCATTCTGAAGGTCACCCAAACACTTCCCCCACTACTTCACAATTTCAAATGCCACCAGCCTTTGCTTCAGGCACTAATCCTTTGGGTTCTAGCCCCCCAGAGGCATTAGCTGCTGCTCTTCTACAAATCCTCCCTCTCATCACTCCATTACTGAAATCCATTATTGTTCAAGCCCTTGATGAGAGGTTACCTTCCCAAACTCAAATTCAACATATGGTTGATGAGGCTGTGACTGCTAAACTTTCAACTTTACATATTCCTTCTTCCCCTGCAGCCAAAAAGGGGGAGTTAGGAACTGAATCAGTCACAACTTCAGCTTCCAAAAGGCCAAGGTCTGAAGAAGTTGCATTTGAAAGGTCTCCTGTAATTCACGTAACTTATAAGAGACAAAAGAAGAACAAACCTGTTGAGATTCTCAACAGAGATGATGTGGAAGTTGAGCAGGGAATGGGTGCTAAAGAAGTTAGTGCTGAACAATTGGAAGCCACAACATCTGATGTACAAGAACAAGTCAAAACATCTGATGTACAAGAGTTGGCTACAACTTCTGAAGTTCAAGTACAAGCCACAACTTCTGATGCACAAGACACTGAACTTGAGGAGGTTCAAATTTCAGAGGTTCAGACTCAGGTTGAGACTCAGGTTGTTGAGGTAAGGGCTCCTCCAAAGAAGAGAAGGCAACTCAGAATTCAAGAAGAAGAAAGTTCTGATGAAGAAGACAGGTTGCCTATCTCCACAGTCATCAAGCTAAAAGTTCAAAAGCCTGCACCTTCAACAACTGGGGTAGATCTAACAGTTCCAAAGAAGAAAATTACTCTTCCTGCCAAGTACATTCCTGAAAAGCCATTAGTCTTTGGTCAACAGCCAATTATCACACCAGAGGCTAGGATGTTGGCAGTCAAAGTAAAACTGGAAGAAGAAGAGAGCCAAAGGAAACATGATGAGCAATTCCTCAAGCTGGTGGACAAAGATTATCCTCAGACTTCAACTATCACTGCAATGAAAAAGGAAGCTCAAAGGCTGTATGCTCTGAAATGGACATTCAAATATACAAAAGAATTGATCAAGATGTGGCCTGACCCAAGGGTTCTTCATAGGATTCACAAGAGACAGCCCCCAGCAACTTATGCAAATAGGATCAAAAGGGTGTTAAGTGCTGAAATCATGCTTGGGTCAGTGCTTGATCCTTGGGAAATCATTAATGACTTCAAGAGTGTCTACAACTTGGGTGCAAAAGCTCCTAACTTCTTAGAGAACAAAATGATAAAGAAGGGACTGGTGTATAGGAAGTTGGAACATGTTCTGCAAGAAGAACTCTATTTGTTTTTAGAAGGTAAGCACCCTGATGAGTTTGTGTACAGGGAAATTACAAGAGTAGAACTGAAGGATGGGACTACGGCCAGATACTTGTCTGAATTTTATGGGCCTGAGTCCTTCTTCGAAGGTGAACCTGAAAGAATGACTCCAGAAGAGAAGTTGTTACTACTTGAAGCTTATGTCCGGGAGTCTTTCAGGTTAGTATACAATCAATAGCTTCAATGAGAGGGGTTAATGCTCATAGTCCATTTCCCCAATGGAGTTCCCTCTCATATTTTGACAGTTAGAATTTTTGAAAGCTGTTGGTTATCAGGCTTATACTTTGATTGGTCATTTTGATGCTGATCTCAAAGGAAAAGACATTTCTTTCTGCCTGGAATAAATAAGTGAGACCTTAAATAAGTTAGAGGTTTTTGGCTGCATTGGTTCAGGGGGAGTTTGTTGGACTAAAAGAACCAATGAGCCTGATCAGAAAAATCTCTAAGTCTCACAGCATTACAACAACTGAAGAAGAACACAAAGGCTGATATTCAAATGTGCTGAAGTCACAAGATCTGAAGAGATGTACAGCAGCTGAAGTGTAAGTCGTCAGGTGTTGTAGTATATAGTTAGTCTTCAGTAGTTTTAATATTGTTTGTAAAAGTCTGATGAGTAGATTACTCATCAGAGGTTTTAGTATTTTGTATTTCAGTAGTTTTCAGTATTTGTACTTCAGTAGTTTTGTTCTTCAGCAGTTGTAGAGTTTGTCTTCAGATGTTGAAGACATTCTCAGTCGTTTAGTTTATTTCAGTTGTTTTGTTATGTCTGTTAGATGTCAACATCATGTGACATCATCAGACGTCACTGCCTTCTATATATAGGCAGTTGACATGCTTGTAATGCATCGAAGTTAATGAATTGAATGAGATATTCCTTTTACAGAAAACTTTCTCTCTCTATAACAAACTTGCGTTACTGTTTGATTGAATTTGTTCTTACTTTACTTTTGCTAATTCTGTGTTGAATTCCGCTGCTATACTCTACTGATTTATCAATTGAGAACATCTGATCCTACAGAAATGAAACCGAATATCAATGTGTTTGGATCTTGAATGATACACCGGATTCTTTGTAATAGCAATGGTAGCCTCGTTGTCAACATGAATCAGGGTAGTTAGAAAATTCAACCCGTAGTCTCTCATTTGTTGTTGTATCCACAAAACTTGAACAACAACAGGCAGCCGCTACATATTCAGCTTCACATGTGGATGTTGCAACAGATGACTGCTTTTTGCACTGCCAAGAGACTAACCTCTCCCCCAAAAACTGTGCACCTCCAGTTGTAGATTTGGCATCAGTCTTGCATCCTCCATAGTCAGAATCACTATACACATGGAAGGAAAAGTTATCATCCTTAGGATACCACAGACCTGTGTCTGGTGTACACTTCAGATAACGAAGAATCCTCTTAGCTGCTATCAGATGAGAAACTTTAGGCTTTGATTGATAGCGAGCACAGATACTTGTAGCGAATACAATATCCGGTCTAGAGGCAGTCAAGTACATCAAGCTCCCTATCATTCCATGATATAATGTAGCATCTATTAGCTCCCCCTTAATATCAGGCTCAATCCCGTGATTGGGCTGAATGGGGGTGGAAATGGGTTTACAATCAAGCATGCTAAACCGTTTTAGCACATCTTGAATGTATTTGGTCTGATAAATAAAAATACCATCATCAGTCTGATCAATTTGTAAACCCAAAAAGAACTTGATGTCTGACATGGCACTCATCTCGAACTTCTAAATCATAACCTCTTTAAATTCTATACACAACTGTTCATCGGTAGATCCAAAGATGATGTCATCAACATAGATCTGAACAAGGAGAATGTCCTTGCCCTTTTCCCGATAAAATAGTGTTTTGTCAATCTGACCCCTATTGAACCCGTGTTCAATAAGGTGGGTCGAGAGCGTCTCATACCAAGCTCGAGGAGCCTAATGTAGACTGTACAGTGCTTCGTCAAGGAGGTATACCTAATCCCGGTGGATCGGATCCTCAAAGCCCGGTGGCTGAAAAACATACACTGTATCCTTCAAAGACCCATAAAGGAATGTAGACTTGACATCCAACTGAAACACTTTGAATTTCTTGTGGGCAGCAAAAGCCAGAAAAAGTCGAATTGCTTCTAGCCGTGCCACAGGTGCAAACACTTCGTCATAATCAATTCCTTCGATTTGTTTGAATCCTTGAACAACTAAACGTGCCTTGTTCCAAACAATCACGCCTCTATCATCTCTCTTACACCATAACACCCATCTGATGTCTATATTCTTCTCACCCTTTGGCAAATCCACTAAATGCCATACTCCCAGTTTCTGAAACGTGATTAAGCTCCTCTTGCATGGCCTCCACCCTGGCAGGCTCACGCAGTGCCTCAGTTACAGAATTTAGCTCAATCTGAGAAATGAATGCCGAATGCATCCATAACTCTTGAGTCCCATGAGTTCTCTCTAACTCAACATACAAACTCTCCTCGTTTGTAACTTGTCTTCTTGTCTGTACTCCAACAGACGGATCTCCAATGATCTGCGCAATAGGATGATTCACATGGACTCTTGTTACTGGAACTTGCGGGACCCCAATATTATGATCATGATTTGTGATATTCTGATCGATATCTTGATCATGAGAAACAACATCTTCAAAAACATCATGATCATCCTCCGATGACCAATCATCATTAACTGCTCCAAAAGTGCCTTCCTCAGTTGGATGAGTATCTTCAACTTGATGAGAAACTCCTTGATCTTCAGAATTTTGTAAATCATAAAATTTCTGCAAAGATATTTCATCATCAGTAACATTTGGAAACAAGTTAAAAGACTCAAACAGTTTATCATAATCAAAAAGCCAATTTGGACCTTTGCCTTCAGGTATAGGTGTATGTCTTTGAACATCCACATTATACCAGAGTTCAACAACACCCGTGCGTTTGTTAAACACACGTTTGTTGGGTAGGCTGTAGCCAAGAAAGAAACCTTCTTCAACCTTAGAGTTGAATTTAACATCTTTCTTAAGCATGGTACAAGGAGCCCCGAAAGGTTCCAAGTGTTCCAAATTTGGTTTTCGATTTTAAAGCAGTTCATAGCAAGTCTTATTATGTCGTTTGACAATCAGCACTCTGTTAAGAGTAAAACAAGCAGTCGCTACGGCTTCATTCCAGAATGTAATGGGCAGCTTCGAATAAGCAAGCATAGTTCTAGCAGACTCGATCAATGTACGATTATTTCTCTCAGCTACACTGTTCATCTGTGGTTCATACGGTGCACTGAATTGCTGCTGAATGCCCTTAGAATCACAAAATGCTTCCATGTTCTGATTCTTGAACTCTGTCCCATTGTCTGATCGAACACGCCTAACCCTCAACTTGTACAGAGTCTCCAACCTATTTACCAGCAAAACAAAATTTTCATAAGTTTCAGATTTATACTTTGAAAACATTACCCATGAAAATCTAGAAAAATCATTGGTCACTACAAAACAGTAGGATTCATCACCGATACTCTTCACATTAATCGGTCCAAACAGATCCATGTGAAGGAGTTCCAGTGGTTTATCAATAGAAAACACAGTTTTAGACTTATCTGACCTCCTTTTCTGTTTACCCTTTTTACAAGAAACACACACATCAGGTAATCTAAAATGTTTTACCGGTACACCATCAACCAAGTGATTGTGTACTAGATGATTCATCTTCCTGATATGTATGTGACCCATCCGTCTGTGCCAAGACCTCGTATCCTGCTCTGTGGCCTTCGACACTAGACACGTCTCAACTTTGTTTACCGTCTCCGCCTTAGCCATGTCCAAAACATACAAGTCATTACTTCTATCGACAGTCATCAAAATCCAGTCTTCAGGAATTTGAATTCCTTGTTTGAGCACATAGCATTTCTTGTCATCAAACAAAACCTGATAACCTTTATCACAAATCTGTGATACAATCAAAAGATTGTTAGTTAACTCCTTGCAGTAATTCACGTTGTCAAAGGAAACTTTACCATTAGTCAAAGTACCACACCCGGTAATCTGACCACCTTTGTCACCTGCAAAGTTAACATAACATCCTTTCATCTCCCTGAAATCTTTCAGCAATCCTTACTCTCCCGTCATGTGCCTTGAGCATCCTCTATCAACAATCCACCTACTGTTGATATGGCCCATGAATGCCACCTGCACAATAAATTAAAAAAAAATTTGATTACTACCAAAAGGGATGACTCATGCCATTCCGGCGTTGAGTCTCCCTGAATAGCCTCCTGCCATTCGGTTTTGATGAACTACTTGAAGACCCATCTTCCAAGTATTCATCCTTTCTCACCAAATTTTTGTCATCTGACCTGTGCCTGAATTTCCAAAAAGAGTTAGTATTAACATTTTGTTTTGAAAATGGTTTGGAAGAAAAATTATCATAAAATTCATCTTCAGATGATGATGTCTTTTTCACCAACTTTTTAACCTGTTGTTTATTTGCAAAAACATTCTTCTTATGACTCTTTTCCACCTTAACCCAGACACACTCTGTGTAACATTTGTACATTTAGTCACGATAGTCGTAAACAGTGTTAGAACAGTGTGTATCTATGTTCAGTCAGTCAATGTGAATCATGTGTTCATTATGTGCTTGTGTGTTAGAATCTTTATTATTTGAGAACAATTATGTATTATTTATTTACAGTCGATTACACTAGGCAAGAACTGTATCGTGTTATATCGAAACAGTGGTGGGCAGCGAGAGTGAGCCCTATATATATACTGCGTTCGGTGTAACAGGATAGTGTTAGTGCGTGGTGTGGAGACGAATATTATGACAATTAATTCAACAAGAATCGTAATACGTAAGCGAGACTGAGTATAGTTATGGGTGACGATCCATAATGATACGAATGTTGAACTTATAATTATGATTAAACGACTTTTAATAATTAATACGATTGAAAAACGTACGCAATTTCGGGTATACACGTAATTGCGAGTGTTTAACGATCTGACAACACACGAAAAGTAAAAATAGTTAAAATAATTATTTTACATTTTTACAATTTTGAAACTCATCATTTTAATGAGTTTAACAACTAATTTTATTTAAAACCGCGTAAAATACGCGTTACTTTCCAGAAACGCGAACCGAGCGACCGAAATGGACCCGAATACCACACGGGCTATAAAAGCCTTGAACAAGGCCATTTTCTCATTTAATACACCAACAACCACTTCTCTCTCTACAAATTTTGTTCAACCCTCTCTCTAGAAAACCGATTCCGGTGATTCTTGAACCTACGCGTAGCTCTCGACATCCCCTACACGGAAGTACAACGGATCGGAGGTTTTCACCGGCCAAAAACGATGTATGCTCGAATGAAAAACACGAAAAATAGGGTTTTCGTTTAGTTGCTCGACCAACCCATATAACCGGTAATAAAAGCCCACGTAGACCAACCCTAGACCTTCGAAATGTGGCTCTTGTGCACCGAGGATGTGGAGACTTCATCAGGGATGGTCGTCGCTCGAAATGGAGGTGAAGTTGTTACAGGTTCGCTGAGAAGAGGGGGCTGCCGAACCATCATCATCAGGTAGACGAACCCTAAGGGGGCTTCACGAACCTGTATGGTTCATTGAACCTCAGCCGAACCCTTAGGGGATCTCACGAACCTTCAACAAACCAATGTGCTAGGAACGAACCATCCCTGATCGAACGAACCCTCCATGCAAGCATGTCACGAACTTTTCGGAGCTATCAACGAACCTTAGTTAGGGTGGCGAACCTATGTGGTCACTTAGCAACGAACCATGCAAGCTATCCTAAGAGAGCCGAACCCTCAACCACCCAGCAAACCCTCATACATGCGTCGAACCTTAGCCGAATCTCCTATGTGGCGAACCATTTATTGGACCAATGAACCAATGGGAAACAAACCTTGTTGCATGCTAGCCTCACGAACCCTAGGTGGGTCACGAACCATTCTCAGCGTGGCGAACCTTAGGCCATAACCCTAAAAGGTTCGCTGCCAAATGGGGTAGCCGAGCCAACAACATGCAATTTTCTTTATGAACCTTGGCCCAATCTATTGGATTATCTCGGCCCACATTAGAATAAGCCCAATTCAACTCCTTCCGGCCCAACTCAATGCTACAAGGCCCAATACTTAGCAATTGGCCCAATAATACCTTTGGAACCTTACATGGCCCATATACAAATTGGGTGGCTCAACATCACATCCAATTGGGCTATTGTTAACTTAAATGACCCATGGCCTTTGATTAAGCCACCATGACTACATGGTCTTAAGGCCCAATTGGGTTGGCCTCGACTTATGATACTTGTGAATTGATCATGAATTGGTTAAGTTGTAACTTAACATAATCATGAGATAAATTCATAATTCCAAAGGCACAACAACAATTCAACATCTTTTTCACAATACATGTTAATCAATGGTTATCAAGTTCACAAACACTTGTCATTTTATGCACAAGATTGTGCATAAAAGAAACATGACATCTCTTTTCATGAATCAACGATCAATGAAGTGGTTCAAATCATGAGTTTCAAGTTTACACAACAATCATGATCATGAGATCAAGTAATCAATAGTTAATCAAGTTCAAGTATCACAAGTCAATCAATGAATCAAGGTCTATACAATTATAAATCTTATATCTTATGTATGATTACAATGATATAGGAATCAATTAGAAGTCCTGTTTGCTACTTGCTATCTGTTTTAGTTCAGAGTCTACTGCAGACATGTGAGAACACTAGCCCCTCTTTTTACTGTTTTACAACTGTTTTGGGGTGGAACAAGTGATCAAATACTTTTATTTCAATCATATCGTATGATACAGATTCATGTTACTTCATAAACATTACAGGTTCACTTTAGAAATCCAAGGGATTTCTCAATTGTTTTCAAGGAATTCATCAACCGTTTTAAAGGATTATTAAACTATTAAACTATTCTTCTAAAAAGGTTTTATATAAAAGATATTTGAACTGTTTTATGGCAGAGTTGCTCAAATGGTTTTATAAATGATATGTTCTTTTAAATAATGAATTTTATAAACTCTTCTGTTAAAAACCTTGTTATTATACAAGGTCACCATTTCATGACGTTCAAATCAAGGGATTCATTTCATGGTATTCGAATCAAGGGTTTCAAACATGGTATTCATACAATGGTTTTCATGGTGATGTTCAAATCAAGGGATTCATTTCATGGTATTCAAATCAGAGGATTCATTTCACGGTATTCAAAACAAAGGGTTTAATTCATGGGATTAAATCAAGGTTTTCAATCATGTTTTCAAATAAGGCATTAACACGCTCGTTTAAAGTAAGGTTCATAAACATGGTGTCTATTGTTGTAAACAAACTTATAAATGCATCAAGTATCATATTCATTAGCGTTAGTACTGGGTGATCACAACAAGGGAAAGCAGACACACACATTTGGGCAGACCGATTGCTGCAGTTAGTTTTTAGATTTGTTTTATAAACTAACTGCAGATTTCGGTTACGTATGGTTTTATCAAAACTGTTGACATATTGTCTAACTCCAAACGTAGTTTGGGACTTGATTAAATGTTGGCATCGTTAGTAAATGGTCGTGGACTGTTTACACACTTTTTATTTACTTGATGTTAGTTTGGGTTGCAGCTCATCCATGTGAATCATTTATTACTTTAACATACCTATGCCTTATATCACATATTCATGATTTCATATGTTAAACCTATTGTTCTCACCAACTACTTCTGTAGTTGACAGTTATTTTTCACGTGTTTCAGGTAATCAGGTTTAAGACTTTCTCAGGGACAACTAAGGAGACCATTCTAAGATAGAACAAGATGAAGAAACATGCTAGGATGGATTAGAAACACATTAAATCCTAATTGTTTAATTGTCTTGTTTGAAGTCTTATTTTGTAACTATACTTTGGGTCTGTAGTTGTCTTACTTTTGTTAGATAGATTGTGTGTAACTAAACAATTGTCTAAACATTATGCAACTTAGTAATCCATTGTGGTTGTTCTTATTCAATACTTGTGCATGATTCAACTGTTCATACGTCACCGCGCCGTGGATTCCGCACGCGGCGCAGGGGTGTGACACTCTGGGTCAAATTTTCTGAGGACTCTCATTTCCTCCTCACTAGGATTTACCCTCCTAGGACTCCCACCAGATTTGATCACCCGAATGTCATTGACAGAATTCTTTCTGATCTTGTGATTTGGACAATTTGCTGAAATATGTCCTTTTCCTCCACAAGTAAAACACTGTCGTGTTTCGCGTGGAGTAAAAGTATGAAATCTATTGCAAGCATCCAAATCACAATCAGCAATAACATGACCCAATTTCCCACATCTATAGCATTTCCTAGTAGAAGTATTATTTGGTTTCAATTCGTGACAACTCTTTGATGAACCCAAAGACTTAGATGCCACAGATGGAGATGAACTTTTATGCTTCAAACCAGTGGTTTTTGTCTTGGAATTATTCTGTTGAATTTTAGAAAACTTTGATTTGCCCTTGTTTCCAGCCCCACTTTGATTACCCTTGTCAATCACTTTTACAAACTTCTTATCACTCTTTTTAGAAAATTCCTTTTGTTTTTGAAAATCATTGCTTGAATCTCCTTTCTGTGTAGTCGAAGACTTAACAAACACAGTTGGCTTGAGAGTGTAGGAAGTTTTGACTTTTAATCCTGGTTTAGAAACAACATTTTGTTTGAACACTGCTTTCTCAGCTGATTTTACTTCAGATTTTGATTTCTGAAATATCGGACTCTTCTTCTCAACAGTATAACTCGTTGATGACCAATCATTCTCATAATATCAGCTAGGTATTCTGAATCAGTAAGGCCCTCTATAATAGGAGCATCAAAATCAACAGACTCTTTGTCCTCAGACAATTCACTTTCAGAATCCTCAGTTACTTGTTCAGACACATCCTCCTTTAAGGAAACCGGATGAACTTCCAAATCCGGGTTAATTTGTGGTCTTGGAACATAACTGGGAGGATGTGGCACAACATGAAAACCAATTCCAGAAGTATCATGCGAAGATCTTTGCATGGTCGCAAAGTAATCAATAACATATGCAGAATTCTGGTAGTTTTCATGCTTGCCTTTGTGTAACTCAGCCTCAGCTTTGCCTGCTGATAATTCTACTTTCAACTTCTGAACTGAATCCAGATGCACAGAAACGGCATGGTTATTCTGTAAAACCTTGATTTTCAAATCTTCGTTTTCTTTAGCAAGATCAGTTATCTTTTTGTGAAATGCCTTTTCTTTTGAAATCAACTTCTTATTGGCTTCTGTGCATTCTCTCAGATCAGAAGTTAATTGAGAATTCATCTCTTTCAGTCTGTCAATCTTCTCAAGCAGATCATTATGTACCTCATTCACCTCATCAACCTTCTCTTTTCCTTTCCCAGATTCTTCTTCCAATGAAGGCATGAAAGCACCCATCAAATCATCGTACTGGTTGCCCCAGTCATAACCCTCATCAGCTTGACTCACAAGTGCTTTAGAAGATGATTCTTCATATTTATCTTTCTTTTTCTCATATTTCTCCTTTGGCTTGAATGGGTTCAGATTTCCTTGCTTCTTTGGGTTTTTGCACTGTCTGGTAAAGTAACCATGTTCACCACAGTTATAACACTGAGTAGATTTTGGATTAAATCCAAATTTGGTGTTGCGGTCTAAGGTGAATTTCTTTCCTGTCTTCTTCTCATACCGATTAATTCTGCGAATAACACTCGCCAATGCTCATTGCGTATATATCAATTCCATTTCATCCTCGTCAATTTGTTCATAGTCTTCAAAAGTCAGATTTGCATTTCCAATTCTGCCTGCCACCTGTTCATCGTATGCACTGACAACACATGAAAGAATAGACATATGATCTTTAACAGCTTCAACTGTAACTTTTCCCAGATTAGTAGTGTTGAGTTGCAAAGGAGGTGGTATTGTGTCAGATTTCTTCTCATTGTTAGAATATGATGAACTTGTACTTGTACTTGTACTTGTAGAAGCAGAAGGAACATTAGTACGCTCTGAAGTACTAGATACAAAGGCAGTCTGTATTTTGGCAGATGTAGCAGGTGGAATAGCAACAGAACCACCATGCAAAGAAGGATCTTGTGTGACATTTACTCGACTTGCTTTCCTTTTATCCTTCATTTCTTGTCCCTCAAGCTTCTGAATAAACTCTACCAATGTCAATCCAGGTAGATTTTCCCTCAATATCAGCACCAAAGAGTTCCATTTATCTGGTAAGGCATCAGCTAGACAATCAATCTTCTCATCTTCTGAATATTCAATGCTATATTTTCTCACTTCGGTCAACAAATGTCTGTATCTGGTGATTAAGGCATCCAGAGTCTCATCTCCAATGATGTTGAAATTTTCAAACTCTTTTCTGATATCAGTTGCCTTCATCTTTTTCAGATTCGTGTTTCCTTCAACTCTTGCCTTTAATGCATTCCAAAGACTATAAGCAGTCTTGTGTTCATCAAATTGGTGTAGAATCTGGTTAGGAATAGCTTGACTCAATAACCAATATGCCTTTTTCTCTGAGTCATATTTCTTGAGTTCATCAACATCCAATCGTTCTAAAAGCTGATATAGATCAGTTCCAACCACTCGGGGTCTCTCATATGGTGATAAAATTCTCTCCCACAGATTAGTATCTATGCCATTGAGATGAGTCTCAAATCGTCCCTTCCAGTTATCATAATCAGCCAAATCTAATAGCTTGGGCACCTTGTTAGCACTACCCACTTCTGTCTCACTGATCAGAATGCTCTGGAGTTTGGAATTCTGACAGGCCATAGCTGCGTACATGTCTGACAAGATTTCTGACTTTTAAACAGCGAACCTTTTCTGAAAATTCACTAGCCGAACCTTTTGACTTAGGCGAACCTTCAATCAAATCACCGAACCTAGAGCAGCGAACCTTGATCTCAAGCAAACCTACTGACAAACGAACCTAAAGACAGGCGAACCTTGAAACAAACGAAACCTTAAACAGACAAACCCTGAGACAAGCGAACCTTGAACCAGACGAACCTTCAGACGAACTATATCACACGAACCTTGGCCGAACCTTGGACGAACCTTGGTCGAACGTTGGATGAACCTTGGACGAACCTTTTCAGAAACACAAACAAACCTTCTGAAAAACCTTCTTAATAGCGAACCATTCTGTTTAGCAATTCACAGGTTCGCCTCACGAACCTGTACTGTAGAATTCGAAATTTTTGAGCGGAAAACCTTCCAAAACTCTGAAAAATCCTTCTAAAACTTCAAAATCACACCTCCAAATCGTGAATTGTGGTAATTCAACAACAATTGATGACAATATCAACCTAAATTAGCAATCAATCGATCAAGAAACGAAGAATTTGAGCCATCAATGATCTTCAAGTCTTCAAACTTTCAAAATCACTTGAATTCTTTAAATTTGTTGTGTAGAACCTCACCAAACGCTCTGATACCACTGTTGGTTTGATGATTTCAATCCGGATCGAATACGAAGCTCTACGAACTATCAAGCACGTGCCGAATCCATGAATGATATGTATGGAATCAAAGAAGAACAAGTAATTTCATAAACAATCTTGTATTAGTAAACAAATGATTACAAGAATTTCACAAAGAAAACTGTTCTCACACAGAGAAAAACTCTCACAGGTTTTCTGAAGTTCTGTCAAAGTTTTGAAGAATTCAGACAAACCTCCTGTATATACATCACTGTCAGCCGAACCCCTCTAGGTTCGCTGGGCGAACCCTTAGGTTCGCGAGGCGAACCTAGGTTGCCAAACCTATAGGTTCGCCGAACCTTCTCTAAGTTATAAGTTCGCCGAACCTATCAAATCAATAGGTTCGCCGAACCTGTCTAGGTTCGTGGGCCAGACGAACCCTAGACAAACCTATCAGCCGAACCTTTACAAAACTCAAAATAAATACAACTTTTGAATAGAAAACTATTACATATGTGCACTAACACATGAATTGGATATATCATGATACATCCTCGAACGTCTCAAAAACTCTATCGTCGGCCTGAAATCTTTGCCATTGTTGGTAGTAGAATCCAGATATGCACATAGATTGTGCTTATCTCCAAAGGTAAGATTCACCATTTCTACAATCAGAAAGAAAACAAAATTAAAACAAAATTTTAAAAAATTAAAAATAAAAAAATTTTCTAAGTGTTGAAAGCAGCGAACATACTAAGACGAACCTAAGTTTAGACGAACCTGTTGTCAAGACAAACCTATTAAACTTAACGAACCTTTGATGAACGAACCTTGAATGAACGAACCTTTAATGAACGAACCTTCATGAAACGAACCTTCACAACAAATGAACCTTTTGGTCAAACGAACGTTCACCAACAAAGGTTCGGTTCTCTGATATTCAGAGTTTCGTCCCGAACCTATCAAGTTCAAACGAACCTTCAGGATTCCAGCAAACCTTAGTTCATCCAACGAACCTAAATCTATTTCAAAATCAAATTTTCAAATTTACGAATTAGATTCCAAAATTTATATCACTAGGTTCGTCAAACACCGATGAACAATTTTAATGAAAACAGTTTGTCCGGAAATTAGATTTTAATAGATTTTAACTCAACAAACAAGGTTCGACTAAAACTTCCTAAAAGCTGTCATATCTTTTGATTTAGCCGGTCAAAATCTAAGATTTTTACCTCTAAATGATCACAAATCAATTTCGAATCTAATGATATCAGGCAAAAAGCTTCTGAGATCCTAAATCGAAAAATCAAAAATCTCAACTTGCAGGTTCGGTGATAACTTCTGATGAAAGTGACGAACATATTTCACGAACCTGTTATTTATATGCGAACCTGTTGACAAACCCTTTTCACGAACCTTTGACCAATTTTGACCGAACCTATCAAACGAACCTCTCAGACGAAACTGTCCAAAAACCTATTGAACGAACCTGTTCAACAAACCTATTAAACGAACCTGTCCAACAAACCTATCAAACGAACCTGTTAAACGAACCTCTTCACAAACCTTTAAGGCGAACCTTTTAAAAATTCAATTTTAGTTAAAATTTTTAAACAAACCAATGTTTTAATGTCTCAAAGTCAAAACGATTAATCAAAAATTATTGATTCAATATCAGATAAAAAATCTTTTTGTATTTTTCAAATTTTTTAGAACAAACAAACTACAAATTTAACAAATCTAACTATGAAATATAAACTAACAAAACAATCACATATTTTTGTTTGGGAAAGATCCAGACATGAGATCATATTGTATTACAATTATCAACACATCTAATTGAATTAATGAATATATTTGTTAGCAAGTTACAATTCCAAGATGATTGTCAGTATACTTTTCGTCTTTAAGTTTAATTACTTAGTTAAGATATCAATTAAAACAAAATCATCAAATACCTTATAATATCCATTTACTTGAACACATCCCCTTTTTGTGAATAACTAATCAAACACAAATGTTCTTGAAACAGTTACTTCAATTTTAACTAGCTTGATCATGTAAAAACAAAACAGAATTTCTTTTGAAAATAACAAAGTATAAAACAATTTGAATTTGTTCAAAATCTTGGAATCAAGGTTGATACTTACGTATGCTCAGATGATCCAGAAAATGAATGAAACAATGACTTAAGATTAAGGTTTTAACAATCAGATGGATATTTTCATATACGCAGAGATTGTCCAAATCTTAGTCAAACCAATAAAACAAATTTGAATTGTTTAAAGATATAACATTCAGGTCGATACGCAAGTATACACAGAGAATGTTTTAGCTTTAAACTAAAATAAAATAAAAAAACAAATTTAGAATTTCTTTTGGAAAATAAACACATGATCAAAACTAGTAACTTAACTTTTGTTGAAGAAACATTTTGTAAGATGAATTACCACTCATTCAGGACAAAACTAAGTACTGTATTCTAAGCATCTGTTTCTCATAAAGCATAATCAAAATTTTATCTGATGTTATCTTAACTAAGTTATAAACCTACCAACATATCATTCTAAGTAATTGTAAATGCTTTTTATGTTTATGTTCTAGTATGATACTGATGTACTTCCAATTGCAAACAATGTGCTATCATTTCTCACTTGGTCGAATCAATTTCTCAAAATTTTAAATTTTTTAATGTTTTTGTGTTTTTGATTTTTCAAATATTTTTGTATTTTTCAAAATTTTCTCCCCCTAAAAACGAAAACACAAAACAAAAAAAAAATTAAAATATCTGATGTTAATCCAATAAAAATTGATTATGAAGGAAGTTGATTTGTAATTACCTCACCCATGACCCGAATACCATTTAATTTGAGCAAATACCCAAAACGATTTTTATCAAACGCCATGCTGAGAAGGTCTGCTCGTTGCTCATCAGTATGTATCTTCACCACATCAATAAGTTTCTTTTCATAGCAATCGCCTATGAAATGAAACCTAATATCAATGTGTTTGGATCATGAATGATACACATGATTCTTTGTTATAGCAATAACAGCCTCATTATGTAGATTTGAAGAATTGATCACGAAATTCTACGATTCGATCATAAACGTGCGGAATCCGTTTATAACTAAATTTGGATGAAGAAAAACATTGTAATATATCTCAAATCTGAATTCTTCATATCCAATCAAGTGTATACAAACAATAAACTTTAATTACAACACACTTGAATACAAGAAAGACACAAAAGATGAAGAGAATCTTGATCTTGAGCTTGAGAGAGAATTTGACTTTGTGTGTGTGAATTGTAAGCTCTAACCCTTCAAGTCCACCACCTTTTCTCTATATATAGGTTTCCAAATACAAAGGTTTGGCCACTTTTACACTACACGAACCTCCATATTACACGAACCTGGATAAGGTTCGTGTACCTTTATACTAGCCGAACCTTAGCCAAATCTTAGCCGAACCTTTTGTCTCTTGATCTTCTAATCATAGACAACATACTATATACAACAAGCGAGGTTCACACAGTAAATTGAGCTTTCACACAGAAAATGCATCAACATACTCCCCCTTGAACCTTGTTGTTGTATATGCTCAAACTTTATGTGCATCGGGGAACAAATATACATCAATATACTCTCCTACAACCTTGCTATCAACATACTCCCCCTCAATTATAGCTGTTGTATCAAATGTTGTTGTATAGAATTCATCAGTCTCTTTGTTTCCACTTCTCCCTTTCAATCTTAATCTCATTCTCTCTGTCCATCTTATGTCTTTCTTTTTCCAAGATTCACCTGCTGAGGACTGCAGTGACATCTTCAACACACAAACCTTCATCATTCTTATCACCTGCATCAGTTGATATATAATCAAAAGTAAATCTTTTGCTTCACATGTAATCATACTAGATGCCTCACCACAATTCCAATTTCTCTTTGTCACTTATTAACAGTAAATCAATTATAGTATTTACAAAGAATTAGTAAATCACATCGGATAGTCTAAAAGAAAATAAAAGAAACTTTTTTTGAATTTTTCAGTGATTTGAATAAACTCCCCCTAAAGCTATGAATTACAAATTTCTATATCCTAGAATCCTATAAAATTTGTATTCTAACTAAAAAATAAATATGTTTTTGATGAGAAAGATCCAAACATGAGATCATATTGTAATCATACTTCAGCATTACTTATTGATTGTTAATGAGATTTATTTAGTCGATGCACAAGCCTAGGACGATTGCCAGTATATGGATCCACTTTAAGTCTTACTACTTGTTGTGAATTTGGATTAATGAAAACCAATCACAAAACTTTGTGTTCCCCACTCACTTGAACACATCCCCGCTTTGTGAAACATCAACCAATAGCGATGCCATTGTAAATTATAAGTTCAAATTCTTGCTTAGTTTGATCATGCAAAAATAAAGTAGAATATCTTTTTTGAAATAACAAAGTGTAAAATGAAACGGAATATTCAAAATCCGGTAACAAGAACGATACTTCCATATGCGCAGATGAAACCAGGATATTGAAGCAAAAAATAACTTAAGTTTAAAACCAAGCAAACAGATCGATACTTCTGTATACACATAGAATGCCCAAGTTTTAAACAAACCAAGAAAATAAAAGCAGAATGTCCAAAACATAGCAATCAGGTCGATACGTAAGTATACGCAGAGAATGTCCATGTTTTGAACGAAAATAAAAGAAAAATCAACTTCGAATTTCTTTTGAAAATAAAACACATGATCAAACTAGTATATGTACTAATACAATTAGCAATCACTGAGACAAATGGCCACGCACTTAGGACAAAGATCGAACACTGTGTTCTAAGTAATGTATCCCACAAAGAATAATTATGGTATTAGTCTACATAAATCACAACAAATTGAAAGACCTACCAACATATCATACTGAGTGCATTGTGATCACTTTGTATTTGATCTTGTATGAACCAAGTAAACTTCAAAATATTACAATGTACAATCATATCTCAAAGGTCGGATCAATTTCTCAATTTTCTAAGTTTATATTTTTTTTGATTTTTTAAAATTTTCTCCTCCTAAAATGCTAAAAATGAAAATATTTTTGATTTTTAGAATTTTATAAGTATATAGAAAAATCAAAATTCCCGGAAAATTGACAACCGATATGATATACCATCTTTGTAAAACATTATGATCAATGTGACTTGAAAACATCAAGAAAATATGACAATGTAATTCCAAACCTGTCAAGTTCTCCAGAATAATATGACAGTTAAAGAATTAGAACGATTTTACCAAATACACGCCTGGAAGTTCCACTATCAATGAGCTCTCCTCCAATTGATAGGTCCTCTTGAAATTCTCCTGCACACACTCACAAACCATTAGATAGCTTTGGTCACCCAAGCCTTCGAAGTCTTGAGTTTACCATGACCATCCATATACCGAAATTTAATCCATTTCCCAGTTGAAACAGATAAATTTCCTTTTGAAACTTTGTTTGTTTTTGGTATCCACAACTTTTCCTGTTCAAGTGCATTTTTAAGATAATACTTATCTTGAATCCCCACATTGTTGTTATAAACCAAATTAGTCGTTAAGGGTTTGGTGAGAACCGATCAGGATCGAATACGAAGTTCTACGAACTATCAACAACGTGCGGAATCCATAGTTGACATGTATAAAATTATAAGAACACAAGCAATTCAATAATCAATCTTGTATATATCAACCAATGATTACAAGACTTCACTCAGAAATACACAGATCTCACAAAGAGAAAATTACAGAAGATTTGCTGAATTCTGTCAAAAGTTATGCAGAAAACAAACAAACCTACTATTTAAACAAACAGCTAATCAGCCGAACCTTTTAGGAGCCGAACCCTAAGGTTCGCTGAGCAAACCCTTAGGTTCGCTAGGCGAACCTAGTTTGCCAAAACAAAATGTTCGCCGAACCTGCCTAGGTTCGTGGCCCAAACGAACCTATGCCAAACCTATTAGCCGAACCTTCTAAAACTCAAAATAAATACAACTTTTGAATAGCAAACAATTACATATATGCACTAACAAACTCCCCCTTAATGTTTGCTATCAAAAATCTTCATTCTTTGTCTTCAGCTTTGTCATCTTCTTTGTCTTTGACTCCGCTGGATTCTCCAATCTCTTCCCGAACAATGTTATCCACCGCTCGTATAACAACCGAACGTGGTATCTTCGATAACGTTTCAGCTTCAAGCTTTTCATCTCGTTCCTTCTGCACTTGCATCAATTCAGAATAAAGGTAATTCACATCTTCCCAATTGCATCCAGAATGTATACCCAATGTGTAACACATTCTTGCAATAGTTTGATATTGAATTGCCATGTCTTTAAAGCTCACTCCAAAGTCATGATAACCATCATCTGCATAAATTTCCGCAGTATCAAGTAAAGCAATATCATCCTTTGAAGAATTTACAATCCAAATAGGATCAAGCATCCTGATCACCCTCCAATTATCATTCTGCTTCAGTAGTATCACCACTTCTGATGTTCTCTCATCATAGAACCAAAAATTAAAATAAGGATTCCAGTTCTGTTTAATCTTTCTGAGTCTTGGTCTTTTGAAAACTGTAGGCTTCACATAATCATAAAATCTCTCTCTGAATTGTGGCGGTAATAAACTCCATCCAGTTCTCGCTTCTTTCTTTAACAGACTTTCAAAAATCTCATTATGTCGAGTCTGAATTGGCTTTATCATCTTCAATCTAGAAAGATCCTTACATTCAAAAGCAGGTAAACTCATTAGGTCAGAAGCTTTGCCAAAATACTGACATCCATCAGTTCTTTTAACCACATAGTATCCTTTACCAGTCAAGCTTCCTGAAATATGATGAAAATAACCATAACTAATAATCCTTCCAATCATTTTGGATTTAGATCCAATCTTGAACCTCTTGGATTGTTTAGTTTGGTTTTCTGGATCTTTGTCTTCTAGTACTTCAGTCATAATCCTGAACACATGTAGATTATCAATGATTCTCCTTCAAATTCATTCCAGAAATCCATGTAAGTCTTTTCCCTAACCGGATCCAATGTAGATCTAGAAAAACTTCCAGCTTCAAACATTTTCTTCATAGTGTTCAAATTTAACAATTCTTCATCAATGACATCTTTCTCATAATCAGACACATCCATATCTTCATCTTCTTCAAAATCAAATATCAAATCATCATCATTCTCAAAGAAGTCTTGAAGTTCTAAAGCTGAATATCCTCCAACAATCTCCCCTTCTTCTAACTCTTGGTTAACTTGAATCTCAAAGATATTTCTCTGCAAATCAATTTCAGAATGCAATTTGAATAAATCCAGAAAAGTAGGCAGAGAATAATCAATAACAGTCTCAGGATGTTCTACTCCATCTAAATCTTCAAAATCAACATCAGTACAATCCCTGACTCTATCAGACGATACAGAACTAACTGGAATTGCATCAGTAGCAATCTTTGAAGGAGAATAAATCACTATAGCACCCGAAACAGAACCCAAAGCACCAGAAACACCACCAATTACACCAGCACCATTCTCTTCATCATCATCACCATGAACAGTCTTATTAGGATGTTCATCAACATCAGAATCACCATAATCAATCTTTTCTTCTTCCTCTTCTTCAACTTACTCCTCTTCTATCATCTTCTCTTCATCTTCATCATCCACATCTACCACCACCTTTTCAACTCCTGATCCTGAAGCCTTAGTAGTTGTCATCTTTGCTTCCAAATCTATCATCTTGAATCTTAAATCAGTGTTCTCATTCTTGAGTTCAATGATATCTTCTGACTGAAGCTTAATAAAGAATTTCAACTCAGAAATCTTTTCTTTCATCTTATTCTTCTCAAGAAGTTCTTCCTCTCTCCATTTAACCATAAAAGCCATTTAAGCCTTTAAATCATCCAGTTCACTTGTAGAAGAAGAATAAGGTTTATCAGCAACATTCCTTTCCTTTTCTTTCCTATAACTCTCAAACTCTTTGGATAGCATGGATAATATTCTTTTAAGATCAGTATCATCATAATTAACAGTGAAGTTAATATCTCCCAAATCATCCAAACTAGAAAACAAATCATCTTTAGGAATAGAATCCTGATGAACAGAAGTCTCTGGTACTGAAGTAGCAACTGTAGTGGAATCTATAAAGGATGGCATGAATGTAGCTACACTTACAAACTCTGGAGTTTGTAAAGTAGAAGCAGGTATGGAAACAGTAGAGGGAAGAGACACAGAAGGAGAAGAAACTGGAACAGTAGAAGTCATAACAAATGAAGACACAACAGTCTTAGCAATCTTGGACTTCTTCTTCTCATACGGCCCTCCTTTGGCCATCCTTTTGAGCTTCTTTGGGTTAGAAGACTCAGGCTCTTCAGCACGAAAACTAGGATCATCTTTTTCTTCCCTAGCCTCTTCAGCTATCTTGACAAACTTCTTCTTAAGCCTCCAAATCATTTGGTTCCCAACCTGAACCATTTCATACTCAGATTCAGTATCAGATGACTCTTCATCATCATCTTCAACAGCAGCCTCTGTCTGTTGTTCAGGCATATCAATATCAAACGGCTCCTGTGAACTCGGTTCTTGAGAAGAATGTATTTGAGGTGTAGATCTGGAAGATTGACCTGTAGTCTTCCTAACTTGTTTCCTTGGAGGAGGTGGAGGTGGCTGTGCTTGATCATCAGCTTCAAGGTCTTCAGTATCTAACCCAGAGTCAGCATGCCTCCATGCATTATCATCAGGAGCAACATAATTTGCCCTGGCACAGTGTCCAATCAATTCTTTCTCCATAATCGCATCACCACTCCTTTGGTACACCCTGACCTGACCCAAACTGGAATCAGTCATGTGTTTCAACTTCAACAAGTCTCCAGCTTCCCTCGGTAACAACCCTTCAGGCAACCTCTCGTCAATCAACATCTGCACGAATCTAGGATACATATATAACCTATCCTTAGCCTTCGTGATGTTATTAGACATATACCGGAATATCATCCCTGAAAAATTGAACGGTTTGTTCAATATAAGAGCCACCATAGCTGATATCATTAAGTCTCTCAGCTCATCGAAGGTACCCTTCCTCATACTCAAGCAGTGTAACAGTACATGTGCTAAAAACTTGTACTGTAGAGGAAGTTTTCCTTTCTTCACAGAGATGGAGTTGTAAGCTCCAAAGTATCTGATGCGTAAGAAGCATCCCTTAATACATCTCTCTGGAATGAGAGTCACACCAGTAGGCTCTCCACCGAACTGTAAAACCCTCCTGATATCAGCTTCAGATATACGAATTGCTTGCCCAAGCACATTCGCATCTATAACATATTCCTCATCAACAGAAATAACTCTAGCAGACTCCCAGAAGCTCTGAATATGTGAACGGTAAATCTGAACTGAGTTGGAGATGACATAATAAATCCTTGATCTACGAAGGAACTCGATCATAGGAAGGAAGTCTTGGCCATTCCTTGTTGTAGGATCCAGATAGGCACAAACATTATGTTTGTCACCAAAAGTTAAGTTCGCCATATCTACAATCAGAAATAAAAAAATCAATTAGAAACTAAAATTAACAAAATTAAAAAAACAAACAAAAAAAATTTCTAAGTATAGACCAGCGAACCTATCCCCTGAGACGAACCTAATGCTAGGCGAACCTAATCTAGACGAACATGTTTTCTAGACAAACATATTTGAACGAACCTTCTGATGAACGAACCTTATAATGAACGAACCTTCTGGTGAACAAACCTTCTGATGAACGAACCTCAGAATGAACGAACCTTCAAACAAACGAACTTGTTGGTCAAACAAACCATGACCAAGAGGTTCGGTTATTTTGAAATACATAGGTTCGCCACAAACCTATCAGATTCAGACGAACCTTCAAGGTTCGGCGAACCTTAGTTCATTCAACGAACCTGTTCATCCGGCGAACCTTTTCCATTTTCAAATCAAAAATTCACATCTTCGAATTAGAAGATAAAATTTTACACCTAGGTTCGAAACACACCGATGAACAACTTTTACAAAGATGGTTTGTCCAGAAATTAGTTTTTAATCGGTTTTAGTTCAAATTTACAGATTCAATCTAAAAATCCTAAAACCTCTTAGATCTATCAATCTAGCCGGTGAAATCCAATAATTTCTACCTAGAAATGTTCAGCAGATGATTCTGAATCTAAAGAAATCAATGAAAAGTTCTAGGAAGCCCTAAATCGAAAATCGAAAAATTATAGCTTGCAGGTTCGTCAGCCGTGAAATCAGATAAAAGTGACGAACCCTTATCGCGAACCCTGTATTTATACTCACGAACCTTTTCAGACGATCCTTTTCAACGAACCTTTTTCTGCGAACCATTTCAGCGAACCATTTCACACGAACCTTTCTTGCGAACCATCTCACACGAACCTTTCCTGCGAACCATCTCACACGAACCTTTCCTGCGAACCTAGTCAGCGAACCTCACTATCAAACCTAACCAGGAACTAGCTAGCGAACCTTCTCAACGAACCTTCACCAGACGAACCTTTTGAAAATTTTGATTTTTCTTTAAATTTCAAAACAAATTCATGTTTAATTGTTCCAAGGTCAAACAAATAATAAAAAATTATTGATTTAACATCAGATAAAAATAAAATCTTTTTGTAATTTTTTAATTTCTTTTTAGAACAATTAAACTACAAATTTAACAAAACTAACTAAACTAAGAAAAATCAAATCTTTTTGTTTGAGAAAGATCCAGACATGAGATCATATTATTTTACAATTTTCAACACATCTGTTTGTATTAATTAATGGATTTAATTACAAATTACAAGTCCAAGATGATTGTCAGTATACTTATCCTTTTAAGTTTAATTACTTAGTCAAGAAATCAGTTTAAACATGATTATCAAAACACTTTATAATAATCCATTTACTTGAACACATCCCTGATTTGTGAATAACTAATCAAACATAAATGTTCTCAAAACTTATTATTTCAATTTTAACCAGTGTGATCATGCAAAAATAAAGCAGAATTTCTTTTTGAAAATAACAAAATAGAAAACAATTGGAATTTGTTCAAAGTCTTGGAATCAAGGTTGATACTTATGTATGCTCAAATGATCCAGAAACTGAACTAAACAATAATTTAAGATTAAGCTTTTAACAATCAGTTCGATATTTTCATAAACGCAGAGATTGTCCAAATCTTAATCAGAACCAAGAAAACAAATTTGAATCGTTTAAAGCTATAACAATCAGGTCGATACGTAAGGATACACAAAGAATGTTCCGGCTTTAAACTAAAATAAAGGAAAAACAAAATCAGAATTTCTTTAAAAATTAAACACATGATCAAACTAGTACTTTGACTTTTTGTTCAAGAAACATTCTGTAAGAAAAATTACCACTCTTTCAGGACAAAACTAAGTACTGCATTCTAAGCATTTGTTTCTTATAAAGTATAATCAAAACTTTGTTTAAACTTTTCCTAACTAAGTTATAAACCTACTAACACATCATACTTAGTACTTGTAATTAATTTTTAATTTTTCATAATACATACAGATATGTTTCCAATTGCAAATAATGTACTATCATTTCTCACTAGGTCAAATCAATTTCTCAGATTTTTATTTTTTTAATGTTTTTGTGTTTTTGGTTTTTCAAATGTTTTTTGTATTTTTCACAAATTTTCTCCCCCTAAAAGCTAAAACACAAAAGAACAAATAAAAACAAAAATATCTGATGTTAATTCAATAAAAATGATTATGAAGAAAGTTGATTCTTGATTACCTCACCCATAACCCTAATCCCATGTAATTTGAGTAAATACTCAAAACGTTGTTTGTCAAACGCCTTGGTGAGAAGGTATGCCCTGTGCTCATTGGTGTGTATTTTCACCACATCAATCAGTTTCTTTTCATAGCAATCGCGTATGAAATGAAACCGAATATCAATGTGTTTGGAACGTGAATGATACACTGGATTCTTGGTAATAGCAATAGCAGCCTCATTATCTACATGAATCGGGGTAGACAGAAAATTCAGTCCATAGTCTCTCATCTGTTGTTGTATCCACAAAACTTGGGAACAACAACTGGCAGCCGCTACATATTCAGCTTCACATATAGATGTAGCAACAGATGTTTGCTTCTTACACTGCCAAGAGACTAATCTCTCCCCCAGAAATTGTGCACCTCTAGTAGTAGATTTGGAATCAGTCTTGCATCCTCCATAGTCAGAATCACTATACGCAAGGAAGGAATAGTTATCATCCTTAGGATACCACAAACCGATGTCTGGTGTACCCTTCAGATAACGCATAATCTGCTTGACTGCAATCAGATGAGAAACTTTCGGCTTTGATAGATAGCGAGCACAGATACTTGTAACGAATACAATATCCAGTCTTGAGGCAGTCAAATACATCAAGCACCCGATCATTCCACGGTATAAAGTAGCATCAATTAGCTCCCCCTTAAGATCAGGCTCAATCCCGTGATTGGGCTGAATGGGCGTGGAAATGGGTTTACAATCAAGCATGCCAAACCGTTTTAGCACGTCTTGAATGTATTTGGTCTGATGAATAAAAATGCCATCATCAGTCTGACCAATTTGTAAACCCAAAAAGAACTTGATGTCCGACATTGCACTCATCTCAAACTTCTCAATCATAACCTCTTTAAATTCCAAACACAATTTTGCATCGGTAGATCCAAAGATGATATCCTCAACATAGATCTGAACTAGGAGAATGTCCTTGCCCTTTTCCCGATAAAACAATGTTTTGTCTATCTGACCCCTCTTGAACCCGTGTTCAAGAAGGTGAGTCGAGAGTGTCTCATACCAAGCTCGAGGAGCCTGATGAAGACCGTACAGTGCTTTGTCAAGGAGCTATACCTGATCCCGGTGGATCGGATCCTCAAAGCCCGGTGGCTGACAAACATACACTGTCTCCTTCAAAGAACCATAGTGTAACATCAAGTACCAGATCCTCCGGAAAGTCCGTACGGTACGTGTACTTTCACTGTTTACATATGTGTAAATACAAGTAAATAAACAGTGTTTGTGATAACCGAATTCAAAATACAAGAAACAGTTGTACGTATTTAAGTGAAATACTTGAATAATGTAAGTACAACACGCACAATAAACAATAGTTGTTAGTATTTAGGTGAAAACCTAAGTACAAATAATACAACGAATCAAGAGATACAACGGTGTTCAAGTAAACGACAAGTACAAGGCGGTGGCGATCTGATATCCCCAGATGACAGGAATCGGATGGCCGACAAATCAAAAACGAAAACAATGTAAAAACATGAAGTTTAGTTGAGTCCGTCAGTGAGGAAACACAATTCAAACACAAATGCAGTGTTATTTCAGAATAACGAACTGACAGTGTGTTTGCGTGGGTGACGATTCAAACAAACATATCTGTGAGTTTAAAGTTCTGAAATAATGACTGAAATGTAGAAAACAAAAGTCAGAAAGCAAAACCATCGTCGTGTTCGTTCGGGTGACGATTCGAACGAATACGCGCGAAGGTGATGCGATCTGACGAAACGAAAACGAAAGAAGATACGAACAACATTAAATCAAGAAAATAAAACATTTAAAGTTCTACAATTTTAAAACTCATCAAAATTTAATAAATAAACTATTTTATTTAAAACCGTAAAAACGCACGCTACGTAAAAACGCGAACCGAACGACAAAAACGAACCCGAACACCCTCGGGGTATAAATACCCTAAATGAGGGTGATTCCCTCACTTTTCCACTTCATCTTCCACACCCAAACCCTAAATCCCGGAATTGAAGCCACCATCACCATTTACAACCTTCTTTCTTCCATATGTCCCTCATTTCTTCGTCAAATCACTCCATTTTTGAACATACACGAAGCTCTCATCACCCTCTACACGAAAGTACAAAGGATCCGTCCCAAAACCCACTGAGAATCGAGGTATGAAGCTGTGAACTTTCCAAAAACTAGGGTTTTCACCCACCTTGGTTGACCATCGCTTCTAATCGGCTACAAACCCTTCCCTCAAGGCTTTAGACCACCTGCAAATGACCCTAACGTACAACATCTTCAAAGAACTATAGAACCCAGAAGAAAATGGTGTGAGGGGAGATGGGTCGCGACTGGCCGAATGGGATCAACACAGGTGTGCCGAATGGCCCATGGCAGAAAGGCCAAGGCCGAAGAACCCCATTCGCCAGCCAGTCCTTGGTTCGGTCGGCACCCATTCGTCAGGCTCCATTCGCCACCCAGCCACCATCTTCGGCCACCTTCATTCGCCACCATCCCTGATTCGGCCGAGCCACACTCCATTCGACAGGCTCCTCACTCGGTCGTCTCACATGCACACTCATTCGCCAGTACATCCTCCCATTCACGCAAGCCTATCATTCGGCCACTGACCCAGCTTCACCTCATACGGCCTGCAATAGTGAACAGCCAGCCCATTTTATTTGTTACGCCCAACCATTGAATCAAATGTAACAGCTAGGCCCAACAACATCTTGGACCCAAACATATGGCCCAACAGTCTGGTGATTCAGCCAACTAGGTTCAATTGGCTGCAAAAAGATCATAAGGCCCAATATCTCTACCCATACCTACGGTTCAAGGCCATTAATTTGGCCCAATAGTGTGGCCCAAACACTTATGCGATCAACAGACTTTCCTTGGCCCAAAACGCCTACCTAACATCACTAGGTAGAAGCCCATGAACTGTTTCGGCCCACACCCATACAATTGGCCCAAGGATCTTGTTTCAGCCCAAGGGTTTGATCCACATAGCTCTCTCGGCCCATATACATAATAGACGGCCCATAACCGATAGTCCTAGTCCAAGATCATGATTCGACCCACTTAATTAAGAATGGAATATTACAAAGGTGACAAAGGGTGGATTAATAACATCACTAGAGCTTGAACCTTAATTCTTGAAAATAATAACAACATGATTAATAACAAACGATAATTTTAACATGAACTATATGTGGTTTCAAGAGTTAAGACAAGTGGGATAATGGGCTTTTAACCTCAAATCTAAAGACTAAGTTTTATACTTAGTACTCCTTTACTAGGACATTGGTTCAAGTTTAATATATAAAACCAATATAAAGGTGAATGATCTTAACTTAATTGAGTTAAGTATTATCAAGCTTCAATAACGATGTAACCGGGCCGAATCATGACCGAGACATGAGTGTGTTAGCCAACTTTATGGCTAACACATACACACACACACACGAATCCCTACAAACTTGTATTTACAACTTACAAACAACGTGAAATCAATACAGGATCGTGAACACAATAACGAGTACAAACAAGAGCGCGTGCATTATCGTTTAAGCTAAGTCAACCCCCAACCATTACGAGGTGAGTTCATATGCCCCTTTTCTTTAATCTTAATTGATTTTAAACTCACGGGGCTGAGAAACATGCTTTACTTTTAATTACTTAAAAGTTTTTCTTACAAATTGCTTATACTTTGATTTAAATGATATTAAATTGCTTATTATCATATATCATTGTATGCATGCTTGTATGATTACACGATGACAGGGAAACTAAGATGATTATGATATTGTAGTATCATAACTCATCAATACAATAGAATAACATAGTTGTAAGATTATCTCCTACAACACTTAGTTATTCTTACAATAATGAATATAGAAACAATTACAAGAAGCATGATGACAAGAACAAGACATAGGAATGATATAAAGATAACACATCTTTATTACAACATTCAATACAAGAGTTAAGTAAGTGTAATAGGACAAGTTCTTATAACACTTAGCTTTATAACTCAACATAGTTACAAGAGAACATGGAACAAGGAATGATAATCATGATAACGTAACTTCATGATAACAACATTATTCACACATCGATTAACATAATGTAATAAGACAAGTTCTTATTCAACTTTGTTAATAACATTGGGAACTATAACATTGTGAATCATAATACTATGAACACGCAATACAATTGATTACTATTGAACTGTTGTATTATATTATTTCAATCATGTGCCATGTATTTAAAAGATCACGGTAAGATCCTTTCACTAATCGCTGACCAGTTAGTTTGACGTGACTAAACCGACGATAGCATAGTGGTACCATAGGTTTGACAAACCTCTAGCTTGTAGGACTAGTATGTTGATCGTAACAATTCATTGGCCGGTAACGTATGACCGGTGACAGGGTGACTTCAAGTCAGGTTCTGGGAAAGCGTCACATGGTGATATTAATAAACAAGAATATTGTAATTAATCCAACGGGATCTTATTGATTAGTAGTTTGAGGAATTGATCTTACCTCATGTTTCACTACTGGTAATAGTTTTTGTTGAGGACATTGGGAATACAAGGTGGTAGAGATAAATCGGATGCATTGTAATCTGATTACGTGAGGATTACAATGGATTCCTTTTAGGCTCTATGCACCTCAAGTGAATACAAATTACAAATGGTTAACTAACACTCTTAATATTTAAAAGTGAAACAACGGTTAACCCCACAATTATGGAATAATACAAGGATCTGATTAAATAAATCTAATTCCTTAATACAATGAGGGTGTATCAATACTTTGGTTTGATAATCAAACCTCTCTAACTCTATTATTCTACATATGATGAACAGATGAATACATAACGAACAAGTCAATCAATTGGGAAATGAAAATGGATATTCCTAGTTGTATTACAAGTAGTGTGGAATTCAATTGAGTATGTGATGGGGTGGCGTCTGGGCTTGACCCTTTCGTATGCCCCTATATATAAGCATACCTGATTGAGTGAAATACCACTTGTATATATAACTAAGGAGAGGCCATTGGGTGGAACAAGTGGATTCAATTAATACAAGTAATCAAATATGACATTGTGTCTGTGTGCATGAACAATTCAAGGTTTTCAATATTCAACTTATGAACTCACCAACCTAGTGTTGACTTTGTTTAAATGCATGTTTTCTCAGGTGACGAACAGGTGTGGTCATCAGATTTCAAGATCATAGCTAGAGGACTTTTAGAAGACCTAGCTGCATTTTTGTGTGAACATTACTTTTGGATTGTCAAGAACATTGAATCATATTTTGTTGATGTTGTACAGTTACAAGATATAAACACTTTGATTCTTTTGGATAGATTTACTGGGTTAAATTATGAACGATACATTGTAATTTAACTTTGTAATACTATATCTTTGGCATGTTTACATTTCTCGATTATACATCATGTGCTATGCAAACAATCTGATCAATTGATTATCATTCAAGATATCGCTCCCCGGGAACCTTCCACCCGACGGGAAAACACGATCCGTTCCCGCCGGCCCGGGGTGTGACAGATTTGTATCAGAGCCATGGTTATAGAGAAATATAGGTCATATTACTTAAACGGTTTTGCCTAGACTATAACCTAGGGACCCTCATGTAGAAATCATGTCACATAGGATTCTACTTGCATGTGTCTTCTACTTCTGATCACTGCACTAACCGATTTTCTTTCGGTTATGATCAGAATGCTGCCAAGAAGACAACCACCTCTATTACCGCTGACTCAAGGTTCAGCTCCGCACTCTTCGACACCGACACCGCCAGACTCTCCTCCACATCTACCACCGACTTCACCTCCACCTCCGCCACCACCGGCCTATCAATTGGATCCTGCTACTGTGGCATTGGCCACTCTCCTGACTAGCCAACTAAGGGATGTAATCCCGGAGATGATGAACCGGATTAACAGTAACAACAGCAACAACGCTGCCAACTCAACTGGAGAAGGCAGTGGCACCACCCGCCAGCATCAGGACTATTCCTACAAAAACTTTGTAGGATGTAAGCCACCGAGTTTTAGTGGCAGTTAAGGAGCCGTCGGATGGATCCAATGGATTGAGAAGATGGAAACTACTCTTGATATCAGTGGCTGTCCTGATCAGCACAAAGTCAGATATGCTGCGGGCTCGTTCAGCAAGCGGACGTTAACTTGGTGGAATGCCCAGGTTCAGACTAGGGGCAGAGATGAGGCTCTGTCCATGCCTTGGGATGATTTCAAGGCAATACTGAGGGCGGAGTTTTGCCCGAGGAACGAGCTGAAGAAGGTTGAAACTGAGCTGCTCAACCTGGAGATGATAGGTGGTGGGCATCTGGCCTACACCACAAGATTTCATGAGCTTGCTACATTGGCACATGATGTGTTGCCAACACTAGAGAAGAGGATCGAGCGGTATGTTGGTGGATTGCCGCCCTGCATCCGAGGGTATGTGATTTCTGCTCATCCTACAACCATGGAATTAGTTGTTACTCTGTCAGCATCTCTGACAGACATGATGGTAGCCTCTGGGGCACTCAAAAGGGAGGCTGACGCAGCCAAGGATGGAACTTCAAAGACGTCGGATAAACGTCCGGCTAAGAAGCAAAAGGTGGTCAGAAACTTTGCTGCCACTACTGAAGCCCCAATGATCAACCAGCCACCACCACTACACATCAAGAAGCCCTACACTGGCAATGCACCTTTGTGTAACTCATGCCAGTACCATCATCTGCCAAACATCCCGTGCAAACACTGCACGAACTGTGGGAAGTTTGGACACTGGGCCAACAGCTGCAGGAGCCCAAGAGCTCCAAACAGAAACAACAACGCAGCTGCTACTACTGCTGCTGCGAATCCTAGGTCTTGCTACAACTGTGGCGAACCAGGCCACTTCTCTCGGGATTGTCCCAAGAAGAATCAACAAGGGGCTCAAGCACCGCGAGGAAGAGCCTTTCAGATAGGAGCTGCTGCCGCACGACAGGACCCGAATGTGATTACGGGTACATTTCTCTTATCTTATTTCTATGCGTCCATATTATTTGACACTGGTGCGGATCAGAGTTTTATCTCATCCGATTTTGCTAGCCATCTTAATCATGTTGAGGAATCATTAGACTCCCCTTATACTATTGAGATAGCTAACGGCAAACAGGTTACAGTTGATATAGTACTTAGGAATTGCCCACTAACACTTGGCGATCATACATAATCCATCGACTTGATACCGATGGAGTTGGGCAGTTTCGACATCATCATCGGAATGGATTGGCTATCTCTTAACAGAGTTGAGTTCATCTGTTCTGAGAAGCTACTACGTATTCTAGTGGGAAACAACGAGACCTTGGAAATTCATGGAGATCAAGCGAAACGCAGTGTCAAGATAATATCGTGCATGAAGACTCGCAAGTATCTCAGAAACAATGTGTTGCATTCTTAGCTCATGTAGTGGAAAAAGACAAGAAAGCAATCAAGATTCAAGATGTACCAGTTGTGAAAGACTATGCGGACGTGTTTCCGGATGATTTACCGGGACTGCCACCAGAAAGATCGGTGCAGTTCAGAATCGATTTGATTCCGGGAGCGACTCCTGTGGCTAAGTCTCCTTACAGACTTGCACCATCCGAAATGTAGGAGTTGTCCAACCAATTACAAGAGCTACTTGACAAGGGATTCATCCGACCGAGCTTTTCCCCGTGGGGAGCTCCAGTTCTGTTTGTTAAGAAAAAGGATGGATCGTTCAGAATGTGCATTGACTACAGAGAGCTCAACAAACACACCATCAAGAATCGGTATTACCGAGGATTGATGATTTGTTTGATCAGTTACAAGGAGCACAATTCTTTTCCAAGATAGATCTACGTTCAGGTTATCATCAGCTCCGGATACAAGAAGAAGACATACCAAAGACGGCCTTTCGTACCCGATATGGCCACTACGAGTTCATGGTGATGCCATTCGGATTGACGAACGCACCAGCGGTGTTCATGGACTTGATGAATCGGGTGTGTAAGCCGTACCTAGATTAGTTCGTTATCGTCTTTATTGATGATATACTGATTTACTCAAGAAACGAGAAGGAACACGAGCAACACCTCAAGACAGTTTTGGAGCTTCTGAAAGAAGAACGACTCTATGCCAAATTCTCCAAATTTGAATTTTAGTTGAGAGAAGTTCAGTTCTTGGGTCACGTGATTAACAGTGATGGTATTCACGTGGATCCTGCCAAGATTGAAACAATCAAGAACTGGGATGTGCCTACAACATCGACAGAGATCCGATCATTTTTGGGATTGGCAGGTTATTACAGGAGATTCATTTCAAATTTTTCTAAGATAGCCTTGCCACTCACCAAGCTCACACAGAAGTCTGAACCTTTTGTGTGGACATAGAAACAAGAAGAGGCATTCCAGACACTAAAACAAAGATTGTGCGATGCTCCAATCTTAATACTCCCAGAAGGCAATGATGACTTTGTAGTTTACTGTGATGCTTCCCATCAGGGACTCGGATGTGTTTTGATGCAACGAGACAAAGTCATTGCTTATGCCTCAAGACAGCTGAAGATACATGAGAAGAATTACACGACACACGATCTCGAACTGGGAGCTGTTGTCTTTGCTTTAAAGATTTGGAGACACTACCTTTATGGTACCAAACGCACTATCTTCACAGATCACAAGAGTTTACAACACATATTTGATCAGAAGGAGCTTAACATGAGACAGAGACGTTGGGTTGAGCTCCTGAACGATTATGATTGTGTGATCAAATACAATCCGTGCAAAGCAAATGTTGTTGCAGATGCTTTGAGCGGGAAGGAAAGAGTCAAACCCTTACGCGTTCGCGCCATGGGAATGACTGTGCAAACAAGTCTGAGATATCACATTCTACAAGCACAACAAGAGTCAGTGGCAAGAGACAATCTGAAACGCGAGCTCGATTGTGGAGCCGAGAAACATTTCAAGACAAAATAAGACGGAGTTATCTATTACCTGGATCGTGTTTGGATTCCAGCAGTAGATGAACTTCGAACACTCATCCTTGACGAGGCACACAAGTCATGTTACTCAGTTCATCCTGGTGCCGATAAGATGTACCAAGATCTTAGGTCATTTTATTGGTGGCCGGGAATGAAGAAAGACATTGCCACTTATGTTGGCAAATGCATCACATGTGCCAAAGTCAAAGCAGAACACCATAAACCTTCGGGTTTGCTGGAACAGTCAGAGATTCCACAATGGAAGTGGGAACAAATAGCTATGGATTTCATTACCAAGCTACCCGCACTTCCAGCGGATATGATTCTATTTGGGTCATCATTGATCGATTGACCGAATCCGCTCGTTTCTTACCGATCAGAGAAACGTACAAGATGGAAAAACTAGCAAGACTATACATTGATGAAATAGTAGTGAGGCACGGGGTGCCATTGTCTATTATTTCAGACCGGGACAGTCGATTTACTTCGCGATTCTGGCAATCATTGCAACAATCCTTAGGGGACGAGTGTTAACTTGAGCAATGCTTATCATCCACAAACGGATGGACAAAGAGAGCCTACCATTCAAACCCTAGAGGATATGTTGAAAACATGCATTCTAGACTTCGGTGGAAGTTGGGATACTCATCTACCACTCATTGAGTTCTCCTACAACAATAGCTACCACAGCAGCATTGGATGTGCTCCTTTTGAAGCACTTTATGGTAGAAAATGTCGGTCTCCAATTTGTTGGACCGAAGTGGGAGACAACAGAATCACTGGGCCTGAGCTCATTCAGGAAACTACTGATAAGATAGCCCAGATACAACAACGATTACAAGCAACACGTAGCCGCCAAAATAGTTACGCAGACAAACGGCGTAAGCCTTTGGAATTCGATGTGGGTGACCGAGTCATGTTAAAGGTGTCCCCATGGAAAGGCGTAGTTCGTTTTGGGGATACGGGCAAACTAGCACCTCGGTATGTCGGACCGTTTGAGATTACTCAACGCATAGGTCCTGTGGCATACAGGCTCAGACTCCCTGACGAACTCAGCGGAGTACACGATGTGTTTCATGTATCAAACCTCAAGAGGTGCTTAGCAGACGAAACATAGATCATACCGTTGGAAGAGATACAAGTTGACAAACAATTACATTTAATTGAAGAACCTGTAGAGATTATGGAACGTGAAGTCAAGAGACTGAAACGAAGCCGTATCCCTATTGTAAAGGTTCGATGGAACTCCAAGCGTGGACCAGAATTTACCTGGGAGCGCGAGGACAACATGAAGACAAAGTATCCCCATCTGTTCGAGAATTAAAGCCCGACTTTGAAGCTTAAATTTCGGGATGAAATTTCTTTAACAAGGGGAGACTGTAACATCAAGTACCAGATCGTCCGGCAAGTCCGTACGAAACGTGTACTTTCACTATTTACTATGTGTAAATACAAGTAAATAAACAGTTTTTGTGATAACCGAATTCAAAATACAAGAAACAGTTGTACGTATTTAAGTGAAAAACTTGAATAATGTAAGTACAACACGCACAATAAACAATAGTTGTTAGTATTTAGGTGAAAACCTAAGTACAAATAATACAACGAATCAAGAGATACAACGGTGTTCAAGTAAACGACAAGTACAAGGCGGTGGCGATCTGATATCCCCAGATGACAGGAATCCGATGGCCGAAAAATCAGAACGAAAACAATGTAAAAAACATGAAGTTTAGTTGAGTCCGTCAGTGAGGAAACACAATTCAAACACAAATGCAGTGTTATTTCAGAATAACAAACTGACAGTGTGTTTGTGTGGGTGACGATTCACACAAACATATCTGTGAGTTTAGAGTTCTGAAATAATGACTGAAATGTAGAAAACAAAAGTCAGAAAGCAAAACCATCGTCGTGTTCGTTCGGGTGACGATTCAAACGAATACGCGCGAAGGTGACGCGATCTGACGAAACGAAAACGAAAGAAGATATGAACGGCATTAAATCAAGAAAATAAAACATTTAATGTTTTACAATTTTGAAACTCATGAAAATTAAATAAATAAACTATTTTATTTAAAACCGCAAAAACGCGCTACATTCCGGAAACGTAACGAAAACGCGAACCGAACGAAAAAAACGAACCCGAACACCCTCGGGGTATAAATACCCTAAATGAGGGTGATTCCCTCACTTTTCCACTTCATCTTCCACACCCAAACCCTAAATCACGGAATTGAAGCCACCATCACCATTTACAACCTTCTTTCTTCCATATCTCCTTCATTTCTTCACCAAAACCCACTGAGAATCGAGGTATAAAGCTGTGAACTTTCCAAAAACTAGGGTTTTCATCCACCTTGGTCGACCATCGCTTCTAATCGGCTACAAACCCTTCCCTCAAGGCTTTAGACCACCTGGAAATGACCCTAACATACAACATCTTCAAAGAACTATAGAATCCAGAAGAAAATGGTGTGAGGGGAGATGGGTCGCGACTGGCCGAATGGGATCAACATAGGTGTGCCGAATGGCCCATGGCCGAAAGGCCAAGGCCGAAGAACCCCATTCACCAGCCAGTCCTTGGTTCGGTCGGCACCCATTCGTCAGGCTCCATTCACCACCCAGCCACCATTTTCGGCCACCTTCATTCGCCACCATCCCTGATTCGGCCGAGCCACACTCCATTCGACAGGCACCTCACTCGGTCGTCTCACATGCACACTCATTCGCCAGTACATCCTCCCATTCACGCAAGCCTATCATTCGGCCACTGACCCAGCTTCACCTCATACGGCCTGCAACAGTGAACAGCCAGCCCATTTTATTTATTACGCCCAACCATTGAATCAAATGTAACAGCTAGGCCCAACAACATCTTGGACCCAAACATATGGCCCAACAGTCTGGTGATTCGGCCAACTAGGTTCAATTGGCTGCAAAAAGATCATAAGGCCCAATATCTCAACCCATACCTACGGTTCAAGGCCATTAATTTGGCCCAATAGTGTGGCCCAAACACTTATGCGATCAACAGACTTTCCTTGGCCCAAAACGCCTACCTAACATCACTAGGTAGAAGCCCATGAACTGTTTCGGCCCACACCCATACAATCGGCCTAAAGGTGACAAAGGGTGGATAAATAACATCACTAGAGCTTGAACCTTAATTCTTGAAAATAATAACAAACGATAATTTTAACATGAACTATATGTGGTTTCAAGAGTTAAGACAAGTGGGATAATGGGCTTTTAACCTCAAATCTAAAGACTAAGTTTTATACTTAGTACTCCTTTACTAGGACATTGGTTCAAGTTTAATATATAAAACCAATATAAAGGTGAATGATATTAACTTAATTGAGTTAAGTATTATCAAGCTTCAATAACGATGTAACCGGGCCGAATCATGACCGAGACATGAGTGTGTTAGCCAACTTTTTGGCTAACACATACACACACATGAATCCCTACAAACTTGTATTTACAACTTACAAAAAACGTGAAATCAATACAGGATCGCGAACACAATAACGAGTAGAAACAAGAGCGCGTGCATTATCGTTTAAGCTAAGTCAACCCCCAACCATTATGAGGTGAGTTCATATGCCCCTTTTCTTTAATCTTAATTGATTTTAAACTCACGGGGCTGAGAAACATGCTTTACTTTTAATTACTTAAAAGTTTTGCTTACAAATTGCTTATACTTTGATTTAAATGATATTAAATTGCTTATTATCATATATCATTGTATGCGTGCTTGTATGATTACATGATGACAGGGAAACTAAGATGATTATGATATTGTAGTATCATAACTCATCAATACAATAGAATAACATAGTTGTAAGATTATCTCTTACAACACTTAGTTATTCTTACAAGAATGAAAATAGAAACAATTACAAGAAGCATGATGACAAGAACAAGACATAGGAATGATATAAAGATAACACATCTTTATTACAACATTCAATACTAGAGTTAAGTAAGTGTAATAGGACAAGTTCTTATAACACTTAGCTTTATAAATCAACATAGTTACAAGAGAACATGGAACAAGGAATGATAATCATGATAACGTAACTTCATGATAACAACATTATTCACACATCGATTAACATAATGTAATAAGACAAGTTCTTATTCAACTTTGTTAATAACATTGGGAACTATAACATTGTGAATCATAATACTATGAACACGCAATACAATTGATTACTATTGAACTGTTGTATTATATCATTTCAATCATGTGCCATGTATTCAAAAGATCACGGTAAGACCCTTTCATTAATCGCTGACCTGTTAGTTTGACGTGACTAAACCGACGATAGCATAGTGGTACCATAGGTTTGACAAACCTCTAGCTTGTAGGGCTAGTATGTTGATTGTAACAATTCATTGGTCGGTAACGTATGACCGGTGACAGGGCGACTTCAAGTCAGGTTCTGGGAAAGCGTCACATGGTGATATTAATAAACAAGAATATTGTAATTAATCCAACGTGATCCTATTGATTAGTAGGTTGAGGAATTGATCTTAACTCATGTTTCACTACTAGTAATAGTTTTCATTGAGGACATTGGGAATACATGGTGGTAGAGATAAATCGGATGCATTGTAATCTGATTACGTGAGGATTACAATGGATTCCTTTTAGGCTCTATGCACCTCAAGTGAATACAAATTACAAATGGGTAACTAACACTCTTAATATTTAAAAGTGAAACAACGGTTAACTTCATAATTATGGAATAATACAAGGATCTGATTAAATAAATCTAATTCCTTAATACAATGAGGGTGTATCAACACTTCAGTTTGATAATCAAACATCTCTAACTCTATTATTCTACATATGATGAACAGGTGAATACATAACGATCAAGTCAATCAATTGGGAGATGAAAATGGATATTCCTAGTTGTATTACAAGTAGTGTGGAATTCAATTGAGTATGTGGTGGGGTGGCTTCTGGGCTTGACCCTTTTGTATGCCCCTATATATAAGCATACTTGATTGAGTGAAATACCACTTGTATATATAACTAAGGAGAGGCCATTGGGTGGAACAAGTGGATTCAATTAATACAAGTAATCAAATATGACATTGTGTTTGTGTGCATGAACAATTCAAGGTTTTCAATATTCAGCTTATGAACTCACCAACCTAGTGTTGACTTTGTTTAAATGCATGTTTTCTCAGGTGACGAACAGGTGTAGTCATCAGATTTCAAGATCATAGCTAGAGGACTTTTAGAAGACCTAGCTGCATTTTTGTGTGAGCATTACTTTTGGATTGTCAAGAACATTGAATCATATTTTGTAGATCTTGTACAGTTACAAGATATAAACACTTTGATTCTTTTGGATAGATTTACTGGGTTAAATTATGAACGATACATTGTAATTTAACTTTGTAATTCTATATCTTTGGCGTGTTTACATTTCTCAATTATACATCATGTGCTATGCAAACAATCTGATCAATTTATTATCATTCAAGATATCGCGCCCCGAGAACCTTCCGCCCGGCGGGAAAACACGATCCGTTCCCGCCGGCCCGGGGTGTGACACATAGAGAAATGCAGACTTGACATCCAACTGGAACACTTTGAACTTCTTGTGAGTAGCAAAAGATAGAAATAATCTAATCGCTTCAAGCCGTGCCACAGGTGCAAACACTTCATCGTAATCAATTCCTTCTATCTGTTTGAACCCTTGAACAACCAAACGCGCCTTGTTTCTAACTATCACGCCTCTATCGTCTCGCTTACACTTCAACACCCACCTGGTGCCTATCTTCTTCTCACCCTTTGGCAAATCCACTAAATGCCATACTCCCGGTTTCTGAAACTGATTAAGCTCCTCTTGCATGGCCTCCACCCAGGCAGGCTCACGCAAGGCTTCAGTTACATATTTAGGCTCAATCTGAGAAACAAATGCAGAATGCATCCATAACTCTTGAGTCCCATGATTTCTCTCTAGCTCAACGTACAAACTCTCCTCGTTTGTAACTTGTCTTCTCGTCCGTACTCCAACAAACGGATCTCCAATGATCTGCTGAACAGGATGATTCACATGGACTCCGGACACTGGCACTTGTGGGACTCCAACACCATGATCAAGATTTGTGATGTTCTGCTCTTTATCTTGATCTTGAGAAACTGCATCTTCAAAGATATCCTGATCATCCTCCGATGACCAGTCATCATTAACTGCTTCAGAAGTGCCTTCCTCTTTTGGATGATTATCTTCAACTTGATGAGAAATTCCTGGATCATCTGAATTCTGTAGATCATATAACATCTGCAAGGATATTTCATCATCAGAAACATTAGGAGACAAATTAAAAGACTCGAAAAGATTATCATAATCGAAAAGCCAATTTGGACCTTTGCCTTCAGGTATAGATGTATGTCTTTGAACATCCACATTATACCAGAGTTCCACAACACCCGTGTGTTTGTTAAACACACGTTTGTTGGGCAGGCTATAGCCAAGAAAGAAACCTTCTTCAACCTTAGAGTTGAATTTAGAATCTTTCTTAAGCATGGTACAAGGAGCCCCGAAGGGTTCCAAGTGTTCCAAATTCGGTCATTGATTTTGAAGAAGTTCATAGCAAGTCTTATTATGTCGTTTGACAATCAGCACTCGGTTGAGAGTAAAACAGGCGGTCGCTACGGCTTCACTCCAGAATGTAATGGGCAGCTTCGAATCAGCGAGCATAGTTCGAGCAGACTCTATCAATGTACGATTCTTCCTCTCAGCTACACCATTCATTTGTGGTTCATACGGTGCACTGAATTGCTGCTGAATGCCCTTAGAATCACAAAATGCTTCCATGTTCTGATTCTTGAATTCTGTCCCATTGTCTGATCGAACACGCCTAACCCTCAACTTGACAAAGTCTCCAACCTATTCACTAGTAAAACAAAATTTTCATAAGTTTCAGATTTAAACTTTAGGAACATTACCCATGAAAATCTAAAAAAATCATCGGTCACCATAAAATAGTAAGATTCACCACCAATACTCTTCACATTGATCGGTCCAAACAGATCCATGTGAAGAAGTTCCAATGGTTTATCTATAGAAAACACTGTTTTGGACTTATGTGACCTCCTCTTCTGTTTACCCTTATTACAAGAAACACACACATCAGGTAATTTAAAATGTTTAACCGGTACACCATCAACCAAATGATTGTGTACGACTTGATTCATCATTTCTGATGTGTATGTGACCCATCCGTCTGTGCCACGACCGAGTATCATGTTCTGTGGCCTTCGACACCAGACATGTCTCAACTTTGTTTACTGTCTCCGCCTTAGCCATGTCCAACACATACAAATCCTTACACCTGTCAGCAGTCATCAGAATCCAGTCATCAGGAATCTGAATTCCTTGTTTGAGCACATAGCATTTCTTGTCATCAAACAACACCCGATAACCTTTGTCACTAATCTATGACACACTCAAAAGATTATTAGTTAACTCCTTGCAGTAATTCACGTTGTCAAAGGAAACTTTACCGTTATTCAAACTACCACACCCGGTAATGTGACCACCTTTGTCACCTGCAAAGTTAACATAACATCCATTCATCTAACTGAAATCTTTCAGCAATCCTAACTCTCCCATCATGTGCCTGGAGCATCCACTATCAACAATCCGTCGAATGTTGATATGGCCCGTGAATGCCACCTGCACAATAAATTAAAACAAATTTTGATTAGTACTAAAAGGGATGACTCCCGCCATTCCAGCGTTGAGTCTCCCCGAACAGCCTCTTGCCATTCGATCTCGATGAACTACTTGAAGACCCATTTTCCAAGTATTCATCCTTTCTCACAAAAAAACTATCATCTGACCTGTGTCTGGATTTCTAAAAAGAATTAGAATTAACATTTTGTTTTGAAAATCTTTTAGAAGAAAAATTGTCATAAAATTCATCATCAGATGATGATGTCTTTTTCAAAACTATTTTATCCTTTTGTGGGTTATCAAAAACTTGTTTTTTATGAAACTTTTCCTCCTTGACCCAGACACACTCAGGATCAAATTTCCTAAGGAATCTCATCTCCTCTTCACTAGGCTTTACCCTCCTAGGACTCCCACTAGAATGGATCACATGACTGTCATTAACAGAAGTTTTCTTCTTGATCTTGTGATTTGGACAATTTGCTGATACGTGTCCTTTTCCTCCACAAGTGAAACACTGTCGTGGTTCTCGCGGAGTAAAAGTATGAAATCTGTTGCAAGTGTCCAAATCACAGTCAGCAATGACATGACCCACTTTTCCACATTTGTAGCATTTCCTTGATGATACAGTCTTTGGTTTTGATTCATCACACCTCTTAGATTGTAACATTTGTACATTGAGTCATGGTAGTCGTAAACAGTGTTAGAACAGATGAGTTTTTCATATCAAATCAGTAAATGTGATTCATGTGTTCATAATGTGCTTGTGTGTTAGGATCTTTATTATTTAGGAACAAGTATGTATTATTTATTTACAGTCGAGTTCGCTAGGCAAGAACAGTATCGTATTATATCGAAACAGTGGTGGGACGGCGTCAGGTACGGCAGGTAGCTGGAATCTGGGGTATGCCCTATACATATACTGCGTTCGGTGTAATGGGATAGTGTTAGTGCGTAGTGTTGAGACGAATATTATGACAAACAATTAATTAAACAAGAATCGTAATACGTAAGCGAGACTGAGTATAGTTATGGGTGACGATCCATAATGATACGAATGTTGAACTTATAATTATGATTAAACGACTTTAAATAATTAATACGATCGAAAAACGTACGCGATTGCGGGTATACACGTAATTGTATCTGTTTAACGATCTGACAACGAACGAACATAAAAATAAGTAAAATAATTTATTTTACATTTTTACAATTTTGAAACTCATCAAAATGATGAGAATAACAATTACATTATTTAAATCGCGTAAAATACGCGTTACGTTCCGGAAACGCGAACCGAGCGACCGAAACGAACCCGAATACCAGGCGGACTATAAAAGCCTTAAAGAAGGCTATTTTTCTCATAAAATTCCAGCCAAACCCTCTCTCTCTAGATTTTCGTTCTCCAACCTCTCTCTAGAAAACCGAAGTTCAAACGCGCGTATCTCCTTCGTTTCTTGACGGATTTAGGTGGTCTCGGTGTCTACGCGTAGCTCGTGATCTCCTCTACACGAAAGTACAAAGGATCTGTGGATTTATCCGGCCAAAAACGAGGTACGATCGAAAGAATATTCTGAAATAGTGGGTTTGTTCGTGGGTTTTGTTACACACATACATAGCCAGTTTCCTACACCTTCATTCGAGGTTTCTCAACCCTAGACCTATCACGACATGAGACGAACATAGATAAGGGTCTAGAGCTGATTGGTTCGAGGAGGAAGACGGGCTGAACCAGGGTTCGTGGGGCGCGGTTTTGGTCGAACCTGTTCAACAGTTGCCGAACCCTGGGGGGGCTGCCGAACCTTCTCTTGGCGAACCAATAACATGAACGAACCTATGGTTCGTTGGCCACAACCAGCCGAACCCTAATGGGTTTCACGAACCTCAAAGTGCCGAACCCTCGGGATATAGCCGAACCTTGCAGGTCTGATCGTTTCACGAACCCATGCAGACGAACCATTGATTTCAGTCGAACCTTAGAGCCACGAACCTTGCATGGCCTCACGAACCTCCACCGAACCCATGCAAGCCGAACCTTTCATCTCGGCCGAACCATCATGAGTTGCCGAACCTTTATGCCCCTCGACGAACCCTACTGTTTCATGGATCACCGAACCCTCATGCCATGTAGCCGAACCTGGGCACGCACGAACCCTAAGGTTCGCCTGATTAGCTGTGGCCGAACCTTAGGCCAGAACCATAAAAGGTTCGCTGCCATTTGGGTTAGCCGAGACACAAACATGCACTTTTCTTTATTCCTAGGCCCAATTGATTAGTTAATTTCGGCCCATATAATTAGATCAAGCCCAATAGGACTTTCGGCCCAACAAATTCACCTATTTGGCCCACGCATCCTAAACCTAGCCCAATATCATGTTAAATTGGCCCATAGGATTTTCAACCGGGCCGTGACGTTATAACTTACCACTTCATTTATTCGGCCCATTACATGCCCATATACCCATTGTTGGCCCAACACCACACTAAATTGACCCATGGCTAATTTACAAGGCCCATGGTCTTTGTTTGAATCATCATGGTTTCATGGGCTTAAGGCCCATTATTTGGCCCACAATGTAATGTAACTATGAATTGATCTTGGTTGGGCTAAGTTTAACATAAACTAATAACGAGATCAATTCATAATCGCAAGGGTCTAAAACACTTGAACATATCTATACATTTGCATATTAAACAACGGTCATCAAACATCATCAACACTTGTCATTTTATGCATACAAGTTGTGCATAAAAGAATATGACACTTCTCTTACATGAAACAACTCTTAATCAATTTACTCAATCATGATTTTCAAGTTCCCACAACATCTTTAAACATGAGAACAAGTTATTCAAGAGTTAATCAAGTTCAAGATAACACAAGTCAATCAATGAATCAAAGTCTATACAATCATAAATCTTATATCTTATGTATGATTACAATGATATAGGAACCGGTTAGAAGTCCTGTTTGCTACTTGCTATTTGTTATAGTTCAGAGTCTACTGCAGACAGGTGAGAACATTAGCCCCTCTTTTACTGTTTTTCAACTGTTTTGGGGTGGAACACGTGATCAAATACACTATGTACAACTGTATTTCATTATACAAGATGTATGCTATTTTACAAACATTACATGTTCATGGTACAAATTTATCAGATTATTCAACTGTTTCAAAGGATTTTATCAACCGTTACACACTTTCTATTAAAGATGTTTTATAAAGTTTCCTTGAACTGTTTTATATCAGTTTTACTCAAATGGTTTTATAAATGACAAACATTTTTAAATAATGTGACTTATAAACGCTTTTACTATAAACTCGTGTTTTCTAAAATAATCCTTTATAAACCTTGTTACTATACAAGGACACTATCCTATGTACTCGGTCAAGGGTTTCAAAACAAGGTATTCAAACAATGGTTTTCATGGTGATGATCAAACAAAGGATTTATTTCATGGTGTTCAAACAAAGGATTCATTTCATGGTGTTCAAACAAAGGATTCAATTCATGGTATTCAAATAAGGTTTTCAAATCATATTATCAAATAAGGCATTAAATCAATGGTTTTAAAGCAAAGTTCAAAAGCATGGTGTCCACTGTTGTGAACAAACTTATAAACACATCAAGTTACATATTCATTAGCGTTAGTACTGGGTGATCACAACAAGGGAAAGCGGACAAAATTGGGCAGACCAATTTCTGGAGTTAGCTTTTAAATTTGTTTTAAAAGCTAACTGCAGGTTTTGGTTACGTATGGTTTTATCAAAGTTGCAGACTAATTATCTGACTCCAAACGTAGTTTGGGACTTGATTATATGTTGGTTTTTCATGTAAACAGTCTTTTGACTGTTTACACACGTTTTACAGACTTGATGTTAGTTTGGGTTGCAGCTCATCCATGTAATTCATTTATTGCTTTAAACATATGCCTTACAACGCAAATTCATGTTTACAATTGTTAAACCTATTGTTCTCACCAACTACTTCTGTAGTTGATTGTTACTTTTCACGTGTTTCAGGTAATCAGGTTTAAGACATACTAAAGGACAACTAAGGAGACCGTTTAAGATAGAACAAGATGAAGAAACATGCTAGGATGGATTTAGAAACACACTAAAATCCTGAATGTTTAATTGTCTTGTTTGAAGTCTTGTTTGAAGTGCTATAGGCTTGAGGATACTTAGGATCTAAGTAACTTAAGTAAGCATTATGTCTACATTAAGCTTGAAAGATTTTAGGGATACTTTTCTAAGATTAGATATCGAGTCAAGGAATTTGAATCGGAATTCTATAATTTTAGAAACCGAATTAAATTTCTCACATATATTCATTAAAGAATTTCAGAGGCAAGGATCTGTATTCTTAGTATCCTTGATTTGAAATTCTCACACAGAGTTCATTAAAGGATTCCAGAGGCAAGGATCTGTATCCTTAGTATCCTTGATCTAGAATTCTCAACCAGAATTCATCAGAGGAATTTAGAGGCAAGGATCTGTATTCTTAGTATCTTTGATCTAAAATCCTCATCATGTTCATCATAGGAATTCAGAGGTCAAGATCTATAATTTTAGAATCTTGGATTTGAAATCCTTGTCATGTTATCATTATCAGGTATTCATTATCATAGGAACTTTATAAATTAGAATCTGTGTAACAGTATTCTTTAGTTGAAGTTCACACATGAGATCATTATACTCGATACTATAGGTATTGAGAACCTAGGTTAATTAACCTAGGACACACATACTAAAACCTAAGGTCTTAATTTCAAGTAAATTAAGAACCATGGTTTACATATTCATAATCATATTCAAGGAACAAGAGACAAACATGATTCAATCATAATCAATCAAGAGTTGGAATCTTAGCTCCAATTACAAACGGCGGATTAACGCTGACGTGTTGAGGTAAGTGGTGGGCGGTGAGAGCTAGCCCTATATATAAGCTTATTTCGGTATGTCAGGGGGAATCCGGCGTTCGTAATTGAAGTAAAGATTCAGGAACAACTGGGATCATTGAACATTAGTCAAACACATGAGATACAAACATTTGAGATAAAATCATTGGTGAATCAAATCATTGTGCTATTCAAACTTGGATGAGTCAAACATTGCGTGTGAATCAATCAAGTTGTGAACATTCTTTCAATGTAAACCTTAAGTGAAATTCTTAAGTGATTACATCATTAGTATTTACTAACATAGTTTAACAAGAAAAATGTAGAGCACACATATGATTTAGTTCTACATGTTAACGATTGTTAGTAGGTGCACACATAAATTCAAACATAGTTCAATCATGGATTCAATCATAGTTCAAGTTGATCAAAGATCATGGGATTCTTAATCAATGGAACATACGTGAAAATCAGTACAAACATGTTGCCAAATACTAGCAAGGACATGATCGTGGTATATCGAAGCGGTGGTGGGATGGTTTCTGGGCTGGCAGTTTGCTTGACCCTTTCGTATGCCCTATATATAAGCTATCTTCGGTATATCGGGAAAGTGTCAGTGTGTGGGTTTGGTGGAGGGAGATCATGGAACATCATACACATTCACATGAGAAGTATGCTAATGAGCTGATTGCTTATACGTGTACATACTCATATTACAATTGAATGATAATATTAGTAGTATGGACATATTACTAACTTTATAATGTAAATTCAATTGTATCCTTCCTCATTACTGACCCACTTGTGGCTTCTATTCGTAGAATGCCTCCCCGACGTGATCCTAACGGAGGGGGTTCGACAGGTGGCAACGATGATGAGATCAACAAGATTGCTCGAGCCATCGCTATACACATGAGAGATGTCATTCCGGGCATGGTCACTTATATTACTCAGAACCTTCGGGGAAGTACCAGTGACTCAGCAAACAATTCCAACACCAACAACACTGGAACTGCTAACTTCACTTTCAAGCAGTTCAATGACGCAAAACCTCCTAAGTACGCTGGTACTGAAGGAGCTACCGGCCTACTGCAGTGGCTGGAAAGCATTGAGGATATTCTCAATTTCACGGGATGTCCTGAAAATCTGAAGGTCAAAATGGCCTCAAGCGCTTTTCACAAAGGCGCACTCACCTGGTGGAATTCTGAGAAGAACACCAGAGGACGAGAGGTCGCATTATCATTACCGTGGGACGGTTTCGAGAATCTACTTGTGGATAAGTTTTGTCCACGACATGAGCTGAAGAAACTTGAGGTGGAGATGTGGAATTTGGTCCAAGACAGTGGTGAGAACACGAAGTATACAACTCATTTTCTTGAGTTATGCATTCTGGTGCCACACCTGGTTACTCCTCTATCCCGCAGGATAGAGAAGTACATTGAGGGCTTACCTCTAGTAGTCAGTGGAATTGTTATGGGGAATAACCCCACTACTCTAGAGGCAGCAATTCATCTTGGAGCTAATCTCGCTGAAGAATACGTTAAGTCTGGGGTGCTCACCCGAAAGGGGTACAAGAGAGCACAGATTGATGAAGGCAAGAAGCCTGAACAGCACCATCACAAGAAGAAGAAGCAAAAGACAATCAAGAACTTTGCAGCCCTGACTGCAGCTACACCCACTCATGCCACACCCATTACTGCTATGCCACAATCTGCAACAGCCAGAAAGCCTTATACTGGTCTGTTTCCACTTTGCACCAAATGCCAATATCATCATCTACCCAATACTTCATGCAAAAAGTGTCTCAAGTGTGGACGGATGGGACACCTGGCAGCTACATGTCGATCTGCTCATCTTGCTGCTGCAACGACTGCTACCACAACTCCTACTGCTACTGGTGGAAAGGTCTGTTACAATTGTGGGGCAGAAGGACACTTCAGAAACCAGTGTCCAAAACTCAACAACACTACTGCTACTGCTCGTGCCTTTGTTATCGGAACGTCCGAAGCACGCGAGGACCCGACAGTCATCACGGGTACATTTCTCCTTAATGGTCATTACGTTTCTATCATATTTGATACTGGTGCTGATAAAAGTTTTATCTCTGCTCATACTGCTTCTTTGTTTAACATACAACCATCTATACTTACTGCTCCCTATACCGTAGAAGTAGCTGATGGTAAAACCATACTTGTAGATTCGATAATTCATGATTGTGAATTAAGATTTAACGACAATCTTTTCCTCATTGATCTTATTCCTATGACACTCGGAAGTTTCGAAGGTGTGATAGGAATGGATTGGTTATCCAAAAACAATGTCGAAATTGTCTGTTCGGAGAAACTTATTCGGATTCCTCTACCGACCAGCGAAACGATGAGCGTTTACGGCGAGAAACCATGCCGCGAATTGAATATTGTGTCGTGCATCAAGGCTAGGAAATACCTGAGGAAGAATTACTATGCGTTCCTAGCTCACATGGTAGAGAATAAACCTGAAAAGAAAGCAGTTGGAGACGTCCTAGATATCAGAGATTATCCTTACGTGTTTCCAGAAGACTTGCCTGGATTACCACCGATCCGGCAAGTAGAGTTTAGAATCGATTTTTTTCCTAGAGCAATTCCAGTGGCGAAGTCACTGTATCGATTAGCACCATCTGAGATGCAAGAACTGTCTAGTCAACTTCAAGAACTTTTAGACAAAGGTTTCATTAGACCGAGTTTCTCTCCTTGGGGAGCTCCGGTTCTCTTTGTCGAGAAGAAAGACGGTTCATTTCGTATGTGCATCGATTATCGTGAGCTAAACAAGTTAACAATCAAGAATAGATATCCTCTACCTAGGATCGATGACCTGTTTGATCAATTACAGGGAGCGACTTGCTTTTCTAAAATTGATCTACGATCCGAGTATCATTAGTTACGAGTAAATGATGTGGATATACCAAATACTGCATTTAGGACTCGATATGGACACTACGAGTTCGTGGTTATGCCATTTGGACTGACCAATGAACCTACAGTGTTCATGGACTCGATGAGTCGAGTCTGCAGGCCTTACTTAGATCAGTTTGTTATCGTCTTTATTGACGATATACTGATCTATTCAAAGACGGAACAAGAACACGAGGATCATTTGAAGAAAGTCCTAGAATTACTGAGAAAGGAACAACTTTATGCTAAATTCTCAAAATGTGAATTTTGGCTAAAAGAAGTTCACTTCTTAGGACATGTCATAAACAAAGATGGGATACATGTAGATCCAGCAAAGATTGAGGCGATTAAGAACTGGACTACCCCATCTACTCCAACAGAGATTCGTTCATTTCTGGGATTGGCAGGCTATTACAGAAGATTCATCACGAACTTTTCAAAGATCGCCTTGCCACTTACAACTTTGACCCAGAAATGTCAAGAATTTATATGGGGATAGAAACAAGAAGATGCATTTCAACTTCTTAAACAGAAGTTATGCAACTCCCCTATCCTTAGTCTTCCAGAGGGCAGTGATGATTTCATTGTCTACTGTGATGCTTCAAACCTTGGTCTTGGTTGTGTACTTATGCAACGGGACAAGCTCATTGCATATGCTTCAAGACAACTTAAGGTTCATGAGAAGAATTACACTACTCATGACCTTGAGTTAGGGGCTGTGGTCTTTGCATTGAAGATTTGGAGACACTATCTGTATGGTACTAAATGTGTCATCTATACAGACCACAAGAGCCTGCAACACATCCTTAATCAGAATGAACTCAACATGATACAACGACATTGGGTTGAGCTTCTAACTGATTACGATTGTGAGATTCGTTACCACCCGGGTAAAGCCAATGTGGTGGCGGATGCTCTTAGTCATAAGGAACCAGTCAAACCAATTCGTGTAAGAGCCATGGAGATCAACACACAGCCAAACTTGAAGGATCTGATTCGTATTGCACAACAACAAGTAGTAACAGACAATCAACTTAAGGCTGACTTAGACTGCGGAATTGAGAAGAAACTCGAACCTCGACCTGATGGGGTGTTATATCTCAACGGCCGCATCTGGATTCCAAAGTCAGAAGAATTGCGCACACTCATCTGTGATGAGGCTCATAAGTCACGATACTCAGTCCATCCTGGAGCAGATAAGATGTACCAAGATTTGAGGGCATCTTACTGGTGGCCGGGAATGAAGAAAGACATAGCACTGTACGTGGGAAAATGTCTTACATGTTCAAAAGTCACTTCTGCAGCAACCTGAAATTCCTCAATGGAAATGGGAACAAATTTCCATGGATTTCATAACCAAGTTGCCGAGAACTTCGCGAGGTTACGATTCGATTTGGGTGATCGTTGATCGACTCACCAAATCTGCTCATTTTCTCCCAATCCGAGAGGATTACAAAATGGAGAAGTTATCCACATTGTACATCAACGAAATCATTGCGCGTCATGGTACTCCAACATCAATCATTTCTGATCGTGATAGTCGTTTCACTTCTCGCTTTTGGCAATCATTGCAAAAGGCTTTGGGAACTCGTGTTAATCTTAGCACGGCGTATCATCCCCAAACCGACGGTCAAAGCGAAAGGACTATCCAAACACTCGAGGACATGCTTCGTTCTTGTGTGATTGACTTTGGTGGGAGTTGGGATACTCATCTTCCACTCATTGAGTTTTCGTACAACAACAGCTACCATACAAGCATTCAATGTGCACCATTCGAAGCTTTATATGGTAGAAAGTGCCGATCACCGGTCTGTTGGACCGAGGGTTGGTGACTCACAGGTCGTAGGACCAGAACTCATTCAGGAAACCTCAGACAAGATCACAATCATTCAATCAAGGCTTAAGGCCGCACGAGATCAGCAGAAGAGTTATGCTGATCGACGTCGGAAACCGCTTGAGTTTCAAGTCGGTGACCGAATCTTACTCAAAGTTTCTCCCTGGAAAGGCGTTGTCCGATTCGGGAAGAAAGGGAAACTTGCACCAAGGTACGTTGGACCTTTTGAGATCCTAGAACGGATTGGTCCCGTAGCCTACAAACTCAAACTTTCAGTGGAGCTAAGCAATGTTCATGATACTTTTCATGTATCGAATCTTAAGAAATGCTTGGCGGATCATGATGTTCAGATTCCACTGGGAGACATTCAAATTCAAAACAACATGCAATTCATAGAATGTCCGGTTGAAATCATGGATCATGGGGTCAAGAAACTCAAACGTAGCCGTATCCCGATCGTAAAGGTACGATGGGAGGGCAAACGCGGTGCTGAGTTCACCTGGGAACGTGAAGACCAGATGAAGCGTAAGTACCCTCATCTTTTTACAGTACCTTCGGCTAGTTAATTTCGGGACGAAATTCCCTTACCTAGGGGAGACTGTAACATTTGTAAATTTAGTCATGGTAGTCGTAAACAGTGTTAGAACAGATGAGTTTTTCATATCAAATCAGTCAACGTGATTCATGTGTTCATAATGTGCTTGTGTGTTAGGATCTTTATTATTTAGGAACAAGTATGTATTATTTATTTACAGTCGAGTTCGCTAGGCAAGAACAGTATCGTATTATATCGAAACAGTGGTGGGACGGCGTCAGGTACGGCAGGTAGCTGGAATCTGGGGTATGCCCTATACATATACTGCGTTCGGTGTAATGGGATAGTGTTAGTGCGTAGTGTTGAGACGAATATTATGACAAACAATTAATTAAACAAGAATCGTAATACGTAAGCGAGACTGAGTGTAGTTATAGGTGACGATCCATAATGATACGAATGTTGAACTTATAATTATGACTAAACGACTTTAAATAATTAATACGATCGAAAAACGTACGCGATTGCGGGTATACACGTAACTGTATCTGTTTAACGATCTGACAACGAACGAACATAAAAATAAGTAAAATAATTTATTTTACATTTTTACAATTTTGAAACTCATCAAAATGATGAGAATAACAATTACATTATTTAAATCGCGTAAAATACGCGTTACGTTCCGGAAACGCGAACCGAGCGACCGAAACGAACCCGAATACCAGGCGGACTATAAAAGCCTTAAAAAAGGCTATTTTTCTCATAAAATTCCAGCCAAACCCTCTCTCTCTAGATTTTCGTTCTCCAACCTCTCTCTAGAAAACCGAACTTCAAACGCGCGTATCTCCTTCGTTTCTTGACGGATTTAGGTGTTCTCGGTGTCTACGCGTAGCCCGTGATCTCCTCTACACGAAAGTACAAAGGATCTGTGGATTTATCCGGCCAAAAACGAGGTACGATCGAAAGAATATTCTGAAAAAGTGGGTTTGTTCGTGGGGTTTGTTACACACATACATAGCCAGTTTCCTACACCTTCATTCGAGGTTTCTCAACCCTGGAGACCTATCACGACATGAGACGAACATAGATAAGGGTCTAGAGCTGATTGGTTCGAGGAGGAAGAAGGGCTGAACCAGGGTTCGTGGGGCGCGGTTTTGGTCGAACCTGTTCAACAGTTGCCGAACCCTGGGGGGGGCTGCCGAACCTTCTCTTGGCGAACCAATAACATGAACGAACCTATGGTTCGTTGGCCACAACCAGCCGAACCCTAATGGGTTTCACGAACCTCAAAGTGGCGAACCCTCAGGATATAGCCGAACCTTGCAGGTCTGATCGTTTCACGAACCCATGCAGATGAACCATTGATTTCAGTCGAACCTTAGAGCCACGAACCTTGCATGGCCTCACGAACCTCCATCGATCCCATGCAAGCCGAACCTTTCATCTCGGCTGAACCATCATGAGTTGCCGAACCTTTATGCCCCTCGACGAACCCTACTGTTTCATGGATCACCGAACCCTCATGCCATGTAGCCGAACCTGGGCACGCACGAACCCTAAGGTTCGCCTGATTAGCTGTGGCCGAACCTTAGGCCAGAATCATAAAAGGTTCGCTGCCATTTGGGTTAGCCGAGACACAAACATGCACTTTTCTTTATTCCTTGGCCCAATTGATTAGTTAATTTCGGCCCATATAATTAGATCAAGCCCAATAGGACTTTCGGCCCAACAAATTCACCTATTTGGCCCACGCATCCTAAACCTAGCCCAATATCATGTTAAATTGGCCCATAGGATTTTCAACCGGGCCGTGACGTTATAACTTACCACTTCATTTATTCGGCCCATTACATGGCCATATACCCATTGTTGGCCCAACACCACACTAAATTGACCCATGGCTAATTTACAAGGCCCATGGTCTTTGTTTGAGCCATCATGGTTTCATGGGCTTAAGGCCCATTATTTGGCCCACAATGTAATGTAACTATGAATTGATCTTGGTTGGGCTAAGTTTAACTTAAACTAATAACGAGATCAATTCATAATCGCAAGGGTCTAAAACACTTGAACATATCTATACATTTGCATATTAAACAATGGTCATCAAACATCATCAACACTTGTCATTTTATGCATACAAGTTGTGCATAAAAGAATATGACACTTCTCTTACATGAAACAACTCTTAATCAATTTACTCAATCATGATTTTCATGTTCCCACAACATCTTTAAACATGAGAACAAGTTATTCAAAAGTTAATCAAGTTCAAGATAACACAAGTCAATCTATGAATCAAAGTCTATACAATCATAAATCTTATATCTTATGTATGATTACAATGATATAGGAACCAGTTAGAAGTCCTTTTTGCTACTTGCTATTTGTTATAGTTCAGAGTCTACTGCAGACAGGTGAGAACATTAGCCCCTCTTTTACTGTTTTTCAACTGTTTTGGGGTGGAACACGTGATCAAATACACTATGTACAACTGTATTTCATTATACAATATGTATGCTATTTTACAAACATTACAGGTTCATGGTACAAATTTATCAGATTATTCAACTGTTTCAAAGGATTTTATCAACCGTTACACACTTTCTATTAAAGATGTTTTATAAAGTTTCCTTGAACTGTTTTATATCAGTTTTACTCAAATGGTTTTATAAATGACAAACACTTTTAAATAATGTGACTTATAAACGCTTTTACTATAAAATCGTGTTTTCTAAAATAATCTTTTATAAACCTTGTTACTATACAAGGACACTATCCTATGTACTCGATCAAGGGTTTCAAAACAAGGTATTCAAACAATGGTTTTCATGGTGATGATCAAAAAAAGGATTTATTTCATGGTGTTCAAACAAAGGATTCATTTCATGGTGTTCAAACAAAGGATTCAATTCATGGTATTCAAATAAGGTTTTCAAATCATATTATCAAATAAGGCATTAAATCAATGGTTTTAGAGCAAAGTTCAAAAGCATGGTGTCCACTGTTGTGAACAAACTTATAAACACATCAAGTTACATATTCATTAGCGTTAGTACTGGGTGATCACAACAAGGGAAAGCGGACACAATTGGGCAGACCAATTTCTGGAGTTAGCTTTTAAATTTGTTTTAAAAGCTAACTGCAGGTTTTGGTTACGTATGGTTTTATCAAAGTTGCTAACTAATTATCTGACTCCAAACGTAGTTTGGGACTTGATTATATGTTGGTTTTTCATGTAAACAGTCTTTTGACTGTTTACACACGTTTTACAGACTTGATGTTAGTTTGGGTTGCAGCTCATCCATGTAATTCATTTATTGCTTTAAACATATGCCTTACAATGCAAATTCATGTTTACAATTGTTAAACCTATTGTTCTCACCAACTACTTCTGTAGTTGACTGTTACTTTTCACGTGTTTCAGGTAATTAGGTTTAAGACATACTAAAGGACAACTAAGGAGACCGTTTAAGATAGAACAAGATGAAGAAACATGCTAGGAAGGATTTAGAAACACACTAAAATCCTGAATGTTTAATTGTCTTGTTTGAAGTCTTATTTTGTAAACTATATTTTGGGTATGTAGTTGTCATTCTTTTGGTAGATAGATTGTCTGTAACTAAACAGCTGTCTAAACATTATGAAAGTTAGTAATCCATTGTGGTTGTTCTTATTCAATACTTGTGCATGATTCAACTTTTCATACGTCACCGCGCCGTGGATTCCGCACGCGGCGCAGGGGGTGTGACATAGATGAACCCAAAGATTTGGATGCTACAGATGGAGATAAAACCTTATTCTTCAAACCAGTGTCTTTTATCTTGACATACTTTTGAGAAGTCTTTGATTTGCCTTTGTTTCCAACCCCACTTTGATTACCCTTGTCAACCACCTTGACATACTTCTTATCCACTTTTTCAGAAATACCATTTTGTTTGTGAAAAACGTTACTCGACTCTCCTTTCTGTGTAGTCAAAGACTTAACAAACACAGTTGGCTTGAGAGTGTAGGAAGTTTTGACTTTTAATCCTGGTTTGGAAACACTATCTTGTTTGACCACTGCTTTCTCAGCTAATTTTACTTCAGACTTTGATTTCTGAAACACTGGACTCGTTTTCTCAAGAGTTTTAACTCGTTGATGACCAATCATTCTCAGAATATCAGCTGGATATTCTGAATCAGTAATGTCCTCTATAATAGGAGCATCATAATAAACAAATTCACTTTCATGAGATGATGAACTTTCCACATTCTCAGTCACTTGATCAGACACACTTTCCTTTAAGGAAACCGGATTAACTTCGAATTCTGGATCAAATTGTGGTCTTGATACATAACTTTGAGGATGTGGCACAGCATGAAAACCAATACCAGAAGTATCACGCGATGCTCTTTGCATAGCTGCAAAGTAATCGATGATATATGCTGAATTCTGGTAGTTTTCAAGCTTGGCTTTGTTCAACTCAGCTTCAGCTTTTGCAGCTGATAACTCTACTTTCAACTTTTGAACTGAATCCAGATGCACAGAAACAACATCGTTACTCTGTAAAACCTTGATTTTCAAATCTTCGTTTTCTTTACCAAGATCAGTTATCTTCTTATCAAAAGCCTTTTCTTTAGAAATTGACTTCTTATTTGCTTCTGTGCATACTCTCAGATCAGAAGTCAACTGGGAGTTCATCTCTTTCAATCTATCAATCATCTCAAGTAGATCATTATGTACCTCATTCACCTCATCAACCTTCTCCTTTCCTTTGCTAGATTCTTCTTCCAAGGAAGCCATGAAAGCACCCATAAGATCATCATACTTTGTGCCCCAGTCATAGCCTTCATCAGCTTGACTCACAAGTGCTTTAGAAGATGATTCTTCAGTTTTCTCTTTCTTTTTCTGATAATCTTCCTTAGGCTTGAATGGATTCAAATTTCCCTGCTTCTTGGGATTCTTGCACTCTCTAGCAAAATGACCATGTTCACCACAGTTATAACATTGAGTAGATTTTGGATTGAATCCAAATTTGGTGTTTCGATCAAAGGTGAATTTCTTCCCGGTCTTCTTCTCATATCGATTAATTCTGCGGATAACACTCGCCAAAGCCCACTGCGTATCTATCAGTTCCATCTCATCGTCATCAATTTGTGCATAATCTTCAAAAGTCAGATTTGCATTTCCAATTCTTCCAGCGACCTGTTCATCGTAAGCACTCACTACACACTACAAAATAGACATATGGTCTTTAACCGCTTCAACTGTCACTTTTCCCAAATTAGTAGTGTTGAGCTGTACTGGAGGTGGTGTAGATTCAGACTTCTTCTCATTGATAGGACAATGTCAAGTAGAACTTGAAGACACCGAAGGACTCTGAGTACTTTCTGAAGTTCTAGACACAAACGCAGTCTGTATCTTTGCAGATGCTGTAGGTGGTGAAGCAACAGAACCACCATACAAGGAAGGATCTTGTGTGACATTTACTCGTCTCGCTTTCCGTTTGTCCTTCATTTCTTGTTCCTCCAGTTTCTGAATAAACTCTAACAATGTCAGTCCAGGTAAGTTTTCTCTCAATTTGGGGATTAAGGAGTTCCATTTATCAGGTAATGCATCAGCCAGACAATCAATTTTCTCGTCCTCTGAATACTTAATGCCATATTTCCTCATTTCAGTCAACAAGTGTCTGTATCTGGTTATTAAGGCATCTAGAGTCTCATTTCCAATGATGTTAAAATTCTCAAACTCTTTTCTGATATATGTAGCCTTCATCTTTTTCTGATTTGTGTTGCCTTCAACTCTAGCCTTCAAAGCATTCCAAAGACTGTAAGCAGTTTTATGTTCATCAAACTGATGTAGAATTTGATTTGGAATGGCTTGACTCAATAACCAATAAGCCTTTTCCTCAGTGTCATACTTCTTGCGTTCATCTACATCCAATCTTTCCAAGAGTTGAAACAGATCAGTACCAACCACCCTTGGCCTCTCATAAGGAGATAGAATTCTCTCCCATAGATTTGTATCTGTCCTATTGAGATGAGTCTCAAAACGTCCTTTCCAGTTATCATAATCAGATAAATCCAATAGCTTTGGCACTTTATCTGTACTACCCACTTCAGTCTCACGGATCAAAATGCTTTGAAGTTTGGAATTCTGACTTGCCATCGTCGCGTACATGTCAGACATAATTTCTGAGTTGATAAATAGCGAACCTTTTCAACAAATATCACTAGCCGAACCTCAGACGAACCTCCAGACAACTATCCTAATCTTTTGAGCAGCGAACCTTGTTCTCAAGCCAACCTCCAAACAGGAGAACCTTGAAATTCACGAACCCTTGAATAGATCAGTTGAAACAGATCAGTACCAACCACCCTTGGCCTCTCATAAGGAGATAGAATTCTCTCCCATAGATTTGTATCTGTCCCATTGAGATGAGTCTCAAAACGCCCTTTCCAGTTATCATAATCAGATAAATCCAATAGCTTTGGCACTTTATTTGTACTACCCACTTCAGTCTCACTGATCAAAATGCTTTGAAGTTTGGAATTCTGACTTGCCATCGCCGCGTACATGTCAGACATAATTTCTGAGTTGATAAACAGCGAACCTTTTCAACAAATATCACTAGCCGAACCTCAGACGAACCTCCAGACAACTATCCTAGTCTTTTGAGCAGCGAACCTTGTTCTCAAGCGAACCTCCAAACAGGCGAACCTTGAAATTCACGAACCCTTGAATAGACTAACCCTGAAACAGGCGAACATTGAAAGCAGACGAACCTTCAGCTCAAACGAACCCTCAAACGAACTATGTCTCACGAACCTTCCAACACAGACGAACCTTGTACAAGTCTTGTACCCGAACCTCAGACGAACTATGAACAGTAAGCAGCGAACCTCAGGCGACAATCACCCAAACCTTGCCGAACCTTGACAGAATTTTTGCCGAACCTTGGCCAAACCTTTTCCGAACCTCTTCAGAAACTCAAACGAACCTTCTGAAAAAGCTTCTAACAGCGAACCTTTCTGTTCAGCAAGTCACAGGTTCGTCCCACGAACCTGTAGCGCAAAATTTGAAAATTTTGGGAGGGAACCCTTCCAAAACTTCAAGAAATCCTTCCAAAACTGCACCAAAACACTTCCAAATCTTTAATTGTTGTAATTCAACAACAAATGATGATAAAATCAGACTCAAACAGCAATCAATCGATCAAGAAAAAAATTTTTGTCCATCATGATCTTCAATTCGTGAATTGCTTGAATTCTTTGAAATTGTAGTGTAGAATCTCAACCAAACACATGATCAAACTAGAATTTCTTTTGTTTTGAACGAAAATAATAGAAAAATGAACTTAGAATTTATTTTGAAAAATAAAACACATGATCAAACTAGTATATGTACTAATACAATTAGCAATCACTGAGACAAATGGCCACGCACTTAGGACAAAGATCGAACACTGTGTTCTAAGTAATGTATCCCACAAAGAATAATTATGGTATTAGTCTACATAAATCACAACAAATTGAAAGACCTACCAACATATCATACTGAGTGCATTGTGATCGCTTTGTATTTGATCTTGTATGAACCAAGTAAACTTCAGAATATTACAATGTACAATCATATCTCGAAGGTCGGATCAATTTCTCAATTTTCTAAGTTTATATTGATTTTGATTTTTTAAAATTTTCTCCTCCTAAAATGCTAACAATGAAAATATTTTTGATTTTTAGAATTTTATAAGTATATAGAAAAATCAAAATTCCCGGAAAATTGACAACCGATATGATTTACCATCTTTGTAAAACATTATGATCAATGTGACTTGAAAACATCAAGAAAATATGACAATGTAATTCCAAACCTGTCAAGTTCTCCAGAATAATATGACAGTTAAAGAATTAGAACGATTTTACCAAATACACGCCAGGAAGTTCCACTATCAATGAGCTCTCCTCCAATTGATAGGTCCTCTTGAAATCCTCCTGCACACACTCACAAACCATTAAATAGCTTTGGTCACCCAAGCCTTCGAAGTCTTGAGTTTACCATGACCATCCATATACCGAAATTTAATCCATTTCCCAGTTGAAACAGATAAATTTCCTTTTGAAACTTTGTTTGTTTTTGGTATCCACAACTTTTCCTGTTGAAGTGCCTTCTTAAGATAATACTTATCTTGAATCACCACATTGTTGTTATAAACCAAATTAGTCATTAAGGGTTTGGTGAGAACCGATCAGGATCGAATACGAAGTTTTACGAACTATCAACAACGTGCGGAATCCATAGTTGGCATGTATAAAATCATAAGAACACAAGCAATTCAATAATCAATTTTGTATATATCAACCAATGATTACAAGACTTCACTCAGAAATACACAGATCTCACACAGAGAAAATTACAGAAGATTTGCTGAATTCTGTCAAAAGTTATGCAGGAAACAAACAAACCTACTATTTATACAAACAGCTAATCAGCCGAACCTTTTAGGAGTCGAACCCTAGGTTCGCCAGCAGAACCCTAAGGTTCGCTGAGCAAACCCTTAGGTTCGCTAGGCGAACCTAGAATGCCAAAACAAAAGGTTCGCCGAACCTGCCTAGGTTTGTGGGCCAAACGAACCTATGGCAAACCTATTAGCCGAACCTTCTAAAACTCAAAATAAATACAACTTTTGAATAGCAAACAATTACATATATGCCCTAACAGAACCATAAACCAATCTTTGATTACTTGTTGAACCCATATGAGTCAAATGTGACTTCTTACCACTTGACGTGGGAGACTCAGAGTTCAACTTTTCACATCTTGTGTGACTGAGTGAAATCTTCTCTTTGTCTCAAGACTTTGAAATATCACACTTTGATTCCACTCTGTTTGATGCACATGATGATTTCACAACCCATTTTGATTGAATTTGATGTTTAGGTTTTGAACTTGAAAAACCATTTTGTTTTGAAAAATTCATATATTCATCCTTCGAAAACTTTTTAATTTCAACCAATGGGGTTTTGAAAGAAACTTTCTTTTTGGAAGATGATGCAGAGTTTGAAACACATGATTTTATATCATCAAAGATATTATTGTGAGAATCATCATAATCCTTATGTATATCCATGAACCCACATTTGTACAATGTCTCCTCATCATATTCCTCAAAAGTACAATCTTCAATGATCGGAGGAATGTCGTCATTAGCACAAATTGAAGACTTTTCCTTATTAAGAGTGTTATCTATTGAAATTTCAATATCACTTGATTTCTCAATAAGAAGACTTGAAGAAATTATAGAATCATGATGATTCTCCAATTTGTGCATGATTTTGTCAAAGTCTCTTTTTGTCTTGTCCATTTTGAATTTAATTTTATTTACTGCATTTGTCAATTCAACATTTATTTTACTCAGAATGTCAAGTTTTTGTTCAGAAACACTTTCATTAGCTTTTGACTTTGACAAATCATCAGTCAACATTTGAACCTGTAATTTCAAATCTGCAATCTGTTTTGAAAAAAACTTTTCATTTGATTTTAAATCCATGTATGCTTTATTGTAGTTTGATAAGTCACATTTCAAATTTATGTTTTCTTCCTCTCAACTCCAAATTTTCCCTTCAAGAGTTAAACATTTAGAGCATGAGAGTTTAGAAAATTTACCTGAACTTACCTCTTTATCTGAAATGGTATGACAATGGTCTTCACTAATGATGGTAGTTGTTTCAGACAAATCATCAGAGGCATCCTCATAAACACTCTCATCCAATGTTGACACCACTTCAACACTTGAAGTTTCATCATTTGACTTCAAAATATCATTTTCAGACTTCTTCATCTCACTTTTGATATCAGAATCATCAAGAATGTGTGTGATGTCCTCGAAAGTGGTCTAAGAAAATAACTATAAAAACTAACCTAGACTCAACTTAATTACAACGAGTTAAAACCGAAAATCCTAAACTAAACCACTACGACAGGCAAGTGTACCTATCAATTGTAGAATAGCTAATGAAAGTCCGGATATCGAACCCACGAGACACTGACTTAACAAAACAAGATTAGAAAATGATTAAAACAATTAAAGGGGGGGTTTTGAAAAAAATGATAATTCAATTAAACTAATTACCCTAATTAAATTATAAAAGCAATTTAACTAATATTTAAACCCTAAAACAGATTAACGAATTTATTTAAAAGATATGGTTTATAATTTTAGAAAAACTTAAACAAATGAGAAAACTCTACTTAGGTAGAATTCCTGTTTGTGATTATTGACACTATTGACTTTGTTTGATATGATGGAACTAGGATCTTAAGCAGCAAAATATAAGAAATCTAATGGATTCTGGATCAATTACCAAATATAACCAATTAAGAAAACTTAATCTTGCAATAAACACACTAGTTAATTGAATCACCTCCCGGATTTCTCCAATAACACTTTGTACTCAAATGAACAAGTCACATTCCTGATTTTCTCATTCCAATACATCAAAGATGCAAGGAGTAATCTTACAATGTCTATTTTAACACGAAATGACAATAACACTAAGTCTTTCAATTAATCAACTCTCCCGAATAATTATCATGAAAACCCTAATGTTAAAGATCACCCGACAAGTCTATCACCTTCCGGATTTCTAAACTTAGATACACAAAGAACCCTAAAAACATCAATTATATCTTTTCCTATGGCTAGTGATATCAAACAAACCATAAACTAGTCATAACACTAAGTCGATGACCTAATACTTGTCTAACACCGAAAGACATTCAATAAACACGTATGGAACATGATATAAACTGATATAATCAAGATTAGATATGCAAAACTCATCAAAATGACACAATAAGATCTGTTACAAAAGTGTTTTCCATCATATATCAAAACAATAGTCAATAGTCATCAATAATCATTCAAACAATCATTCTAACCTAAGTAGAATCAAACTATTAGCCTACTAACATCATCATCAGTCAAGAAATCCCAGAAATATCATAACAAGATGAAATATAATACTGAAAAATTAAGAACAATTGAGAACAAAGATTAACCAAGATGATATCACATGTAAACAAGGTCTTCTAGCCCTCCAATGCTTCCCAAATGCCTCCTCAAGCTCCTGGATAGCTCTCCTGCTTCAAAAATGGTCGATAATGATGAATGAAACGGCTGGGGAGCGTCTCCTATTTAATCTCGCTTGAATCTTGACTTTTTTCAAATTTCAAACCTGTCGCGTACCACGACAACTAATTCAAAATAACACCGCGTACCGCGATGGACAAAACAAGCAGGGAACCCCCGAAATCCTTCGCGTATCGCGAAGGTGAATTTCTTCCTCATAGCGTACCGCGATGACGTCATAATTATGAAAACTTGTCTTTTTCTCTTGATTTCAACCGGGGCTCGATTCCTTTGGGTTTCGAACTCGATTTCCGCTCATTTCATTCGACAAGCCTGTAAAAACAATAAACATGTAAAAAGAATCTAAAAATAAACAAAAACGACATATTTACAACTTAAAATCAACTAAAAACTATTTAAAAACCAGATGTGTTTTACAACCCATCAAAAATACCCACACTTGAACATTTTTCGTCCTCGAAAAAGATTTTCAATGGAATCACAATCAGCAATTTAGTTTAAACTCAAAATTTTAAACACATACGCATTAACCACGATTGTCAGTATTTGTATCCATTTAAACCAACAACTGATATATAGGTTCCCTAATCTTGATTCATTATGTTCAAATGGTTCAATCAACTATAGGTATTACACTCAAGTCATATATATCAACTTAATCCTGATAAAAGCTTTCAAGTTACCATTACATTCGAACAACCCAAATGAATTTAAAAATTAAACCTTAGATGGAATGGATGAAGGTATGGGCATTTTGCTTCTAAATTAATGAGCCTAACTTAGTGGTGTTTCACTCGGTTGCCATCCGGGGTATGACACATAAGCTGCAGCTCTTATTTTATTTTATTTTATTTTTTCTGCAAGCTCAGCCCATTTAGTGGATTGATGGATGATGTTTCTTTTAATCAGGCGCCATAAGTCTCGAATTTATTTTCATAAAAAGAGAAAATATGTGCCAGGTTTAATTTTAAAAACATTAAGTCATTTGTTTGCAAAAGTTCCTCTAATCACAATTAAACAGTTTCAGAATCCCCATATTTCCCAAGGCAAAAACCTATTAGCATCATGAAAATTAAGTAAATTATATCAATACTAGAGAACCTTTCTATCAATTAGGCCTACTCACATATCCCAAATTAGATGCATATGTTTAAACTTTTAAGAAAAACATAAAATTCCTGATTAAACTATCATTTTCCATTTTAATTACAAAATCCAATTCAAAGACTTTTTACAAAATTATTTACAATATTTACAATCTAAACTAAAATTTAAAAATTCAAACTCAATTTACAATTAAACATCTAAAAACCTAAATAAAAATAATAAACATAAATAAAAGAAAATAAAAACAAAAATTTGGAAAAGACTTAGCTGGTTTCATGTAACAGCCGTGCATGTCGTATCCAGAATAACACAATCGTATAGCATTCCATTCGCGATCGAGTTATTGTAATCCTGTTGATTGCCTTTCTAATACATAAGTTATCACTACCCAACTGATAAGGGTAATTCAAACCAAACTGCACATGAAGCTTTAAACAATCCAACAAAGATTAACTATAAAAGAAAAATTAAAATATAAAAGACTCAAACCTAACTAAAACTGACTTGATTAATTACAAATGACTCAAATTTACTATTTTTCAAAATTTAACTAAAAATTACAATTTATTTACTAAAATTTTCAAAAATTTTACAATTTTTCACAAATCTCATACCCACACTTAAAATCAAACATTGTCCTCAATGTGGAATATGAAATAATCAATAATTCAACAAACATATACAATTTACAATAATTACCACTTCCCTGATATGTGACAATTCCTCATAAGTCTTATCAACCGCCATCAAATCCAATCGCAATAACAATTAAGTTCCAACTTTGCATTCTGAACATTCACGATGAAATTGGCAATCCACTAACACTCACAACAAACCATCAACATATACATGGATAATAATGAAAGAAAAACTGTACAATTGATGATCAACCAAAACAACCATAAAATATATACAATCAGTAGTCTAAATACATCTGATTTCAACAAAATATAATCCAAATATATACAGACCATGAAGATAAAAACAAAAATAAAGAAAAATACAAAAGAAACAACTACTACTGCTTAAGTACTGAAAACTAATCATGAGGCTCATCAGCATCTCCTCCTGGCTGCTGAGGCTGATCCGGAGCTCTGAACCAGTCAGGAATCTCTATCTCAAAATGTGTAAAAAGAAGTCTCATCATCTGACCCAGCCTCTGCTGCTCCTCCCAAAGACTCTCTAAAGTGATACGGGGAGGACGAGGCTGACGAAGAGGAAATACCTGAGGTGGCCTCTCCGCCCTGTGCAAAATCCTCTGTCTCTCTGGAGGCACCTGCCTCTGCAGAACCTCCCCATCTGGGGCCCTCTCTGGTGCAGGCCTAGCTGGCATCCAAGTAGCTGGATCGGCCATAGAACACATGCCAGCTAGCCTCATGTCGTCCAAACTATAACGCCCCGTCTCGGGTCCCTCAGTCAAAAATCGGCGTGGGAATCTGTTAAAGACTCCCAGCCTCATAGCAATACTCCCAATATAGGGCCCAAGATCCAATCTAGCCGTCGCCCCTCCACGGCGAATCCTCGCAAATGATGACAATAAAATACAGGCGAGGTTAGCCGGGCGACGGCTAATCATGCTGTACATACAAAACAGGTCTAGTTGGTTGCATTTCTCTGCACCGGCCCTGCGACCGACGAGAGTGCAACTAACCATCCTGTGGACATAACGAATGAGTGGATCACGAATCGAGGACTCGATAATCGCACTCGTAAACGGTCCATCAGCTATGGACGTCCAAAACTCCTCCAACTGTCTCTCTGTAATGCCCAGATCACTGGGCTCCCTCACCACTGCCCTCAGGCTATGAGCAAAGCCAGGCTCTCTTACCTGCTCTGCTGTGTAAAATCCCGTCGCAATCGCGAACTGCGGGATGCTCATCGAAAATGTACGTCTGCCTAAGGCAAACGATACAGCAGCAGGATCATCGAATGAACCTGACATGTGACGAAATGTCGAGTGAAACTCAACAGTCAGCTCCATGTACTGAGGCCACCTACAATCTAGGGCAGTCCTCCACTCGTCCCTCACTATCGCATCAAACTCATCTAGGCGTCCTAGCCTCTCTAATAGCTCTCGATCGAAGGTACGGTGGTGGTAGTGCTCCATCGTCACAAATCTCTCGCATCTAGTAGCCTCCTCTGTCCCCTGCTCGAACTGCAGGACAGTGTGATCTCTGAGAACACGCTGATCTATGGGAACCGCCTCATCCTCGTCAATAGGGAGGATCTCCTCTGATGAATAGCTGATCTCCCGAGCTCTCCTCCTCGACGAGCTCGAACCTCTGGCCCTCTTGGCCCCTGCAGCTGAACTCTCTGCTGCTCCAGACATCCTACAATAGCAGTTTACAAATATACAATATACAGAACAATTTTACAAATTAAACTAATTCAAAACCTAAATTTAAACTATTAACCATTAAATTTCTATTTACAAAGTATAAAATTTAAACATTAAAAACCTATTTACTAAAGCTAAAAATTGTTGTAACCTATTTTACACTATTAAAAATATTTACAAATGAAAAATTATTTACAAAATTTATTTACAATATTAAAATCTAAAGTATATGAAAACAAAAATTTAACAAAAATTAATTTATAAAATTTATTTACAAAAATTGTTATACTTAATTAAAATAATCTTTACTTTATTTACAAAATTCAGTTAATACAAAGAATATAAGTTAAATTTTATATACAAAATTAATTTACAACAGTTTTCTTTGTATCAATGAGAAGAAACTGGATCCGGCAAGCATCGCGTACCGCTAAGGGTTAGGTCGCGGTACGCGGCCCAATTTCGAAAACCAGAAAATCGAGCGGCTTCATACGGTGGAAATCCGAACCCATTTTATTCAACAATCAATACAAATCAATCCTAACTTAGTATATTCTACAAAATTTACAAACTATCGTAAATCTAAAAACGAAAAATCGAAAAAGAAATTTAGAACTATACCTAATCGCGATGTAAATCGGAGATGGTTGGTGGTGTGATGGACCAGAGATGATGATGGCAGCGGCAGCGGTGGCTTCAACGGCGGTGATAGCAGCGGTGGTAGATACGGCGGTGATAGCAGCGGTGGTAGATACGGCGGTGATGGTGGTGCTACGATGGTCGAGCGGTGGCGACTGGTGGAGCTACAGTGGAGATCGGTGGCGGTGGGGTGTCTAGAGGTGATGAACCGATGGTCTGCGGTGGAGGAGTGGTGGCTACCGGTGGTTGAGAGGATGATGATCGGTGGTGGTAGGTGATGATGTGGTGTGGTGGTACGCGAAGGGGATTAAACCCTTTTATTATATTTTTTTTTCTTTCCCGAAATCCTCCGCGTACCGCGGGGAAAATTTTGCACGCACCATCGCGTACCGCGGAGATTTTCGGAGCTTTTTGAACTTTGTTTTTGTTTTGTTTATAAAAATAAATTAAGTAAAATAAAAGTAAAATAAAAACTAACTTAATAAAATTAAAATTTAATTATGAAAATCTCAAATAAAAAAAAAAATAAATAAATAAATAATAAAAACTTCCTAAAAATAAGAAAAAATTTATTCTAATACTTTTACAAAACTAAAATTAATTACCTAAAATTTACAATTTCAACTCAATCGAGCTATGATGCGACTAGAATTTCGGTTTCAATGAGCGTAGACGTTTTAGGCAAAAACCGTAACGAATACCCACACTTAATTCCCAAAATAGCCCTATCGAAGAACACGAAAACACAAACATGCCAAAACAACACAACCTATATTACAAACTCTACAAATCAGGCACTATTCTCACTTACGCAACTCAAGGAGTGCTACCTCCTTCTCCGTAGCGATCGGTCCTCCGATGTATAGCTTCAAACGATGCCCGTTAACCTTCCATGTCCGACCTTCTGATTCAAGCTCAACTGCTCCGTGTGGAAAGACCTCATGCACAACAAACGGTCCTTTCCATTTGGACTTCAACTTACCTGGAAATAACCGGAGCCTCGAATCATAAACTAGCACCTGATCACCCTTCCTAAACTCCTTCACACCTCTCAACTTACGATCGTGCAACGCTTTCGTACGTTCTTTATAACTCCACGATCGTGCGTACGCCTCGTCACGCAACTCCTCTAACTCATGCAACTGCAGAAACCGATTCTTCACAGCACTCGGCAAATCAAGATTCACACTCTTCAACGCCCAAAACGCCTTATGCTCTAACTCCACTGGCAGATGACACGCTTTACCATAAATCATCCGAAAAGGTGTGGTCCCAATCGGATTCTTAAAAGCTGTCCTAAACGCCCACAACACCTCGTCTAGCCTATCTGCCCAATCCTTACGGTTTCTACCTATCGTCTTCTCAAGAATCCTCTTCACACCCCTATTGGCATTCTCAACCTGGCCACTAGTCTGTGGATGATAGGCTGTCGACACTCTATGGGTCACCCCATATCGTGCTAACACCTTCTCCAACTGTGCATTACAGAAATGCGTGCCTCTATCACTTATCAATGCCTTAGGGGTTCCAAACCTACAAAACAATCTCTTCAGAAATCCCACAACTCCTCGTGCATCATTCGTGGATAAAGCTTGAGCCTCTACCCACTTCGAGACATAATCAATAGCCACGAGGATGTACCGATTCCCTCGGGATGAAGGGAACGGTCCCATGAAGTCAATACCCCAAATATCAAAGACCTCAACCCCCTGGATGGGGTTCTGGGGCATCTCATTCCTACGTGAGATGTTTCCGGTCCTCTGACATGCATCACATCTCCTCACAAACTCATGCGCATCCTTAAACACTGTCGGCCAATAAAATCCACAATCAAACACCTTCTTCGCAGTGTACGATGGTCCATGGTGTCCTCCAGTCAAACCCTCATGACAATGTCTTAGGATGTCTAATCCTTCCTCACGACTCACACATCTCCTCAAAATACCGTCTGCTCCCTCGCGAAACAAATATGGAGCATCCCATATATAATGGTTTGCTTCAGTAAAGAACCTCTTCCGCTGCTGTGAAGTCAGACCCTTCAACATGTAACCTTCAGACAAGTAATTCGCAATGTCTGAGAACCATGGCAATCCCTGCTCACCTGCACTCACCAATCCCACTATCTCTGTGTCTGCAGAAATCAAAGTCTCATGTGGGAATGTGTCTCCAATCATCTCCTCATTCATCTTCTCCCGAGCAGGATCCTCAAGCCGCGACAAATGGTCGGCTGCAACATTCTCAGCTCCTTTCTTATCCTTAATCTCTATGTCAAACTCAGAAAGGAGGAGAATCCACCGAATCAAACGAGGTTTTGCGTCCTTTTTCGCGAACAATATCGCAAGGCCGCATGATCGGTGTAAACAATGGTCTTGGAAAGAACAAGATAAGACCTAAACTTATCGAACGCATACACGACCGCTAACAACTCCTTCTCCGTAGTCGTGTAATTCTCCTGAGCATCATCTAAGGTCTTACTTGCGTAGTAAATCGGATGAAAGTGCTTATCTTTCCGCTGACCAAGCACAGCCCCCACTGCAAAATCACTAGCATCGCACATCAACTCGAAAGGAAGGCTCCAATCGGGGGCTATCAGAATAGGAGAACTCACCAACTTCTCCTTTAGAAACTCAAACGCTCTCATGCACTCCTCACTAAACTTAAACTCCACATCTTTCTCCAACAATCGGGTCATCGGTCGGGTAATCTTAGAAAAGTCTTTAATGAAACGCCTATAAAACCCTGCATGACCTAGAAAACTACGAACTGCTCTCACGTTCGTCGGTGGTGGGAGTTTACTAATCGTATCTATCTTAGCCCTATCTACCTCAATTCCATCTCGCGAAATCTTGTGCCCTAGCACAATACCTTCAGTCACCATGAAATGGCACTTCTCCCAGTTCAGCATCAGATTAGTCTCCACACATCTAGCAAGCATCCTATCCAAGTTCTGCAAACAATGATCGAACGAACTTCCAAAGACTGAAAAATCGTCCATGAAAACTTCCATGGAAGTCTCGATCATATCCTGAAATATAGCCACCATGCATCTCTGGAATGTGGCTGGAGCATTACATAACCCAAACGGCATACGGCGATACGCAAAGGTACCGTATGGGCATGTAAACGTGGTTTTCTCCTGATCCTCCGGTGCTATGGGGATCTGGAAATAACCTGAAAAACCATCAAGAAAACAGTAAAACTGTTGTCCTGACAACCGCTCCAACATCTGATCAATGAAAGGCAGTGGGAAATGATCTTTCCTAGTGGCATCATTCAGTCTCCTGTAATCGATGCATACTCTCCAACCAGTGACTGTCCTAGACGGAATCAACTCCTTCTTCTCATTCACAATGACAGTCATACCTCCCTTCTTGGGAACAACCTGTACCGGACTGACCCAAGCGGAATCTGAAATGGGATAGATCAATCCGGCATCTAAAAGCTTAAGAACCTCCTTCTTCACAACTTCAGACATGTTAGGATTTAGCCGTCGCTGTGGTTGGACCACCGGCTTGTAATCCTCCTCCATCAAAATGCGATGCGTACAAAACGAAGGGTGTATGCCCTTTATATCCATCAACTTCCACGCAATCGCCTGCTTATTGGCCTTAAGCACCTCAATCAATCTTGACTTCTCCTCCTCCGTCAATGAAGATGAAATAATGACGGGTAAATCAGAATCACCATCCAGAAATGCATACTCCAAATGAGATGGCAACTCCTTAAGCTCTAGGGATGGTGGTGCCTCAACAGATGGTTTCTCAACCGGATCTGTACTCTCAAACACCTCAAAAGCAGTCGGGTACTCAGGAGGCTTACTAGCCAGACTGCTCGGAATGTGCTCAGAAGAAGCATCACTCTCAACAGTCTGGTTCTCCTCACCCAGGTCTTGATCTTTCAATAAATCAGATCCAGAAATGTAATCTAGACAACGATCTATGTAAGGAATGAAAGAATCAAGAAAATAAACAGAATCATCCTGACCGTTCGAATGCTTCATCGACTTCCTCACGTCGAATGTAACATTCTCCTCACCCACACGCAATGTAATCTTACCTTCAAACACATCTATCATTGCCTTAGCAGTGCGTAGGAAAGGACGTCCCATAATGAGCGGGACTCGGTCATCGGCCTCCATGTCCAGAATGACAAAATCCGCGGGGAATACAAACTTATCAACCTTCACCAAAACATTCTCCACAATTCCCCGTGGATACTTGACCGAACGATCAGCCAAAGTGATGCTCATGCGCGTCGGCGATGGGTCTCCAAGATCTAGCTTCTGATAAGTCGAATATGGCATCAAGTTAATGCTAGCACCCAAGTCGGCCAACGCGTGGTTCACAGAAGAACTACCAAATAAGCAAGGGATAGTAAAAACCCCTGGATCATCGAGCTTCTCGGGCAGTTTGTTCTGGACCAACGCAGAACATCGAGCTCCTAATGTGACTGTAGAAAGTGACTCCAGCTTCTTCTTGTTAGACAGAAGATCCTTCAAGAATTTAGCATATTTGGGCATATGCTGGAGTGCTTCTACAAACGGGAGGTTAATCTTAAGCTGCTTGAACATCTCTAAAAATGTCCATACTCCTGTGCATACTTCTGCTGCAATGCACGTGCCGGATATGGTAGCCTACTTATATCAACCTCGGGAGTCCTCTTCTCTTCCATCTTCTTCTTTTCTGCCTCAACTCCCTTCTTCTCAACTGAAGACTCTCCTACTGGTGCTGTACTTGCTGGGCCTAGCCTCTGGTGCACCCTATCAGGAGTCTCCAACTCTATCTCCTCGTCTACCGGTTCCTCTACATCGACATCCGGTGACTTCTCCACCTCTTTCTCACCTCCACGACCACTTCTAGTCGTCACAGCCTTCACATGACCCTTCGGGTTTGCCTCAGTATTCCCTGAGAAGGATCCACCCTGCCTCTCATCCAACCTCTTCGCAATATCACCTACCGATCGCTGTAGGTCCAGAAATGCTGACTGTTGATTCCTCAGCAATGTATCATGCTCCTGAAGCTTCACCTGTGTGTGTTGATCCTTGGCAATCAACTGCTGTAGCATCTGCATCTGCTGCTTGAGCATGTCCTTCACTTCTGGGTCACCGCTGTTACTTGGACCCGCTCCTGAATTCTCATTCGCTGCCTGATTCTGACGTGGTTGATAGGAGTTGTTACCACGCCAGTTGTTGTTGGAGTTTCGCCAATTTGAGTTAGGATTCCAATTAGGATTGGGATTGGAATTAAAGTTGGAAGTGAAAGGCTTGTTCCAACCAGAATTAATGGAATCTAACTGCTCCTGATCAGTAATGGGGCACTCGGCAGTCGCATGTCCTCCTCGACATATCTCACACTTCTTCAGCTGTGTCTTCAGTTCCTTCATATCTCTCGCTAGAGACTCTATGGTAGCAGCAAGGCTAGTGTCAGGAGTGACCTGATAAACACCTCGAGCAACGGATGAGGTGTTGGTAGCCTTAGTGGTGGAGGATCTAGTGGATGGCTTCTGCTGCTGCTCGGCTCTAGCAAAACTCTCAAACATGTCAATACACTCATCTGTATCCTTCATCTCCATGATATGCCCTCCTGCAGCTGTATTGAACATGATTTGCTTCTCAAGTGTCAATCCATTGTAGAATTTCTCTACAAGTGCCCATTCAGAAAGTCCATGCTGTGGACATTTGCTAAGCAAAGTGTGGAATCGCTCCCAAGCTGTAGAGTAAGACTCATCGGGCTCCATATGAAAGGAATGGATTTGGTCCCTCAGACGAGCAGCCTTGGAAGGTGGAAAATATTTCTTCAGAAATTTCTTTCGAAGATCATCCCACGTGGTGATGGAGTTCTCAGGGAGGCTGTCGAACCAGGTGGATGCACGACTAGCAAGAGAGAATGGGAAAAGTTGTAAGCAGATGTTATCCTCAGAAACTCCATGGAGATTGAACGTGTTGCAGATCCTAGAAAAACGGGACAGATGTCCGGGAGCATCCTCATCATCAAGACCATTAAACTGAATGGAATTTGTGATAGCAGTCATGATGTAGGAAGGGAATTGCCAAGTAGCATCATTGGCAAACACGGGACGAGTGACCGGGTTGCGAACTCCGGTGAATCCATCGCAAGCTCGGTCGTGAACGGTGCGTCTCACTGGTGGTGGCATCTCCTCGGCCATGTCGAAGTAAACGGGTGAGATCGGGAAAGGTGAAATGGGTGTGTGTGAAGGTGAACTAGGTGTAGAACTAGAAGGTGAAAACAAAATCGGGGCAAGAACACGTACCTGGGAAAGACGACTCCTAAGGTTCGTGTGAAACTCTTGCTCCGGCTCTTCAAAAGCTAAAACTGGCGGTGGTCCTTGTGATCGAGTATGTGGCATGCACTGTAAACGATTACAAGTAAGGGAATTTAACAAACAAAACAAAGAAAAACCTAAAACATAATAAAAACCTAGCAACTAAAAGACAAGAAACGATTAAGGCAAATAAGAAAGAAAAGAAAAGACTCAAAACCTAAAATACTAAAAAATAAACAAAAATTAGACCTACTAATTCTTTCAATCACAATCTAAGCTAATTTCGCTATTGCCAAGTATCCCCGGCAACGGCGCCAAAAACTTGATGTCCTCGAAAGTGGTCTAAGAAAATAACTATAAAAACTAACCTAGACTCAACTTAATTACAACGAGTTAAAACCGAAAATCCTAAACTAAACCACTACGACAGGCAAGTGTACCTATCAATTGTAGAATAGCTAATGAAAGTCCGGATATCGAACCCACGAGACACTGACTTAACAAAACAAGATTAGAAAATGATTAAAACAATTAAAGGGGGGTTTTGAAAAAAATGATAATTCAATTAAACTAATTACCCTAATTAAATTATAAAAGCAATTTAACTAATATTTAAACCCTAAAACAGATTAACGAATTTATTTAAAAGATATGGTTTATAATTTTAGAAAAACTTAAACAAATGAGAAAACTCTACTTAGGTAGAATTCCTGTTTGTGATTATTGACACTATTGACTTTGTTTGATATGATGGAACTAGGATCTTAAGCAGCAAAATATAAGAAATCTAATGGATTCTGGATCAATTACCAAATATAACCAATTAAGAAAACTTAATCTTGCAATAAACACACTAGTTAATTGAATCACCTCCCGGATTTCTCCAATAACACTTTGTACTCAAATGAACAAGTCACATTCCTGATTTTCTCATTCCAATACATCAAAGATGCAAGGAGTAATCTTACAATGTCTATTTTAACACGAAATGACAATAACACTAAGTCTTTCAATTAATCAACTCTCCCGAATAATTATCATGAAAACCCTAATGTTAAAGATCACCCGACAAGTCTATCACCTTCCGGATTTCTAAACTTAGATACACAAAGAACCCTAAAAACATCAATTATATCTTTTCCTATGGCTAGTGATATCAAACAAACCATAAACTAGTCATAACACTAAGTCGATGACCTAATACTTGTCTAACACCGAAAGACATTCAATAAACACGTATGGAACATGATATAAACTGATATAATCAAGATTAGATATGCAAAACTCATCAAAATGACACAATAAGATCTGTTACAAAAGTGTTTTCCATCATATATCAAAACAATAGTCAATAGTCATCAATAATCATTCAAACAATCATTCTAACCTAAGTAGAATCAAACTATTAGCCTACTAACATCATCATCAGTCAAGAAATCCCAGAAATATCATAACAAGATGAAATATAATACTGAAAAATTAAGAACAATTGAGAACAAAGATTAACCAAGATGATATCACATGTAAACAAGGTCTTCTAGCCCTCCAATGCTTCCCAAATGCCTCCTCAAGCTCCTGGATCGCTCTCCTGCTTCAAAAATGGTCGATAATGATGAATGAAACGGCTGGGGAGCGTCTCCTATTTAATCTCGCTTGAATCTTGACTTTTTTCAAATTTCAAACCTGTCGCGTACCACGACAACTAATTCAAAATAACACCGCGTACCGCGATGGACAAAACAAGCGGGGAACCCCCGAAATCCTTCGCGTATCGCGAAGGTGAATTTCTTCCTCATAGCGTACCGCGATGACGTCATAATTATGAAAACTTGTCTTTTTCTCTTGATTTCAACCGGGGCTCGATTCCTTTGGGTTTCGAACTCGATTTCCGCTCATTTCATTCGACAAGCCTGTAAAAACAATAAACATGTAAAAAGAATCTAAAAATAAACAAAAACGACATATTTACAACTTAAAATCAACTAAAAACTATTTAAAAACCAGATGTGTTTTACAACCCATCAGTGTGTATCTTCAGTTACATTACATCTCTTATCTACAACTTCATTCATCTGTTTGCTATCTTCAGACATGTCAGGTTCATCTTCTATTCCTCGGTCAATATCTTCTTTTTCTTTCACAGCACTCATACTTGCCTTTAACATGTTTCTTTGTTCATCAATCCCTTCACAATCCATTTTCCGGTTCTCCTTATCTCCGATCCCATTTTATCAACCACATCTTTGAAGTTCATTAATTTGACATGATGAATAACTTATGTTTCCTTCATTCTTTCAACAAAATCACTCCATCGATAAGGTAAAAATTGCGTAAACTTCTCAATGATTTGTCCATCAGTGATATCAAACTGAAAATATTTCAATTCTTGCATAAGTGGTAAAAGACGATCATAAGCATCATTGAACTTCTTCTCAACATGATTGTTGTATGCAAGTTGTAACAAACTCCACTTTGCACATGAATGTGACATTTGTTCAAAATCAGTCTTTTTAATATCTTCAGAAATGATCACCGAAAACAAGTCACACAATTCTCTTTCTTGATTAAATTCAAACATTTGATCTTCATTCAGTTTTGATATTCCAAAATTATTCTTTTGATTTCAGACATGGTTTCTTGTATTGATTGTACAATAACTTCTGATAATTTTCATCCGCTTTAGCAATAAACGTTTCTTGTGTGTGAATTGCAAGCTCTAACCTTTCAAGTCCACCACCTTTTCTCTATATATAGGTTTCCAAATACAAAGGTTCGGCCACTTTTACACTACACGAACCTCCATATTACACGGACCTTGATAAGGTTCGTGTACCTTTATACTAGCCGAACCTTTTGTCTCTTGATCTTCTAATCATATACAACAGACTTTATACAACAAGCGAGGTTCACACAGTAAATTGAGTTTTCACACAGAAAATGCATCAACACATTATCAACATGAATTGAGGTAGTCAGAAAATTCAAACCATAGTCTCTCATCTGTTGTTGTATCCACAAAACTTGTGAACAACAACTGGCAGCCGCTACATACTTAGCCTTACATGTTGAAGTAGCAACAGATGTTTTCTTTTTGCACTGCCAAGAAACTAATCTTTCCCCCAAAAATTGTGCACCTCCAGTTGTGGATTTTGCATCTGTCTTACATCCTCCATAATCAGAGTCATTGTAGGCATTGAAGGAAAAGTTATCATCCTTAGGATACCACAGACCGATGTCTTGTGTACCCTTCAGATAACGAAGTATTCTCTTGACTGCAATCAGATGTGACACTTTAGGTTTTGATTGATATCTTGCACAGATACTTGTAGCAAATAAAATATCTGGTCTTGAGGCAGTCAGATGCATCAAACTTCCAATCATCCCACGATACAAAGTAGCATCAATTATCCCCCTCTTAATATCAGGCTCAATCCTGTGATTAGGTTGAATGGGCGTGGAAATCGGTTTTGAATCAAGCATGCTAAGCCGTTTTAGCACATCTTGAATATATTTTTTCTGATGAATAAAGATTCCATCATCAGTTTGATCAATTTGTAAACCCAGGAAAATTTTGATGTCTGACATGGCACTCATTTCAAATTTCTCAATCATCACCTCTTTAAACTCCAAACACAGTTGTTTAGCGGTAGATCCAAAGATAATATCATCTACATAGATCTGAACAAGAATAATATCCTTGCCCTTTTCCCGATAAAACAATGTTTTGTCAATCTGACCCCTATTGAACCCGTGTTCAATAAGGTGAGTCGATAATGTCTCATACCAGGCACGTGGAGCTTGATGAAGACCATACAGTGCTTTGTCCAAGAGGTAAACCTGATCCCGATGGATAGGATCCTCAAAGCCCGGTGGCTGACAAACATACAATGTTTCCTTCAAAGATCCATACAGAAATGCAGACTTGACATCCAACTGAAAAACTTTGAATTTCTTGTGAGCAGCAAAAGCAAGAAAAAGTCTAATTGCTTCTAGCCGTGCCACATGTGCAAACACTTCGTCGTAATCAATTCCTTCAACTTGTTTGAAACCTTGAACCACTAAACATGCTTTGTTGCGAACAATTACGCCTCGGTCATCACGTTTGCATCTTAACACACATCTAGGGCCAATTTTCTTCTCACCTTTTGGTGAATCAACTAAATGCCAAACACCCAACTTCTGAAATTGATTTAGCTCTTCTTGCGTCGCCTCCACCCAGGCAGGCTCACGCAACGCTTCAGTCATAGTCTTTGTGTTAGTACATGTTTGTAATTGTTTGCTATTCAAAAGTTGTATTTATTTTGATTTTGTAGAAAGGTTCGGCTAGGTTTTGCCTAAGGTTCGTCTGGCCCACGAACCTTAGCATTTTGGCGAACCTATTGGGTTGTTATCATAGGTTCGTCTAGTGAACCTAAGGGTTCGTCCAGCGAACCTTAGGGTTCGGCTACCTATGAAAGGTTCGCTAGTTCTGTATCTATAAATAGAAGGTTTGTTTGTAGAACAGGTAGAACTCTTGACAGATTGCTAGAAACTCTCTGTATTTTCTCTGTGTGAGAATTGTATTTCAGTTTGAGATCTTGTAATCATTTGTTGATAATACAAGAGTTGATTATTGAATTGCTTGTGTTCTTTGTATTTCTACATATTGACTATGGATTCCGCACGTAGTTGATAGTTCGTAGGACTTCGTATTCGATCCTGATCGGTTTGATAACTTCACCAAACCAGCAGTGGTATCAGAGAATTTGGTGAGGTTCTACACTACAATTTCAAAGAATTCAAGCAATTGAAGATTTGAAGACATTTGATGGATCAAATTTTTTCTTCTTGATCGATTTTCTGGTGATTTGAGACTGTTTTCATCATCAATTGTTGTTGAATTACAACAATTGAAGTTTTGGAGGTGTTTTGGTAGAGATTTGGAAGGATTTTTTAAAGTTTTGGAAGGTTTCCCGCTCAAAAATTTCAAAATCTGCGCAACAGGTTCGTGTGACGAACCTGTGACTTGCTGAAGACAAAGGTTCGCTGTTAGAAGGTTTTTCAGAGGGTTCGTTTGATAGTTCGCTGAAGTTTCGGCATAGGTTGGGCAAGAGTTCGGCGACGGTTCGACAAGGTTCTGTCAAGGTTCGGCAAGTTTGGGATAGTTCGGCAGAGGTTTGCTGCTTACTGTTCATAGTTCGGCTGAGGGTTCGCTTGAACTAAAGGTTCGCCAGTTTCTTGGTTCGTCTGTGCAAAGGTTCGTGAGTTTCAAGGTTCGTTGTTCAAAGGTTCACTGCTCAAAAGACAAATTTTGTCCATAGGTTCGGCTGAGGTTCGCCTGAAGGTTCGGCTAAGACAAATTTTAGTCCATAGGCTCGGCTGAGATTCGTCTGTAGGTTTGGCTAAGACAAAATTTTGTCTGGAGGTTCGGCTGAGGTTTGTTTGAGGTTCGGCTAGTGATAATTTTGAAAAGGTTCGCTGCTTATCAACTCAAAAATCATGTCTGACATGTACGCGGTGATGGCAAGTCAAAACTCCAAACTTCAGAGCATTTTAATCAGCGAGACTGAAGTGGGCAGTACAAATAAAGTGCCAAAGCTATTGGATTTAGCTGATTATGACAACTGGAAAGGACGATTTGAGACTCATCTCAATGGCACAGATACAAACTTGTGGGAAAGAATCTTATCTCCTTATGAGAGACCAAGGGTGGTTGGTACTGATTTGTTTCAACTCTTGGAAAGACTGGATGTAAATGAGCGGAAAAAGTATGACTCAGAGAAGAAAGCTTATTGGTTATTGAGTCAAGCCATTCCCAATCAAATTCTGCATCAGTTTGATGAACACAAGACTCCTTACAGTCTTTGGAATGCATTAAAGGCAAGAGTTGAAGGCAACACTAATCTGAAGAAAATGAAGGCTACTGACATCAGAAAGTAGTTTGAGAATTTCAACATCATCGGCAATGAAACTTTAGATGCCTTAATTACCAGATGTAGACACTTGTTGACTGAAGTGAGGAAATATGGCATTGAGTATTCAGAGGATGAGAAGATTGATTGTTTGGCTGATGCATTACCTGATAAATGGAACTCCTTGGTACTCATACTGAGAGAAAACCTACCTGGATTGACATTGGTAGAGTTTATTCAGAAACTGGAGGAACAAGAAATGAAGGACAAACGTAAAGCGAGACGGCTAAATGTCACACAAGATCCTTCCTTGTATGGTGGTTCAGTTGCTACACCTCATGCTGCATCTGCAAAGATACAGACTGCTTTCGTGTCTAGAACTTCTAAATCTACTCAGAGTTCTTCGGTGCCTACAAGTTCTAGTTCACATTGTCCTATCAATGAGAAAAAGTCTGAGTCTACACCACCTCCAGTTCAGCTTAACACAACAAATTTGGGAAAAGTGACAGTTGAAGCCGTTAAAGATCATATGTCTATTTTGTCATGTGTAGAGAGTGCTTATGATGAACAGGTGGCTGGTAGAATTGGAAATGCAAATTTGACTTTTGAAGATTATGCACAGATTGATGAGGATGAGATGGAGTTGATACATACGCAATGGGCGTTGGCAAGTGTTATTCGCAGAATTAATCGATATGAGAAGAAAACTGGGAAGAAATTCACCTTCGATCAGAACACAAAGTTTCGATTTAATCCAAAATCTACACAGTGTTATAACTGTGGGGAACATGGTCATTTTGCAAGAGAGTGCAAGAATTCCAAGAAGCAAGGAAATCTGAATCCTTTCAAGCCAAGAGAAGATAATCAGAAGAAGAAAGAGAAGTCTGAAGAATCATCTTCTAAAGCACTTGTGAGTCAAGCTGATGAAGGTTATGACTGGGGTGTTAAGTATGATGATCTTATGGGTGCTTTCATGGCTTCATTGGAAGAAGAATCTGGGAAAGGAAAAGAGAAGATCGATGAGATGACTGAGGTACAACATGATTTGCATGAGATGATAGATAGACTCAAAGAGATGAACTCTCAGTTAACTTCTGATCTGAGAGTATGCACAGAAGCTAACAAAAAGTTGATTGCAAAAGAAAAGTCTTTTGATAAGAAGATAATTGATCTTAGCAAAGAAAATGAAGATTTGAAGATCAAAGTTTTACAAAACAATCATGTTGTGTCTGTGCATCTCGACTCAGTTCAGAAGTTAAAAGTGGAATTATCGGCAGCTAAGGCTGAAGCTGAGTTACACAAAGGCAAGCTGGAAAACTACCAAAATTCTGCTTATGTCATTGATCATTTTGCTGCAATGCAAAGATCTTCCAATGATACTTGTGGTATTGGTTTTCATGCTGTGCCACATCCTCCTAGTTATATATCAAGATCACAACTTGAACCTGATTTGGAAGTTAATCCAACTTCATTAAAGGAGATTGTGTCTGATCATTTAACTAAGGATGATGAGAGTGTATCATCTCATGAGAGTGATTTTGATGATCATGATGCTCCTATCATTGAGGACATCACTGATTTAGAATATCCAACTGAGATTCTGAAAATGATTGGTCATCAAGCCAAAAGTGTAGAGAAAAAGAGTCAAGTGGTTCAGAAACCAAAATTTGAAGTAAAATCAACTGGGAAAACAGTGGTTCAACAAAAGTCTGTTTCCAAACCAGATGTCAAAGTCAAAACTTCTTCTATTCTTAAACCAATTGTGTTTGTTAAGTCTTCGACTACACATAATGGAGAGTCGAGTACTTCTTTACAAAAACAAAAGGGTGTTGCTGGGAAAATGGATAAGAAGTTTGTCAAAACGGGTGACAAGGGTAACCAAAGCGGGGTTGGAAACAAGGGCAAATCAAAGATTTATCAAAAGAATAACAAATTTAAAGCCACTGGTTTGAAGAACAAGATTATATCTCCGTCTGTAGCATCCAAATCTTTGGATTCATCTAAGGGGTTTGATGAAAAACAAAATAAGGTGTCATCAAGGAAATGCTACAGATGCGGGAAACTGGGTCATGTCATTGCTGAATATGATATGGACAATTGTAACAGATTTCATACTTTTACTCCACGAGAAACACGACAGTGTTTCACTTGTGGAGGAAAAGGGCATATTTCTGTTAATTGTCCAAATCACAAAGTCAAGAAGAAAACTTCTGTTAGTGACAGTCATGTGATCCATTCAATTGGGAACCTAGGAGGGTAAAGCCTAGTGAGGAAGAGATGAAAATTCTCAGGAAATTTGATCCTGAGTGTGTCTGGGTCAAGGATAAAAATTTCATAAAAGACAAGTTTTTGAAAATCAACAAAAAGGTAAAAGAGTTTTGAAAAGGTCATCATCATCTGATGATGAATTTTATGATAATTTTCCTCCTAAAAGATTTTCAAAACAAAATGCTAATTCTAATTCTTTTTGGAAATCCAGACACAGGTCAGGTGATAGATTTGGTGTGAGCAATGATGAATGCTTGGAAGATGGGTTTTCAAGTAGTTCATTGAGATCGAACGGCAGGAGGCTGTTCAGAGAGACTCAACGCCGGAATGGCGGGAGTCATCCCTTTTGGTACTGATCATATTTTGTTTTTAATTTATGGTGCAGGTGGCATGCACGGGCCATATCAATAGTCGATGGATTGTTGATAGTGGATGTTCACGGCACATGACGGGAGAGATCAGTTTGTTGAACGATTTTCGGGAGATGAACGAATGTTATGTTAACTTTGCAGGTGACAAAGGTGGTCAAATTACCGGGTGTGGTAGTTTGACTAACGGTAAAGTTTCCTTTGACAATGTGAATTACTGCAAAGAGTTAACTAATAATCTTTTGAGTGTGTCGCAGATAAGTGATAAAGGTTATAAGGTTTTGTTTGATGAGAAGAAATGCTATGTGCTCAAACAAGGAATTCAAATTCCTGATGACTGGATTCTGATGACTGCAGACAGGAGTAAAGATTTGTATGTGTAGGACATGGCGAAGGCGGAGACTGTAAATAAAGTTGAGACATGTTTGCCGTCAAAGGCCACAGAACAGGATACTCGGTCTTGGCACAGGAGAATGGGTCACATACACATCAGAAAGATGAATCATCTTGTACACAATCACTTGGTTGATGGTGTACCGGTTAAACATTTCAAATTACCTGATGTGTGTGTTTCGTGTAAGAAAGGCAAACAGAAAAGGAGGTCACATAAGTCTAAAACAGTCTTTTCTATTGATAAACCTCTAGAACTTCTTCACATGGATCTGGTTGGACCGATTAATGTGAAAAGTATTGGGGGTGAATCATATTGTTTTGTAGTGACCGATGATTTTTCTAGATTTTCATGGGTTATGTTCTTAAAATTTAAATCTGAAACTTATGAAAATTTTGTGTTGCTTGTGAACAGATTGGAGACTTTGTACAAGTTGAGGGTTAGGCGTGTTCGATCAGATAATGGGACAGAATTCAAGAATCAGAACATGGAAGCATTCTGTGATTCAAAGGGCATCCAGCAGCAATTTAGTACACCGTATGAACCACAGATGAAAGGTGTAGCTGAAAGGAAGAATTGTACATTGATAGAGTCTACTCGGACGATTCTTGCTGATTCTAAGCTACCCATTACATTCTGGAGTGAAGCTGTAGCGACCGCCTGTTTTACTCTCAACAGAGTGCTGATTGTCAAGAGACATAATAAGACTTGCTATGAACTTCTTCAGAATCGAAAACCAAATTTGGAACACTTGGAACCTTTTGGGGCTCCGTGTACCATGCTTAAGAAAGATGCTAAATTCAACTCTAAAGTTGAAGAAGGTTTCTTTCTTGGCTACAGCCTGCCCAATAAACGTGTGTTTAACAAACGCACGGGTGTTGCGGAACTCTGGTATAATGTGGATGTTCAACGACATACACCTATACCTGAAGGCAAAGGTCCAAATTAGCTTTTCGATTATGATAAACTTTTTGAGTCTTTTAATTTGTCTCCTCATGTTACTGATGATGATATTTCCTTGCAGATGTTATATGATTTACAAAATATTGAAGATCCAGGAATTTCTCATCAAGTTGAAGATACTCATCCAACAGGGGAAGGCACTTCTGAAGTAGTTAATAATGACTGGTCATCGGAGGATGATCAGGATATTTTTGAAGATGCTGTTTCTCAAGATCAAGATGAGGATCAGAACATTACAAATCTTGATCATGGTGTTGGAGTCCCGCAAGTGCCAGTGTCCAGAGTACATGTGAATCACCCTGTGAAGCAGATCATTGGAGATCCGTCTGTTGGAGTACAGACGAGGCGACAAATTACAAACGAGGAGAGTTTGTATGTCGAGTTGGAGCATAATCATGGGACTCAAGAGTTATGGATGCATTCTGCATTCATTTCTCAGATTGAGCCTAAATCTGTAACTGAAGCCCTGTGTGAGCCTGCCTGGGTGGAGGCCATGCAAGAGGAGCTTAATCAGTTTCAGAAACTGGGAGTTTGGCATTTGGTAGATTTGCCAAAAGGTGAGAAGAAGATTGGCACCAGGTGGGTGTTGAAGTGTAAGCGAGACGATAGAGGAGTAATTGTTCGAAACAAGGCGCGTTTGGTTGTCCAAGGTTCAAACAAATAGAAGGAATTGATTATGATGAGGTGTTTGCACCTGTGGCGCGGCTTGAAGCGATTAGATTATTTCTATCTTTTGCTGCTCACAAGAAGTTCAAAGTGTTCCAGTTGGATGTTAAGTCTGCATTCCTTTATGGGTCATTGAAGGAGACAGTGTGTGTTTGTCAGCCACCGGGCTTTGAGGATCCGATCCACCGGGATCAGGTATACCTCCTGGACAAAGCACTGTATGGTCTTCATCAGGCTCCTCGAGCTTGGTACGAGACCCTCTCGACTCACCTTATTGAACACGGGTTCAATAGGGTTCAGATAGACAAAACATTGTTTTATCGGGAAAAGGGCAAGGACATTCTCCTTGTTCAGATCTATGTTGATGATATCGTCTTCGGATCTACTGATGAACAATTGTGTTTGGAATTTAAAGAGCTGATGATTGAGAAGTTTGAGATGAGTGCTATGTCTGACATCAAGTTCTTTTTGGGTTAACAAATTGATCAGACTGATGATGGCATTTTTATTCATCAGACTAAATACATTCAAGATGTGCTAAAACGGTTTAGCATGCTTGATTGTAAACCTATTTCCACGCCCATTCAGCCCAATCACGGGATTGAGCCTGTTCTTAAGGGGGAGCTAATCGATGCTACATTATATCGTGGAATGATCGGGAGCTTGATGTATTTGACAGCCTCAAGACTGGATATTGTATTCGCTACAAGTATCTGTGCTCCCTATCAATCAAAGCCTAAAGTTTCTCATCTGATTGTAGTCAAGAGGATTTTACGTTATCTGAAGGGTACACCAGACACCGGTCTGTGGTATCCTAAGGATGATAACTATACCTTCCATGCTTATAGTGATTTAGACTATGGAGGATGCAAGACTGATTCCAAATCAACTACTGGAGGTGCACAATTTCTGGGGGAGAGTTAGTCTCATGGCAGTGTAAGAAACGAACATCTGTTGCTACATCTACATGTGAAGCTGAATATGTAGCTGCTGCCAGTTGTTGTTCTCAAGTCTTGTGGATACAACAACAGATGAGAGACTATGGACTGAACTTTTTATCTACTTCGATTCATGTAGATAATGAGGCTGCCATTGCAATTACCAAGAATCCAGTGTATCATTCACGTTCCAAACACATTGATATTCGATTTCATTTCATACGCGATTGTTATGAAAAGAAATTGATTGATGTGGTGAAGATACATACAAATGAGGAAAGGGCAGACCTTCTCACCAAGGCCTTTGACAAACAACGTTTTGAGTATTTACTCAAATTAAATGGGATTAGGGTCATGGGTGAGGTAATCAAGAATCAACTTCCTTCATAATCATTTTTTATTGAATTAACATCAGATTTTTTATTTTTTCTTTTGTGTTTTTGTTTTTAGGGGGAGAAAATTTTGAAAAATACAAAAACATTAAAAAATCAAAAATACAAAAACATGAAAAATTAAAAAAATCTGAGAATTTGATTCGACGTAATGAGAAATGATAGCACATTATTTGCATTTGGAAACATATCTGTATGTGTTATTAAAATTTAATAAATAATTACAAGTATTAAGTATGATATGGAAGTAGGTTTATAACTTAGTCAGGATAAGTTTAAATAAAGTTTTGATTATACTTTATAAGAAACAGATGCTTAGAATGCAGTACTTAATTTTGTCCTGATTTTCTGACAAAATGTTCTTGAACAAAAAGTTAAAGTACTAGTTTGATCATGTGTTTATTTTTTAAAAGAAATTCTGATTTTGTTTTTCTTTTATTTTAGTTTAAAGCTGGAACATTCTTTGTGTATACTTATGTATCGACCTGATTGTTATAGCTTTAAACAATTCAAATTTGTTTTCTTGGTTCTGATTAAGATTTGGACAATCTCTGCGTATATGAAAATATCGAACTGATTGCTAAAAGCTTAATCTTAAATTATTGTTTCGTTCATTTTCTGGATCATTTGAGCATACGTAAGTATCAACATTGATTCCAAGATTTTGAACAATTTCAAATTGTTTTCTATTTTGTTATTTTCAAAAAGAAATTCTGCTTTATTTTTGCATGATCAGATTAGTTAAAATTGAAATTATAAGTTTGAGAACATTTATGTTTGATTAGTTATTCACAAATCAGGGATGTGTTCAAGTAAATGGATTGTTATAAAGTGTTCTCATAATCTTGTTTTAAACTGATTTCTTGACTAAGTAATAAATTTAAAAAGGATAAGTATACTGACAATCATCTTAGACTTGTAATTTGCAGATAATCTTTGAAATAATACAAACAGATGTGTTGAAAATTGTAAAATAATATGATCTCATGTAAGGATCTTTCTCAAACAAAAAGATTTTATTTTTTTAGGATAGTTATTTTTGTTAAATTTGTAGTTTAATTGTTTTAAAAAAATTTGAAAAATTACAAAAAGATTTTTATTTTTCATCTGATGTTAAGTCAATAATTTTTGATTATTTGTTTGACTTTGGAATGATTGAACATGAATTTGTTTTGAAATGTAAAGAAAAATTCAAAATTTTATAAAAGGTTCGTCTGGGTTTGAGAAGGTTCGCTGAAATGGTTCGTTGAGTAAGGTTCGTTGGTAATTGTTCGTTGGGTAAGGTTCGCTGGTTAGGTTCGCTAGCTAGGTTCGCTGGTTAGGTTCGCTAGCTAGGTTCGCTAGCTAGGTTCGCTAGCTAGGTTCGCTGACTAGGTTCGCTTATTAGGTTCGTCTGAAATGGTTTGGTGAAATGGTTCATTTGAATGGTTCGCTGCAAAAGGTTCGCAGCAAAGGTTCGTGAAAGGCTCGTCTGAAAAGGTTCGTGACATATATATAGAGGGTTCGCCAGAAGGGTTCGTCACTCTTATCTGATTTCTGTGTCGCGAACCTGCAAGACTGAGTTTTTCCTTTTTCGATTTTAGACATCTTGGATTTTTCGTTGATATCGTTAGACTCAGAATCATCTGCTGAACATTTCTAGGTAGAAATTACTGAATTTGACCGGTTAATTTGAGAGATCTGAGTGATTTCAGAAATTTTAGATCGAATCTGTATTTGGACTTAAAACTGGTTAAAATCTAAAAATTTGGACAAACCATCTTCATTAATGTTGTTCATAGGCATGTTTCGAACCTAGGTATATGATTTTTATCATCAGATTCAAAGTTTTTTAAATTTTGATTTGAAATCTGGAAAAGGTTCGCTGTTGAACAGGTTCGTTGAATGAACAAAGGTTCACCGAACCTTGAGGGTTCGTCTGAATTTGAAAGGTTCGTGGCGAACCTATGAATTTCAAAAGAACCGAACCTTTTGGTCAAGGTTCGTTTGACCAACAAGGTTCGTTCATTTGAAGGTTCGTTCATTCTGAGGTTCGTTCATTCTGAGGTTCGTTCATCAGAAGGTTCGTTCATCAGAAGGTTCGTTCATGATAAGGTTCGTTCATCAAAGGTTTGTTCAAAAGGTTTGTCTGGTTAACAGGTTCGTCTGAATTAGGTTCGCCTAGCATTAGGTTCGTCTATGGGGATAGGTTCGCTGGTCTACTTAGAAAATTTTTTAATTTTTGTTAATTTTTTTTGATTAATTTTGTTTCTAATTGTTTTTATTTCTAATTGTAGATATGGCGAATTTAACTTTCGGAGACAAGCATAATGTGTGTGCTTATCTGGATCCAACAACAAGGAATGGTCAAGATTTCAGGCCTATGATCGAGTTTCTCAGGAGATCTAGGATTTATCATGCTATTTCCAACTCATGCCAGATATATAGATCACATATTCAGAGCTTTTGGGAATCTGCCAGAGTGATTTCAGTTGATGATTCTTATGCGATTGATGCGAATGTGCTTGGACAAGCAATTCGTATATCAGAGGCTGACATTAGGAGGGTTTTGCAATTTGGAGGTGAACCTGATGGTATAACACTTATACCAGAGAGGTGTATCAAGGGTTCCTTTTTACGCATCCGGTACTTTGGAGCTTATAACTTCATATCAGTGAAGAAGGGAAAGCTACCATTGCAGTACAAGTTTCTGGCTCATGTATTACTTCACTGTATTCAGAGATCTTATGAGGTCTGCTATGGTTGCACTTATTTTGAACAAACCGTTCAATTTTTTTGGGATGATATTCAGATATATGTCTGACAACATCACGAAGGCTAAGGATAGAATCTATATGTATCCTAGATTCTTGCAGATGTTGATCGATGAGTGGTTGCCAGAAGGGTAGTTACCGATGGAAGCAGGAGATCTTCTGAAGCTCAAACATATGACTGATTCCAGTTTGGGTCAGGTTAGAGTATATCAGAGGATTGGGGATGCTATTCTGGAGAAAAACCTGATTGGTCACTGTGCCAGGGCAAATTATGTTGCTCCTGATGAGGATGCCTGGAGACATAATGACTCAGGATCTGACAATGAAGAATTTGCTGCTGACGATGATCAAGCACCACCTCCACCTCGTCCAAGACAACAAGTTAGGAAAACTATTGGTCAATCATCCTGATCCACTCCTCAAGATAAATCTTCTCAAGGGCAGAGCTCTCAGGAACCTTTAGAGGTTGATATGTCTGAACAGCAGACAGAGGCTGCTGTTGCTGGTGATGATGAAGATGAATCTTCTGACACTGAGTCAAAGTATGAAATGGTTCAGGAAGGGAACCAGATGGTGAGGAGACTGAAGAAAAAGTTTGCTCAAAAGGCTGAAGAAGAAAGGGCTGAAAGAGCTGATCCCAGTTTTATTCCTGAAGAGCCTGAGTCTTCTAAGCCTAAGAAGTTAAAAAGAATGGCCAGAGGAGGGCATTATGAGATGAAGAAGGCCAATACTACTAAGACTGCTGTGTCTTCACCTGTGTTGCCTGCCTCAATTCCTGTTTCTGTTTCACCTGTTGTTCCTTCTTCAGTTCCAGTTTCTACTATTCACACTTCTACTTTACAAACTCCATAGTTTGTAAATGTAGCATATTTTGTTCCATCTTTTGCTGAAGCCACTACAGTTTCCACCTCTCTACCAGAAACTTCTACTCATCATGAGTCTATTCCCAGAGAGGATTTATTTTCAGGACTTGATGATTTAGGAGACATTAACTTTACAGTTAATTATGATGATACTGATCTGAAGAGAAGATTATCTTTGTTATCAAAAGAGTTTGAAGATTTTAGGAAGAACAAAGAAAAGGAAATTGCTGAGTTAGATGAATTGAAAACTCAAATGTCCTTGATGATGAAGTGGAGAGAGGAAGATTTGATTGAGAAAAAGAAGATGAAAGATAAAATTTCTGAGTTGGATTTCTTCATTAAGTTACAATCAGAAGATTTAGTTGAATTGAAGAATGAAAATACAGACTTAAGGTTCAAGATCAAAGAGTTGGAGTCAAAGACTGCAAAGTCAGAAGCTTCAAGTTCTAGAGTTGAAAAGGTGGCGGTGGATGTAGATGTTGAGATGGAGATGGAAGAGGAGGAGAAGGTGGAAGATGATGAAGAAGAAGAAAAGCTGGATTATGGAGATACTGATGTTGACGAACATCCTGATGATTATGATTATGGTGGTGATCAGGAGGATGGTGATGGTGCTGGAGGTGTGACTGGAGGTTCTGGAGAGTTGAATTCTGTTACGGGTGCTTTAGTGATTTATTCTCCTTCAAAGGTGTCTACTGAAGCAGTTCCAGTTAGTGCAGTATATGCTGATAGGACAAGAGATTGTAATTATGTTGAGTTTGAAAATTTGGACGAAATAGAACATCCCATGGCTATTCTTGATTACTCTCTGCCTACTTTCCTTGATTTGTTTAAAATGAATTCTGATATAGATTTGCAGAGAAAGATTGTTGAAATTCAAGTGGATCAAGAAATAGAAGAAGGAGAGATTATTGGTGATTATTCAGTTCAAGATTATCAATACTTCTTAGTGAATGATGATGACTTAATGTTTGATTTTGAAGAAGAAGAAGATCTGGATTTGTCTGATTATGATAAAGATATCATTGATGAAGAATTGTTGAACTTAAATACTATGAAGAAAGTGTTTGACGCTGGAAGTTTTTCAAGAACAACTTTGGATCCTGTTAAAGAAAAGACTTTTAAAGACTTATGGAAGGATATTGAAGAAAAGAAAAAATACATCATTGATAATTTGCATGTATTCAAGATTATGAGAGAAGTTTTAGAAGACAAAGATCCAGAAAACCTAACTAAACAATCCACAAAGTTCAAGATTGGATCTATATCCAAAATGATTGGAAGGATTATTAGTTATGGTTACATTCATAACATTTCAGGAAGCTTAACTGGTAAAGGATGTTATGTGGTTAAACGAACTGATGGATGTCAATACTTTGGCAAAGCTTCTGATTTGATGACTCTTCCAGCATTTGAATGTAAAGATCTTTCTAGATTAAAGATGATAAAGCCCATTCAGACTCGTCACAATGAAATTTTTGAGAACTTGTTAAAGAAAGAAGCACGATTTGGATGGAGTTTGTTAACACCATAGTTCCGAGAAATATTTCATGACTATGTGAAGCCAAGTGTTTTTAAAAGACCAAGACTACGAAAGATGGAACAGAACTGAAATCCATACTTTAAGTTCTGGTTCTATGATGAAAGAACATCTGAAGGTGTTATTCTTTTGAAGCAAGATGATAATTGGAGGGTTATTAGGTTGCTGGATCCTATTTGGATTGTTAATTGTTCAGAGGATGATGTTGCTTTTCTGGATACTGCAGAGATTTTTGCTGAAGACGGTTATTATGATGTTGGAGTGAGCTTCAAAGATATGGCAATTCAATATCAGACTATTGCACGAATGTGTTACACATTGGGTATACATTCTGGTTGCAATTGGAAAGATGTGAATTATCTTTATACTGAATTGATGCAAGTGCAGAAAGAACGTGATGAAAAGGATGCAAAGATTGAGGCTGAAAGGTTAGCAAAGATACCACGTTCGGTTGTTATACGAGCGGTGGATAATGTGGTTGTTGAAGAAGTTGGGGAATAGAGTGGAGTAGCTGGCAGAGTTGAAGAAACAGTTGAAGATAAAGTTGAAGGCAAAGATTGAAGATTTTGATAGCAAACATTTAGGGGGAGTTTGTTAGTACATGTTTGTAATTGTTTGCTATTCAAAATTTGTATTTATTTTGATTTTGTAGAAAGGTTCGGCTAGGTTTTGCCTAAGGTTCGTCTGGCCCACGAACCTTAGCATTTTGGCGAACCTATTGGGTTGATAGGTTAGGCGAACCTATAACCTGGCAAAGGTTCGGCGTACCTTTTGGTTGTTATCATAAGTTAGTCTAGTGAACCTAAGGGTTCGTCCAGTGAACCTTAGGGTTCGGCTGGCAAACCTTAGGTTCGGCTACCTATGAAAGGTTCGTTGGTTCTGTATCTATAAATAGAAGGTTTGTTTGTAGAACAGGTAGAACTCTTGACAGATTGCTAGAAACTCTCTGTATTTTCTCTGTGTGAGAATTGTATTTCAGTTTGAGATCTTGTAATCATTTGTTGATAATACAAGAGTTGATTATTGAATTGCTTGTGTTCTTTGTATTTCTACATATTGACTATGGATTCCCCACGTAGTTGATAGTTCGTAGGACTTCGTATTCGATCCTGATCGGTTTGATGACTTCACCAAACCAGCACTTTGGCCCAATTTGTGAAATAAATGTTGAATGCATCCAGAGCTCTTGACTGCCATGAGTTCTTTCTAACTCCACATATAAACTCTCCTCATTAGTGACTTGATTTCGTGTTTGTACTCCAGCAGATGGATCTCCTATGATCTGAGCAACAGGATGATTTACATGAATTCTTGTGATAGGCACTTGCGAAACACCCACATTATGATCCAGATTTTTAATATTCTGATCAGTATCTTGATCATGAGAAATAGCATCTTCAAAAACATCTTGATCATCATCAGATGACCAGTCCTCATTAAAAACTTCTGAAATGCCTTCCTCATGTGGAATATGATTACCATCTTCAGAATGATGAGAAATACCTTGATCTTCTGAATTCTGCAAATCATATAACATTTGTAAAGTTATTTCATCATTAGAAACACTTGGAGACATATTAAAAGACTCAAATAGTTTGTTATAATCAAAAAGCCAATCTGGTCCTTTTCTGTCAGGTATAAGTGTATGTCTTTGAACATCCACATGATACCATAATTCCACAACACCCGTACGTTTATTTAACACACGTTTGTTAGGAAGACTGTAGCCAAGAAAGAAACCCTCTTCAACTTTAGAATTAAATTTGGAATCTTTAACATGGTACAAGGAGCCCCAAAAGGTTCCAAGTGTTCCAAATTAGGCTTTCGATTCTGAAGCAATTCATAGCATGTTTTATTGTGTCTTTTAACAATCAAAACTCTGTTAAGAGAAAAACAAGCTGTAGCCACAGCTTCACTCCAAAATGTAATAGGAAGCTTAGAATCGGCTAGCATTGTTCTCGCAGACTCAATCAATGTTCTGTTCTTTCTCTCAGCTACACCATTCATCTAGGGTTCATACGGTGCACTGAACTACTGTTGAATGCCTTTGGAATTACAAAATTCCTCCATTAGGTGATTCTTAAACTCAATCCCATTATCTGATCGCACACGTCTCACTCTCAACTTATACAACGTCTCCAACCTATTCACCAACAGCACAAAATTTTCATAAGTATCAAATTTATGCTTTAAAAACATAACCCATGAAAATCTAGAAAAGTCATCAGTTACCACAAAACAATATGATTCACCACCTATACTTTTCACATTGATAGGTCCAAACAAATCCATGTGAAGAAGTTCAAGTGGCATATCAATAGAAAATACTTTCTTTGTTTTGTGGGACTTCCTTTTCTGTTTACCCTTTTTACACGACACACACACATCAGGAAGTTTAAAATGTTTAACCAGTGCACCCTCAACTAAATGATTCTGCACAAGATAATTCATCTTCCTGATATGAATATGGCCCATCCGTCTATGCCAAGAACGTGTATCTTGCTCTGTTACCTTAGACACCAGACAGGTCTCCACATTATTCACTGTCTCCACCTTCACCATGTCAAGCACATACAAATCCTTGCTCTGATCAGCAGTCATCGGTATCCAGTCATCAGGGATCTGAAATCCTTGGTTAAGTACATAACACTTGTCTTTATCGAACATCACGTTGTAACCTTTGTCACAAATCTGCGAAACACTTAACAAATTGTTAGTTAATTTGTTGCAGAAATTAACATTATCAAATGAAACCTTTCCGTTTGACAAACTACCCAACCCGGTAATTTGTCCTCCTTTATCACCCGCGAAGTTCACATAACTTCCTTTTATCAACTTGAAATCTCTCAACAAATTCAACTCTCAAGTCATGTGCCGGGAACTGTTGGTTTGGTGACACGGATCAGGATCGATAACGAAGCTCTACGAACTATCAACCACGTACGGAATCCATGCTTGATATATATAAAATCAAAGTAACACAAGTAATTTCATAAACACTCTTTCATTAATCAACAAATGATTACAGCTTCTTTCACACAGAATGCAATCTCACACAGAGAAAATCCTCTCAGGTTTGCTGGAATTATGACAATAGTTATGAAGAATTCAGACAAACCTTCTATTTATACAACAGTGTCAGCCGAACCTATTCTAGGAGCCGAACCTCTAGGTTCGCCAGCCGAACTCTAGGTTCGCCAGCCGAACTCTATGGCCGAACCCTTAGGTTCGCTGGCCGAACCCTTAGGTTCGCCGAACCTTCTCCAGGTTATAGGTTCACCGAACCTATCAAAGCGATAGATTAGCCGAACCTGTCTAAGTTCGTGGGCCACACGAACCTTAGACAAACCTAACAGCCGAACCTATACAAACTCAAAATAAATAAAAATTTTTGAATATCAAACTATTACATATGTGCACTAACAAACTCCCCCTTAATATTTGCTATCAAAAATCTTCAGTCTTTGTCTGCAGCTTTGTCTTCTTTGTCTTTATCTTTAACTCCACTTGATTCTCCAACCTCTTCACGAACAACATTATCCACCGCTCGTATAACAATCGAACGTGGTATCTTTGCTAGTCTCTCTGCTTCCAATTTATCATCCCTTTTTTTTGCACCTTCATCAGTTCAACATATAAGTAATTCACATCATCCCAATTGCATCCAGAATGTATACCCAAAGTATAACACATTCTAGCAATGGTTTGATATTGAATTGCCATGTCTTTGAAGCTCACACCATAGTCATGATATCCATCATCTGCATAAATCTCAGTTGTGTTAAGTAAATCAATGTCGTCCTTTGTACAATTCACAATCCACACAGGATCTAGCATCCTGATCACCCTTCATTTGTCTTCCTGCTTCAAAAAGAATTACCCCTTCAGATGTTTTCTCATCATAGAACCAGAACTTGAAATAAGGATTCCAGTCCTGTTCCATCATCCTTAGTTTAGATCTTTTGAAAACTTTTGGCTTTGCATATCCGTGAACTCTGTCTATGGATTGTGGTGTCAACAAACTCCATCCAGACCTTGCTTCCTTCTTCAACAATCTCTCAAAAGTTTCGTTATGATTTTTTCTGAATCGGCTTAATCATCTTCATTCTTGCCTAGTTTATGCATTCAAAAGATGGTAGACTCATCAGATCCAAAGCTTTCCCAAAATATTGACAACCGTCTGTTCTCTTTACTACATAGCATCTTTTATCAGCTAAACTTTTTGGAATATTGTGAAAGTAACCAAAACTAACAATTCGTCCAATCATCTTGGACTTAGATCGAATCTTGAATCTCTTGAATTGTCTAGTTTGGTTTTCTTGAACTTTGTCGTCCATGACCTCAATCATCATCTTGAAATTGTGTAAATGATCAATGATGTACTTTGTCTCTTCTTGATAATCTTTCCAAAAATCCATATTTGTCTTTGCTTTAACAGGATCCAACGAAGTCTTTGAAATACTTTCAAGCTCAAATATTTTCTTCAAAGTATTCATGTTGAACAACTCTTCGTCGATTATATCATCTTTCTCGAAATCAGATAAGTTCAGATCATCATCTTCCTCAAAATCAAATATCAGATCATCATCAGTCTCAAAAAAATCTTGAAAGTCTTGAGCAGAATAGCCTCCAATAATCTCTCCTTCTTCTAAGTCTTGATCAACCAAGATCTCAACTATCTCCCTATGCAAATCAATATCAGAATGCAATTTGAATAAATCAAGAAAAGTAGGCAGAGAATAATCAACAACAGTCTCAGGATATTCTATTGCATCTAAGTCTTCAAACTCAACATCATTACAATCTTTATTCCTATCTGAAGATACAACACTAACTGGAACAGCCTCTGTAGAAATATTCTTTGGAGAATACACAACTATAGCACCAGTCACTGAGTTCAAACCCCCAGAATCACCACTAACACCTTCAGCACCATCATCATTCTCATCATCATCATCATTAGCATTGAAGCTAGGATGTTCATCTATATCAGACTCTGCATAATCTAACTTTTCCTTTCCATCCTCCTCTTCCTCCATCTCTTCTATCTCATCTTCTTCATCAATATCTACAAACACTTTCTCAGCACCCGATCCTGAAGCTTCAGTCTTTGAATCTTTATCTTCCAACTCTTTGATCTTTAGCCTCAGATCTGTGTTTTCATTCTTCAATTCCACAATATCTTCATACTGTAGCTTGATAAAGAATTCTAAATCAGAAATCTTTTCGTTCATCTTCTTCTTCTCAATCATATCATCCTCCCTCAATTTCATCATCTGTGCTATCTGAACTTTCATCTCATCCATTTCAGTTGTTCCCGAGGAAGATTGATCAACTTTAGTTTTGGCTTTCTCCTTTTCCATCTTGTAACTCTCAAACTCCTTTGTCAACATGGAAAGTCTTCTTTTGATATCACTATCATCATAATCAACAGTAAAGTTGATATCCCCTAAATCATCCAAACTTGCAAACAAATCATCTTTGGGAATATAAGCTTGATGAAATTGAGTATCTGGCACTGAAGTAGTCACCGTTGTAGTTTCCATGAATGATGGTACAAAAGAGGCAACATTGACATACTCAGGAGCTTGTCCTAAGCCTCTTGGAATAGAAGAAACAGAAACAGTGGTGGATATCTCAGGAACTGTAGAAGTTACTGGAACAGATGAAACAAGAATAGAAGAAGTCACAGCAGATGAAGACACAACGGTCTTAGTAGTCTTAGACTTCTTCTTCTCATAAGGCCCCCATTTAGCCATTCTCTTTATCTTTTTCGGCCTAGAAGACTCAAGCTCTTCAACCACAAAGCTAGGATCATTCTTTTCTTCTGTAGCATCTTCAGTAGCAGCTCTTTTCTTCAATCTCTTAATAACTGCACTCCCCCTAACAATGGTTTCCAGCTCAGACTCTGTATCTTGTGAATCTTCACCATCATCTTCATTAGCAGCTTCAGTCTGTAGCTCTGGCATCTCAACATCAACAGGCTATTGTGAACTCGGTTCCGGTGAAGATTGAGTCTGTGGTTGAGTTTGAGAAGATTGTCCTACAGACTTTCTTGCTTGTCGCCTTGAAGGAGGAGGTGGAGGTTGTGGTTGATCATCTTCATCATCAAACTCTTCAGCATCTGAACCAGAATCAGCATGCCTCCAAGCATCATCTTCAGGAGCTAAGTAATTAGCCCTGGCACAATGTCCAATCATCTCCTTCTCTAAAACAACATCACAACTCCTTTGGTACACCCTGACTTGACCCAAACTAGAGTCAGTCATGTGTTTCAGCTTCAATAAATCAAAAGCCTCTTTTGGCAGCATCCCTTCTGGCAATCTCTCATCAATCAACATCTGAACGAACCTAGCATACATGTAAAATCTATCCTTGGCCTTCGTGATGTTATTGGACATATAGCGGAAGATCATCCGAGAAAAATTGAACGGTTTGTTCAATATTAAGGCAACCATTGCCGATCTCATCTGATCCCTAAGCTCATCAAATGTGACTTTCCTCATACTCGAGCAATGGAGCAGCATGTGTGCCAAAAGCTTGCACTAAAGAGGAAGCTTTCCCTTCTTCACAGAAATAGAGTTGTAAGCACCGAAGTATCTGATTCGCATGAAGCATCCTTTGATGCACCTCTCTGGTATGAGAGTCATACCAGCAGGCACACCACCAAACTGAAGTACCCTCCGGATGTCAGCCTCTGAAATACGAAGTGCCTGTCCAAGCACATTCGCATCAATCACATACTCCTCATCAACTGAAATGAGTCTACCAGACTCCTAGAAACTCTGTATGTGCAACCGGTAGATCAGACAGGAGTTGGATATGGCGTAGTATATCCTAGATCGACGAAGAAACTCGATCATTGGTTGAAAGTCCTTGCCATTCCGAGTCGTAGGATCCAAGTAAGCATAAACATTGTGTTTGTCACCAAAGGTTAAATTCGCCATTTCTACAATCAGAAATAAAACACAATTAGAAACAAAAATTAAAAAAAATTAACAAGAATAAAAAATCAAAATTTTCTACGTATGGACCAGCGAACCTATCCCCTGAGACGAACCTAATGCTAGGCGAACCTAAGTTAGACGAACCTGTTAACTAGACTAACCATTTGAACGAACCTTCTGATGAACGAACCTTATAATGAACGAACCTTCTAATGAACGAACCTCAGAATCAACGAACCTTTAATCAAACGAACCTGCTGGTCAAACAAACCTTGACCAAAAGGTTCGGTTCTTTTGAAATCCAGAGGTTCGTCACGAACCTTTCAGGTTAAGACGAACCTTCAAGGTTCGGCGAATCTTAGTTCATTCAACGAAGCTGTTCATCCAGCGAACCTGTTCCAATTTTAAAATCAAATTCTAAAAACTTCGAATTCGATGATAAAAATTATATACCCGGGTTCGAAACACACCGATGGACAACATTTACAAAGACGGTTTGTCCAAAATTTAGATTTTAACCGATTTTAAATCAAATTAACAAGTTCGACTTAAAATTTATAAAACCTATCAGATCACCTAATCTAGCCGGTGAAAATCCAAGATTTCTACCTAAAAATGATCAGCAATGAATTACGAGTCTAAAGAAATCAACGAAAATGTCTGGGATGCCCAAAATCGAAAATCGAAAAATCTGTACTTGCATGTTCGCGGCTATCAGAACAAGAAAGTGACGAACCTTAGTCATGAACATGATATTTATATGCGCGAACCTATTCAGGCGAACCTGTCAAACGAACCTTGTAAGCGAACCTGATAAGCGAACCTGACCAACGAACCTTGTCAGGGAACCTAATCAGCGAACCTTATGAACGAAACTGATCTCAAACCTATCCAACGAACCTTGTAGATGAACCTTCTCCAAACCAGGCGAACCTTTTAAAAACTTGATTTTTTATTTAAAATTTCAAAACAAATTCATGTTTAATTGTTCCAAAGTCAAACAAATAATCAAAAATTATTGATTTAACATCAGATAAAAATAAAAAATCTTTTTGTAATTTTTCAAATTTTTAGAACAACTAAACTACAAATTTAACTAATCTAATTATACTAAAAAAATCAAATCTTTTTGTTCGAGAAAGATCCAGACATGAGATCATATTGTTATACAATTATCAACACATCTGATTGAAATAATGAATATATTTATAAACAAATTACAAGCCCAAGATGATTGCCAGTATACTTGTCCTTTTTAAGTTTAATTACTTAGTCAAAATATCAATTTAAATAAAATTATCAAATACCTTATAATAATCCATTTACTTGAACACATCCACGATTTGTGAATAATTAATCAAACATAAATGTTCTTGAAACTTATTAATTAAATTTTAACCAGTCTGATAATGCAAAAATAAAGCAGAATTTCTTTTTGAAAGTAACAAAATAGAAAACAATTTGAATTTGTTCAAATTCTTGGAATCAAGGTTGATACTTACGTATACTCAAATGATCCAGAAAATGAACTAAACAATAATTTAAGATTAAGCTTTTAATAATCATATCAATATTTTCATATACGCAGAGATTGTCTAAATCGTAATCAGAACTAAGAAAACAAATTTGAATCGTTTAAAGCTATAACAATCAGGTCGATACGTAAGTATACGCAAAGAATGTTCCAGCTTTAAACTAAAATAAAAGAAAAACAAAATTAGAATTTCTTTTGAAAATTAAACACATGATCAAACTAGTAATTCGACTTTTTGTTCAAGAAACACTATGTCAGAAATATTACCACTCTTTCAAGACAAAACTAAGTATCGCAATCTAAGCATGTGTTTCTTATAAAGCATTAATAAAAATCTTGTTCAAACTTATCTTAACTAAGGTGGTGTTTGTTTTTTAAGAGGTAAAACATCTGCAGTCTGCGGACCACGTCTGCAGACTTCTTTTGCAGAAGAGGTGGACCAAACCCCTGCAAGAAGAGCTTTTGGGGGTGTTTGTTTTCCAAAAACATCTTCAAACAAAAAACCTCTTCATAAGAAAACCCAACCCACCGTCCCCCAACCCCACCGGCCACCGATCCTCCGGCCACAGGTCCTCCGGCCTCAGATCGTGTTCCACTGTCACCATCACCTCCGATCGTCCCCCTCCACCCACCGTCGACCGTCGATGAGGCTGTCACCATCACCACCGCGTCTCTAGGGTTTCATCCGACGAAGGGATGCGAAGGGTTCGACGACGGGATGCGATTGAGACTGTCACCATCACCACCGCGGCTCTAGGGAGGCGACTAGGGTTCGAACGACTAAGGATGTGACGAAGGTTAGTGGGAGGCGATGGCAGTGGGAGGCGACTAGGGTTCGAACGACTAGGGATGCGACGAAGGCAGTGGAAGGGTTCGAACGACTAGGGTTCGCTTCTGGTGATGGCAGTGGGGGAGGCGACGGTGGGGGAGACCGGCGATCGTGAGGATGCGACGGCAGTGGGGGAGCCGGCGGTGGGGGAGACCGGCGATGGCAGTGGGAGGCGACGGTGGGGGGGAGACCGGCGATCATGAGGATGAGATGGGGGTGAGGAGGTTTGAAGAGGTTTGAAGAGGTTTGTAGATGATGGTCCACCTCTTTTCCAAGAAGAGGTCTCGCAGACGTTTTTTAATGAAATGTCTGCGAGAAAACAAACACCCTACATCTTTCCTTGGTCTGCAGGGTGCAGACATAAGAGGTCTCGCAGACCTTCGCAGACGTTTTCTTAAAAAACAAACAGCCCCTAAGTTATAAACCTACTAACACATCATACTTAATACTTGTAACTGTTCTTTATGTTTAAATTTTTAATGATACAGATATGCTTCTAATTGCAAACAATGTGCTATCATTTCTCACTTGGTCGAATCAATTTCTCAGATTTTTTAACTTTTTAATGTTTTTGTGTTTTTGGTTTTTCAAATGTTTTTGTATTTTTCAAAATTTTTTCCCCCTAAAAACTAAAACACAAAAGAAGAAAAATTAAAATATCTGATGTTAATTCAATAAAAAATGATTACGAAGGAAGTTTATTTTTAATTACCTCACTCATGACCCGAATTCCATTTAATTTCAGTTAATACTCAAAACGGTTTTTGTCAAAGGCCTTGGTGAGAAGGTCTGCTCTTTGCTCGTTGGTGTGTATCTTCACCACATCAATCAATTTCTTTTCATAGCAGTCGCGTATGAAATGAAACCGAATATCAATATGTTTTGATCGTGAATGGTACACCGGATTCTTTGTAATAACAATAGCAGCCTTGTTGTCGACATGAATCGGGGTAGTTAAAAAATTCAAACCGTAGTCTATCATCTGTTGTTTTATCCACAAGACTTAGGAACAACAACTAGCATCCGCTACATATTCAGCTTCATATGTAGATGTAGCAACAGATGTCTGCTTTTTGCACTGCCAAGAGACTAACCTCTCCCTGTCACACCCCGAGCCGGCGGGTTGGATCGGAGTCCCCGTCAAGCGGAAGGTTCTCGGGGCGCGATATCGTGAGTGATAATCGGAATGATCAGATTATTACATTGCACATGATACATAAATAAGAAACTTGCTAAAATAAAATAGAATTACAAAGTTAAATTACATCAGTTAAGTTTATAAGTTAACAATGTAAATCTACTATCACATCATAACTCTTCTATCTTGTATCTGCACAAGATATACAAAATATGCAGGTCCAAAAAGCTAGGTCCTCTATCAGATAACCTAGTCCAAAGAAATAACTCTTCAGTTGACCTGTTCGTCACCTGAGAAGTCATGCAAAAATAAAGTCAACACATGGTTGGTGAGTTCATATAGTTTTATAAAAAGGAGTTTGAATGACCTTAATGACCACCTTAACCTCACCATTAACCACCTATATCATCCAATTCAGTATGCTTATATATAGGGCATATGTAGGGGACAAGCCCCAGCCAACATCCCACCACATACCAAACCACATGATATATTGTTCCTGGTAATAATTAAGCATTTCATCCCATACCTTTGATTTCATGATATATGATTCATAGCATTTGATTACCCTGAAAAGTTTATCTTGATCCCCCGAAATGACAACCTTAACCTCATCAACAACCACCTATGTTATCCAATCAAGTATGCTTATATATAGGGCATATGTAGGGGAGAAGCCCCAGCCAACATCCCACCACATACCGGACTGCTTAGCATATTGTTGTTAATGATAATTAAGCATTTCACTCCATTCACCTTTGATTTAGATTCTGATTTCCACAATTCGATTTACCTTTGATCCTCTTGAGTTCATCATAGTTACATGATTTCCCAAAAGCAATCATAGAAATATAATGTTAAATATTTAATTTAAATAAATAAATAAACATTTAAATACAACTAAGACATGATGATTGGGCCTTAATTGACTTAATCAATTAGACTTAGTTGTTGGTGGTTGTCCAAGTTGTACCCTCTCACACGTGACCCATATCAGGCAGGACTCACAAGGAGCCTACCTGAGCGTGCCGAGATTTTAATGATGCCCATATCAGCTTGACCCAATGGTCTACTATACATGTCGGGACTTTACGGATACCCTTTGATTCTTGATCTCTTTGATTCTCTTGACTTTGATTTTGATTTCATTTGATAGTTCATGTTATTGCCCATATAGCTTGACTACAAGAGTCTACTATTTATGCCGGGACTTTATGTGTGTTACACGTGGTCTTGATTTCCATACAACTGACATCCACCTTAACTCAAGTATTAATGATTTCATTAGATCTTAATGATTTCATTGTTTCAATGATTCACACACATTTATGATTTATGATTCCTTGAGTCTCTTGATTAAATCTTTAGAATTCTCATGATTCACAATGATAATTGATTCTCAATTAGGATCCTTTATTTTCAGATCACACGCTGAATTTGGTTTCTTTGAACATGGTTTTTAGCTTTAGTTCCTTTGATTTCACTTTGAATTTAAGTTCTTAAATTTGAGCTTGATGGACTAAGGGTTTGTTTAGAGTTTAGAATTAAAGTATTACTCATGAGAGTAAATTAATTAACTTGATAATTTGATCTGTATAATAATTCACTAGACAGGAGTCTAGGAGTATCAACAAGTATAAAGATATAACATATAACGAATAAAAGCATTTAAGTAAACAATTTAAATAAAACAGTTTACGCATGCTTCTCAGCCCCGCGTTTTAAAACAAGAATGTTTAGAAAAGGGGCAATGAACTCACATGTGTTGCTATGTACTTGATCTATCACAAAATGCGCGCTCGTTCTGTAGCTTAGGTTTCTTCAGTTCCTGAGTTGTTTTAAAAGAATTCGAATACTATAAGTACGCGTCTTAGTCGTCGTATCTAAGGCTTGGTCTCGGTGCGTGTAACTAAGTGCCCTATGCTACTAAGGTGTTTCTATGATTCTGTCTATCTTATTCTAAATTATTAATTAAAACATTTAACATTTTATTTTTATGTCAATAAGTTAGAAATCATTTTATTTAATTGAAAGATTATTTTCAATGAAAACTTCTAGATTACTTTAAGAATTTGTGATCAACAAGTTAGGCTTAGGTTAATCACATTCAATTAACCTTAAACCTATCACTAGATCTTTGTTTCCCATAGTCCTTTGTTCGTCTGCGTATACAACTTAGCTTAGCGTGCACAATTTAACAATCCAATTTAGTTATATACACTTGTATGATATTTCTAAGTGTTAGATGTACATGATGAAATTAACACTAACACCTTAAGCATCTAGCACCCACTAATGCATGTTCCTTAGTTCATTCCAGGCTTCTAGTACTCGTCTATTCATATCCTTGTTCTTATAATTAAGTTCAACAGCCCTAGGTACTGAATTTCCTTGATTAGCTAACACTTTAGGTTAAACCAACCTCTGGGCAGCGAACCTATTTACATTTGAGCATAGGTTCGGCGAACCTTGAGGGTTCGGCGAACCTTTGGGGTTCGCTCAACTAAGGTTCCTCAACTTAGAAGGTTCGCCCAGGAAGAAGGTTCGTTGCTATTAGGTTCGGCCAAAGATACTAGGTTCGGTTGGCATAGGTTCGCATGACCTGTAGTTCGGCCATGCAGGTTCGGCTAGCAGAGCCACAGGGTTCGTCTACAGACTTGACAAGTTCGGTACAGGTGCAGGGTTCGTGACTTATAGGGTTCGCCACCCTCTCCTTCAGCCCAAGAAGGTTCAGCCGTCTGCATGGTCTACGAACCTGTATTATCATCTTTGTTTTCGATCCAAATCTGTTACAGATCAGTCCCTAAAGCTTTCTAGGCGATTACATTAGTTCATCTAAGTGTTTATGAGTGTTTAGGCCGGTTAAAACCTCAACAACTAAAGGGTTCGTGATATACTCTAAAACCGAAAATAAAATGGGTATTTACCTCAAATTTCACGGATGAAAGCTTAAACTTCTTGTACTTCTATGATCTACTCGATGAGATGGTCGTTTTGACACCAAGAATGCTCGAAATGGTGGAGTTTTGAAGGAGAAATCTTAGAGAGAAGGTGGATGTTTCTAGAGAGAGAGGGAGACGAGATTGGAGAGAGAGTGAGGTTGGTGTGGATGGTTATGGCATTTAATTGCCATAATAAATGCTTCACCACGCTCGATTGGTCGGTCTCGTTTGGTTTCGCGTAAAATATCATTTTCTCGTGATTTTTGTCACGAACAACCCGGTTTATAAAATAAGATTTATAAAATTTAATTAAGTTGTGATTCCTAATAAATTAACTAAATATATTTTATTTCTTTTAAATTTTCAAAAATGTTAAATTTACAGTTTAAATTGAATCGTACGGTCGTCGCGCGTATTCGTCCGAATCGTCACTCGTACGAACACGACGATAACTATACTTTCCAATATCGTTTTCTAATTATCGAATATCATTCAGAACGTTAAACTTCCAGATTTATTCGTACAGATCATCACCTATACGAATAATCCGTCGATTTAGCATTCACATAACGAAATTCGTTTTGTTTTGTTCTATAAAGCCTCACATACGTTTAAACATAATAAATCCTAACAAATAATCACATGATGGTTCTGTGTTGCCAGATAACTATCTAACTGATGAACCATATTTTCTGAGTTTTGTTTCTCTGATATGATTATGAATTCACTGTTTGATTCATGAAATGATAACTCTATATGATATGATTATGAATATACACTGAAACGCATAACAGTTGTACCTGATTACTGTTCATGTTACTATTGCGATCACTGTTCCGGCACCGGTTCCGGCACTGATGTTACACTCCCCCAAAAACTGTGCACCTCCAGTTGTAGATTTGGCATCAGTCTTGCATCCTCCATAGTCAGAATCACTATAGGCATGAAAGGAAAAGTTATCATCCGTAGGATACCACAGACCGGTGTCTGGTGTACCCTTCAGATAACGAAGAATCCTCTTGACTGCTATCAGATGAGAAACTTTAGGCTTTGATTGATAGCGAGCACAAATACTTGTAGCGAATACAATATCCGGCCTAGAGGCAGTCAAGTACATCAACCTCCCGATCATTCCACGATATGACGTAGCATCGATTAGCTCCCCCTTAATATCAGGCTCAATCCCGTGATTGGGCTGAATGGGCGTGGAAATGGGTTTACAATCAAGCATGCTAAACCGTTTTAGCACATCTTGAATGTATTTGGTCTGATGAATGAAAATTCCATCATCAGTCTGATCAATTTGTAAACCCAAAAAGAACTTGATATCTGACATGGCACTCATCTCAAACTTCTCAATCATAACCTCTTTAAATTCCAAACACAAATGTTCATCAGTAGATCCAAAGATGATGTCATCAACATAGATCTGAACAATAAGAATGTCCTTGCCCTTTTCCCGATAAAACAGTGTTTTGTCAATCTGACCCCGATTGAACCCGTGTTCAATAAGGTGAGTCGAGAGCGTCTCATACCAAGCTCGAGGAGCCTGATGTAGACCGTACAATGCTTTGTCAAGGAGGTATACCTGATCCCGGTGGATCGGATCCTCAAAGCCCGGTGGCTGACAAACGTACATTGTTTCCTTCAAAGACCCATAGAGGAATGCAGACTTGACATCCAGTTGAAAAACTTTGAATTTCTTGTGGGCAGCAAAAGCCAGAAAAAGTCGAATTGCTTCTAGCCGCGCCACAGGTGCAAACACTTCGTCATAATCAATTGCTTCGATTTGTTTGAATCCTTGAACAACTAAACGTGCCTTGTTCCGAACAATCACGCCTCTATCATCTCTCTTGCACCGTAACACACATCTGGTGCCTATCTTCTTCTCACCCTTTGGCAAATCCACTAAATGCCATACTCCCAGTTTCTGAAACTGATTTAGCTACTCTTGCATGGCCTACACCCAGGCAGGCTCACGCAACGCTTCAGTTACAGATTTTGGCTCAATCTGAGAAATGAATGCAGAATGCATCCATAACTCTTGAGTCCCATGAGTTCTCTCCAACTCAACATACAAACTCTCCTCGTTTGTAACTTGTCTTCTTCTCTGTACTCCGACAGACGGATCTCCAATTATCTGCACAACAGGATGATTAACATGGACTCTAGTCACTTGCACTTGCGGGACTCCAGCATTCTAATCAAGATTTGTGATATTCTGATCAATATCTTGATCATGAGAAACAACATCTTCGAAAACATCTTGATCATCCTCTGATGACCAATCATCATTAACTACTTCAGAAGTGCCTTCCTCAGTTGGATGAGTATCTTCTGCTTGATGAGAAACTCCTTGATCTTCAGAATTTTGTAAGTCATATAACATCTGCAAAGATATTTCATCATCAGTAACATTCGGAGACAAGTTAAAAGACTCAAACAATTTATCAAAATCAAAAAGCCAATTTGGACCTTTGCCTTCAGGTATAGGTGTATGTCTTTGAACATCCACATTATACCAGAGTTCCACAACACCCGTGCGTTTGTTAATAAACACACGTTTGTTGGGTAGGCTGTAGCCATGAAAGAAACCTTCTTCAACCTTAGAGTTGAATTTAGCGTCTTTCTTAAGTATGGTACACAGAGCCCCGAAAGGTTCCAAGTGTTCCAAATTTGGTTTTCGATTTAGAAGTAGTTCATAGCAAGTCTTATTATTTCTTTTGACAATTAGCACTCTGTTGAGAGTAAAACAGGCGGTCGCTACGGCTTCACTCCAGAATGTAATGGGCAGCTTTGAATCAGCAAGCATTGTTCTAGCAGACTCAATCAATGTACGGTTCTTTCTCTCAGCTACACCATTCATCTGTGGTTGATATGGTGAACTGAATTGCTACTGAATGCCCTTTGAATCACAGAATGATTCAATGTTTTGATTCTTGAACTCTGTCCCATTGTCTGATCGAACACGCCTTACTCCTAACTTGTACAAAGTCTCCAACCTATTCACCAGCAAAACAAAATTTTCATAAGTTTCAGATTTATACTTTAAGAACATTACCCATGAAAATCTAGAAAAATCATCGGTCACCACAAAACAATATGATTCACCTCTGATACTTTTCACATTAATCGGTCCAAACAGATCCATGTGAAGGAGTTCCAGAGGTTTATCAATAGAAAACACAGTTTTAGATTTATGTGACCTCCTTTTCTATTTGCCCTTTTTACAAGAAACACACACATCAGGTAATCTAAAATGTTTAACCGGTACACCATCAACCAAGTGATTGTGTACGAGATGATTCATATTCCTGATATGTATATGACCCATCCGTCTGTGCCAAGACCTCGTATCCTGCTCTGTGGCCTTCGACACTAGACAAGTCTCAACATTGTTTACCGTCTCCGCCTTAGCCATGTCCAAAACATACAAATCCTTACTCCTGTCGACAGTCATCAAAATCTAATCTTCAGGAATCTGAATTCCTTGTTTTAGCACATAGCATTTCTTGTCATCAAATAAGACCTGATAACCTTTATCACAAATATGTGATACACTCAAAAGATTGTTAGTTAACTCCTTGCAGTAATTCACGTTGTCAAATGAAACTTTACCACTAGTCAAACTACCACACCCGGTAATCTGACCACCTTTGTCACCTGCAAAGGTAACATAACATCCTTTCATCTCCCTGAAATCTTTCAACAAACCTAACTCTTCCGTCATGTGCCGTGAGCATCCACTATCAACAATCCACCGACTGTTGATATGGCCCATGAATGCCGCCTGCACAATAAATTAAAAAAATTTGATCAGTACCAAAAGGAATGACTCCCGCCATTCCGGCATTGAGTCTCCCTGAATAGGTTCCTGCCATTCGGTTTTGATGAACTACTTGAAGACCCATCTTCGAAGTATTCATCCTTTCTCACCAAAAATTTATCATCTGACATGTGTCTGAATTTCCAAAAAGAGTTAGAATTAACATGTTGTTTTGAAAATGGTTTAGAAGAAAAATTATCATAAAATTCATCATCATCTGATGATGCCTTTTTCACCAATCTTTTAACATGTTGTTTATTTTCAAAAACTTTCTTTTTTTGACTCTTTTCCTCCTTAACCTAGACACACTCAGGATCAAATTTTCTGAGGACTCTCATCTCCTCCTCACTAGGCTTTACCCACCTAGGACTCCCACCAGATTTGATCACCCCACTGTCATTAACAGAATTCTTTCTGATCTTGTGATTTGGACAATTTGCTGAAATATGTCCTTTTCCTCCACAAGTAAAACACTGTCGTGTTTCGCGTGGAGTAAAAGTATGAAATCTGTTGCAAGTATCCAAATCACAGTCAGCAATGACATGACCAAATTTCCCACATCTGTAGCATTTCCTATGTGAAGCACTCTTTGGTTTTAATTCATCACAACCCTTTGATGAACCCAAAGATTTAGATGCAACAGATGGAGATGAACCATTATGCTTCAAACCAGTGGTTTTTGTCTTGATATTCTTTTGAAAAAGCTTTGATTTGCCCTTGTTTCCAGACCCACTTTGATTTCCCTTGTCAACCACTTTGACAAACTTCTTGTCAATCTTTTTAGAAACTTCATTTTGTTTTTGAAAAACATTGCTTGACTCTCCTTTCTGTGTAGTCGAAGACTTAAAAAACACAGTTGGCTTGAGAGTATAGGAAGTTTTGACTTTTAATCCTGCTTTGGAAACAACATTTTGTTTGACCACTGCTTTCTCAGCCGATTTTACTTCAGACTTTGATTTCTGAAATATTGGACTCTTCTTCTCAACAGTGGTAACTGATTGATGACCAATCATTGTCAGAATAGCAGCTGGATATTTTGAATCAGTGATATCCTCTATAATAGGAGCATCAAAGTCAATAAACTCTTTGTCCTCAGACAATACACTCCCACCATCCTCAGTTACTTGTTCAGACACATCCTCCTTTAAGGAAACAGGATGAACTTCTAAATCCGGGTTAATTTCCGGTCTTGGAACATAACTGGGAGGATGTGGCACAACATGAAAACCAATTCCAGAAGTATCATGCGAAGATCTTTGCATTACAGCAAAGTCATCGATGACATATGTAGAATTCTGGTAGTTTTCAAGCTTGCCCTTGTGTAACTCAGCTTCAGCCTTGGCTGCTGATAATTCTACTTTCAACTTCTGAACTGAATCAAGATGCACAGAAATGGCATGGTTATTCTGTAAAACCTTGATTTTCAAGTCTTCATTTTCTTTACCAAGATCAGTTATCTTTTTGTCAAAAGCCTTTTCTTTTGAAATGAACTTCTTATTGGCTTCTGTGCATTCTCTCAGATCATAAGTTAACTGAGAATTCATCTCTTTCAGTCTATCAATCATCTCAAGCAGATCATTAAGTACCTCATTCACCTCATCTACTTTCTCCTTTCCTTTCCCATAGCCTTCTTCCAATGAAGCCATGAATGCACCCATCAGATCATCGTACTGTTTGCCCTAGTCATAGCCCTCATCAGCTTGTCTCACATGTGCTTTAGAAGATGATTCTTCAGATTTGTCTTTCCTTTTCTAATTCTCTTCCTTTGGATTGAATGGGTTCAGATTCCCTTGCTTCTTTGGGTTTTTGCACTCTCTTGCAAAGTGACCATGTTCACCACAGTTATAACACTGAGTAGATTTTGGATTAAATCCAACTTTTGCGGTCAAAGGTGAATTTCTTTCATGTCTTCTTCTCATACCGATTAATTCTGCGGATAACACTCGCCAATGCCCATTGAGTATCTATCAATTCCATTTCATCCTCGTAAATTTGTTCATAGTCTTTAAAAGTCAGATTTGCATTTCCAATTCTGCCTGCCACTTGTTCATCGTATGCACTGACAACACATGAAAGAATAGACATATGATCTTTAACAGCTTCAACTATAACTTTTCCCAGATTTGAAGTTTTGAGTTGCACAGGAGGTGGTATTGTGTCAGACTTCTTCTCGTTCTTAGAATATGATGAACTTGAACTTGTAAAGGCAGAAGGAACATGAGTACTTCAGAAGTACTAGAGACAAAAGCAGTCTGAATTTTGGCAGATGAAGCAGGTGGAGTAGCAACAAAACCACCATACAAAGAAGGATCTTGAATAACATGCCCTCGTCTAGCTTTTCATTTATCATTCATTTCTTGTTCCTCAAGCTTCTGAATAAAATCTAACAATGTCAATCCAGGCAGATTCTCTCTCAATATCAGCACCAAAGAGTTCCATTTATCGGGCAATGCATCAGCTAGACAGTCAATCTTCTCATCTTCTGAATATTCAATGCCATATTTCCTCACTTCGGTCAACAAATGTCTATATCTTGTGATTAAGGCATCCAGAGCCTCATTTCCAATGATGTTAAAATTTTCAAACTCTTTTCGAATATCTGTTGCCTTCATCTTCTTCAAATTCGTGTTGCCCTCAACTCGAGCTTTTAAGGCATTCCAAAAACTATAAGCAGTCTTGTGTTCATCCAATTGGTGTAGAATCTGGTTAGGAATAGCTTGACTCAATAACCAATATGCCTTTTTCTCTGAGTCATATTTCTTCCGTTCATCGACATCTAAGCGTTCTAAGAGTTGAAACAGATCAGTACCAACCACCCTGGGTCTCTAATATGGAGAAAGAATTCTCTCCCACAGATTAGTGTCTGTGCCATTAAGATGAGTCTCGAAACGTCCCTTCCAATTATCATAATCAGCTAAATCCAACAACTTTGGCACCTTATTGGCACTACCCACTTCTGTCTCACTGATCAAAATGCTCTGGAGCTTGGTACTCTGACTAGCCATAGCTGCGTACATCTCAGACATGATTTCTAATTTTTTTTAAGCAACGAACCTTTTCTGAAAACTCACTAGCCGAACCTTTTCAGACAGACGAACATTCAATGAACCAACCTAACCTAGAGCAGCGAACCTTGATCTCAAGAGAACCTTCTGACAGGCAAACCTAAAGACAGGCGAACCTTGAAACAAGCGAACCCTTAAATAGACGAACCATGAGACAAGCGAACCTTGAACCAGACGAACCTTGAACGAATCTTGCACCCGAATCTCAGACGAACCTCGCACAGTTACTAGCGAACCTTGCTAACTCACCAGCGAACCTCAGGCGAACTATCACACGAACCTTGAACAAATCTTGGACGAACCTTAGGCGAACCTTGGACGAACCTCTTCAGAAAACACAAACGAACCTCAGACTAACCTTTCTAACATCGAACCTTTTGTTCAACTGTTCACAGGTTTGCCTCACGAACTGTACTGCAGAATTCAAAAATTTTAGGAGGGAAATCTTCCAAAACTTTGAAAAATCCTTCTCAAACTCCAAAATCACACCTCCAAATCATGAATTGTTGTAATTCAACAACAATTGAAGATAAAATCAATCTCAAACAGCAATCAATCGAGTAGAAAAGAATAGAATTTAGCCATAATTGATCTTCAATTCTTCAAACCTTCAAAATCACTTGAATTCTTTGAATTTGTTGTGTAGAACCTCACCAAACGCTCTGATACCACTGTTGATTTGGTGAGACGGATCTAGATAGATAACCAAGCTCTACGAACTATCAACCACGTGCGAAATCCATGCTTGATATGTATAAAATCAAAGAAACACAAGTAATTTCATAAACACTCTTTCATTAATCAACAAATGATTACAGCTTCTTTCACACAGAAAGCAATCTCACACAGAGAAAATCCTCTCAGGTTTACTGGAATTCTGTCAAAAGTTATGAAGAATTCAGACAAACCTTCTATTTATACAACACTGTCAGCCGAACCTATTCTAGGAGTCGAACCTCTAGGTTCCCTGGCCGAACCCTAAGGTTCGCTGGGCGAACCCTTAGGTTCGCTAGGCGAACCTAGGTTGACAAACCTATAGGTTCGCCGAACCTTCTCCAGGTTATAGATTCACCGAAACCTATCAAAGCAATAGGTTCGCCGAACCTGTCTAGGTTCGTGGGCCAGACGAACCTTAGACAAACCTAACAGCCGAACCTATACAAACTCCAAATAAATACAACTTTTTGAATAGCAAACTATTACATATGTGCACTAACAGGAACATCCACTATCAATAATCCAACGATTATTGATATGGCCCATGGATGCAACCTGCACAATAAATTAAAAGAAACTATTAGTATTTAAAAGGGATGACCCCCGCCATTTCGGCGTCGAGTCTCCCTGAATGGACCCGTTCCATTCTTTTGTGATGACCTACTCAAATACCCATCATCACTGTTCCCATTTTCTTTCCCAGAGACTTCATCACCTGACTTGTTTTTAAGTTTCCAAAATGATTTTGATGTAACATGTGGTTTTGAAAACGATTTTGAAGAAAATTTGTCAAAAAAATCATCATCAGATGACGTCACCATTTTCACAAGCTTTTTCACATTCATTTTGTTATCAAAAACTTTTTTCTTCTGATTCTTTTCGTCTTTCACCCAAACACAATCAGCATCAAACTTTTGAAGAACTCTCATTTCATTTTCACTAGGTCTAACTCCCCAAGGACTTCCACCTGACCTATTCACCCAACTCTCATCATCAGAACTCTTCCTGATTTTGTTATTTGTACAATTAGCAGAAATATGTCTTTTTCCACAACAAGTGAAACACTTTCGTGTTTCTCCTGATGAAAAAGACTTATAACTGCTACAATCAGTAGAACTGTAATCCAAATCACAATCAGCAATCAAATGACCAAACTTACCACATCGGTAACATTTTTTATCTTTCAAATAATTCTTTGGTCTTGGTTCATCATAATACTTTGATGAACTGAAAGGTTTTGAAACAATCTTTGATAAGAGTCTATTTCTCAATCCAGTTGATTTTATCTTTGATGAATTCATTTGATTTTTAAAATTCTTTGATTTATCTTTATGTTCAGCCCCAAACTTATCAAAGAAATAATCCACTTTCTCAACCTTTTTAGAAACCAAATTTTACTTTCGAAAATTTCCTCTAGACTCTCCTTGATGCGTATTAGATGATCTAACAAACGCAATCGGTTTAAGAGTAGTGGTTGGTTTAGTTTTAATCACAGGTTTGGAAACTGAAATGGGTTTAATCACCAATTTTTCAACAGGTTTAATCTCAGCTTTTTTACTTCTGAGATTTCAAACTCTTTTCCTCAACATTGCTAACTTGATAACCATTCTGTCTCAAAATATCATATGGATATTCTGATACTGTGATATCTTCAATGATAGGAGCATCACTATCAAGAGACATAATTTTATCAGAAGATAAACCTCCAGCATCTTCAACAACTTGTTCAGACTCATGTTCATTCAGAGAAGCTGGATGAACATCCAAATCTAGATCAAGTTGTGGTCTTGCAACAAAACTCAAAAGAGGTGGACAGAATGAAAACCCAAGCCGGTAGTATCATTTGATGATCTTTGCATGGCAGCAAAGTAATCAATGACATACTGAGAATTTTGGTAATTCTCTAGCTTACTCTTATTCACTTCTGCTTCTGCTCTTGCAGCTGACAAATCCACTTTCAGCTTTTGCACTGATTCGAGATGCACTGAAACAGCATGATTGTTTTGTAAAACTTTAATTTTCAACTCATCATTTTCTTTGCCCAAATCAATGATCTTTTTGTCAAAAGATTTTTCTCTTGAAATCAACTTTTAGTTTGCTGCAGTGCTCTCTATCAGTTCCGCTGTCAACTGAGCATTCATCTCTTTCAACTTATCAATGATCTCTAAAAGATCATCATTTACCTCTTCTACCTTTTCTTTGCCTTTGATTGTGTCTTCATCTAGAGAGGCCATGAATGCACCCAATAACTCATCATAATGCTTTCCCCAATCATATCCTTCGTCAGCTTGACTAACTAAAGCTTTCGATGACTCTTCAGGCTTCTCTTTCTTTTTCTGATAAGTTTCTTTAGGCTTGAAGGGATTCAAATTTCCTTGCTTCTTTGGATTCTTACACTCTCTAGCAAAGTGACCCAATTCACCACAATTGTAACATTGCATGGTCTTTGGATTGAATCCAAACTTGGTGTTCTTGTCAAAGGTAAACTTCTTCCCAGTCTTCTTTTCATATATATTGATTCTTCTAATCACACTTGCCAATGCCCATTGAGTGTCAATCAACTCCATCTCATCATCATCAATTTCCTCATAATCTTCAAATGTCAGATTTGAGTTTCCAATCTTTCCTGCAATTTTTTCATCATAAGCACTGACTACACAAAATAGAATTGACATATGATCCCGAACAGCTTCTACAGTTACTTCCCCAGATTTGTTGTATTTAGCTGAACAGGAGTTGGTTATGAATCAGACTTCTTCTCGTGCACAGAATAAGAATAACTAGAACTTTCAAATGCAGGAGGTGCAGGAGTGCTATCAGAAGTACTAGAAACAAATGTTGTCTGAATTTTTGCAGAAGAAGCAGGTGGTGTAACCACAGATGCACCATATAAAGAAGGATCTTGTGTCACATTTACTCTTCTTGCGTTTCTTTTATCTTTTATCTCCTGCTCTTCTAGTTTCAGGATAAACTCAACCAGTGTCATCCCAGGTAAATTTTCTCTCAAAATTAGCACCAAAGAATTCCACTTTTCAGGTAATGCATCTACAAGACAATCGATCTTCTCATCTTCAGTATAATCAATTCCACTCTTTCTAACTTCAGTCAACAGATGTCTGTATCTTGTTATCAATGTTTCAACACTTTCATTGCCAATAAAATTGAAGTTTTCAAACTCTTTGCGTATATTAGTGGCTTTCATCTTCTTAAGATTTGTATTTCCCTCAACTCTTGCTTTCAAAGCATTCCATAGACCATAAGAAGTTTTATGCTCATCAAATTGATGTAAAATCTGATTAGGAATTGCTTGACTCAACATCCAATAAGCCTATTTTTTCGAGTCATATTTCTTCTTTCATCAGCATCTAATCTCTCAAGAATTTGATACAAATTTGTTCCCACCACTCTAGGTCTTTCATATGGTGACAATATCCTTTCCCAAAGATTCGTGTCAGTTCCATTAAGATGAGTCTCAAAACGACCTTTCCAATTATCATAATCTGTCAAATCCAGCAACTTTGGAACTTTGTTCGTACTTCCAACCTCAGTTTCACTATTCAGAATGCTATGTATTTTAGAATTCTGACTACTACATCAGTATACATCTCCGCCATAATTTCAAAGTTCTATCAGCGAACCTTTTCACTTCATCAACCTAACAATCAGGCGAACCTTCACCAACCTTTGATCTGAACGAACCTTCAGTCACGAACCTTAAGTCACGAACCTCAAGTCACGAACCTTGAGACAAACGAACCTCAAATCAGACGAACCTAAAGTCACGAACCTGATGTAACACACCTTTAAACAGATCTGATCTCACGAACCTTGAGACAAACGAACCTTGATCAGACGAACCTCTGCATAAAATCAACGAACTTCTTCAAAAACTCCAAACGAACCTCAGAAAATCTCAATAACAGCGAACCTATTGTTCCAGCTATTCAAAGGTTCAGCTCACGAACCTGTACTTCAAATTTCGAAATTTTGGACGAAAAACCTTCCAAAATTTGAAGAAAATCCTTCAAAATCCTCAAATTAACACCACAAATCCGTGATTTTTAATATTCCACAACAATTGATGATGAATATGCACTCAAAACAGCAATCAAATACAAAGAAAACTAGAATTTTGATGCATTTCTTGATCTTCTAATCTTCAAACTTGAAAATCTTTGATAATCTTGTATAGAACTCCACCAAATCTCTGATACCACTGTAGAATTGCTCTCGATCGTATAACGGAATTCTATGAACAATCAAATATATGCCCTTTTTCTAATCTTAATTGATTTGAAAACTCGGGGTTTAGAAACATGCTAACTCTTTTAGTTATTTTAAAAGTTTTAGTACAACATTATGATTACACTATCATTTAGATAATATTGTTTATTCTTTATTATCACGTATCATTGTATGTATGCTTGTTTGATCATATTATAATTGAGACATCTGGGATGAAAGATGATAATATAGCTTCATGACTCATCAACACAATAGAATAATACAAGTTGTAAGATTATATCTTATGACACTTTATTATTCTTACATGAATGCACAATGGGATAATCAGGAGACAACACTGTGATAACAACAACAACTAACAAGAATGATATGATGATAACATAATTTCCTAATATCATTCACCACCGGAGTTAACTAAGTGTAGTAAGACTAGTTCTTCCAACACTATGTTTACAACTCGGGGAAGACTATGGGATAACATGAAACAATACAAGAGATAACAGGAATGATAATCATGATAACATAACTTCATGATAACAAAATCATTCACACATTTACTAACATCGTGTAATAAGACAAGTTCTTATAACTCTTTGTTAAAGACTATGAGAACACACAACATCGAGAACAAACATACTAAGATGATGACTATGGTGAACACAACAACAATTGATTACTATTAAACTGTTTGTATTATATCACAACAATCCTGTGTTCATGTATTCAAGTTCAATTGTAAGTCCCTCATCAACGAATTGTTTACCAGTTAATTTAGTGGGACTAAACCGACGATAACGTGGTGGTACCATAGGTTTGACAGACCGCCGGCGAGTGAGGTCGGTACGTTGATCGTATTTTATCATTGGCCGGTAACGTATGACCGGTAACACGGCTACATCAGTCAGGTTTGGTAAAGACACATGGTGATATTAATCAACAGTAACTAATTGTAATTAATCCTTCGATTCTATTGACTAGTAGACTGAGGATTTGATTTCTCTCATGTCACATTACTGGTAATAGTTTCGTTGAAGGCTATGAGAACACAAATGTGATAGAGGTAAATTGGATGCATTGTGATCTGATTACGTGAGGACACAATGGATCCCCTTTAGGCTCTATGCACTCCACGATGAGAACAATATCAACATGTTAACTATCATTTCTATTACTAGTAGTGAATTACAGTTAACCCCACAACGAGAGAATAATAACAAGGATAAGATTGATTAAGTCTATTTTCCTTAAAACATTGATGATTTATCAACACTTCGGTTTTGATAACTTTAAATCCTTCATATTCTATCATTCTACATACAACACATTGAGTGATGAACACAATCATATGGGTGAATACCAAATGGGGTGAACACATGTGAGATGGAAATGGGTATCCATAGTTGTATTGCAAGTGGTGTTGAATTCTGTTAAGTATGTGGTGGAATGGCGTCTGCGCAGGTTGTAAGCTCGACCCTTTCGCATGCCCTATATATAAGAATAACTGACGGGATGAAATACTACTTGTAAATATAACTATGGAGAGGCCATTGTGTGAGACAAATGAAACAAACATAAATGAGACTTGTGCATGACTTCGTAATTGTGAATGACAACAAATCAACTGTTTTCAATTTCTAAACTTATGAACTCACCAACCTAGTGTTGACTTTTTTTAAATGCATGTTTCTCAGGTGACGAACAGGTTTAGTCACCAACATTCATGGATTAAGGTAGTGGACTTTTAGAAGACCTAGAAACATTTTTTGTTGAACATATTTTGTATCACTGAACAGTGAATCATATTTTTTACATCTTGTGCAGTTACAAGATAGAAAACACTATGATTTTTTTGGATAGATTTACTTAGTTAAATTATGAACATAACAATGTAATTTAACTTGGTAATTCCATATCAATGTCATGTTAGCATTTCTCATTATATAGCATGTGCCATGTAAAAAGTATGATCACTTTGATTATCAAACGATATCGCTCCCCAGGAACCTTCCGCCCAACAGGAAAGTCGATCCAGCCCGCCGGCTCGGGGTATGACAAGGTGCCACTGAGGATGCGATCTTTCTGCAACTATTTCCATTTTCGCTTGCGGGAAGTGCTGCCACATGGCTTGACTCGCACTCACCTAGATCATTCACGACATGGTGCAGTCTTTGGGATGCGTTCCTTAAGAAGTACTTTCCACCTGCCAAGGCAGCCCATGTCACACCCCCAATTTTCAACTAACGGAATCATACCGTTTGGGAACGTGACAAACCAGGATCTCAGATCATTAGACATAACGAAGACCTCTATATGAATTTTCAAAACATACTTTGGTCTAAAACTGTAATATCAAAGTTTTCAAAGTTTGCGGAAGCGTTTTAAAACAATAATAAACGTAATGGTTGTAAACTGTAAATTACAATGCAAAGTTGTCAAATGTTCAAATCCAACTAACTCTAATGTAAAGACATGCATGCGACTCAATCTCCTAGTCCATGCTTGCTTTCTTGTGCACCTTAGCGTCCTGAGAAAACATGTAAATCATGTCAACACAAAGGTTGGTGCATTACACAGGTTTTAGCATTCACAATTGTTTGAAACAACAGTTTGAATATAAGTTTGCAGATAACATAATCACACATTGCATAGTCATGATAGCTAGTCATATATACTATTTACATAAGTGGTCGACACCGAAGCTGACTAGTGCATGCTATCGCATGTTTTGCCTTGCCACTATTGTCTAGCACAAACAATAGTAATGAATGTTTGGTCAGTCAAACACCTGCGTAGATCCCATCTACCAAGTGAGGTTAGTCAAACCAAGTAGATCTATTTCCAACTACCACGCTTTGCTCTACGGCAAACTAAACGGTTCGAAGTGTAAGGACTTTTAAATGCTATGTTGTCACATAATGTAAACAGTTAACTCATGCAAGTGATATGCATCTGAAAGTGTTTGTTGCACATGTTTTCTCCCCCAAAACAGTTTAAAATAAGAAAGGGGCCGTGTACGCACCTTTTATTGTTGCAGAATGATCAAACACACTTAAATTCGTGTAGAAAGTCCTCCTACGAAGAACCTGTGTTTTAACAATAACCTAGTGTTATTCGGAATGTCGTTTTGCTTGAAATCACATACGTGTCAACACACATATGTTAGAATGTTAGAAACGTGTGTGTGTACGCAAGTGTGTCTTTGAAATCGTTTAATTAAATCAAATAAACATATATTTGATAATAACATATTCGTATTTATACACGATTATATTTTTCGGTTAATAATATAAGTTTTATTATTTTAGATTGTCCGTATTCGCGATACGGTTCCAACGCAACTCGAACGAGTCGAATCGGATTTGAAACGAAGGAGTTACGGGCTAAAATCAAAAATGGTTTAAAATTACAAAAATATGGCAGCCCTCGGGTTCGATTCCGGGACCTCCTCCACGCACACACATGCTCGGACCAGTTGGTCTATCCTAGTTTTTGTTAACAGATTCCATTCTAAATTGTTTTATCCCTTAATAAATCGGGTTCCCTATTGTTTTTACTAACCCGAACCAAATGAGCTTCAATTGAGACCCGATTCAATCTCGATCGAACCTGAAAACATAGGGGTTTGTTTCTAGAAACCCGAACGAGTTCAAGGGTGGTTTCAATTTGAATTTTTAGTTTAGTTTTAATGTTCAATAGTCCCTAATCACGTTCGAACTCGATTTTGTTTAATCCAAATTCAAATCAGTTGAATTGATGATCGATCTGTTCTAGATTCATAGGGTTTTCGTTATGCATGATATTTCGAGTCTATCTAAAACATTTAATTCAAAAACTAGTCCCACTTATATCGAAATCCCCAAAACGACTAGTATGATAAACCCTAGAATAAGAAATCCATCAATTCGTTATAGTTTGATAAAATTAACTTAGGGATTTCATTATATCTGTAATCTCGAAGCCTCCTGTATAAATTAATTTGGTTTTGAGACTTGTTTGAGTAAAAACCCCCAAATGGTATTCTAGGATGAACCCTAGAATCCGAACTCTATCAATTCGTTATTCTCAGTTTCCATTTCATTAGGTTTTCGCTTTAACATGTCAAAAAGAATGTGTAGGTGTTAAAACTTACTCGAGTGGTTCCCGAATTGACCAAGATCGACTATGTGTGAACTTCGGCCAAGCCCTAGAATCCAAATCTTCTTCCCGTGATGTCTAAGATCAAATTGGTTTGTGTAACAACTCCTGAGAGTGCTGATTGAGACTTCTGAGAGTTCAATTGTGACGAGTACAGTCGAATTGTATGGTCTTGCTAATGAATAGTCATGGTTTTGATCTTTTGTAACGGTTTTAGCTTAATTCGACCATAATGCTAGAAATAAATACTGAATTGATGATAGTAATCATCAATGGGACGGTTGTAACTGATATAATTTGCCTAGAACTTGAGTCAAGATCAAATTTCGATTTTTTTTTCTTAGCTTATGAACGAATTTTGACTAATTAAAGTCAAAATTACTTATTTTCCCAATTACAAGTTAAATCTTTGTAATTAAAGGATTTCTAAGCTTGTTTTGATCACTATTAATCCTACAATTATGATTTCGTAACGTTTCACGACATTTTCAGTTAATTTTTGTTAACGAGGTTAACCCGAAATAACGAATTGTCACTAATTGGTCAATTGAAACATTATTGGGCTAGTTTAATCCTTTTGGGCCTCATAAATATAATTGGGCCTACCTTCTATTCATTTGGGCCTCATAAAGTGCAATTGGGCCTACCTTGGGCCTCATATTTGCAATTGGGCCTACCTTGGGCCTCATATTTACAATTGGGCCTATCTTGGGCCTCATATTTATGATTTCGTTATTTTCAGTTAACGAGGTTAGTTCGAAAATACCGGATTGTCACATCATCCCCTTGTTGAAAGAATTTTCGTCCCGAAAATTAGTAAATGTTAGGAGTAGTTAGGAAACTACTTACGAGTTTAAATTGTACGTGTTAGTGTGGTTTGATCATTCCGTGTGCTTGTGTGTACTCACACACAAAATCTAATGCTTGCAACATCACAACTAAGTGTGATCGTTCAATGTGACTGTTTGCGTGTACACTAGTTAGTTCACCTAACTGTGACTGTTTGTGTTTGATCATACTATGCTGTGTAACCTCACACAAAGTGAGTGTCTGTAACTGTTTGTACTATGAAACCCCGAACATAGCAAAATGTGTGTAACTAATCATGCATGTACTACCATAACATGTAACATATGAAATGTAGCACATAAAATGTATAAAATGTAATGTACTCAAATGTTTGTAACAAAACCAATTGAATAAAGTATTTGTGCTTACAGTTTGAAATTTGCAGTGTTGATGTGTGAAACATCACATCATCCCCTTGTTGAAGGAAATTTCGTCCCGAAATTTAACGTGCGCTCCCAGTGCTTGTAGTTGTTGTTTTGAACAGATGAGGATATTTCTTCATCATTTGATCTTCTCGTTCCCATGTGAATTCAGGACCACGTCTTGAATTCCAACGGACTTTGACTATCGGAATTTTGCTTTGCTTAAGTTGTTTGACCTCTCGGTCCATGATTTCAGCTGGTTCTTCAATAAATCGTAACTGTTCATCTACTTGTATTTCTTTCAATGGTACAATCAATGTCTCATCAGAAAGACATTTCTTTAAGTTCGATACGTGAAAGACATCATGAACTCCACTGAGTTCATCCGGTAGTTTGAGTTGATACGCAACCGGACCAATCCTTTTCAGGATCTCAAAAGGTCCTACGTAACGTGGACTAAGCTTTCCGCGCTTGCCGAATCGTATCACACCTTTCCAAGGTGATACCTTTAGAAGAACTCGGTCTCCTACCTGAAATTCCAACGGCTTACGGTGTTTATCAGCGTAACTCTTCTGTCGATCCCGGGCCGCTGCCATACGGTTCCGGATTTGAACTATCTTCTCTGTCGTTTCATGTACTAGTTCAGGACCTGTAATCTGACTGTCACCAATTTCAGCCCAACAAACTGGTGAACGACATTTGCGACCATACAAAGCTTCAAACGGTGCTGCTTGAATACTTGTATGATAACTATTGTTGTAAGAGAATTCCACTAACGACAAGTGGTTTTCCCAGCTATCACCAAAGTCAATTACACAAGCTCGTAACATATCCTCAAGCGTTTGAATCGTACGTTCACTTTGACCGTTGGTCTGTGGATGATAGGCGGTACTCATATCCAAACGAGTTCCCAATGACTTATGGAGTGATTTCCAAAAGTTGGAAGTAAATCGGGCATCCCGATCTGATATGATAGAGATTGGCACGCCATGCCGTGCTACCACTTCCTTGATATAAATGCGAGTCAGTTTTTCCATCTTGTCGGTTTCCTTGATTGCTAAGAAATGTGCAGATTTCGTTAATCGATCGACAATTACCCATATCGTATCACAACCACTTGGTGTACGAGGTAACTTAGTAATGAAATCCATCGAAATCTGTTCCCATTTCCACATAGGTATTTCTGGTTGTTGCAGTAAACCAGATGGTTTCTGATATTCAACTTTGACTTTCGAACAAGTCAAACATTTGCTAACGTATCTAGCAATGTCGGCTTTCATGTGAGGCCACCAATACAGTGCCTTTAAATCATGATACATCTTGTCTGATCCCGGATGGACTGAATATCTAGACTTGTGTGCTTCATCCATCACGAGTTCCCTTAAACCTCCATACAAAGGTATCCACAGTCGATTAATGAAATAACGAATTCCATCAGGTCTAACATCCAATTGGTCTTCCATTCCTCGTAAGGATTCCTGTACCAAGTTTTCCTTTTTCAAGGCCTCGAGCTGAGCACTGCGTACCTTGTCAGGTAAGTCTGTCTGTATTGTCATCATAAGTGCGCGAACCCGTCTTGTTGATGTTGTGTCTTTTCTGCTTAAAGCATCAGCTACCACATTAGCTTTTCCCGGGTGATACTTAATCGCGCATTCGTAGTCGTTCAACAACTCAACCCATCGTCGCTGTCTCATATTAAGGTCCTTCTGATCAAAGATATGTTGCAAACTCTTATGATCAGTGTAAATGGTACACTTAGTTCCATACAGGTAATGCCTCCAAATTTTCAAAGCAAAAACCACTGCTCCTAACTCCAAGTCATGAGTAGTGTAATTCTTTTCGTGTGGTCGTAGCTGCCTTGAAGCATAAGCAATCACTTTATCACGTTGCATCAACACACATCCCAAACCCTGTGCAGATGCGTCACAATACACCACAAAGTCTTCTGTTCCTTCCGGTAAGGACAGAATCGGTGCACTGCAGAGTTTCTGTTTCAATAACTGGAATGCAGCTTCCTGTTTATCCGTCCAGTTATACTTCGTTCCCTTATGCGTAAGAGCTGTAAGTGGTTGAGCGATCTTTGAGAATCCCTCAATGAATCGTCGGTAATAACCCGCCAAACCAAGAAATTGTCGTACCTCGGTAGGGTTATTTGGTGCTTCCCAATTCTTAATCGCTTCAATCTTTGCTGGATCAACATGTATGCCCTTTTCATTGACTATATGACCCAAGAATTGTACTTCTCGCATCCAAAAGTCACATTTCGAGAACTTAGCGTACAATTGTTCTTGTTTCAATAACTCTAACAGCAATCGAAGATGTTCAGCGTGTTCCTCCTCAGTCTGAGAATAGATGAGAATGTCATCAATGAAAACAATGACAAACTTATCAAGGTATGGTTTACAAACACGATTCATGAGATCCATGAATACAACTGGAGCGTTTGTCAACCCAAATGGCATGACCAAGAACTCATAATGGCCATAGCGCGTCCTGAATGCTGTCTTCGGAATATCTTCTTCTTGAACCCTTAGTTGATGATAACCCAATCTGAGATCAATCTTCGAGTAGTAACTCGAACCTTGCAACTGATCGAACAGATCGTCAATTCTGGGTAACGGATACCGGTTTTTGATAGTAACCTTGTTAAGTTCCCGGTAATCGATACACATACGGAAAGTCCCGTCCTTTTTCTTGACAAACAAAACTGGAGCTCCCCACGGTGAAAAACTAGGTCGTATGAAACCCTTATCCAACAACTCTTGCAGTTGTGTAGATAACTCTTGCATCTCAGACGGTGCAAGTCGATAAGGCGCCCTAGCTATCGGTGCTGCATCTGGTGTAAGGTCGATTCGGAATTCCACCTGTCTGATAGGCGGTAATCCCGGCAAGTCTTCTGGAAATACTTCCGGAAATTCAGAAACTACTGGAATATCTTCAATCTTCTTCTCAGCTACCGGCTTTTCAGTTATAAGTGCTATAACTGCCGTATGACCTTTACGCAGACATTTGTGTGCTTTCATACAAGATATGAGACGCAGTGGCGTACTGCTCTTCTCGCCTTGTACATACAATGTCTCTCCATGCGAAAGAGGTATACGAACGATCTTTTCATGGCATACTATTTCAGCCTGGTGTTTGGACAACCAGTCCATGCCAATGACTACATCAAAACTACCTAAAATGATAGGCATAAGATCAATTTCCAATGTCTGACCCATCAAATCAAGTATACATCCCTTAAGGATTTGTTCAACTACAATTAACTTGCCATCTGCTAATTCTACAGTGTATGGATTTTCTAAGGCAGTGGGACTAACATTTAGCAACTTAGCATGTGAAGTAGATACAAAACTCCGGTCGGCACCAGTGTCAAATAACATAGAGGCATAGTGATTATTTAAGAGGAACGTACCCGTAACAATGTTGGGATCCTCCCGTGCTTGTCGTCCTCCAATCACAAACGCCCTGCCCCTAGCACCATTGTTGTTGTTGTTGTTGTTGGTGCCATTGCCGTTACCGTTGCCGTTGCCGTTGCCATTTGTATTGTTATCCCCGCCTTTCCTGAGTTGTGGGAAATCCTTTTTAAAGTGTCCCACCTTACCACACTCGAAACAACCCTTCGGTGCGTTGTTCTGATTATTATTCTGATTGTTGGAATTGTTCTGCAGCTCTCCTCGGCAATCCTTAGCTACATGTCCAAGTTTACCACACCGTTGGCACTTAACTTTATCACACTGATTTCCCGCGTGATGAAATCCACACTTGTTGCACTTTGGGTGTTTACCAATATACCCCCCTGATGATGATGACTGCTGACCACTGTTCAAGTTGTGATATGACTTATTTGAATCTTGCTTCCGGTTCTGCTGAAACGGCTGCTGGTTATAGTTCTTGGTGTTGTTGCTTTCCCACTTTCTCTTGTGGTCTCCCACCTTAGTGGCTGATGTTCGTTTAGGCAGAGTTCCTTGCAACACTGCCTGATCAGTCAATTGGTGCGCCAGTCGCACAGCTTGTTGAATAGTTGTGGGATTTGCAAAAGTGACCAATCCCTGGATCTGAGGCACCAATCCCCCGATGTACCTCTCTATCCACTTGCTTGCGGGAGTAGCCATGTGAGGTAGAAGTCTGGCCAGTTCGTGTGATCGAGTCGTGTACTCCTCGATGTTTGACCCCTCCATCTTGAGATGCCAATACTCGTCCTCTAATTTCTGCATCTCACTGCGAGGACAGTACTCCTCCTGCATTAAAGTCTTGAATCCATTCCAAGTCAAGGCATTAGCCTCACCCAATCCCAAAGTTTGAACATTCGAGTTCCACCAAGTCAATGCTGGACCCTCCAATGTTCCCGTAGCATACTTTACTTTACTCTCATCAGGACAGTTGCACATCTCAAACACCGATTCAGCCTTCTCAATCCATCGAAGAAGTCCAATAGCCCCCTCCGATCCTTTGAAGTTATGTGGCTTACAGTCCAAGAACATCTTGAACGTGCATGCCTGTGGGTTCACCAATCCCCCAGCTGGACCATGTGGCCCTGTATTGTGTGTCTGAGCGTAGTTCGCGATAGCCTCCGCGATCCTGTTGTTAATCAATTCATTGAGTTCTGCAACTGTCATGTGTATGTTCTCGTCGGCCAGTATCTTCCTAGTTAAGAGAAATGTTAGAGTGTCATCAAAGTCCAATGCGAAACGTGTAAACAATACAATAAACAACAAACATGTAATGTAGAAATCAACACAATTGTTATCAATAAATAATAACTTTCAATAGATGATAATCTGATTTGAATACAATACTTTCAAAATCAAACATAAGTTTTCAAACTTCTAATATAGGGACACAACCCGCCCCTAATAAGTTTAAACAAAATAAAGAAAATCAATCATCCTCAATAGTGGATTCAGGATCAGAATCAACAGCTGGTGCTGGTTCCTCCCCTTCCTCCTCTTCATCCTCTTCATCCTCTTCTTCATTTTCCGAGACCACCAAGTCTTCCAAGGCTTCAAGTCTGCCTTCCAAAATCTCAGCTCGGTTCTCAGAAGCTTCGAGACGACCAGTCAAATGGATGATCTCATCTCGCATCGCATTAACCAGGTGGGCAAGGTTATCTTGTCTTTCATTCGCATCCCAGAGTTCCAGAACATTGTACTCAATCCTATCATTTGCCCAGTACAAGTCCTCACGTAGTTTGGCAATCTCCTCAGAATCAGTCCGTTGCCTCTTAGGCTCAGGAACATCCAATGCAGGTGGTGGATGAGTAGAAGGTCCCTCAGCAGGAATCTCTTGAGTATCCTCTGCTGGCTCCTCCTCCGGATCCTCATCCGGGTCCTCATCCGGATCCTCCTCCGGATCCTCCTCCGGGTCCTCATCTGGATCCTCCTCCGGATCCTCCTCCGGGTCTGAATCATCTCTCTCAGATGGTGGAGGAGATGGAATAGGTGGTGCTGGTGATGATGGTGGTGCTGGAACTACTGGCTCCTCATCCTCTGAATCATCAATGTATATGTACGGTGCTAATGATGAAGATGCCATGCCTGTTACATAACACCATATGTAAGTGCAGTGCCATGGAACGTGTAAGCAAGTCTATCACATAATGCCATATGTAATTTCTAAGTGATATGTGTAAGTATGATGTCTAATGTCTAACAGTTATAGTCTAAGTCTACAAATGCAAACCTAGTTCGCTATAACCAATGGCTCTGATACCAATCTGTCACACCCCCAATTTACAACTAACGGAATCATACCGTTTGGGAACGTGACAAACCAGGATCTCAGATCATTAGACATAACGAAGACCTCTATATGAATTTTCAAAACATACTTTGGTCTAAAACTGTAATATCAAAGTTTTCAAAGTTTGCGGAAGCGTTTTAAAACAATAATAAACGTAATGGTTGTAAACTGTAAATTACAATGCAAAGTTGTCAAATGTTCAAATCCAAATAACTCTAATGTAAAGACATGCATGCGACTCAATCTCCTAGTCCATGCTTGCTTTCTTGTGTACCTTAGCGTCCTGAGAAAACATGTAAATCAAGTCAACACAAAGGTTGGTGCATTACACAGGTTTTAGCATTCACAATTGTTTGAAACAACAGTTTGAATATAAGTTTGCAGATAACATAATCACACATTGCATAGTCATGATAGCTAGTCATATATACTATTTACATAAGTGGTCGACACCGAAGCTGACTAGTGCATGCTATAGCATGTTTTGCCTTGCCACTATTGTCTAGCACAAACAATAGTAATGAATGTTTGGTCAGTCAAACACCTGCGTAGATCCCATCTACCAAGTGAGGTTTGTCAAACCTAATAGATCTATTTCCAACTACCACGCTTTGCTCTACGGCAAACTAAACGGTTCGAAGTGTAAGGACTTTTAAATGCTATGTTGTCACATAATGTAAACAGTTAACTCATGCAAGTGATATGTATCTAAAAGTGTTTGTTGCACATGTTTTCTCCCCCAAAACAGTTTAAAATAAGAAAGGGGCCGTGTACGCACCTTTTATTGTTGCAGAATGATCAAACACACTTAAATTCGTGTAGAAAGTCCTCCTACGAAGAACCTGTGTTTTAACAATAACCTAGTGTTATTCGGAATGTCGTTTTGCTTGAAATCACATACGTGTCAACACATGTATGTTAGAATGTTAGAAACCTGTGTGTGTACACAAGTGTGTCTTTGAAATCGTTTAATTAAATCAAATAAACATATATTTGATAATAACATATTCGTATTTATACACGATTATATTTTTCGGTTAATAATATAAGTTTTATTATTTTAGATTGTCCGTATTCGCGATACGGTTCCAACGCAACTCGAACGAGTCGAATCGGATTTGAAACGAAGGAGTTACGGGCTAAAATCAAAAATGGTTTAAAATTACAAAAAAATGGCAGCCCTCGGGTTCGAACCCGGGACCTCCTCCACGCACACACATGCTCGGACCAGTTGGTCTATCCTAGTTTTTGTTAACAGATTCCATTCTAAATTGTTTTATCCCTTAATAAATCGGGTTCCCTATTGTTTTTACTAACCCGAACCAAATGAGCTTCAATTGAGACCCGATTCAATCTCGATCGAACCTGAAAACATAGGGGTTTGTTTCTAGAAACCCAAACGAGTTCAAGGGTGGTTTCAATTTGAATTTTTAGTTTAGTTTTAATGTTCAATAGTCCCTAATCACGTTCGAACTCGATTTTTTTTAATCCAAATTCAAATCAGTTGAATTGATGATCGATCTGTTCTAGATTCATAGGGTTTTCGTTATGCATGATATTTCGAGTCTATCTGAAACATTTAATTCAAAAACTAGACCCACTTATATCGAAATCCCCAAAACGACTAGTATGATAAACCCTAGAATAAGAAATCCATCAATTCGTTATAGTTTAATAAAATTAACTTAGGGATTTCATTATATCAGTAATCTCGAAGCCTCCTGTATAAATTAATTCGGTTTTGAAACTTGTTTGAGTAAAAACCCCCAAATGGTATTCTAGGATGAACCCTAGAATCCGAACTCTATCAATTCGTGATTCTCAGTTTCCATTTCATTAGGTTTTCGCTTTAACATGTCAAAAAGAATGTGTAGGTGTTAAGACTTACTCGAGTGGTTCCCGAATTGACCAAGATCGACTATGTGTGAACTTCGGCCAAGCCCTAGAATCCAAATCTTCTTCCCGTGATGTCTAAGATCAAATTGATTTGTGTAACCACTCCTGAGAGTGCCGATTGAGACTTCTGAGAGTTCAATTGTGATAAGTGCAGTCGAATTGTATGGTATTGCTAATGAATAGTCATGGTTTTGATCTTTTGTAACGGTTTTAGCTTAATTCGACCATAATGCTAGAAATAAATACTGAATTGATGATAGTAATCATCAATGGGACGGTTGTAACTGATATAATTTGCCTAGAACTTGTGTCAAGATCAAATTTCGATTTTTTTTCTTAGCTTATGAACGAATTTTGACTAATTAAAGTCAAAATTACTTATTTTCCCAATTACAAGTTAAATCATTGTAATTAAAGGATTTCATAGCTTGTTTTGATCACTATTAATCCTACAATTATGATTTCGTAACGTTTCACGACATTTTCAGTTAATTTTTGCTAACGAGGTTAACCCGAAATAACGAATTGTCACTAATTGGTCAATTGAAACATTATTGGGCTAGTTTAATCCTTTTGGGCCTCATAAATATAATTGGGCCTACCTTTTATTCATTTGGGCCTCATAAAGTGCAATTGGGCCTACCTTGGGCCTCATATTTGCAATTGGGCCTACCTTGGGCCTCATATTTACAATTGGGCCTACCTTGGGCCTCATATTTATGATTTCGTTATTTTCAGTTAACGAGGTTAGTTCGAAAATACCGGATTGTCACAGCCCATCTTCGTGATGAGATCCATTCTTTCCGTATGGCACCTGATGAGCCATATTACCTTGCTTGGGAGAGATTCCAAAATTTTCTTAGCAGATTCTCCGAGCATGGTATTTCTGATTGGGCTCTTGTAGAGAAATTCTACAATGGGCTTACATATGAGACTCGTGCCCGTTTTTATACATCTGCTGGAGGCTACCTCATGGGTAAGAGGGATGTAGCTGAGTGTAATGATATGTTTGAGGGTTTTGATAAGGCTGAGTATGAGTAGCGGCCTGTTAATAGGAATTCCACTCCTATTGCTAGTTCCTCCTTTTCAGTAAGGGGAGTTCACCACGTCAATGTGGACACTAGTGTGGCAGCTTCTCTAGAAGCCTTGTCGAGAGATATGAAGGAGTTGAAGATGAAGGTGGATATGTGTGAGATTTGTAGGGGTGGTCATGCTACATCTGAGTGTTTAGTGGTCAATCAGGAGCAAGTTGATTACTTGGGGGATCAAGGTCGGGGTAACACTAATCCTTTCAATAACTCTTATAACCAAAATTGGAGAAACCACCCAAACTTCAATTGGCGTTATTTCGGTTATCCCCCTGGTTTCCAATCCGGATTAACTCATAACCAGGGGCAGGGTCACTCATCTGTTAGTAATCTGAGTCACACATCAGGGGGGGTTAGTAGTAGTAGTGGTGGTGGTGGTAACATGAGTAGGATAAAGGAGTTGTTGACCCAGTTGGTTGCTAAGGATGCTACTACTCAGAAAAATCTTGTTGAGCATGACATCCTTTTGAAGAACCAACAATCTGCTTTTCTTGATCTTTAGAGATCTGTTGGTGACATTGCTAACCGTTTGGATGAGAGGCTCCAAGCCCATTTTTCAGGTAGTACTCATCCTAATCCAAATGCTCATGTCAAAGTAGTTACCACTCGGAGTGGAAAGGGAGTTGAGAGAGTTGTTCCACCGATTGAGTTGGTTGAAGAGGAACCGGTGGATGAGGAGATAGAGATGGAGACTCCTGGAGGGGTGCACGTGAATCCATGCCTAGAAAGTACAGCACCGAACAGTGAGTCTCCTGTGCAGGAACCGGTTGAGAAGAGACCGGTTGAGGTTAGGCTTGATCCTAAGATTGGGCAATCACGTCTGCCATACCCTGCTCGCTTAGCTCATCAGAAGCATGCTAAAGAGTATGGTCATTTTCTTGACATATTCAAAAAGTTGAAGATCAATCTTCCTTTTATTAAGGCCCTTCAGCATATGCCCAAGTACGCCGAATCCTTAAAGGATTTGTCGAAGCATAAAGATCGTTTAGGGGAACTTTCTAATGTTCCATTAAGTGGAGGGTGTTCTGCGGTGATTCTGAACAAGCTACTAGAGAAATTGACAGATCCGGGTATTTTCACAATCCCATGTCTTCTTGGTAGTGACACTTAGAGACACACATTAGCGGATTCATGGGCTAGCATCAATTTGATTCCCTATTCTTTATATGATAAGCTAGCCCTTGGTGACCTACTTCTGACACGCATGACATTTTCTCTTCCTGACCAGACGGTCAAATGTCCACGGGGGATTGTTGAGAACTTGCTGGTGAAGGTTGAGGAATTCGTGTTCCTAGTTGATTTTTTGATTCTTGATATGGATGCTGATGAGACTGTACCTATCATTCTATGTCTTCCTTTCTTGCGGACTGCTAAGGCCATCATTGATGTTTTTGATGGTAAGCTCACTCTTAGAGTGGGTGATGAGACTGTCACATTCAAGGTTGTGAAGTCCGTGAGACATCTGGGTGATCAAGATGATTTCAGTGATCCATGCCATTCTGTCTACTTCATAAATTCATTCATGTCACACGTAGATAGGTGTCTTGAGTATGTGTGTGGAGCTGATTTGGTAGTTGAGAGTAGTGAGCAGGAGGTAGAGATGATTGAGGAGAGTGTTTCTGTGATTTCTAAGGTTTTAGAGATTGATGAGTTGAGAGAGGAGAGTAAGAAACCATCAGTAGAGTCACCACCTCCTTTAGAGCTTAAGGTTTTGCCCTCCTATTTGGAGTATGCATTTTTAGGTGAGGATTCCACTCTGCCTGTTGTGATGTATTTAGGTTGAGCGCGGAGGAGAAGAGTCGTTTGCTTGATGTGCTGAAGGTGAATAAGAGTGCTATTTCTTGGAGACTCTCAAATATGCAAGGCACTAGTCCTGCTTATTGCACACATAGGATACATATGGAAGATGAGAAATTTATTATTTCAAAGAAAATTAATCAGAAAAGCGAAGCACTTTCAACAGTTCAGTTAGCACATTGAATCGGGAACGATCAAAATCCTTAGTAAAAAGATCAGTAGTGTTGTTTGATGTATCGATTTGTTCTAAGTGGATTAGGTTTCGATCAAAACAGTCTCGAATGAAATGCGCTTTGATATCTATGTGTTTGGTTTTGGAATGCTGAACTAGATTTTTACAAATCTGTATAGCACCATCATTATCACAGAAAATAGGGGAGTTAAGAAATTCCAAATTGTAATCCAGCAATTGATTTTGTATCCAGATGACCTAAGAACAGCAAGATGATGCAGCAACATACTCTGCTTCAGCAGTTAAGGTTGAGATAGTATATTGTTTCTTACATTGCCATGATATGAGTCTGTCTCCCAGGAATTGACATCCACCAGATGTAGACTTTCTGTCAATATCACACCCTCCATAATCACTATCAGAAAAAGCATATAGATTAAATTCAAAATTTTTGGGATACCAAAGACCAAGCCTAGGCATGCTCTTTAGGTATCGAAAGATTCGTTTTACAGCATGTAAGTGAGAGAGTTTAGGATTAGCCTGATAACAAGCACACTGACACACAGCAAACATAATGTTTGTTCTCCTTGCAGTTAAGTACATCAGGGAACCAATCATGGAACGGTATAAAGTATGATCAACTGAGGTTCCATTTTCATCAATAGTCATGACAGGACGGGTTGCCATTGGAGTATTTGCAGATTTACAGTCATCAAACTTGAATTTAGCCATTATGTCATCAACATACTTGCCTTGATGAATTAATATAATTGAAGAATCTTGACGGACTTGTAGACCAAGAAAGAATATCATTTCTCCAAGCCAACTCATTTCAAACTTTTTGCGCATAATTTGTTCAAAGTCTTTGCACAGCTGATCATTAGTTGACCCAAAGATTACGTCATCTACATAGATTTGCACCAAAATTAGGTCATCATCCACTCATTTCCTGAATAATGTTTGATAAATGGCCTCATGAACAAATCTATGGGATAACTGGTGTTCTGTCAGAGTAGCATACCACGTACAGGGAGCTTGATGTAGACCATACAATGCTTTATCAAGCTTCAACACTTGTTGAGGATGATTTGAATCGATGAACCCAAGTGGCTGAGAGGCATAAATTTCTTCTTTAACATCACCATATACAAAGGTCGTTTGCACATCCATTTGATACACACTGAAGTTCATATATGATGCATATGCCAAGATGATTAGAATTGCTTCAAGACGAGCCACCAGGGCATAGACTTCGTCATAGACAATTCCTTCTTCTTGTCTGTATCCTTGAACGACCAGTCTAGCCTTGTTACAGACTATCACACCTTAGTCATCCTTTTTGTTCTTAAATACCCAACGAGTCCCAAGGGCTTTCTTACCTGCAGGAAGATCAAGTAAGTTCCACACCTTTAGCTTAGTAAATTGATTTAATTCTTCTTGCATATAGTCAATCCAGATGGAGTCTTGCAATGCCCTTGAGATATTTATAGGTTCGATTTGGGACACAAAATAGGAGAACATACATTCATACAGATTTTCTGCTGCACTTCGAGTGATAATGCTTGAGTCAATTGGTCTAATTACTTTGTCTAGTGGACGATATTTATGATTAGAGAACAGAACTGGAGTGTCTGGAACATTTGATGTGGTAGGCAAATTTGTTGCAGCAGCAGGGGTGACAAGGTCGACTAGATATTCTTCAGGCACAAAATCTAGAAAATCAAATGAAATATGATCTAGTGAAGCTAGATTAGGAGACTCCAATGTTGGTGATGGATCTTTCTTGTCAGCAACTAAGTCTGATGAAGATGATGGAGGCGGTTGTGGTTTTGAATACATGCCGGGTGGATCAATGCTAAGTTCACAGGGCTTGTTCGACTGTAAAAACTTCTTCCTCCAAGCAATTCTCAGAGTATTCTTTAGAAATAGATGCCTCTTCAAAAAAGGATTAAAATGATTTGAACAATGTGGCATAATTAAAAATCCATGCAGGACCAGAGTAAGCATCAGTAGGATTTTCCTCAAGCCAGTGAACATTGTAAGACTCTACAACTTGTTTTGTCAGATTATTATATACTCTGTAAGTTGTCTTTCCAGAGTATCCAACAAAATAACATTCACCACCCTGAGCATCAAACTTGGCAAGAGATTCTTGGTGAAGCAAAGTGCATAGACATCCAAAGACTCGAAAATGACCAACGGTAAGCTTATGTCCATATAAAATTCCATATGGAGTTTTCATATGACGCTTGTTAATCAGGGTGCGATTTTGCACATAACAAGTAGTATTGACTGCTTCAGCCCAGAAAAATGTTGGCAATTTTGAATCACAAAGAAAGGTAAGAACAGTCTAAATAAGGGTATGATTTCTTCTTTCAGCTACTCCATTTTGTTGAGGAGTACGAGCAGCACTCTATTGACGAGCAATTCCCTTTTCAGCACAAAAGTGATTTAGAACAGTATTTTTGAATTCTGTCATTATCACACCGGATCCCTTTTACTCTTGAGTTCAGCTGGTTTTCAATCAATTTGAAGAATTGATTTATTAGTTCTGAAGTCTCTCCATTGTTGGATAAGAAAAATACCCAGGTAAATCTTGAGTAGTCATCAATGATCACTAAACAATATGAGTTGTGAGATAGACTGAGTACATTTATTGGACCAAACAAATCCATATGAAGCAATTGCAAGACAAAGTCAATCGAATTCACTAATTTGATTTTGTGAGGCTTTCGATGTTGTTTCCCTTTTGCACAATCCAAGCATTTTTCAATTGAGAAGAAATATTTGACTGGTAGATCTCTGACCAACTGACCTTTGGCCAAACGATTAAGATTCTTCATGTTTGCATGACCGAGTCTTCGGTGCCATAACATTACATCATGTGTAGCTATTTTGGAATAGAGACATGTTGCATTCGATGATGGTGCCACATTAATATCAATGATATATAAATTTCCTTTTATTTGAGAGCGAAGCAAAATCCAGTCTTCAGGAATTACAAAGCTCGGCTACAGAATTAAGCATTCCTTATTTGAGAAATGAGTAGAGTATCCTTTGTCACAGATTTGTGACACACTCAGCAGACTATTAGACAATTCAGCAACAAAATTTACATCAGTAAATGACAGAGCTCCATGACTTACGGTTCCTTTTTCTCCTCCTGCGAAGAAGACATTTCCACCACTTATGTCTTGAACATCAGATAGTTGAGAAATGTCTCCCGTCATGTGCATGGAACAACCGCTGTCCATATACCATTTCTTGTAGCTAGAGTTACTCTATTGTCCCTACACATGATAGAAGATTAATGATTTTTGGGAACCCAGGTGAATTTTGGCCTGAGTTTTGCACAATTAGCAGGCAGGACAGATTTATTTAAAATTGATGATTTGTAAACTTTGATTTTCAAGAATTTTTTAACGCTGACTACAGTGGTTCCATACATTTTGCTCTGTTTATTCAAACAAAAATCTTTCATTTGTGTTTTGAACTTATTACTATAAAAGTTATGCATTTGTTTTTTATTTTTGTTCCAATCACCATCAAAGGGTTTTGACTTGAAACGGAAAGACTTACTTGTCTCAGGTTTAGTGATCCTGTTTGACTTATATTCATTCCCTTTTCTAGTCATAATCATCTGATTGGCTGCAAATGTACCAGAATGTTGTCGTTTTTTGCAATTTCTAGCAATATGACCAGGAGTACCACAACAAAAAAAGTCTTTTTTTTTCATAACCAAATTTATTCACACTAGATATTACGCTTTTGTTTGGTTTATGATTGATGTCAGAGGATTTGCTGCAACAAGATCTACTCATTGATTAGTCACATGTAACCTTAACAGTTAGATGTGCTGACGTATTCAATGGTAATTCATCTTTGACATCGACATTTAAACTATCATCTGCACTCTTTGAAATATGACCACTTGGAACAAAAGGAACTGCATTCAAATTTAGACTTGAATTCAAACAATTTTTTCAGAGGCTAAACAATTCTCCTTTTGAAAAGATTCAACACAAACTTTTGATAAATCATTTTGAACAAAAAAACCAACATCACTATCCGAATCATAATCAGAATCAACATCTTCTATCACCACAGTGTTACAAAGATCTATCTTTTCTACACATGAAGTAGAATCATTAGCAAAGTTCTTACGGTCAGTGATACTATCATCACAATTTTTAGATTGTGAAACAAAAAACACCATTATTGAGATGTTTTTCTTTCTCAACCTCTTCTTCAGTGTAAGGCAAGCTAGTGTAGTTGTCATTAAATGGTGGAGGAATTTTGTTATAACCCAAACCTTTGCCCTTATTTCCATGCAGATGGTAATTTAGTAAATTGGTTACTAATTTACTAAATACCTCAAACTTCTTAAAAGTGTAATCTTTGTCATTAAATCTTTCTTTTAAGTTTTCAATTTCAGCAATGAGTTCTCGATTTTTCTGTTTTGCATCCCTAAGATGACACCCTTTTTCACTTAACTCTGATTTTAATCGAGAAATGTCTTTCATTTGTGCTTTAAATTTTTTTTCAGTTTTAGCTAAAGCATTTTTTAATCTTTTAAGATCATGAATATCCTCGATTAATTCAGAGTTATGGATGTGATAGTGCTCATCTTTATCAATGCATGATTTAGAACAAAGATTAGAATGTACCTCAGATGTAACTGATCTTCTTGTTTTTATCTGCCCACTTGTTCTTTCCGGTTTTTCTGATGAAGTTTTTGGCATGTACACAGCCTTGGCCATCTGCCAAGTAACATCCATTTCCTTGACATCTTCAAGATGAATTTGATCTAACTCAGTTGAAACAATGCTTGTCTGATTCAAATCTCCTGCCATAAAGGCAATGTAACTCTTCATAAATGAAGTAAATAGTGCTAGGTTCTCTTCCACAACCGATAATGCTTGAGATTTACTATCATTCACTCCTTGTGATGGAACATTTAATGAACTAGCAGTAGTGTATGACTTGGATGTATTAGCTTCAGTCGAACTTTGAGACAGAAAGACACTGTTTTCATTTCCCACTCCAGCAGCACTTAAGCTACTATTATGATTCAAGGTGCCTTTCTTATCATCCATGTCATAGGACTTGATAATCGAGATCAATTCAGTCAAACTAATTCTATACAGATCCTTGGTTATTATTGATCAACGACACATTCATATCCTAACTCCTAGGTAGTGAATTCAACAATTTCTTGTTGATTTCCCCATTTGACAGAAAGATTTCAGCTCCCCTTATTTCAGTAACTAAGAAAACGAATCTCTGGAGCTGTGTCTCTAGGCTTTCTCCAAGAACATGATTGATGTTAAACCTTTGATTTAGCATATCTCTTTTAAAATTTCTTTCATATCATTGTTTCCTTAATACATCTGAATCGATGCTTCCCATAATTCTTTAGCCGATGTGCATTCCTTGAATCCCTGAGCTATGTCTGGTCCTAAAGCCATAGTTAATGGCGCAAGTGCTTCGTCATCCTGTTCCACCATGTCAATATCTTCATCTGTGTATTCCTCAAATGGTTTAGGAACCCTGGTAGTACACCCTTCAGGAATATACATAGGAACCCTTTTTCCCCTCTGAATGGATCTCCAGATCTTAGCATCAGAAAACTTTGCATGATTTTCGAATCTCCATTTCCATTCGGTGAATCCATCAGCATGCAATAATCTTGGTATTCTTGTAGCAGTACCCATTTGAGAGTCAAGTTGCAAATACATGGTATTCTGACATTGATTTTGAGAGTCTGTTGTAATTCACGAGTGAAAGTAGAATTGAGAACTTCGGAAATCAATCAAGCTGACAATCGAGAACACAAATATTATTCGAGAACACCAATGTCCTCCGAGAACACACCCAAATCACCAAAAACGTTAATCCACAAAAAGAACACTAGCAACAACCGAGAACGCCAATTCCAGCCGAAAACTCTTGTTTCACACTGAGAACAATTTCAAATCGAGAATAATTTCCCACCGAGAACACTTTCAAATCGAGAATAGTTTTATGCCGAATAAAGTTGAGCTGTTTATTCCGATAAGCTCTCAATCAAATCAATTAGTCCCACGATTCTAGGAAATTCAAATAAATTGAATCTCCAAAATTATCTCCTTTCCTTTTTAAAATTCCCGATTTTTTGAAGAACACGATGAATGCAGCCCAGATTTTTCTTCAAAAATTCAGCACTTGAATACTTCAAATCAACGAGAACTTATGGTTTTCTTGATTCTAATATATCGAATGAGCCTAAAAAATATTCGAATGGCTCTGATACCAATTGTAAGTCCCAAACACATGGATCTAAACAATTCGATATCAATCAAAACTAACTAATGAGCGGAAATCAATAGTTAATCAATCAAGAAATAGAACATTCATAAACTTGCATACGAGTGTATATTAAACGTGAAATAACTCGTCTGATACAAGAACAAGAAGAAGCAACAAGAAAACAAAGTTTCTCTGATAATAATGAATGTCTACTGAAAAAACAAAACACAAGACTATTTAAATCAACTACCAAAGAAACCTCCGAAAACCAATGTATAATCAGCCGAGAACCAAATAACCAAGAACCATAAACTTGACCGAGAACCTATAGTAACTTCCGAGAACAACTAGATCAACCGAGAAAATATATTGATATCAAAATCCTCAAAAACTTAACCTTTACAATTTACCAAACCTAACTTGAATTGCCCTTGTTAGTCAGATCACATGGATCCAACCCTCTTATTTGATTCATTATAGTATGTTCACGTAACGTATCGCTCTCAGCATCGGAATTTTGTCAAACTAATATTCTATCTATGTTACCTTCGGTTAGCCTCTGCCAACTATTGGTAAATGACTCTTGAAAAGGGACTTACATGATGCATTCTTGTTTCGTTGCGCATATGATATGTGAATCATGTATAACAGATACCCTACTAAACTTTTTATTTGTGTTATACTTGATTCGTTAAAATTTGGAATGTTTTGACTCATAAAATTAACCCAATTTTCCCAAATTGTGTCCATTCACCTCTTGAATGGGCAAAAAGCCTCAGAAGTTCCAAAATCACTAGTTGGTTATCCGTCTAGTTGTGATTTGAAAGCCATGACTATTTGAAATTTAAAATTAATACTTAATTGAAAAATAGAATTTTGGATGTTCTCAGCCCCGTGATTTGGAAGGCAAAACGTTGAAGAAAAGGGGTTTATGAACTCACTTGTTTTTATATTTCGAAGGGTTGCTGGAACGTGCGCTTGATGTATTCACTATGTGGGAAATTCTATGGGTTTTCATGTGTTATGTGTTCATTGAGGGTTGTTTGTGATTATTGTGAACGTGCACGTTGGATCATGTTAGTATCGACGAGACTAGTAGTATCGGTATCAATACTATTTAGTATCGATGAGAAGTTTGGAGTTATGTGTTGGTCCTGCCAATACTAGTAATATCGGTATTGATATTATAAGTACTGGTGGGAATTTCGGACTTGGTGTTTGAATGTGAGGGCTTTGTCGAAACTATCAGTCTCAGCGAGACTAGTGCCGATACTATTAATATCTATGATACTGATAGTGTCGGACATGACTAGTCTTGGGCCATCATCTTCAACCTCTAGCCAACTTGAAAATTGACTAAAAATCTTGTAAAAACTTTGATCCACCGTGGGTAATACTTGCATAAGTGTTTTTAGTGAGTTTGAAAATGGTTTGATGTCTCGGTTTGGTTCATTTCAAGAAACGAATTTTGGGTTTAGATCTACCTAGATAGGATGATTCTTGGTCCGTTTAAGATGTTGATTTCAACTTGTTGATGATGGAGAACACGTTTTCCAGTCTCAAAATGGTTGAAATGGTGAGGTTTCTTGAGAGAGATTTTTTGAGAGAAAGTAGGGAGAGTGAATGGTTGGTGAATGGAGTAAATGGAAGGTTTATGGCTTTTATTTGCCATCTTTAATGCTGGTAATTTCATGCTTGTTTGCTCGTGTGAACACATCTGATTGTTAATATATACGTGTTGTAAAACGTTTATTACAAAAATTCTTTATTTTCTTTATTTTTAAATTCAGTTCGTTTAATATATAAGTTGTAAAATATTTTTACAATAGTTATTTAATTCATCGGAGTATTTCACTCACGTATTCGCTTGCACAGATCGTCGCCCATACAAACACTTCATTCATTCCACATTCTGACTAGGTTATCTCGTTCATATATATAACTAGGAGTATTAAGTCTAGCAACGTATTTCTATGGATCGTAACCCACCGAATTACACTGTTAATTTAACGTTTAGATTGTCATCTATTTGAATTTCTATATTGGTTTATTCCTATCATGATGTTTTATTGATTTGTAGTTACTTTCATTCGTTTTGTGATGAAATACAGCTACTCGTGTATTTTGTTTTGTTTTATACATGTCGGATGTATTAAACATCTACACTTGTTTTCACTTTGAAATATGTTTCTATTAAACTATGTTTGCACCTTTTTGTTGTATCAACACACTTTTTTTCTACCTGATTGTATTCACATACTTTAACTATACAAGTTAAGCTACACGAAAAGTACCTATTGTTACAGTATCCCCCAGTTAGAGAAATTTTTTCGCACCTAGGGATTTCCGGCAGCCAAGGGCGTGATCGAGATTGGTCTCAGTTACGCAAGATCGCCATCTCCGGTCACACTTGCGAGACCTACATGTCTGGTTATATGCGTACATCAAAAATTTTTGGATAAAATAGTTTAGTAAATCTGGGTTTCAAAAGCTAAGTAAATTATTTTCAAATGATTTCAAAAACATAATTTGCGGAAGCGGTGTAACTTGTTTAATCATTACATAACAAGACAAAATAATTAAAATGTTTTCAACAGCCTAAGACATAAGTAGATGCATGAGACCCCGTCCTAGCATCCTAGTGCCTTAGTTACCTGAGAAAACATGCGAGTAAATGTCAACACAACGGTTGGTGAGAGCACATGCTTTATAGTAATAGTAACCAATAAAGTTGCAATAAATGTTGTACGAATACATATCAATACAATGCAATATTGATTGATAGCTAGTCAATATAGTTATATTATATGTGGGTTCGAAACCGAAGCTGACTGCATGCCTCCCACCATATCCATCACACAAGACAATGGCAAATGTGTTTGGTCAATTTTTCACCCATTTCGACCTCCATTTGGGTTGCCTCTAAAGCGCGATGGGTGGGGATTGTCAGGCCCAAATAGTACTATCCAAGATTAGCACATTGTGCGCCCCGTGCTATTAACGGTCCAAGTTATGTTTCTGAGGACAATGTTGTGATGTGTGCCACACATATACATATAGTGATAAAGAATGTCCATATGTATCCAAAAATATGTTTCATGTTCAAAAATAGTTATATGAAATGTTTTCTCCCCCGAAGGTAGATAATAGTAAAAGGGGTCGTGAACTCACCTGATAGTGCGGTTCCTGTTTGAGTGTTTGCAACAGCGAATACTATCAGCTGCTAGTGGTCACATATAATCATTTAGGTCATGAGTATGTGTTTTTTTGGTACGTTGTATCCCATACAACTCCAAGTGTCGATGTGCTCAACCGAGTGTTTGTGTGTTGGCTTGACGAATCATTGATGACACATTTGTTGTGTTTAGTGTTTTTATTGTTTGTTGTGTTAATCATATCACGCAAGTTGGACATTAACATGCATACGAAGAATTCTACTCAAATCTATCGTTCACATAAGCCATGTATGATAATCACATAGGTTTCTATTTATGGAAAGTTACTATTTTATGAAAGTTTCTATTTTAGGAAAGTTTAGTTAAGAAATCCCATTTCATTCTAATTAATACTTCTAATCATGTTCTTAACACTCATTAAACACATATATCATGTCATTTATGCATAAATCATTATTTATGCCATTTTCCCCAAAATAAAGTTTCCTTATTTACTAATTATCTGTTTAAAAAATCCGTTTTCACAACCCATAGTTCCAAACACATTTATACGATGTTCCTAAACTCATTACACTATCAACAAATCATTACATCATGAAATTTTATAGAAATCCCTCGTTTTGATTTTAAAAGTTTCTAAAAATAGTAAGTTATTAACCAAACCATATTTTCACAAATCTAACTATCCAAATGTGTTTCTAAACACTTCAATAGACATTTAGCATCATCTAACAACATCTAGCATGTCTAGATAATCTCTTATCAACAACATACATCCATAAAGCTTTATAGTAAGTTCTACAAAACTCCACCAAATCAAACAAAACTCATTTCTACCCAATCCTATACTTCTAGATCAGTCAATATACACAAATAGACCTTCCAGAACATCACAAATTTTGTGCAAGTGAGCTACATGAAGTTGCATGTGGATAAAGACACATGCATGTGGGTTATAGATCTTCCATGTGCAATCTAAGTGTAGAATAACATAAAATTACCTTAGATGTTCTTTAATGAGTGTATTTGAGCTGGACAGAAGCTACAAATCCATAGATGGTTGCTCTAGCTTGTTGATGGCTTCAATGGGCTTCAAACACTTCATCCTAGCTCCAATGTTCACCAAATGCAAAGGAAAAAATTTGGAATTGATTTATCAGAGGTTTGAGAGGGTTTGGCTGGAGGTTTGGTCAAGAAAAATCACAGAACTTCGTATTTGGGTAAAAGAAATGAAGTGAGAAGAAGTGGTTGCTTTTATAGACTTTTTGAGCTTTGGGGCTCGTCGTGTACAGCCAAGAGAATCCTCCATGGCTCTTGGCATACCGCCAAGGAAAAAATAGACGCGTAGTCCACCGAGACACGTCGCATACTGCCAAGGTGGGAAATGATCGGTAGTGGCGTACCGCCGAGTGTTTCGGCTGAATTCAAAATTCCCGCTCAGGCTTCGCGTACCACGAAGAGTTTCTCCGAGGGTCTTCGCATACCGTGAAGGGTTTATTTTCCTGATTTTAAATTTTGTTTATTCGGTTTATTTCGCGTTCGATTCGTATCGTCTATTATAAATGTTTAATTTGTGTTAATCACATAAGCACATAATTACACATATGTTCGTTTGATTATCGCTTTGTTTAGTCACCAACGTTCGTGTAATAAGACTCGTGTGTGTTTCGGTAATTCCCCGAATTACAAATGATTGTTTGTGTTTTTCTTAACAAAATGTTTGCACACTTGATTAATCATAATCAATGTGTAATGTACAATTCAATAATTCCCTGAATTATCGTCTTGCAAATGTTTGTGTTAACTCATTTAATTAATCCTAATTAAATGAAATACAAGAGGTATGAATGTGAAATAGAAATTGTGAGTGTTGCAATTTACCTGAAATTGCCGGGTGTCACATCATCCCATGTTGAAAGAAATTTCCTCCCAAAATTTGGTTGTTGTCGGTAATGTTTCAAAATAAAAATTTTCGGTTTGTCACATCATCCCCTTGTTGAAAGAAAATTTCGTCCCGAAATTTACACATTGTTGTCTGTGTTTGATGTTGTTTCTTTGAACAGATGGGGATATTTGCTCATCATCTGATCTTCACGTTCCCACGTGCATTCAGGTTCATGTTTTGAGTTCCATCGAACTCTGGCAATCGGAATCCGACTCTGATTGAGTTGTTTGACTTCACGATCCATGACCTCTACTGGTTCTTCCTCGAACCGTAGAAGTTCATCCACCTGGATCTCATCCAGTGGTATCACGAGCGTTTTGTCGGATAAGCATTTCTTTAATTTTGAGACGTGAAATACCTTGTGAACTCCGTCGATTTAAGCGGGTAAGTTAAGCTGGTATGCCACTGATTGGGTGGTAAGTGTAGGAGTGGTTTGTGGTGGCGGTGGTACAGTCTGAGAAGATGTCCCCCGAAATCTTTTGCCTCTTAAGGCGCAGGTCCCTAGGTCTCCTCGACACCATCTTTAGTCTTCTTTTCTTTGGGGATGATTCTGGTGAAGGGACATAATCAGCGTCCCTGGTGTCAGAATCTACTCGAGCACGAGGAGGAGGAGACAACTACTAGCTCCTTCATGAGTTCAGTCTCTCCATCTGAGGACTCTGAGGAGGTATCTTGCTCTGCTTCAGTAGCTTGTGCAGTTGTGGTAGCAGGAGCCTTATCATGCTCCTCACAACAAAAGCTACTGGAGTGCTGTGATCATCTATATCTTCCACCAATCCAGCAAACAATCTTCCGAATTTCTCAAAAGGTCTGATCCCGGTGAAAATCTTTTTCCCCTTTTTGCTCATCACCATATATGAGAAGATATCTGGATCATCCGTTTCAAGGGCAGTGTGCCAATGGTCGGGATAAGGTTCTGGTGTCGTCCGTTGTTGATGATCTGAATGAATCTGGGAAATGCCACAGTGCAGGAACTGAGAGTCAGGTTGAGCACATCATAGCCATCCTTTCGTCCAGACAGGCACTGAGTGACTACATGTGCCAGATATCGCCAGTATGGGTGCAACAACTTCTTCTCTATCGAAGGATAGAGTCCCTCATAACCCATCCTCAGCAAATTGTTATGAACAAGTTCATGGTCAAGCTCTACTGGATCCGACTCTTTGTCTCCAAACCGTATACATTCTCGTACAATCTGCTCAGTGATGACCACCGGTTGCCCTTGAACCTTTCCAATCAAGCAGAAGTGTCCATTGGCATCAGCGTCTTAAGTGACGGGGTTCCATAAGTTGTGGATAAAGTTGGAGATGACAAGTGGACACTCCATTACAGCAAAGTTGACTGGTGAGAGAATATGTCCATCCACCATAGACTTGAACATCATTTGCTTCTCGGGAGGAACACCGAGATACGCTGTCATATTATGATCCGGCACAAATCGCAATTCAGCAGCCATATGAAAAGTAAACATACTAAGTTAGTTAAAAATCAAAATTAAGGATTAAAAGTTAGAAGTTAAAAGTTAGTTCATGAAGGATATAAATTTCTCGAAACAAATGGAGTTCTCGAAGTTTCACAAGTTCACAAATATAATGAGGTTCACGAAATTTCACAAGTTCACGAAGGAATATGAGTTCACGAAATGGAGTTCAGGATCCAGGGTTCATGAACAGGGGTTCACGAAATCAAGTTCATGAAATCTGGAGGTTCACGAACACAAAAATTTCATGAACTAATTTTTCTTCATAACTTGTTCAATTTTGTTTAATTGACGCTCATTTTGGTCTCAAAATGTTCGGAATTGAAAAACGACTAGTATATACAAAACAGGGTTTTTAATTTGGAGTATTTCTCAGTGATTTGACCAAAAAAAAGTCTCGGTTCATGAACCAAAGTACTCGAACTTTATTTTCTTCGTTAACTTTCGTTTCAACGGTCAAAATTGAGTCAAAATCTATACCTAGGTTAGTCTAATGTAGATCTATAAGATGGCCGGAGTAGATTTGTCAAAATGTCTAAGAAAACGAAAATTGCCTCAAAGAAGGTCTGGGAGTTCATGAAAGCATGTAACCGAATGAGGGCCATACACGAAGTATTTGTAGGCAAAGAAAGTACACGAAGAGGTTTTGTGTACTTGACTTCGTGTACCCTATTTCGAATACCAATTTTCATGAACTATAATTATTTAAATTTTCTAAGTAAAATTAAAATTAAAATTAAAATAATATAAAATAAAATGAAGTAAAACAACATAAAATAAACTCAAGAACTTTGGACGAGTTCAAGGTTAAGTCGGGTCAATTTTGTGGGATCAAATCTTTATCAGAAATTTAACCACCTTTTAATATTTTTTTATAGAAACCCAACTTTAAAATAATTATACCCCACCAACGATTTCCCCTCGTTTATCCATATTCCAAAGACAAGATTTATGATCGAAAAATTTCTAACGGTTTTTTTTAAATCCTTTTGGGAAGTTTATAGGGCAATCAGACATGTTATCCAGTTCTACATGCAACTATCAATTTTGTGAAATCTTTTGTTTCAAAAATTGATTGTGTTTCAATGAACTTAAAACATTTTGACAGAGTTTTAAGGTGAGAAAAAAAATAATAGAGTTTACGGGCAATTAGATGTGTTATCCAGTTGTATATGCAACCTATCAATTTAGTGAGATCTTTTGTTTCGAAACTTGATTATGTTTTAACGAACTTAAAATGTTTTGACAGATTTTTTAGATGAGAAAAGAAAGAACAGATCTATCAGATTAAAATCAAGAACAAGAAGGGTTTATATCATCTTTGTGCATGTTGGCATCCTTTATTTTACTGATCTGCAGACACATTGGTCTTAACGTCACACATCTAGGTCTTTGCTTACGCAAAACAGAAGATGCTTCAGTAAGTATTTTCCGCTCTTTGTTTTCACAAAACACAGAAAATTCCCTATTTTTCTCAAAACAATTTTAAGTTTATCAAAACACAATCTTATTTTTACTTAAAGTTTTCTACAGAGAGTCAAATAGTTATTGCATTAGTCCGGATTATCTGATTTTCCCAAGACTTCCCACTTATTTATTTTAATGTTTTTAGGTGATCATATCAAATATTCTCATTGGAAAACATGCATTTATTCCTTAGTGATTATATTTATCTAAAACCGTTGTTCCTAAGAAGTTGTACTAAGGTACTGAATTTCTGTGTGTCAGAAATCATTTCACTCCCCATTGAACCACTTTACCAGACTGTCCAATAAATTCTTTATGTATTTTTCTTAAAATTCTACTTCCCTTAAACTTATAGACCGTCTTAAAAACAGAAAATCTTTTTGTTTTTTTGTAAATTTTCTCCCCTTAAATTTGTGATATAAAAATAAAACAAAACAAAACACAAATTTTAACGTATTTACAAAATACTGTTTTTAATCAAACCATATTAGTTTGAGTGAGGCGAGCAGGTGGTGACAGTGAGCTGTATCAAACAGTTTAGTGAAACGATCCGCAAGATTGTCATCTGTGTGGACCTTTTCAAGATTAATCAGCTTACATTCGAAACAGTCCCGGATAAAGTGAATCCGGATGTCAATGTGTTAAGTTTTGGAGTGTTGTAACCGGATTCTTGACGATCTGAAGGGCTGCTTCATTATCGCAGTAAATAGAAGAGTCAAGAAAATTCAAACCGTAAACGAGAAGCTAATGTTGCATCCAGATGACCTGAGAGCAACAACTAGAGGCAGCGACGTACTCAGCTTCTACAATAAAGGTAGACACTGTGGTTTGCTTCTTGCAATGCCATGATACAAGGCGATCTCCAAGATACTGACATCCACCTGTGGTTGACTTCCTGTCCAAATTGCAACCACCAAAATCAATGTCAGAGTAAGCAAATAATTTGAACTCGGAGTTCTTAGGATACCACAACCCGAGATGAGGTTTTCCGACAAGGTAGCGAAAGATCCTCTTAATAGCAATCAGATTAGAGGCCTTCGAATTCGCCTGATATCTGACACGCTGACATACAGATAACATGATGCCGGGTTAGCTGGTGGTGAGGTACATCATCGATCTGAAAAGATGTTGATCAACATCTTCACCATCAGAATCCGAAGTCAAGAGAGGATGAGCAGCCATATGAGTGGAGGCGGCCTTGGAGTCTAACATGTTGAACTTGGTAAGTATATCAGTCACGTACTTGCCTTATGAATTAGCACCCCCTTCGAATCTTGCTTTACCTGGAGACCTGAGAAGAAGGTCATCTCCCCCATAGCACTCATCTCAAACTTTTTCTTCATCATGGCTTCAAACTCTTTACACAGCACAGAGCTCGTGGAACCAAAAATAATATCATCCACAAAGATCTAGACAATAATTAAGTCATCCTTCTCTTTGAAAACGAACAATGTCTGATCTATGGCTCCACAAGTATATCCATTGGCTAGGAGATGGTCTATAAGTGTAGCATACCATACTCTGGGTGCATGATGAAGACCGTACAGGGCTTTATCTAGCTTGTAAACATGGTCGGGATACTGCAAATCCTCAAACCCATGTGGTTGAGATACGTATACTTCTTCCTTGACCTTTCCATACAAGAAAGTTGTCTTCACATCCATCTGATACACTGTGGAGTTCATGTAGGATGCATAGGCCAAGAAGATGCGAATTTCCTCAAGTCTTGAAACCGGTGCAAAGACCTCCTCGTAATCAATATCCTCCTGTTGGTAGAAGCCCTGGACTACCAACCTTGCTTTATTTCAAATGATAACACTAGAATCATCCCTCTTGTTTCTTAAGACCCATCTGGAGCTTCTGAAAATGCATCAGTTCTTCTTGCATTGCTTCAACCGAGCTTGACTCTTTAAGTGCCATATTCATGTTCTTGTGATCTACCTGAGAAATGAAGCAAGAATACAAACAAGAATTAATTGGACCTGATTGACTGCGTGTGATAGTTCTTTTAGATAAGGCAGTTTGAGCTGGAATAGATCTGCTCCTATTAAAGACTCCTTCTAAAAGTGGTCCAATAATATTCTTCACAAGATGACTCTTGTTAATGCTTGAACTGGGTACTTCCTCCACAGCTAAGTTGTCAAGCAGATCACTGATGTGGGTGAGCTGATCTTCATTGGAGGAAGTAGTGTTATCATCAGGAGCTATTTCACTTGCTTCATCATCATTATCCACACAATGTTCCTCAGGGATGTGGTTTGAGAACAGTGAATTGTCAAATGTCTGGTGGGAGGATGAAGCTGTCTAATCTGTTTATTGGGTTGGTTGAGCCGACTGAGAAGTCTCTGGATCTAGTCTCTGGATCTGATGGAATAACTTCACTGATTGGTTGGGCTCGTTGATATATGTCTGGTAGGTCAACACTCAGAAGCTTGGGGTCACATGGAACATAGTCAACCCAATAGTCCATGTCGTCACTCTTGTAAAAGTTGTCTTCATGTGACACCTCTAGCTGGCGGACTGGATAGCCTTTCCCGTCGGGCAGAAGTTTCCCAGGGAGTGATATTGTTGGGATAATCAAAATGATAAGATTGTTTGCATAGCACATGATGTGTGAAATGAGAAATACTAAACATACATGCAACAAAAATTACAGAGTTAAATTACATCAGTTTACATTCCATAATTTAACCCTGTAATTCTAACAAAAGACATATGATATAAATCTGCCTTGCATTGAAAAATGTTCTTGATCATATGTGAAGCCTACACAAAGTGCACAAAATGTACTAGGTCCTTCTATTAGGCCGCCTAGCGATTCCTTTGATCCTGGTGACTAAACATGTTCGTCACCTGTGAAAACATGTATTTAAAACAAGTCAACACTAGGTTGGTGAGTTCATAAGTTTTGTAAAGAAAAACCATTGAAATTTTGTTATTCACAAGTCATAGTGTCACATACAAGTCTTATTGAATTTGCAAGGTCTTATCTCACAGCAATGTCCTCTCCATAGTTACATCTACAGATAGTATATCGTCCAAATTAAGCACGCTTATATATAGGGCATACGTATCACGAATGAAGCCGCCAGCCCACCACACACTTAACTGAACTCAATGCCACCTGTATTGCAACTATGGATACCCATTTCCAACTCACATGTGTTTGTCTTCAATTGATATCCATCTTGATATTCCCATGATTAGTATTTTCATCCCACAATGATATATGTATAGAATCATAGGTTTTGAAGGGTATATATTACCATGACATAAGTTATGGTAATCCCTTAATGTTTTAAAGGAATAAATTTTCTTAATCTTATTCTTTTGTTTGTTCTCTCAATGATACCCATTTATGTCTCATTGGTCTCACTTGGTTCCCATTGAATGAATTTATTGTTTCTCACTTCTAACTGGAGGCGACAATCAACCCATTGTATGAATGTAGATTGCCTTGATCGGATTTGTGGTCAATGTTAGTTGAGCCACTAGGCCACTAAATCATTTCTTTTGATATTTTTTCTCACATTGCCTTCACATTGTCTGCCACTGATCAAAGCTTAGGCTGAGTATCAATCAACCAGTTTATTGTCAGTGCAACAGGACAGTGCGGTAGTTTTTTTTTTTGAACGGCATTTGATCTCAACGTGTGAACCACTGTTTCCAGGCCATGTCACCAAGGTCTAGTTACCATGACCTCCGTTGAGACCCCACCACCACCCCAGGAGGAAACAGCACCGGAAAACCCCCTGACCTCTCAAGGACCCCTATTTCGCCTTGAGATGGATTTGAACCCATGACCTTCCATTTGGAAAGCCATGGGGGTACCACTAGGGCAAAGCCCCTTTGGTGGACAGTGCGGTAGTTAATGGTAAAAGTTGCTGAATTCCTGGTCCTCATCCATCGATACTGATGTTACCCAGCTATCCAGCCCTTTCCAACCATTCTACCCTTAAATCTAGCATGTTCCTTAAGTCCTAATCTCTTTTTCGTGCACAACCAAAGTGGTTTGAAGGATGAAAATTGGTTACCAAGTTCGAACAGCTGAAAGGGGTGAAAACCCTCTTTTGCCAAAACTTCTCACTCGATTCACATCCGATTGAGCTTATTTTGGAATAGATATTATGTATTTCGGAGTTCTACTCGTTGAGAGGGTCGTTTGGATACCATGAACTCAATTTTTGGTGGTGGTTTGCCATGGTGGAGTATGGTGGAAGTTAGAGAGAGAGAGAATAGAGAGAGATATAAGAGCTTTTGAGGTTAGAGAGAGAGAGTGTGTGTAAAGGCTGGAAATGAGGAGGAAGAAGAGAAAGTGGGGTTTTATACTCCGGTTGTTTGTTCGCGTGTTCGGTCTTGGTCGGTTTCGTTAAATTACGTCATTACTTAACATAACGTTAATTACGTATAATTTTCATTAAAACAGTTTAACTTAAATTTTTTTAGGTAGTAATTCCTAATAAATATTATTTGTTTTTTATTTTAATTATTTTAAAATTCGTTATCGTTTATTTATATCGTTTCGTCAGAAATCGCAACTTACGCGCGTTTTCGTACAGAGCGATAACTGTATGAACACGATCGTTCGTTTCACTTTCTGATTTGGTTTTCTATTACCAGATATCATTTTAAAATATTAAACCAATAGTTATATTCGTTTGAATCATCACTCAAACGAATACGCTGTTTGCTTAACACTATTGTAATAATATCGGATTAGTATTGAATATTGATTTCCACAGTCGTTTGTAAGTTTCCTCATGATATTTCTCATTCATTTGTATTTTCCCATTGAGTTTTCTATCGTCTGATCCTCGTTATCGAAAGATCTGTATAACGACTGTTGTGTTTTGTTTTCTACACACATTTTTATTGGTACTAAATCTATTCATCCTGTTATATGATATCACCATAGTTTCTCTGTTTTGTACTTTGTCCTTAGTTTATTTCCTAAATATGTTACGGTATTTATACTAAGGCCTGTAACTGTAGTACTACCGTACAGTTTCCTGTCGGTTTTGTACCAAATGTTACACTTCAGGTTCAGTGGGTCATGCACTCTCAGAAGTAGTATTAAAAGGCTCAAAAGTATAATCATATTGAAATAGCCAGTTTGGGCCTGAACCGGCATCAATGTGATTCATCTCTTGCAAGTCAATATAGTATGATTCCACAATCTGCCATGTATTCTTGTTGTAGACATGATAGGAAGCTTTCTCAGATAAATAGCCCACAAAGTAACATTCATCAGCTTTGTCATCGAACTTGTGATTGGGATCTGTGTAGAGTAGAGTGCAAGGACATCCAAAATATTTGAAGTGACCGCCCTTCGGCTTCTGATTGAAGAAAATCTCATAGGGAGTCTTCTGGTAGCGCTTGTTCGGTAATGCACGGTTTTGAACATAGCAAGTTGTATTAACGGCTTCAGCCTAGAAGAAGATTGACAGCTTTGACTCAAACAGCATGGTCCTGGAAGCATCGATAAGCGTTCTATTTCGTCTCTCATCTACTCCGTTTTGCTGAGGTGTATGAGCTACACTATACTGTCGAACAATTCCCTTTTGCATCGCAAAAATCAATAACAATTTGTGTAACACCCCGACCAATGGCGGAAACTTCGGGATGCCACGTGGGATGTGTAAATTGTTCATAAGCTCGTGGGCATCTAAATATATCATCACATATCAATTAAATCAATTAAAGTAATTACACAAAAATCATGTTCGTCATGATTCAGTTACAACCAATTACACAAAAGAATATAGCTAAATTAACTAAACACTAGTCTTCATTAATCCAATTAATTTAGCTAAGTTCGTGACCCTAAGTGATGATGTCCAAAAGTGTGAAGCTATCCTTCTCAACCTACTTTTCTTCGTTCCCTGAAACATGAAGAAAATCAAGTGTCAACTACGAAGTAGTTGGTGAGTAATCATAAGTTTTCATTTTCTAAAAATGTTTACAAGTGTTTACAAAAGTTTATAGTTTTTAAGAAAATACACATGTGAACCTGTGAGATAATCCAGCTCTGTCAACACACAACAAACACAACCAACAAATAATTCAAGTAATCATAGATAATCATCCAAGTATTGTCAATCAAACTCAACCAAACACAATCAATCAATAATCATCAATCATTATAATTATCTCAAGTAAATGTACCGCGGAGGACCTTAGTCAACTCAACCAACGGTAGGTGGAATTATCGAAGAAGACCGAAGTCAACTCGACCAACGATATTCCTAATATGTATAAGTGTCAATATAGTGCACTGCGGAGGACCGCAGTCAACTCAACCAGCAGTGGAGTCACCGAGGAGGACCGAAGTCAACTCGACAATAGTAACTCAGTCATTGCGGAGGACCGAAGTCAACTCAACAAACAACGACTCACGGAGATGTGATAATCCATGTCAATCCACAATCAATCCATAATCAGTGATAATCCAATAATGTGAATATTATATTGATAATCCAGGTATCACCCATGTGTTATCAAATAATATTTTTTTTGGTATACATGTTCCACCCCCGAGTTTAAAAACAAAATGATTTAAAAAGCAGGTTATGAGAACTCACCTGAATGTCTCAGAATTCAGTAATTTGTCGAACGCGCGCTCACGTGGATGGAATCAGTGTGGACTCAACAACCTGTATTTATCGCGTTTTTCGTATTCATAAGTATTTTTGTTTTATCGTTATTAAGTGTTCATCCGTGTTTATCTTTATTCATTAAGTTCGATTGTTAGTATCGAGACCTAAGTTCGATGATGAAGGTTTTGTCGAACATGTCAGGATCAATGGAACGATATCAAAACTCCCTAGGTTTGACAGCCCATGGGTTCGGCAACACCTGGGTTCGGCAGCACTAGCTTCTACGAACCCTTGGTTCGGGGAACCCTTTGGTTCGGCGAACCCTTAGGTTCGGCACCCCTTTGCTTCGGCGAACCTGAGGTTCGGTAGCCTGTTCATCATCTTTACCATCGAATTTCTTCATGTTATAGGTCTATCCCTTGTTTCAAACCAGTTCATACAAGTTCGATTAAAGGTTTCAAACGATTAGAATCGGTTTACAAAGTAGAGGTTGCAACTGGTTGTTTTTGAGAGAAAAACCGAAAAGTAATATGCTCGTGTACCTCCAAATCTCGATCAAAAGATGGAAATCTTTCTTGGTTTATTTTTCTACTCGATCATACGGTCGTTTTGGGATAAGAATTACTCAAAATGGTTAAGAAACGAAGGAGAAATCGTAGAGAGAAGTTAGAGAGAGAGTGGGTATCCGGAAATTCAAGTTTTAGAGAGAGAGAGAGTGAAATGGAAATGAAGAAGAAGATGTTTACCCCTTTTATAACCCGCGTCTTTCCCGTGTGCTCGGTTTCGTTTATTTTGCATTAGCACGTTTAATATGCTCGGTTTTCTCGTAAAATATATTTTAAAACACGAAACGTTTAATAATGTAATTTCGTTTAACAAAATGATTTTAATTAAATTCATTTTATAAAAACGATTTTATTTGTTTTCATTTAAGGTCGTGATTCCTAATAAACGTTTTTAAATTCTTTTTCTTAATTTATTATTGTAAAATATTATTCCGGTTATCTCATCGAAACGCGTACTTACGTACAAATTCGTAAAGATCGTCACCTTTTCGAATTCAACGTTCGTATCGTATTTCAATTCGATTTACGATTTACGGAATATCGTTTTCAGTATATTATTCCTAATAATTATATTCATGTGAATCGTCACCCACGTGAATACATTATTAAGTTAATATTTCTGAAATAATATTCGCGTTTAAATTTATATTCGTAACCTCACAACTGCGTAATCATTTTCAATAACGGGTTCATTATTTTATTACTTTGAATATAATAAATTCTCAATCCAAACCCCACTAAATCACATCACTGACACATCCATGATAGACCTAAACCCACCAGCATTTCAATAAACCATGACCATGTGTCTTTGACTGTATTTTGTAACCAAATTATTAACCTTTACCAACCAAAACCAAACCTCTTATTCTCCTCACCAAATCCTCAACACTGACATAATCATGATAAATCGAAGAAAGCTTATGTATAGGGCATATGTAGAAGTCAGTCGCAACTGCTTCAGCCACCGTCCCACCACCTCTTCGATAGACCATGATTATACCCTTGTCTATCTTTGGTGATAGAATCCTATACCACTACCAAATCCCAATTCAAACCAAACCATATCATATATAATTAAATCTGCAATAAACTCTAGGTTCTGTCTAGTTATATTCCAAACTAGATTTCCCATGGTTTATGCTCATAATTATGTGTTCTTAGCAATGTATACCAGTGATAATATCATCAATTAATCTCAAAATATATTAAATTATCATAACAGGTTCTATCAATACAATTATTTATGTAATGAAATGCCTGAAATACATTGATGTTACAGTTTGATTCCTAAACTCTGTGCCATTGTCAGTTTTGATTATCTTCACCTTCAAGTTTTTCTGATTTTCAATCAAGGTGATGAACTTCTTCAGGACCTCTGTTGTCTCATCCTTCTTAGCAAGAAAGAAAACCTAAGTGAATCTGGAATAATCATCTGTAATCACAAGACAGTATGACTTCTTCCCGATGCTCATGACATTGACTGGTCCAAATAGATCCATGTGAAGAAGTTGCAGAATGGATGAAATTGAATTGAACAATTTCGGCTTTTGGGGTCTCTAATGTTGCTGTCCCTTGGCACATGCGATTCACTTCTCAATGGAAGATAAGTCTTTTGAAGTAAGTCCAATCATTTGATCTCCCTTGGCCAATCTATTGAGATTCTTCAACTTAACATGATCCAATCGACAATGCCACAATAAACAGTCAGTCTCCGATGCCTTTGAGAACAAACAAGTGTTTTCAGTAAATGAATCTGAATTCATGTTGATGATGTAGGCATTATTGATCCTCGAAGTCCTCATCAAGATCCACTTCTCTGGAATTACAAATCCCGGCTTCAAGATCAAACACTCCTTGTTAGTGAAGTGTGTTCAGAAGCTTTTGTCACAGATTTGGGAGACACTCAACAAACTATGGTTGAGAACCTCCACGCAGTACACATCCTTAAAGCTTAAAGTACCATTCATCAAGTTTCGTTTCACGCTTATCTTCCCACCTTTGTCTCCAGCAAATGAGACACATCCTCCATTAAATGGTGTGACTTCATGTAACTAAGAGAAATCCCCTGTCTTGGGCCGGGAGCAACCACTATCAACATACCAAACATTCTTTAGCTTATTTGGTCATCCCTACACAACAATCACACGTTTAATGAGAAACCGGTACCCAAATCTTTACATACTTAGGCACTTTTGGTAATTTGGTGTTTTCTTTGCCTTTATCTTTAAGCTTGTTCACGTTGATCTGCTTGTTCACAATGCCAGAATCAATTGGTTTTACAGGTGGTTTCACTTGTGGTTTACCACTCCAATGTGTCTTAGTTTTAGATTGGAAACCTTTTGCTTTCTTTTGTTTATTAAAACCATTTTGATTCGGTTTAGCCCCTTTTCTGTTTCCGGTAGTGTGATGATTCTGAGTCATTTTATGTGGTTTCACCTTAGGCTTGGAGGATTGATTAGTCCTCAATGGTTTACTGACTAGTTTTGCCTTAGGTGTGACCTTCTGATTCTTCCCATAGAAGAATTCGGTGGGTCTGTGCAGACAGTGTCTGGCTATGTGGCCTGGTCTTCCACACGCATAGCAACATACCTTTTGATAAAACACTTGTGGGTCAAAAGGCTTTTACATCACAATCACTTTGACTAGGAGATGAACTTGTGGATACTTGATCCAATGACCCATTTGGAACATAAGGTTCACAGTTAGGATTTAACTTTGATCCCGTCTCTCTTGTGATTGTGGAATAAGCAGTGTTTATCTTTTCTGTCAAAGGAGAAGCATTTGATTTTAAGACACAATTGTTTTTAACATCAACATCAGTTTTAAAAAATTTTGTCCTAAAATTCTTAATAAATTCATTTGGCTTAATTTAAATTGTTTCAAATTTCCCAACAAAATCAACTTTTGGAACTAAAAACTGTGACTTGTTTGATGAAACAGAACAATCTGTGTTCCTCCCAGCACTTCTTTCTTCCTACTCCTCACTCTGACCCAAAACACTTAAACCTTCTCCACAAACCAAAGAATCATCAGAATGAATTAAATCAGACAAAATAGGATCAACAATGAGTGAACCTGGTTTGTTAGAACCAGTAGTTAGCTCATGCACCCGGTCTGAATTTAAAAGCAGATCATCAACAGAAGTGTAGATTTTGGGCATGCTGGAATAATTGTGGTTAGAAGGAGGTTCAACCTCACTATAACCAAGCCCCGTTTGCTTTCTTCCCCTGATCTCAACATTTATCATCTTAGCCACCAAGTCACTTGAGTAATCATATTTTTCAGATCTGATTTTAGATTTGGACAACTCAGTTTTAACTTGATCTAACTCCAAGGTAATCTCTTCTATTTGGCGCTTGGCATCCCGATAGTTAGATTCCTTGTCACTTAAAAGTTTCTTTAACTTTGAAATATCACGCCTTTCGGCATCAAGTTTCTTTTTGAAAATTTCTTCATTTTAAAGAAATTCAGAGTTAAAGTATTTAAGTTTGGTGACCTCCTTGATCAATGACTCATTGTGAGATCTATATTTAAAAACCTTTTCATTGCAAGAAGTAGAACAAAGATTTTCAGTTATCTCATTTCGCTTATCATCCACCTCAGCCATGAATGTGTGGCTCAGAGTCATCTCCAATTCTTGCACCTGATCGCTCCAATCATAAGCGTCCCGACTCTTGAGCCACCAAAGCTTTAGATGTTCCAACACTAAAGGAATCATCTGTCTTCTTGTCAGCTTCCTTAGCATTCTTTGGCTTCTTTCATTCTCGAGAAAAGTGACCTAGCTGGTCACAGTTGTAACATCTGAGCTTCAACTAGTCAAACCCGAGCTTCTTCCTTAGGTTGTTCCCAAAACTGTTCTTCCCATACTTCTAAATAAACTTCTTTGCCCTGAAGACAGCCATGGACATCTGCAATGCAATATCCATCTCATCCACATCAGCTGGATTAATCTGCTCCAGATTATCCTGTGTCAAATTGGCTGGGGACAACTCACCTACAATAAATGCATTATAACAGTTCATGAATCCTTTGAACAGTAGAAGCTTCTCCTCACTTTCTGCACTGAATTTGGGCACAGAGTGAGCTTTCCCGAAGGAGAGAAAAGCAGTCTCATATGGAACAGTCTGAAAGCCTGAAGCTTGGTAGTTCATCGATGAGAGAAGTGTTGCATTCTTTGAAGCTGGAGTGATGCCCATTGAGCTGGCATGAATCAAAGCCCTTTGTTTATCATCCATATCACATGAGTTTATAATGGAGATCAGCTCGCTCAGGGTGGTCTTATACATGCCCTTTGTTCTCTTGATAGTGGTACAATTGGAGTTCTAATTGTACGGAAGAGAGTTCACCAGCTTCTTGTTGACCTCACTCTTGGTCATCTCAATCCCGACACTCGTGAGCTCAGTCACCAAGTGTGTAAATAGGTTCAGTTGGGCCTGTAGAGTTTCACCCTTGATGTGATTGAACATGTTGAACCGTTGTCTCAACATGTCCTTACTGCTCTCATGCATATCCTCATTGCCTTCAAAACACTCAACCAACACGTACCGTTATTCTTTCGCAATTTTGTGCTCCTTGAACCCGTGAACAACCAAAGTGGATAACACCATGGTGATAGAGGCATATGCCTTGTCATCCTTTTCCCTTAGATGAATGTCGTTCTCAGTAAACAGTTCAGGGTCTTTCAGAATCAATCCGTTCAGCTCACTCTCATACATAGGCATGTAAGGCCCTTCCTAGATAGAACGCAAAACTTTGGATCGGTATATTTGATGAAAGACTGAAATCTGAATTTCCAGTCTTGAAAATTATCACCCGAGACAAGCCTAGGAGGCTTAGTACCAATCTTGATCTCATTGTCAAGGTTAAGCAGGTTGGACAGATTGGTTAAGTTCTTAGAAGCCATGATGAGAAGAAGTTCTCGAAGTCAGTACAGGATGACAGGTATTCGAAACCCAGTACCCGAAATCCAAGTATGCGAAGTCAAGTACCCGAAGCCGAGATCACAAAAATTAAGTAACCGAACTATAGTTCACGAAGATCAGTAACCGAAATGAAGATCACGAAGTCAAGTTTCCGAAGATCAGTTTACAAAGCCCAGTACACAAAATGGAGATCACGAAAAACACTTGAAAAATTCCAGATGAAATTTTTTCAAGATCCAAAACTCTAAATTGATACAGCAGCTAGATGAAGTAGAGATGAACGATAAAGTAGCAAACTTGAACCAATAAGCAGTTACCTTTGTGCTGAAAAGAGCCTCCAAGCTATGATACCACTTGTAGGTTCCAAAGCTAGCCAAGATCCAAGCTTTATCCTATCAAAAATCACTAATCGCTTCTATCATGTGCGGAATCCAAGATAGAAGATAGAAATGAAACATAAAACTTAATTTCTTTTTAAAATCATGAACTTTATAGCAACTGCTTCAATACGTCTAGAAGAGTTCTGCTTTTACCATCCACCGAAACCGACATGTTCGGATAGTTTTTTTATCCACCGATCGGTTTCGGTTATTCGATTATTTGGTTTTTTTGTCGCTTTCGGTTCGGTTTCGGGTTAGGTTCGGTTTTTTTAGGAGAAGCATAGTTAAAGTGTAAACAGCAGCTTTAGTGATAGATAATGCATAAAGTAATTGATGAGATAAAAAAATCACAAAAATACTCAACCATGTCTTACATTAAAAAGAAAACCCAAAGTTCAAAAGCTAATAATACATAGTCCAATCTTCAATGATAGAAAAACCAAAGTTCAAAAGTAGATAATAAATAGACCAATCTTCAATGGTAAAGTCCATCTATTCCCAATCTTCATCATCTTTAATAGTTGAGTCTTTGCGTGTAGTCTTCCCATTTAACAAATCTAAAGTTGACAAACATATTTTATTAGTTAAATAAATAGGTAAAGAACAATCACATACATAAAATAATAAAAAGGTTACCATTTTCAATATTCTCTAAATTTTCAATTAAATCTTCTAGTTGTTGACCATGCATATCGGAATCTTGCAAATCTGACGGTGTAGATCGTAGCCAATCTTGTACACAAATTAATGCTTCTGCAGTCTTAGGAGTAAGAGAGCTTCTATATTTATCAATTACCCTACCACCAGTACTAAAAGCCGATTCCGATGAAACAGTTGATATTGGCATAGCTAAAACATGTTTTGCGATTTGAGAGTAAGTAGGGAATTTCATCGAGTTTATCTTCCACCAACCTAAAACATCAAATGTATCTTCTCTCTTTTCCATCCCATCACTCAAATAAATATCTACGTCATTATTATCTATTTTAGCTCCATCTTCTTCTTCAAAATACTTTAAGTAACCTTCTTCTAAATCAACAAATGGGTCATCATCAACCAAATTAGTTGTGCAAGAGGATGTACTCTTTGGCTCTTTTCTTTTATCTATTTTTGACTTATAATCATCAAACAATTCCATCAATATTACTTTCACTAGATCCTTGATTTCTTGGACTTTCTTAGAACGTTTACCATGCATCAAACTCACACAATACCCAAGATAGGACATCTTATTTCAAGGATCTAGAACTAGAGCCACGTATAACAAGTGATTAATGTTGTCTAAATTATTCCAATATTTTTCAAACATTGTTTTCATGGACAAACCCATAGATTTCTACTTCTCATCTTCACTTTTAGACATACTTGTTATACTTGAATACATTTTACAAAGCTCAAAAAATAGTAGATTTGCAGTTGCATATTTAGACCCCGAAATTTTCTTTGTCACATTAAAGAAAATCCTCAAAAACTCCATAAATTGCCTATTTACACAAATCAAAACATCATATGTTCAATTTTATTGAATATTAATAATGAAATTAATAAAACAAATTCTAGTCATCTCTCAGAGAACAAATAAAACAAAACTCACGTTGATGTCCATAATTCTATATACACTAAATCTATTAAAACTAGTGGTAGTATTACGTAACAACAAATCATCTCAGACCCATTGAATTTAAAAAAAATATATAAACATTAAACAATGTTTGAGATTTTAATCAGACAAGATGAAAAGGAAAACATATGGAACAATGATGGTACCTGTGTGTACAAATGGATGATGGGTTGTTGAAGTTGACAATGGAACATGTGTTGATGATCTTCTTCGAAATCTTGAAGGGGACATTGGAGTTGTCGATGATATCTGGAAGATGATATTTGGAAGATGATATCTGGGAAGATGGATTGGGAAGATGGATGGTCTCTAATGTTGGAGACTAAAATTTTGAAAGTGGACTGATACAATTATTTTTAATTTTTTATTAGGGTTGGAAATTAAAGAGTGGGCTTTCTTATATTAACAATATAATTGGGCTTAATCACACACTAAAATTATCATAATAATTACTTGATCATATCGGTTCGGTTATTCGGTGTATCGATTACTTCGGTTCGGTGAGGTTCGGTTATTCGGTTTGTCGGTTATTTCGGTTCGGTTCGGTTACTTTCGGGTATATAGAAACAAAACCCGAAACCGAACCGCAAAAGTCGGTTTTGGTTATTTTTGGTCGGTTAATTTTGCTTTTTTGTTCGGTCCGTTTTTTCGGTTCGGTTAATTTGGTTTTCTGCTCACCCCTATACAAACCAATGTACACGAACTCAAAAGTACACTAAAATTACAAGTACACGAAAATGTAAAGTTCACTAAACTTCAAAACTTGGTCTTCATCTTGTCTCGAGTTGATTTTGTCAGCCTTCATCTTCTGGTTCGACTCTACATTTGTAGGCTGGGGTTACCACCTCAGGGCATAGGTGTGCCATTTCGTAAGATCAAGCAGTGTATGCCTCAATCTCAGAACCGACCATCTTGTGGTTCCGAAATTCAGTTTCGAGCTTCTACACTTCACAACGTGGACAATATTCGTAGTTCATCATTCTCTTGAACTCTTCCCATGGTAGGGCATTGGCTACATGCAGCCCTAGATTTTGTACATTGGCATTCCACCAAGTGAGGGCAGCTCCCTAAAGAGTTTCACCTGCGTATTTGACCCGGTCTTCGTTCCGACAAGTGCTCATGGCGAAGGCCGACTCCGCCTTCTCCGTCCAGCGTAACAGACCGACGGCATCCTTTGTACTATTGAATGAGTGGGGTTTACAGTCCAGGATTAATTTAAACTTGCATATGGGTGGGTTAAGAATTGCTATTGAAATACATAAGGAAAAGGAGTTCGTTTAGGATCAGGTAACGAGATATGATTTGCATGTGTGGTAATCATCTAGGGTGGATTAGAAATAGAAGTTCGTCACCTTGATTTGGTTGGTTCTAGTTGCAAGCATCAATTGCCTCTTCGACCCGCTCGTTGATGAGCGCGTTAAGTTAAGCCATGGTCAGATTGATGTTTCCACGTCCTCCCATGTTCCGGCGTCCACCGCATATTCCAGCCATGATCTTCATATCGAGAATAAGCGTTAGAGTGTTACTAAGGTCGAATGTGAAATGTGAGGTTGGTATAGAAAGGAAACATGTATTGATATTCATAAAAACAATTTTTCAACAATAGATAATAGCTTTTGATATATAATAAGTTGTACTGGCTACAATTCATTTAATACCAAAACATCAATTTCCCTAAATATCCAGTACACGAACACAACTCGTCCCTTTTAGATCTATGCTAAATCAATCTAAGGCATCGTCAATCGTGGACTCAGAATCAGCATCCTCTGTCGGTTCCTCCTCCTTCTCTCAAAGTCAGGTTCCTCTGGGTATGGGATTACGACCATATCCTCCAGCTCTACGGGCCTTGCCTTAGTGATGGCGGCTCGGTTCTCTGTCGCCTAAAGTCGTTCAGTCAACTGTGTCATGTCTCTATCCATCCTGTTGACTATACTATGGAGCTCTGCATGTCGAGTTTGCGTATCTCTCAACTCCTGTGTGAGATACTCGATCATATCATATGCCCATTTCACTTCCCAAGTCAGTCTATGTCACACCCCGAGCCGGCGGGCATGTTAGTGTGTCCTGTTGGGCGGAATGGTCCCGGGGCGCGATATCGAAAAAGATAATCGTAATGCTCAGATTGTTTACATTGCACATGATATATAATGAGAAAATGCTAAATGAAATAGAATTACAAAGTTAAATTACATCAGTTTTGTTCATAATTTAACAAGTAATCTACTATCAACATCATAATTCTTCTATCTTGTATCTGCACAAGATATACAAAATAATATGTATAATGATGTTCAAAAATATGCACGTCCAAAATACTAGGTCCTCTATCTGGCATCCTAGTCAAAAGCATAAACTTCTTAGTCAGACCTGTTCGTCACGTGAGAAGTCATGCAAAAAGATCAAGTCAACACATGGTTGGTGAGTTCATATAGTTGTTTTAAAAATTAAATAATTATAAACCTGACCAGATGACAGCCTTAACCTCACCGTTAACAACCTATACCATCTAATTCGGCATGCTTATATATAGGGCATATGTAGGGTCAAGCTTACCATCAGCCCACCACATACCAAACCACATGATATATTGTTCCTGGTGATAATTAAGCGTTTCATCTCACACCTTTGATTCACAACATTTGAATAACCTGAAAATCTGTTAACACTGATCACCCGAAATGACAACCTTAACCTCACCAACAACCACCTATGTTATCCAATCAAGTATGCTTATATATAAGGCATATGTAGGGTCAAGCTTACCGCCAGCCCACCACATACCCAATCGTATAACATATTGATGTTTATGATAATTAAGTGTTTCATTCCACACCATCGACACAATAGTTCTTTAGTTCCACAAAATAGAAATTCTATTGATTTCTTAAGTTCATCACACAATCATGATCAATCATAGCATTTGTAGAAACTTTACATTAAATTCTTAAATAATTAAATAAGTAAACATTTAATAAAGTCTAAGATTCAATTATTGTGCCTTGGTCATACTCAATCAACTGTTCTTAGTTTATTGGTGGTGTCCAGTCTGTATCATCTCACACGTGGCCCATATCAAGCTTGATCCGAAAGGGTCTACTTGTATGTGTCGGGACTTTATGATGTGCCCATATCAGTATGACCCTCCAGGTCTACTGTATATGTCGAGACTTTAGGATATCCGTAGATCGTTGTTCACCTCTGTTTTCTTATAGATAGTTTGATTGTTTGATTAGTGGCCATATTAGTATGACTATGAAAGTCTACTATATGTGTCGGGACTTTTAGTTGTTTTACACGTGGTCTTGATCGGCATACGACTGACAGCCACCTTGAATTGTTCTCTGTTTATATCATTAGTTCTTTGAAACACACCACTGAAAATAGTTTCCTTGTTTTAGATCTCTAGTTCCTTGATACACACCACTGAAATAATTCTTTGATTTAGGTTTTTAGTTATTTGAAAATACACCACTGAAATAGTTCCTCGCTTGAAATCGTTCCTTGTTTGAAATAGATATATTACTCATGGTGAGTAAATAATTCATTTTGAAAACCTGTAAATAGTTTACCTAGTGTGTTGCTATGATTTTCTCTAAGTTTTCTAAGTTAGGTACACCGTATGAACCCTTCCCCATAGATATTCACATTTTGAACCTTATTTATATAAGGTCTAAGTTAATCACTTTCATGGTCTTTTTAAGTAAAACCTCATTAATAACACCCATTTAAGTTGAAATCTTTAAGTTAGACATTATTTGATTTATTTTTAAAATCATTTAAATAAAGAATTTTATAAATCATTTAAATTCGTTATCAAAGCATATGTAAATTTAAGAAAATGTAAGTTACTTGCTAGGCTTAGGTTAATCTCACTCGATTAACTCTAAGTCGTTCTTTAGTTCTTGTTATTCGTAGTCCTTTGATCGTCTTGATGTATAACTCACATTAGATCATTTGATTAGATTATCTAAGTTAGTCATACCATTATATGAAATTACTAAGGATGGAGTGTTAACATACAATGTCAACACATCCCCACTTAGTTTTTTCCTTGTTCTTTCACTGATTTCAAATTGTTTTCCTAAATTTGTAGAACTCTTAAGTATCCAACACGTTGCCCATGTAGTAAACTATGGTTTTTGTTGACAATATCCCATTCAATTTTTTAAAGGACTCAAGTTAAGTTTAGTAATATTAGGGTTCTAGGTTGGCACTTGGTTAACCACCCTTAAATACAATTTATTTCCAACAACCTCACTCATGTTTTCATTTAATAAAATCCCAAGTATTTTAACCCACATGACGATTATTACCCATGTTTACATGTTGAAGAGATTTAGAAAGGTTTCGATATTGAAATCCTTGGCATAGTTGGTTTTAACTCCAGTTATCACTTCCCGCAAACCCTAATGGTTCTTCATCCATGCATACTAGCCATGTGAACCCATTTAGGACATAACCAGGGCTGTCATACGAATGAAACTCCGTTCACTCATGAGTTCATGCAAATGTTAAAGTATCACACGAATGACTGCCATGCGACTGTAGACAGTCAACCGAATAGGGAGATCCATGCAAACATGGTGTCACCCGGATGAACCAAGGTGTCACACCCCGAGTCGGCGGGCCGGATGTTGTGTCCCATCGGGTGGAATGATCCCGGGGCGCGATATCGGGAATGATAATCGTGATGATCAAATTGTTTACATTCCACATGATATATAATGAGAAACTGCTAAATAAAATAGAATTATAAAGTTAAATTACATCAGTTTCGTTCATTATTTAACAATGTAAATCTACTATCAACATCAAAATTCTTCTATCTTGTATCTGCACAAGATATACAAAATAATCTGTATAATGATGTTCAAAAATATGCACGTCCAAAATACTAGGTCCTCTATCCGGCATCCGAGTCAAAAGCAATAACTTCTTAGTCAGACATTTTCATCACCTGAGAAGTCAAGCAAAAAGATCAAGTCAACACATGGTTGGTGAGTTCATGTAGTTTTGTTTTGAAAAGTATTTTGACGAAACCTGACCATATGACAACCTTAACCTCACCATTAACCACCTATACCATCTAATTCAGTATGCTTATATATAGGGCATATGTAGGGTCAAGCTTACCGCCAGCCCAATCACCAGCCCACCACATACCAAACCATATGATATATTGCTCCTGGTTATAATTAAGCGTTTCATCCCATACCTTTGATTCACAACATTTGAATAAACTGAAATCTGTTAACACTAATCACTTGAAATGACAACCTTAACCTCACCAACAACCACCTATGTTATCCAATCAAGTATGCTTATATATAGGGCATATGTAGGGTCAAGCTTACCGCCATAGCTCTGACACATAGGGGTTTGACTCGTTCCTTCCGGCTTAAAGCATATGCTACAACATTTGCCTTACCCGGATGGTACTTGATCACACAGTCGTAATAATTCAAAAGTTCAACCCAACGCTGCTGTCGCATGTTGAGTTCCTTTTGATCAAAAATGTGCTGTAGACTTTTGTGATCAGTGAAGATGGTACACTTAGTCCCATCTCCATGACTTTAGACTACCTTAGTGCTTCACAGATCTCTTAACAGGTTGTAGACTCATTTAGTGCAACGCCTAACGGTTCATGGTGGTCCATGAACCAGTTACAAGTAAGGTTCGGACTAAGGGTTTAAAACCCTAAAAATCACGACTTATAACTCGATTTTACCTCGATTTGGATGGTTCAAAGCTCCGATCCTTTGTACTTTCATGATATACATGATGTTGTGGTCGTTTTGACACCAAAATGGCTTGATTTGGTAAGGATTTGAGAATTCTAGGGCTTGGTTTTTAGAGATAGAAAGTTTAGAGAGAAAGAATGACGAAAATGGGGGAAGAAGGCTGGTAGGTGGGGAGGGGAAATGGAATTTAATGCCATATTAAGTGCTTTCTAACACCCGTATGTTTTTGGGCTCGTTCGGTTTCGCGTAGAAGCAACGGTTTTCGATCATTTTCGTAACGAAACGTTACGATTTTAAAAGTAGAGTTTATTTATTAAATTTAGGTGGTAATTTCTAATAAATTGTCTAATATCTTTCGTTTATTTTAAATTCCTGAAAACATTTAAATTTATCTGTTTAATCGAATCGTACAGTTTTCGCGCGTATTCGTTCGAATCGTCACCCATACGAACACGACGATAACTACACTTTTCAACAAAAATTTTCTAATTATTAGACATCATTCAGAACGTTAAACTTTCAGATATATTCGTACATATCGTCATCTATACGAATAATCCTTTAGTTTAGCATTCACGTGACGACATCCGTTATTGTTTTGTTCTGTACATCCTCGCATACGTTTATACGTAATAGAGTCCTAACAAGCATTCATGTAACAGTTTTGTGTTGTATGATATGTCTCTGATTGTTAAACCAGGGATTTGAATCATGTTTCTGAAGTAAATGCGTAATAATTTTGTGTCAAACATCGAATGTTAATAGTATACATGTAATGCACATAGTTCGTACCTGAGTACTGTGTAAGTTACTGTTTCGGTTACAATTCCGACACTGATGTTACACTCTCCCCTTGTTAGAGAAATTTCGTCCCGAAATTTAAGAATCGTTATCAGGTACGGCTTCCTCTGTAAACAGATGGGGATACTTGGACTTCATGTGATACTCGCTTTCCCAAGTAAACTCAGGCCCACACTTTAAATTCCATCAAACCTTGAAAATTGGAATACGGCTTCGCTTTAGTTGTTTAACTTCGCGATCCATAACCTCTAAAGGCTCTTCGATAAAATGTAGTTGTTCGTTCACTTGAATTTCTTTAACGGGTATGACAAGTGATTCGTCTGCAAGGCATTTCCTGAGATTTGAGACGTGGAACACGTCATGCACACCACTGAGTTCATCTAGTAATATCAGTCTATACGCCACACGACCAATTCGTTCAACGATCTTGAACGGTCCCACGTATCGTGGTGCTAACTTGCATTTCTTTCTGAAACGAACAACGCCCTTCCATGGGGATACCTTCAACATGACACGGTCTCCCACTTGAAATTCCAACGGTTTCCATCGTTTATCGGCGTAACTCTTTTGTAGGCTTCGGGCTGCTTGTATCCTTTGTTGAGTCTGAGCGATCTTATCAGTAGTTTCCTGAATAAGCTCTACCCCAGTTATACGATTATCTCCTACCTCGGTCTAACAGATCGCTGACCGACATTTTCTACCATGCAGAGCCTCAAACGGTGCGCGTCCAATGCTACTATGGTAACTGTCATTATAGGAGAATTCGATCAGTGGAAAATGGGAGTCCCAATTCCCACCAAAATCTAAAACACATGTTCTCAACATGTCCTATAGGGTCTGTATTGTACGTTCGCTTTGACCGTCTAATTGTGGATGCTAAGCTGTAGTCAAGTTTAGCCGTGTCCCTAGAGATTTCTGCAATGATTGCCAGACCCTTGATGTGAATCAGCTGTCTCGATCTGAAATGATAGACAATGGTACACCGTGACGTACCACTCTCTCGTTGATGTACAATCTTGCTAGTTTATCCATCGTGAAGGTCTCACGCATTGGCAAGAAGTGAGCAAATTTTGTTAAACGATCAATGATAACCCGAATGGTATCATGACCACTAGAAGTGCGGGGTATCTTGGTAATGAAATCCATAGCTATTTGTTCCCACTTCCATAGAGGGATTTCAGGCTGTTCCATAAAACCGGACGGCTTCTGGTGTTCCGCCTTTATTTTCGCACACGTAAGGTATCGGCCGACGTACTCGACTATGTCCTTCTTCATTCCTGGCCACCAATAAAATCCCCGTAAGTCTTGATACATTTTATCGACGCTTGGATGTACAGAATACTTGGTCTTGTGCACTTCGTCAAAGATAAGTTTCCTCAGTTCATCTACGGCAGGAATCCACACGCGATCCTGGTAGTAGATAACTCCATCCGGTTTCGTTTCAAATTGTCGTTCCGCTCCACAATCAAGTTCTTTCTTTAGATTACCTCGTTCCATGAATTCCTGTTGAGCTTGAATAATCTGGTCGCGTAGATTTGTCTCCACAGTCATCCCGATAGCTCTGACACGTAGGGGTTTGACCCGTTCCTTCTGGCTTTAAGCATCTGCTACAACGTTTACCTTACCTGGATGGTACTTGATCACACAGTCGTAATCATTCAGAAGTTCAACCCAACGCCACTGTCGCATGTTGAGTTCCTTCTGATAAAAAATGTGCTGTAGAATTTTTTGATCAGTGAAGATGGTACACTTAGTTCCATACAAGTAATGTCTCCAAATCTTTCAATGCAAAGACTACTGCTCCCAGTTCTAGATCATCAGTCGTGTAGTTCTTCTAATGAATCTTCATCTCTCTTGATGCGTACGTGATAACTTTGTCTCGCTGCATTAATACACACTCGAGTCCCTCTGGGAAACGTCACAATACACTACAAAGTCGTCTGTACCCTTTGGGAAAGATAAGATTGGAGAATCACATAACTTCTATTTCAATGTCTGGAAAGCGTTTTCTTGTTTCTGCTCCCAAACAAACGGCTCGCTTTTCTGAGTTAACGTGGTGAGTGGCAAGGCTGTCTTGGAAAAGTTCGAAATAAACCTTCTATAATAACATGCTAGTCCCAGAAAAGACCGTATCTCCGTTGGTGTCTTCGGAGTATCCCAGTTCTTAATAACTTCAATCTTGGCAGGATCCACGTGTATTCCTTCACTGTTGACTACATGGCCCAAAAACTGGACTTCTCTTAGCCAAAATTCACACTTAGAGAATTTGGCATAGAGTTATTCTTTCTTCAACGGCTCCAAGATCTTCTTGAGATGTTGCTCATGTTCTACTTTGCTCTTGGAATAAATCAGTATGTCATCAATGAAGACAATGACAAACTAATCCAGATACGGCTTGCCACTCGGTACATGAGATCCATGAAAACGGCCGGTGCATTTGTCAATCCGAATGGCATCACCATGAACTCATAATGCCCATACCTGGTTCAGAAAGCCGTCTTTGGTATTTCTTCTTCTTGAACTTTGAGTTGATGATATCCGGATCGTAAATCAATCTTCGAGTTGTAATTGGTCAAACAAATCATCAATCCTCGGTAGTGGATACCGATTCCTGATGGTTAATTTGTTCAACTCTCTGTAATCTATGCACATCCGAAAGGATTTATCCTTCTTCTTCACGAACAAAACCGGAGCTCCCCATGGTGAGTAGCTCGGTCGGATGAAACCTTTATCCAATAGTTCATGCAATTGATTTGACAACTCCTGCATCTCGGAAGGTGCTAATCTGTAAGGAGATTTAGCAACGGGAGTTGCTCCAGGAACTAAGTCAATACGGAATTCTACCGGTCGTGCGGGTGGCAAACCTAGTAGATCATCAGGAAACACTTCCGGATACTCTTTTACTACAGGCACGTCTTGAATCTTGGTCTTGTCTTTCTATTTTTCCACCACATGAGCTAGAAAAGCTACACACTGCTTCTGTAAACACTTACGCGCCTTTATGCAAGATATGATTCTGACACTCCGTTTTGCTTGATCCCCTCGAACTTCCAACACGTGATCATTCGCCTTTGGTATCCGAAGTAGCTTTTTGGAACAGACTATTTCAACCTTGTTCAGGGATAGCCAATCCATTCCTATGATGATTTCGAAACTACCCAACTCCATCTGTATCAAATCGATGATGAATGCGTGACTATTAAGTGTTAATGGGCAGTTTCTAAGAATCGTATGTACTGTTACTTGTTTACCGTCAGCTACTTCTATAGTATATGGCAAGTCTAGGTGTTCCTTAACATGATTAAGTTGGCATGCAAAGTCGGATGAGATAAAACTCTGATCCGCGCCAGTGTCAAATAAAATAGATGCATAAAAGTCATGTAAGAGAAATGTACCGGTGACCACGTTCGGGTCTTGACGTGCAGCTAGAGCTCTTATAGCAAAAGCTCTTCCACGCGGTTCTTGGACTGTCGGTTGTACCTTTTTTGGGCAGTTCTTTGAAAAGTGGCCAATTTCACCACAGTTGTATCATCCACCATTGTTCTGGTTCTGGTTGTTGGGTGGAGGGAGAGCTAAGGCAGCATTGTTGACTGCCTGAGTAGGTGTCATCCTGCATTGCTGGACCCAATGGCCCTTCCTTCCACACCCCGTGCAGTGCCTGTAGGGAGTGTTTGCAGCATGGTGGTACTGACATTTAGCACACAGAGGATGTGTGCCAGTGTAGGGTTTCTTGTGAAAGTTCTGGGTGCAACAGCTACTTGGCAGAGTGGAGTGGCCATTGTGTAGTTCTTGATGACCTTCTGTTTCTTCTTGGGATGATGAGTGGGCTTACTTAATGATTCCTCCCTGTTCTTGCCTAAGTCAGCTTCTTTCTTTAAAGTTCCAGATGCTACCATCACGTCAGTAAGTTTTCCTGACAAGCTGATAGCTGATTCTAAAGTCATAGAGTTTGCAGCAATAACCAAACTCAGAATGCAGGCCGGTAGTCCGCCCACATATCTGTCTATTCTTTTCTCCAGGGTTGGTACCATGTCTGGCACCAATGCTACCAATTCATGGTAACGAGTAGTATACCCCATGTGATCGGCTCCTTTCATCACATGATTTGACAATTCAGTCTCCATCCTCTGTAATTCGTTCTTCGGACAGAACTCATTACTTTGTAGAGTCTTGAAATCTTCCCTTCCAACAAGTTAAGGCTCGTTTATTGAATGATCCTGCTGAGTAGCGAACCTTGTGGTGCTCTAGACAACTGCTGATGTCCAAAGTAGTTTCAATCTTCTCAATCCATTGGATTAAACCAACAGCTCCCTCAGTACCGCTGAAACTAGGCGGCTTGCATCCTACAAATGACTTGTAGGAGTAATTAGATGCATTACCAGTATTCCCACTGGCTTCTCCTGTTGAATGCCCGGAGCTGTTGCTGTTGTTCTGAATGCGGTTGATCATATCCGGGATCACCTCCTTCAGCTGGTTAGTCAGCTGGCTGCTCAGTAAGGTTGCCAGGGCAACTGTAGCAGGATCCAGATTCGGATTCGCGTTCGGGTCCGGAGGTGGAGTGTGTGGGGGAGGAGGAGGTGGCGGTGGCGGTGGTGGTGGAGTCAATTGAGGAGGTGGTCCCTCTCACTTCTTTAACTCAGAAGAATAAACCTTATGAGTGCGACCGAAGCAAAAAGAGGCGTTCCAGACTTTGAAGCAGAAACTTTGTGATGCTCCTGTCCTGACACTGCCTGATGGAAATGATGATTTCGTGGTCTATTGTGATGCATCCAACCTAGGCCTCGGTTGTGTTCTCATGCAATGGGGAAAGGTCGTGGCATATGCATCAAGACAGTTGAAAATTCACGAGAAGAATTGTACTACACACGACTTGGAACTTGGTGCAGTCTTATTTGCTTTGAAGATATGGAGACATTATCTTTATGGCACGAAGTGTGTAGTCTTTACTGATCATAAGAGTTTGCAACAGATTCTCAATCAAAAGGAACTTAACATGAGACAGCGGAGATGGGTTGAACTGTTGAACGATTATGACTGTGAAATTCGCTACCATCCTGGTAAAGCGAATGTAGTAGCATATGCGCTTAGTCACAAAAGTCAAGTTCAGATCCATAGTGTCCGAGTGCACACTAATCTTCATAATGATGTTCTCATAGCCCAACAACACTCATTGGCTCAGGATAACTTGAAAAATGAGATGTCTTGCGGGGCTGAAATCCTATTGGAAATTAAGGATGATAGTTTGATGTATTATTTGAATCGGTTGTGGATACCGAACCGGGATGATCTTAGGATGATGATTCTAGATGAAGATCATAAGTCTCGTTACTCAATCCATCCGGGTGCTGACAAGATGTATCAAGACCTTAGGGCCTTATACTGGTTGCCTGGAATGAAGAAGGATATTGCTGAATATGTGTCAAAGTGCCTTAACTGTTCCAAAGTCAAGGCGGAACACCAGCGACCTTCGGGATTGTTATTACAACAGGAAATACTCATGTGGAAGTGGGAGAATATCTCTATGGATTTCATTACTAAACTCCCACGAACCGCAAATAGTAAGGATAGAATTTGGGTGATAGTTGATATATTAACAAAGTCGTCTCATTTCTTACCGATACGCGAGATGTACCCTGTGCGGAAATTAGCTCGTATCTATATTGATGAGATCATTAGCCGACATGGAATTCCCTTGAGCATAATATCGGATCGTGATGCTCGTTTCACGACACGATTATGGGAATCACTTCATGAAGCTTTTGGAACAAGATTGGATCTTAGCACCGCTTATCATCCTCAAACGGATGGTCAAACGGAATGGACGATTCAAACACTGGAAGACATGTTGAGAGCTTGTGTCATCGATTTCGGTGGCAGTTGGGATAGCCATTTACCATTGGTCGAGTTCTCGTATAATAACAGCTATCATGCGAGCATTGGTATGGCGCCGTTTGAAGCTCTTTATGGCAGAAAATGTCGGTCACCTATTTGTTGGACCGAAGTTGGCGATTCGCAAATCACTGGTCCCGAGATTATTCAAGAAACGACTGACAAGATACGCCAGATCCGTGACAATCTGTTAGCTGCACGTAGTCGACAGAAAAGTTACGCAGATAAAAGACGAAAACCTTTAGAGTTTGAAGTTGATGATGTGGTATTACTCAAAGTATCGCCTTGGAAGGGCGTAGTACGATTCGGGAAGAAGGGTAAAATTGCTCCACGTTATGTTGGCCCTTTTAAAATTCTTGAACAGATTGGGAAGGTTGCCTACAAATTGGAACTTCCTCCGGAACTTATTAATGTGCACCCGACGTTTCACGTGTCCAATTTGAGAAAGTGCCTAGCTGATCAAGATCTTCAGGTACCACTCGATGACATCTGCGTCGATGATACCATGCACTTTGTTGAAAAACCAGTTGAGATAATGGATCGTGAGGTTAAAAAGCTCAAACGCAGTAGAATTCAAATTGTCAAAGTACGTTGGGAGTCGAAGCGTGGTCCAGAATTCCCCTGGGAGCGGGAAGATCAGATGAAGCTTAAGTACCCACATTTATTTACTACGGTCACTCCAAGTTGAATTTCGGGACGAAATTCCCTTAACTAGGGGAGACTGTAACATCACTGTATATCGGGTTGTCCGTACATTGTACGATGGTACTGTTACGACCTGATATGATTATTAATATTAATGATAATGCATTATTTGATGTTATTACTGATATTGGTATACATATTGAGAACATATTACTAAATGCATAAACCATGGGAAGTTTAGTTGAAATACAACTAAACAGGACCATAGAGTTTATTGCAGTCGAATACAGATGATTATGGATTTTGTTTTGGAATGGAAGGGAATTAGGGATTGTTATGGTTTGGTTGCTAAACATAGTCAAGGACATGTGGTCATGGTTTATCGAAATAGCGGTGGGACGGTGTTGGGGAGGTTGTGATCTACCCCTGCATATGCCCTATACATATGCATATTTCGGTCTATCATGGATGTGTCAGTGATTTGGTTTAGTGGGAATTGGATTGGGAAATCATAATATTAAAGATAATAAAAGGCTGAAAATGAATACGTGATGGTGAGGTTACGAACATAACTTAAACGCGAATGTTATTCAGAAACATTAACTTAATAATTTATTCGCGTGGGTGACGATTAACACGAATATAATTATTAGGAATAATAATCTGAAACAATATTCCAAAAATTGTGAATCGAATCGAAATACGATACGAGCGTCGGATTCGCAAAGGTGACGATCTTTACGAATACGTACGTAAGTAGCGCGTTTCGACGAGATAACAAAATAATAATTAACGATATTAAATTAATAAATGGAAACTAAAAACATTTATTAGGAATCACAACCTAAAACAAATCCGGGCAAGTTGTTTAATATAAATAACTAAATTAACAAAAGTAAACGGAACTGTTTTATTCAAACAATTTTGTTTGAAATTATTTAAGTTAAAACGAAATTATTTATTTAAACGTGTTATGTTTTAGAAAGTATTTTACGATGAAAACCGAGCATTTATTAATTATATCGCGATAAAAACGAGACCGAGCGCACGGGAAAGACGCGGGGTATAAATGGTGGAACCTACTCATCTTCCTTCATTTTCCACCATTCTCTCTCTCTAGAAGCTCAATCCCGAAACCCTACTCTCTCTCTACCTTCTCTCTACGATATCTCCCTCGTCTCTCAACGGATTTACAAGATCTTGGTGTCCAGACGACCACGTGATCAAGGAGAACACAAACCCACGAAGAAATCCTACGTTGGACTGATATTTCGAGGTAAAACCCATGTTTTACTTTTCTGCGTTTTGATTCTAAGGAACCCGACTTTCAATATTGTGTTCATTAGGGTTTTGGGGTGGTAAACACTTAGAATGAACTAGTATGAGGGTATGGGAGCCATGGATAAACCTGTAACAACCTAGGGTTAAGATTCATGGACGTGAACAGCAGGTTTGTTTAGAACCATAGCTGATCGAGACACAGGGTTCGTGAGGCTGTGTAGAGCCGAACCCTCATGTGCGGGAGAAGGAGGGTGGCCGAACCTTCCGGGTTAGCCAAACCCTTGTACTCCACGAACCTAACCCTAGCTGCACGAACCTTCGAGGGCCGAACCCTGCTGATCGGCGAACCCATTGGAGCCACGAACCTACTTGCAAACTTGGCCGAACCTAATTGAAACTTGGCCGAACCCTTGTGAACCAGCAGAACATTAAGCCCTCACGAACCTTCCCTCTATTATAGCCGAACCTTGAGATTTCCAAGTTCTACATGAGCCGAACCTATCCCTTCTTGCTTAAAAGGTTCGCTGCCTCTTGGATGAGAACATCTAAATAATGAACTAGGTTAAAGGAGTACCAAAGGTTAAGGGAAACCATGAGGTAAACACATGCATGCATGAAAGATGTATGGGTTGTCATTTTTTTTATATAACATAAACTTTTAAATTATCGGACTTGTATAATATGAACAGTTATGAGAATAACTTGAATATAATCTTTTAAACTTTGAACTTGAAGTTTCTTTTTAATTTAAGTTAAGATGGCCGATTAATTAATCATGCATGTATGTGTTGATATGACTAAGGTCATTGCCTCTTTGCATACATATCTATGAGGATTACATATAAGGTTTTATATCGGTAATTCATCATCACTATATGAAAAAAAAACACACAAGTTTAAATTACAGGCGGTGATAATAACATTCGTAGTAACAAATGTTCACTTTAACTTAGAGAAAAATAAACTAAGTAAAACACTTCATGAATTACAAGTGAACAAATATGATCACTGAATTGAAAAGAAACATATATACTTACAAGAACAGACACGCGATAATTACAGGTGGTTGAGTTATTCTGAGTTTGTATACTCGAGCGCGCATTCTACTGAAACACTGATTTTAAGGACTCCGGTGAGTTCTCATAACCTCCTTTTAAACTATTTTGGTTTTATACTTGGAGGTGGAACATGTATACCAGATTTTCATACTATCTTGATAACACATGGATGACACTTGTTTACTTGTATGATATTCATATTTACGGATTATCATATTCCATGAGTTGTTGCTAATGACTCCGGTCATTCGCAACGACTGCATGTATTGTCACTATTCCATGAGTTGTAGCTGATGACCTCGGTCATGCGCAACGGCTGCATGTATTGTCACTATTCTGTGGATCGTTGTGGTTGACTTCGGTCATCTGCAATGATTGCAAGTATTGTCACGTGGATTTCCACAACTCCGTGTGTCGTTGTCATTGACCTCGGTCATACACAATGATGCATGTATGGTCACTTATATTATTTGAGAATATTGATGATTGAGATTGGTTGATTTAATGCATGATTGATTATCTATGATGGATTGATATATGTGATTATGTGATTGGTTTATGTGTTTGGATTATGTGTTTGGATATGGTGATGGAATATCTCACAGGTGTTCATGTGGATTTTCTCAAGAAAATATAAACTCTTAAAACCATTTTGTAAAACATTTTTAAATATAAAACTTATGATTACTCACCAACTACTTCGTAGTTGACACTTGATTTTTACATGTTTCAGGAAACGAAGGCAAGTAGGTAGGGCAGGATAGCTCTACATCCTTTTGGGACATCATCACGTAGGATCTTGGACTTAGCTAAATAACTGAAATTTTGAAGACTAGAATTTAGTTAGATAGCTAAATCTTTTGTGTAACTGATGTAACTAATTCATGATGAACATGATTTTGTGTAATTAATTTGGTTGATTAATTGATATGTGATTATTTAAATTAGATGCCCACGAGCTTATGAACAATCTACACATCCCTCGTGGCATCCCGACGTTTCCGCCATCGGTCGAGGTGTTACATAAATGAAATAGAATTACAAAGTTAAATTACATCAGTTTCGTTCATAATTTAACAATGTAAACCTACTATCAACATCATAATTCTTCTATCTTGTATCTGCACAAGATATACACAATAATCTGTATATTGATGTTCAAAAATATGCACGTCCAAAATACTAGGTCCCCTATCCGACATCCGAGTCAAAAACAATAGCTTCTTAGTCAGACCTGTTCGTCACCTGAGAAGTCATGCAAAAAGATCAAGTCAACACATGGTTGGTGAGTTCATGTAGTTTTGTTTAGAAGAGTATTTTGAACAAACCTGACCAGATGACAACCTTAACCTCACCTTTTAACCACCTATACCATCTAATTCTGTATGCTTATATATAGGGCATATGTAGGGTCAAGCTTACTGCCAGCCCAGCCACCAGCCCACCACATACCAAACCATATGATATATTGTTCCTGGTGATAATTAGCGTTTCATGCCATACCTTTGATTCACAACATTTGAATAAACAGAAATCTGTTAGCACTGATCACTTGAAATGACAACCTTATCCAATCAAGTATGCTTATATATAGGGCATATGTAGGGTCAAGCTTACCGCCAGCCCAACCACCAGCCCACCACATACCGAACTGCATAACATATTTTTGTTAATGATAATTAAGCGTTTCATTCCACACCATCGACACCATAGTTTTGTAGTTCCACAAAATAAGAATTCTATTGAGTCCTTAAGTTCATCACGATATTATGATCAACCATTGTATTTGTCGAAACATTACATTAAATGATTAATTAAATAAATAAATAAACATTTAAGACAATCTAAAACATAATGATTGGGCCTTAGTCAACTCAATCAACTATTCTTAGTTATTGGTGGTGTCCAGTCTATATCATCTCACACGTGGCCCATATCAAGCTTGACCCAAAAGAGTCTACCTTTAGCTGTCGGGATTTTATGATGTGCCCATATCAGTATGACCCTCCAAGTCTGTTGTATATGTCGGGTCTTTAGGATATCCTTTGATCATTTTTCACCTCTGTTTTCTTGTTTATAGTTAGATTGTTTGATTTGTGCCCATATTAGTATGACTATGAAAGTCTACTATATGTGTCGGGACTTTCTGTGTTTTACAAGTGGTCTTGATCGGCATACGACTGACAGCCACCTAGAATTGTTCTTTGCTTAGATCATTAGTTTCTTGAACCACACCACTGATAATAGTTCTTTGATTTAGATTTTGAGTCCCTTGTAACACAACACTGAGAATAATTCTTTGATTTAGTTCTTTGATTTAAGACTTTCGTTCTCTGAAAACACGACACGAAAATAGTTCTTCAGTTGAAATGGTTATATTACTCATGGTGAGTAAATAATTCATTTTGAAACCTCCAAATAGTTTACCTAGACAGAATCTAGGGTAACAGCTATACCTATAAAATCATACTTCAATTGAAAGCTTTTATGTAAAATATATTCCAAGAAAATAATTGACGCATGCTTCTCAGCCCCGCGTTTGTAAAACAAAAATGTTTATAAAAGGGGCAATGAACGGACCTGTGTTGTTATGCTTTGAATCACAAAAATATACGCTCTCGTTGATTGTAGATTAAGTATCTTCAGTACCTGAGTTGTTTTAAGAGGATTCGAAAACTATAAGTATTTATAGTTGGCGTATGTAGGGTTTTGGTCTCAGTGTGCAACTATGTGTCCTAGATCTTACTAATGTGTTGCTAAGTCTCTCAAGCTAGTCTATGCTAATTCCCCTTATGAACCATTACCCCATAGATATTCCCATTTAACCCTTAATTATATAGGGTCCAAGTTTATCCCATTCATGGCCTTTTAGGTAAAACATCTTTAATAAAACTCATTTTAAGTTGAAATATTTAAGTTAGAAGTTATTTCATTTATTTTAAAACATTTTAATTAAAGAATCTTATAAATCATTTCCTTTTTATTAAAACCTAAGTTATTTTAAGAAATCATAAGCTAACATGTGAGACTTGGTTAATCTCGTTTGATTAACGTTAAGCCCTTCTTTAGTTCTTGTTATTCGTAGTTCTTTGATCATCTCGATGTATAACTTGCTTTAGAAAGTTCAATTGAACTATCTAATGTAGTTATAGATGTTTGCATAAAACTTCTAAGTATTGGGTGTTAACAATGTATTCAACACCTATATTTTACTTGTTTCTTGATTCTTGATTAATCCTCAACTTGTTTTCCTTTGGTTCTTTGATAAAACTTAACACTCAACTCAATACATGTGTTTGCAAGTTCGTAAGGGTTTTAATGTTTTAACACTTGTGATTCTTGGACACCAAGTTGTTAGACATACTTATAACTCCCATGGTCATTGTGTATTGTCACTAACACCTTCTAAGGTTTTCCTTATGTATTTACTAGTACTAATTTTTCCCAAAACATTAGTTTATGTGTTAACATGGTTAAGGAAACTTGTATTTGAAACTTTTGATATCGAGGAATTATTAAATTAGCATGTGCACTCGAAACCCTAATGATTTCCCATGCACGTAAACTGTGTAAGCACAAGATTTGTCATGCAAAGGAAGGTTCACAAAAGGATTTCCCTCTGTTGTCACCCTTCCCTTCGAATAAGGTTGTTCATACGCATGTAGATCATGCGAACTACGCCCTTCCATAGGGATACCTTCAACATGACACGGTCTCCCACTTGAAATTCCAACGGTTTCCGTCGTTTATCGGCGTAACTCTTTAGTCAGCTTCGGGCTTCTTGTATCCTTTGTTGAATCTGAGCGATCTTATCAGTAGTTTCCTGAATAAGCTCTGGCCCAGTTTTACGATTATCACCTACCTCGGTCCAACAGATCGGTGACCGACATTTTCTACCATACAGAGCCTCAAACGATGCGCATCCAATGCTACTATGGTAACTGTTATTATAGGAGAATTCGATCAGTGGAAAACGGGATTCCTAATTCCCACTAAAATCTAAAACACATGTTCTCAACATGTCCTCTAGGCTCTGTATTGTACGTTCGCTTTGACCGTCTGATTGTGGATGCTAAGCTGTACTCAAGTTTAGCCGTGTCCCTAGAGATTTTTGCAATGATCGCTAGAACCTTGATGTGAATCAGCTGTCTCGATCTGAAATGATAGACAATGGTACACCGTGACGTACCACTATCTCGTTGATGTACAATCTTGCTAGTTTATCCATCGTGAAGGTCTCACGCATTGGCAAGAAGTGAGCAGATTTTGTTAAACAATCAATGATGACCCAAATGGTATCATGACCACTAGAAGTACGGGGTGGCTTGGTAATGAAATCTATTGCTATTTGTTCCCACTTCCATAGAGGGATTTCAGGCTGTTCCAGAAAATCGGACGGCTTCTGGTGTTCTGCCTTTACTTTCACACTCGTAAGGCATCGGCAGACGTACTCGGCTATGTCCTTCTTCATTCCCAGCCACCAATAAAATCCTCGTAAGTCTTGATACATCATTCAGAATGTTAAACTTTCAGATTGTCACGCGTACGAACTGTTGTCAGATTTGTCTATGACTGTTAAACCATGGATTTGAATCATGTGTCAGAAATGAATGTGTAATAGTTCTGTGTCATACGTCAAATGATAATAGTATACATGTAATGCACATAGTTCGTACATGTGTTACTGTGTAAGTCACTGTTCCGGTTATGATTCCGGCACTGATGTTACAGTCTAGCAATGTCTTCTGACTCAAGTCGTGGCCTCTTGGGCTCTAGGGTGTGTAGGATAGGTGATGCACGGTCAAGAGACTCATCCACGGGATCCTCCTCTGGATCCTCATCGGAATCATCCGTCTCGCTCCCCTCAGATGGTAGGGGATGCTGGTCAGGTTACACTACAGCCACTGGTAGAGGTGATGCTGGTAGTGCTGGAGCTATCGGCTCCTCCTCCTCGTGTATGAGCATATGTGGTGATGATGGTGACGCCATATCTATAATGTGTGTAGTAAGTATATGTATGATCATGTATGCAAGTTATGACAATACTAGTACAGTGTGTGTGTGTGTGTGTGTATGTGTGTGTGTGTGTGGAGACTAATGGTCATAGTCTAAGTTCACTAATGCAAACCTAATTCGCAGTAACCGAGGGTTCTGATACCAATCTGTCGCACCCTGGGAATTTCAGGCCGCCGAGGGCGTGATCGAGATCGGTCTCAGTTATGCAGGATCGCAGTCTCAGGTCACACTTGCGAGACCTACAGGTCTGGTTATATACGTACATCCAAAATTTTTGGATAAAATAGTTTGGTAAAGAGTTGCAGAAGCTAAGTAAATTGTGTTCAAATGATTTCAAAAACATAAGTTGCGGAAACGGTTTAAGTTGTTTAATCATTACATAACAAGACAAAATAATTCAAATGTTTTCAACAGCCTAAGACATAGGTAAATGCATGAGACCCCGTCCTAGCATCCTAGCCTTGAATGTGTGCCTTAGTTACCTTAGAAAACATACGAGTAAATGTCAACACAATGGTTGGTGAGAGCACAGGTTTTATAGTAACAGTAACCAATAAAGTTGCAATGAATGTTGTAGGACTACATATCATTACAATGCAATATCGATTGATAGCTAGTTAAGATAGTTATAGTATATGTGGGTTCGAAACTAAAGCAGACGGCATGCATCCCCCCATGTCCATTACACAAGACAATGGTAAATATGTTTGGTCAGTTTTGCACCCTTTCCGACCTCCAGTCGGGTTGGCCTCCCAGGCGCAATGGGTGGGGCTTATAAGGACCAAATAGTACTATCCAAGATTACCACACTGTGCGCCCCGCGCTATTAACGATCCGAGTTGTGTTGTGAGAACTTTGTTGTGATGTGTGCCACACATATACATATAGTGATAAAGCAAGTCCATATGTATCCAAAAATATGTTTGATGTTCAAAAACAGTTATATGCAATGTTTTCTCCCCTAAAGGTAGAAAATAGTAAAAAGGGGCCGTGAACTCACCCAATAGTGCAGTTCCTGTTTGAGTGTTTGCAACAGCGAACGTTAGCACCTGCTAGTGGTCACCTATAATCATATAGGTCATGAGTATGTTTTTTGTCGTATTTTATCTCCCATACAACTCCAAGTTCCGGTGTGCTCAACCGAGTGTTTGTGTGTTGACTTGTGTAGACTCTAAGAATCGTTGGTGACACATTTGTTGTGTTTAGTGTTTGTTTGTGTGTCGTGTTAATCATATCACGCAAGTAGGACATTATCATGCATCCTACAAATTCTACTCAAAGCTATCGTTCACGTAATCCATGAATGATAATCACATAGGTTTACATTTAAGAAATCCCATTTCATTCAAACTAATAATTTTAATCATGTTCTTAACACACATTAAACACATATATCATGTCATTTATGCATAAATCATCATTTATGTCATTTTTCCCAAAATAAAGTTTCCTTATTTAGTAAGTATTTGTTTAAATAATCCGTTTTCACAACCCAAAGTTCCAAACACATTTCTATGATGTACCTAAACTCATTACAATATCAACAAATCATTAAATCACAATATTTCATTGAAATCCCTCTTTTTGATTTTAAAAGTTTCTAAAAATAGTAAGTTATTAACAAAACCATATTTTTCACAAATCTAACTATCCAAATGTGTTTCTAAACACTCTAATAGACACTTAGCATCATCTAACAACGTCTAGCATGTCTAGATGATTCTTTATCAACCACATGCATCCATAAAGCTTTATAGTAAGTTCTACAAAACTCCACCAAATCAAACAAAACTCATTTCTACCCAATCCTATACTTCTAGATGAGTCAATATACACAAATAGACCTTCAAGAACATCACAAATTCCGTGCAAGTGAGCTACATGAAGTTGCATGTGGGTTATTGATCTTGCATGAGCAATCTAAGTGTAGATTAACATATAAAATTACCTTAGATGTTCTTAAATGAGTGGATTGAGCTGGACATAAGCTACAAATCCACAGATGATTTCTCTAGCTTATTGATGGCTTCAATGGGCTCATAACACTTCCTCCTAGCTCCAATGTTCCCCAAATGCAAGGGAAATGACTTGGATTTGATTTATCAGAGGTTTGAGAGGGTTTGGCTGGAAGTTTGGTCGAGAAAAATGCAGAGAACTTCGAATATGGGTAAAACAAATGAAGAGTGAAGAAGGGGGATGCTTTTATAGACTTTTTGAGCTCTGGGCTCGTCGCGTACCGCCAAGAGGGTCCTCCAAGGCTCTTGGTGTACCACCAAGGACAAAATAGCCAGGTAGTCCACCGAGACACGTCGCGTACAACCAAGGTGGGAAATGATCGGTCGTGGCATACTGCCAAGTGTTTCGGCTGAATTCAAAATTCCCGCTCAGGCTTCGTCTACCGCGAAGAGTTTCATCGAGGGTCTTCGCGTACCGCGAAGGGTTTATTTTCCAGATTTTTAATTTTGTTTATTTGGTTTCTTTCGCGTTTGATTCGTATAGTCTATTATAAACGTTTAATTTGTGTTAATCACATAAGCACATAATGACACATATTTTCGTTTGATTATCGTTTCGTTTGTTCACCAACGTTCGTGTAATAAGACTCGTGTGTGTTTCGGTAATTCCCCGAATTACAGATGATTGTTTTTCTGTTTTTCTTAACAAAATGTTTGCACACTTGATTAATCATAATCAATGTCTAATGTACAATTTGATAATTCCCCGAATCATTGTTTTGAAAATGTGTGTTAACTCATTTAATTAATCCTAATTAAATGAAATGCAAGAGATATGAATGTGAAATAAAAAATTGTAAACGTTGCAATTTACCTGAAATTGCCAGGTGTCACAAATTTCGTCTCAAAATTTAATATGTGTTATCTGTATTTACTCTTCAAGTAAGCAGTGACGGTACTTTTGTTTCATAGGATCCTCTCGTTCCCAAGTAAATTATGGGCCACGTTTGCAATTCCATCAAACTCGAACAATCGGAATACGGCTCTGTTTTAGCCTTTTGACTTTACGATCCATAATCTGGACCGGTTCTTCAAGGAAATGTAGTTGTTCGTCCAACTGTACTTACTCAAGTGGCACGATCATTGTTCCGTTGACTAAGCACTTCTTGAGGTTTGATATATGTAAGGTGTTATGAACATTACCAAGTTCATTGGGCAATTAGAGTTTGTAAACTACAGGTCCAATTCGCTTGATGATCTTGAACGGTCCAACGTATCTTGGCGTGAGCTTCTCTTTCTTCCCAAATCAAACAATTTCTTTCAAAGGGATACTATCAACATGACACAGTCACCCACTTCAAATTCTAATGGTTTTCGTCGTCTATCGGCGTAACACTATTAGTGATCTCTGGCAGCTTTCAGTCTTTCTTGTATCTGTTTGATCTTGTAAGTCGTTTCTTGAATGATCTCGGTACCTATAATCTGATTGTCTCCCACCTCAGTCCAACATATCAGTGACTAGCAATTCTTACCATACAATGCTTCAAACAGCGCAAAACCAATGCTGGTATGGTAGCTATTGTTGTAGGGAACTCAATAAAAGGTAAATGTGCGTCCCCATTTCATCTAAAATCTACAACACAAGTTTTGAGCATATCCTCCAGGATATATATATGGTTCTTTCGCTTTTGTCGTACATCTAAGGATGATATGTCGTGCTAAGGTTCAGGAATGTCCTTAAAGATTTCTTCAATGTCTGCCAGAACCGTGATGTGAAACGACTATTGTGATCAAAGATAATGGACAGCGGTCGCCGTGTCTTTGTTTCACGTACAGTTGGCTAGATTCTCAATCGTGAAAGTTTCTCTTATTGGCAGAAAATGCACAGATTTAGTCAATCTATCAATTACGACTCAAATTGTGTCATACCCCCTGGATGTCCGTGGAAGTTTGGTAATAAAATACACAAAAATCTGCTCCCACTTCCACTTGGGTATCTTCGAGTGTTCCAGCAAACCTGATGGTTTCTGATGTTCAGGCTTGACCTTTAGACAGGTGAGGCATTTCTCGAGTAAGTAGCCACATCCTTCTTCTTTCCGGGCCACCAATAAAATGTTATGAGATCTTGGTACATCTTAATGGTGTCTGGGTGAACTGAACATCGGGTCTTGTGTGCCTCATCAAGAAAAAGTTTATGAAGTTCCTCTGATTCAGGAATTCAAACTCGTTCTCTAAAGTAGATTACACCGTCTGCTTTCGTCTTGAACTGCTTCTCATCACCACAATCGAGTTCCTTCTTCAAATTGTTCATGTCGACTTCTTGGTGTTGTGCATGCAAGATTTGATCCCATAGGCTTGTTTGTACTATCATTCCCATTGCTCTGACAAGAATGGGCTTGGTCCTCTCTTCCTGCTCATGGCTTTGGCGACTACGTTGACCTTGGCCTTGCTAAGATCCTACTTGATCACAGAGTCATAGTCATTTAGAAGCTCAACCCATCGTCGTTGCCACAAGTTGAGCTCCTTCTGATCAAGTATATGTTGCAGACTCTTATGATCTGTGAAGATTGTAAATTTTGTCCCGTATTGGTAATGTCTCAAGATCTTTAAGGCAAAGACAATTGGGCCTAACTCAAGGTCATGTGTGGTATAGGTCTTTTCATGAACCTTATGTTGTCTTGATGCATAGGCTACCACCTTCTCACATTGTATCAGTACACAACCGAGTCCCTGATGGGATGCATCACAATAAACTACAAAATCATAAATGCCATCTAGAAGTGCAAGGATAGGGGCATTTCACAATTTCTGCTTCAACGTTTGAAAAGCTTTTTCTTGTTCTTAACCCCATATGAAGGGTGGACTTTTCTGGGTTAGTCGGGTAAGAGAGTAGTTCCAAAAGCTGCTAAAAACCAACTTGTATAGCAAATATAAACCAAAACAATATTCTAAAGAGTGCGGAATCCAAGATAGAAGAAGAAACAAGTGTTTTGCATTTATAAAGTCGACAACTTTACAAGGTATTGTTCAATACGTCTAGAACAGAATACCTCGGGATCCAACCCTATACATCAAAATACGTCTATTTATACTAGTATACAAGTTCACCAAATAGAAAGTACACAGTCAAGTACTCTGACTTTGAATACTTGTTGTCTTTTCTTGATTTTGTCAGTCTAATGGTATTTCTTGTGCCTTATAAACTCCCCCTAGACTGATGAAATCAATCAAACACCAAGGTGGTTGTGAATGATCCGGCACCAACATATGAGTTGGTTATAATAGCAAAAGCCACCACTCTGGTAATGGCTTTGCTTCCCGATTGAATCCGTCTGCGACCTCTATGGGATTCTGAAAAAGAATTGTCAAATCAATTCTAACAAACTTCAGTAAGTCGATGGAGTCCAAAATGAACATGTCACCAGACTCTCTGACAATCACTACTCTAAAAGCATCTTCATCAATGTACCGGAATTTGAAGTCTTGCAAAGTATCGTCTAGGACCCTTGTATGTACAGGAATTAATTTTTCTGTTCTCGGCAGAGGATACTTGGAAAAAATCCATAGCTCTTTGTTGATGGGATCTAGAACATACTTTTGTTTGAATCTCCTCCCCTTTATCGGCTTCATAATGGTGAAATCTTTATCGCATTGATCCTTCAGGAACTTAATAAATTGATCAGCTTCGCTCACTTTGTCAACGTTCATGAATATGACTTTGTTCAGGTTTCTGATATCATTGGCAGGTAATGAACAGAAGTCTTGAGGCCTTTTGAAGTACTCGAGCTTTCCGTTGTATCGTTTCAACACGTACAACTGCTTCTCATTGTCAAAACTCCAGCCAACGATCATAGATCGGTCGTTGCGGATGGCTTAAACGTCCTTAAAGCTAGCAGTGTATAGAAATTCTGGATCCTTCTCAGCTTCACCCTGGTCTTTGATAGCCATGTTTGTTGTTATGCTTTTGGCGCAAGCTTCGAATCCTTCTTCTTTTCAAACCAGCTTTTAATAACTTCATCAAAACCAACCATATGATCTCCCTGAGGAGTGATGTACTCGTAAGAGTACAAGTAGTCCAAATAAGAATCCATTGTAACGTCACCACCAATGACATAATCAAGAACTGTCTCATGTGCTTGACTAGAAGAGGAAGATGGATGTTGAAGATAACTTTTCTTTTCTTCTTTAAAAATAGCCTCAAAAATGGAATCCATAGGTCCCAAAGCTGATAAAAACCAACTTGAACAACAAATATAAACAGCAACAATCTTCTAAAGAGTGTGGAATCCAAGATAGAAGAAGAAACAAGTGTTTTGCATTAATAAAGTCACCAACTTTACAACGTATTGTTAAATACCTCAAGAACATAATACCTTGGGATCCGAACCTATACATGTACAAAATATGTCTATTTATACTAGTATACAAGTTCAAGAAATCAAAAGTTCACGATATAGAAAGTACTCGGCCGAGTACTTTGACTTTCATTACTTGTTGTCTTTTCTTGATTTTGTTAGTCTCTTGGTATTTCTTGTGCCTTACAAAGAGGCATTACTATTTTGGAAAAGTGGGAGAAAAATCTACTATAATAGCCTACAAAACCTAGAAATGATTGAATCTTAGTTGGCGTTGTAGGCACCGGGTCCACGTTTAAGCCTTCCTTGTCTAATGAAGCGATAATGTGTGTCAATATGTTTACTTACTCCATGAAACACTGGAGTCTTCATTAATGCAATTGTTCATATGCTATCAACATATAGTGTAACTCTCTTTTCTTTCCATTCAGTAATTTCACTAAGTAAATGTTTTCGCCATAGTGTCTGGCATGTCGCAGTCGTTGCAGCGATAAACTCAGATTCCCATGATGATAATGCTACAATATGTTTTCTTCTGAGTGCACCAAGTTATGGGTAAATTTCAAAAATAGAACACTATGCTAGTAGTGCCTTTGATTTAACGCAGCACTTGCCAAATGGCATTAAGATGATGCTCTTTAGGTTTTTGCATAAATCGTCTAATCTGTGACAACTTGTACATTTGTGTAGACAAGTTTGTATAGTTGATCATAGTAATTACATTTCTTTAAAATGAAATCTATCTAAATGCATTTAAGATTTAAAGACATTTTAAATTTGTAAATATTAAATAAGTTAAAGATAGTTTTAAAGAAATTTTAAATTAACTAACCAATATTAAAAGAATTGTTTTGTTAATAGTTTTGAAGATAAGTTTATTGAAAACAAAATAGATGTTCAAATGTTTAGAAGACATCCATTTTAACAATAAAGTCTCTTTTTTTTAATTTGTAATTAAAACAAACCGTTCTTGTTCAAACATACAACATTTATAAAAATGTTAAAGCTTAAAATAATCATTTGAATGGTTAAATGGTAAAATTAAAATAAAAATTTAATGATTAAAAGATTTTGGCTTGTTTATACATATAAAAATATATAAAATTTTTCTATAAAATATATAAAATTTTGTATAACATAGTTAATTAATAATGTATATTTTTATAGATCATTAAACCCTTTTTTTAAATAATATATTTATTCTTATTTATGTATATATAATATATACATATATATCTATATATATATATATATTTAATAGAAAAATTATTTTTCTTTCTAAACTTATAAATTTTTGTTTATAAAAATTTTCTGTAAAAATAGAATTTTAAAAATAAATCACAGATTAAAAGTTAAAAAAACTTAAAGATTTCTGGCTCAAAAACCGGCTCCAGCCGAGTTCGAACTCTTGACCCTTGCCCTGTAATCCATGCGTATTAACCGGTTGAACTAGGCCTAAGCTGCGAGATTTATGCCATTCCAATTATATTTAACATGTAGTCTCGGTTCCCTCTCAAATCAGTTCAAGAACTATGGAACCCATCGATCATTGAACTAACCGATATTCTTTTTGTTATGATCAGAATGTCGCCTAGAAGACCACCTCCTCTGCTACAACCACCACATGATTTGGCTCCACACTCGTCAACGCCATCACCAGCTGACTCACCTCCTCCACCGCCTCCTCCTCCACCTCCACACACTACACTGGCAGGCCCGAGCACGACTCAAGTGTTGGATCCTGCTACTGTTGCTTTAGCAACTTTACTGAGCAGTCAGCTGACTAACCAGCTGAAGGAAGTAACATCGGATATGCTCAATCGTATCCGGAATGACAGCCACAACATCGGGAATTCGTCGGGAGAAGCCGGTGGGAATTCTGGCAGTGTTTCAAATTACTCCTACAAATCTTTTGTGGGATGTAAACCGCCAAGCTTTAGCGGTACTGAAGGAGTCGTTGGACTAATCCAATGGATTGAAAAGATTGAGACTACTCTGGACATCTGCAGTTGTCCATAGCATCACAAGGTACGTTACTCTGCTGGAACATTCAACAAGCGAGCCTTGACTTGGTGGAACTCGTAGATCAAGGCTCGAGGAAGAGATGAAGCTATGGCAATGTCATGGGAGGAATTCAAGACATTGCTGAGGACTGAATTCTGCCCCAAGAACGAGCTGCAAAAACTGGAGATTGAACTGTCAACCCATGTGATGAAGGGGGCAGATCATATGGGATACACAACTCGTTACTATGAGTTGGTTGCTTTGGTGCCAGACATGGTACCAACACTGGAGAAGCGGATAGACAGGTATGTAGGTGGACTCCTTGCCTGCATTCAAGGTTTAGTTGTTGCAGCCAACCCTGTTACTGTAGAGTCTGCTGTGAGTTTGTCTGGGAAACTCACTGATCTGATGGTAGCCTCTGGTACTTTGAAGAAAGAGGCTGACACTGGCAAGAGAAAGGAAGAGTCTTCAAAGAAACCTCATCATCACCAGCACTCGAAGAAGAAACAAAAGACCATCAAGAACTACACAATGGCTACTCCCCTCAACCAAGTAGCCATGGCACCGCAGAATGTGCACAAGAAACAATATATTGGCCCACACCCTCTGTGTACCAAGTGCCAGTATCATCATGCTGCAAGCAACCAGTGCCGTCATTGCACGGGTTGTGTGAGAAAAGGACACTGGGTCCAGCAATGCAGGATGACACCAAACCCGGCAGTCAACAATGCCGCTCTAGCTCTCCCTCCACCCAACAATCCAGCTCAGAACACTGGTGGATTCTATAACTGTGGCGAACATGGCCACTTTTCAAAGAACTGCCCGAAGAAGGCACAGCAGGTAGTTCAAGCACCCCGTGGAAGAGCCTTTGCTATCGGAGCACCAGCTGCACGCCAAGACCCGAATGTGGTCACTAGTACATTTCTCTTACATGACTTTTATGCATCAGTTCTATTTAATACTGGTGCGGGTCAGAGTTTTATCTCTACCGACTTTGCATACCAACTAGATTCTATAAAGGAACAGTTAGACTCCCCTTACATCATAGAAGTAGCTAACGGGAAACAGATCACAGTTAGTACGGTATACAGGAATGCCCATTGACACTTAATGGTCATACATTCACCATCGATTTGATACCGATGGAGTTGGGTAGTTTCGACATCATTGTTGGAATGGATTGGCTTTCCTCCAACCTAGTGGAAGTCATATGTTCTGAGAAGCTACTTCGAGTTCCATTGCTGGATAATCGTGTATTGGAAGTTAGAGGAGATCAATCAGAACGAAGTGTCAAAATCATATCTTCCATAAAGGCGCGTAAGTGTTTACAGAAGCAGTGCGTAGCTTTCCTGGCTCATGTGGTGGAAAAGACGAAGGACAAGAAAAAGATTCAAGACGTGCCGATAGTGAAAGAGTATCCGGAAGTATTTCCTGAAGACCTACCGGGTTTACCACCTGCGCGACCGGTAGAGTTTCGTATTGACTTAGTTCCTGGAGCAACTCCTGTTGCTAAATCTCCTTACAGGTTAGCATCTTCAGAGATGCAGGAATTGTCAAACCAATTACAAGAGCTGCTTGATAAGGGATTCATCAGACCGAGCTACTCACCTTGGGGAGCACCGCTTTGGTTCGTAAAGAAGAAAGATGGATCGTTTCGAATGTGTATAGACTACCTAGAGCTGAACAAGCTAACCATCAAGAATCGGTATCCATTGCCGAGGATTGTTGATTTGTTTGACCAACTGCAAGGAGCCCAGTACTTCTCAAAGATTGACTTGCGGTCTGGATATCATCAGCTCAGATTTCAAGACAAAGACATACCGCAGACGGCGTTTCGAACCAGATACGGGCATTACAAATTCATGGTGATGCCGTTCGGATTGACGAATGCACCAGCGATTTTCATGGACCTCATGAACCGAGTGTGCAAGCCGTACTTACGTCAGTTTTTCATTGTATTTATTGATGACATACTGATTTATTCCAAGAGCAAGGCAGAACACGAGCAACATCTCAGAAAGATCTTGGAGCTGTTGAAAGAAGAGAAACTTTATGCCAAGTTCTCTAAGTGTGAATTTTGGCTAAGAGAAGTTCAATTCTTGGGTCATGTAGTTAACAGCGAGGGAATACACGTAGATCCTGCCAAGATTGAAGCGATAAAGAACTGAGATACTCCGAAGACACCGATGGAGATACGGTCTTTTCTGGGATTGGCAGGTTATTATAGAAGGTTTATCTCAAACTTTTCTAAAATAGCTCTGCCTCTCACTAAGTTAACTCAGAAAAGTGAACCGTTTGTCTGGGAGCAGAAACAAGAAGATGCTTTCCAGACCTTGAAACAAAAATTATGTGATGCTCCAATTCTATCTCTCCCAGAAGGCTGTGATGACTTTGTTGTTTATTGTGATGCCTCCCATCAGGGACTTGGTTGCGTAATGATGCAACGGGACAAAGTTATCGCTTATGCATCAAGACAGTTAAAGATTCATGAGAAGAACTACACTACTCATGATCTTGAACTGGGAGCTGTAATCTTCGCATTGAAGATTTGGAGACATTATTTATATGGCACCAAGTGTACCATATTTACTGATCACAAGAGTCTGCAGCACATCTTTGATCAGAAGGAGCTCAACATGTGACAGCGTCGTTGGGTTGAACTTCTGAATGATTACGACTGTGTAATCAAATACCATCCGGGTAAGGTGAATGTTGTAGCTGATACCTTAAGCCGGAAGGAACGGGTCAAACCTTTGCGCGTCAGAGCAATGAGAATGACTGTGCAGACAAGCCTACGACACAAGATTATTCAAGCACAACAAGAATCAGTTGATATAGGAAATCTGAAGAAAGAACTTGATTGTGGAGCAGAGAAACAATTTGAAACTAAGCCTGATGGAGTGATCTACTACCAGGATCGCATATGGATTCCGGCGGTAGGCGAATTGAGAAAACTCATCTTCGATGAAGCACACAAGACTAAATACTCTGTTCATCCAGGCGCTGATAAAATGTACCAAGACTTGCGTGGATTTTATTGGTGGCCGGGAATGAAAAAGGACATAGCCGAGTACGTCGGCCGATGTCTTACGTATGCGAAAGTAAAGGCGGAACACCATAGACCGTCCGATTTACTGGAACAGCCTGAAATACCGCTCTGAAAGTGGGAACAAATAGCTATGGACTTCATTACCAAGCTACCCCGCACTTCCAGTGGTCATGATACGATTTGGGTTATCATCGATCGTTTGACGAAATCTGCTCATTTCTTGCCGATGCGTGAGACTTTCACGATGGATAAACTGGCGAGGCTGTACATCAATGAGATAGTGGTACGCCACGGTATGCCATTTTCCATTATCTCTGATAGAGATAGCAGATTCACATCGAGGTTCTGGCAATCATTACAGAAAACTCTATGGACACACTTAAATCTGAGTACAGCTTACCATCCACAAACGGACGGTCAAAGCGAACGTACGATTCAGACCCTGGTGGACATGTTAAGAACATGTGTGTTAGATTTCGGTGGGAATTGGGATTCTCATTTGCCACTAATTGAATTCTCCTACAATAACAGTTATCACAGTAACATCGGATGTGCACCATTCGAGGCTTTGTATGGTCGAAAATGTCAATCACCGATATGTTGGACTGAAGTTGGAGACAACTGTATAACTGGGCCAGAGCTTATTCAAGAGACTACAGATAAGATTGCCCAAATTCAGCAAAGACTACAAGCGACAAAAAGCAGACAAAAGAGCTAGCTGACAAGCGGCGCAAGCCGTTGGAATTCCACGTGGGAGACCGTGTCATGTTGAAGGTATCCCCATGGAAAGGTGTAGTACGCTTTGGAAAGAAAGGCAAATTAGCACCCCGGTACGTGGGACCGTTCGAGATCATTGAACGTATTGGTCCTGTGGCGTATAGACTGAGATTACCTGATGAACTCAGTGGTGTGCATGACGTGTTTCACGTCTCGAACTTGAAGAAATGCCTTGCTGACGAGTCACTTGTCATTCCGATCGAAGAAATTCAATTGGATGAACAATTACATTTTTTTGAAGAACCTTTAGAGATTATGGATCGCAAGGTTAAACAACTAAGGCGAAGCCGTATCCCGATTGTAAAGGTTCGATGGAACTCAAAGCGCGGACCCGAGTTTACTTGGGAATGCGAAGATCACATGAAGTCCAAGTATCCCCAACTGTTTACAGAGGAAGACGTACCGAATCACGACTCTTAAATTTTGGGACGAAATTTCTCTAATAAAGGGAGACTGTAACATCAGCGCCAGAACCAGTACCGGAACAGTGATCTCAACAGTAACATGAACAGTATTCAGGTACAAACTATACATATTTCATTTCATGTCATGTTCATATCATATATCATTATCATTTCGCGTTATCAAACAGTGAATTCAGAATCGATTTTAGAAAAAAAAACTTAGAAAACATGGTTCGTTAGTCAGATAATTATCTGGCAACACAGAACCATCATGTGATTATTTGTTAGGGTTTTATTATGTATAAACGTATGTGAGGCTTTAACAAAACAACACGGATGTCGTTACGTGAATGCTAAATCGACGGATTATTCGTATAGGTGACGATCTGTATGAATAAATCTGAAAGTTTAACGTTCTGAATGATATCCAATAATTAGAAAACGATATTGAAAAGTATAGTTATCGTCGTGTTCGTACGGGTGACTATCCGAACGAATACGCGCGACGACTATACGATTCGATTTTAAATGGTAAATTTAATATTTTGAAAATTTAAAATAAACAAATTATATGTAGTTAATTTATTAGGAATCACAACCTAAAGTAATTTTATAAATCCTACTTTAAAACCGAACCGTTTCGTTACGAAAATCACGAGAAACTGATATTATACGCGAAACCGAGCAAAACCGAACCACCGGGTATTTTGAAACATTAAATGGGGTCCTTTAATGCACCACCCACCACCACCAACTCATTTTCACCCCCACATTTCGTCACTCTCTCACTCTCTCTAGCTCTGTCTCTCTCTAAAAAATTCCAACTCCTCTCTACGATTCCTCACTCGTTTCTCATTGGATTCAAGAGTTCTTGGTGTCAAAACGTTCATCTCATCACGTAGAGCACAGAAGTACAAGTTATTCGAGCTTTTATCCGTTATTTTTGAGGTAAATCTTATTGTTTATTTCGGTTTTTGGTGTGAACCATGATTCTTGAACTCATTTTGGTTTTAATCGACCTAACACTTAGAAAACACCTAGATAAACTATGGGAAACGATTAGGAAACTGTAGGAATGGGTTTGACACTGGTTATGATCGGTGATGAAGAAGATGGAGCAGGATTCGTGGGATTGTACAGACGGCCGAACCTTTTAGCTGAAGAAGAAGGCGGCCGAACCAGGGAACTCGACCTAGCCGAACCCTCCTGGTGGCCGAACCTTTTAAGTCCCCACGAACCTGATAAGCCACGAACCTAGGGTTCCCTCAACCAAACCCATGCAGGGCCGAACCTTGCATCACCCGAACCTCATGGCAGAAAACCCTACGGCCGAACTCTTCCCTATCTTAGCCGAACCTTTGGCCGAACCCATGCAGAAATGAATCTGGACGAACCTAGAAGCCTTGCCGAACCTTTGTACACAAAGATGGCAGCGAACCTAAGGGTAATTCCTTGAATTAAACAAACCTTGGGACACGCTAAACTTATTTCCAGCGAACCTATGGGAAGCATACAAGGGCAACGAACCTATGACTTTAGCCGAGCATTGGGATGGCGAGCCTAAGTTTAAAATGGGAATTTGGACCATATGATACCATGCATAATAAATAATGACATATGTGTGTATGTGGGTGCATTAGAATTTAGTGTGTGTGCATGGGATGTGTAGGTGAACTATGCATGGGAGATTAATGCATGAGTATGGGAAGCTTATTAGGACTATCTTAATAATCAAGGGCAACTAAGGTGATCATGAGTTAGTTATATTTTTATAACAATGGTTTTCTTTAAAATATTTTAACAACTCAACATGAGTGTTGATATGGTTATTAACACTTAAACTTTAGGAAAGGATTAATGCGGATAATTAACCTAGATAAGTTAATGGTCTATGTAGAATTATTCAAAGAAATTGAGTTGTGATCAGTTGGAAATCAAAGACCATAAATGGGCCTGGGTAGGCCTAATGGGCTTAATTAAGCCCATCACATGTTAAATGATGATTTAATTCCAGTAATGAAATTTTAATAGAGGGAAATGTTTTTGTGAACTTATTAAATTAAAATACATGATTAGACTTTATATTTGAATTAAAATAAAGTAAAATAAAAACATTCTAAATTGAGAACTTGTAATAATGTACTATGGGATTCGTGGTACCAATGGGTAATTAAGTTAGGCTAGTTAGATTAGAACATAGAATCACATTAGCAACATAGGACACTTAGTTGCACATCGAGACCAAACCTTAGATACGACGTCTATTATAAATACTTATCGTAATCGAGTTCTTTCAAAATAACTCAGGAACTGAAGAAACCTAAGCTACAACAACGAGCGCGAGTTTTGTGATAGATCATTTGCACAGCAACACAGGTGAGTTCATTGCCCCTTTTCTAAACATTTTTGTTTTCAAACGCGGGGCTGCGAAGCATGCGTAAACTGTTTTATTTAAATTGTTTTACATAAATGCTTTACTTATTATTTGCTTATTATTTATGCTTGTCTATACACCTAGACTCCCGTCTAGGTACTTATTATGCAGAATTAACTAACAAGTTAATTAATTACTCTTATGAGTAATACCTCAATTCTAAACTCTAAACAAACCCTTAGTCCATCAAGTTCAAATTCAAGAATCTAAACTTAAAGTGAAATCTAAAGAATAGATCAAAATCATGGGAATCTAATACAGTGTGAAATCAGTAACCTAAGGATCCTAATCAAGATTCTATAATCATTATGAAAAATCATGGAATTCTAAAGATCAAACTCAAGAAACTCAAGTGAATCATGGAAATCATAATTGTGTGTGTATCATTGAAATAATGAAATCATTAAACTCTAATGAAATCATTAATATTTGAGTTAAGGTGGATGTCGGTTGTATAGAAATCAAGACCACGTGTAACACACATAAAGTCCCGGCATAAGTAGTAGACTCTTGTAGTCAAGCTATATGGGCAATAACGTGAACTATCAAATGAAATCAAAATCAAAATCAAGAGAATCAAAGGCGATCAAGAATCAAAGGATATCCTTAAAGTCCCAACATGTACAGTAGACAAGTGGGTCAAGCTGATATGGGCATCATTAAAGTCCCGGCACACACAGGTAGACTCCTGGTGAGTCATGCCTAATATGGGCCACGTGTGAGAGGGTACAACTTGGACAACCACCAACAACTAGGACTAATTGACTGAGTCAAATAAGGCCCAATCATCATATCCTAGTTGTATTTAAATGCTTATTTATTTATTTAATTAAACATTCAATGTCATATTCCTACAAATGCTTTGGGGAAATCATGATTTCATGGTGAACTCAAGAGATAAATGGTGAATCTATTTGTGGAAATCAAATCTAAATTGAAGGTGAATAGAGTGAAACGCTTAATTATCATTAACAATATTTTAAGCAGTCTGGTATGTGGTGGGATGTTGGCTGGGGCTTGTCCCCTACATATGCCTTATATATAAGCATACTTGACTGGATAGCATAGGTGGTTGTTGATGAGGTTAAGGTTGTCTCTTCAGGGAATCAAGGTAAACATTTTCAGGGTAATCAAATGCTAAGAATCAAAGGTATGGGATGAAATGCTTAATTATCATTAGGAACAATATATCATGTGGTTTATGTGGTGGGATGTTGGCTGGGGCTTGTCACCTACATATGCCATATATATAAGCATACTGAATTGGATGGTATAGGTAGTTAATGGTGAGGTTAAGGTTGTTATTCAGGTTATTCAAAACTCATTTTTATAAAATTACATGAACTCACCAACCATGTGTTGACTTTATTTTTGCATGACTTCTCAGGTGACGAACAGGTCAATTAAGGAGTTATTTTCTTTTTGGACTAGGATACCAGTTAGCGGACCTAGCTTTTTGGATCTGCATATATTTTGGAACATCATTTTACAGTATATTTTGTATGTCTTGTGCAGATACAAGATAGAAGATTTACATGATGTTGATAGTAGATTTACATTGTTAAATTATGAACTCAATTGATGTAATTTAACTTTGTAATTCTATTCTTACTTAGCAGCTTCTCATTTATGTATCATGTGCATTGTAAACAGTCTGATCATTCCGATTATCACTCACGATATCGCGCCCCGAGAACCTTCCGCCCGACGGGGAATCCGATCCAACCCTGCCGACTCGGGGTGTGACATTTTTTTACTTGTGTATTTGCAACCAAAAATCTAAATTTGTATAAAAACCTTTTATCAAATTATTTTATAACTATTTAACTTATAAAATGAGATTTTATTTAATTTTTTAAATTGTATAATTATAAATAAATTTTCATACATAGATACATACATATGTATATATATTTGTATTTTAAAGTACCTTTTTATTTGTTTTTCTCATGTGTGTGTATGAAAGTTTCAAATGACGTCATAAATTGTTTATAAAACATAAGCGTTTATTATAAATTACAGGAATGTTACATATGGGGGTTGACGCCTTCCTAGTACCGGAAGGTCAAGGAAGTTGGTGACCTGATGATAGGGGAGCCGGTGACCAAAGCCCCGGTGAACGGCGGTATGCCATTTTAGGATTCCATTTCCTGGTACCATGGTCAACCTAAATGGTTTCAATTTCAACCAATCGGTAGTTAATAGTCAAGGCAGCCCCCGAGGATGTAAAATATATCTCTTTTAAAGATTCTCATTTTATGTGAAAAAGGCCCATAGATTCATTTGAGGAACATGGGGACTAATAGGAGTCACTTTTGTTCCCTATCGATCATGTCATCATTTTTTTCTTCAAGAATTCCAAGAATTCTTGTTATACATTTGTTCCAACCCTCATATGCCATGGTTCCTTACTTCAACAGGGTACATATATCTAAAGTTTTTATTTTTAGATAATTTTTCATACCTATTGTTGATACTTATGGTTATGATATTCGTACGAATGGAACACATTATTCTTCTGAAACTAACCCACGAATGAAAGCTTGGACGAATGAGACTATACGAATGAGACGAACTCATTCGCATGAGGACTCATGCGAATGAAGTAACTATTCATACGAATGAACCACCATAATGAGAACTCTCATTTACAGGACTACATTCGTACGAATGAGGGTCATTCGTACAACAGATTTCAAAAATGGCTAAGTGCTCATAACTTCACCGATACTAGCAGTATCATTGAGCTGATCCTTAGTCTAAATTTCAAGTCTAATCATAATAACTAACATTGAATACATACCCACACAATTTACATCAATGCATGATAAACACAACTATACTTAAACAATTAATAACTAAACCGTGGGATTTTAATCATGTGATACCATCAAGCGTGAGTTCCGATGACCGCTCGACACCAACAAACAAGTGAGTTCATAGATCACCTTTTTATTCATTTTTTTGCCTTTCAAATCATCGAGGCTGAGAACATGTAACCTCTTATTTGAATGTTATTCGAATAAGATTTTCAAAAATGTTATTCAAATGTTTATTTTTAGAACCTCTTATTCGAATGTTAGTTCGAAAGTCACAGCTTTTTAATCATAAGTAGATGAAAGTTCGACCAACAAAAGTGGAACTTTCTGATCTTTTAAAACTTGTTCAAAAAGGAAATGGACACAATTTGAGAAAATTGTGTTAGTTTTACAAATGAATAATCTGTATTTTCATAGGAATCATCAATAAACAAATAACAAGTTTAGTAGGGTGTCTGTCTTTCATAATTCACTTGACATGTGCGAGACACAAATAAAGAACGAATCAAGTAAGACCCTTTACAAAATCATTTGTTAGGATTGGTCTTATGTGTGGAATTATCTTCACTTTGTTTATTATAGTTATTATGCAACTTCTTTCGTGACGGATTAAACTTCTTTTGTTCATGATTTCCAAATTGCCTTCTCTGGCTAGTTCTGTTATCATGTTTTGTGAACAAAAGTTTATCATGATTGTCACTTGTATTTGCTCTTCTTGACTTATTACTTACTTCAAAGGTTTGAAGTCTACCAATAGTTTCATCTAGAGTAACATTATCTAGATTTGTGAATTGCTTAATTGAAGCAACTATTTGAATGAATCTATCAGGAATAGAATTTAAGAGCTTTCAAACTAGTGTTGGTTGATCAAATGTAAATCACAAATAGTTGCTCTTGTGACAATACTTGATAATTTTGCAGTGAAAGAGTCAATTGTTTCATCATCTTTCATTTGCATTCTATCAAGTTCAGATTTGATAGTTTGTAATCGTGCCTTTGCACTTGGTCTATACCAACATGCCTTAGTGTACCCTATACTTCTTTGGCACTTTTACAGCTTGCAAATTGTATAATAAGTTGTTCAAGCAAAGCCTAAACTATGTATGCAGTTACAACTTTGTCCTTTTTAACATCCTCAAGTATATTAGGAGTTGCTTCTATCATGTCCCTTAAACAACTTGCCTTTAAAATGGTTTTCATACGAATTTCTCATACAGTGTAATTCGTAGATTTTAACATTGGATATTGGAAACTGGATAGAGATGGACCAACTTCTTTGTAAGTAACAACAATCCTGCTCCTGCTCTTGCTCCTGCTCCTATTTGATGGAGCTATTGACATGATAATTATACTATTTTGATTCCAAAAACAACTTTGATATTACTAAAGCAAATTCCTCAGTTTTTAATTGTTTTAAGTTTAATAACCACAAGATAGGATGGACAAAAACTGGATTTTGAAGTGTAATCATTGATGCCTCCCTGCACCCACACAAGTATTCCTTGTATCAACCAAGTTTAGTTTGATGATTGTGAACTAATGAGACCAAACAGCAGACAATACACAATACATAGACCTTTCTGGTCTTTAGTGTTAACACAATGATTCGTGTACCCAAATGTTCAACAAGAACACCAAAATAAAGAAATCATAAAGATTTGTGATATATTCACTTGATTGAACAAGATTTAAACCAATTAAATATATAGCTTCCTGCCTTTTGTTTTCAATCAAATGATCAAATGAGAATCAAAATTCCAAAATAACGAACTATTATTATCAAAACACAATGATTCCTTTGCTTTTTTATTGTAGAAATATTAAGAATTCAATTTCTCAGCCTATGCCTTGAATGATTTCAAAATGGAACACAAAAACAACTTCAATGATGAATTTGTGATGACCTTTGATGTCGACTGGGACCAAAAACAATTGATTTGGTTTTAAACCAAATAGTCCAAATAAAACCAAGTTATCAACCCTAAATATCGAACAGAGAAGCACAAAATTGATTCTGATTTAGACCACAAATTAGTCAAATTTAAGACCCTATGTCTCTCAGCTTGAATATCAAAATTGGAATCCAATTTCAGCCCTATGCTTTGAATGAAATTAAAAAAAAAAACATACAAAAAAAATAAACCCTAAAACGCGAACCCATAGTGGTTCGGTTTTTGCACGCTTAATAGAAATCCCAAACGCATCCTCGAATGCCTTGTTGAATTCGAAAATTGTAACACAAACACCCTTTGCTCACGGCTTGATCGACAATGGCCTCAATCAATTTCCATTTTGATCATGAACGGGTAAAGTTGAACCCACAATGGTTCGTTTCTTTGAATGTTGATACACACCAGAAAAGAGAATCAAACCTGGAATCGTCAGCCTCAGTGGTGATGTATGAATCGTTACTCTTCAATTTACTCGTTTGTGATGCTAATCGGAAGAACATAGAGAGAAAAATATTGTGCCAAGTTTCGTTTTTGTCTTCGAATGAACAATATAACAAACACGTATGAACGATTCGGGAATGTTTGATGAACACTATGAAACTTGTAAGAAACTTGATTTTCATAGAATGATTCGAATGAATCAAATACAGAAATTTTACCTGTTTATATATGTCCTAATTTTACATAGACAACCCTTTAAGTTCAAGGGTATTAATACACTAAAACTAATTACAATATTGACACAAATGAACCATATACTTTAACTATGGTAAATGATCATGATTAATCTTTTCATACTTATTATGTAGGGTGTTTACGATTTTCATTCAAAAATTTCGGTTTGTCATAGCTTTCATCTTGAACATCTTTTATTAATTTTTGTCTTCCTTCATTTAGGTCATTATTTTGTTGTCTTGATAATGTGATATTACTAATCTTTAAACCAATTACTTGGATCATGTGGAATATGATTCCACTTTATAGCATAGTTGGCTTATTACGTCTTTATCGTATAACTATATAATGGAATCATCTCAACGTATTTAAATTTATTATAATACTATAAAAAAAAAACTTTTTACATGACTAAAATGAGCACGCCCTTTCAATGGATGTTACACATAAAACATAAATAGTAACAATTTTTTTTAAAATAAAATTAATATATCTTATAATTTGAAAGTTTAAGGATGAAAGAAACAATTTTTAAGAAACTTAATGAATGAAAGGTGCTGTTTAACTTTATTTAAGGTTTTAACAATCCTTTCATCAAATCTCAAAGTATCTAGAAAAAGGAAAACTTTTAAAAAATAGAAGGATTTAAAAATTACACCTCACATCAAGTCATCAAATATGTGATTTTCCTATCTGCTATTTTGACTTGATTTAAAACCAAATTACATAATATGTAAATTTTAATCTAAGCTAAAAATACCTTATATGTTGGTATAAATTAGTAATTTTGAAAACTTAAATAGATAAAATATGAGCCATTGACTATCAAATTAATTAGTAAATTAGATTTTGAAAGAAGAAGATACAAATAAATAAAAGCTGAAATTCATTCAACCGGTTCACAACAATCTATCTCTATCTAAATGAAAACATTTTAAATGTACATAACTGGACCAGTAACTAGGGCTGTTAACGGGTCATAGTCGACCCGTTTAGACACGAGACACGAAATAGGTAAACACGAACACGACACGAAATCTTAAATTTTAACAAGTCTTGACAAATTTTAACAGGACTTAACGGGTCTTAATAGACCTTAACAGGTTTTAACAGGTTTTTATCTGTTTAGACACGAAAAATAAACAGGTCTTAACGTGTATACCTGTTTTAGACACAAAACATGTTAAGGGTAAACACGAAACATTTTAAAGTCGTGTCGTGTTAACGTGCACGTGTCTGAAATTACCAGTCCTATCAGTAAGGCCGGTCTTTCAATTTTTCAGGCGTGTCTCATCCCGTCAAAAATCGTTGTTTAAATTGTAAGAAAAGACAAGATTTACTAACCCACAGTAGGAAAAAAAAAATACGAACCACAGGAAAAAGGGGTCTTCTTTCTCAACAAGCTTAGAATTAATTCAAAAGTTTACTAACCTTAAAATTTTTAAACTCTTATTTTTAAATATTTCTCTTATTTTACTCATGAATGTATATAAAGTTTGAACCCAAACAATCGTAGAAATTTTGCGTGTCAATCACAAGTTTGTATGTATCAGTACATTATCATGTATTTGTGTCGTTTATATCATTATGATAGTAAAAACTTCACAAACTATTAAAAATTTTGATAATAATATTTACCTATTGATAGTATGTAAATAATACTAATAATAAATAATATTAATAATTAAATACCCTTAAATAGTTAAGCAGACTATTTCGTTTTATGATTTAACACTGTATGTTTATGTTTCGGTCCGTATTACTTCAGGGTATGCTATCATGATCAAATACTCATGTCGATCGAGCATACATATTTACAATAGCTACCATTTAGGGCCTTACTTCAGAGTGACGACAATATTTGCGTTTTGATATACGTAATTGTGGGTGAATACCCGCAATAGCACGCTGGAAACCCACTAGTTGTATAACGCTTGACATGTTTGAACTCTTAATCAGTTTGGCTTTTAAACCAAACTAAAAGTGAAACGAGACAATATAATTGAAGGATTGAAAGTTGCCTAAAAGTAGGGGTGGTCACGGTCCAGTTCCAAACCGCGAAATCGTCCAAACCGTTCATCGGTTCGGTTTCACAGTTGGTTTTTTTCAAACATTCGGTTGGATTCAAAAGTTTAAAACCGTAATAAACGGTTTGGTTTACGGTTTTCATAAAAAAACTGGTCGTAAAAAAACAGACCGGACCGTATATGTGTGTGCACGCGTATATATAAATATTGATATACGTATATACACATAGATATATCGATATACACATATATATGCATATATAGATCTTTATATATGTGTGTATGCACATATTAAGTTCTTGATTTATTCAAGATTAAAAAAAAAAATACATATGGACTTGGTGTAAATAGTCCGTGTCGAACTATTAAGGTTTGGTTTGATTCGATTTTATTTTTAGCGGGATCAAAATCCCAAACCGCAAACCAAACCGGAACCAAACCGTTAATAACAATTCGGTTTGGTTCGGTTTTTATTTTGAATGGTTCGTTTTGATTTTCATTGTTCAAAAACCGTTGTTAACGATTCGGTTGCGGTTCCACTTAAAAACCGTAAAACCGAATCGCAAACACCCCTACTTAAAAGTAAAACGTGTAAATTTACCTTAGGAGAATGAGAGAATAAAAAAAGTGTCAAATTTTCTCAACGTCCTAAGGTAAACGTGTTTCCTTGCAATGTTTTCCCTTTAATCACTTCCATTGCTTTTGTAATATAAGATTATTCTAGTTGTAAACAAAATCAAAGGTTCAACAAATAGTTCATAATACGTTCGACAAAAAGTTCGTTTATACCCCATCTTAACCTGTTTTATATTATAATGCTAACCAATTCAAACCAAAATAGAACAATTGTTCACAACTTATTTATCTTGCTTTATGTCAGGATCGTCAGTCTAATTTCAATGCAAAGTAGGTTTACATAATGAATAAAAGGTACTCAAATCAGGACTCATAAAGAGCACACATACGCTTTTTTTTAAAATAAACATGATTGTTTTTAGGATAATCAAGGGCCTCGTATACACTATACTCCTGAGGCATCTGCACAATAATAAATTTACATAGAGTTCACATGCAATTTCTGGAGTCGTATGACTAGCTCCTTATACTCCCTTATTCTGTTTGACGGTTATTTGTACTTGTATAGGTCTTTTATTGGCTAATCACAGGTTTGACTGCGCATTCAAAACTCGAGCTTGAAGACAAACGAGACATGTTTCCTTGTTTGCAGTCAGTTGTATTCGAGGACTGCCCCGGTGTGATTGAACCCACACGAGATCTGCAATGCTTTCACACTCTTACCAAAATCAACCATGGTTGGCTCAACATAATCCACGTCATCCCCTAGGCCCTGCTCCCACCAAATTTGATCAAATGTTACATGAGGATTATGAGATAGGTTTTAGTTATAAAACTGTGCCCCATGCCCATTGGGCCATTGGCCCAGGTATACCTGCTTTTTATCTTATGTGTCCATTACCTGAAACCTAATCTCAAACCCACCTCAAAAACCGACTTGAAATATCAAATACTCAAGTATGTTTCACGTTTCTAACAACTTCTACATAGTATATAAATATATACTCTAATCGGTTTGGAAACTTGATGCGTTGATCCTAATCACTTACAAGTCTCAAACCTGTGAAAATTCTATAACTTATCCCATACCCAAATACCCGTCTGAATAAAAAATATAAACCAATAAACCAATGAAAAAAGAAAAAAAATAGAAACCAAAAGAAGGATGCTAGCGAAAGCAAAAACGAACCAATTGTCCACCAGAAGAATGCTCGTCTTCAAAAAAGGTGCCCACAGCACCACCCCAACCCCAAGTATAAACATTGCCATCTGGATGTAAACAGCATCACACAAAAGTTGGAATTTGGAAATAATAGAGATTTGTATACCAGACTGAAAGGCAGACGACCAAAGATCAAATGTCATGCCTCTTATTCCATTCATTCAATTATGCACACACACATATATGTATCTATAGGATTGGGTTATACTAAAAACCGGACTTATGATGAGACATGTGAGAACAAAGTCAACAAACCATGCGTCGCCAGGTGTATAAAAAAATCTTGAAGCAAGCAAAGTATCTGCTAATGCACCATTCTAAACAAAAATTCATGCTGACTCACCTTTAAAAAATGCTTTAATGCACTGCTGCAAACATAACAAATGCTGATACACTGTTGTAAATAAACACCCTGCCACACTGTAATTTCCAAAGGTATGTCAACGTGTTTTTCATTTTCAAAGGTGCGTGTTTTTTGCTTGGCCCAAATTTCCTTGGCCATGTGGCTACGTACAATTGGTCTCATGTTTCACATGAGAAATTTGATTTTTAGAAGAACCCAACATTCTGTGTGTGTTTGAAGGCATGTATGTTTAGTACCAATAATATGTTACATAATCACCCTGTGTATCACAATCAAAGCAATATGTACAAATGCATTATGTGATTCGAGCTATTCTCAACATAAAAAAACGCCCTTCTATATGCAGATACACATATATATACATACACACACACACACAATTGTAATAAATGAAATATATGGCATCAAAGTCCATCCTCTCCCTAAATGCAATAAAATTGTCATTTGCATACTGTAATTCAAAATCAAAATCTCACCTGACCGACAAAAGTACTAAAAAATTTATAATGCTGGCAATGCACACAAGTATAACTTTATTTCAACATTAAGGCGCTTACCAGAAATGGCAGCCGTATGCTTCCAGCCACAAGATACCTGCCAGTGACAACTAACTAAGAATGATATGGTCTTACATTTTTGGTAGAGGTAGCCGTTTTGACTAAATTATATGCTACCAGGTCTATCTGGGTTATCTTATATATCTAACGGGTCAAATGGGTTAAGCTACAAGAGGCAAGTTAAAGGAAACAAGTGAAATTGGTCAAGCGAATCAACAAGGTTTAAAGCCATCAAAAATGTATTCAATGCATATAACCTCTAAAAAATTTGATGATAAAAAAATAAGATTATGGTTGTAATAACAATGTCTTGTAATAACATGTAACACGTTATTTACTTAAAAGATTTCAAATAAAACATGTGATTTGAGGGGCTGGCCCTTTTTAACCATACTATAATATGGTGGCTCATTTTAACACAAGCCACCAGACCCTACTCTAAGTGGGATTTTTACAGGGTATGAATTTTTAACACAAGCCACCCTGTCCGCTCATTTTGCCACCCAAAAGTGATCAGAATTATTAGTCAGCCTAAAGCTTTGGGGGTGTTTAACTTTATAGGAAACTGACCTTGCGAACAGAATGCCTCGTGAATGGGCCTTGTACTTTTTCTGGCACATGAACAGCATGTGTATCGCTGAAATAAGAAAACATAACAATTAAATATTAATCTAATATGCGTGTTTATCCCATAAATATTTGAGATGGTATATGGATGACATACCCAGTACCAAGACAACCATTTTCATTGGAGCCCCACGTATACAATTCTCCACCACCTATTTGGTGAAGGTTACCAAAGGAATTTAAAGTTAGAAAGATAGATGGCACATATGATACCAAGGCACCAAAAACATTTATAGTTAAACACAAGTCATCAATTAATGTTTAATCATGATTGTATTTTTATTTTAATGAAACACTTGTAAATCAAAATAATCAAAGTGATGAAGAATTTACTTGTGATGACACATGTATGATGAGCACCACATGCAACTTCTACAGAATATGGTATTTCCCCTATCTTAGATGGAGTTGAAACAGTACTTTCTGCTCTTGAGGCCTACAAAGTGTGCTTAAAATACTTCATAACTAATCAGATAAAGAGTGAAATCTTTTACAGAAAATAATTATTGTTTAAATTGCAATCATCGTTCACGATATTTATTGTCAGGACTTACCAACTTCTGTACAGTTTTTTCTCCAAAAACATATACGGAACCATTTTCTGAAATTCACAAAATTGAAGTAATGGCATAAAGTTTCATCATATAGACTTCAAATTATATAAGTGTATCAGATAAAATAAGAAAATAAACATGAGGTACCATCAAGGCATGCTGAATGCAGCAACCCAGCAGCAACACTCTTTATCTGTGTTATATGAAAATAATAATGCAAAACTTATACATAAAAGCGCATTATTTTCTGTTGATTTATCCAAAAGTAATTCACTAATTATTGTGACAAAATCAGTTTAGATCAACGTGTGCTAAACAGACAACAAAAGACAACCTAATCTTTTACATAGATATCTTAATCTAAGTATACCATCAAATGCAAGAGAAGTTACAGTCATTGCAAGAAATGCTATAGTCTATACCTTCACGCCTTCAAGTTCCTTAATAAGCCTTGGTGTATATTCACTGCACTAGAAGAGAACTAAAACATTATCTTCTTATGCTTGAAACATTACACACAATGTGCTTAACATTTATGACGAAATAATAATAAAAGAAAATTATAAACAATGGTGTAATACGTACTAAGTGTCTAAGTTACAAAAGAAATCAATACTCTTTAGGCTATCAAACCAACTTTTAATGGGCTACAACAATACACACTCAAAACAAACCTTGTAGAACTCAAAAGTCCCAAGAGGCTTGATTTGTGTCCATGACCAAGCCTTCCTGATTCTCCTCCACCCCAACTTAAAACCTCACCTTTATCTGAAACTCATGCCAACCAAAATCAAAATAAGAAAGATTCAGAACAAATCATAAATCTTTATTGTACACCAGTTAGTAAGAGAACAGTATCTATTATAATTTTACTAACCTGTAACAGCAATAGAGTGATCAGAACCTAAAGCAGCCATCCTAATAGGAACACCATTCAAAAAATCCACTTTACTTGGGACTGGAATCAACTTCGAAGCCTCTACGAAAATCAAGATATGGACTTAGACAGTTTCCTGTAGTTTCACTTACAAAATAATGGGTAGACATTAAAAATATAAGTAAAGTAAGTTCAGCTTAAAAAAAAGAAATAAATCATTAACAAAAATATAAATTTCAGAACACAGGTGTCTCTTAGCAACATATTAAGTAAACATAATCATCAGTAATTTAAACCCTAAACAACTAATTAGCATAAGAACCACATATAAACATCATACTCCTTCCAAGCCCAAGTTGACCACTGGAATTCTTTCCCCACATGTATAGTTCTCCACTTTCTGCAATTAATATATTGATAAGAGGCCCGTTTGAAGTTTACTAATATCACTAATTCTTAATGGAAACCTTCACTATATGGGTGTATGGTTGTATGGACCTGTAATAGCTGAAGAGTGATAATAGCCAGCTGAAATTTTTACAATGTCCTTGGGAAGTCCAGAAACTTCAACTGGGTCCTGCAATTACAAGACATTCCATTAAACATTTCACCAAATAGTTTCACACACAATGTTGATAAAGGTGCACAGGAAGACTTGAGCACTTACTAGGAAATAGAAGTTATATAAAGAAGTAAAGAACTATCGATACAACTGTAGAAAATCCTACCTATTGTCCACAATGAATCCACGGTTTCGGTTCTTCCTAACAAGCTATCTTTCAGACTCTCACTAATATAAGACTTTTTGCATAATTTAGTGGCCTAGATATGCTTTTAAGAAAACAAACAATTCCCCATAAGTCACAATCCTAATAGAAATTACAACTTTCAATTTTTTACCAGACATTTATGCAGAATATTACGATTTACCCGTAATGAAAATTAGCTCTAACTTATACCCAATGAAATTAAGGCTAGCAAGATGACACATATGTATGATTCAGCAAAATAAGCCAGTAGCATAAGATATTGTACAATTGCGTAGCTTCTACAATTTTCCACACCCAGTTGTCCAGAGTCATTAAGTCCAGCAGCATATACATTTCCAGTGTCTGTGAAACACATACTAATTCATCAAATCCATATCTCAATGAAGGCGATACAACAAGATTCCTCCTAATTTGATCCTAAAAACACATTCACATATTATAGTAATCAACAACAACAACAACCTTACCCAGAATTCTGTTACAAGCCAAACAGGAGAGCTCAACCCAAAAGACTAGTCTGGTAGGTGAGAGAGCCCATTTGACTTATAAACCCCACATCAATTGCCCATACAAATGTTGTGGGACAAGTCTCATACCTTGCAATGGTTTCGATCCGTAACAATCGACCCTCCTTAAGGGCCAACGTCCTCGTTGGTCACGGCCACGTTGGTCACGGCTGGCTCCCTCCAGGCCACCACTCCGTGGGCCACCACTCCGAGTTGGCTCTGATACCATTGTTACAAGCCAAACAGGAGAGCTTATCCCAAAAGACTAGTCTGGTGGGTGAGAGAGCCCATTGACTTATAAACCCCACATCAATTGCCCATACAACCGATGTGGGACAAGTCTCATACCTTGCAATGGTTTCGATCCGTAACAAATTCCTACTTTTCAGTAGGGTTGGGGTGAAGAACCTTGGATAGAGAGCTGCTCCGAAAGAGTCAAGGTTATCGTTATTTTTACAAAATAATTAAAATAATTTTAAAATTAGTACACTCTTTCTTTTGCCTTACGGCACACATAGCACTGCAAATAATTGCATGCACTGCAAATAATGTGGCGTACATATTATAGTAATCTTGATTTTAAAATCAGCAATCGGTATGAAAATTACTTAACCTGTTAAGAACAAGGTATGGGCACCACCACACGCAATCTCTCGGAGACTTCCATCGCCAAAAGCCGAAACAAACGCAGGTCTCCATTTGGATTCTAAGCTACCCAAACCCAGCCTCCCGTAATCGCCATTGCCCCATAGAGCCACAAGCCTAGGGTTCCTCACATTTTCGACCTCAGTAATCAATTCCTGTTCCACGCACGTCAAAACCCTAATTAACCTCTTTTGACAAAACCCTATACCCAATTTTTGTCCGTTTCCTCTAGAAGTTTTTAAAACAAAACGTGTGGCAATTGACATGATGTGCCGGATACAGCTCGATTTGCGATCATAACACAATTTATGGATTATTGATTGGTTCAATTTTGGTACTCTTTGCCGTAGAACACAGGATAATGTCGTGGAGGGTTTAAGTACCGTTGGTGATCAGCAGCACCGTTTTATATGTTTGGGGCGTTTTTTTATTTTTTATTTATTTTTTAACATTTTAGATTCCGCATAGCTGTGTGCTCAGTTTGATTTGGTTTTTAGCAAACCAAAACACACATAGTTGGTTTTTATTATTAGGAACTATTCGGTTTTCGGTTTTTTGTCGGATCGGTTTTTGGTTTTTTTTATTTTTTTTTTTTTTCTCACACCTAATATTGAAAATGCAAACATGTAAAACAATGGATAATTCAAAAATTAATTGAACACCAACTAATCAAAATAAAACTAAATAATTATCAGCATGCTCTTACATTAAAAAACATTTAAATCTTAAAAATACATATGTGGTTCAAATTAAACCTAAATAAAAAATTGGGTTTTGAATAAACAAATCATTTTTAATGTGATTTAATGTTGACCACATATTTATATTCAAGACTCTAAATCAATAGCTCACATAGGGTTTAAGGGTTTTCTTTCAAAGATTGGACTTTCATATGATTCAAATATATAGGTGTAACAACTGTGCCGGAAACGTCGCCGGAACAGTGAACGGAACAGTAACGGCACAGTAACTCAGGTACAAACTATGCAAACTATCGATATACTATCAACAACGTAATGCTTAACAGTAAACTATTATGCTATTGTTTCTGAAATCTGATTAAACGTAACAGTTTAACAGTCGGAAACACATCAGACAACATTGAACGGTGATACTAATGCTTATTGATGTGTTATTTTGTGTAAGCGTATGCGAGGTTAAACAAAACAAAACGATAGCGGTTGTTGTTACGGAATGCTAAACCGATGGGTTATTCGTATAGGTGACGATCTGTACGAATGATTCTGATAGTTTAACGTTCTGAAATAATAAATGGAAAGTAGAAAACAAAAGTCGGAAAGCAAAACCATCGTCGTGTTCGTTCGAATGACGATTCGAACGAATACGCGCGATGGTGACGCTTTCTGACGAAACGAAAACGAAAACGATAAAAGATGCGAACGATCATAAATTCAAAGAAATAAGATATTTATTATTTTACAATTTTGAAACTCATCATTTAATAAATTAAATGATACTGTTTTAAGAAATCGCGAACGAATTAATAAACGCGTAAAAATATTAATTCGTTAAACAAATTAAATAAAAGCGTAAAATATTATAATTCGATATTTTAATAGTACGCAACGATATTTAATATAATTTCTAATAAAATGTATAATTTTGTCATTTTAAAATAATTCTTTTATTTTGTACGAAAAACGCGCGTTAAATTTCCGGAAACGTAACGAAAACGCGAACCGAGAAACAAAAACGAACCCGAACTCACTCGGGGTATAAATACCCTTAATGAGTTCATTTAACTCATTCTTTCACCTCCTTCTTTCTCCAAAAACCCTAATCCCGGTTCTTAGATCTCAACCCAAGATCCAAGCTTCAAATCACCATATCTTGAGCAATACTCCACGAAATCGAGCCATTCTTGAAGCCACATGAAGCCCTTAGTATCCTCTACATGAAAGTACAGCAGATCTAGAGCGAAATCCATCGAAACTTGAGGTAAAGGGCTGCAAACACAACGAAAATTAGGGTTTTCTGGAAAAGTTTTTGTTCAAAAACCCTCTAACCGGCTCATACCTTTTCTCTCGACCTACACCTTCTAACCCCGACCTCAGTACACCACGAAGCACCTTGGGGAGGGCTAAGAGTTGGTTGGAAACCACCTTCATTGATCTGAACTACCAGGTGGTCGAATAGCTCGTTCGGCCGAATGGCCAAGGACGGCCGAAACAGGGTGTCACCCCATTCGCCGAACCAGCACCATGACCCTCTCATTCGACCAGGCCTCTTTCGCCACCCATACTCTCCCTCATTCGGAGCAACACAGCCGACTAGCCTCATACGCCAGTCATCTCCTTCGCTGGCTAGCTCCACATTCGGCCAACCCACACCAGCCAGCCCTCATTCGACCATCAATACCTTCATTCGGCAGCCATGTTGTTCAGCACCACCCCCATTCTGTCGACATACCCCATGTACCCTAGAAGTAATATGCAGCCAAGAACCCTAAGCCATGAAGCTAGATAGGTCCAATAGCAAGTATTCAGGCCCAAACACAATTAAATTCGGCCCAGTAACAGACCATTGACTCAGCCCATGTAAATGGCCCAATGTGACCAGATCTGTTGAGGTGGCTCACTTAAATATCAGCTCAATAGCCTAGACTTTAGGCCCATGGGTTTCCTTGATTCGGCCCACACCTAATGATTTGGCCCACCTAATTCTTGGCCCAATAGTTTTGTTTCCTTGTCCCAGTTTTGATGCAATGGACCTAAGGCCATTGATTCTACTAAATTCCCTTTAACAGCCTAAGAAAATAGTTGAGGTCCTTAGATAGGCCCACTGGTTCGGCCAAGGCCCTTCTGTTGCGGCCCAATCTTAATATTTTTGGCTCACACTTGATTTCAGCCCAAATGAACCAGGCCCAGTTGGGCCCAAGGTCTAATTTACTTTGAGCCTCGATGAAATCCATGGGGCCCAGCAAATTCAGCCCGAGGCCCACGGAAATTGACCCAAGGCCTACTTTTAAGGCACTTGTCCTAACATTGGGGCCACTTTACAAACGACTTGGCCAATAGCCTACTTCTGGCCCAATTATGATTTCTACCACCCACTGTAACTTCAGGCCCAACCATTCTTGCCTGGGCCCACCTCTGGCCCAACAAGACCCTCGTGGCCCAATAGAGGCCTACAAGGACACTTGATTTCTAGGCCTTGTAACACTTGGCCGGGCCATTGTATTTCAACAGCCTATATCATTGTTCCACACATTCCAATTAGGCCTAACAACTCTTAATCGGTCAAGAATAGCTCAAGGCCCATGGGTTTCGGCCCAAGGCCCAACTTGTTACACGGAGGCCCAACAATTGTCTTGGTCACATGGTTCGGTCCACATCCCATTTTAGGCCCACATGGGTTTAACATATTTCATAAGCTCAAAAACATTATGTGTCCAGAGAATATTGTCTAATTAATTCATTATTATGTGAATAATGTTCAAAGCTACAAGATAATGACTCATAATGACATTTACTTAAAACAAGTATACGGGACCGAACGGGAATCATGACCAAGCCTTAAGTGTATTAGCCAACTTTAGGGCTAACACTTACACATACACATACAAAACCTTATAAACTTATACTCACTAATTATGAACAACGTGAAATCAATACAGGACCGTGAAAACAATATCAATTACAACAAAGAGAGCGTGCATTCTTGTTTGAGACTAAGTCAACTACCACAACCACCAGGTGAGTTCATTGTCCCTTTTCAAACTATTTTGGTTTTTAACTCGGGACTGAGAAGCATGTTATACTTTTTAAAACAAATGTTTTAAATCTAACAAAATGCTTTTATACTATTTGATTATGCCAAGTGCTAAAGGCATAAGACACTATTTAAACTAAATGCTACTTGATTATGCCAAGTGCTAAAGGCATAAGACACTATTTAAACTAAATGCTACTTGATTATGCCAAGTGCTAAAGGCATAAGACACTATTCAAACTAGATGCTAATTGATTATGCCAAGTGCTAAAGGCATAAGCTACTTGCTAATACTAAAGCTATGTGTAAATACCAAGTGCTAAGGGTATTTGCTATCTGTTGATGCTATTGTGGATGCTAATGCTATGAGATTATGCTACAAACTAATACTATGAGTCATACTAAATACTAAGACTATGGGTTAAACTAAATGCTAACACTACGGGTTTATGCTACAAACTAACACTACGGGTTATGCTTAATATGAATGCTATGAGACTATGCTACTTGTTAATGCTATGGGTTTATGCTAGAGACTAATGTAAACACTAAATGCTAATGATGCTATGATGCTATGGGGATACTAAATATAAACATACATGCATACATACACATTGAATACATGAAACTATGGATACTATAAACTCTTGAATGCTATGTGATTGCCATGCTCAAACAACGGTTTGGCCTCTCAGTGCTTGCCTTACCTGTTGTAAAGCTAGTTCTTGTGCACAAGTTACGTAAATGCTGGACTCTTTGTATGCTAAAACTATTGGCTATGGAAGAACAATAGTTGGTCTCTCAGTGCTTGCCTTCATGTGTTCTTCCTAGTCGGGACTGTAAGAACAATAGTTGGTCTCTCAGTGCTTGCCTTCATGTGTTCTTCACAGTCGGGACTAGAAGGCATCTACTATGGTCTCTCAGTGCTTGCCATAGGGTGTTCTTCATGGTCTCAATCGAGGAAATTGACTGATGGCCTCTCAGTGCTTGCCATGCAGTGTTTCCCACAACTATTTACCTGGGTGATCAGTAACTAGGACGATATTGATGATCCTTAGTTGACTTTGTGTCGACCTGGAAATCCTCTATCTCCCCCTGAGTTGCTAATTATACATGGGACTGGTCTGGATTGATACTGGATTCCTTCGGGCATTCGGTTATCCATATCGGTAACTATCAGGCTAAACTCAAGGATACTATTGGTGAATGGGGTAAACTTAAATACAAAATGCTCAAACGATAACAGAAACGGGATTGGATGGTAGATAAAACGCTTAATTATCATTAGCATCAATGTCCTATGTGACTTAGTATGTGGTGGGATGGCATCTGGGCGGGTCGTAGGCTCGACTCAGGGGTATGCCCTATGTATAAGCATACCGAGTTAGATGATACAGGTGATGTTAATGAGGTTAAGGTTTTATCGAAGGAAGTCTGCTAAAGCTATTTTAAACTTATAAACTACATGAACTCACCAACCATTGTGTTGACTTTGTTTTCTTACATGCTTTCTCAGGTGATGCACAGGTTTAAGCATAATCTATTGGATTGCATGCTAGGCGGCCTAAATAGAGGACCTAGTGATTTTGGGAAGCACATATTTTGTAATCATACGAATCATTCTTGGATGTCTTGTACAGATTACAAGATAGAATACTTTGATTCTTTTGTTAGGGTTACCGAGTTAAATTATCAAACATTGACATTGTAATTTAACTTTGTAATCCTATTTAAATGCTTTATTGTCCTTTAGTGATTCTTAACATTGATGCTATGTAAACAATCTGATCAACTTGATTATCACTCACGATATCGCGCTCCGGGAACCTTCCGCCCGACGGGGACATTCGATCCTACCCCGCCGGCTCGGGGTGTGACAGATTGGTATCAGAGCTCAAGGTTATAGAGAATATTAGGTCATTTACTTAAACGGTTTGGCCTAGACTATAACTTAGGGACCCTCATATAGAGAACATAAGATTTAAGTATGCATTTTGTCCTCAGCATTCGATCACTGCACTAACCAATATCTTTTGGTTATGATCAGAATGCCGCCGAGAAAACAACCGACTTCGCAAGTCTCTGCACCTCACTCCTCTACTCCTACACCACCAGATTCACCACCGCCACCTCCTCCTCCTCCTCCGCACTCTCCACCACCAGGCTCAAGAACTGTTCAACTGATAGATCCTGCCACTGTCGCCTTGGCGACTCTGCTGAGTACCCAACTGACAAGCCAGCTGAAAGATGTCATCCCAAAGATGATAAACAAGATTCAAGGCCATGGAAACACTTCTGGTCATACAACTCGGGAAGCTAGTGGAAACACTAGCCATATTTCTGACTGCTCCTACAAATCCTTTGTAGGGTGCAAACCCCCAAGTTTCACCGGTGCTGAAGGAGCTGTTGGACTTATCTAATGGCTTGAAAAGATGGAAAATACTTTGGACATTAGCAGTTGTCCAGAACACCATAAGGTTCGCTATGCAGCTGGTTCATTCAGCAAGCGAGCTTTAACATGGTGGAACGCACAGATCCGAGCAAGAGGCAGAGATGAAGCAATGACTATGCCTTGGGCGGATTTCAAAATCCTTTTGAGAAATGGATTCTGCCCAAAACATGAGATACAGAAGCTGGAAGTTGAACTTTCTAACCATGTGATGAAGGGAGCTGATCACATGGCTTTCACCACCCTCTACCATGAGCTGGTAGCTTTGGTGCCAGAGATGGTGCCAACACTGGAGAAGCTGATAGATCGTTATGTAGTGGGATTACCATCCTGCATACAAAGCATTGTATTGGCTGCAAATCCTGCTACCCTAGAGTCAGCCATATCTTTGTCAGCTAAACTCACCGATGTGATGGTGAAATCAGGGGTTTTAAAGAAAGACACGGGCAAAGCTAAGGAAGAACAGTCAAAGAAGCCCGAGCACCACCAGAAGAAAAAGCAAAAGGTCGTCAGGAATTATGTGATGGCCACCCCACTACAACAAGTTACTGCAGCACGTGCTCAAGTTGCACCCAAGAACTATGTGGGACCGCATCCTCAGTGTGCACGATGCAGATTTCATCATCCTACTACGGCGCAATGCCGGAAATGCAACAACTGTGGCCGATTAGGTCACCGTGCTCAGCAATGCCGTGTACCGGCAAACCGTACTGCAAACACTGTTGCTGTAGCACTTCCTCCACCACCAAGACCTGACAATCACAACAACAACAACAGGGGATGCTATAACTGTGGAGAAATAGGCCATTTCTCCAGAGAGTGTCCAAAACGAGCGCAACAAGGAGCCCAAGCACCACGTGGAAGGGCTTTTGTGATTGGAGCCAATGTTACACGCCAAGACCCTAACGTGGTCACTGGTACATTTCTTATACATGACTCTTATGCATCTATTTTATTTGACACTGGTGCAGATCAGAGTTTTATTTCATCTGACTTTGCACGCCAACTTAATCTTACTGAGGAAACTTTAGATTCCCCATACATTATCGAAGTAGCGAACGGAAAGCAGGTTACAGTTAGCACTATACTTAGGAACTGCCCACTTACACTCGTAGATCACACATTTACCATCGACTTGTTGCCGATGGAGCTGGGCAGTTTCGACATCATTGTGGGAATGGATTGGCTGTCACTCAATGGAGTTGAAGTCATCTGTTCTAAAAAGCTACTTCGGATTCCAGTGACGGACGATCGTGTATTGGAAGTTCGTGGGGATCAAGCAAAGAGAAACGTAAAGATCATATCATGCATAAAAGCGCGTAAGTGTCTACAAAAGAAATGTATAGCTTTCTTGGCTCATGTGGTGGAGAAACAAAAAGACAAGAAAACTATTCAAGACGTGCCGATAGTAAAAGAATATCCTGAAGTGTTTCCTGAAGACCCACCGGGTTTGCCACCTGTGTGACCGGTAGAGTTTCGTATTGATCTGATTCCTGGAGCAACACCTGTTGCTAAATCTCCTTACAGGTTAGCACCTTCGGAGATGCAGGAATTATCTAATCAATTGCAGGAGCTACTGGATAAAGGTTTCATCCGACCGAGCTACTCACCTTGGGGAGCTCCGGTTTTGTTCGTGAAGAAGAAGGATGGATCCTTTCGTATGTGCATAGACTACAGGGAGCTAAACAAACTAACCATCAAGAATCGGTATCCATTGCCGAGGTTTGATGATTTGTTTGATCAATTGCAAGGAGCTCAGTATTTTTCAAAGATTGATCTACGTTCCGGATACCATCAACTCAGAGTACAAGACGAAGACATACCGAAGACGGCGTTTCGTACCAGATACGGGCATTACGAGTTCATGGTGATGCCTTTTGGTTTGACGAATGCACCCGCAGTTTTCATGGACCTCATGAACCGTGTGTGTAAGCCTTACTTGGATAAATTTGTTATTGTGTTCATTGATGACATATTGATTTATTCTAAAAGCAAAACAGAGCACGAGCAACATCTCAGAACGATCTTGGAGCTGTTAAAGGAAGAGAAGCTCTATGCCAAATTCTCTAAGTGTGAGTTTTGGTTAAAAGAGGTTCAATTCCTAGGCCATGTTGTTAACAGTGAAGGAATACATGTTGATCCTGCCAAGATCGAGGCAATAAAAGACTGGGACACTCCGAAGACACCTACGGAGATACGTTCTTTTCTAGGCTTGGCAGGCTATTACAGGAGGTTCATTTCGAATTTTTCTAAGATAGCCTTGCCACTCACAAAGCTAACACAGAAAAGCGAGCCGTTTGTTTGGGAGCAAAAGCAAGAAGAAGCCTTTCAGACTTTGAAGCAAAAGTTATGCGATGCTCCGATCTTATCTCTCCCAGACGATTGTGATGACTTTGTAGTATACTGTGATGCCTCCCATCAGGGACTTGGTTGTGTACTCATGCAACGAGACAAAGTCATTGCTTATGCTTCGAGACAATTAAAGATCCATGAGAAGAACTACAACACTCATGATCTGGAACTGGGAGCAGTGGTGTTTGCACTAAAGATCTGGAGACATTATCTATATGGCACCAAGTGTACCATATTTACTGATCACAAAAGTCTGCAACATATATTTGATCAGAAGGAACTCAACATGCGACAACGACGTTGGGTTGAGCTTCTGAATGACTATGACTGTGTAATCAAGTACCATCCGGGCAAGGCAAACGTTGTTGCTGATGCCTTGAGCCGAAAGGAACGAGTCAAACCCTTGCGCGTTAGAGCAATGGGAATGACTGTGCAGACAAGCTTACACGACAAAATTATGCAAGCACAACAGGAGGTTGTTGAACGTGAAAACCTGAAGAAAGAACTCGATTGTGGAGCGGAGAAACATTTGGAAACGAAATCTGATGGACTAGTTTACTTCAAGGATCGTGTATGGATTCCTGCAGTAGACGAGTTAAGGAAGCTTATTTTTGATGAAGCGCACAAGACCAAGTACTCTGTGCATCCTGGTGCTGATAAAATGTATCAAGACTTACGTGCATTTTATTGGTGGCCGGGCATGAAGAAAGACATATCTGAGTATGTTGGTCGATGCCTTACGTGTGCTAAGGTGAAGGCAGAACACCAGAAACCTTCAGGTTTACTGGAACAGCCTGAAATTCCACTATGGAAGTGGGAACAAATAGCTATGGACTTTGTTACCAAGCTACCCCGCACTTCCAGTGGACATGACACTATTTGGGTTATCGTTGATTGATTAACTAAGTCTGCTCATTTCTTGCCAATGCGAGAAACGTACACGATGGATAAACTAGCGAAGCTTTACATCGACGAGATAGTGGTACGCCACGGTGTGCCATTGTCTATCATCTCAAATCGTGATAGCAGATTTACATCAAGGTTCTGGCAATCATTGCAGAAATCTCTGGGGACGCAATTGAACTTGAGTACAGCTTATCATCCACAAACGGATCGTCAGAGCGAACGTACTATTCAGACCCTGGAGGATATGTTGAGAACTTGTGTTCTAGACTTCGGTGGTAATTGGGACTCTCACTTGCCACTAATCGAATTCTCCTACAACAACAGTTATCACAGCAGTATCGGTTGTGCCCCATTTGAGGCTCTTTATGGCCGGAAGTGTTGATCGCCGATCTGTTGGTCTGAAGTGGGAGATAATCGAATCACAGGGCCAGAGCTTATACAAGAAACTACAGACAAGATTGCTCAAATACAACAAAGACTACAAGCAACACGAAGTAGACAAAAGAGCTATGCCGACAAACGGCGTAAGCCGTTGGAATTCCAAGTGGGAGACCGTGTCATGTTGAAGGTTTCCCCATGGAAAGGCGTAGTTCGATTCGCAAAGAAAGGCAAACTAACACCACGATATGTGGGACCGTTCGAAATCATCGAACGTATTGGTCCTGTAGCATACAGATTGAGCTTACCGGATGAACTTAGTGGTGTACATGACGTGTTTCACGTCTCAAACTTGAAGAAATGCCTTGCTGATGAAACTCTTATCATACCAATTGAAGAAATTCAATTGGATGAACACTTACGTTTTGTTGAGGAACCGTTAGAGATTATGGATCGCAAGGTTAAGCAACTAAGGCGAAGCCGTATTCCTATTGTCAAAGTACGTTGGAACTCAAGGCGCGGACCTGAGTTTACTTAGGAACGCGAAGATCACATGAGAAACAAATATCCCCAACTGTTTGCAGAGGAAGTCGTATCCGATAGCAATGCTTAAATTTCGGGACGAAATTTCTCTAACAAGGGGAGACTGTAACAACTGTGCCGGAAACGTCGCCGGAACAGTGAACGGAACAGTAACGGCACAGTAACTCAGGTACAAACTATGCAAACTATCGATATACTATCAACAACGTAATGCTTAACAGTAAACTATTATGCTATTGTTTCTGAAATCTGATTAAACGTAACAGTTTAACAGTCGGAAACACATCAGACAACATTGAACGGTGATACTAATGCTTATTGATGTGTTATTTTGTGTAAGCGTATGCGAGGTTAAACAAAACAAAACGATAGCGGTTGTTGTTACGGAATGCTAAACCGATGGGTTATTCGTATAGGTGACGATCTGTACGAATGATTCTGATAGTTTAACGTTCTGAAATAATAAATGGAAAGTAGAAAACAAAAGTCGGAAAGCAAAACCATCGTCGTGTTCGTTCGAATGACGATTCGAACGAATACGCGCGATGGTGACGCTTTCTGACGAAACGAAAACGAAAACGATAAAAGATGCGAACGATCATAAATTCAAAGAAATAAGATATTTATTATTTTACAATTTTGAAACTCATCATTTAATAAATTAAATGATACTGTTTTAAGAAATCGCGAACGAATTAATAAACGCGTAAAAATATTAATTCGTTAAACAAATTAAATAAAAGCGTAAAATATTATAATTCGATATTTTAATAGTACGCAACGATATTTAATATAATTTCTAATAAAATGTATAATTTTGTCATTTTAAAATAATTCTTTTATTTTGTACGAAAAACGCGCGTTAAATTTCCGGAAACGTAACGAAAACGCGAACCGAGAAACAAAAACGAACCCGAACTCACTCGGGGTATAAATACCCTTAATGAGTTCATTTAACTCATTCTTTCACCTCCTTCTTTCTCCAAAAACCCTAATCCCGGTTCTTAGATCTCAACCCAAGATCCAAGCTTCAAATCACCATATCTTGAGCAATACTCCACGAAATCGAGCCATTCTTGAAGCCACATGAAGCCCTTAGTATCCTCTACATGAAAGTACAGCAGATCTAGAGCGAAATCCATCGAAACTTGAGGTAAAGGGCTGCAAACACAACGAAAATTAGGGTTTTCTGGAAAAGTTTTTGTTCAAAAACCCTCTAACCGGCTCATACCTTTTCTCTCGACCTACACCTTCTAACCCCGACCTCAGTACACCACGAAGCACCTTGGGGAGGGCTAAGAGTTGGTTGGAAACCACCTTCATTGATCTGAACTACCAGGTGGTCGAATAGCTCGTTCGGCCGAATGGCCAAGGACGGCCGAAACAGGGTGTCACCCCATTCGCCGAACCAGCACCATGACCCTCTCATTCGACCAGGCCTCTTTCGCCACCCATACTCTCCCTCATTCGGAGCAACACAGCCGACTAGCCTCATACGCCAGTCATCTCCTTCGCTGGCTAGCTCCACATTCGGCCAACCCACACCAGCCAGCCCTCATTCGACCATCAATACCTTCATTCGGCAGCCATGTTGTTCAGCACCACCCCCATTCTGTCGACATACCCCATGTACCCTAGAAGTAATATGCAGCCAAGAACCCTAAGCCATGAAGCTAGATAGGTCCAATAGCAAGTATTCAGGCCCAAACACAATTAAATTCGGCCCAGTAACAGACCATTGACTCAGCCCATGTAAATGGCCCAATGTGACCAGATCTGTTGAGGTGGCTCACTTAAATATCAGCTCAATAGCCTAGACTTTAGGCCCATGGGTTTCCTTGATTCGGCCCACACCTAATGATTTGGCCCACCTAATTCTTGGCCCAATAGTTTTGTTTCCTTGTCCCAGTTTTGATGCAATGGACCTAAGGCCATTGATTCTACTAAATTCCCTTTAACAGCCTAAGAAAATAGTTGAGGTCCTTAGATAGGCCCACTGGTTCGGCCAAGGCCCTTCTGTTGCGGCCCAATCTTAATATTTTTGGCTCACACTTGATTTCAGCCCAAATGAACCAGGCCCAGTTGGGCCCAAGGTCTAATTTACTTTGAGCCTCGATGAAATCCATGGGGCCCAGCAAATTCAGCCCGAGGCCCACGGAAATTGACCCAAGGCCTACTTTTAAGGCACTTGTCCTAACATTGGGGCCACTTTACAAACGACTTGGCCAATAGCCTACTTCTGGCCCAATTATGATTTCTACCACCCACTGTAACTTCAGGCCCAACCATTCTTGCCTGGGCCCACCTCTGGCCCAACAAGACCCTCGTGGCCCAATAGAGGCCTACAAGGACACTTGATTTCTAGGCCTTGTAACACTTGGCCGGGCCATTGTATTTCAACAGCCTATATCATTGTTCCACACATTCCAATTAGGCCTAACAACTCTTAATCGGTCAAGAATAGCTCAAGGCCCATGGGTTTCGGCCCAAGGCCCAACTTGTTACACGGAGGCCCAACAATTGACTTGGTCACATGGTTCGCTCCACATCCCATTTTAGGCCCACATGGGTTTAACATATTTCATAAGCTCAAAACATTATGTGTCCAGAGAATATTGTCTAATTAATTCATTATTATGTGAATAATGTTCAAAGCTACAAGATAATGACTCATAATGACATTTACTTAAAACAAGTATACGGGACCGAACGGGAATCATGACCAAGCCTTAAGTGTATTAGCCAACTTTAGGGCTAACACTTACACATACACATACAAACCTTATAAACTTATACTCACTAATTATGAACAACGTGAAATCAATACAGGACCGTGAAAACAATATCAATTACAACAAAGAGAGCGTGCATTCTTGTTTGAGACTAAGTCAACTACCACAACCACCAGGTGAGTTCATTGTCCCTTTTCAAACTATTTTGGTTTTTAACTCGGGACTGAGAAGCATGTTATACTTTTTAAAACAAATGTTTTAAATCTAACAAAATGCTTTTATACTATTTGATTATGCCAAGTGCTAAAGGCATAAGACACTATTTAAACTAAATGCTACTTGATTATGCCAAGTGCTAAAGGCATAAGACACTATTTAAACTAAATGCTACTTGATTATGCCAAGTGCTAAAGGCATAAGACACTATTCAAACTAGATGCTAATTGATTATGCCAAGTGCTAAAGGCATAAGCTACTTGCTAATACTAAAGCTATGTGTAAATACCAAGTGCTAAGGGTATTTGCTATCTGTTGATGCTATTGTGGATGCTAATGCTATGAGATTATGCTACAAACTAATACTATGAGTCATACTAAATACTAAGACTATGGGTTAAACTAAATGCTAACACTACGGGTTTATGCTACAAACTAACACTACGGGTTATGCTTAATATGAATGCTATGAGACTATGCTACTTGTTAATGCTATGGGTTTATGCTAGAGACTAATGTAAACACTAAACGCTAATGATGCTATGATGCTATGGGGATACTAAATATAAACATACATGCATACATACACATTGAATACTTGAAACTATGGATACTATAAACTCTTGAATGCTATGTGATTGCCATGCTCAAACAACGGTTTGGCCTCTCAGTGCTTGCCTTACCTGTTGTAAAGCTAGTTCTTGTGCACAAGTTACGTAAACGCTGGACTCTTTGTATGCTAAAACTATTGGCTATGGAAGAACAAAAGTTGGTCTCTCAGTGCTTGCCTTCATGTGTTCTTCCTAGTCGGGACTGTAAGAACAATAGTTGGTCTCTCAATGCTTGCCTTCATGTGTTCTTCACAGTCGGGACTAGAAGGCATCTACTATGGTCTCTCAGTGCTTGCCATAGGGTGTTCTTCATGGTCTCAATCTAGGAAATTGACTGATGGCCTCTCAGCGCTTGCCATGCAGTGTTTCCCACAACTATTTACCTGGGTGATCAGTAACTAGGACGATATTGATGATCCTTAGTTGACTTTGTGTCGACCTGGAAATCCTCTATCTCCCCCTGAGTTGCTAATTATACATGGGACTGGTCTGGATTGATACTGGATTCCTTCGGGCATTCGGTTATCCATATCGGTAACTATGAGGCTAAACTCAAGGATACTATTGGTGAATGGGGTAAACTTATATACAAAATGCTCAAACGATAACAGAAACGGGATTGGATGGTAGATAAAACGCTTAATTATCATTAGCATCAATGTCCTATGTGACTTAGTATGTGGTGGGATGGCGTCTGGGCGGGTCGTAGGCTCGACTCAGGGGTATGCCCTATATATAAGCATACCGAGTTAGATGATACAGGTGATGTTAATGAGGTTAAGGTTTTATCGAAGGAAGTCTGCTAAAGCTATTTTAAACTTATAAACTACATGAATTCACCAACCATTGTGTTGACTTTGTTTTCTTACATGCTTTCTCAGGTGATGCACAGGTTTAAGCATAAGCTATTGGATTGCATGCTAGGCGGCCTAAATAGAGGACCTAGTGATTTTGGGAAGCACATATTTTGTAATCATACGAATCATTCTTGGATGTCTTGTACAGATTACAAGATAGAATACTTTGATTCTTTTGTTAGGGTTACCGAGTTAAATTATCAAACATTGACATTGTAATTTAACTTTGTAATCCTATTTAAATGCTTTATTGTGCTTTAGTGATTCTTAACATTGATGCTATGTAAACAATCTGATCAACCTGATTATCACTCACGATATCGCGCTCCGGGAACCTTCCGCCCGACGGGGACATCCGATCCTACCCCGCCGGCTCGGGGTGTGACAATAGGGGATGGTTCCTGAGTAAACTACCATTTTAGAAAAAAACTAACAAAACTAATCACAATTATTATCAATCAATTTCATTTTTTGTTTTTTGTTTTACATTTTGTTTTATTATAAAGATATATATTTGTTAACAAAAAGAAAAAAATAAAAAAAATATATGTAATTCATGTTATTACATATATGTAACTCATTGATTACATATATGTAACTTGTAAACTACATATATGAGTTACATATATTTAACTTTATAGGTTACATATACGTAACTTCGTGATCTACATATTTTTATTAAAAAAAAATTTGTTTATAACATTTCTAAGCAAATAATAAAAATCATGAATATTTAAAAAAAAATTGATTGGTTAGTAGTAGTTTTCTTAGTTTTATTCAAAGTGAAGAGTTTTTTTTTGAACCCTCCCCTATATATATAGGGAAGTGTTCAAATAATAACTCACTCTTAAAGCAATAACCCTATTAACTTTGCCAAGATGAAGCCAAATCTTGGATTTTTTTTGAAACATCATTGTAACACATTTAGAACATTATTTTCTTTTACAAGTTTGTGAAAATTTATCACCGTTTGAGAGATATCATCGTTGTAAGTTTTTTATTTACAGCACTGTAACTGTTTAAGGCCCAAAACATACAACGATGTAAACTCTCAAACAGTGATGAATTTTCGCAAACTCATAAAAGAACATAGTGTTCTAAACGTGTTACAATGATGTTCAAAAAAAATTTAAGATTTGGCTTCATCTTGGCAAAGTTATCTAGGTTATTGCTTTAAGAGTGGGTTATTATTTGAGCACAATCCTATATATGGAATTATTCAAATAATAACTCACTCTTAAAGCAATAACCCAGATAACTTTGTCAAGATGAAGCTAAATCTTAGATTTTTTTTAGCACAATCCTATATATATATATATATATATAAGGGAGGGATAATTTGAAAACCAATTATTATTAAGAAAACCATGAAAACTTGTTTTGAACTATTAGATTGTATTTATGAGTGGTTGTGATTAATTTGAAATTTTATGTTTAAATAAATGAGATGTGTAATTTAATAAGAGTACCAGTAGGGCATTAAAGGAAATACACATTTGGTACTTTTTGCTGGAAGAATCAAAACGATCGTATCAAACAAAGCATTCCCGTCCCCAAACTCCCCAGCCCTTCTTTCTCCTCCTACGAACCGCCATTGATAGTTCCGGTTACTCCCGTCCAAAAAATCCCCAACCCTTCTTCCCCGTCTTTCAAGCCATATCAGTGTGCCGCCGGACAAAATTGCAAGTTCCCGCCGGGTAGTTATTGAAGTTGACGCTGGTTACACACACCGGTTACTCCCGTAATCAAAGGTACTTTTTTCGAATCGTAAAATCATTTCCAAAGGAAGTTTCTATTTGTTTTGTATTTTCGTGGAAGATTGTAACATAAGTTTGATTTTTTGTTTCATGCAAGAGTTTTTGTTCGTCCTTTGTTATATGTCATCGAGAAGGAAGAGTGGCAGAATCGCAAACAAGACTCTTGGCAAATTTACAAACACCGCAGATGATCCAATCAACTTGGATACTGCCGAAAAATCGAATAAGAAAGATTTGAAACACAAAAAAAAAAGTACGAATTATGTAAGAACTTGAAATGCTCCTATTTCTTTTATGTAATTTTTGTTAAGAATATTAAGTGTCTTCTTTAATGACACGAAGGTGTGGATGAAGGCACTCACTCCTTGCGTGGGAAAAAAAAGGAAAAGTCAAAAAAGGTAATTGTGTTTCCGAATTTAGAACAAAAATTTGTTTTTTTGTGTGTTTGACGGTTTCGAGTTTTCATTGGTCATAAAGTGATGTTGAAAGGGCTACTAGTGAGAGTGAACAAGACAAAGGTGTGGTTGTGTTGAAAAAAAAAGCATTCAAATAAACATACAGATGTCAAAAAAACTTAGAACACCAGGTATTGTTACAGTTATTTTACGCTTGTTTTATGTGTGTTTCATGGTTTTTGATAAATGGCAGAATGTCGTTATTTTGTTGTATGGGTTGTTAATTACTAAGTCGGTAGAAATGGTAGAAGAAATCCGTCACACCCCGCTAAAGCAGAAACACGGGATTGCGACGTAATGTGTCGGGCTAGAGCACATCAGTTAACGAGAAAACTAGACATTACGCTACATATTTATAATTTTTTAACACAACTCATAAACTTTCATCCCTTGAGTACAATTATTCATATAATAAGCTAAGTCTCCAAAATGCATGTAGTTCATTATACATAATTATCCATGCTAAAGCTTAAATAGAAATGTTGTGCTTACTTCATTGGGTGTACCTGGAAAACATGCTTAAAATAGTTAATTACAAAAGTAATTGGTGAGCTTACAGGTTTGATGACTTGAATAAAAATAGTTTTAGATATGCACAATATGACATCTGATTACAACTTTCAACAACCAAGCCTATGATTGTAACGTGCCCCATCCGGACTAGCTTGTAAGTTGTAGTTCTATGCATTCATTGACACAAGGAGTATGTAACAATGTCTAGGTATGGCACGACCAAACCATTAATGGGGGTGTCAACCCAATAGTACTACCCACATGAACCACTGCTTATATAGAATAAGTTAAATGGTTGTTATAGATACATGGACTTTTAGTATCTTTATCGGCCATGTAATCGTCATAAATAAAAAGTTTAAACTTCATAAAAATTTAACAAGCAATGTTTTTCACCCCAAGTAATAAAACAAGTAAAAGAAAATGGGGCTGCGAGAACTCACAGAATGATATCTGATGAATTACTGCACGAAGCAAGTAACTAGTAATATCCAAGATGCAGAATAATTGTTGAGAATAATCCTACTCGTGTCCTAAAACCCAAGGACATATTAACAGTCTGTACGCAAGTTTATCTTAGAAATATTTTAAAATAATGTTTATCCAAACGACCCGTTGGTGACTCGAATTTAGTTGTTTATCATAAATTAGTAGTTAACGTTTTTAAATCTATATTATTTTCAAATAACTAAGTTATCCTTGTTAAAAATCCATTTTAATTATTAACTTAATTATTTGTAACAATATACCAAAAATGGAAAATTTTCATCTTGTATCTTAAAACTGATAACGCAACGCACACCAAATCACACATCAAGCATGCAATATGACCTTAGTCACTTTTAACACTTTATAATAAGAATATTTCACTTTTAACCATTTATACGTCCATTAAATATTTTTATATTATAAATCATGAAATTTTATTAAAATAAGTCTAAAAATCTGATCAAAACAAGATTTTAAAAACAAGTCTTTTACACGTTAAAAATCACCAGAAAATGTGCAATTTCGGTCACATTGACCATCATATAATCATATACTAGCTTTGGACCCGTGTAATACACGAGGATGTATTAGAATTTGATTTCAATTTTCTTTTATATTAACATACGTTGAAAAGTATTCCAAAACAAATTTTGTGGGTATAATCAAGAACACAAGATGCATTTAAAAACGTTAAAAAAATGCTTATAAAAGGAAAATAAGAAATTAATCACCTTTTATGGGAATTCTACACTTGAGAATTAATGCTTCCTCATTTACCATTTTGGATCATTTCAATCTATAAATAATAGCACAAATCCAACACCAAATCTCAATTTAATGACCAAAATCAATAACAATTGCAACAAAGTTATACTTCCCACTCTCTTGGTAAAGAATTATTGTTTCAATTAACTACACAGATAAACATTTGTATAAGTAGGACATAACTAACATTAAGACATTAGCATATTAATACATACAAATAAACTTATATCAAGAATGCAATTGGATTCTTAATTTAAACATTGTTGTTATATAACTTTGAAAGCTTCCACTTTAGTCTTTCCAATTCACATGCTTCATTCTCTCATAGTAGCACCTAAGATTTTTAAGGTTTTAGCGACTCATAGCAAACAAATTCAAGAAATGATAAAATGAAATTAAAATTGAGAAAAACAAAGTTACTTCTAATATATGGCTAATATGGAAATGGAAGGTTGGGTTTTTACAGTTATTAAACCTTATGCAAAACATGATCAGGAGAACCATGAAGCAAAGGCCTTTGTACATCATCATCAATGATCTCCTTTCCTACAAAGATGCAAAAAAATAAACAAAAACTTGTATTTATGCAAATAATATTGATTATAAATTATATTTTTTTTTGAATCTATCAAATTTAGTCAAGATATATGTATCATAATGTATACCATAAAGATGAGTCTGGAAAATACACAAGAAGAGGTTGCACAGATGACAACACCTGTCATCATAAAATTAAAATAATTAATAAATGAAAATGATGTTTTAAAATTTTACTTTTCATGATTTTAATAAACTGGAAATGACACAAACTAAATTATAAAATGGCTTATTAGATAAATAGATGATAAGAGGCGTTTAAATCACAAAAAATTAAGAATCATAAAAAATTTAGAGCATTGAAAGAATTATACTCTAGTTTGCACCTCCATGGAACCCAAGAGTGCTATTATCCATACTCACCATGGCAATAGCAAATTCTCTTTTTTATACATAAAACAAAATATAGATTCTAATATAACAAAAGTATGCAAATAAGTACAAAAAAATGACAAAACTCTAATGATATGTAAGCCATCATGTAACAACGATTGCATGAAAATTGGCTTCAAGCTCAACAAAAGTAGTGGTCATTCTCGTGTTGATTCAATACTTAGTTCATCAATATAAACTCATTACAAAAATGAATATACATGTTAAATTGAAAAAAAAAACCGAGAACAAATATTGTCACATAAAAAGAAGTATGAAACATTGTTAAGACTTAAGAATTAAAACCACCAACACATGAACATGAGAATTAGTGAGAGACGAAAAATTTGTTAAGAAAAGAAACTTTATGTACACACTTAATTTGCAATCATGAAATTGTGTCAAAAAAATTAGTATTTAACATACATTCTAATGTCTACAGAGGCTAAAAATCAATCATTCCTTAAGGACAAGCGAGTGTACTGTGACAATTGCAATTGAGAATTACGTCATCAGTGACGTGAGCATATTTGGTTGTGCTTGAAATCCATGTTGATTTAGATATTGTAATTATAAGTGGGTGTATGCATAATATATATGTGTGTAAAAACATATACCATCTATAAAGATATATGTGTGCACGTATGATACATGCATATATATGTTGAACAAATAAATCATGAAAATATGAATATAAATCATGTGCAAGCGCCAACAAATTCTTGGTTTTAGGAAAGCTTCATCAGGAAGCTATGGATTAAGTATAAACTATGAAAAAAAAAATCTAGTGTTAGCTTCTCCCATACGCATCACAACCATCGCCTCTCTTCTACTACTACTCCATCGTTTTATTTACATTTTTATTGTTCTTCTTTGTCTTTCTCTGTATCCAAGAATTTCCATTCCAATTACCTTAAAATCAGGTACTCAAAACCATCACTTTGACAAAACAACACCATCGCTTATTCTTTGCTTGGGCTCGTGAACGAACTAAAGATTGGAACTAACGATCTTCATCTCAAGAACTCTATCAATCAATATTGGGTATTCATCTTTCCTTTGACATTAAAACACACATATATATGGTCAGAACATTTAAATAATAATAATAATAATAATAATAATAATAATAATAATAATAATAATAATAATAATAATAATAATAATAATAATAATAATAATAATAATAATAATAATAATAATACTTCATGAACAATAATTTATACTGGTTTTAAAATATAGAAAGTTATTTAAAAATAAAAATCTTTATTATACAATCATTTGAATATAATCCTACTAATCGGTTAAGCATCCGATTAATAAAACTTTCATACGACTAATGACAGCTTGCATCGAGTTAAGATGTCATTATGAGACTAATACACTGTTTTATTCGACTAATAACGTCCATTTGACTAAAGGTAGACTAAATTATATAGTTAGGTGACTAAGCATGCAAATCATGTGCATCATCTGACTATTAATACCCTACAAAATTAACTAGGAACCATCATCTGATTACCATCCAATTAGAACCATGATTAGTGTGTGGTGGATGTGTTCAAAACATGAATTGCATACGTAGGCAGGAGATAGAAAAGCATGTGGGTATGTTATCATGCATGCAAGGCATGCATAAGTATGTAGGCATGCATGAGTATGATCTATGCAACAAAAACATAAATTCATATTTCAATCATGGTTTGAGAAGTATTGTATACAGATGCATACATAAATAGATAAAATATATAATCAAAAGACTAAATTTAGATGGTATCATGTCTACACAATGAATAAATTAACTAGATAAATTAATATTTTTGAAACCCCACCTTTGACACCAAAAATCAACGACGTTAACAAACTCGATTAACCAATAACTATTAAACCATATTAATTACGAATAACTCATAGAAACTTAACCAATTGCAGAATTGGATCCAAGGATCTAAAACATCACATTTGAGCACTATTTATTGCTTTTTCAACAGCACAGGTGAGTTTCGTACAACCCCCTTTTCTTTTTAATGTTTTATAAACATCGGGGTAACTCTGTAAATTGTTGTCTGAACATATGATATGCATCAATGATATCTGTGTTATTTCATTTGACTTTTGTGGGATTTCATGGGATTTTGCCTGTAGACTGAACTCTATCATGGAACTAAAAGTCCTCATTCTTGAACTGTATCTAGTGAACCCATGTGTGGCCGAACAGAAAACATTGATAGTACTATTGGTTGACACCCCATTCGCTGGGAGGGTTGCATCTCCCCTTGTGTGAATGTTTGTTATCTGTTTCCTGAACTTCTTAATTGTATGATAGACATTAAGACAATGAGGCACTAAGATATGTACCGACGGGTAATATCTTGAGAACAGACTAGACGTCCGAAAGGAACTAGATACGGGTCCCATGGTTATCCGGAACTGAACTTTTATGAACGTGCTTATCATATCATATTGTTTTAAATTGAACTGTCGAACTCACCAGCTTTGTGCTGATGTTTCAAACTCAAACCTTTTTGCAGGTAAACAGTAATAGCCGGTGAGGACGCACTTTTGGGATATTTGCACTTATATAATTAGTATTGTAATTAAATAAACGTAGCTGTAATGTAGTTGTGATTGCGACACCTTTGTAATGTATTTACTTTAAGTTAATCTGTGTGCTTATGATATCGGATCAAGTAAGTCACCCCTCACCTCGGAGACATCACCACTATGCTTCCACAATCGGTTCAGTGACATCAGGCTAGACACGAGGTGACGAGGGGTGGGGGTGTGACATGTACTATTCAAACCCTAAAGGATATGCAGCGAACGTTCATCATAGACTTTGGTGGAAATTGGGACTCAAACCTACCATTAATAGAATTCTCTTACAACAACAGCTACCACAGCAGCATTGGATGCGCTCCATTAGAAGCACTATATGGTAGGAAATGTCGTTCGCCAATTTGTTGGACTGAAATAGGAGATAATATAATAACTAGGCCTGAGCTTATACAGGAAACCACTGAGAAGATCGCTCAGATTCAGCAAAAGTTACAAGCTGCTAGAAGCCGTCAAAAGAGCTACGCAGACAAACGTCGTAAGCCTTTGGAATTACAGGTGGGAGACATAGTCATGTTGAAAGTGTCCCCTTGGAAAAGGAGTGGTTCATTTTGGGGCAAAAGGCAAGCTAGCACCACGATACGTCGGAGCATTCGAAGTGATTAAATGGATTGGTCTTGTTGAGTATAGACTAAGATTTCCATATGAACTCAACGGTGTGCACGATGTGTTTCATGTATCAAATCTTAAGAAATGCTTAGCCGATCAATTCAGATAGACGAACAACTACATTTTATCAAAGAACCGTTGGAGATTATGGATCGTGAAGTCAAACAACTGAAACGAAGCCGTATCCGAATAGTTAAGGTTTGGTGTAATTTCAAATGCGCCCCAGAGTTTACTTGGGAGCGTGAAGACCACATGAAATCAAAGTATCCCCACATGTTTACAGAGGAAGTCGTGCCCTATAATGAAATCAAAGTATCCCCACATGTTTACAGACAGTGACAACCAGTACATAACCTGTAGGAACTGTACATTAGTCATGTGTATGAATCATAAATTGTAATGCTCATATGTGAATTCAATACTAAACAATAGAGAAAAACAATGTTGGAAACTCAGCATAGATCAATACTGAAATACTACACACAACGAAAACAATACTAATTCACTAATAATATGAAATTGTGGAATGACAACACAGACAAATGTTAGTTAAGGTATTACTATGTATAAACATGTGAGGATATTAAATTCAAAACGATAATGAATAGCGTTCATGAATATTAAACCAACATTGTATTCGTGTGAGTGACGATTCGCACGAATATATTTGTGGGTTTAATGTTCTGAATGATATCTTATAATTAGAAATCCAAATCGGGAATTAAAGCTAAAGTCGTGTTCGTACCGGTGACGATCGGTATGAATACGCGCGAAGGCGATACGATCCAACGAAATATTTAAAATAAACGTTTTCGAAACTTTATAAATAATAAAAAGATTTAAACCAATCTACTTTTACAAAATAAATACGAACTTACATAACGGAACGAAAACGACACGTATAGGTGAAACCGAAGGAACCCGAACACACGCGTAATGACCCGGACTATAAAGCCCTAAATTTGATCATCTTCTTCATTGAATGCAATCACCAACCCAACCTCTCTCTAAAATCCGTCTCTCTCTCTCTCTATGCTCTCTCTCTAAAATTCAAACACCCAAATCACTCAAAATGTCACACCCCCAACTTTCGACCACCGAGGTCGTGAACCAAGACTGGGTGCAGGATCGCAGTCTCCAGTTACAGTTGCGAGACCTACATGTCCAGTTGCATACGTACATCTAATAACTTGGATAAAACAGTTTTGTAAAATCAGAGTTGCGGAAATTGAAGTTATGAGTTATCAAAACAGTTTTGAATTCATAAGTTGCGGAAGCATAAGTTAAAACAATTTTAAAACATATCAAAGTAATAGTTGCGGAAGCCGTTTAAGTAGTTATCATTACATAACAAAATGAAGTGATAAATTTTTTCAATATCCTAAGACACTTAAGCAGATGCATGAGACTCCAGCCTAGCATTCTAGTCCTTGTGTGCGTGCCTTAGTTACCTGAGAAAACATACAAGTGAAAGGTTAACACAAAAGTTGGTGAGAGCACATGATTTATATCAGCAATAAACATCAAATGTTTGGAGTAAGAGCTTGCAGGTCTACATATCATTACAATGCAATACCGATTGATACCTAGTCAATACAATTATATTATATGTGGGTTCAAAACCGAAGCTGATTGCATGCCTCCCGCCATGTCCATCACACAAGACAATGGCAAATGTGTTTTGTCAATTTTGCACCCATTCCGACCTCTAGTCGGGTTGGCCTCCTAGGCACGATGGGTGGGGCTTGTCAGGCCCAAATAGTACTATTCAAGATTACCACGCTACTAACGGTCTGAGGTGTGTTTGTGAGGACTTTGAGTTGTGACGTGCCACACTTATACATATAGTGATAAAGAATTTCCATATGTAACCAAAATAAGTTTTTGTTCAAAAACAGTTTATCATGCAATGTTTTCTCCCCCGAACGTAGAAAATATAAAAGGGGCCGTGAACTCACCTGATAAAGCAGTTCCGGTTATGTGTTTGCTACTGCGAATGCTAGCAACCTGCTAGTGAGCACCTATAATCATTAGATTGTGAGTATGTGTTTTGTGGTATATTTTATCCCATACAACTCCAAGTGTCGGTGTGCTCAACCGAGTGTTTGTGTGTTGACTTGTGTTGACTCTACGAATCGTTGGTGACGCGTTTGTTGTGTTTAGTTCGTTTATGTGCCTTAAATGCAAGTAAGACATCAACATGCATCCTACCACTCTAATCGTAACGCTTTCACATAAGTCATGTTATGAAATCGTAAAAGTTACCATTTTTGGAAAGCTTCTATTGTAGGTAACTTTCTATATTTAGAAAGTTTCTACTTTTGGAAAGTTTAGTTATGAAATCCCATTTCATCAGACTAATACCTCTAGTATGTTTGTAAAAGCATATGTAAACATTTGAAGTACATCGTTTGTGCATTAATTACCATATATGTCATTTTGCTCGAATAAAGTTTCCTTATTTGGAAAGTGTTCATTTGATAGCTCGTTTTCAAAAATCAAAGTTTCCAAATATGTTAAAAATCATTTTTAAACATATTTCAATAGTCACAAATCATCAAAACATGCCAAAACATCAAAATCCCTCTTTTGATTTGCAAAAGTTTCCAAATATAGTAAGTTGTTATCAAAATCACATTTTTCACAATCGAAATATCCAAAAGTGTTTCTAAACACTTCAATACACATTTGACACCATCTAGACATGTCTAACATGTCTAATTCATTACAAATCTACAACATGCAACATAAAAGTTTCCTTTTATGGCAAGTTCTACAAATCATCATCAAATCAATCCAAACTCAATCGTAGATGATCTAAAACTTCAATCTCAGTAAAAATACATTAAAATCAACAAGAACACCAACAAATTCGTGCATGTGAGCCGCAAGGAGTTGCATGTGTTCAAACACACTTGCATGTGTGTTGTTACACTTTGCATGTACGATCTAACCATAGATAAACATATAAAACTACCTTAGAAGCTAGGATTCGAGCTGAAACAACTGCTAGTGACTCCACAAGTGGCTGATGATGTCGATTCTTGCTTGTGAATGGCTTCCCACACTCCTTGCACTCCTAATGATCCACCAACATCAAAGATGCAAGGAATGGCTCCAGATGTTATTCACAGAAGCTTGGAAGCTGATTACTAGGGGTTTGGGTCGAGAGAAGGTGTATAAACTCAGTGGGAATGAGAGAAAACCGAATGAAATGAGTTGGGGTTGTTATTATAAGTATTTGGCCTTCTAAGACTCCCTCACATACCGCCTAGCGGGCCTCCATGGGGCTAGGTGTACCACCTGGATTATTTTAATCCAATAGCTTCCCAAAACCTCGCGCGTACCGCTCGGAGAGGTTGAATTGTCTTGGGCGTACCACCTGGTGATTCGGGGAATTCAAATTGTTCCCACCCAAGCTTCGTGTACTGCTAAGGCCCAAGCCATGGCCCCTGGTGTACCGCCTGGCTGGCCGGATGAGCCCAATTGGCACAATTTAATTGTTTCGACTCGTTTTTCGATTATTTTACGTTTATAACTCATCGTTTATCATCGTTTGAACTTTAATTATTTATGTTCGGTCATGTGTGACTCAATTAAAGTCCAATTGTTTGTTTTGTTCAATGTTCACGAGGCTCGTGTGTTTTCGATAATCCCTCGAATTATCGATGATAGTTTGCGTTTTACGAAATGTTTGCATGTTTGATTAGACGCAATCAACATGTAATGCACAATTCAATAATTCCCCTAATTATTGTTTTGTGTTTGTGTTTTACACACTTGGTTTCCAAAACCAATGTGTAATGGACGATTCGATAGTTCCTCGAACTCATCGTTTCACGGTTGTTTGTGTTTAACACATTTAATTGAACATAATTAAATGAAATGCAACAAGTATGAATGTGAAATTTAGAGTTGTAAAGGTTTCAATTTACCAGAAATTGCCGGGTGTCGCATCATCCCATTGTTGAAAGAAATTTCTTCCCGAAATTTGGTTGTTGTTGGTAGTGTTTGAGAACAAAAATTTTCTGGTTGTCACACAAAACACCACCAAATTGGACTTTTTTGGAGTCAAAATGTTCCTCAAAACATGTAGAATCTAGAAGTACAACGGATCTAGGCTTAAAACCACAAGAATCGAGGTATATATGAGCTCAAAATTCGGTTTTTTAGGGTTTTCAACGAACCAGAACGATCTGAACATAAACCGGTGTTTAGGACCATCAAACTTTCTAAAAAGGGCTTGAGAACAATTCTAGATTACTTGGATTACGTTAGAATAAGTTTTGGAGGCTGGGAATCGGTGTGGTTGTGATGGAAATTAGTATCGACACAAGAACATGGTTAAGTATTAGTATCGATGAAACTGAAACACTCCAGCCATCTTCCATCGAACCTAACAAGTTCGATAGCTTCAGAATCGATGAGGGTCTGTTGAACTTATTATGTTCGATGTCCTCCAAGGAGATAGACACTAAGTCTGGTCGATATTGTGAATATCGACGGCTGCTAGGATCGATGGAAGCCATGGTCGAACTTATTAGTATCGACAAGGGTATCCTTGGGTTTTTCATGCTTTGACCGAACCTGTAGTCATCGATACTACTAGCACTTGATCTATACTAGTACCTTAATCATATCAAGGGAAAAAAGATGAGTTTTCATGGATACTGACCATTATATGGGTTGATAAGGTCGATGCTAACAAGGGTCAAAGTTGATAGTATATGCAAGGACCTCTCTAGAATCGCGTTCAAATGTTCGAAATCTTCGTGGGTTCTGGTTCTCCTTGATCACACGAACGTTTTGGCACTAAAATCTTGCGAAATGGTTGAGAAACGAAAGAGAAATCGTAGAGAGAAGTTAGAGAGAGAAAGTGTGGCCAGAAATGGATTCTAGAGAGAGAGTGGGAGGTGGAGAAATGAAGAAGAAGGAGTGGTTTCCACCATTTATACCTCGCGTCTTCCCCGTGTGCTCGGCCTCGTTTATTTTGCGTTAAAAATTATAAGATGCTCGGTTCTTCTCGTAAATTATATTTAAAACATAAAACTTTTAAATAATTTATGTGACATCCAGTACCCGATCGTCTGGCAAGTCCGTACGGTATGTGTACTTTCACTATTTACCGTGTGTAAATACAATTGCATGAACAGTGTTTGTGATAACAAAACTCAGTATACAAGAAACAGTTGTACATATTTATGTAAAAACTTAAATGCCGTAAGTACAACAATTCATGATAAACAATAGTTGTTTGTATTTAGGTGAAAACCTAAGTACAGTTAATACAACGAATCAAGAAAAACAACAGTGTACAAGTAAACAACAAGAACATGTCGGTTGCGATCTGATATCCATAGATGACAGGAATCAGATGGTCGATAAATCAGTACGAAAACAATGTGAAAACAGGAAGTTTAGTTGAGTCCGTCAGTAAGGAAACACAATTCAAAACGTAATTACAGTGTCGTTTCAGAATAACGAACTGACCGTGTGTTTGCGTGGGTGACGATTCACACAAACATATCTGTGAGTTTAACGTTCTGAAATGATGACTGAGAAGTGGAAAACAAAAGTCAGAAAGCAAAACCATCTTCGTGTTCGTCCGGATGACGATTCGAACGAATACGCGCGAAGGTGACGCGATCTGACGATACGAAAACGAAAAACGACACGAACGATAATAAATTAAGAAAAGTAAATTTAAAACATTTATTTGGAATCACAATCTTTAAAATATTTAAAACAAATCTTTTCCATTTAAAACAAGGGAATAATGCGCGTAATGTTCCGGAAACGCGTGCATTTCTTGTTTAAGCTAAGTCAACCACTTCAACTGCAAGGTGAGTTCATACGCCCCTTTTCTACTCTTAACTGATTTTAAACTCTCAGGGCTGAGAAACGTGCTTAACTTTTATTTATTTAAAAGTTTTTGTTTAACATATTGCTTATACTTTGATTTAGATAATATTGCCTGTCTTATTATCAATTATCATTTGTATGCATGCTTGTATGATCATGATATGACAGGGACAACTAAGATGAATATGATAATATAATTTCATAAATCATCAACACAATAGAATAATGTAGTTGTAAGATTTTATCTTATAACACTTGATTATTCCTACAAGAACCAACAATGAGAATATCACAGGTGAACACGATGACAATTACAACAACAAACAGGAATGATAAGAAGATAATATATCTTAATAAAATCATTCATCACCTGAGTTAGCTAAGTGTAATAGGACGAGTTCCTATAACACAGAGCTTACAACTCAGAGCAGAATACAAGATAACACGAATACAAGTATCATCCACCACCTTAGTGACAACAGGAATGATAATCATGATAATGTAACTTCATGATAACAGCATCATTCACACAACAATTAAGATCGTATAATAAGACAAGATCTTATTTAACTTTGTTAACAACAACGAGAACACAACATTCAAAACAAACAACATGGTGAACACAACTACAATTGATTACTATTGAACTGTATGTATTATATCATTTCAATCATGTGCCATGTATTCAAGTATGATCATTGTAAGTCCCTTCACAAATCGCTGACCAGTAACGTATGACCGGTGACAGGGCGACGAACAGTTAGGGTCCGGTAAGCGACACATGGTGACATTAATCTGCAGTGATATTGTAATTAATCCAGCGAAATCCTATTGACTAGTAGACTGAGGAATTGATTTCTCTCATGTCATATTATTAGTAATAGTTTCGTTGAGGCTACGGAAACACAAAGTGGTAGAGGTGAATTGGATGCATGGTGATCTGATTACGTGAGGATCACAATGGACCCCATCTATGCACTACAAGATGTGAACGGTATACACAAGTTAACTAACATTTCTATTAATAGCAATGTATTACAGTTAACACCACAAGCAAGAGAATCATAATAAGGATAAGATTAAATTAATCTACTTTCCTTAAAAGATTGAGGGTTTATCAACACTGCGGTCTTGATAACTAAACCTCTCGTATTATATTATTCTACATATAACACATTGGACGATGAATACAAACACATGGGTGCAAATCAAACATGTTGAACATACGGGAAATGGAAATGGGTATCCAAAGTTGTATTACAAGTGGTGTTGAACTCGATTGAGCATGTGGTGGGATGACGTCTGGGCGGGTTATAGGCTCGACCCTTACGTATGCCCTATATATAAGCACACTTGATTGGACGAAATACTACCTGTACATATAACTATGGAGAGGCCATTGGGTGGAACAGGTGAATCAATTATTACAAGAACCACATATGACATTGTGACTGTGTGTGTGAACAATTCAATGTTTTCAATTATCAAACTTATGAACTCACCAACCTAGTGTTGACTTTGTTTAAATGCATGTTTTCTCAGGTGACGAACAGGTTTAGTCACCAGATATCAAGAACATAGCTAGTGGTATTTTAGAAGACCTAGCTACATTTTGTGTTGCATACTTTTGGATGACAAAACAATGAATCATCTTTTGTATATCTTGTACAGTTACAAGATAGAAACTCATTGATTCTTTTGATTAGATTTACTTAGTTAAATTATGAGGAAACAATGTAATTTAACTTTGTAATTATATATCATTTTCATGTTAGCATTTCTCATTTATATCTAATGTGCTATGTAAACAATCTGATCATTATGATTATCACAACGATATCTCACCCGGGAACCTTCCGCTAGACGGGAAAGTCGATCCGTCCCGCCGGCTCGGGGTGTGACAGATTGGTATCAGAGCCATGGTTATAGAGAAATATAGGTCATGTTGCTTAAACGGTTTGGCCTAGACTATAACCTAGGGACCCTTCATGTAGAGATCTTAGGATTTATGATTTCATTTGCATATGTCTTCAGCTTCTGATCATCGCACTAACCGATTTTCTTTCGGTTATGATCAGAATGCCGCAGAGAAGACAACCTCATTTGTTACCACCACTGGATCTAGCTCCACATTCTTCTACTCCATCACCATCTGACTCTCCTACACAACCACCTCCTCCTCCACCACCCCTGTTCATGAGTTGGATCCTGCTACCATCGCACTGGCCACTCTGCTGACCAGTCAACTAAGGGATGTGATCCCTGATATGATTAATCGGATCAACTCCAACAGCAACAACTTTGCCAACTCATCTGGAGAAGGCAGTGCTAACACTAGACACCATTAGGACTACTCCTACAAAATTTTGTAGGATGCAAGCCACCGAGTTTCAGTGGCAGTGAGGGAGCCGTCGGATTGATCCAATGGATCGAAAAGATGGAAACAACCCTCGACATCAGTGGCTATCCTGATCAGCATAGAGTGAGATATGCTGCTGGCTCATTCAACAAACGAGCATTAACTTGGTGGAACGCTCAAGTTCAGACTCGGGGCAAAGATGAAGCACTGTCAATGCCTTGGGAGAATTTCAAGACCATGTTGAGGGCTGAGTTTTGCCCGAGGAACGAACTCAAGAAGGTTGAAACTGAGCTACTCAACCTTGTTATGATTGGTGCTGGGCATCTGGCCTACACCACCCGCTTTCATGAGTTATCTACCTTGGCACCGGACGTAGTGCCAACACTAGAGAAAAGGATCGAGCGGTATTTAGGTGGACTACAGGCTTGTATCCAAGGGCACTTGATTTCAGCCCACCCTACTACCATGGAAATGGCTGTTACTCTGTCAGCAACTCTGACATATATGATGGTTGCCTCCGGGGCACTCAAGAAAGAAGCTGACTCAGCTAAGGTTGGAACTGCAAGAAGGCCAGAGAAGCGCCCGGCTAAGAAACAAAAGGTGGTCAGGAACTTTGCTGCGACCACTCAGACACCGATGATCAATCAACCCCAACCACTACAGATCAAGAAGCCCTATACTGGCACCGCACCTCAGTGCAACACTTGTCAGTATCATCATCCACCAAACACCCAGTGCAGACAATGCACTAATTGCGGGAAGTTTGGTCACTGGGCCAATCAATACAGGAGCATGGGGGCTACAAACAGGAACAACAACACAGCGGTCACTACTGCTGCTACTGGTAACATGTCTTGCTACAACTGTGGCTAGCCTGGACACTTCTCTCGGGACTGTCCCAAGAGAAATCAACAAGGAGCTCAAGTAGCTAGAGGACGAGCTTTTCAGATAGGAGCTGCTGCTGCTCGACAAGACCCGAATGTGGTCGCGTGTACATTTCTCCTATCTGACTTTTATGCATCTATATTATTTGACACTGGTGCGGATCAGAGTTTTATCTCATCCGATTTTGCTAGTCATCTTAGTCATGTTGAGGAATCTTTAGACTCCCCTTATACTATTGAGATAGCAAACGGCAAACAGATAACAGTTGTCACAGTACTTAGCAATTGCCCACTAACACTTGGTGATCACACATTTTCCATCGATTTGATACCGATGGAATTGGGCAGTTTCGATATCATTGTCGGAATGGATTGGCTATCTTTTAACAGAGATGAGTTCGTCTGTTCCGAAAAGCTATTACGTATCCCAGTGGAGAACAATCAGACCTTGGAAATTCATGGAGATCAAGCAAGCAGCAGTGTCAAGATAATATCGTGCATGAAGGCACGCAAGTGCTTACGAAAACAATGTATCGCCTTTCTAGCTCACGTGGTAGAGAAAGACAAGAAAGCAATCAAAATTCAAGACGTACCGGTGGTGAAAGACTATGCGGACGTGTTTTTGGATGAGTTACCAGGACTGCCACCCGAGAGGTCGGTGCAGTTTCGAATTGATTTGATTCCGGGAGCGACTCCTGTAGCTAAGTCTCCTTATAGACTTGCACCATCAGAAATGCAGGAATTGTCCAATCAATTACAAGAGCTACTCGATAAAGGATTCATTCGACCGAGTTTCTCCCCGTGGGGAGCTCCGGTTCTCTTTGTTAAGAAGAAGGATGGATCTTTCAGAATGTGCATTGACTATCGAGAGCTCCACAAACTTACCATCAAGAATCTGTACCCGTTACCGAGGATTGATGACTTGTTTGATCAGTTATAGGGAGCTCAATACTTTTCAAAGATAGACCTGCGTTCAGGTTACCACCAGCTCCGGATTCAAGAGGAAGACATACCCAAGACGGCCTTTCGTACTCGATACAGTCACTATGAGTTCATGGTGATGCCGTTCGGATTGACGAACGCACCAGCAGTGTTCATGGATCTTGTGAACCGGGTGTGCAAGCCGTACCTAGATCAGTTTGTTATCGTCTTTATTGATGATATATTGATCTACTCACAAAGCAGGACGGAACATGTACAACATCTCAAGACAATCTTAGAACTTCTGAAAAATGAACAACTCTATGCCAAATTCTCCAAGTGTGAATTTTGGCTAAGGGAAGTTCAGTTCTTGGGTCACGTGATTAACAGAAATGGTATTCATGTGGATCCGGCCAAGATTGAAGCAATCAAGAACTGGAATGTGCCCACAACACCGACAGAAATCAGATCATTCTTGGGAGTGGCGGGTTATTACAGGAGATTCATTTCGAATTTCTCAAAGATAGCCTTGCCTCTCACCAAACTCACGCATAAGAGTGAACCCTTCGTGTTGACACAGAAACAAGAAGAGGCATTCCAAACATTGAAACAAAGATTGTGCAATGCTACAATCCTAACACTCCCAGAAGGCAATGATGACTTTGTAGTTTACTGTGATGCTTCCCATCAGGGACTCGGTCGTGTTTTAATGCAACGAGACAAAGTTATTGCCTACGCATCAAGACAATTAAAGATACACGAGAAGAATTACATGACACATGACTTGGAACTGGGAGCTATTGCCTTTGCTTTAAAGATATGGAGGCATTACCTGTATGGTACCAAATGCACTATCTTCACAGATCACAAGAGTTTACAGCACATATTTGATCAGAAGGAGCTTAACATGAGACAAAGACGATGGGTTGAGCTCCTGAACGATTACGATTGTGTGATCAAATACCATTCGAGCAAAGCAAATGTTGTTGCAGATGCTTTGAGCCGGAAGGAAAGAGTCAAACCCTTGCGTGTACGAGCAATGGGAATGACCGTGCAATCAAGTTTGAGAGATCAAATCATACAAGCGCAACAGGAAGCAATGGCAAGAGACAATTTGAAACAAGAGCTCGATTGTGGAGCCGAAAAGCATTTTGAAACAAAACAAGATGGAGTTATCTATTATCAGGATCGTGTTTGGATCCCAACAGTAGATGAACTTCAAACACTCATACTTGACGAGTCACACAAGACGCGTTATTTCGTTCATCCCGGTGCCGACAAGATGTACCAAGATCTTAGGTCATTTTATTGGTGGCCGGGTATGAAGAAGGATGTGGCTACATATGTTGGCAAATGCTTAACATGTGCCAAGGTCAAAGCTGAACACCAGAAACCTTCGGGTTTGCTGGAATAACCAGAGATACCACATTGGAAGTGGGAACAAATAGCTATGGATTTTATTACCAAGCTACCCCGCACTTCCAGCGGACACGATTCGATTTGGGTCATAGTTGATCGATTGACCAAGTCCGCACACTTCTTGCTGATCAGAGAAAAATACAAGATGGAAAAACTAGCAAGACTTTATGTCGATGAAATAGTAGTACAGCATGCTGTGCCCTTATCAATTATTTCTGACCGGGACAGTCGATTTACATCGCGGTTCTGGCAATCATTGCAACAATCTCTAGGGACAAATGTCAACTTGAGCACCACTTATCATCCACAAACGGATGGACAAAGCGAGCGAACAATCCAAACCCTAGAGGATATGTTGAGAACATGCATCCTAGACTTCGGTGGAAGTTGGGATAAACACTTACCACTCATTGAGTTCTCCTACAACAACAGCTAGCACAAAAGTATTGGATGTGCTCCGTTTGAAGCACTTTATGGTAGAAAATGTCGTTCTCCAATTTGTTGGACCGAAGTGGGAGACAACCGAATCACTGGGCCTGAACTTATTTTGGAAACTACTGATAAGATAGCCCAGATACAACAGAGACTACAAGCAACACGTAGCCGCCAAAAGAGTTACGCAGACAAACGGCGAAAGCCTTTGGAATTCCAGGTGGGTGACCAAGTCATGTTGAAGGTGTCCCCGTGGAAAGGCGTAGTTCGTTTTGGGGCTAAAGGCAAACTAGCACCAAGGTATGTCGGACCGTTTGAGATAACTCAACGCATAGGTCCTGTGGCATACAGAATTAAACTCCCCGATGAACTAAGCGGAGTACATGATGTATTTCATGTGTCAAATCTCAAGAGATGTCTCGCTGATGAATCATTGATCATACCTTTGGAAGAGATACAAGTGGATGAACAATTACATTTCATTGAAGAACCTGTAGAGATTATCGATTGTGAAGTCAAGAGACTGAAGCGAAGCCGTATTCCTATTGTAAAGGTTCGTTGGAACTCCAAGCGTGGACCAGAATATACGTGGGAGCGTGAGGATAACATGAAGACAAAGTATCCCCACCTGTTCGAGAAAGAAGTGCCCGACAATGATGCTTAAATTTCAGGATGAAATTTCTTTAAAAAGGGGAGACTGTGACATCCAGTACCTGGTCATCCGGTAAGTCCGTACGGTATGTGTACTTTCACTATTTACTGTGTGTAAATACAATTGCATGAACAGTGTTTGTGATAACAGAACTTAGTATGCAAGAAACAGTTGTACATATTTATGTGAAAACTTAAATGCCATAAGTACAACTCACGATAAACAATAGTTGTTTGTATTTAGGTGAAAACCTAAGTACAGTTGTCACACCCCCAAATTTCAACTAACAGAATTATACCGTTTGGGACGTGACAAACCAGGATCTCAGATCATTCGACATAACGAAGACCTCTATATGATTTTCAAAACATACTTTGGTCTAAAACTGTAATATCAAAGTTCTAACGTTGCGGAAGCGTTTTTAAAACAATAACAAACTTAACGGTTTGAAAACTGTAAATTACATATCAAAATCTCAAATGTTCAAATTCAAAACACAAGAATTGAAATATGCATGTGACTCCACATCCTAGTCCATGCTTGATTGCTCGTGTATCTTAACGTCCTGAGAAAACATGTAAATCAAGTCAACACAAAGGTTGGTGCATACATAGGTTTAACTATTCACAAATGTTTGAAACAACTGTTTGAACAAAATGTTTGCAGATAACATAATCACACATGCATAGTCATGATAGCTAGTCATTTGTACTATATACATAAGCGGTCGACACCGAAGCTGACTGTTGCATGCTGTTGCATGTTTTGCCTTGCCACTATTGTCTAGCACAAACAATAGTAATGTGAATTGGCTAGTCAAACACTTGCGTAGATCCCATCTACCAAGTGAGGTTTGTCAAACCTAATAGATCTATTTCCAACTACCACGCTTTGCACTACGGCAAACTAAACGGTTCGAAATGTAAGGACTTGTAATGCTATGTTCGCACTAAATGTAAACAGCTAACTCATGCAAGTGATATGTATCTAAAATGTTTGTTGCACATGTTTTCTCCCCCAAAACAGTTAAAATAAGAAAAGGGCTCGTGTACGCACCTTTGAATGTAGCAGAATGATCAAACACACGTGCAATCGCGTAGATAATCCTCTACGAAGAATCTGTGTTTAAACAATAACGTTGTGTTATTCGGAATGCCGTTTTGTGTTTGAACTCACATACGTGTCAACACACGTATGTTAGATTGTTAGAATCGTGCATACGTAAGTACGCGTGACTTTAAAATCGTTTAATTAAATCATATAACCGTATATGATTTTATGTAAATAAGCGTAATTATATGGGATTATGTTTTCGGTCTAAAATATAAATTTTATTATTTTATTTTGTTCAGGATCCCGTTACGGTTCCAACGCAACTCGAACGGGCTAAATCGGAGTTAGAACGAAGAAGTTATGGATTAAAACTCAAAATAGTTTTAATTTCAAAAACAGGTGGAGCCCCAGGTTCGAACCCGTGACCCGCACCTCTAAACCCAAGCATCTTACCAACTGTTCTGCTTCAACTTTTGTTAACAGAGTCCATTTCAAACGGTTTTAAATCAATAAGGTCGGGTTCCCCTTTGTTTAGCTAGTCGAACCATTAACCCCTAAATTGACCATGTCTTCGACTGAGTTTGATCCGCATAACATAGGGGTTTTGTTCCCAGGTTCCAAACGAGTTCCAATCCAGTTCCAATTTAAAGTTACCTCACCATTAATCGATTAAATTGGTGTTCATAAGTTCGAACCCAAAATTCGAAACCCATATGTCGATTTGATCGAATTCTATAACAATAGTCCATGTTTCCATAGGGGTTTCACTAGTTAATGGATTTCTAATCTTCCTGTAACAATTAATTTAATTATCTAATCTGTTTAGGTCGAAACCCCCCAAAAAGTTTCTATCTAAGAACCCTAGAATCAAAACTCGTTTAATTCGTTGTTGTAATACCAATCTAACATAAGTTTATTCTTAGTCGAGGTTTTCTGAAGCTCATAGTACTATCTAATTTGCTTTTCGAACTCAACTCGATCGAAATCTCCAATTCGGTTCCAAGAACGAACCCTAGAACATGAATCTAACAATCCGTGGTGGTAATGTGAAATTAACATAGGCTTACTCTCAATCGGGGTTTTCTGAAACTAAATATGACAATTAATTCGATTTTTAAATCCATTCTTATCAAAACCCCTAATTCATTCACAAATAAGAACCCTAGAATTCGAGATTCTAGAATTCGTATTCCCTCATTGAAATTAACATATGGATTTCCTTAAGTTGATAATTTCGAAACTCTCTGTGTCATTTGATTTCATTCTTAAACTCAATTTAACAGAAACCCCCAAATCGTTTAAACTTAGAACCCTAGCATTCGAATTCAAAGCATTCGATATTATCAGTCAAAATTGGCTTAGGTGTAACCCTAGTCGGCCCTTTTAGGTGTTGTAGGAGTGATCACTTACTTGTTTAGATGCCCAATTGAGGTATCTCGACTCTTAGGTGGATATTCGGCCGACCTTCAATCCAATTCACACACCCAAGCTTTTGGAGTTCAATTGTTGCCTGTAATCTCTTCTAAGTATGCCGACTAGTGTATGTTAGAGTTCGATTTCGACGAATTGTGAACGGATTATAGGAATTTAGTACCAATTAGAAACGGTTTCGAAATTATGAATGATTTAGTGATTAAATTCGAGAATTAATGGATTGTTAACTGATACAAACCGTTCGAAATCATAAATATGGAGTTTATGGATGGTTAATTTAATCAATTGTGACAGATACATGCTAATTCCAAATTTTTCATGATTGTATCACTTGAATTTTGACTTTGGAAGTCAAGATTAAACATTTTATGAAATTTTAACATAATTTCTTATAACTTAGATGTTTATAAACTTATTTTATTCAAATTTAATCCTTCTAGTTTTATTTCATATAATTTAGTCTTGTTTCTGCTAATTTCTTATTAACGGAATTTATCCGGAAATACCGAATTGTCACATCATCCCCTTGTTGATGGAATTTTCGTCCCGAAAATTGTTAAATGTTAGAAGTAGTTAGGAAACTACTTGCGAGTTCAGATTGTGCGTGTTAGTGTGATGTCTGATCATTCTGTGTGCTTGTGTGTACTCACACACAAAACCCAATGTTTGCAACATCACACCTAAGTGTGATCGTTCTATGTAACTGTTTGCGTGCACACTTGTTAGTACACCTAACTGTGTATGTTTGTGTTTGATCATACTATGTTATGTAACCTTGCACATTGCAAATGTTTGAAAACTAATCATGTATGTACTACCATAACATGTAACATATGAAATGTAGTATATAAAATGTAATGCAGCACAAATGTTTGTAACAAAGCTAATTGCATAAAGTGTTTGTGCTTACAGTTTGGAATTTGAAATGTTGATGTGTGAAGCATCACGTCATCCCCTTGTTGAAGGAAATTTCGTCCCGAAATTTAACGTGTCTTCACAGTGTTTGTAGTTGTCGTTTTGAACAGATGAGGATACGTCTTCATCATTTGATCTTCTCTTTCCCATGTGAATTCAGGACCACGTATTGAATTCCACCGGACTTTGACTATCGGAATCTTGCTTTGTTTGAGTTGTTTGACCTCTCGGTCCATGATTTCAGCTGGCTCTTCAATGAATCGTAACTGTTCGTCTACTTGTATTTCTTCCAGTGGTACAATCAATGTCTCATCAGAAAGACATTTCTTCAAGTTTGAAACATGAAAGACATCATGAACTCCGCTGAGTTCATCCGGTAATTTGAGTTGATACGCAACCGGACCAATCCTTTTTCAGAATCTCAAAGTCTTCTGTTCCTTCCGGTACGGACAGAATCGGTGCACTGCAAAGTTTCTTTTTCAATAACTGGAATGCAGCTTCCTGTTTATCCGTCCAGTTATGCTTCGTTCCTTTTTGAGTAAGAGCTGTAAGTGGTTGAGCGATCTTTGAGAAAGCCTCAATGAATCGTCGGTAATAACCCGCCAAACCAAGGAATTGTTGTACCTCAGTAGGGGTTTTTGGTGCTTCCCAATTCTTAATCGCCTCAATTTTCGCTGGATCAACATGCATGCCCTTTTCATTGACTATATGACCCAAGAATTGAAATTCTTGCATCCAAAAGTCACATTTCGAGAACTTAGCGTACAGTTGCTCTTGTTTCAGTAATTCTAACAGCAATCGAAGATGTTCGGCATGCTCTTCCTCAGTCTGAGAATAGATTAGAATGTCATCAATGAAAACAATGACAAACTTATCAAGATAAGGTTTACAAACACGATTCATGAGATCCATGAATACAGCTGGAGCGTTTGTCAACCCAAATGGCATGACCAAGAACTCATAATGGCCATAGCACGTCCTGAATGCTGTCTTCGGGATATCTTCTTCTTGAACTCTGAGTTGATGATATCCCGATCTGAGATCAAACTTCGAGTAGTAACTCGAACCTTGCAACTGATCAAACAGATCATCGATTCTAGGTAATGGATTCCGGTTTTTGATGGTAACCTTGTTAAGTTCCTGGTAATCGATGCACATACGGAAAGTCCCGTCCTTTTTCTTAACAAATAAGACTGGAGCTCCCCATGGTGAAAAACTAGGTCGTATAAAGCCCTTATCCAACAACTCTTGCAGTTGTGTAGATAACTCTTGCATCTCGGATGGTGCAAGTCGATAAGGCGCCCTAGCTATCGGTGCTGCATCTGGTGTAAGGTCGATTCAGAATTCCACTTGTCTGATAGGTGGTAATCCCGGTAAGTCTTCTGGAAATACTTTAGGAAATTCACAAACTACTGGGATGTCTTCAATCTTCTTCTCAGCTACCGGCTTCTCAGTTATAAGTGCTATAACTGCTGTATGACCTTTACACAGACATTTGTGTGCTTTCATACAAGATATGAGACGCCGTGGCGTACTGCTCTTCTCGCCTTGTACATACAATGTCTCTCCATGTGAAAGAGGTATATGTCACACCCCGAGCCGGCGGGGTTGGATCGAAGTCCCCGTCGGGCGGAAGGTTCTCGGGGCGCGATATCGTGAGTGATAATCGTGATGATCAGATTGTTTACATAGCATCCATGTTAAGAATAACTAAAGCACAATAGCATTTAACTAGGATTACAAAGTTAAATTACAATTGACAATGTTCAGTAATTTAACTAAATAAACCTATCAAAAGAATCATATGTTTCCTATCTTGTATCTGTACAAGATATCAAAAGTGATTCGTATCCATAGCAAAACATGTGCTTCCAAAAGTCTACTAACTGGCATCCTAGTATGCAATCCAAAAGCTTAAGCCTATTCTTGTGCGTCACCTGAGAAAGCATGTAAGAAAACAAAGTCAACACAATGGTTGGTGAGTTCATGTAGTTTTAGTATTCGTAAAATAGCTTTTGCAAACCTTTTTGGGTAAAACCTTAACCTCGTTAATAACACCTGTATCATCCAACTCGGTATGCTTATATATAGGGCATACCCCTGAGTCGAGCCTACGACCCGCCCAGACGCCGTCCCACCACATACTAAGTCGCATAGGACATTGTTATTAATGATAATTAAGCATTTTAACTACCATTCGATTCATTCTTCATCATAGCTTTAGTTTACTGTTTCAAAGTCTATAGCATTCGTATGTATTAGCTTCAATAATAGTTTCAAAAGCATCGTGTTTAAAAGTTTATGATATTTACCCAAAAGCATTTAAGCATCCCCTCAGTAACAACCTTAATCTCATTAACACCACCTGTATCATCCAACTCGGTATGCTTATATATAGGGCATACCCCTGAGTCGAGCCTACGACCCGCCCAGACGCCGTCCCACCACATACTAAGTCGCATAGGACATTGCTGTTAATGATAATTAAGCGTCTTACCTACCATCCATTTCGTTTATAGCTTTAGCATTATGTTTAAGTTTATAAGATGAGTGAACATTGAGGAATCACTGTATGGCAAGTACTGAGAGGCCATCAGTCTACTCCTCAAGTCATGACTATGAAGGTCACCCTATGGCAAGCACTGAGAGGTCGACGGTCTGTTCCTTCAAGTCACAACTATGTAGAACACCCCATGGCAAGCACTGAGAGGCCAATTTAGTATGTTCTATCATAGTTAATAGCTTTAGCATTCAAGTTTATAGCATTTAAATAGTTTAACAACCGGAGAGGCAAGCACTGAGAGGCCAAACCGTTGCTTTTGCATGACAAGTTTATAGCATTCAAGTTTAACAACCGGTGAGGCAAGCACTGAGAGGTCAAACCGTTGCTTTTGCATGGCAAGTTTATAGCATTCAAAGTTTAACAACCGGAAAGGCAAGCACTGAGAGGCCAAACCGTTGCTTTTGCATGGCAAGTTTATAGCATTCAAAGTTTAACAACCGGTGAGGCAAGCACTGAGAGGCCAAACCGTTGCTTTTGCATGGAAAGTTTATAGCATTCAAAGTTTAACAATCGGAGAGGCAAGCACTGAGAGGCCAAACCGTTGCTTTTGCATGACAAGTCTATAGCATTCAAAGTTTATAGCATTATGAGCACTTCAAGCATTTCAAGCATTTAAGCATGATAAGCATATAGTATTTGCATTGTAGCATTAGCACGTGGCATTAGCATATAGCATTAGTGTTAAGCCTTAGTTTGTAGCATTAGTATTTAGCATTAGCATTTTGTATTAGCATATAGATTTAGTATTGAAGCATTAGTATCGTGTGTGTGGTTTAAGCGTATAGTTTATATCATAAGCATCAAAAGTGTAGTTTAAGAATATAGTTTCTAGCATAAGCATTAAGTATCTAGTTTAAAAATATAGTTTATAGCATAAGTATTAAGCATTTAGTTTAAAAATAAAGTTTATAGCATAAACATTAAGTACTTAGTTTAAGCATCAAGTATATTGTTTAAGTTTCTAGTTTGCAACATAAGCATCAATCACCAAGTTTAAGCATCTTGTTTGTAGCATAAGCATTAAGCATAGAGTTTAAGCGTTTTGTCGTAGCATAACCATCAAGCCTCATTGTAAGCACCATGTTTAAGTATAAAAGTATTAAATAACATTTCAATAGTTTATAAAATGTTTAACATGCTTCTCAGTCCTGGAGTAAAACAATTAAGTTTGAAAAGGGACAAATGAACTCACCTTGTGTCCGTAGTGATTGACTAAGTATAATAAGAATGCACGCGCTCTTTGTTTGCTCTTGTTTTGATGTTCACGCTCCTGTATTGATTTCATAAGGTTGTAGTTTATAAATATTAATTTGTAAGGGTTTGTTGCGCGTGTAAGTGTTAGTGTTAGCCCTAAAGTGGGCTAACACTCGTGAGTCGTGGTTTTCATTCGGCCCTCTTATACTTATTAGGATACATAGTCTTGAACTTCTATGGTTCATAACTATAACTCAAGTTCTGATCAAGGATTTTAAACCCTTCTACTTCATAGTATCTCGAATAGTGATTTCTTAATAATTAAATAACCATGACGTTTTTCTTGTAAAACTTAATGTTTCATGTGTTATGATATGTTAAGTTGTATTCTAATAAGTGGGCCGAATAAGAATAGGTCGTATATCAATCAATTGGGCTTTAGGCTAAAAGTGGGTCTCAAATGTTAGTGGACCGATTATGGTTTTAGAGACAACTACATGGGCCGGTTGGTTACATCCTGGGCCGAAATCAAGCTTAATGGGCCATCCGATTATCGTGGGCCAAATAGGGCCATGGGCCAACTATTGGGCCATTCATAAATTATTCTAAGTATTGGGCTTGGATGATGATGAGTTGGGCCTAGTTACATCATCATGGGCCGAATCAAGAAGCTGTTGGGCCATAAGGTTTCGTGGGCTAAGTATCTTCAGGCTGAACATATGCATCCCAGTCGAACAATCGGCTTGACAGAATTTATATCACATGTGCTACTGGCCAGCGAACCTTTTTGTTTGTGAAGAAGGAAGGTTCGGCAGATTCTAGGGTGACAGGTTCGGTCACATCTGGATGAGCATAGGTTCGGCATCCCCACAGGCTGGTTCAATCAATGGTTCGGCTGTGGTTCAAATGGTTCGGCTCCTGCATGAACAAGGGTTCGGCTATGCATGCCCATAGGAGGGGGTTCGGGAACAGCATGAGGGTTCGTCATGCACATGTGGGTTCGCCAATCAGGAGCAAAGGTTCGACAGCATCATCGAGGTTCGTGGTCCACTAGGGTTCGGCTAAGGTGGCTGTAACAGGTTCGTAGGTACCATGTATGGTTCGTGAGATGTCCGAAGGGTTCGGCAGACCCCAGGGTTCGCCAAGAGACTCGCTCAAAGGATAGGTTCGACTGGTGATAGTTCGTGCCTTTAAGCACACACACAGGTTCGCCGGCAACCCTAAGGTTCGGCCCAACTTGACTCCCACGAACCCTGTGTGTTCACCCCCATGACCCAGCTCGGCTCCTTGGTTTGTCCATGCCCATGTTGTTGTCTTGCCTAGATAGGTTCGAAATGGTGCAAGGTGTGCGCGGGTAGGTTTCTAGGCCGGTTAAGAGGGTTGGGTCAACTTTAACATGAAAACCCTAATTTCTGTAATGTTCTCTTAGTCATACCTCAAAATCGGCTGGACCAAAGCTCAGATGAGTTGTACTTTCTTGTAGAGGGCTTCAAGATGGTCGTTTAGGCGCAAGAATCACGTGATTTCGTTAAGAAACGAGAGAGATATGAGCTTTCAAAGGTTGAAAATGGTGGATATAGGTGGTGGCCGGAAATGTGGTGTTAGAGTGAGAGGTGGTTGGTGAAAAGTGAAATAAATGACCTCATTGGTTGTTTATATACCCCGGGATGTTCGGGTTCGTTTCGGTTGCTCGGTTCGCGTTTTCGTCGAGTTTCCGGATCGTTCCGCGCGTATTTTTCGAAAATTAAATATAAAGAATTATTTTAGGACGTTTATATTACGAATATTATTGGAAATTATTTTAAATATCGTTGCGTTTATTTATTTATCGAATTATAATATTTTACACGTTTTATTAATTCTTTCGCGATTTAATAAAACAGTTTAGTTTATTTTTATTTATGATGAGTTTCAAAATTGTAAAATATGAAATATTATATTTCCTTAAATTTATGGTCGTTCGTATCGTTATTCGTTTTCGTTTTCGTTTTCGTTTTGTTAGATCGCGTCGCCATCACGCGTATTCGTTCGAATCGTCATTCGAACGAACACGTCGATGGTTTGGCTTTCTGATTCATGTTTTCTACTGTTCAGTCATTATTTCAGAACGTTAAACTCTCAGAATCATTCGTACAGATCGTCACCTATACGAATAACTCGTCGGTTTAGCATTCCGTAACAACAACCGTTATCGTTTTGTTTTGTTTAACCTCACATACGTTTATACAAAATAGTATCAAATCAAGTATTTATGTTTCAACACTGTGTTGTCTGACATGTTTCTGACATGTTAAACCCTAAGGTTTTAGTCAGATTCAGACAATCGCATAATAGTTTCATGTTAATCACAATGTATCTGAGCTACTGTGCAATCTATAGTGCAACTTACTGTTCCGGTAGCGGTTCCGGCACAGATGTTACAGTCTACCCTTGTTAAAGAAATTTCGTCCCGAAATTTAAAAGTTATTATCAGGTACTACTCTTTCTATATCAATGGGAAAAATTTTAACCGGTGCGATATCCTTATGCTCCTAGATTAAATTCTAGGTCACGTTTGGTATTTCCTACGTATAGCCTCAAAGTTTTACTAGTCTTATTGCTCATAGTTGTCTTATTGTTATTGCTAGCTTAATCCTTGTGTGACTCTAACACCTCATTGTTCAAACAAACCGATGCTATGAACATCAGCTGTTTCACAACTTTAGTATTAGTTATGGCTTCCTACGTATGTTATGTGCATCAACCAAGAATTCTCTCATAGATTCTATCGCAATGAAAGAATTCCTAAGTTCTATGGAATACTCATGTGATTATACTAGTAGGAATAAGATAAATTTCTTATTCATATTAGTATCAAAATAAAATAAAGTCTTATGAGTGAGGAGATACTACATACCAGTACCCGTCGCCGGGTCTTGGCGTGTTGCAGCGGCTCCAATCATGAATGCCCTCCCACAAGGGGCTTGAACTCCTGGTTGTACTCTTTTCGGGCAGTCTTTGGAAAAATGACCTAATTCTCCGCAGTTATAGCATCCTCGATGGTTGTTGTTATAATTGCCAGGATTTTGTGGCGGATGAATTGCTACCGCAGCATTGTTTACAGCTTGTGTGGCTGGAGCGCGGCACTGTTGAGTCCGGTGACCTAGTTGGCCACAGTTGTTGCATTGCCTGCATTGGACCGTAGCAGGATGATGAAATTTGCATTGTGCACACTGAGGATGCATTCCCACATAGTTTTTAGGCGCGGCCTGAGCAGGTGCTACAATAACTTGTTGCTGAGGGGTGGCCATAGCATAGTTTCCAATGACCTTTTGCTTCTTTGTTTGGTGTTGTTCGGGCTTCTTTGTTGCTGCTTCCTTGGATTTCCCTGTGTCATCTTTCAGAACTCCAGACTTCACCATTACCCCAATAAGTTTAGCTGAAAGAGCAATGGCTGACTCCAAAGTAGCAGGATTTGCAGCCAGCACAATACTTTGTATGCAGGAGGGTAAACCAGCAACATATCTGTCAATCAGCTTTTCCAAAGTTGGCACCATCTCTGGCACCAAAGCTACCAGTTCGTGATAGCGGGTGGTGAAATTCATATGGTCGGCTCCCTTCATCACGTGGTTCGAGAGCTCAATCTCTAACTGTTGCAGTTCATGTTTCGGACAGAATTCGTTCCTCAGAAGAAGTTTGAACTCCGCCCAGGGCATTGTCATTGCTTCATCCCTTCCTCGGGCTCTGATTTGTGCGTTCCACCATGTTAAAGCTCGTTTGCTGAAAGATCCAGCTGCATAGCGCACTTTGTGATGTTTCGGACAACTACTTATGTCCAAAGTGTTCTCCATTTTCTCGAGCCATTGGATCAGTCCGACAGCTCCTTCGACTACAGTAAAGCTAGGTGGTTTGCATCCTACAAAGGACTTGTAGGAGCAGTCTGAGATGTGGCTAGTGTTTCCACTAGTTTCCCCTGTGTTATGTCCCGAGTTGTTGCCATGACCTTGAATCCTATTAATCATCTCTGGGATGACATCTTTCAGTTGACTTGTCAACTGAGTGCTCAAAAGTGTCGCCAAGGCGATAGTGGCAGGATCTAATATCTGAACATTGCTTGAGCCTGGTGGCGGAGAGTGTGGAGGAGGTGGAGGAGGAGGAGGTGGCGGTGGTGAATCTGCAGGTGAAGGTGTCAAAGAGTGTGGTGCAGAAGTCTGTGGAGTAGGTATTGGAGTCGGTTGTTTTCTTGGCGGCATTCTGATCATAACCAAAAGAGTTTGGTTAGTGCGGTGATCGAATGCAGAAAACACAATGCAAACTTAAGTCTTAAGTTCTCTACATGAGGGTCCCTAAGTTATAGTCTAGGCCAAACCATTTATGTAATGACCTATTATTCTCTATAACCTTGAGCTCTGATACCAATCTGTCACACCCCGAGCCGGCGGGGTTGGATCGAAGTCCCCGTCGGGCGGAAGGTTCTCGGGGCGCGATATCGTGAGAGATAATCGTGATGATCAGACTGTTTACATAGCATCCATGTTAAGAATAACTAAAGCACAATTGCAATGTTCAGTAATTTAACTAAATAAACCTATCAAAAGAATCATATGTTTCCTATCTTGTATCTGTACAAGATATCAAAAGTGATTCGTATCCATAGCAAAACATGTGCTTCCAAAAGTCTACTAACTGGCATCCTAGTATGCAATCCAAAAGCTTAAGCCTATTCTTGTGCGTCACTTGAGAAAGCATGTAAGAAAACAAAGTCAACACAATGGTTGGTGAGTTCATGTAGTTTTAGTATTCATAAAATAGCTTTTGCAAACCTTTTTGGGTAAAACCTTAACCTCGTTAATAACACCTGTATCATCCAACTTGGTATGCTTATATATAGGGCATACCCCTGAGTCGAGCCTACGACCCGCCCAGACGCCGTCCCACCACATACTAAGTCGCATAGGACATTGCTGTTAATGATAATTAAGCGTCTTACCTACCATCCATTTCGTTTATAGCTTTAGCATTATGTTTAAGTTTATAGCATGAGTGAACATTGAGGAATCACTGTATGGCAAGTACTGAGAGGCCATCAGTCTACTCCTCAAGTCATGACTATGAAGGTCACCCTATGGCAAGCACTGAGAGGCCGACGGTCTGTTCCTTCAAGTCACAACTATGTAGAACACCCCATGGCAAGCACTGAGAGGCCAATTTAGTATGTTCTATCATAGTTAATAGCTTTAGCATTCAAGTTTATAGCATTTAAATAATTTAACAACCGGAGAGGCAAGCACTGAGAGGCCAAACCGTTGCTTTTGCATGACAAGTTTATAGCATTCAAGTTTAACAACCGGTGAGGCAAGCACTGAGAGGCCAAACCGTTGCTTTTGCATGGCAAGTTTATAGCATTCAAAGTTTAACAACCGGAGAGGCAAGCACTGAGAGGCCAAACCGTTGCTTTTGTATGGCAAGTTTATAGCATTCAAAGTTTAACAACCGGTGAGGCAAGCACTGAGAGGCCAAACCGTTGCTTTTGCATGGCAAGTTTATAGCATTCAAAGTTTAACAACCGGATAGGCAAGCACTGAGAGGCCAAACCGTTGCTTTTGCATGACAAGTCTATAGCATTCAAAGTTTATAGCATTATGAGCACTTCAAGCATTTCGAGCATTTAAGCATGATAAGCATATAGTATTCGCATTGTAGCATTAGCACGTGGCATTAGCATATAGCATTAGTGTTAAGCCTTAGTTTGTAGCATTAGTATTTAGCATTAGCATTTGGTATTAGCATATAGATTTAGTATTTAAGCATTAGTATCGTGTGTGTGGTTTAAGCGTATAGTTTATATCATAAGCATCAAAAGTGTAGTTTAAGAATATAGTTTCTAGCATAAGCATTAAGTATCTAGTTTAAAAATATAGTTTATAGCATAAGTATTAAGCATTTAGTTTAAGAATAAAGTTTATAGCATAAACATTAAGTACTTAGTTTAAGCATCAAGTATATTGTTTAAGTTTCTCGTTTGGAACATAAGCATCAGTCACCAAGTTTAAGCATCTTGTTTGTAGCATAAGCATTAAGCATAGAGCAAAAAGAGTTTTGTCGTAGCATAAGCATCAAGCCTCATTGTAAGCACCATGTTTAAGTATAAAAGCATTAAATAACATTTCAATAGTTTATAAAATGTTTAACATGCTTCTCAGTCCCGAAGTAAAACAATTAATTTTGAAAAGGGACAAATGAACTCACCTTGTGTCCGTAGTGATTGACTAAGTATAATAAGAATGCACGCGCTCTTTGTTTGCTCTTGTTTTGATGTTCACGCTCCTGTATTGATTTCATAAGGTTGTAGTTTATAAATATTAATTTGTAAGGGTTTGTTGCGCGTGTAAGTGTTCGTGTTAGCCCTAAAGTTGGCTAACACTCGTGAGTCGTGGTTTTCATTCGGCCCTCTTATACTTATTAGGATACATAGTCTTGAACTTCTATGGTTCATAACTATAACTCAAGTTCTGATCAAGGATTTTAAACCCTTCTACTTCATAGTATCTCGAATAGTGATTTCTTAATAATTAAATAACCATGACGTTTTTCTTGTAAAACTTAATGTTTCATGTGTTATGATATGTTAAGTTGTATTCTAATAAGTGGGCCGAATAAGAATAGGTCGTATATCAATCAATTGGGCTTTAGGCTAAAAGTGGGTCTCAAATGTTAGTGGACCGATTATGGTTTTAGAGACAACTACATGGGCCAGTTGGTTACATCCTGGGCCGAAATCAAGCTTAATGGGCCATCCGATTATCGTGGGCCAAATAGGGCCATGGGCCAACTATTGGGCCATTCATAAATTATTCTAAGTATTGGGCTTGGATGATGATGAGTTGGGCCTAGTTACATCATCACGGGCTGATTCAAGAAGCTGTTGGGCCATAAGGTTTCGTGGGCTAAGTATCTTCACGGCTGAACATATGCATCCCAGTCGAACAATCGGCTTGACAGAATTTATATCACATGTGCTACTGGCCAGCGAACCTTTTTGTTTGTGAAGAAGGAAGGTTCGGCTGATTCTAGGGTGACAGGTTCGGTCACATCTGGATGAGCATAGGTTCGGCATCCCCACAGGCTGGTTCAATCAATGGTTCGGTTGTGGTTCAAATGGTTCGGCTCCTGCATGAACAAGGGTTCGGCTATGCATGCCCATAGGAGGGGGTTCGGGAACAGCATGAGGGTTCGTCAGGCACATGTGGGTTCGCCAATTAGGAGAAAAGGTTCGACATCATCATCGAGGTTCGTGGTCCACTAGGGTTCGGCTAAGGTGGCTGTAACAGGTTCGTAGGTACCATGTATGGTTCGTGAGATGTCCGAAGGGTTCGGCAGACCCCAGGGTTCGCCAAGAGACTCGCTCAAAGGATAGGTTCGACTGGTGATAGTTCGTGCCTTTAAGCACACGCATAGGTTCGCCGGGAACCCTAAGGTTCGGCCCAACTTGACTCCCACGAACCCTGTGTGTTCGCCCCCATGACCCAGCTCGGCTCCTTGGTTTGTCCATGCCCATGTTGTTGTCTTGCCTAGATAGGTTCGAAATGGTGCAAGGTGTGCGCGGGTAGGTTTCTAGGCCGGTTAAGAGGGTTGGGTCAACTTTAACATCAAAACCCTAATTTCTGTAATGTTCTCTTAGTCATACCTCAAAATCGGCTGGACCAAAGCTCAGATGAGTTGTACTTTCTTGTAGAGGGCTTTAAGATGGTTGTTTAGGCGCAAGAATTACGTGATTTCGTTAAGAAACGAGAGAGATATGAGCTTTCAAAGGTTGAAAATGGTGGATATAGGTGGTGGCTGGAAATGTGGTGTTAGAGAGAGAGGTGGTTGGTGAAAAGTGAAATAAATGACCTCATTGGTTGTTTATATACCCCGGGATGTTCGGGTTTGTTTCAGTTGCTCGGTTCGCGTTTTCGTCGAGTTTCCAGATCGTTCCGCGCGTATTTTTTGAAAATTAAATATAAAGAATTATTTTAGGACGTTTAGATTACGAATATTATTGGAAATTATTTTAAATATCGTTGCGTTTATTTATTTATCGAATTATAATATTTTACACGTTTTATTAATTCTTTCGCTATTTAATAAAATAGTTTAGTTTATTTTTATTTATGATGAGTTTCAAAATTGTAAAATATGAAATATTATATTTCCTTAAATTTATGATCGTTCGTATCGTTATTCGTTTTCGTTTCGTCAGATCGCGTCGCCATCGCGCGTATTCGTTCGAATCGTCATTCGAACGAACACGTCGATGGTTTGGCTTTCTGATTCATGTTTTCTACTGTTCAGTCATTATTTCAGAACGCTAAACTCTCAGAATCATTCGTACAGATCGTCACCTATACGAATAACTCGTCGGTTTAGCATTCCGTAACAACAACCGTTATCGTTTTGTTTTGTTTAACCTCACATACGTTTATACAAAATAGTATCAAATCAAGTATTTATGTTTCAACACTGTGTTGTCTGACATGTTTCTGACATGTTAAACCCTAAGGTTTTAGTCAGATTCAGACAATCGCATAATAGTTTCATGTTAATCACAATGTATCTGAGCTACTGTGCAATCTACAGTGCAACTTATTGTTCCGGTAGCGGTTCCGGCACAGATGTTACAGTATACGAACGATCTTTTGATGGCATACTATTTCAGCCTGGTGTTTGGACAACCAGTCCATGCCAATGACTACATCAAAACTGCCTAAGGTAATAGGCATAAGGTCAATTTCCAATGTTTGACCCATTAAGTCAAGCATACATCCCTTAAGGATTTGTTCAACTACAATTAACTTGCCATCAGCTAGTTCTACCGTGTATGGGTTTTCTAAGGCAGTAGGACTAACATTTAGCAACTTAGAAAATGAACTAGATACAAAACTCCGGTCTACACCAGTATTAAATAGCATAGAGGCATAGTGATTATTCAAGAGGAACGTACCCGTAACAATGTTGGGATCCTCCCATGCCTGACGTCCTCCAATCACAAACGCCCTGCCCCTAGCACCATTATTGTTGTTATTATTATTGTTATTGGTGCCATTGTCGTTGCCGTTTCCATTTGCATCATTAGTCCCGCCTTTCTTGAGTTGTGGGCAATCCTTTTTGAAGTGCCCCGATTTACCACACTCAAAGCACCACTTCTGAGTGTTGTTCTGGTTATTGTTCTGATGGTTGGAATTGTTTTGCAGTTCTCCGCGGCAATCCTTAGCTGCATGCCCTCCTTTGCCGCACCTTTCACACTTAAACTTATCACACTGATTCCCAGCATGATGGAATCCACACTTGTTGCACTTTGGGTGTTTACCAATATACCCCCCTGATGATGATGACTGCTGACCGCTGTTCGAATTGTGATAAGACTTGTTTGAATCCTGCTTTCAGTTCTGCTGAAACGGCTGTTGGTTGAAATTCTTGGTGTTGCTGCTTTCCCACTTCCTCTTGTGGTCTCCCACCTTAGTAGTTGCTGTTCGTTTAGGCAGAGTTCCTTGTAGCACTGCCTGATCAGTCAATTGATGCGCCAGTCGAACAGCTTGTTGAATCGTTGTGGGATTTGCAGAAGTGACCAACCCCTGGATCTGAGGCACCAATCCTCCTATGTACGTCTCTATCCACTTACTTGCTGGAGTAGCCATGTGAGGTAGGAGTCTGGCTAGTTCATGTGACCGAGTAGTGTACTCCTCAATATTTTGACCCCTCCATCTTGAGATGCCAATACTCCTCTTCCAGCTTCTGCATTTCACTGCGAGGACAGTACTCCTCCTGCAGTAATGTTTTGAACCCATTCCAAGTTAAGGCATTGGCCTCACCCAATCCCAGAGTTTGAACATTGGAGTTCCACCAAGTCAATGGTGGACCTTCCAAAGTTCCAGTAGCATACTTAACTTTATTCTCATCAGGATAGTTTCACATCTCAAACACTGATTCGGCTTTCTCAATCCATCGTAGGAGTCCAATGGCTCATTCCGATCCTTTGAAGTTGTGTGGCTTGCTGTCCAAGAACATCTTGAACGTGCACACCCGTGGGTTTACCAATCTCCCTTCTGGACCATGTGGTCCTGTAGTGTGTGTCTGGGTGTATTTCGCGATTGCCTCCGCGACGCTGTTATTGATAAGCTCGTTGAGCTCAGCAACTGTCATGTGTATGTTCTCGCCATACATGATCTTCATAGTTAGAATGAATGTTAGAGAGTTATCAAAATCAAATGCGAAATGTGTAAACAACATAACAAACAAACATGTAATTGTAGGAATCAACACAACTGTTGGCAATAAGTAATAGTTTTCAATAGATAATAATATGATTTGATTACAATACTTTCAAAATCAAAACATAGGTTTTGAAACATCTAATGTAGGGACACAATCCGCCCCTAATAAGTTTAAACAAAATAAAGGAAAAATCATGCATCCTCAATAGTAGAATCAGCATCAGAATCAACATCCTGTGCTGGTATCTCATCCTCTTCCTCTTCCTCTTCTGCTTCAGATACAAATTGCTCTTCCAATGCAATCAACCTCCCCTCAGCAATGTCGGCTCGATGTTCCTCTTCTTGTACTCGTGTAGTCAGATGTACAATGTGAGACTCCATCCCCTGAACTACACTGCGAAGCTCTGCGTATCGGGCGTTTACATCCCGGAGCTCCTGTGCCATGTGCTCGATCCGATCATTAGCCCACTTTGACTCCCATGTCAATCGGGCGACATCATCTGACTCAAATCGTGGCCTCTTGCAGGCACGGAACCTAGGTGGCATACGGTATGAAGACTCCTCGGTGGGATCCTCCTCAGGTGCCTTCTGTGGGTCTCCCTGTGGTTACTCCTGTGGGTCATCCTCAGGATCCTCCTCTGGGTCGTCCTCTTTCGGATCCTCCTCCGGGTCCTCGTCCGAGTCCTCTAAGGGATCCTCCTCCGGATCCTCCTCATGATCCTGAAATACTGGAGCTATCGGCTCCTCATCATCGAGTACGATCACGTGCGGTGGTGACGGTGCTGCCATATCTGTTACATAAGACCATATGTAAATACTAGTCAAAAACAGTTGTGTAAACATGTGTCGAATGTCTAACAGTTATAGTCTAAGTCTACTAATGCAAACCTAGTTCGCTATAACCAAAGGTCTCTGATACCATCTGTCACACCCCCAAATTTCAACTAACGGAATTATATCGTTTGGGACGTGACAAACCAGGATCTCAGATCATTAGACATAACGAAGACCTCAATATGATTTTCAAAACATACTTTGGTCTAAAACTGTAATATCAAAGTTCTAACGTTGCGGAAGCGTTTTTAAAACAATAACAAACTTAACGGTTTGAAAACTGTAAATTACAAATCAAAATCTCAAATGTTCAAATTCAAAACACAAGAATTGAAATATGCATGTGACTCCACATCCTAGTCCATGCTTGATTGCTCGTGTATCTTAACGTCATGAGAAAACATGTAAATCACACATGCATAGTCATGATAGCTAGTCATTTGTACTATTTACATAAGCGGTCGACACCGAAGCTGACTGTTGCATGCTGTTGCATGTTTTGCCTTGCCACTATTGTCTAGCACAAACAATAGTAATGTGAATTGGCTAGTCAAACACTTGCGTAGATCCCATCTACCAAGTGAGGTTTGTCAAACCTAATAGATCTATTTCCAACTACCACGCTTTGCACTACGGCAAACTAAACGGTTCGAAATGTAAGGACTTGTAATGCTATGTTCGCACTTAATGTAAACAGCTAACTCATGCAAGTGATATGCATCTAAAATGTTTGTTGCACATGTTTTCTCCCCCAAAATAGTTAAAATAAGAAAAGGGGTCGTGTACGCACCTTTGAATGTAGCAGAATGATCAAACACACGTGCAATCACGTAGATAATCCTCTACGAAGAATCTGTGTTTAAACAATAATGTTGTGTTATTCGGAATGTCGTTTTGTGTTTGAACTCACATACGTGTCAACACACGTATGTTAGATTGTTAGAATCGTGCATACGTAAGTACGCGTGACTTTAAAATCGTTTAATTAAATCATATAACCGTATATGATTTTATTTAAATAAGCGTAATTATACGCGATTATGTTTTCGGTCTAAAATATAAATTTTATTATTTTATTTTGTTCAGGATCCCGTTACGGTTCCAACGCAACTCGAACGGGCTAAATCGGAGTTAGAACGAAGAAGTTACGGATTAAAACCCAAAATAGTTTTAATTTCAAAAAAAGGTGGAGCCCCAGGTTCGAACCCGTGACCCACACCTCTAAACCCAAGCATCTTACCAACTGTTCTGCTTCAACTTTTGTTAACAGAGTCCATTTCAAACGATTTTAAATCAATAAGGTCGGGTTCCCCTTTGTTTAGCTAGTCGAACCATTAACCCCTAAATTGACCATGTCTTCGACTGAGTTCGATCCCATAACATAGGGGTTTTGTTCCCAGGTTCCAAACGAGTTCCAATCCAGTTCCAATTTAAAGTTACCACACCATTAATCGATTAAATTGGTGTTCATAAGTTCGAACCTAAAATTCGAAACCCATATGTCGATTTGATCGAATTCTATAACCATAGTCCATGTTTCCATTGGGGTTTCACTAGTTAATGGATTTCTAATCTTCCTGTAACAATTAATTTAATTATCTAATATGTTTAGGTCGAAACCCCCCAAAAAGTTTCTATCTAAGAACCCTAGAATCAAAATTCGTTTAATTCATTGTTGTAATACCAATCTAACATAAGTTTATTCTTAGTCGAGGTTTTCTGAAGCTCATAGTACTATCTAATTTGCTTTTCGAACTCAACTCGATCGAAATCCCCAATTCGGTTCCAAGAACAAACCCTAGAACATGAAATCTAACAATCCGTGGTGGTAATGTGAAATTAACATAGGCTTACTCTCAATCGGGGTTTTCTGAAACTAAATATGACAATTAATTCGATTTTTAAATCCATTCTTATCAAAACCCCTAATTCATTCACAAATAAGAACCCTAGAATTCAAGATTCTAGAATTTGTATTCCCTCATTGAAATTAACATATGGATTTCCTTAAGTTGATAATTTCAAAACTCTCTGTGTCATTTGATTTCATTCTTAAACTCGATTTAACAGAAACCCCCAAATCGTTTAAATTAGAACCCTAGCATTCGAATTCAAAGCATTCGATGTTATCAGTCAAAATTGGCTTAGGTTTAACCCTAGTCGGCCCTTTTAGGTGTTGTAGGAGTGATCACTTACTTGTTTTGATGCCCCATTGAGGTATCTCGACTCTTAGGGGGATATTCGGCCGACCTTCAATCCAATTCACACACCCAAGCTTCTGGAGTTCAATTGTTGCTTGTAATCTCTTCTAAGTATGCCGACTAGTGTATGTTAGAGTTCGATTTCGATGAATTGTGAACGGATTATAGGAATTTAGTACCAACTAGAAACGGTTTCGACATTATGAATGATTAAGTGATTAAATTCGAGAATTAATGGATTGTTAACTGATACAAACCGTTCGAAATCATAAATATGGAGTTTATGGATGGTTAACATAATTTCTTATAACTTAGATGTTTATAAACTTGTTTTATTCAAATTTAATCCTTCTAGTTTTATTTCATATAATTTCGTCTTGTTTCTGCTAATTTCTGATTAACGGGATTTATCCGGAAATACCGAATTGTCACAACAGTTAATACAACGAATCAAGAGAAACAACAGTGTAGAAGTAAACAACAAGAACATATCGGTTTCGATCTGATATCCATAGATGACAGGAATCAGATGGCCGATAAATCAGTACGAAAACAATGTGAAAACAGGAAGTTTAGTTGAGTCCGTCAGTGAGGAAACACAATTCAAAACGTAATTACAGTATCGTTTCAGAATAACGAACTGACTGTGTGTTTGCATGGGTGACGATTCACACAAACATATATGTGAGTTTAACGTTCTGAAATGATGACTGAGAAGTAGAAAACAAAATTTAGAAAGCAAAACCATCGTCATGTTCGTCCGGATGAGGATTCGAACGAATACGCGCGAAGGTGACGCGATCTGACGAAACGAAAACGAAAAACGACACGGACGATAATAAATTAAGAAAAATAAATTTAAAATATTTATTTGGAATCACAATCTTTAAAATATTTGAAACATATCCTTTTTATTTAAAACACGGGAATAATGCGCGTAACCTTCCAGAAACGCAACGGAGACGAAAAATGAGCAACCGAAACGAACCTGAATACCCTCGGGGTATTTAAGCCCTAAATGAGGCATTTTTCCTCATTTCTATCTTCCCACTCTCTCTCTAAAAGCCAATACCCGGCTCTCTCTCTCTCTCACTACAAGATTCAAGCTTCAATCCACCATAACTTGCTCGTTTCTTGACGAAATCTCGTGTTCTTGGTGTCCACACGTAGCTAGCAACGTCCTCTACATAGAAGTACCACTGATATGAGGTTTTAACCAGCAAAATCCGAGGTAATGAGCTTTAAAAATTCGAAAAAACTAGGGTTTTGTACCCTTTGGTTCGACACACACACATAACCGGTATACATCACCACTTTTCAAACAATTTTACCCATGGAAACCCTAAAACGAGCTAGACCGAGTATGATAAAGCCATGGGAACGACAAGCAAAGAAACAGGGTCAAGGTTGATGGTGAAGAACTGATGGTTCGTTGAGAAAGCAAATCGGCGAACCTTCTGATCATTAGGGAGCCGCGAACTTGTTGCTGGCCAAAGCTTCTCTCACCGAACCATTAGATGGCCGAACCTGAGGCCGCGAACCATCACCGGCTAAAACCTGGCCGAACCTTTGCATGAGTACCGAACCAGCATCATAGCCACGAACCTGCCTAACTATGAACCTTAAAGGCGAACCTCCTGGTCACAGCTGAACCTTTACATCATCAACAGATGAACCATGTGGGAGCCGAACCTTCGATCATGTAATGATGTTAACTCTACATGCACGAACCTTCACCAAGCGAACCCCCATAACCGAACCTTGGAGGTTCACCAAACCTAAACCCTTATGGCGAACCCCTGGCTCACGATCCTCATGACGGTGGATGATAGGTTCGCTGATCAAAGGGTGACCGAACCCTTAGCCTTGTGACCACTTCGGTCCATATATGATCTCAACCGGACCAAAGCCAGCATAACTTATTCGTCCTACCATGACTCCATTGATTTAAGGCCCATTGTTTCGTCCCACAACCATTGATTTAACCCAAGGGATTGATTGGGCCCATGACACACACACTTGGCCCATGTTAGGGAAAATGGGCCTACTGAATTGAGATATGAACTAACATCTAAAATTTAAGCGATTAAGGATGGTGGGCATGGTTAATTGTTAATTAGGTAACAAAGGTTGAGTTAATTAGCACAACATGTTGGCCTTAAACCATATATCTAAGTGTATTCTTAGATTGGGTTACAAAGATCCTAGCATTTCAAGTAACTAACATATTATGCAAAAGTGGTGGAAATCCAAGAATAAGTTAAGAAGAATGAGACATAAAAGTTATAACAAAGATTACTAACCCTAACCCTAACTGGGTTAGGTGATATTAAACTCAATGAAAATTGCACAAAGACCGAGACTTACGTGTGTTAGCCAAATTTAGGGCTAACACAAACACACACAAACACATACTCAAAGACTTACACTTATGAATTACAACAACATGAAATCAATACAGGATCGTGAACACAACCACAAGTACAATCAAGAGCGCGTGCATTTCTTGTTTAAGCTAAGTCAACCACTTCAACTGCAAGGTGAGTTCATACACCCCTTTTCTAATCTTAACTGATTTTAAACTCTCGGGGCTGAGAAACATGCTTAAATTTTATTTATTTAAAAGTTTTTGTTTAACATATTGCTTATACTTTGATTTAGATAATATTGCTTGTCTTATTATCAATTATCATTTGTATGCATGCTTGTATGATCATGATATGACCGACAAGTAAGATGAATATGATAATATAATTTCATAAATCATCAACACAATAGAATAATGTAGTTGTAAGATTTTATCTTATAACACTTGATTATTCTTACAAGAACCAACAATGAGAATATCACAGGTGAACACGATGACAATTACAACAACAAACAGGAATGATAAGAAGATAATATATCTTAATAAAATCATTCATCACCTGAGTTAGCTAAGTGTAATAGGACGAGTTCCTATAACACACAGCTTACAACTCAGAGCAGAATACAAGATAACACGAATACAAGTATCATCCACCACCTGAGTCGACTAAGCGTAGTAAGACTAGTTCTTACCACACCTTAGTGACAAAATGGTGCCCATATGGAACAACAACAATGATAATCATGATAATGTAACTTCATGATAACAACATCATTCACACAACAATTAACATCGTATAATAAGACAAGATCTTATATAACTTTGTTAACAACAACGAGAACACAACATTGAAAACAAACAACATGGTGAACACAACTACAATTGATTACTATTGAACTGTCTGTATTATATCATTTCAATCATGTGCCATGTATTCAAGTATGATCATTGTAAGTCCCTTCACAAATCGCTGACCAGTTAGTTTGACGTGACTAAACCAACGATAGCATAGTTGTACCATAGGTTTGACAAACATCTAGCTTGTAGGGCTAGTATGTTGATCATATTTATCATTTGGCCGGTAACGTATGACCGGTGACAGGGCGACGAACAGTTAGGGTCCGGCAAGCGACACATGGTGACATTAATCTGTAGTGATATTGTAATTAATCCAGCGAAATCCTATTGACTAGTAGACTGAGGAATTGATTTCTCTCATGTCATATTATTAGTAATAGTTTCGTTGAGGCCTACGGAAACACAAAGTGGTAGAGGTGAAATGGATGCATTGTGATCTGATTACGTGAGGATCACAATGGACCCCATTTAGGCTCTATGCACTACAAGATGAGAACATTATACACAAGTTAACTAACATTTCTATTAATAGCAATGTATTACAGTTAACACCACAAGCAAGAGAATCATAATAAGGATAAGATTAAATTAATCTACTTTCCTTAAAAGATTGAGGGTTTATCAACACTTAGGTCTTGATAACTATCCCCTCGTATTATATTATTCTACATATAACACATTGGACGATGAATAAAAACACATGGGTGCAAATCAAACAAGTTGAACATACGGGAAATGGAAATAGGTATCCAAAGTTGTATTACAAGTGGTGTTGAACTCGATTGAGCATGTGGTGGGATGATGTCTGGGCGGGTTGTAGGCTCGACCCTTACGTATGGCCTATATATAAGCACGCTTGATTGGACAAAATACTACCTGTACATATAACTATGGAGAGGCCATTGGGTGGAACAGGTGAATCAATTATTACAAGAACCGCATATGACATTGTGACTGTGTGTGTGAACAATTCAATGTTTTCAATTATCAAACTTATGAACTCACCAACCTAGTGTTGACTTTGTTTAAATGCATGTTTTCTCAGGTGACGAACATGTTTTGTCACCAGATATCAAGAACATAGCTAGTGGACTTTTAGAAGACCTAGCTACATTTTGTGTTGCATACTTTTGGAAGACAAAACAATGAATCATCTTTTGTACATCTTGTACAGTTACAAGATAGAAACTCATTGATTCTGTTGATTAGATTTACTTAGTTAAATTATGAGGAAACAATGTAATTTAACTTTGTAATTATATATCATTGTCATGTTAGCATTTCTCATTTATATCTCATGTGCTATGTAAACAATCTGATCATTATGATTATCACAATGATATCGCGCCCCGGGAACCTTGCGCCCGACGGGAAAGTCGATCCGTGCCGCCGGCTCGGGGTGTGACAATTAAGTTTCGTTTTAATAAAATGATTTTAATTAAAGTCGTTTTATAAAATGATCTCGTTTACTTTCGTTAAATTATTTGTTTAATAAAACGATTTATTCGGATCCGTCTAAGGTTGTAATTCATAATAAATGTTTTTTTAATTACTTTTCTTGATTTAATATCTTAAAATATTATTTTTGTTATCTAGTCGAAACGCGTTACTCACGTACGTATTCGTAAAGATCGTCACCTTTTCGAATCCAACGCTCGTATCGTATTTTGATTCGATTTACAATTTATGGAATATCGTTTCATTATATTATTCCTCATAATTATATTCGTGTGAATCATCACCCACGCGAATATATTACTAAGTTAATATTTCTGAAATAACATTCGCGTAAAATTTAATATTTGTAACCTCACCATCGCTTAATTATTTTCTTACTTTGAATATTGTAATTTCCCAATCCAAATCCCACTAAATCATATCACTGACACATCCATGATAGACCGAAATAAACTTATATATAGGGCATATGTAGGAGTAGGTCGCAACCTATCTAGCCACCGTCCCACCACTATTTCGATAAACCATGGCCATGTTTCCTTGACTATATTTAGTAACCAACCAATAACCAACTCATAAACCTTTGTCATTCCAAACCAAAACCTCGGATTCTCCTCACCAAATCCTCAACACTAATATAATCATGATAAACCGAAGATAGCTTATGTATAGGGCATATGTAGAAGTCAGTCGCAACTGCTTCAGCCACCGTCCCACCACCTCTTCGATAAACCATGATTATACCCTTGTCTATCTTTGGTGATAGAATCCTATACCACCACCAAATCCCAAATCAAACCAAACCATATCATAAACATTAAATCTGCAATAAACTCTTTGGTTATGTCTAGTTATATTCCAAACTAGCTTTTCCATGGTTTATGCTCATAATTATGTGTTCTCAGCAATGTATACCAGTGATAATATCATCAAATAAGTCATAGAAATTATCAATTATCGAATCAGGCTTTATCAATAAAATTTAACATGTACAGACAATACCCAAAATACAGTGATGTTACATGTCGTAAAGCACTTTTAAATATTTTGAAAGTTGGATTCCATCAAGTAGGTACGTTCAATTCGGACCTAAACAAATGGAATTTGTATCTTTACATAGTTTTTTATAATCCATAAATTGTTTACCACTTTTTTTAAAAACGTCATGTAAAATATTTTTAAAATCCTCTCTAAAAATATCAAATTCATCAACTCCAAGCTCGTCTTGCACAACCAAATTTATAATATGCGCAACACATCGACTATGAAAAAAATCGCTGTTACAAATCGGTCTATATTTAATTTTTAGTTTTTCAACCGTGTTTGTATTGTTTGACGCGTTATCGAACGACATTGAAAATATTGCATTTTCTAATTTAAAAGTTTGTATTACATAATCTAAAATGTAAAAAAAATGTTTTCGTTGGAAGGTGGATATGGTAATAGTTCAAACGCGATCGTGCGTTTTATCAGTTGCCAAGTGTTGGTATTTACCCAATGAGCGGTAACACAAAGGTATGGCTTGGGCAAACCATGAGGAGCCGACCAAAGATCGGTGGTTAGGTTCACACCGGTTTGTAAATTTTCAAAATATAAAATTAAATCCTTTTTAAATTTTTCCACATTTTTAACCAAAAAGTCTAAGAGTAGTGCGACTTACATGTGTGTAGCGTGATTGGAGCGTCTCCCGAATCATTTTCATTAAACAAGGGTTGTCGAAATGGTCAAATGGCAAACCTTATTGAATTACGAACTTTGACATTCTATCTCGAACCGTGTTTATGTCATACATAAACATTCCACCATCAGCACCGATTTGCATTTGATTGGAATCTAGATTTTCTTTCTTGGCTTTGCAAAATTTAGAAATGTGTGTCTTCAATGTAATGTTGGACTCTTTGGCCAACAAAGCACCACAAAATTTGCAACGAGCCTTTAAAGTTCCGTAACTCATTTCACATAAATCCCAATTGCACCAAACTTCCGGGTTTCTGTTGTTAGGTAAAACCCAAACAACTAGAAGGTCGGTAAAAGAACAACCTTTTTGCCGAACAGATGAATATGAATGAGCCATAGTAACTTAGTAAGAGAATAACAAAGATTAAGAAGAAAGCGAACAAACTTAACACGAGAGTTTTTTTTGCGTTTTTGCGTTTTGAGCTTTCGGGTTTGTGTTTGAGAGTTGTGAATCAACCAATACATCAAAAACCTTTATATACTTGCTTAGGGGGTAAAATGGTCAAAACTTTTCGAAAAAAGTGTCTCAAACGGTCATAAACGGCTAGAAATTCGAAAAAAAACGGCTATTTTTGAAAAAAACGGTAAAAACCGGGTTCGGGTCAAGCTGGAACCGGTTTCAAAATTTGAAAGGTGTACCCGGGTATGACCACCGAGTTTTTTCGGGTTGGCACCGGGTATGACCTGGTTCGGGTATAGATCAGGTCCGAGTATGAAACCGGTTTTAATGTGCACATCTATCCGACATATATAGTTCATGAGAAAACACACATCTTACAAAACTCTTTGACTCAATATTTTTTATTTCAGGTGAGACTGCAACTTATGACCTTAAATAAGTAAAGTAACAAGGTTATTCTTTCACCAATTGGTCCTTTGATGAAAGTGTTATTATGAAATTATAACTTTTTTAACTTGCAAATTATTGCATGTTACAAAAGCACACTAGTTTAAGCCTTTTGTGCATGTTTATATATAAAGTTGTTGCAGTTATAGTTAATTTAAAAGTAAACATTTCTTTTTAAATCTCAATTGTTTTTTTTATATGTTATGAGTACCTTTGGTCAACCTAATCCCTTTCAGCATCACTAATATCAACCATTGATTAGAAGCAAATGAATACAAATAGTACAAATAATCCTTATCTAGTTTTCCTTACTAATTCAAAGAAACGAAAAATCCTAAAGAAGTAAACAAATGTTTGCATATATCACACGTTACAAAGATCGGCTGGCATTTTTGATTCATGAAACCATATCCCAATCCAACATCATCACTAACACTGACAAACTTGAATAACTGGTGAAGACGAGTATTACCTGATTCACGATTTGCCTAAATTTTAATTGTCATACATGGAGCTTGTGAACATTCCAAGTTATACACTTATACTTGAAGGACTTAACAGATGAGAAATCTCTATTGCAAATTACACCTTCTAAAAGGATTCATTGTTTATATATTCATGTCTTGCATTTAAGCCGTTTGAACTGTTACAGAAAAATAACACATCTAGAATCTAAAAAGAGGGTAAATATAAGTAGTACAACAATGAGGAAACATATTTTCTATTATTATTTTTTATTTTTTTATTGTTGCAACAACAATAGGGTTGTAAACTTGTGACAACATATTCTATATCGTTGCATCCTGTAGGACCTATTATGATCTCGAAAACAACACGAAATCAATAGAAATCTGCTCTACAGCCTCTGGAATAGTGCGGAATCCTATTCCAGGGTTTTCCAATCGAAACCAACAGCAACCGTGGTGATTCGAAGGTAAGAGATGAACGTTTGAGTAAGAATCGAACACCACGAGCTATGAATCGAACTTGGACAGCAAGAAACACTCAAATCTTCAGGAGTTTGACACTGGAGTACACAGGGAAGAATGAGGGTTCTCAGAAGTTTTTGTTGAAATGATTTTGAACTTGTATTTATAGGCAGTAGACATTCGCCCGAATGAGAGGCCGAAACAACTCATTCGGCGAATGACTCTGTCGAATAGGTAATTCAGTCGAATGAGTCATTCGGCGAATGACTCATTCGCTGAATATAGTCATACTCTAGTTACATTCGGCGAATAACTTCATACGCTAGAGTCATTCGGCCGAATGAACAATACTCATACTCAATTACTTAATTAAATCAAATCAAACAATCAAACAATCATATAATCAATATTAACATTAAGAACGATGAATAAAGACAACTTCCATTAATATAACTTTAATCTTTACATGATGAATAGTACAAAATTGAACTAGGGACATTAAATGCATCAACAAACTCCCCCTTGGACCTAGTTCAGCTTTTGGAAGTGTCTTTCTTGAAATATTACAGTGATAGCTTTCCAGTCAGCTCCAGCATGAACCTTTAAGCATATGCAGATTCGGATCACTCTCATGAACTGAAGTGCCTGTTCCATATTCTGTACGTCGAAGAAAATCTGATGACGATACAGTGCTATAACATCTTTGTGGGACAAGTTAGTCAACCACATAGGCTCAAAAATCCTCACAGTCTCCCATTTCTTGTCCTTGCATAGAACAATCACTGCTTCTCCAGTACGACCGTCATAATACCACCATCGGAAGCCTTCCATAAAATCTTGACGCATCTTCCGTAAAGGAATCTTCTTCAAGACTTTAGGAGGAAGCCACTTCAGGAATCTTCTTCAGGCTGTTGAGGTTGGAAGTTCACCCATCTCTTTCGGTACTCGTACTGGATTTGTCGGGAAAACCAGGCAGACATCCCTGAGTCTTCACTGTAGAGCATCTTAAGACGTGCTAATTGATTCACTTCAAATCCAGGCAACGTCTTGAAGTCATGTGGATGCTTGAAGTAGTCTATTCCTTTCTCTCTCTTCACAGCATAACATCCGAGGTCATGGAAGTATGCCCAGCTAAGAATCTGACCTCCAGCTTTATAGCCTTTGGTCCTATAGACTTTCTTATGAGTAGCTGGCATCTTCTCTGTACTTTGCTTCTTTAAGACCTCCTAGTAAGCTTCCCATTCCTCTTTCCTTTTCTTCTTGTCATCGGCTTCAAATTTGCTGGCTTCAATTTGTTCTTCCAAATACCTGACCAGAAGATCATCTGTCTCTTGATCAAACTGGTCAGTAAAAGTAGGCAGCTCATCTTCAGCCGATGTATACTTGGGATACTCTTCATCTGTAATATCCTCCAGAATAACCTCATCAATATCATCAAAAGGTTCTGGCTCAGGCTCATCAAAGACAGGAACAGAGGCATCATCAGTGATAACCTCATCAGGATTTAACCTGAATAGCTCAGCTATTTGTTCATTTGTAAGGCAGTGAATGATTTCTCCCTCCTCCTTGTCGTAGCTGACTGAGTGCTGTATAATGCCTTGAGCGTTCAGAATCATAGTAAGAGTCTCGTCTAACTGACGTCTCACAGGCACAGCTTCTACTTCCTCAGTCGCTTCAGGTTCGGCTGTGTTTGAGGGAGACGAAGGAGGAGGAGCCTGTGACTTCTTGTCATTGGCCTTCTTGGACCGGATCTCAGAAGATGGAGGGGCTTGATCATCATCGTCATCATCATCATCAGTACTGGATGACCCAGAAGACCCACTCCCAGATCCGTCCTTATCCTCATCATCAGATTCAGCATCTTTCTCTGAATCTTCATAATCCACCTGTTCCTCCTCAGACTCTTCTTCTTCATCTTCCTCCTTGTCTGATTCATCGGAACGTGCTGCAGAGCCTTCAATCCTAGGAGTACTATCCTTGAGACTGTCAATCTGATCTGCTAGTCTAGCATTCTCAGTCTCCAAGGAAAGTATCCTATCACTACAATCTGTGACAGTCAAGGCTAGCTGATGATGTTCATCGATGTATTTCAGCAGCTGCTGCTCCTGTTGGGCAGACCTAGCCCTCAGATCAGCCCTTTGATCTGCAGCTTGAATCAGCAGAGTGTCCTGCTCCTCCACTCTCTTGGTGAGCTGAGCAATAACAAGCTCTTGCTCCCTATTCTTCTTTTCCTGTTCCATACTCCTCTCCATCAGTCTGAGTACCATACTGTTCAGTGTGCTCAACTGATCAACAACTGACACAGTAGGTATAGACATATCAGCACGTGAAATGGAGGGACCAGAGGATGCAGCAGTAAATATGGGGGCCTGAGTCACCGAGGTGGTCAGATGGGCGATAGTGGCACGAACATGAGTTGCCCTTGACCTGGTCAGTGAAGAAACTGAAACAGCTGCTACTAATGTAACAGTAGTTGTAGCAGCTGTTGTCAGTTCTGACCTTCTCTGGAATGAGAACCTCGACCTCTTTCCTCTACCAGCTCTGGAAGGTGTCAAATGAGAAGCTGCTATAGAAACAACAGTAGTAGCAGGTGTAGAAGACCGAGGTGGAGGAGATAGATCAAACTCTGGAATAAAGGAAGGATCAGCAATCTCCTCCAACTCTGCTTCACTCCTTTTCCTCTTCCTCACCACCATTCTGCCTCCTACCATCACTTTCTCAAACTCATCATCATGAGTCTCTTCAGAATCAGAACTGTCATCATCACCATCACCTGCTTCATCTTCATCTTTGCTCGAGTCCTCAGACTCAACACCACCTTCAGAAGAATGAGGAACTGTAGCATCAAGAGGAGCAGTCACTGTGGAGGTAGTAGTAATCAGGAAATCCAGCTCCATCAGTGAGTCAATATCTACTTCCTCCTCTGCAGCCAAAGAGGTGCTAACACCTGCATCAGGAGTCACAGCAACTGTGCCTACAATCATCATGCTCACACTTACTGAGCTAGCACCACCACCAACCATAACATCATCAGCAACACCAGCATCACTACCACTTGCACCAACACCAACATCACCCTCAACATCATCATCTCCACCATCATCATCTCCTCCATCATCTGGCACAACAATATCCTCAACATCAGAGTCAGACTCATCATGTCTCCATCTACGACCAGCAGGAGCTCGATAATCTGGCCTAGAGAGATGACCAAATAAAGATCTAGAAGCTGGTTTCCTCTCTTTGCCTCTGTATGACATCACCCGGTTGAGGGTGAGATCATTCATGTGCTCCAGCTTGATGATGTCAGCATCAATCTTCGGTAGATCAGGCAACTGAGCATCGATCAACTGTTGCAGAAATCTTGGGTACATCAAGAACTTCTTGTCTCCCTTCAAAGTGACATTCTCCTTCATGTGAGTGAAGACCATCTCAGAGAAGTTTAATGGTCTGTTCAGCACCAGGGCTACGAAAGCACACTGAATTGTCTCTCGCATGTCATCAAATCCACCTCTCCTGGATCCTAAACAATGAATTAGCACATGCGCAAGATACTTGAACTGAGGTGACATGTACGCTTTGTTGAGAATCCCAGCTCCGAGATCTCCTTCATACTTGCACCGCATAAAGCATCCACGGACCAAGTATCGGTCTAACAGATAAGGCTGATCCGATGAATCCTGAAAGCCACAGACTCTCCTGATGTGTTCTGCTGAAATCACCACATCATGTCCAAGAACCTTCCCTCTGATCACAGGAGGTTCAGCCTCACAATCGATATCAGCAGAAGCCCAGAAATCCTGTTGATGCGACTGATATGGCACCTGTATAATGGAGATGGCTGTAAAAATCCTCGAACGCCTGAGAAAGGTAATAATCTCAGTGTAGTGCTTGGCGTTCGGAGTGGTAAGATCTAAGTGTGCGCAGATGTTGTTCTTCGTCATCGATTTGTATCCGGCCATTCTGAAAAAAAACATATAAGAACATGTTAGAACCATTCAGATAACTTGAAAAGTTGAATTCAGATAAAAATCAGAACTTAGAAACATTTCAGACTGATTTTCCGAATGACACTTAAACTGGCGAATGAACACATTGGCCGAATGAGTCATTCGTCGAATGAACTTCATTTGGCGAATAGAACACATTCGCCGAATGACAATGAAGGAATGAGTCATTCGCCGAATGAACTTCATTTGGCGAATAGAACACATTCGCCGAATGACAGTGAAGGAATGAGTCATTCGCCGAATGGGTTTCATTCGCCGAATGCGTTTCATTCGCCGAATGAGACATTCGCCGAATGGCGTCATTCGGCTGGATTTGAAATTTTAAACCCTTATCAATACGATGATCAAATTAGTCCACAAAACATGTAAATACACACTTAGAAACATCCGACTATCAAGTTTAAAACATGGCAAAGTTTGATTTAAGTTCGTTCTGACCATCTACTTCAAAGGCGATACAAGAAACCCTAAAACCCTAAACTATGATCTGACTAAGAAGATTTCACGGTTGGAAATCAATGATCTTTGTTCCCCAAGTACCTGAAATGTAATAGAATATGAATATCAGAAGCTGGGTAAAGATCCAACACTATAAGATAATCGAATGATCAAAGATGAGTTTCGGGCGAAAGTCGTAAACAGAAGAGGCGAAAGAAAAGTTTTGGTCGAATGAGTTTCAATCGGCCGACCAACATTATATAGCCTTGCTCATTCGCCGAATGAGACAGGCGAAAGGTCGGATGAAATTCAAACACATTCGCCGAATGTGATTGACGAATGAGACATTCGTAACTACTCATTCGCCGAATGTGAATGTTGAAAGAGACATTCAACACAACTCATTTGCCGAATGAGAGATACTTGGTCTGATTGATTCGGTCGAATGACTCATTCGCAGAATGAAGTCATTCGGCCGAATGAATGAAATTCACCCCTCATTCAGACGAATGGGAAATTTTAACACCCAAAACACAAAATTTTTCAATATTTAACATTTTGAACATCAAAATCTTGACAATTATGAAGATATGTCTGGTTGGTTCAGGATTCAGATGTGTCAGACATCTGAACCTACAAATGATCATCTAAACTAAAGTTGAAAATAGAAAATCTTTTTGTACTTTTCTGAAACAACAATTACGACTGTACAACTAGTAACTAAAGACAAAGAAACACATGTTTTTGTGAGACGTCTATTGAAAAGATAACACATGCATCTAATCACATCACATCAGCTTCATTGACTGTTTAACCTTAGACACATTTATCTTACGATACGATTACTGATATATTTGTCCAATCTTAAACCATACAATACACAACTACCAAACAGGCTTTATGATTACTCATGTTTTCTGATTGAGTTCCCCATTTCATTCACATTAAAGATCAAAATCAGTTTATAACTCATTTCTGCATATCTTAATACCAGTCATCATAAATTCAATAAGATTTCAAATTTATTATCTTTTTGTAATTTTCTTGTTCTATCCAAATGGACGGCTTCAGCTAGGTTCGTCCTAGCAATATGGCACGTGTATGGAATCGAACTTAATTTGTTCAAGTACTTCTCAAGCTTAATACCAGCTTGCATTTATTTTTCTTCAAGCTTAATACCAGCTTGTTTTTCTTTTTCTTCAAGCTTAATACCAGCTTGTTTTTGTTTTTCTTTAATTGAAGCCTCATTTGATTCCATGATGACCGGTGTATGCTTGATTTGAGTCAAAAACTATTTCTCACCTAAGTGGTTTCATAAAATGTATTCCACAAATCAGACTTTCAAAGTTATCACAAGCTGATTATTAATTTGTTGAGTTGGCCTATCAGTACATCATATCATAATTTTCTTGTGTGTTCAGCTTACACATTCAATTCAGCTTCTATATCATGATAGATTAAAGTGTCACTTTTTCAAAGAAAGACCATCTCAATTTTAACTTTTTCAATTTTTTTTTGTATTTTTGAGTTTTTAAATGATTTTGGTTTTTCAATATTCAACTATCTCCCCCTAAAAACCTAAAACAGAAAATCTTTTTGAGTTTTTGATTAAGAAAAGAAAGTAGACCAGAAAACTGAAATGAAATAAAATTAAATAGACAAAACAAAAACTATCTAAGAAAAGCGATGATCATTTGTTAGATTCAGATGAAGGTAGGACTTCTTCCTTTTGGAAAACCATTAGCCGATAACAGATATAAAAATCTGGGTTTATCAAAAGCTTTTGTGAAAAGATCGGCTTTCTGGTGTTCGGTGTGAATTTTAACGACATCGATTAATTTCTTTTCAAAACAATCACGTATGAAGTGATATTTAATGTCGATGTGTTTTGTTTTGGAGTGCTGAACAGGATTCTTAGTGACAGCTATGGCAGCAGTATTATCAACATATATAGGAGTGTTAGAAAAATGTAACCCATAGTCCCTGAGTTGCTGTTGTATCCAGATGATTTGAGAATAACAACTAGCAGCAGCAATGTATTCAGCTTCACAGGTTGAAGTAGACACCGACGTCTGCTTCTTGCACTGCTAGGTAACTAATCGGGTTCAAAAGAACTGACATCCCGCAGATGTTGACTTGAAGTCTCTTTTGCAGCCACCATAATCAGAGTCACTGTATGCAGTGAGCTCAAAGTTATCATCATTAGGGTACCATAAACCAAGATCCGGTGTACCCTTCAGATAACGCATAATCCTCTTGACAGCAATGAGATGGGAGACTCTTGGTTTTGATTGATACCGTGCACACAAGCATGTGGCGAACATGATGTCTGGCCGAGAAGCAGTAAGATACATAAGAGACCCAATCATTCCTCGGTACAGAGTAGCATCAATTAACTCCCCCTTTTCATCTAGTGTAATCCCGTGATTGACAGCCAGTGGGGTACCAGCAGGCTTTGCATCAGACATACTGAACCGGCTCAGTATATCCCCAACATATTTGGTTTGATGAATGAAGATTCCTGCCTCAGACTGATCTACTTGTAATCCCAGAAAAAATTTCATCTGTCCCATTAAGCTCATTTCGAACTTCTCTTTCATAACCTTTTCAAAATCTTTGCACAAATCATCGTTTGTTGAACCGAAGATGATGTCGTCCACATATACTTGAACCAAGAGTAAGTCACCATCCTTTTCTCGAATGAATAGTGTACAGTCAATGACACCTCTTCTGAACCCGTTGTTCAGAAGGTGAGTAGACAGTGTCTCATACCAGGCTCGCGGCGCTTGATGCAATCCATATAAGGCCTTATCTAGCTTGTAAACTTGGTCTCTATGCAATGGATCCTCAAAACCGGGAGGTTGACTTACATACACTGTTTCATTTATCATACCATGAAGAAATGCACTTTTTACATCCATCTGATAAACTTTGAACCTTTTGAAGGATGCATAAGCCAAGAAGATACGAATGGCTTCAAGTCTAGCAACGGGTGCAAATACTTCATTGTAGTCGAAACCTTCTATCTATCTGAATCCCTGAACAACCAAACATGCCTTGTTTCGTACAATGATCCCATGATCATCTTTCTTGCAACGAAGAACCCATCGAGTGCCAATTACTTTTACACCTTTTGGTCTGTCAACCAATTGCCAGACACCTAAATTTTTGAACTGAAGGAGTTCTTCTTGCATTGCATCTACCCATGACTCTTCTTTTAAAGCTTCAGTGACAGTACGTGGCTCAACTTGGGAGATAAAGCAGGAATGAGCACAAAAGCTTACATCTGCAAGGTCCAGAATGTCTGCAAGTCCTCCTGACGAAAGCTAATTTCTTGTCTTGACCCTATCCAAAGGACTTCCAATAATATTTTCTTGAGGATGAATCCGATTAATTCGTCCAACAGGATGAGCAGGAACTTCAACCTGTGGATCAAGATTATTCAGATTCAAATCCTCAAGTCCTGGTACAAGATGGTCAACAGCAGGTTCAGGGGCAACTGGAGGAACTGAGTTGTCGTCTGTGTCTGAGCTGTCATCATTTGTCTGTGCTGTAGGAGTTGAAACAGATGAAGGTTGCATTGGTTCTTCAGGTGCATTCTGTGCATGATACAACATCTGAACAACAACATCTTCATCAGTGTACATGGGAGACATGTTGAAGGAGTCAAACAGATCAGAATAATTGAACATCCAATCAGGACCTTCCCAGGTGGGGGCATGGAATACTTCTGAACATCAACATGGTACCACTCCTCCACATTTTGAGTTGATCTGTTATAAACTCTTTTGTTTGGAGTGCTGTACCCAATAAAATACCCTTCTTTCACCTTTTCGTTAAACTTGCCTTGCTCATGTTTTTTAAGCATAGTGCATGGTGCACCAAATGGTTCAAGGTACTTAAGATTTGGCTTTCTGTTATGGAGCAATTCGAAACAAGTTTTCCCATGTCTCTTTACTATCAACACTCGATTTAGAGTGTAGCAAGCATTAGCTATAGCTTCATTCCAGAATTGAACTGGAGGAGAAGAATCTGCAAGCATAGTCCTAGCAGCCTCAATCAAAGTTCTGTTCTTTCGCTCAGCAACACCGTTCATTTGGAGAACATATGGAGCACTAAATTGCTGAACAATACCTCGTTCATTACAAAAGTTCTCCATGTTGTGATTTTTGAACTCTGTCCCATTGTCGGTTCTGAATATGCGAATCTTGAGCTTATAAAGAGATTCAAGTTTGGTAACTAACACCTGAATACAGTCAAACGTTTCTGACTTCTCCTTCAGAAAGAAAACCCAAGAGTATCTGGAATATTCATCAGTGATGACAAGACAGTACTGATCCCCAGCAATACTCTTGCGGTTAACTGGACCAAAAAGATCCATATGGAGCAGCTCAAGTGGAACAGAGATTGAGTGATACTTCTTCGATTTGTGAGACTGCTTGACTTGCTTTCCTTTCTTCCAAGATACACAGACATCAGACAGCTTGAAATTCTTCAGACAGACCCCCTCAACCAGATTGTTGTGTACCAAGTGGTTCATCTTGCGTAGACTCAAATGACCCATCCTCTTATGCCAAAGAATTGAATCTTTTTCTGTTGCCTTTGACATAAAACATGAAGCTGTGGAGGATGTAGTTGAAGCTGTGGCCATATTGAGTACGTACAAGTCTTGCTTCCTGGGGGCAGACATCAAGATCCAATCTTCAGGAATAACTACATCTTGCTTTAGAATGTAGCATTTGGAATCATCAAAAAGAACTTTGTAGCTTTTATCACAGATCTGTGATACAGAAAGCAGATTATTCTCCAATTGTTTGACATATCTGACTTTGTCAAATGAAACTTGCCCATTTGATAAGATTCCCTCTCCCGTGATGAAACCACCTTTATCACCAGCAAAAGCTACATAACCACCTCGAACTGAGTTAACTTCGGTGAGTAGCGAAATATCACCAGTCATATGCCTAGAAGCCCCACTATCAACAATCCAATTGTTGTTAAAAGCAGCTGTTGGGGCAACCTGCACATATATGAAACAGTTAGTTCAATTTGGGAACCCAAGCCTTGATAGTCTTGGGTTGACCCAATGAGTCTCGGATCATAACATCAATCCATTTGCCATCTGGAACAGCCGTGTCTAAAGTGGGTGAAACTGTGGTCTCAGACTTTACTTTCCAGATTGCATTTTTACTGAAAGATTTTTTCAGATAAATGGATGATGATTTAGATGGATCAACATTAACAGTTTTGAGAACATTCGAGTTATTCAGTTTCCCTTTACCCTTGTCCACAGATTTAGCCTGATTTGGTTGTTTGAGTTTTGGCAGGATTGACTCAGGATGAAATTTGACAAGTTTGACAAAAACTCTACTTGGTTGTCTGGGTGGTGCAACCTTTGGTCTAAGCAACTGTGGGCAGAATCTAACAATGTGCCCAGGTTTGCCACACTCAAAACAAACTTTTTCACCTTTTTTATGAAAATGTTTTAAATCAGAGAAAGACTGCTTATGTGATTTAAAAACATTTGTTTTAGGCTTGTTCTGACTATAACCCAAACCCTTTTTACCATTTTGAACAAGATTGTCAAACTTGTTCAACACACAAGCTTCATTTTCTGTTGAAGCTTTCACAAACCTTAAGGCTTGATAAATCTTTGAAGAAGAGATTGGGTCACCTTTCATTACAGCAGAAGGTTGATTCTGAGCAGTAATACTATCAGATGAATCGTCAGATTCATCATCAGAATCTGAAACCCAATCTTCAACAATCCCATCCACCCGAGATTCCTCAGACTTTGAAGAATCTTGATTAGTAATTAGTCCAGTTGGATCAATTACTAATTGAGTATTGACTTGAAAATCCTTAACATCTTTGTCATTTGGTGTATTGACAAAGGTGTTGAGGATAGGTGGAGGACAATTTTGATAGTTAATTTTTTCTTTTCCCTGCTGATCAGTACCCCTACTGATCATATGCTCAATAATGTATGATGAGTTCTCATAGCTCTTGAGTTTCTGTCCCAAGGTCTCATAGTCACACTCGACTATGGCTAACTTTTTCTTGATCTCATTGATGGTATTGAGATAAGAAGTGATAGCATCTTGCTCATTCAGCACTGCGATCTCGGCTTCATGCAATTGTCTGTTTAAAAGATCAATTTTAGCTTGAAAATCTTTTTCATTAGATTTTAAAATTTTGTTAGCCTCAATGCATAAGTCGAGATCGTTCATCAAAACATTGTTATGTGTCTGATAAGCAAGGACCTTACTTCTAAGATCAACACAATTAAAACACTCTGAATGTGAAGATGAACAGTCAGTGTATACCTGCTCTGACTCTGATGAAGCGGAAGTATAATACCCGTAAAACGTAACAAGAAAATATATAAATAAAATGTTAAAAAAAATATTATTAATTAACTCAATAAATGAAATCGAATAATAAATACGACTAAGAATGTTCCAACAAATTTAATATCAAGTTCGAAAGAAATAACGAGTTAATAACCGAACTATTTAATTTATTATACTTTGAACTGAAACAAATAATTATATAACTAATGTTTATAATAAGCTAAAATTCTATTTTGGTATTAGTCGATTGAATTGGAAGCACCTAATTAAATATCACTCGACTAGCATTCGCAACCATATTTAACTAATGTGAAAACCGACTTAGAATTTGATTTGGAAACTGACCCATAACCGAACCGTAAGATAATTTAATTTATTAAGGAATCTATATTATATACATAAACTGTAAAAAAAAAAAAAAAAAAAAAAACTTCCTTGGGAAGATTGATAAACCGACCTCACATATATATTATATATATATATATGATTGTGTTGGAAGTTTTATGAACACACACAAAGAAAAACCAAGCAATAATTACGTAGCACATTTTCGTGGTCGGAGCTGTTAACCGTCGCAGCAACAAAACAACCACCGGAGGCCACCGATTTCAACCACCATTATCACCGAATACTTCCATCACAAAGAACAACGGCCAGAACTAAACCGTTTATATTGACGTCGCCATCCCGATTACTGATTCATCTTTGCACTACTGTAAAGGTAAGCTTTAAACAATTTACGTTCAAGTTCGTTAGAAATCCGTAGTTTCGATAACGTCCGGGTTCAAACCAAGCAAGTTATACGATCGGACGGGTTTCAAAACATAAGAGTTTATATGTTGTAACTTATTGATGGGAAATGATTACATATATATATATATACACACACAGACGTATGTAGGATTGCCATGGAAGTCTTTTTTTTAAAAACCTTGATATAGAGATGTTCAGTAAGCAAGAAGATGAAGCAAAATTATTATATATTATATATTAAAGAATAAACAAAGAAAATTGTTTACATAAATTGGGTTAGATGAATTGGTTAAAGTATTGTGTTGTAGGGTGAGGTTGCGGGATCTAATCTCTCTCTGCGCATATTTTTGCTTCTAATTTCTATGAGATTTTGATTCCAGCAAAACTATATGTGATAAAATAAAAATTTAACCAAGTCTTAGCAATAAAAAGATGTAGATTAGTTGGTTAGAATCTTGGTGTGAGAAGGAGATCAGGGGTTCAAGTCTTTGTCATGGTTTTTCCTATATACATACATATATATTTTATTTTAACGTTTTCGATCGTAACTTTTTTAGTTGAAAAACGTTAAAATCACTGATTTACGAAATTAACGAATATTTATCAATGATCATAAACAACTTTATAAAATAAACCGGTTAAACGTTAAAAAGTCCAAATCATAGAATTCTAACCTATTACATATAAGAATTATAATTCATTCAAACTAAAGTAAAATTAAACAAAAACACAGATTTCTGAATCGTCGGGGAATTATAGTACTCGCTTATTTTTCTGATTACTGCTGGGTAAATTAATAAGGCCAAGGTACGGATTCTGTTCATTTTATTCAGAGTATAAATTCTGTTATCCGTTATTGTACGGATTCTGTTCATTTTATTCAGAGTATAAATTATGTTATCCGTTATTGTACGGATTCTGTTTATTTACTCAGAGTATAAATTCTGTTATCCGTTATTGTACGGATTTTATACCTTTGCCTCATAATATTTTCTGTTCTCTAATATGTTTCTGTAATCCGTTTCTGTAATCCATTTCTGTATTGTTCTGATTTCTGATTGCCACGATATTATATCGTGTTTCCCTGTTTCGTTTATCATGCAATAGATCTAAATTATATTGTACTCATTATTGCATGATCCAAATATGACTGAACTTGGTAGTTTAACTACCCTACTGAACTTGGTAGTCTATCTACCCTACTGAACCTATTAAAAACACTGAACTTTTTGAAACTGTATTCTGTTACCCGAGCATGCCCCTACCTGTAAGGATGACTACAGGCCCATTATGGCGGCAACCATAATGTGGAACCATCCGTGACGGTTAGTTGAGTTCACGGCGTCTCCATTAGTACTCTGATAGTACATTTGTGCACCTACTGAATTCTGGGGAGGCGTATGGACTGGTCCTAGGATAATTTTAAACTGTACTTTCTGATTCTGGGGGATAGTGACGTGTATGCCAACACTAACTATCTCATGTGTCTGGTAAGCGGGAGTAGCTACCCGTGAACCTTTCACTTTTGTACGTACAGTCGGCTCGTGGTATATTCTGTAATGTTTTAATTATGGCTAAAAATATAAAATGTGTTAATGTTTCTGAAATAAAAAATTCAAACAACTGATTACTGTTCCGATCTTGTTCCTGATCACTATCCGGTTGTATTTTCACTTGAATTTTTTTTTTGTTTTTCACCACCTTCTGAACTTCTTTATTACTATTGTTCATCCGTTACTGAGCATTCTTTGGCTCAGCCGTATTTGTTTTGTGGTGTTTATCTCTTTTGTGTAGGTAATCAAGAAAACCAGGCGGGGAACTTTTGAGAGTAAAATCGGAGCCAAATCTGAAAATTTCTGTTATTGTAGTAAATGTAATAATCAATACTTAAAAACTTAAATATTTTTTTTTATATTTAATTATCAACTTAAGACTTATGTATTTATGTTTTAAATACATTTGGGATTGTTGCATTTACTTCTGATTCCGTATACGTGACACGTCAACCGGAAACCAGGTTGGGGTGTCGCAGTTATGGTATCAGAGCTAAGGCTCTTTCCTGTAGAAAATTTAAACTAATATGACATGTGAGGTTAATGGGTAGACATTGGGATATGATTAGACGAAGATTAGGGTTTAAATTCCGATTAATTTTTGTGTTAATTAATTTATAGCATCCGCTTCTCGCTGTTAGAAACCTTTTCTGTATTTCGCCATTTTACTATATTTAAGACGTTTCAATGCAAATGTACGACATCAAAACTATCATACTCTATCATTTCGGAACATGATAAAGACTTCTAGACATTCTACTGGACACAAGTGAAGAGATCACCATTCTGACCACATTGACTACATATTGTCAAAACAAGAGACATTCTTGAACATTGGTATTCATTTGAATCTCGTTTCACATATTTTATGTTTTATTTTCTCCGTTTAACTGATCCAAGTTATTAAGGATACATGATGGAGGGATAGTAAGTTCATTGTTGTAAGGTAAATTGACGATCACGGTTCTAGAACGTAATCGTGAATTTACAATTACATATGTGTGCTACTGGAATTCTATTATGTTGATCAGTTTCCTTGGTATCTGTTAGGACTTTTTTGATCCTCCTATGTTATGCTATGCAATAATTTGCACTCTGTTGAAACTTCTGCTATTAACTCAAATTCTATACCATGAAATCACTCACATCCAATCTAGTTAGAACCGAACTAGGCATTTCAGATAATCTCGTTGTTTGTGAATTTCCTAGTGTTTTTATTCTAAAAAATTACCTAGTATCCCACCTGATCGTGAAGTAGAATTCACCATTAATATCATTCCTAGTGTTGAGCGAATTTCCAAAGCACCTTATTATATGGCACCAACGGAACTCAAGGAGTTGAAGGAGCAATTAGAAGAATTAATCGATCTAGGATTCATTCGGCCCAGTGTTTCAACATGGGGTGCACCTATATTATTCGTTTAAAAAGAAAGATGGCACAATGAGATTGTGTATAGATTATCGAGAACTCAATAAGATTAACATTCGTAATCGATATCCGTTGCCACGCATCAATGACTTGTTTGATCAACTTCAAGGTGCAATGATCAACTTCAAGGTGCAAAGTGCTATTCAAAATTTGATCTGAGGTCTGGTTACCCTCAGTTGAAAATCAAGGACTCAGATATTTCTAAATCTGCTTTCCGTACTCGATATGGCCACTATGAGTTTGTAGTGATGCCATTTGGATTAACCAATGCTCCGGCCGTGTTCATGGATTTGATGAACATGGTATTTCATGACTTTCTTGACAAGTTTGTCATCGTTTTCATCGATGATATTCTTGAATACTCGAAAAGTAAGAAAGAACATGAAGAACATCTGTGAGCAGTACTTGAAATCTTACAGCAGAAGAAGCTATATGCAAAGTTTTCAAAGTGCGACTTCTGGCTAGACAAGGTTGCATTTCTGGGTCATGTAATTTCTGCTGAGGGAATCATGATGGACCCAGCAAAAGTTAAAGCTATTACAAAATGGCCTACACCTACCTCGGTTACAGAAATCCGGAGCTTTTTGGTCCTAGCAGGCTATTATCGTAGATTTGTTGAAGGATTCTCGAAGATCGTTTTACCTCTTACACAACTTTTAAGAAAAGGAGTGAAGTATTCTTGGAATGATGAACGTGAGAAGAGTTTTCAAGAATTGAAGAAAAGATTGGTATCTGCCCCGATTCTAAGTTTACCTTCAGGAACAGGCGGCTACCAAAATTATAGTGACGCTTCTAAGAAAGGATTAGGTTGTGTGTTGATGCAACACAGTAAGGTTATTGCTTCTGCTTCTCGGCAATTGAAACCTTATGAGCTTAATTATCCAACACATGATCTCGAGCTAGCTGCTGTTATTTTTGCATTGAATATCTGGAGACATTACCTATACGGAGATTCTTGTGACATTTTCATCGATCACAAGAGCTTGAAGTATATCTTCACACAGAAAGAGTTATACATGCGTCAGAGACGTTGGTTGGAATTGTTGAAAAATTACGATGCAAATATTCAATATCATCCGGGAAAGGCTAATGTTGTTGCTGATGCCCTTAGCCGGAAAAGTTCAGGGATGCTATCGTCTTTGCATTTACAACAAGAGATTATTAATGATCTTGAAAGACTGAATATTGGCTTTCAAGTAGGTAGATGGGTATCTTGCCAAATTTCAGATCGAGTCTGATTTAATCTCTCGAATTAAAGAAGCTCAAAAAGACGACGGTGAGTTGTGGGCAATAACAGAGAACTTAGAGATAGGGAAACAATCTGAGTTCAGGATAGATGAAAACGGAGTTATATGGTGTGGTAAAAGACTGTGTGTTCCTGATAATGCAGAACTTCGGGAATCATTATTATCTGAAGCACATAGTTCACCATTTTCTATTCATCCTGGATCAACGAAGATGTATCGAGATCTTCGGCAACATTTCTGGTGGAACGGAATGAAAGAGGACGTCGCAAAATACGTTAGTCATTGTCTTACTTGTCAACAAGTAAAGATTGAACATCGACGAGCAAGTGGTCTACTTCAGCCACTTGATATTCCACTATGGAAATGGGATGATATTTCCATGGATTTTGTTACCGGATTAGCGAGATTGTCCAAGTTAGCTCATTTTCTTCCCATCCAGCAAGGACATTCGGTTAGTAAGTTATCCGAAATATTTACACAGGAAATAGTCAGATTACACGGTACTCCAGTTTCTATTATATCAGATCGAGATCCAAGGTTTACTTCTCATTTTTGGAAAGGTCTACAATCTGCTTGGGGTACTAGACTAAGGTTTAGCACTGCTTTTCATCCTCAAACTGACGGTCAATCAGAATGTACAATTCAGACACTTGAGGAATGTTGCGAGCGTGTGCCTTAGGGTGGACGGGAAACTGGGATGAGTACTTGTGTTTAGTTGAGTTTGCCTACAATAATAGTTGGCAAGCTAGTATCGGCATGGCACCATTTGAACTATTATACGATCGTAAATGCCAAGCACCAATCTGTTGGGATGTAGTTGGTGAGAAAACAATTGAAGGACCTGAACTTGTTCAGATTACAAATGAGAAAGTTGACATTGGTCGTAAACATTTAAAAGAAACTCAAAGTAGACAAAAGAGTTATGCAGATAAACATCGGCGTACATTAGAGTTTAACGTTGGTGATAAGGTATTTTCTCAAAGTTTCACCTTGTAGAGGTGTTCGTCGTTTCGGACTTAAAGAAAAACTAAGTCCAAGGTTTATCGGACCGTTTGAAATTCTGGAACGAGTTGGCAAAGTTTCGTATCGTTTAGTATTACCACCACAGCTATCTCACGTACATAACGTTTTTCATGTATCGCTATTGCGTGGGTATAATTATCATCCTCTACATATAGTTAATTATCCAATTTCGGATATCCGTAAAGATCTATCATATGAGAAAGCACCGAGCGATTCTCGACCGTCAAGAACGGGTTATGAGAAGAAAAACTATTGCATTTGTTAAAATTCTGTGGAAGAATCATTCTGAACGTGAAGTGACTTGGGAGTTAGAGGATGTGATTAGCTCGCAATATCCGAATTTATTCAAGTCTTAAATTGTGTGTGACTATCTGCTATATTATTTGTATTAATTATTTATTTCTGTAAGAGGTCATCTGAAATAATGTAATAAAATATGTACATCGTCTTTCGTAAATGAATAAGTCTGTATAGCCTGAATTAAACTGTTCTGTAAACTCTGAAATTTCGAGGCCGAAATTTTTTTAAGGGAGGTAGAATTATAATACCCGTAAAACGTAACAAGAAAATATATAAATAAAATGTTAAAAAAAATATTATTAATTAACTCAATAAATGAAATCGAATAATAAATACGACTAAGAATGTTCCAACAAATTTAATATCAAGTTCGAAAGAAATAACGAGTTAATAACCGAACTATTTAATTTATTATACTTTGAACTGAAACAAATAATTATATAACTAATGTTTATAATAAGCTAAAATTCTGTTTTGGTATTAGTCGATTGAATTGGAAGCACCTAATTAAATATCACTCGACTAGCATTCGCAACCATATTTAACTAATGTGAAAACCAACTTAGAATTTGATTTGGAAACTGACCCATAACCGAACCGTAAGATAATTTAATTTATTAAGGAATCTATATTATATACATATACTGTAAAAAAAAAAAAAAAAAAAAAAAAAAAAAAAAAAAAAAAAAAAAAAAAAAAACTTCCTTGGGAAGATTGATAAACCGACCTCACATATATTATATATATATATATATGATTGTGTTGGAAGTTTTATGAACACACACAAAGAAAAACCAAGCAATAATTACGTAGCATCATTTTCGTGGTCGGAGCTGTTAACCGTCGCAGCAACAAAACAACCACCGGAGGCCACCGATTTCAACCACCATTATCACCGAATACTTCCATCACAAAGAACAACGGCCAGAACTAAACCGTTTATATTGACGTCGCCATCCCGATTACTGATTCATCTTTGCACTACTGTAAAGGTAAGCTTTAAACAATTTACGATCAAGTTCGTTAGAAATCCGTAGTTTCGATAACGTCCGGGTTCAAACCAAGCAAGTTATACGATCGGACGGGTTTCAAAACATAAGAGTTTATATGTTGTAACTTATTGATGGGAAATGATTACATATATATATATACACACACAGACGTATGTAGGATTGCCATGGAAGTCTTTTTTTTAAAAACCTTGATATAGAGATGTTCAGTAAGCAAGAAGATGAAGCAAAATTATTATATATTATATATTAAAGAATAAACAAAGAAAATTGTTTACATAAATTGGGTTAGATGAATTGGTTAAAGCATTGTGTTGTAGGGTGAGGTAGCGGGATCTAATCTCTCTCTGCGCATATTTTTGCTTCTGATTTCTATGAGATTTTGATTCCAGCAAAACTATATGTGATAAAATAAAAATTTAACCTAGTCTTAGCAATAAAAAGATGTAGATTAGTTGGTTAGAATCTTGGTGTGAGAAGGAGATCAGGGGTTCAAGTCTTTGCCATGGTTTTTCCTATATACATACATATATATTTTATTTTAACGTTTTCGATCGTAACTTTTTTAGTTGAAAAACGTTAAAATCACTGATTTACGAAATTAACGAATATTTATCAATGATCATAAACAACTTTATAAAATAAACCGGTTAAACGTTAAAAAGTCCAAATCATAGAATTCTAACCTATTACATATAAGAATTATAATTCATTCAAACTAAAGTAAAATTAAACAAAAACACATATTTCTGAATCGTCGGGGATTTATAGTACTCGCTTATTTTTCTGATTACTGCTGGTTAAATTAATAAGGCCAAGGTACGGATTCTGTTCATTTTATTCAGAGTATAAATTCTGTTATCCGTTATTGTACGGATTCTGTTCATTTTATTCAGAGTATAAATTCTGTTATCCGTTATTGTACGGATTCTGTTTATTTACTCAGAGTATAAATTCTGTTATCCGTTATTGTACGGATTTTATACCTTTGCCTCATAATATTTTCTGTTCTCTAATATGTTTCTGTAATCCGTTTCTGTACTCCATTTCTGTATTGTTCTGATTTCTGATTGCCACGATATTATATCGTGTTTCCCTGTTTCGTTTATCATGCAATAGATCTAAATTATATTGTACTCATTATTGCATAATCCAAATATGACTGAACTTGGTAGTTTAACTACCCTACTGAACTTGGTAGTCTATCTACCCTACTGAACCTATTAAAAACACTGAACTTTCTGAAACTGTATTCTGTTACCCGAGCATGCCCCTACCTGTAAGGATGACTACAGGCCCATTATGGCGGCAACCATAATGTGGAACCATCCGTGACGGTTAGTTGAGTTCACGGCGTCTCCATTAGTACTCTGATAGTACATTTGTGCACCTACTGAATTCTGGAGATGCGTATGGACTGGTCCTAGGATAATTTTAAACTGTACTTTCTGATTCTGGGGGATAGTGACGTGTATGCCAACACTAACTATCTCATGTGTCTGGTAAGCGGGAGTAGCTACCCGTGAACCTTACACTTTTGTACGTACAGTCGGCTCGTGGTATATTCTGTAATGTTTTAATTATGGCTAAAAATATAAAATGTGTTAATGTTTCTGAAATAAAAAATTCAAACAACTGATTACTGTTCCGATCTTGTTCCTGATCACTATCCGGTTCTATTTTCACTTGAATTTTTTTTCGTTTTTCACCACCTTCTGAACTTCTTTATTACTATTGTTCATCCGTTACTGAGCATTCTTTGGCTCAGCCGTATTTGTTTTGTGGTGTTTATCTCTTTTGTGTAGGTAATCAAGAAAACCAGGCGGGGAACTTTTGAGAGTAAAATCGGAGCTAAATCTGAAAATTTCTGTTATTGTAGTAAATGTAATAATCAATACTTAAAAACTTAAATATTTGTTTTTTTATATTTAATTATCAACTTAAGACTTATGTATTTATGTTTTAAATACATTTGGGATTGTTGCATTTACTTCTGATTCCGTATACGTGACACGTCAACCGGAAACCAGGTTGGGGTGTCGCAGGAAGAGTTTACAATCAACGCAAACTGAGTAGAAGAGTCTTCAATTTCAGCATCAGATTCCTGAGTGTCTGAATCAGTCATGCTATCAGACTCTGAACTTGATGCTTCAGTATCATTTATTTTTGTTTCTTCCAAAGTGCTTTCCTCACTGTAATCTTCAACCTTTTGAATCTCAGCAACACAAGCTTTGTCTTGTTCTCCTTGATCTGCATTGAATCTGAAATCCCAGTTCACCCCTTCATCTTGTTGTACCATCAAAGCTTTGCTTGCAGAAGAAGATCCAGCTTAAGTAGGAGAATCAATGGGAACTAATCTCCTTTCTGGATTTGAAGTAGTGGACTTCTGATGTTGAAACGGATTCTTGTTTCCAGTCTTCTTTGGTTGCTTGCATTGTCTAGCAAAGTGACCCTTTTCTCCACAATTATAACAAGTCACAGAAGCCATATCAAAACCAAACTTGGATTCTTTGTTAAGATTGATGTCTTTTCCCGTTCTCTTTACAAACTCTTTTGCTATTCGAACAGCACTTGCCAAAGCCCACATAATATCAATCATCTCCATATCATCTGGGTCTATTTGAGAATAATTATCATTAGTCAGATAAGGATTGCCAATCTGACCAGCTACTAAACCATCATATGAGCTGACAAGTGTAGATAAAAGACCCATGTGTTCCTTAGCAATCTCCACAGTAACTTTGTCAAAATTATATGTTTTCAGACTGGCAGCAGGTTGATGATGTTCCTTTTGAGAGTTGGTTGAAGAAGATGACTGACTAAAATGAATCTGAGCAGAAGATGGAGCTTCAGATGTCTGAGAAACAAAAGCTGTCTTCAATGGAGCATGTGAAGATGATTTCTCAACTGTGGGAGTAGAATAGTACAAGGAAGGATCCTGAACTTGAGCAACTCTTTTTGCTTTCCACTTGTTCTCTATCTCTTGTTCTTTCAGCTTCTGGATGAAATCATTTATGTCCATATGTGTCAGCATCTGATTCTGCTTTAGTACCATCAAAAATGACTCCCACTTTGGAGGTAGAGCATCTGCCAAACACTGGATCTTTTCCTGAGTAGTTGTCTTGACTTCATGATTGAATAACTCACTCAAAAGATGATAAAATCTAGCAATCAGCTCATCCAGTGACTCATTTCCCACATACATGAAGCTATTGAATTCTTTTCTCAATGCCTTTGACTTGATACTCTTCAAAGCATCATTACCCTCATATCTTTGTTGCAGTGCATCCCACAGTAGCTTTGCAGAGGTAAACTGTCTAAACTGATGGAAAATATCAGTGGCAATGGACTGGGATAGAATAGCATAGGCTTTCTTCTCATAATCATACAGCTTCCTCTGAGGCTCAGTCATCCATGTGACTAGCATAAGAGTTCCATCTTCATTCAGAGGCCTCAGATAACCTCCCTCAATCATCATCCTTAAGTTTGTATCCACCCATTGATGTGAATCTCAAATCGATACTTCCAATATGGATAATCGTCTAAGGATAACAACTTTGGAGCTTTATTAGAGTTCCCAGTCTCTGTCTCAGTCAGTAATAAAGTCTGAATGCGATGATTCTGGTTCGCCATCAGTGCTAAATCTTCCATTTAATCAGAAATGACAAGGTTCAACACTTAGAAAAATTTACAGAATGATAGCCGAATGAAGATCCTTAGGGCGAATGTCGGGGGCCGAATGTGATAGAACTGGCGAATGATAGGCTGAGTATGACTGTCTGACGAATGAGAAAAGAGAATGAATCTATTCGGCGAATGACAGGGTCGAATGAAGCTATTCGCCGAATGAGAGTTCGAATGAGGGCTATTCGCCGAATGAAAGGGTCGAATGAAGCTATTCGCCGAATGAGAGCTCGAATGAGGGCTATTCGGCGAATGAGGCTTATTCGGCTGAAACTATTCGGCCGCCATAGACATTCGGCCAATCTGAGGGTTTTTGCAACAAAAATCGTGATAACTTGAGATTTAGACCAGATCTAAGTACCAAATTTGGTACAGAACATCATAAAATGATAATGAACAAATTGGGATAAATGATTTGACAAAAACCCCACAAAAATTCACGGATTTGCAATGAAACAGTAACTTTTAGAACAAATAGCTTAGGGTTTTTGCAGATTTTGAACAAACAATCAAAGATATGATGATTTGGATTGGAAATCGAGCAGAATCAAGAGCCAAAGCTCTGATACCACTTTGTAGGACCTATTATGATCTCGAAAACAACACGAAATCAATAGAAATCTGCTCTACAGCCTTTGGAATAGTGCGGAATCCTATTCCAGGGTTTTCCAATCGAAACCAACAGCAACCGTGGTGATTCAAAGGTAAGAGATGAACATTTGAGTAAGAATCAAACACCACGAGCTATGAATCGAACTTGGACAGCAAGAAACACTCAAATCTTCAGGAGTTTGACACTGGAGTACACAGGGAAGAATGAGGGTTCTCAGAAGTTTTTGTTGAAATGATTTTGAACTTGTATTTATAGGCAGTAGACATTCGGCCGAATGAGAGGCCGAAACAACTCATTCGGCGAATGACTCTGTCGAATAGGTAATTCTGTCGACTATAGTCATACTCTAGTTACATTCGGCGAATAACTTCATACGCTAGAGTCATTCGGCCGAATGAACAATACTCATACTCAATTACTTAATTAAATCAAATCAAACAATCAAACAATCATATAATCAATATTAAACATTAAGAACGATGAATAAAGACAACCTCTATTAATATAACTTTAATCTTTACATGATGAATAGTACAAAATTGAACTAGGGACATTAAATGCATCAACACATCCGCTATAACATTTTGGTGTTTTTGACTTTTTTTTTTTGTTTTTTTGTGTTTTTTATAGTTTTTCCCGTGACTTTGTCCTCCGCCACAAATCAATTGTGTGTTTTTTGGAGTTCTGTCTAAGATTTTGTCCTAATATCATTATTTAAATAGTTTTGTATAAGCATGCCAAAATGAATTGGTAGGGTCGGGTCGGGTCGGGTAACATGACATAAGGAGTGCAGGTCAAGATGAATTTTAAACAAAATCAGTTTGGGTCTAAATAGATCGCTTTTAAACAAATTTAGTTCAAGTTAAAATGAGTTATAAATAAAAAAAATAATTTATTTTCATAAATTTAGTAATTTTATCATCAAATATATTATTGTTAATTCTTACCTGTTTGCATCTAGTCTATTCTCATAGTTTTTAGATTACCCATCTTAAACAGCATTATTTAAGGTGTTACAAATCTCAGCATGTTTTATGTTATGATGCTACTCATTTCTACCAAAATATAGTAGTTGCTCACCCAAACTAACTCATTTATCTTGATTTGGGTTACCAATTTACCATTACTAGTTTTCTTGTGTAGGTTTCAAACCTATGTTAACTTGAAATACATAATGTGTGATTTTAAGACGTGCAACTAATAATGTTTGTTTTCGTGTATAATTTTTTTCTTTTTTTCCGGCGAGTGATTTTGTGAGCTATGTGGGGTGTTTTACCTTTTTTTTTAATTTTTTTTTTTATGTTTTTTTACTTCATATGGATGGAGCTTTATATCTTTGTTAGAAGTCCTTTTTTTAAATCTTATCCTATGTGATTTTGAGAAAATTGTACTTTTTTACGTAAAGTTTAAAAAACATTCAAGATAAAAACATTTTTTTAACGTTTTATTCTTTAATTAAACATTTGTTGTTAAACACTAGTTAAATAAAAATATATTCTTTGGTTGTTAGGCTTGATTTGTGCTTATAAATATTAGGGCCAAATTCAGAAATATTTAGTAAGAAATAATATATGATGTGAGTAGTTTCAAAATTACTATATGGATCACCATAGAAGTCAATAATAAAAATTATTAAGAGTCTAAGAAAGTTAGGAGGTTCTAGTGGAGGAGCTATGAAGCAATAGGTGAGATTTTGGAGCACGAAATGACTATGGAAATAGAATAGGAACATGCGGAGTATGGAAATAACGGTGGCGATAGTAGTGAAAGAGTACTCGCAACACAAAAATGGGATGTACCTGGAAGGAGTTTGTGACATGCAAACTAAAATATTTCACTAGTGAGAAGGGAGAAAATGGAATGGTCTGACGGATCGAAATATAAGCCTAAATAACCATAGTCGAACGAAAATTCAAACTCTATTAAAACGGGTATAAAACTCAAAATTAATTGAAACCAAGCATTCATTTAACCTCTGCGAAACTCTCGGTGTAAACCAAAGCTATTCACAATCTTAAACAAATCAAGAAAAAGGCATGTAAGAGCTCAGCGGTTCGACTTCGGTTCATCAAGCAACGAACACGAATTAGTTAGCTAAATAGGTGTTTCATACACCATTTCACTCGTTTTTGTTCGAGTAATTAAAGGCCAATGTTTGTAACAAATCAGCCTCAGTTCAATCGAATTTGAACATAGATTAATTAGGGTTCATACGATTAAATCTGATTTTTAATGAATTTATATTTTATATTTTGTAGAGGGAGGGATATGACAAGTAAGAAAGAGATATCTTTAGTAGAATTTAAGGTGGAAGTAATGTTTGGTGCATTTTGGTTGTGTTATAATGTTGAAGGGTTGATTTTGACAAATTTACATTTAATATTTGGGAGAGGGGGGTATAACAAGTCAGAACGGGGGGTGTATTTAGCCTAACCCTTTTTTTTCCAGGAAAAAGCGTCAACATGATGGAATAGCTAACTACAAGCTAGAGCTCAAGATGTAGCAATGCAAATGACCTTAGATGAACTAACAACACTGCTGATAGAATAACAATGCCCAAATACGAAATGAAGGAACTAGAGCATGAAATATGGAATTTGTCCATTGTCAGGGCTAATCATGCATCATATATTGATTATATTTATGATCTGGCAAAATTAATCCCACATTTGCACACTCCTAGATAAAAAAAGATTGACCAATACTTTTACAAAATAACACTAGAGATAAGTAGAATCTTTCAATCTGTAAAGCCCATTACCTTATATGGTGCAATTTGAAATGCAAAGGATCAAGAAACTAGTAATAGGGAAAGACAAAAGGAAGTTTGTGGGAAACTCAAGTAAGAATTCTGACAAGAAAATGAAGGTGGCCTAATGCTATGTGTGCAGAACACAAGAACAAATGAAACAGTGTGGTGGCTCCCTACCAATGTGTAATTGATTTATCTACTGTCACGCCCGTCTCTCGGAACCATCACTAAATCAGAATTATAACAGAACACATGGTATAAAAGAGATAAGCAACGGAACTTTTATTAATATAACACAAGATCCAATACAAGATGACATTATGATATAAATTTACATCAATATACATATGCCAAAATTTGCCAATAGCTTGCTATGCTTGCCATCACACATTGCCCTTGCTATGGCTACACGAAGCCTTATCTTTACCTCATATGCATATTCAAATGGATTAGTTTTCACTAGTGAGTTCTAAATTTTGATCATAAAAAAATTAAGATAACACAATAGGAAAAGATTTACATGACACGTTTTAAATAATAATAAAGGGAATTCATAATCATAAACACATGCAAACTTTGTGCAGAATAGTTTCAAACTAATAAATGGGTTACCAGAACCCAAAACCACCAGGTTACCAAAACCCAAATACCAATCCGCCAAGTCCACGGTATGGTTACCACCTGCCAAGTCCACAGTATGGTAGTCCTTATATTGCATCTATAGTAATATCAAACCATTGTCTAGGGTCACGTTCACCCTCTGTAGGCCTAGTCATCACCAGCCAAATACAGTCAATTGATCAATTAACCCCTCTTTACCACCAAAAACATGCAATAAAGACAAACACGACGCTTGTTTTGACATATATAGCAAGGATATCGTCAACCACGGCTGACACATTTTTCAAAAACAAATTTTTGACTCAAACTGCACAATCACTGTTTTATAAAACATTTTTCCCTGCTTAAACCAGCACCGCAGTGCCCAAAACATTTTCAAAACCTATTTTAGGACCTCTATCTAAATCACAGTCGTAAAACGTTTAAATCATCCAACTAGTATCAACTAGTGGCACACAACCAGAATACGTGTCAAAACAGTTTCCCCATGCCCATAAAACATATTAATTTTATGTATCTTTGAAAATCATTCGACTCGTACTATCCCAATACGGCATCCCAAAACCATGTTTAGACCAAAAATTGTAGGACCTAAGAAACCTTTGGAAACAACTCGGTTCCTATAGAGATCTGCTCGACAGCCACTGGAATAGTGTGGAATCCTATTCCAGGGTTTTCTAATTGAAAACACCATTCCCCGTGGAAATCCAACAATGAGGAGTGAACATTTTGATCGAGATCGAACACCACGGGGTGAGAATCAAAGTTGGACAGCAAGGAGCGGCTCAAAACTCTAAGGGTATGACAGAGGAGTGCACATGGGGGAGAGGGGCCTCGGAAAAGTTGTGAAACATTCTGTTTGCACCCCTATATACAAGTTGTACTCATTCGGCCGAATGAGTGGTGCGAATCACTCATTCGATGAATGGCTCAGCCGAATGAGCTTAGTCGACCGAATGAGTCATCAATGAGTTATGCGGATGACTCATTCGTTCGCATAAGACATTAGCTAGGCGTTTATTCTCCCGAATGAGCTCATTCTTAGGCATCATTCGCACGAATAGGTCTGTAACATAGTCAAAGTCAAAATCAAAGATAGATAAACATTATAAACTAAGTAATACTCAAAGGTCCATTTCATTAATAATATGAACTTTATACATCAAATCATACAAAATACTGAACTAGGGACATTCAATGCACTAACATACTCCCCCTTGGACCTAGTTCTTCACTTGTCAGCATCTTTCTTGAAATACTTGTCTGATATAGCTTTCCAGTCAATGACGGCATGAATTCCAAACACTATGCATATCCGGATGACTCTCATGAACTGTACGGCCTGCTCCATCTCTACAACTTCGAAGAACATCTGACATCTGCATAAGGCTTTAACATCTTTGTGTGACAGATTGGTTAGCCACATGGGATCAAATATACGCAATGTATCCCATTTGTTGTCTTTGCACAAAAAAAATCACCGCCTCAGCTGTTCTCCCGTCATAGTACACCATTGAAAACTGTCCAAAAAGTCCTGAGGCATCTTCTGTAATTGAATCGTCTTCATGACTTTCGGAGGCAGCCACTTTAGGATAACTTTATGTCTGAGGGTGTTGGCATCAATTTCCGGAAGATAGTATCTCTCTGGTTGCTAAGGCTTGAAATTTACCCATCTCTTCCGGTACTCCTATTGAATCTGCCTTGAGAGCCGAGAAGACATCCCTGAATCTTCACTATAAAGCATCTTCAAACATGCGAGTTGATTAACTTTAAATCCCGTCAGCATCTTGAAATCATAAGGATGCTTGAAATACTGTATCCCTTGTTCCCTCTTGACAGCATAGCTTTGCAGATCATGAAAGTATGCCCAACTAAGAATTTGACCTCCGGCCTTGTATCCTTTGGTCTTGTATTGTTGATACATGTAATGTCCCTAGTTCGGTTTTGTAACTCTAATCATGTAAAGTTCAAAGTTATTAATGGAAGTTGTCTTTATATATCATTCTTAATGTTTATTATGGATTATATGTTTAGTTGATTTGATTAAATTAATGTTTGAGTATGAAGATTGCTCATTCGGCGAATGACTCTAGAATGAAGTCATTCGCCGAATGAACAACATAGCGAATGTCTGGCGATAGAATGAGTCATTCGCCGAATGACTCATTCGATTGATAGCTCATTCGAGCAAGGTCATTCGCCGAATGAGATGCTTCGGCCACTCATTTGGCCGAATGACTGCAGCCTATATATACAAGTTCAAATCATTTCAACTCTAATTTTTTCGAGAGCCCTCCTTCTTCCCTGAGACCCAAGAGTCAAAACCCTAGGAGATTTGAGCGGCCTTTGATCGTCCAAGTTCGATTCTCAACCCGTGGTGTTCGATTGTTGCTTCCACGTTGTTCCTACAACCTCGGATCACCACGGTTCCTGTTGATTTCGATTGGAAAACCCTGGAATAGGATTCCGCACTATTCCAGAGGCTGTCGGGTAGATTTACATTGGATTCGGATTGTTTCCGAGCTCCAAATCGGTCCAACAAAGTGGTATCAGAGCTATGGCTCTAGATTCTACTCGATTTCCTCTCTAAATCATCAGATCTGAGTTTCCCAAAACCCTGATTTTCGTAACTCTCAAAAACCCTAAGTCTCTTGTTCTCATAGTCATAATTTCATTGAAAATTGGTGGGTTTTTGTGGTGTGTTTGTTAAAACCTTTTCCCAATTGGTTGATTATCATGTCTTGAACTTCTGTACCAAATTTGGTGCATAGATTTGGTCAAAATCGCAAGTTATCACGATTTTCATTGCTGAAAACCCCAGATCGCCCGAATGTCTATTGCGGCCGAATAAGTTAGGCCGAATCAGCCCTCATTCGCCGAATAGCACTCATTCGGCGAATAGCCTCATACTCCACTCTCATTCGGCGAATAGCTCCTTCGCTCTTGTCATTCGCCGAATAGCCTCATACTCCATTCTCATTCGGCGAAAGTACTCATTCGATCAGTCATTCGCCGAATAGGTTCATTCGATTCTCTCATTCGCCAGGTGTCATAATCAGCCCTCATTCGCCAGTTTGAGTTCATACGGTCCCCGACATTCGCCCAAAGTGTTTCATTCGGCAACTTTTCTGAGATTTTTCTAAGTGTTGAATTTTGTCATTTCTGATTAAATGGAAGATTTAGCACTGATGGCGAACCAGAATCATCGTATTCAGACATTATTATTGACAGAGACTGAGACTGGAAACTCCAACAAGGCTCCCAAGCTGTTATCTTTAGATGATTATCCACACTGGAAGTATCGATTTGAGATCCACATAAATGGGGTGGATACCAATCTGTGGATGATGATAGAAGGAGGTTATCTGAGGCCTTTGAATGAAGATGGTACTCCTATGCTTGTTACAAGGATGACTGAGCCTCAAAGGAAGCTGTATGACTATGAGAAGAAAGCTTATGCCATTTTGTCACAGTCTATTGCTAAGGATATCTTCCATCAGTTTAGACAATTTACATCTTCCAAGTACCTATGGGATGCTTTACAACAAAGATATGAAGGGAATGATGCTTTAAAGAGCATTAAGTCAAAAGCATTGAGAAAGGAATTCAATAGCTTTATGTATGTGGGGAATGAATCCTTGGATGAGCTGATTGCTAGGTTTTATCATCTTTTGAGTGAGTTGTTCAATCATGAGGTCAAGACTACTACTCAAGAGAAGATTCAGTGTTTGGCGGATGCTCTACCTCCAAAATGGGAGTCATTCTTGATGGTGCTAAAGCAGAACCAGATGATGGCACATATGGATATCAATGATTTCTTTCAGAAGCTGAAAGAGCAGGAGATAGAAAACAAATGGAAAGCCAAGAGGGTTGTTCAAGTTCAGGATCCTTCTTTATACTACTCCACTCCCACTGTTGACAAATCCACTACTCATGCTCCTCTGAAGACTGCTTTTGTTTCTAAGACATCTGAGGCTCCATCTACAGCTCAGGTTCATTTCAGTCAATCATCTTCAACCAGTTCACAAACAGAGCATCATCAGCCTACTGCCAGCCTGAAGACAGACAACTTAGACAAGGTCACCGTGGAGATTGCAAAAGAGCATATGGGTCTTTTGTCTACATTGGTTAGCTCATATGATGGATTAGTTTGCTGGTCAGATCGGCAATCCTTACTTGACCAATGATGACTATTCTCAGATAGATCCTGATGACATGGAACGAATTGACATTATGTGGGCGTTGGCTAGTGCGGTTAGGAGAGCTAAGGAGTTTGTCAAGAGGACTGGGAAGGATATCAATTTAAACAAAGAGTCTAAGTTTGGATTTGATATGGCATCGGTGACATGCTACAATTGTGGAGAGAAGGGTCATTTTGCAAGGCAGTGCAAACAGCCGAAGAAAGCGGGCAACAAGAATCCATTTCAGCATCAGAAATCCTCTACTGCCAATCCAGAAAGGAGATTAGTCCCCATTGATTCTCCTTCTCAAGCTGGATCTTCATCCTCTGCAAGCAAAGATTTGATGGTTCAATAGGATGAAGGGGTGAACTGGGATTTCAGATTCAATGCTGATAAAGAAGAACAAGATAAAGCATGTGTTGCTGAGATTCAACAGGTTGGAGATCAAAGTGAGGAAAGCACTCTGGAAGAATCAAAGATGAATGATGATAAAGCATCAAGTTCAGAGTCAGATAGTGTGACAGATTCAGATACTCAAGATTCTGATGCTGAAACTGATGACTCCACTACTCAGTTTGCCTTGATGGTAAACTCTTCTGCTTCATCAGAGTCTGAGCAGGTATACACTGATTGTTCATCTTCACATTCTGAGTGTTTTACTTGTGTTGACCTTAGAAGTAAGGTCCTTGCTTATCAGACACATAATAGTAATTTAATGAACGATCTTGACCTATGCATTGAGGCTAACAAAGTTTTAAAATCTAATGAAAAATATTTTCAAGCTAAAATTGATCTTTTAAATAGACAATTGCATGAGGCCGAGATCGCAGTGCTGAATAAGCAAGATGTTATCACTTCTTATCTCAATACCATCAATGAGATCAAGAAGAAGTTAGCAATAGTCGAGTGTGACTATGAGACCTTAGGACAGAAGCTCAAGAGCTATGAAAGCTCATCTTATATCATTGAGCATATGATCAGTAGGGGTACTGATCAGGGGAAGGAAAAGGTTAATTATCAAAATTGTCCTCCACCAATCCTCAGTGCCTTTGTCAATACACCAAATGACAAAGATGTAAAGGATTTTCAAGTTACTACTCCGTTAGTAATAGATCCAGTTGATCTGAGTACAAATCAGAGTTCATCAAAGACTGAGGGATCTCGGGTGGATGGAGTTGTTGAAGATTGGGTCTCCGATTCCGAGGATGAATCAGATTATTCACCTAAGCATAGTATTCCTCGGAATCAAACCCCTGTTGTCATGAAAGGTGATCCAATCTGCAACTCAAAGATTTACAAAGAATTATGCTTTGTTAAAGCTTCACAAGAATCTGAAGCTAAGTGTGGTACCAAATCAGCTTTGGTTGGTAAACAAGGGACAAAGGGATTGGGTTTTAATCCAGATTGTCAGAAAACAAATGTTTTTAAATCAAATAGAAAACCATTTTCTGATTTAAAACATTTTCATAAAAAGGGTGACAAAGTTTGTTTTGAATGTGGTGAGTCTGGGCACATTGTGAGATTTTGCCCTCATTTGATCAGGCCTAAGGCTGTTTCTTTCAGAAAACTAAATTCTGCTTTCCCAAAACCGGTAAAATCGGTACCTAAGTCTGTTCAAACAAAGCCCAAACAACCAGTTCAGATTAAAACTTCAGACAAGGGTAAAGGAAAACTGGACACTTTGAATGTTCCAAGTGTGCTTAAATTCAACCAAGCAAAACCATCATCCATTTATCTGAAAACCTCTTTTGATAAAAATGCAATTTGGAAAGTTAAATCATCTGAGGATTCTGTTTCACCTATTTCAGATAAATCTCTTCCTGATGGAAAATGGATTGATGTTTGGATCCGAGACTCTATGGGTCAACCCAAGACTGTAAAGGCTTGGGTTCCCAAAGTGAACTGATTGTCTCTTTATTATGCAGGTTGCCCCAAAAGCTGATGTTAACAGCAATTGGATTGTTGATAGTGGGGCTTCCAGACACATGACTGGTGATATTTCTTTGCTCACCAATGTGAATGCAGTTCGGGGTGGCTATGTTGCTTTTGCCGGAGATAAAGGCGGTTTTATTACAGGAGAGGGAATTCTGACAAATGGACAAGTTTCATTTGATAATGTCAGATATGTTAAACAGCTGGAAAACAACCTCCTGTTAGTCTCTCAGATTTGTGACAAAGAGTACAAGGTCTTATTTGATGAGTCAAAATGTTACATTCTTAAGCAAGGTGTTAAGATTCCTGAAGATTGGATTTTGATGTTTGCTCCAAGAAAGCAAGATTTATACGTTCTCAACATGGCCACAGCTTCAACTACATCCTCCACAGCTTCATGTTTTATGACAAAGGCAACTGAGAAAGATTCAATTCTTTGGCATAAGAGGATGGGTCATTTGAGTTTACGTAAGATGAATCATTTAGTTCACAATAGTCTGGTTGAGGGAGTTAGCTTGAAGAATTTTAAGCTGTCTGATATCTGTGTATCGTGCAAGAAGGGAAAGCAATCTAAGCAGTCTCATAAGCTGAAAAAGTTTCATTCAATCAATGTTCCTCTTGAGCTTCTCCACATGGATTTATTTGGTCCAGTGAATCGGAAGAGTATAGCTGGAGATCAATACTGTCTTGTCATCACTGATGAGTATTCCAGATACTCTTGGGTTTTCTTTTTGAAGGAGAAATCAGAAGCGTTTGATTGCATTCAAGTTTTGGTTACTAAGCTTGAATCACTTTATAAGCTCAACATTCGTCAGTTTCGAACTGATAATGGAACGGAGTTCAAAAATCACAACATGGAGAATTTTTGTATTGCACGAGGCATTGTGCAGCTATTTAGTGCTCCATATGTTCCTCAAATGAATGGTGTTGCTGAACGCAAAAATAGGACATTGATTGAGGCTGCTAGAACCATGCTTGCTGATTCTTCTCTGCCGGTTCAGTTCTGGAATGAAGCTGTAGCAAATGCTTGCTATACACTGAACCGGGTACTAATTGTGAAAAGACATGGGAAAACTTGCTTTGAACTGCTCCATAATAGAAAGCCAAATCTTAAGTATCTTGAACCGTTCGGTGCACCATGCACTATGCTTAAGAAACATGAGCAGGGCAAGTTCAATGAGAAGGTGGAAGAAGGGTACTTTCTCGGGTATAGCACTCCAAATAAACGAGTTTACAACATTTCAACTCATAATGTGGAGGAGTGGTACCATGTTGACGTTCAGAAATATTCAATGCCCCCACCTGGAAAAGGGCCAGATTGGATGTTTGATTATTCCAGTCTCTTTGATTCATTCAATATGCCCCCCATGTATTCCGATGAAGATGTTGCAGTTCAGATGCTGTATGATGTACAAAATGCACCTGATTAACCTATGCAACCTTCCTCTGCATCTGTTCCAACTACACAGATAAATGATGACAACTCAGACACAGATGATAATCATCCGGCTGCTCCTGAACCAGTTGTTGATAATCTTGTACCAGGTCTTGAGGATTTGAATCTGAATAACTTAGATCCTGAGGTTGAGGTTCCTGCTCATCCTGTTGGAAGAATTAATCGTATTCATCCTCAAGATAACATTATTGGGAGTCCTTTGGATGGAGTGAAGACTCAAAATCAGATCTCTTCAGGCGATCTTGCTGACATTCTTGATTTTGCAGATGTAAGCTTTTGTGCTCATTCCTGCTTTATTTCTCAAGTTGAACCACGTACTGTCACTGAAGCTCTCAAGGAAGAGTCATGGGTTGATGCAATGCAAGAAGAACTTTTGCAGTTCAAAAAGTTAGGTGTCTGGCAATTGGTTGACAGACCCAAAGGTGCAAAAGTCATTGGTACTCGTCTTCGTTGCAAGAAAGATGATCGTGGGATCATAGTGCGAAACAAGGCACGTATGGTGGTTCAAGGATTCAGACAGATAGAAGGTTTGGACTACAATGAGGTTTTTGCTCATGTTGCTCGAATCGAAGCCATTCGTATCTTCTTGGCTTATGCATCCTTTAAGAAGTTTAAAGTCTATCAAATGGATGTTAAGAGTGCGTTCCTTCACGGCGTGATCAGTAAAACAGTGTATGTCAGTCAACCTCCCGGGTTTGAGGATCCATTGCATCGTGACCAAGTCTACAAGCTACACAAGGCCTTATATGGATTGCATCAAGCTCCGCGAGCGTGGTATGAGACACTTTCTACTCACCTTCTGAACAACGGGTTCAGAAGAGGTGTCATTGACTGCACATTATTCATCCGTGAGAAGGACAGTGATTTACTCTTGGTGCAAGTGTATGTGGACGACATAATTTTTGGTTCCACAAATGATAGTCTGTGCAAGGAATTCGAGAAGGTTATGAAAGAAAAATTTGAAATGAGTTCGATGGGAGAGATGAAATTTTTCTTGGGTTTGCAGGTGGATCAGTCTGAGGCAGGGATTTTTATTCATCAAACCAAATACGTTGGTGACATTCTGAGCCGGTTTAGTATGTCTGATGCCAAGCCTGCTGGTACCCCACTGGCTGTTAATCACGGGATTACTCCAGATGAAAAGGGGGAGTTAATTGATGCCACTCTGTACCGAGGAATGATCGGATCTCTTATGTATCTTACTGCTTCTCGGCCAGATATCATATTCGCTACTTGCTTGTGTGCTCGCTATCAATCAAAACCAAGAGTATCTCATCTCATTGCTGTTAAAAGGATTATGCGTTATCTGAAGGGTACACCGGAATTTGGCTTATGGTACCCTAATGATGATAACTTTGAGCTTACTGTATTTAGTGATTCAGATTATGGTGGATGCAAGAGAGATTTCAAATCAACATCTGCCGGATGTCAGTTCTTTGGAAACCGATTAGTCACCTGGCAGTGCAAGAAGCAGACGTCAGTGTCTACTTCAACCTGTGAAGCTGAGTACATTGCTGCTGCTAGTTGCTGTTCTCAAATCATCTGGATTCAACAGCAACTCAGGGACTATGGGTTACATTTTTCTAACACTCCTATATATGTTGATAATACTGCTGCCATAGCTGTCACTAAAAATCCTGTTCAGCACTCCAAAACCAAACACATCGACATTAAATATCACTTCATACGTGATTGTTTTGAAAAGAAATTAATCGATGTAGTGAAAATTCACACCGATCACCAAAAAGCTGATCTTTTTACCAAAGCATTTGACAAACCCAGATTTTTATATCTGTTATCAGCTAATGGTGTTTTTCAAAAGGATGAAGTCCACTCCTCATCTGAGTCTAACAAATGATCATCACTTTTCTTAGCTAGTCTTTGTTTTGCTTATTCTAGTTCAGTTTTTCTATTTTACTTGTATAGTTTATTTTCTTCATCAAAAACTCAAAAAAATTTTATGTTTTTAGGTTTTTAGGGGGAGATATTCTGTAATTTGAAAAACCAAAAACATTTAAAAATTTGAAAAACCAAAAACAATTGAAAATGTGAAAAATCAAAAACAATAGAAAAATTAAAAAATTGAGATGGTCTTGCCTTATAAAGTAATACGTTAATCTATCATGTCATAGAAGCAGAAGTGAATGTATGAACTGAAATCACAAGAGAATTGTGATGGGATGTGCTGATAGGCTGACTATACAGAATGAATAAACAATTTGTGATAACTTAGAAAGTTTGATCTGTGGGATCCATTTTATAAAACCACTTGAGTGAGAAAAGGTTTTTGACTCAAATCAAGCATACACCTGTCATCATGGAATCAAATGAGGTTTTAAACAATGAAAAATAAAGGCAAGCTGGTATTAAGCTTGATGGAAAATAAAGACAAGCTGGTATTAAGCTTGATGAAAAACAAAAACAAGCTGGTATTAAGCTTGAAGAAAACCTAATGCAAGCTGGTATTAAGCTTGAGAAATACTTGAACAAATTAAGTTCGATTCCATATATGTGCCATATTGCTGGGACGAACCTAGCTGAAGCCATCCATTTGGATAGAACAAGAAAAATACAAAAAGATAATAATGTTTGAATCTTATTGAATTCATGATGACTGGTTTTAAGATATGCAGAAATGAGTTTTGAACTGATTTTGATCTTTAATGGTGAAATGAAATGGGTAACTCAATCAGAAAATATGAGTGATCATAAAGTTTGTTTAACAGTTGTGTATTGTTTGGTTTAATTTTGGACAAACATATCAGTAATCGTATCATAATGGAATTGTGTTTAAAGTTAAACATTCATTGAAGATAATGTGATGTGATTAGAGATATGTGTTAGTTTATTAATGGACTTCTCACAAAAACATGTGATTATTTGTTTTTAGTTATTGTTTGTACAGTTGTAGTGGGTGTTTCAGAAAAATACAAAAAGATTTTCTATTTTAATTTTTATTTTAGATGATCATTTGTAGAATCGGATGTCTGTCATATCTGAATCCTGAACCAACCAGACATATCTTCATAATTTGTCAAAAGTTTGTTGTTCAAAATGCCAGATGTTGAAAATTTTGTGTTATGAGTGTTATCATCTCTCATTCGTCCGAATGAGAGGTAAAATTCATTCATTCGGCCGAATGAACTCATTCTGCGAATGAGTCATTTGACCGAATCAATCAAACAGAGTTTTCCTCATTCGACGAATGAAGGGTGTCGAATGTCTCATTCGACATTCTCATTCGGCGAATAAGTGTTGTCGAATGACCTTATTCACAAAACTCATTCGGCGAATGTGTCTGAGTCCCAGCCGACCTTTCGCCTAGCTCATTCGGCGAATGAGTTTGACTATATAATAGTCCTTCGGCCGATTGAGGGTCATTCGACCATTTTCACTTTCGCCACATCAGTGCTTCGTCATTCGGCGATTTTCACACACATCCAGTTCATTTGATTTTCTGTGATCTTTGTTAACCCTGCTTCTGACAACCACGTTCTATTTCATCTCAGGTATATAGAGAACGATTGACAGACATTTTCAACCGTGGATTCGTTGAAAACAGATAGAAATTTTTGGATTTAGGGTTTTCTGGTTCGCCGTGTAAATAGACCATCAAAATGAACTTGAAACTATCTAAGTCCAGTTTTAAATGTCTTAGTCGGTTGATTCTGAGTGTGTATATACAAATTTTGTGGGCTGATTCGTGATTTTTGGAAAGAGGGATTTTGAATTCAAAATGGGCGCCGAATGTCGTCATTCGGCGAATGACTCTTTCGGCGAATGAAGCTCATTCGGCGAATGGCTCATTCGACGAATGACTAGCCTTGCCTATATCTCATTCGGGGAATGATGTCTATTCGACGAATGAATCTCATTCGACGAATGAATCATTCGATCATAGGTCTCATTCGGCGAATGAATGACATTCGACCCAACTGTTAAACTCTAAATCTGATTTTCTAATTCCAGTTTCCTGTTTTACTGACTTGTACTAACATGTTTATTTCCTTTGTTGTTCAGTATGGCAGGTTACAAATCAGTCCCTAAGCACAACATATGTGCTCATCTGGAGTTGAACACACCGAACGCCAAGCACTACTCAGAGATTATTACATTTCTGCGGCGTTCGAGGATCTTTACTGCTATATCGACTGTTCATGTGCCTTACCATTCTCATCAGCAAGATTTCTGGTCATCAGCTGACATAGACTGTGAGGCCGAGCCTACAGTTATCAGGGGAAAGGTGCAAGGGCACGATGTTGTTGTCTCTGCTGAACACATCAGGAGAGTGTGTGGGTTTCAGGACTCTCCAGATCAGCCATCTCTGCTTGATCGCTTCTTAGTTCGTGGATGCTTTCTCAGATGCAAGTATGAAGGTGACATTGGTGCGGGCATTCTCAACAAAGCATTCATGTCTCCACAATTCAAGTATCTCGCTCATGTCTTAGTTCACTATCTCGGATCAAGGCGAGGAGGATTTGATGACATGCGAGAGACTATCCAATGTGCCTTTGCTGCTTTAGTACTGAACAAGCCGTTCAACTTCTCAGAGATGATCTTTATTCATATGAAGGAGAACGTGGTCTTGAAGGGGGACAAGAAGTTTCTCATGTACCCTCGGTTTCTGCAGCAGATCATTGATGCTCAAGTTCCTGATCTTCCCAAAATTAATGCTGATATTGTACGGTTGGAGCACATGAATGACACCACTCTTAACAGAGTCTTGTCATACAGAGGAAAGGAGAGGAAGCCAACCACCAGATCATTATTCGGTCATCTCTCTCGACCTGATTACCAAGCTCCTGCTGGTCGCAGATGGAGGCATGATGACTCCGATTCAGATGTTGAAGACATAGTGGTACCAGCTGATGGAGGTGATGATGGTGATGAGGCAGGTCCTAGTGGTGCAGGAGGTGGTGAGAGCACAGTGATTGAGAGCACTGCTGCTATGGTTTCTGTCGAGATGGGTGTGAGTTCTAGTGACATAACCACTGCTGCTACTATGAGCATGGTTGATGTGAGTGGAGTTGTTACTGGTGGTGATGCTGTTTTGTCTACAGCTCAGGAAGATGACATAGATATTGATTCATTGATGGATTTAGACTTCCTGGCCACTACTACCTCTACTGTTACTACTTCTGTTGATGCTTCTGTTCCTCATATTTCTGAAGGTAGTGCTGAGTCAGAGGACTCTGGTGATGAGGGTGTTGTTGGAGATGGTGATGAAGAGAGTACTGACTCTGATGATTTAGTGGAGGAAGGATATGAGAAGGTGATGGTAGATGGGAAGATGATTGTCAGGAAGAGGAAGAGGACAGAAGAAGAGATGCAGGAGATCACTGATCCACTGTTTATACCAGAGTTTGATATCTCTCCTCCACCTCGGTCTTCTGCTTCTGCTTCGGTGGCTGTGACTGTTGCTGCCTCTCAGCCTACATCCTCTAGGGTTGGAAGGGGAAAGAGATCAAGATTTTCATTCCAAAGGAGGTCAGAACTGACTTCAGCTGCTACAACTACTGTTACATCAGTAGCAGCTATGTCAGTTTCTTCACTGACGCGGTCAAGGGCTGTTCTTACACAGACCACTATTGCCCCTCTGACCACTCCTGTCACTCATGAGCCAGTATATGTTGCTGCTTCTTCTGGCCCGTCTACATCAAGAGCTGATATGTACATACCTACTGTTTCAGTTGTGGATCAGCTTAGCACACTGAACAGTATGGTTCTCAGGTTGATGGAGAAGAACATGGAGTAAGAGTCTAAGATTGCTCAGCTCACCCAAAGGATAAACGATCAGGATGCCCTGTTGCTGCAGGCAGCTGATCAACGAGCTGATCTTAGAGCTCGTTCTGCTCAGCAAGAGGAGCAACTACTCAAGTACATAGATGAACATAACCAGTTGGCTCTAACAGCCTCTGGTTTCAGCGAGAGGATTTTCCTGTTGGAAGCTGAAAATGCTCGCCTTGCTGAACTTGTCGAGGGTTCCAAGGAGGGCACTCCCAGGATAGAAGGTGCTGAAAACCGTTCCGATGAATCAGACAAGGAGATGGATGAGGAAGAAGAAGAAGAGTCTGAGGAGGAACAGGTTGATTATGAAGATTCTGAGAAGGATGAAGAATCTGATGATGATGATGATGATGACAAGGACGGATCTGGGAGTGGGTCTTCTGAATCATCTGGTACTGATGATGATGATGATGACAATGATGATCAAGCACCTCCCTCGTCAGAGATCCGGTCCAAGAAAGCCAACGACAAGAAGAAACAGGCTCCTCCTCCTACGTCTCCATCAAAGACAGCCGAACCAGAAGCTACTGAGGAAGTACAAGCTGTGCCTGTGAGACGTCAGCTTGATGAGACACTGACTATGATTTTGGACGCTCAAGGCATTATACAGCACTCAGTAAGCTACGACAAGGAGGAGGGAGAGATCATCCATTGTCTTACCAAAGAACAGATTGCTGAGTTATTCAGGTTGAATCCTGATGAGGTTGTTACTGATGACACCTCAGTTCCTATTTTTGAAGAGCCTGAACCAGAACCATTTGATGATGTAGATGAGGTTATTTTGGAAGACATCACAGATGAGGAGTACCCAAAGTACACATCGGCTGAAGTCGAGCTACCTACATTCACTGAACAATTTGATCAAGAAACAGAGGATCTTTTGGTCAGATATCTTGAAGAACAAGTTGAGGCAAGCAAGGCTGAAGCCGATGACAAGAAGAAAAGGAAAGAGGAATGGGCAGCGTATTGGTAGGTTTTGAAGAGGCAAAGCACTGAGAAGATGCCAGCTACACATAAGAAGGTTTATAGGACCAAAGGCTACAAAGCTGGAGGTCAGATTCTTAGCTGGGCATACTTCCATGATCTCGGTTGCTACGCTGTGAAAAGAGAGAAAGGAGTCGACTATTTCAAGCACCCACATGATTTCAAGACGTTGCCTGGATTTGAAGTAAATCAGTTAGCACGTCTGAATATGCTATACAGTGATGACTCTGGGATGTCTGCTTGGTTCTCTCGATAGATCAAGTATGAATACCGGAAGAGATGGGTGAACTTTCAACCACAGCAACCAGAACGGTATTACTTGCCAGAGATTGATGGTGATACCCGCAAGCACAAAGTTATCCTGAAGTGGCTTCCCCCTAAAGTTTTGAAGAAGATTCCCTTGCGGAAGATGCGACAAGACTTTATGGAGGGCTTCCGATGGTGGTATTATGATGGGCGCACTGGTGAAGCTGTGATAGTACTATGCAAAGATAAACAGTGGGAGACGGTTAGGATTTTTGATCCCATGTGGCTGACAAACCTGTCTCATAAGGATGTTCAAGCTTTATTCAGGCACCAAATTTTCTTCGATGTTTCAGATATGGTACAAGCTTTGCAGTTTATGAGAGTGATCCGTCTCTGCAGCATATTCAAGATACACGCTGGAGCAGATTGGAAAGCTATTTCAGAGAAGTATTTCAAGAAAGACACTTCCAAGAGTTGAACTAGGTCCAAGGGGGAGTTTGTTGATACATGTAATGTCCCTAGTTCGGTTTTGTAACTCTAAACATGTAAAGTTCAAAGTTATTAATGGAAGTTGTCTTTATATATCATTCTTAATGTTTATTATGGATTATATGTTTAGTTGATTTGATTAAATTAATGTTTGAGTATGAAGATTGCTCATTCGGCGAATGACTCTAGAATGAAGTCATTCGCCGAATGAACAACATAGCGAATGTCTGGCGATAGAATGAGTCATTTGCCGAATGACTCATTCGATTGATAGCTCATTCGAGCAAGGTCATTCGCCGAATGAGCTGCTTCGGCCACTCATTCGGCCGAATGACTGCAGCCTATATATACAAGTTCAAATCATTTCAACTCTAATTTTTTCGAGAGCCCTCCTTCTTCCCTGAGACCCAAGAGTCACAACCCTAGGAGATTTGAGTGGCCTTTGATCATCCAAGTTCGATTCTCAACCCGTGGTGTTCGATTATTGCTTCCACGTTGTTCCTACAACCTCGGATCACCACGGTTCCTGTTGATTTCGATTGGAAAACCCTGGAATAGGATTCCGCACTATTCCAGAGGCTGTCGGGTAGATTTACATTGGATTCGGATTGTTTCCGAGCTCCAAATCGGTCCAACATGTATACTTTGGTGTGTGTAGCTGGCATCTTTGCAACACTTTCCTTCTTCAAAACTTCCCAATAGGCTTTCCATTCTTCTTTCCTTTTCTGAATGTCTTCTGTCGAAGACTCGCTGCCATCGACCTTTTCATCTATCTTACATTTAAGCTCCTCTTCAGAATGTAGACCGAACAAGTCAGAAAATGTAGGCAGGTCCTCTTCACCAGAAGTGTACTTTAAACCCTCTTCCTCGGTAATATCCTCCAGAATCACCTCATCAATGTCATCATATGATTCTGGAGTAGGAAGATCAGAAGATGAAATGGAAGAGTCATCAACGACAACTTCGTCAGGATTTAACCTTAAACGCTCAGCGATCTGCTCCCTTGTCAAGCAATGTATAATCTCTTCTCCCTCCTTGTTATAACTAACTGAGTGCTGCATGATGCCTTGAGCGTCCAAAATCATGGTCAACATCTCATCCAAACGACTTCTCAAAGGCACAGCTTGAACTTTCTGAGTAGCTTTAGGCTCTTCAGTTTGAGGAGGAGGAGGCTTGGCGGCTCTATCATGCCGTGTCTTGGTTAGGATTTCAGTGGGAGGGGACTGCTTCCCTGATGCACTAGAAGAACTGGCAGACCCACTTCCAACACCGTCATCATCATCACCGGAATCATCATCACTGGAATCATCATCTTTGTCAGTATCCTTGTAATCGACCTTCTCCTCATCAGACTCTTCTTCTTCTTCTTCTTCTTCTTCTTCTTCGTCTTCTTCTTCTTCTTCTTCTTCTTCTTCTTCTTCTCTGTCTGAATCATCGGAGGCAGCTTTAGAGGCCTCAAGCGTAGGTGTAGCATCTTTAAGGCTTTCAACTTGCTCAGCTAGTCGTAAGTTTTCAGCCTCAAGAGCCGAAATCCTATCATTCAGGCCAACATCCGTCAGGGCTAGCTGGTTGTAATCATCCACAGACTTGAGTAGCCTCTCCTCTAGATCAGCAGATCGGGCTCTCAAATCAACCCATTGCTCAGCTGCCTGTAGAAGTAGAGCATCCTGCTCACTGACTCTCTGAGTAAGTTGGGCAATTTGCTGATCTTGCTCATGGCTCCTCTCCATCAATCTTAGAACCATACAGTTCAATGTTCTAAGTTGTTCAGCAACTGAAACAGTCAGTATATAAGTATCAGCATGTGTAACGGAGGGACCAGAAGAAGCTGCAGTGAAGACAGCTGTGGCAGCAACAGAGGAGGTCAGAGGAGCAATAGTAATACGCGCAGGAGTTGCCCTTGAGTAGGTCAGTGAAGAAGCTGCAACTGTTGCAGCAGATGTAGCAATGGTTGCTGCAATAGAGGACAACTCTAACCGCCTCTATAGGACAAATTTTGTCCTTCTTTTGGCAGGCAGAGAGGTAGACTGAGTAACAGCAGCAAAAGTAATAGATGTAACAGTGGAAGTACGTGGGGAAGCAGAAAAGTCAAACTCAGGGACAAAAGATGGATCCCTGATCTCCTCCATATCAGGCTCTGTCACACTAGGCCTCTTCCTCTTCTTCACTAGCCTAGTCCCAACCATAACGTTCTCAAACTTATCATCGGTCTTCTCAGAATCTGAGCTGCTAGATCCCTCTTCACCATCATCCTCATCAGATTCATCAGAATCATCTCTCTCCTCAGCTGAGGTGGTACCACCCATCTCTAATGGAGTAGATACGGTGGTTGTGGTAGTAGCCATGAAATCCAGCTCAAGAAGAGCATCAACATCTACATCATTATCACCAACAATAGAAACATTAACTCCAGCACCAGTACGAATTCCAGAAACATCTCCACCAGCTCTAGAAACAACACCATCACCACTTCTAGCACCTACACCATTAACACCCACATCTCCACCATCATCACCATCATCTCCATTATCACCACCTGGCACTATGGTATCCTCTAAATCTGAATCAGAATCATCATGTCTCCATTTCCTCCCAGCGGGTGCAATGTAATCAGGGTTGAGGAGATGGCCGAATAGAGTGCGAACGGTAGGCTTCGTCTCTTTTCCTCTGTATGATAAAACTCTGTTAAGAGTGATGTCGTTCATGTGCTCTAAACAGATAATGTCAGAACTGGCTTTCGTTAGATTAGGCACTTGTGCATCAAATATCTGCTGAAGAAATCTTGGGTACATGAGGAACTTCTTGTCACCCTTGAGATAGACATTTTCCTTCATATGCGTGAATACCATCTCTGAGAAGTTGAATGGTAAATTCAGCACCAAAGCAACAAACGGTCCTGTAGTGTCTCTTTGAGTTCATCAAATCCCCTGCGTCTAGAACCCAAGAAGTGAATGAGTACGTGAGCCAAGTACTTGAACTGTGGGGATAGAAAAGCTTTGTTTAGGACTCCGACATTTAAGTCACCATCATACTTGCATCGCATAAAGCATCCTCGAACAAGATAGCGATCAAGTAGAAAGGGATGATCAGGTGCATCCTGGAATCCACACACCCTCCGAATGTGCTCAGCAGAAACTATAACATCATGTCCTTGCACCTTGCCTCTGATCACAGGAGGCTCGACCTCACAATCTATGTCTGCAGATCTCTAGAAATCCCTCTGGTGTGACAGATATTGATCATAGACAGTGAATATAGCAGTAAAGATCCTAGATGAGCACAGATGTTGTTCTTCGTTACAGCTTTGTAATCTGCCATTTGTGAAAAACAAGAGAAAATTAACATGTCAGTTCAATTCAGTTAAACAGTTGAGTAAAAACAAAAAATCAACACAAGTATGCAACTTGTGCGAATGAAACAACAATGTCCGAATGAGGATTATGCGAATAAAGTGAAATGACCGAATAGGTCATGTCATCTGAATGAGCTCATTCGGTTGACTCATTGGCCGAAAGAATCAAGTCAACCGAATGACAGGCGAATGAGGCCAACGGCCGAAAGAGTTTCATTCGGTCGAATGACTTCATTCGGTCGAATGACTTCATTCGGTCGCTGCATATTATTTGGTCCACCCTGAGGTCAGAATGATCGTCATTCGGTCGACCGAAGGATTTCAAAAATCCAAGTTCCTAAAAAAACAAATTAGAACATAAAATTCATACAATGTGTTTCAGAAATGTTCGATTAAACTTTTTAGAATAGGTCTTATTTGTTTTAGGGTTCATTTTGGCTATCTATTAGACTGTTAACTTTACGAGCCCTAAAACCCTAAACCGAGGGCTGTTCTCAGCAAATCCATGGTCAAAATTGGCAGATCTTGGTTCCAATAGTACCTGTAACAACCACAAGAAGGAATACTATCAGTATGGTTGATTAAATGGCGAAGAATCGAAAAACAGTGGAGAGAGAATGAGTCGGGCGAAAGGGTGCACACAGTAAGCCGAACGAATGAAGTTTGGGAGAATGAGTTGGTTCGGCCGAGAAAACCCAATATATAGGAAGGCTCATTCGGCTGAGAGATCAACCGAATGAGTTGCTTCGCATCAGAATGATTCGGCCGAATAACTCAGTCGCATGAATGAGGTCATTCGGTCGTTTGACCCTTTTGCTTGCTTCATTTGGATGAATGAAGTCTAGCACTCAAAAACACAACTCATTTTAAAATTTTACATTTGGATCATTCAAAGAGTATTGTTATGAAGTTCAGTCAGGTTAGGTTATAGGCAAGAATGATTGAATATCCAAACCAATAAATGATCATTTAAAACAATTTCAAATGAAAATCTTTTTGTATTTTCTGATAAACAAACAATTGTACAAACTGAAACTAAAATAAACAAAATGCACATATTTTTGTGAGTAGCCTTTTCAAGAAAATGACACATACACCAGATCATGTCCAATCAGCATTCAAGAATGTTTATACTTTTGACACCTTTGAATTATGAAGTGATTACTGATATGTTTGTCCACTTTAAACCTGACAGTACTTTGCTTCTAAACTAATTAATGATCACTTATGTTTTCCGACTGAGTTACCCATCATAGTCAACCAATCTAGGTCAAAGCCAGTTTATAACTCATCTGTGCATAGCTTAATACCTAGCATCATAAGTTCTATAAGGTTCCAATTTATTTTCTTTTTGTATTTTTCTTTTTGATTTGTCTCTCCTGTTCAACACATTCTCATGGACGGCTTCAGCTAGGTCTTTTCAAAGCAATATGGCACGTATACAGAACTGTGTTGACAAGATCAACTTGTTCTATCCAAATGGATGTCTTCAACTAGGCTGCAACCCAGTAATATGGCACATGTATGGAATCGAACTTATTTTATTTTTGTATTTTTCTTAGCTTATCCTATCTGAATGGACGGCTTCAGTTAGGCTGCAACCAAGCAATATGGCACGTGTATAGAGTCGGATTTACTTTTATTTTCTTGTGATTCAATCATTCTCAACTGAATGGACGGCTTTAGCTAGGTCTTTACAAAGCAATATGTCATGTGTACAGACTTGAATTCATGAATCATTGGAAACCTCATAAGATCCTATGATAACAGGTGTATGCCTGATTTGAGTCAAAAACTGTTTATCCCTTAATTAGTTTTCTTAACTGGATCCCACATATCAGTCTTTCTAGGCAATCACCAACAGTCTATTAACTTTGTAAAATCGGCCTATCAGTACATCCGATCATAATTCTTATGTGCTATCAGTTTATGCATTCAATCTTGCATTTAAGACATGATAGGTTAACACATCACTTTCTCTAATCAGACTTTATCATTTTTACAATTTTTCAAATGTTTTTGGTTTTTCAAACTTTCAAATGTTTTTGGTTTTTAAAAATTTTCAAATGTTTTTAGTTTTTCAAATTAAACTACTTTTTCTCCCCCTTAAAACCTAAAACTGAAAATCTTTTTGAGTTTTTGATTAAGTGAAAGAAAAGTAACAGAAACACTAAAAAGGAAATATAAAACAGAAGAAACTAACTAAGAAAAGCAATGATCATTTGTTTGATTCAGATGAAGAAATGACTTCATCCTTTTGAAAAACACCATTAGCCGATAACAAATATAAAAATCTGGGTTTATCAAAAGCTTTTGTGTAAAGTTCAGCTTTCTGGTGATCGGTGTGATTTTAACAACATCGATTAGCTTCTTTTCAAAACAATCACATATGAAGTGATATTTTATGTCAATGTGTTTGGTTTTCGAGTGCTGAACAATATTTTTAGTGACAGCTATGGCAGCAGTATTATCAACATATATAGGAGTGTTAGGAAAATGTAACCCATAGTCCCTGAGTTGTTGCTGAATCCAGATGATTTGAGAGCAACAACTACCAGCTGCAATGTATTCTTCCTCACATGTTGAAGTAAACATCGACGTTGCTTCTTGCACTGCCAGGTAACTAAACGGTTTCCAAAGAACTGACATCCTGCAGATGTTGATTTGAAGTCTCTTTTGCATCCACCATAATATGAATCAATGTATGCAGTAAACTCAAAATTATCATCACTAGGGTACCATAAGCCTAGATCTGGAGTACCCTTCAGATAACGTAAAATCCTCTTTACAGCAATAAGATGGGAAACTCTTGGCTTGGATTGATAACGAGCACACAAGCATGTGGCAAACATGATGTCTGGACGAGAAGCAATAAGATACATGAGGGATCCAATCATTCCTCTGTACAGAGTGGCATCGATTAACTGCCCCTTTTCATCTGCTGTAATCCCGTGATTGACAGCCAGTGGGGTACCAGCAGGTTTTGCATCCAACATACTAAACCGGCTCAGAAGTTCACCAACGCATTTGGTCTGATGAATAAAAATCCCTGCCTCAGACTGATCCACCTGTAATCCCAGAAAGAATTTCATCTCCCCCAAAGAGCTCATCTCAAATTTTTTTTCATAACCTTCTCGAATTCTTTGCACAAAACATCATTTGTAGAACCAAAAATGATGTCGTCCACATAAACTTGCACCAAGAGTAAATCACCATCTTTCTCTCGAATGAACAAAGTGCAGTCAATGACACCTCTTCTGAACTCGTTGTTCAGAAGGTGAGTAGACAGTGTCTTGTACCATGCTCACGTAGCTTGGTGCAATCCATACATTGCCTTATCCAACTTGTAGACTTGGTCACGATGCAATGGATATTCAAACCCGGGAGGTTGATTGACATACACCACTTCATTTATCACACCATGAAGGAATGCAATTTTAACATCCATCTGATAAACTTTGAACCTTTTGAAGGATGCATAAGCAAGAAAGATTCGGATTGCTTCAAGACGAGCAACCGGTGCAAATACTTCATTGTAGTCAAGTCCTTCAATCTGCCTAAAACCTTGCACCACCAGACGTGCTTTGTTGCGAACCACAATGCCATGATCATCTCGTTTGCAGTGCAGAACCCATCTAGTGCCAATAAATTTTGCACCTTTGGGTCTATCAACAAGCTGCCAAACACCCAGTTTCTTAAACTGTAGCAACTCCTCTTGCATGGGATCAACCCAAGATTCTTCTTCCAAAGCTTCAGTGATGGTTCTTGGTTCAACTTGGGAGATAAAGTAGGAATGGGCACAAAAGCTTACATCTGCAAGGTCAAGAATGTCAGCAAGACCACCTGAAGATAACTGATTTATGGTCTTCACTCCATCATTAGGACTTCCAATAATATTTTCATGAGGATGAATTCTGTTAATTCTGCCAACAGGATGAGCAGGAACCTCAACCTGTGGATCAAGATTGTTGATATTGAGATCCTCAAGAGCAGGTACAATGTTATCAATATATGGTTCTGGAACATCTAGATGAGAGTGATTATCATCTGAATCTGAGCTGTCATCATTTGCCTGTACTGGAACTTGAACTGAAGAAGGTTGCACAGGTTCATCAGGTGCATTTTGTGCATCACACATCATCTGAACAACAACATCTTCATCTGAGTACATGGGAGGCATATTGAAAGAGTCGAAAAGGTCTGAATAATCAAACATCCAGTCTGGACCTTTCCCATGTGGGGGCATAGAATGTATTTGAACGTCTACGTGGTACCACTCCTCCACATTTTGAGTTGATCTATTGTAGACCCTTTTATTAGGAGTACTGTACCCAAGAAAATACCCTTCTTCCACCTTCTCACTGAACTTGCCTTGCTCGTGTTTCTTAAGCATCGTGCATGGAGCACCAAATGGTTCCAGATACTTAAGATTTGGCTTTCTGTTATGGAGCAACTCCAAGCAAGTCTTCCGATGTCTCTTCACAATCAATACCCGGTTCAAAGTATAGCATGCATTAGCAATAGCTTCGTTCCAGAATTGGACCGGTAGGGAGGAGTCAGCAAGCATAGTCCGAGCAGCCTCAATTTAAGTCCTGTTCTTTTGCTCAACAACACCGTTCATCTGAGGGACATATGGAGCACTGAACTGCTGAATAATACCATGTTTATTGAAGAAATTCTCCATAGTGTGATTCTTGAATTCAGTCCCATTATCTGTTCTGAGCATGCGAACCTTGAGCTTATACAGTGATTCAAGCTTGGTGACAAGAACTTGAACACATTCAAACGTTTCAGATTTCTCCTTCATAAAGAACACCCAAGAGTATCTGGAGTACTCATCAGTAATAACTAAGCAGTATTGATCTCCAGCAATGTTCTTGTGGTTGACAGGACCAAATAGATCCATATGGAGAAGCTCAATGGGAACAATAATTGAATGGTACTTCTTAGGCTTGTGAGACTGCTTGGTTTGCTTTCCATTCTTGCAAGAAACACATACATCAGACAGCTTGAAGTTCTTCAGACTCACTCCTTCAACCATATTGTTGTGAACCAGATGATTCATCTTCCTCAAACTGAAATGACCCATCTTCTTATGCCAAAGAATAGAATCTTTTTCAGTTTCCTTGGACATAAAACATGAAGCTGTAGAAGATGTAGTTGAAGCTGTGGCCATATTGAGTACATACAGATCTTGCTTCCTTGGAGCAGACATCAGAATCCTATCATCAGGAATGGTAATGCCTTGCTTGAGAATGTAACAGCTGGAGTCATCAAATAACACTTTGTACTTCTTGTCACAAATCTGAGAGACTGAAAGTAGATTGTACTCCAGCTGCTTCACATATCTGACCTTGTCAAATGAAACTTTACCATTTGACAGAATGCCCTCTCCTGTAATGAATCCGCCTTTGTCTCCAGCAAAAGCCACATATCCTCCTTTAATAGAATGAACATCATAAAGAAGAGATATATCCCCAGTCATGTGCCTTGATGCCCCACTATCAACGATACAAGTCCTGTTAAGAGCAACATTTGGGGCAACCTACACAAGCACAAACTATTAGTTCAATTTGGGAACCCAAGCCTTTATAGTCTTGGGTTGACCTAATGAGTCTCGGATTAAAACATCAATCCATTTTCCATCTGGGGTCACTTTATCTGGAGGATTTGAAACTGAAGTCTCAGAAGACTTAACTTTCCAGATTGTGTTTTTGCAAAAAGAATTTTTCAAATAGATGGATGATGGTTTGGATTGTTTGACATTTACAACCTTTGGGACATCCAAATTAACAACTTTCCCTTTACCCTTGTCGAAAGATTTAATAGGAATGCGTTGTTTGGGCTTTCCAGACTTGACCTCTATAACAAAATGCTGATTTTGTTTTCTGGGTGGTGCAACTTTTGGTCTGATCAAATGAGGACAAAATCTGACAACATGTCCAGGTGCACCACACTCAAAGCAAACTCTTTTGTCTTTTTAATGAAACTGTTTGGTTTTAGAAAAAGACTGTTTGTTTTGATGAAAAACATTTGATTTTGTCATGTTTTGCTTAAAACCCAAACCCTTAGTCTCATTGAAAACAAGATTGTCAGCCTTGTTGGACTCACTTGCTGCACATCTTGTGAAGACTTCACAAAGAATAAAAATTTGGATAGCTTTGAAGACATGTTTGTCTTTGATGATATTGGGTCAGTCTTTCTGACAACAGTGTCTGATTCTTAACACAAGACACTAGAGGAGAATCATCAGATTCATCCTCAGAATCAAAGACCCAATCTTCAACCACCCCCTCCACAAAAAGTTCCTCAGACAATGAGGAACCCTCATCAGAAACAATCCCAATAGGATCAATTACTAATAGAATTTTAACTTGAAAATCTTTAATTTCTTTTTCATTAGAGGAATTGACAAAACTGTTTAAGACTGGTGTAGGACAATGATTGTACTTGGTTTCTTTTCCCTTACCCTTGAGATCAGTCCTTTTACTGATCATGTGCTCAATGATATATGAGGAGCTTCCATAGCTCATAAGCTTCTAACCCAAAGTTTCATAGTCACACTCGACTATGGCTAATTTCTTCTTTATCTTATTGATGGTATTGAGATAAGAAGTAATAGCATCTTGCTTATTTAGCATAGCGATCTCAGCCTCATGCAATTGCCTGTTTAAAAGCTCAATTTTAGCTTGAAAATCTTTTTCACTTTATTTTAAAACTTTGTTTGCTTCAATGCACTAGTTGAGATCGCTAATCAAGTCAGCATTGTGTTGCTGATAAGCCAAAACCTTACTTTCAAGGTCAACACAGTTAAAACAACCAGAATGAGATGAAGAGCAGTCATCATATACCTGATCAGACTGAGATGAAGCAGAAGTATTCACAATCAAAGCAAACTGTGTAGCAGATTGTTCTTCAGACTCAGCATCTGATTCTCCTTGAACTTCTGAATTTGATGTGCTCTCTGATTTTGATCCTGATGATTCATCCATACTTGTCTTTGTTTCTTCTGAATTTCCCCTTCTTTAAATTCTGCAACACAAGCTTTATCTGCTCCACCCTTTCAGAGTTAAATCTGAAATCCCAGTTTTCTCCCTCATCATTCTGAACCATAAGGGCCTTGTTTGCATTTGATGAACTGGTTTGAGCAGGAGTGTCAATAGGTACCAACCTTCTCTCTGGATTAGCACCTGATGATCTTTGATTCTGAATAGGATTGTTATTGCCAGTCTTCTTAGGCTTGTTGCACTGTCTTGCAAAGTGACCCTTATCTCCACAGTTGTAGCAAGTGACAGATGACATATCAAATCCAAACTTAGAGTCTTTGTTCAGATTGATGTCTTTTCCATTTCTTCTAACAAAATCTTTTGCTCTTCTAACTGCACTTGCAAGAGCCCACATAATGTCAATCCTTTCCATATCATCAGGGTCAATCTGAGAATAATCTTCATTTGTTAGATGTGGGTTACCCATCTGCCCGCTAACAGCCCATCATAAGAACTCATAAGTGTAGACAACAAACCCATATGCTCCTTTGCAACCTCCACAGTCACCTTATCTAAGTTGTCTGTCTTCAGATTTATGACTGTATGAGTATCTTCTTTCTGAGAGGTATAGGTTGAAGTTGATTGACAGAAGTGTGTCTGGTTTGAAACAGGAGCTTCTTTGGTTTGAGAGACAAAAGCTGTCTTCAGTGAAGCATGAGAAGAAGCTCTTTCTACAGTAGGAGTAGAATAGTATAATGAAGGATCTTGAACTTGAGCAACTCTCTTTGCCTTCCACATGTTCTCAATTTCTTGTTCTTTCAGCTTCTGAATGAAATCATTGATGTCCATATTCGTTATCTCACTTTGTTTCAATACCATCAGAAAGGATTCCCATTTGGGAGGCAAAGCATCAGCCAAACACTGGATTTTCTCTTGTGTAGTTGTCTTAAATTGATGGTTGTACAACTCACTCAACAGATGATAAAATCTAGCAATCAAGTCGTATAAAGATTCATTCCCAACACACATTAAGCTATTGAACTCTTTCTTCAATGCTTTAGACTTGATGCTCTTCAGCGCATCATTCCCTTCGTATCTTTGCTGTAAAGCATCCCACAACAACTTTGAAGATGTAAACTGTCTGAATTAGTGAAAGATGTCTGTAGCAATGGACTGTGACAATATGGCATAAACTTTCTTCTCAAAATCATATAGCTTCCTCTGAGGCTCTGTCATCCGTGTGACAAGCATAGGTGATCCATCTTCACTCAGTGGTCTCAAGTATCCACTCTCAATCATCATCCAAGGATTGGTGTCAACTCCATTGATGTGTACCTCAAATCTGTACTTCCAATGAGGGTAATCATCTAATGAAAGCAACTTAGGAGCTTTATTAGAGTTCCCTGTCTTAGTCTCTGTGAGTAACAAGTTCTGAATTCTATGATTCTGATTAGCCATCAAAGCTAATTCCTCCATTATGTCAAGAACAAATGTATTAAAAACTTAGAAAAATTTTAAAACTGATGGCCGAATGTTGGGGACCGAATAAGTGTTAACTGTCCGAATAGAGTTAGTAGACCGAATGAATGATTTGAGATGAATGAGAAGAGGTCCGAATGAACAGGTAACCGAATGACTTGAGGACCGAAAGAGTAGAAACCGAATGAGAGGTAGGCCGAAAGAATGAGCAACCGAATGACCAGTTGGCCGAATGACCTACTGACCGAATGACAAAGATTGGTCCGAAAGAGAGCTATTCGGCGAATGAAGTTATTCGGCCGAAAGAGAGCTATTCGCACGGTGATTCGGATGATCGACTCATTGGTACCATCTGGGGATTTCAAAAACAAAAATCGTGATAACTTTTGATCTAGAGTGAATCTAACCACCAAAATTGGTACAGAACTTCAAGACATCATTACTAAGCAATTATAATGATCGATTTGTCAAAACATCCACAAAAACCCACGGATCTATAATGAAACAGTAACTTGAAGGGCAAGAAAGTTAGGGTTTTTGAAAATCTCGAACAAACACTCTGTAATATGATGATTTAGATAAAAAATCGAGCAGAATCAAGAGCCAAAGCTCTGATACCACTTTGTAGGACCTAAGAAACCCTTAGCAACAACTCGGTTCCTATGGAGATCTGATGGACAGCCACTGGAATAGTGTGGAATCCTATTCCAAGTTTTTCCAATCAAAAACACCACGCCCCGTGGCAATCCGACGATGAGGAGTGAACGTTTTGATCGAGATCGAACACCACAGGGTGAGAATCGAAGTTGGACAGCAAGGAGCAGCTCAAAACCCTAAGGGTATGACAGAGGAGTGCACAAGGGAGAGAGGGGCACGGAAAAGTTGTGAAACATTCTGTTTGCACCCCTATATATAAGCTGTACTCATTCGGCCGAATGAGTGGTGCGAGTCACTCATTCAGCGAATGGCTCAGCCGAATGAGGTTAGTCGACCGAATGAGTCATGCGGATGACTCATTCATTTGCATCAGACATTCGCTAGGCGTTCATTCGCCCGAATGAGCTCATTCTTAGGCATCATTCGCACGAATGGGTCTGTAACATAGTCAAACTCAAAATCAAAGACAGATAAACATTATATACTCAATTAAACATATATAAGTAATACTCAAAGGTCCATTTCATTAATAATATGAACTTTATACATCAAATCATACAAAATACTGAACTAGAGACATTCTATGCACTAACAAAAATCATTTGACATGTTCAACCCCACGGGCAACAATATTGTTTTAAAAACACTCAATTATACAAACACATGGTCTCAAACATAGTTTAAATATAACATTTTAAAATTTAAACAATTAATAGTGTTCATATCAGCCCAAAAAATTTTAAACAAAAAATGGGCATCATAGAACTCACATGATTGATCCCACACGTAAACTTAATCTCGCACACTGATCTCACGTTTCCCCAAGGAATCCTAACAACCTGGATATCTTAGTAAGATCATAACAATATTCACATATCCCATAAATCATAATTCGGGTTTTCAAACGGACAACACAACGGCTACGTTAAGATATCTCCGATACGAGTTTTAACTCTTTACTTTTATCCGGGGTGTTCAACGTATCACAGGGCATAGCCACATCATATCTGTCACATCCTGAGCCATCGGGCTGGATCAACTTTCCTGTCGGATGGAATGGTCCCGGGGCGTGATATCGGGTGATAATCGAAATGATCATATTGTTTACATGACACATGATATATTATAAGAAATGCTAAATTAAAATATAATTACAAAGTTAAATGACATGAGTCATGTTTCATAATTTATCAATGTAAATCTACCAAAAAGAATCATGAACTAACTATCTTGTATCTGCACAAGATATACAAAATGATTCATATGTTGATGTCTAAAAGATATGCACATCCAAAAGTTACCAGTTCCTCTAACTGGGCATCCTAGTAAGTGTCTTAGCTCCTAGCTTAGACCTGTTCGTCACCTGAGAAGTCAATGCAAAAAGATCAAGTCAACACATGGTTGGTGAGTTCATATAGTTTTGTAATTGAAAAAAAATGATTCTTGACACACCTGCTGGAGTCTCAACCTTAACCTCACTAATGACATATATCCTATCTGCCAGGTATGTTTATATATAGGGCATACGTAGGGTCAAGCCCAGCCACTAGCCCACCACATACCGGACCGGATATGATATTGTTATTAGCGAAAATTAAGTGTCTCACTCCCTACCATTCACACACTTGATTCTTTGAATTCACACCAACCTTGATTCTTTGAATTTACCCTGTGTTTTCCTTTCCTCAAAACGACCATTCTCATGATCCCGATGTGGAAGTTGGAAAAGTATTTATCATGCTTAACTAAATTCATAATTAAACATTACTAAGTCATATTGATTGGGTCTAGGGTCAACTCGAGTTACAATCAAATGATGCTTAGTGGGTTAGTGGATTCTGTAAATATCATCACACATGTGGCCTATAACCAACAAGTCTAGCTAGGACTTTTTGAATTATAGGACTTTTTTTTTGTTCTTGTTTCGTCTTGTTTCGTTCTTTTTTTATCCGTACATGTTATCTTTGATATTTCCCAGAATTTTCACTAGAAAAAAGACACTTGTTTCATACTTGATTCTTTGTATTTGAAATCTTGATTCGTAGAAAATCAGTACTTGATTCGTTGAAAACATGTATTTGATTCTTTGGAAACTTGTATTTGATTCTTTGAAAACATGTATTTGATTCTTTGAAAACTTGTATTTGATTCTTACCAATGAAATATATATGAAACAATTTTAACAACCTATAATATAAGTAGATAAAAATTATAGGAAATATGAAATAAGTCACCTAGAGTTCATCTATGATAAAATTCATACATAATAAAATAATTCAAAGTAAAACATACACAATATAATCATAAGAAAATATTTAAGCATGCTTCTCAGCCCCACAGTTATAAACCAAAATGTTTAGAAAAAGGGCTATGAACTCACCTGTGCTGTTGTGTGATGGATTGGATTCAAGAACGCGCACACTTGTTTGTTGTGAATTGGATGAATTCAACACCTGATTTAATTGATTACGATTTTATATTGTAAGTACTTGGTATTTGTTTGTCGTTGGATTTAAGACTAGGTTTTAGAATGTGTGTTTTGTTCCAAGTAATCTATACTTACTTAGTGTGTTACTAGGTTTTAACTATGTGATTATCACACTATTCCCTATTGAATTCTTACCCATAATCTTGAACATTAACTTATTTAAGCTAGATTTGTGTTTAAGAACATGCCTTAGATTATTAGATAAACAAATTTGTTACAAAATTGACTTTGATTATAAAAGAAACTTTAAACTTATTTACCAATACACCTTGTTTAACTAGATCATCTTTTTCACCAACATAACATTGTGGTCTTATAGAAATATTAACCACATGCTATTGATTAGGTCATGTCAATAAAATTAAATTTTAAGTTTAGAAAATCCCAAGCTTAGTAAACTTTGAAAGTATGTTTAGTTCAAAAATGCTTTGGATCAATGTATAACTCTTTTTCTTTTGCATCATCTTGTATCCACCCCATTTGATCATCCTTGATTACATTTAGTCTTGTGGCTATTAGGAACACTTGGGTTTGAGTTTACATGGTAGTATCGACAAGTATACTACAATATCGATGGTTCCCTAATTCGGCTAACACTTGAACAACCCAATTAAATCTTTGCCGATACTTTAAATGGTTAACCCAGTCCCCATGGCCTTATGTTCGATTAATATTAGTTGAGTTTAACTTCAATCTACTTGGACTTGACGAATGAAATAGTATCGATGATCTGGGATTAGTATCGATGGGGATAATATCGACCACAACCGGTTCAAATCCAAACAACCATATCGATACTATAGTATCGAATAACTGTGGGTTTTCCTGCTCCATGCCATCGATACTACCACACCCAAATCTCCCACACGTAGACACGTGTCCAATTTTTTTCCCAGTTTAAGATTTAACGTAAAATGATGTCTGGAAGCGTGAAATTACCCTTACATAAGTTAAACATACTCAATTACATACCATTTACATCTATGATTAACAAAATAGAGTGTGTTTAAGTTTACAACCACCAAAAGTTAACATAATGTTCGAATCACTTCAAAACGTGCCTGATCATGATCCCCGAAGCATATCTGTTACTGGGTTCGTAAGAACTGAGTAAGATCATCCACATATAAGTTATGGTTCATTTCGGAATGTTACAAGACCCCAGAACGAGTTTTAAACTGAAAAAAATCAACTTTTTGGAACCCCCAGCCGTAGCCTACGGCCTGGGTGTAGGCAGCCTGAGCGTAGGCTACTGCCAGCCCTGTGCCAAAAAACATCATTTTCTTAAACAATAAATTACCAATACATATTATATGGTTTAACAACTCCTCTAATTCATAATTTAACATATCTCATCATAATTGTACACCAAATCACTCAATTGAACAACCAATTTCTTAAACTAATTAAGCAATTTATCATGTTAACCCTTCCATAACTCATTCACATACATCTACACACATATCATATGGAGTATAATCATATTTAGATCATATTATATCATAATCACACATATAATTGCACATAACACACAATTGTGCAATAATTTTCCCTTAAACGGGTCATTTCTAACTTTATGATCATATGATCTAATACCACATATTCACCAACTCTTTTGGCTAATTATCATAATTAATCCATTGGCTCATCCAACTATCCACACTCTAGTGGTTTCAACAATTTAAATTCCCGGCTCATCCGGTTATCCATACTCTAGTGGTTTGACTCATTATTATTAACTCATTTGGTTATTCACACTCTAGTGGTTTAATTGATCAATTTCACCAACTCCTTTGGCTATCCACACACATGTGGTATAATTACTCAATCACCGACTCATCCGGCTATTTTTATGCAAACTATATTGCATATATTATTTACGCAAAACATTTCACATTGGAACTTTTTACACATATTGCATATATTGTTCAAACGATTGACTTGCACCCACAATCTCTTTTCTAGCTCTTTGACTCTTTCCTTGACTCCCACCACTAGTTCCTAGTTGTAATTCACACGTACACAACTATATTCAATGCACACAACACATATAACACATTGATTCAAACTTATTTGAATCTCATTCATCACTATGTGGTGTGTTGGAGTCAAGTTACCACTTTTAATCAACATGTTTATGTCATAATCATTGACTTTCAATCTCAAACATTTAATCAAACACTTGGTATGCATTCATTTATTCAATCAATGTTGTTAATGTTTAAACATTAACCAATTCCATTTTATAAACTCCAATTCCTCATTTTATATAAGATTGATCAAAATGGATGCATAACTCATTCAAAATCATGATTCAATAATACTACTAGATATCAAACACAATTGTTTTATGGATTTCTCATAACTTATCAAGTTACCCAAAACTCATCCATCTCAAATTCATCAACTAACATAGTAACTATTAGTTTGTTGATTTATACCACATAATAAACATCAATTCATGGTTTCTAACCTCCATCAACACTCAATTTCATAAATTAAGCTTAACCACAAACTTGTTCAACTCAAAAACTATAACTAACATCAAAATAGAAGATGATTTCACTTACTAGATGTTAGAATCCACCAAAGGTAGTGATTAAGCTTCTTAATTTTGAATTTGAACCATGAAATCAACAAGAATCATGAGTTTGAAGTCTAGGTTTTGAGAACTCCTCTTCTCCTCTTCTCTGGGTCGTACGAACACATAGGGGTGTAAACGAGCCGAGCCGATCCCAAGCTCGTTAAGGCTCGAGGTCGGCTCGTTTAGATAATATAGGGCTCGGCTCGGCTCATTAGATAATTTTTAGGCTCGAGCTCGGCTCGGCTCGTTTAGATTTTATTTATTTAATTTATTTACTTTAATTACTAATTTAATTATATTTTCTAAATTTAATATAAATTATTTGATTTAAATATATTTTGGCATAATTTTATATATAAAAATAATTAATTTTATAAATAAACACTTAATATAATAAATAAAAATTATATAAACAAAAAACTCGTTAAGGCTCGCGAGTCGGTTCGGGCTCGATAACTAAACGAGCCACACTTTTGGGCTCGAGCTCGGGTAGAGGTGGCCAAACCGGGTTTTTTTTGGAACCGGTTCCGGTTCCAAAATAGTTCCAGTTCCGGTCAACAAAGTCAAGAGCCGGTTCCGGTTTCGGTTCCGGTTTCAACCGATTTTTCGCCGGTTCCGGTTCGGGTTTGGCCGGTTTGAGGGTGGAACCAGTTTCGGGTTTTTCGATTCCCGTTCCAGTTTCACTGAAAATCAGGAACCGCCCGTACCCACCGGTTCGGGTACGACCGGTTCTGGTTCCGGTTCCGGGTCCATTGGCCACCTCTAGGCTCGGGCTCGTTAAGGCTCGGCTCGTTCAAGCTTTTACCGATCCGATCTCTAGTATCTCACGAGCTGCCTTGGTTCGTTTAACCCACTTTGCCATTTTGGCAAGTTTAGCCCCTCAAACTTTTAATTAGTTAACCACTTAACCAACCTAACCAAGTTAGTTACTAGTTAACCTTAATACCTCAAATGTTATTATATTATTATCACAACATAATTTTTATAAACATAATAACATTTATTTATTAAACATACGTAACCGTTAAAACCAGTCGTTACAGTATCGATGGTCACTTGAGCACACAACCTTGGAGACCATCGATATTGATAGTCTCGACCAGCCCTCATCGATACTAGGTCGTCAAACTTATCAATATCGACGGGAACATTTGCCTTGTTCACCCAGCTCGTCGATATTAACCATTCTTGCATATTATCCATCGATTTTAACCTTTTCCAGAATTTCAGCCGATCAAATCTCTCCCCAACTTGATTCTAACATGTTCCAAGTGTGGTAAATCCATTTCCATGAAAATCCTATGTGTTTTAATGGCTCAAAACCAGTTTGCAAGTTCGGTTAGACGGTTTGTGATGAAAACCCTAAAATCTGCAACTTGAAGTTGGATTTTACCTCGATTTGGATGATTACAAGCTCGGATCCCTTGTACTTTCGTGTCCTACTTGTTATGAGGGTTGTTTTGACACTAAGAACACTCGATTTGGTTGAGTTTTGAGCGATTTAGGTTTTGAAATTTTAGAGAGAGAAAGTAGACATAGAGAGAACTAGATTTAGAGAGAGAAGGTGGTAGTTGGATGGTAGTTGTGCCATTTAATGAGGTCATTCAGGGTTTATATAGTTCGGGTGTGTTTGGTTTTGTTTGGTTACGCGTAACGCGTTATTTACGTTATGTTGCGTAATTTCGTTTTCGCTTTGTAAAAGTAGTTTTTCTTTAATCTTTTTATGTGGTAATTCCTAATAAATATTCTAAATATCTTTTTATTATTTTTAATATTTCGAAAACGTTTATTTTAAATGTTTTGTCGGATCATATAGTTTTCGCACGTATTCGTACAGATCGTCACCCGTATGAACACGACGACAACTGTACTTTCCGATTTGGTTTTCTAGTTATAAGATATCATTCAGAACATTAAACTCACATATATATTCGCGCGAATCGTCATCCACACGAATACAATGTTAGTTTAATTTCCACGTAACGATATCCGTTTTTGTTTTGAATTGCATATCCTCACATACGTTTACACATAATACTATCCTAAGTAACATACTGTTATTGATTCATGTTTTCAGATGTACTTTTGATTGTTAAATCTTGATTTCACACACTGTTTCATGAATTGTTTCGTATTGTATTCACATAATAAGCATTACAAATTAGTTCCACACAAAATCTACTGTACAAACCTACTGTTTAGATACTAGGTGTAACAATATCAAATTCTATATTTAATCAACCCATACATACTCATGGAGACTACCTTAACATTTAAAACTTAAGCATAAGCTTACCTTGTTATATCCGGACAACAGCTTGTTTAACCGACTGGTTAGTCCCGATCAGCCGTCATGTGCTTCCACACACTCAAGTGACCTCCAAGTAGGATTATGGGGGTATTTTTGTCGTGATAACAGGTATGGAACTCAAAACTTTGTGTGAAAATGATGAGGTACGAAATATTTATAGGACTTGGCACGCGAATCGAGAAAACCACGCTACGACACCTCGCCTGACACGTGTCAAATCACTAGGACACGTGGCAGCCTCCCTAGACACGTGGAAGCCACCCTAGACAAGTGGAAAGGCTCAAAAATATGTGGCATGCCACCTAGGACACGTGTTCGTAAACACACGTAGTGTCTTGAACTTGTTTTTGCGATTCGGACTTCATACGAACTTCGTTTTGCGCACCGTTTTCGCCCACATTCACGATTTTTAAATACCTTTGTAACCATATCTACCACTCTTCATAAGGATGTATTGATTATATAGGTCATTTTATGATTATCGTTCAAAACTCGTTTTATCATAACTTTCATTCGAAGCATCATTTGCCAGTTTCGCTTTCTCACATTATGATCATCACTTTGTTGTCTTAAATAATGTGATATTATTAATCCATAAACAACTTGCTAGTATCATATAATTATCAAAACACTCTTCTTAGGAAAATTGAAACACATCATTATATTTAAATTTATTAAAATATTATGTAAAACTGGTTGTTACAAATGTACCCCCTTAAATTAGGTTTCGTTCTCGAAACCTATTATATTAAAACAAATGGGGATAGAATTTACGTATTTCTTCCTCAGTTCCTTAAGTAGCATCAGACCCCTTAAGATGCTTACACTGAACATTTACAAGCTTGACATTTTAATTCCATAACTTCTTCTCATCATAATCGAGAATAGCTACCGGATGCTCCACATAATTGAGCTTATTATCGATCTCAATTTCATCGTATGGTATGGTTGAGGCTTCATTCATCAAGCATTTATGCAAGTATGAGAAATGAAATGTAGGGTGAATCTTACTTAATTCATCCGGAAACTCCAGTCTATACGCAACCTCACCTACATGGGCTAGAATTTTGAAAGGTCCAATATACCTTGCACTTAATTGGCCGTGCTTCCGAAAACTAATAAGGCCTTTCCACGGCGATAACTTCAGTAACACCATATCTTCGACTTGAAATTCAATCGTCCTCCTCCTCTTATCAGCATACGACTTTTGTCGGTCTTGTGCCACTTTCATTCTTGATTTAATTTGTTCCAATCTTTCAGTCGTAGCTCTAACCAGTTCCAAGTTTCCCAATTCTTTTTGACCTACTTCACCCTAGCATATGGGTGTACAACATTTTTTCCCATATAACATTTCAAATGGTGTCATATCAATTGATGAATAGTAACTGTTGTAGGAAAATTCTGCAAGAGGTAAATGCTGATTCCAATTACCTTCATAATCTACAACACATGCTCGAAACATATCTTCAAGAATTTGAATGGTCCTTTAACTTTGACCATCTGTTTGTGGATGATATGTTGTGCTAATAAATAGCTTAGATCCAATAGCATCATGGAACCTTTTCCAGAACCTGGAGGTGAAACGAGTGTTCTATCTGAAAAAATCGAGACCGGCACACCATGTCATGCCACAATTTCATTCACAAATATTTCTGTTCGGAAGAATATGATTTATGTGTAGGCAAAAAGTGGGCACTTTTAATCAATCTGTCCACCACTACCCAAACTGTATCATAACCTTGAGCTGTTCGTGGAAGATTTGTTATGAAATCCATAGTAATATTTTCCCATTTCCACTTGGGTATTTTTAGTGGTTGAAGCCTGCCATAAACATTTTATAAACTAATAATCAACAAAAAGATAAGGATATATATATATATAATTTAAGCATATATAAATTGCAAACATATGTAAGTAAATACAAATATGAAAGTGTTATATATTTAAATGTGTCCATTATGTGCAACTTGAAAGGTTTTATTATATTAAAATTCAAATATTAGCAATTGTAATGTTTGATTATCGAAACGATCATTTTATATAAACCTAAGGGTTAAACACTTTAAAATATACGAAATCTAACTAAGTAAACAAATGAGTTCAAGTACATTTGATAAAAATAGGATTTCATATAATATATGTTTATAATGATAAATCGATCTTAAAACCTATATTTTAATCTTATGACTACTGTTTCAGCCAACAGTTTTAAACATATTTTGCGCATATATAAATCATCAAATCATAGTAAATACAAATAAATAAGACAAATGCTTATATATTAATAACGATTTGTACGTAATAAATAAGTTTTGGATACAATAGATATCGTTTAAACGAATCATACATATATAAGTTAGGACATTGCTAATATTTTTATTATAGTCATGAACTAATTATTCGACACAGTTATATATATACACACACATATATTAACAATAATTATCAAGTTTGATAATTAATATTTTATATGCACATTCAAGCATATCAATTATAAACAAATTCGATCAAATAAATAATCGAGTATTAAAGGATGGACATTATTAACCGAAAGTAACATATGTAAGCAAAGTGTGAGGCCCCGAAACCGGGCACCTCACAGAGGTTGGTTTTCATCATAACACATAGCTCTTAAACTAAAAACTTTCATAATCATGCAGCGGAAATGTAAACATAGTTTGATAAACAGAAATCAATAAAGTGTCTGTATCAAAAACATATCGGATTGCCAAAACCAATGGATCGTCTGACTTGATGCCCGAGCTCCATGCATTCTCGAATCTTACCTTCAACCTGACATACATGCTAAATCAAGTCAGCTTACGCTGGTGAGTTCTAGTTTTCATAAAACAGCATTAAACATACATAACATATACATCATTTCATACACATAGTCCATAACCTTAGCACATAACATCGATACCATCATCGTCATCATACGTTCCACTGTCACCATATGAACAGTGGGCTTATGCCGGCACAAGGCTCCATGTTTATAGTCCGATCGACTCTTACCATGTTTATAGCCCGATCGGCTCTTACCATGTTTATAGCCCGATCGGCTCCGTGTTTATAGCCCGGTCGGCTCCATGTTTATAGTCCGATCGACTCTCATGTTTATAGTCCGGTCGACTCTCATGTTTATAGTCCGATCGACTCTCATGTTTATAGTCCGGTCGACTCTCATGTTTATAGTCCGGTCGACTCTCATGTTTATAGTCCGGTCGACTCTCATGTTTATAGTCCGGTCGACTCTCATGTTTATAGCCCGATCGGCTGTTCATATCCTGATATGGTCAGGTCATCATTCATACTTACCCAGTACAAGTACCGGAGCATCATCATTCTCACATATCCTATAGCACGTATAGGGGCCTCATTCATTCATCATACATGATACGCTAGCATCATATCATCGTTCATCATAATCATCATACATTCCATGTTAGCATTAGAACATCATTCATAGTGTTAACCATGGCATCTTAGGCATGTCATACTAATATCATTTCATCATAGAATCATAACATACTAGTATCATTATCATATCATAACATCAAGTCGTCATGCCTACATATCATACTTCCATCCTAGCAATCTAGGACCTTGTCATACTTCTATAACCATTCTCATAGTTATATTCACGAAGCATGTTATCATAAAGTCATCATCATACCATGTGCTAGCATCATTATCATGTCATGTCATTTATTATCCTAACTCATTTATCATGCATTCATCATACTTAGCATACTTTTATGCATACATTATACTAACACATAAACTTGCATACATAGTCAGGCAGATCATAATCCATTCATCATCATCATGAGCACATAACATCATAGACATAACAACAAGCATGTATGTCAGCCTAAAACATTAAACATAAAAGAGGGCGTCTAGAACTCACCTGATAGTAGGCTCCTGTTATCCTTAGCCGAACTCCTTAGCTAGGGCCTTAAGGACCTACATCAATTACATCATCTCATTACGTTACGTTACGTTCTTAGACTTAGAAAATATTCTAAGTCCCCATAGCCTACTGGTTTCCCCCTACTGAACCCAAGTCCTCGACACTTAGTTAAGTGTTCGAAACCCTTGAAATCCATTAAGTTCTCATGTACACGAAATCCATGAGTATTCGAAATACTAGTTCACGAAATGCCCGAGGTACACGAAATAACCTCTGCACACGAAATGGCCATGTACACGAAATGGCACCTTGTATTCGAAACAGGCTGTACTCGAAATACACTGTACTCGAAGTCACCATGTACTCGAAATCCTTGTACTCGAAATAACAAGTATGATTTCGAGTACCCACTGTACATGATTTCGTGTACTCATCATTTTGTCATTAAACATTTCAGAAATCCATCTAAGACTTTGGGGAGCTAGTTCTAGTTTCCTTTGGTTGTTACCACGTATTGGAACCTCAAAGTTATGAACTTTATGCATAAAGGTGTGAGCTTTATACATAAGTTCACTCTTTGTCTAACCATTATAACTTTTGCATAAAGATCCTAGCTTTTTGGTTTAGAACCCTTACTTGAAGGTAGATGAGCACTCCTGTAGATCCCTGTGCGTTTCCTCTTCCGTTTGGTCGATCAAAAGCTCGATCCTTGAAGTTTCTTGGTTCCGACTTCGTCTACGAGAGAGAGAGCGTGCTCAGCCAAAGGTTCGCACATATCCCAAGGCACTACTATTTATAGGCCGTGTCCCTGTACTCGAAATCTAAGACAAAATTTCGAGAACATGTGTACTCGAATTTGGTGTACACGAATTCCGGTGTACACGAAATCTGGAATTTCGAGTACATGATTTCTAAGCTTTACTTGGTTATTTTTCCGTCCCTTTTCTAGCAAGTTAATTGTTCATCACGCATTCGTAAGTTCAAATAACTTGTACTAGAAAATTTGGGATGTTACAAGTCTCCCCTCCTTACAATAGGTTTCGTCCCGAAACCTGCCTCGTTACACATTGAACAAATAAGGATACAACTTCCTCATCTCGTCTTCCAATTCCCACGTCGTGTCTGAACCCTTCCGATGCTTCCACTGAACTTTTACTTGACGAACGGTTTATTCCGTAGCTGTTTTTCCTTTGTATCCACAATGGCAACTGGTTCTTCAATGTAGTTCAATCGGTTATCTACCTCAATGTCATCTAAAGGGACATGCGCCTGCTCGTCTGCCAAGCACTTCCTAAGATGCGACACGTGAAAGGTAGGATGAATCCCGTTCAGCTCCTCTGGTAGGTCCAGCCGATACGCGACCTTCCCTACCCTTGCCTTTATCGGAAATGGTCCAATATACCTCGGACTCAACTTGCCTCGCTTTCTGAATCGAATGATTCCCTTCCATGGTGATACTTTCAGCAACACTCGATCGCCAACATCAAACTCGATCGGTCTCCGGCGCTTGTCGGCGTAGGACTTTTGGCGATCTTGTGCAGCCTTCATACGTGCTTTTATCACCAGTAGCTTTTCTGCCATATCAATCACAGCAGCCTTGTTTCCCATTTCTTTCTGTCCAACTTCACCCCAGCATACCGGGGTTCTACATCGTCGTCCGTACAACGCCTCATATGGGGGCATTCCGATACTAGAGTGATAGCTGTTGTTATATGAGAACTCCACCAATGGCAAGTGGTCATCCCAGCTTCCTCCAAAATCGATAATGCACGCCCTAAGCATATCCTCCAACGTTTGGATAGTCCTTTCTGACTGTCCATCCGTCTGAGGGTGATAGGCGGTACTGATATTTAACCTCGTTCCCATAGCATCATGAAACTGCTTCCAGAATCTGGACGTAAACCTCGTATCTCGATCTGACGCAATGGAGACAGGAACTCCATGTCTGGCCACAATCTCCTTTATGAACAACTCAGACAACCTTTCGGACGTATACGTTTCCCTGATAGGGAGAAAGTGTGCACTCTTCGTCAGTCGGTCCACAATCACCCAAATGGTATCATGTCGCTTAGCTGTCTTTGGTAGCTTGGTAATGAAATCCATGGTGATGTGTTCCCATTTCCATTCCGGTACCTCTAGAGGTTGCACATATCCGTAGGGCTTCTGATGTTCAGCCTTCACTTGCGCACAAGTAAGACACCTGTTCACATACTGCATCACATTAAACTTCATGCCCGGCCACCAATAATCCTGTCGGAGATCTTGATACATCTTCGTTGCACCGGGGTGTACCGAGTATCGTGACTTGTGGGCTTCATCTAAAATCCTCGCTCGAATGTCCCCATTTCTGGGCACCCACATTCGACCGAATCGTAGCTTTATCCCATGGTCATTGTCTTCCAAGTTCTTGACTTGTCCGAAGACGCGTTCAAAACCCACATTCTCTTCCTTCAATCCCTCCTGTTGCGCCTGTTTGAGCTCGTTCAGAAAGTCTGGCGTTATCACCAAACTATACGATTTCACTCGTATGGCAGGATGATCAGTCTTGCGACTCAGAGCATCTGCCACCACATTGGCCTTTCCCGGGTGATATAGAATATCACAGTCATAATCCTTTAACAGCTCAAGCCATCGTCTCTGCCTCATATTCAAATCCTTTTGCTCGAAGAAATACTTCAAGCTCTTGTGGTCGGTATAGATGGTACTCCTTACTCCATACAAATAGTGCCTCCATATTTTCAATGCAAACACCACTGCAGCGAGTTCAAGATCGTGGGTCGGGTAGTTAGCCTCATGAATCTTTAGCTGGCGCGAAGCATAAGCTATCACCCTTCCCCTTTGCATTAGTACACATCCCAACCCTTGTCGTGACGCATCGGCATACACAACAAGATCATCATTCCCATCCGGCAGTGCTAGAACAGGAGCTTGGGTAAGTTTCTCCTTCAGCACTGAAAACGCTTATTCTTGGTTTGGACCCCATTCGTACTTTACGTCTTTCTTTGTGAGCTTCGTCAGCGGCGTCGCTATCTTGGAGAAGTCTTGAATAAATCTCCGATAGTAACCGGCCAAACCAAGAAAACTGCGTACTTCCGTAGGTGACTTCGGAGGACTCCATTTCATAACCGTTTCAACTTTAGCTGGATCTACCATAATGCCTTCTGGGTTCACGACGTGACCCAGAAACTGTACCTCTCATAACCAGAAAGCGCATTTGGAGAACTTAGCATAAAGTTTCTCTTTCCTCAGGATCTCCAATACCTCACGTACGTGGCAAGCATGGTCTCCCTCGTTCTTTGAATAAATCAAAATATCGTCAATAAACACTATCACCGATCGGTCCAGCATCGGTCGACATACCCTGTTCATCAAATCCATAAATGCTGCAGGAGCATTCGTCAATCCAAACGACATAACGAGAAACTCGTAATGTCCATAACGCGTACGGAAAGCAGTCTTTGGAATATCCTGCTCTCGAACTTTCAACTGATGGTAACCGGATCGGAGATCTATCTTCGAGAACCAGCTTGCACCTTGCAATTGATCGAACAAGTCATCAATTCTAGGTAGAGGATACCTGTTCTTTACGGTCAACTTATTCAGTTCCCTGTAGTCAATACACATACGCATACTTCCATCCTTCTTCTTAACGAACAGCACCGGTGCTCCCCACGGAGAGACACTCGGTCGTATAAAACCTTTATCAAGGAGTTCTTGTAGCTGGGTCATCATTTCCTTCATCTCGGTTGGAGCTAAACGGTAAGGTGCTTTGGCAACAGGTTGTGCCCCCGGCACTAAGTCGATCTGGAACTCAATTTCCCGTTCGGGTGGTAATCCAGGCAATTCCTCAGGGAATACATCGGGGAAGTTACACACCACGGGAACATCATCAATCGTCCTCGTATCCGTACGTTCCTCAATCGCGTAGGCCAAGTAGGCTACACACCCTCGCCGCATCATAACATCATCCTTGATCATCGAAATGATCTTTGGCGCATACATCGCTTTATCACCGTAAACCGTCACGGAACTCCCATCCATCGCACGTAAACATATCATCTTTCGTCGACATATAATGTTAGCCTCATATTTGGCTAACCAGTCCATACCCAAAACCACATCGAATCCCCCTAAGGTAATAAGAAACAATCGGACAGGGAACCTATGACCTTCTATTTCAACATAACAATCATCAATAGCCTCAGTCACCCTGGTCATCTTACCAATAGCCGTCTCTACATCAAATACCCGATCTATCTTCTTAACCTTCCCAGATAACCCATCACAGAAAGTAGAAGACACAAAACTCATACTGGCACCAGAATCAAACAATACAGAAGCAGGAATATTGTTGATAGAAAAGGTACCTGTGACCACGTCCGGGTCCACAATCGCATCATCCTTCGTCATCGTAAAGGCTCGTGCTTTAGCCTTCTGCTTCTCCTTTCCTTTCTCCTCTTTCTTGCCCGAGCCCGAAGCATCGGCCCGTGGTTGCCTACAATCCTTGGACAGATGTCCCACCCCATTACAGTTATAGCATCGAATCGTACCGGGACAGTTGGCTGAAAAGTGCCCCACCTTTCCACATCTGAAACATAAGTTTGTGCCCACACGGCACGGCCCAGAATGGCTCTTGCCACACTTGCCGCATAGACCTTTTTCCTCTCGCTTGATCTTCTTGCCAGAAGACTTTCGTTGGTCTGTTCGACCCCTCTTAGTCCCGGAGGACTCTTTCACCTTTGCTTCTTCTTTGACTGGCTCGGCTGACATAACATCATCCCAAACTATGCCACTGAGCTCCACAGTGGAGTCATAAGTCTTGGGAGCATTCGCCTTCACATGTATCCGAACCTTGGGAGGCAAACCCTCCATGTACAACTTCACCCTGCGTTCCTCGGTAGAAACCAGATGAGGAACAAGTCTTGCCATCTCATTGAATCGTGAGGTATACTGCCTGTGGTTCAGACTTCCCGCCTTCAGCACCAGAAACTCCCTTTCAACCTTATCCAACTCATTCTTGTGATAGAACTGCTTAGTGACCAGTTCCTTGAGATCCTCCCAAGTCATCTTTTCCATATCCTCAGTAGTCTTGGATTGCTTGACGGTGTTCCACCAGTGAAGTGCCTCCTCAACGAAAGAGTGAGCTGCAAACTTGACAGCTTGGTCAACTCGGCACTCACTGATGGAGATAACAGCCTCCATCGCAGAAATCCAGTGGCAGGTGGCCACTGCGTCCTTCTTCCCATCAAAGGTCGGTGGGTTACATCCCTTGAAGGACTTGTAGTCACAGCCCTTCAGTTTCCCTGTCATAGAGTCGCCGCTCTTCGTCTCGATGATCACCACCTCATCTTCTTTGGTGCTTTCTTTAGTTCCTTCAGACTTGTCTTTTAGAGCATCCTTCAGTGCCTTAGCAATCATTGCTGGAATCTTTTCATCCATGATCTTGCAGACCTCATCAGAAATAGCCTTCACCACGATAGGCTCTAGAGTGAACTCGTCTTCATTCTCAGGTTGCTCGTTTTGCTCGTGGTCGTCTTCGTTGACGGGTTCTTCAGCCTCGACATGTGGTTCTTCAGCTTCCTGTGGTTTCTTTCGCGGTCTACCCTTTTGTCCGGCCATCTTAACTTTCTACATAATGCAACAATTGATGAGTCAGCATAGGAATCAGTTTAGCACAGAATAAGTTTTGTAAATCGTTAACGACGTTGATCAAGTGTTATTAACCATTTACCCAACTCATAGGCTCTAAACGTTTCCCATCCCATCTCTTCAATGTGCATGACACTAACTACTTTCATAACATTACATCTAACCCTTAACTCATACATAAACATTCAACTCGTGGCATCCGTCATCCGTGGTTGGCAATCCGCATCCATTAATCCCATTCTCAGTTTAAGTCTTGGCATTTGGGATGCCAAGATCTCTCAAACTATGGCTCTGATACCAACTTGTGAGGCCCCGAAACCGGGCACCTCACAGAGGTTGGTTTTCATCATAACACATAGCTCTTAAACTAAAAACTTTCATAATCATGCAGCGGAAATGTAAACATAGTTTGATAAACAGAAATCAATAAAGTGTCTGTATCAAAAACATATCGGATTGCCAAAACCAATGGATCGTCTGACTTGATGCCCGAGCTCCATGCATTCTCGAATCTTACCTTCAACCTGACATACATGCTAAATCAAGTCAGCTTACGCTGGTGAGTTCTAGTTTTCATAAAACAGCATTAAACATACATAACATATACATCATTTCATACACATAGTCCATAACCTTAGCACATAACATCGATACCATCATCGTCATCATACGTTCCACTGTCACCATATGAACAGTGGGCTTATGCCGGCACAAGGCTCCATGTTTATAGTCTGATCGACTCTTACCATGTTTATAGCCCGATCGGCTCTTACCATGTTTATAGCCCGATCGGCTCCGTGTTTATAGCCCGGTCGGCTCCATGTTTATAGTCCGATCGACTCTCATGTTTATAGTCCGGTCGACTCTCATGTTTATAGTCCGATCGACTCTCATGTTTATAGTCCGGTCGACTCTCATGTTTATAGTCCGGTCGACTCTCATGTTTATAGTCCGGTCGACTCTCATGTTTATAGTCCGGTCGACTCTCATGTTTATAGCCCGATCGGCTGTTCATATCCTGATATGGTCAGGTCATCATTCATACTTACCCAGTACAAGTACCGGAGCATCATCATTCTCACATATCCTATAGCACGTATAGGGGCCTCATTCATTCATCATACATGATACGCTAGCATCATATCATCGTTCATCATAATCATCATACATTCCATGTTAGCATTAGAACATCATTCATAGTGTTAACCATGGCATCTTAGGCATGTCATACTAATATCATTTCATCATACAATCATAACATACTAGTATCATTATCATATCATAACATCAAGTCGTCATGCCTACATATCATACTTCCATCCTAGCAATCTAGGACCTTGTCATACTTCTATAACCATTCTCATAGTTATATTCACGAAGCATGTTATCATAAAGTCATCATCATACCATGTGCTAGCATCATTATCATGTCATGTCATTTATTATCCTAACTCATTTATCATGCATTCATCATACTTAGCATACTTTCATGCATACATTATACTAACACATAAACTTGCATACATAGTCAGGGCAGATCATAATCCATTCATCATCATCATGAGCACATAACATCATAGACATAACAACAAGCATGTATGTCAGCCCAAAACATTAAACATAAAAGAGGGCGTCTAGAACTCACCTGATAGTAGGCTCCTGTTATCCTTAGCCGAACTCCTTAGCTAGGGCCTTAAGGACCTACATCAATTACATCATCTCATTACGTTACGTTACGTTCTTAGACTTAGAAAATATTCTAAGTCCCCATAGCCTACTAGTTTCCCCCTACTGAACCCAAGTCCTCGACACTTAGTTAAGTGTTCGAAACCCTTGAAATCCATTAAGTTCTCATGTACACGAAATCCATGAGTATTCGAAATACTAGTTCACGAAATGCCCGAGGTACACGAAATAACCTCTGCACACGAAATGGCCATGTACACGAAATGGCACCTTGTATTCGAAACAGGCTGTACTCGAAATACACTGTACTCGAAGTCACCATGTACTCGAAATCTTTGTACTCGAAATAACAAGTATGATTTCGAGTACCCACTGTACATGATTTCGTGTACTCATCATTTTGTCATTAAACATTTCAGAAATCCATCTAAGACTTTGGGGAGCTAGTTCTAGTTTCCTTTGGTTGTTACCACGTATTGGAACCTCAAAGTTATGAACTTTATGCATAAAGGTGTGAGCTTTATGCATAAGTTCACTCTTTGTCTAACCATTATAACTTTTGCATAAAGATCCTAGCTTTTTGGTTTAGAACCCTTACTTGAAGGTAGATGAGCACTCCTGTAGATCCCTGTGCGTTTCCTCTTCCGTTTGGTCGATCAAAAGCTCGATCCTTGAAGTTTCTTGGTTCCGACTTCGTGTACTCGAGAGAGAGCGTGCTCAGCCAAAGGTTCGCACATATCCCAAGGCACTACTATTTATAGGCCGTGTCCCTATACTCAAAATCTAAGACAAAATTTCGAGAACATGTGTACTCGAATTTGGTGTACACGAATTCCGGTGTACACGAAATCTGGAATTTCGAGTACATGATTTCTAAGCTTTACTTGGTTATTTTTCCGTCCCTTTTCTAGCAAGTTAATTGTTCATCACGCATTCGTAAGTTCAAATAACTTGTACTAGAAAATTTGGGATGTTACACAAAGTGTTTGGTTAATCAAACTTAACACAAGTGACGACGCTTTAAATCACGTGTGATAGCTGTGTCAAGTAGGCACGTGAAATGTTACACCCCGACCGACGGCGGAACACATCGGGGCGCGATGTCGATTGTTCATTAGCTCTCGGTGCTATTAATAAGTTTGAATATTTAAAGCATCATTGTTACAAACAAGTACATCATTCATTAGAACATAATCAAACATTACATGAATTGAATGTACAAAGTATTACAATTTGAAAATACTAAACATTTGTTTACAATTAACTAGGTCCATTAACTTATCCTATGTCTTCATCATATCTCCGCTTTAACTTGTTACATATGTAAAAATGGTTTTAGGTCAACTATATGAATAGTTGGTGAGTATACATACAGTTTAAATAAACGTTTTAAAAGTATATGATGCATAACAATTAGACTATCTAAAATTAGAATCGAAGCACATAAAGATTACATGTTTGCACATAAAATGAATGCAATAAAGAATAAAGTTCTCTCAAACAAGTGTAATACATAGAACTTAGATAAGGCTGATCAAGTCTTAAACTAAGACATGCAAAACAAAATTTTGCAATAGATAACTGTCTCTCAAACTAGTTTCAGTAATAATATAAACTACTACTAGAACTAAGTTTTCAGTAGATAATAGTCTCTCAAACAAGTTTCAATACTAGCATAACATCTAGTATGTCAAACTTCTTTGCAATAGATAACACATGAATAATGAATAATAGACTTCAAACAAGCAAGTATACACATAGTAAGAATTCTAACTAAATAGACTAAGAGCTTTGCATCGAATGATTTTGACTATAAACATTGTTTTGAGTAAACATATGTAACATCCCAAAATACGAAAAGTAAAAGAGGGAGTATGAATATTCACCTGATTTCTTAGCTAAATCCAAAATACTTGATTGAGTTATACGTCAAAGATCACACGTCAACATAATGTTTATAGAAACAATTTTAATGAGTTTGATATCTCTAAAGTTATTCGGTGTCTTATGACTATGACATTCTATGAAAACCCTTGAGGTTGTGTGTAACATTGATGAAGTACTTGCTAAATTTAAATGGGTCTTTTGGGAATATTTATTTATTGTCATAAATAAATATCCTCATATTTTTGTTTAATAAATATAATAGAGTATTAAATATTCTATTTATTTATTATAATTTTTATTTGTACTAAAAGCCTTGGAATAATATTTGTTTGTGTTTTATATTTTAATTAATTCAACTAAATAAATATATGTTAAGAATTTTTTTTAAAGTATAAATTAGACTAATCACACAATTAATTGAATTGTTTTATTATCTTATATATTGTTTATTTTAAAAACTTAGGTTTATTAAGTATTAAAACAAAACTAAACACATTTATTTAAATAAAAGTAATTCATTTAAATAAACATATTTGTGAAAGGACAAAACATAACTTTACTAATTTTATAAAGTTTAAATAAACCACTTTTATGTATAAAAAAATGATTTCTAAAACATTTAGATAATTTATTTTGGATAAAATTGTTTTGTAAAACAAAATATTATAACATTTGAGTAAATCAAAATATATTTAATAATATTTCAGAATTATCTTATAAAAATCATTTTGAAACATAAAAAAATAAATAAATTAGTTTTGCTAATAGTTTGTTTATTTCGTTAAAAAATGATTAATATATATATATATATATATATATATATATATATATATATATATATATATATATATATATTCTGAGATACAAATGATATCACAGAAAGTTTTAAATAATATATTGACGTTTTTATAATTTCTATAAATTAAATTTTATAAATAAAATTAATTAAAAAGGATTAAAATATAAAAATATGGATCAAAACCGTCCTGGGCTGGTCTCGAACCCAAGCACCCCAAACGGCCGAGCTCAATCGCAGGCAGGATTACCAGTGGGCTATGTCTATTAATTGAAATGAATATCAGTGTATATATACTTAACATACACGGACGAGCATCCCCCAAAATTGGTTTAAATCTGATAAACCCTAGTTTTTTTTGTTTCTGATTCGTTCTAATCACTGACTTTAAGTGTCAATAACCATAGGGTTATTGATCTAAACTGAAAACCGAATCCAAAGAGTATAAAAACTTACTTGGATTGATTGGTTGTAACATCAGTGCCGGAACCGTCACCGGAACAGTGATCTCTACAGTACATGAACAGTAAAACAGGTACGGATCATATACATTTCAGTACTTTTCATATTCATATCAATTATCATTATCATAGTGAGTTGTCATAGAACAGTTTCAGAAACATTTAACAGAAACACAGTTCAGAACAATGGTTCTTGAGTCAGACAATTGTCTGGCAATACAGAACCATCATGTGATTATTTGCTTAAGATATATTATGTATACACGTATGTGAGACTTTACAGAACAAAACACACGAATATTGCTATGTGAATGCTAAATTTACGGGTTATTCGTATAGATGACGATCTGTACGAATAAATCTGAAAGTTTAACGTTCTGAGTGATATTCTTTAATTAGAAAACAAGATTGAAAAGTATAGTTATCGTCGTGTTCGTACGGGTGACGATTCGAACGAATACGCGCGACGACCGTACATTTCGATTTAAACAGTTAATTTTGTTTTAAATTTTTAATAAATAAGAAGATTTTAGTTAATTTATTAGGAATTACAACCTTGAATAATTAAAAGATTTCTAATTTTATAACCGTGTCGTTTCGTCGCGTAAACTACGCGACACGGCATAATACGCGAAACCGAACGAGACCGATCAACCGGGTGTGGTGAAGCATTTATTATGGCAATTAAATGCCATAATCATCATCACCAACCTCACATCTCTCTCTCAAACTCGTCTCTCTCTCTCTCTCTCTACAAATATTCAACATCTCCCTAAGAATTCTCAACCATCTTGCATCGGATTCAAGTGATTTTCGGTTCAAAACGACCACTACACGACGTAGATCAAGGAAGTACAAGTATTTCGAGATTTCATCCATGAAATTGGAGGTAAACACCCATTTTAAATTCGGTTTTAGAGGGTTTTTCTTGAATACATATGGTTTTGATGTTATGACCGAATTGGAGCACTTAGAACACTTAAACGGGGGTGTATATATGTTTAGGTATTGTTAGAAATGTGATTATAACAGATTTTAGCTGCAAATCAAAGAAGAAATGTGCAGGTTCGTGGAACAAAGGGCTGATCGAAGGAGACAGGTTCGCTGGCCGAACCCTACGCGAACCCACGATGCAGCCGAACCCTGTGTCCCTGCAACGAACCTGTCAATCTGACCATCCTGCAGACGAACCCTGTGCCAGCCTGCAACGAACCTTTGGGTGCCGAACCTCTCAAGGTTCGCCGGACTGGTTCATGGGCCGAACCTTACGTGAGACGAACCTAGGATGAACGAACCTTGGGTCACGAACCTGATAGCAACGAACCTAAGCCTTATAGGTTCGCCGAACCTATACCAATATTCTAATATGTTCGCTGCCCTGAGTGGGATTGAACTCAAAATGTTGGCCAATTAAGGGAATTCAGTACCTAGGGCTATGGAAATTAGTTGTAAGAACAAGGAAATGACCATGCGAATACTCAAAGCTTTGAAATGGACTAAGGATCATGTATAAAGGGTTGGTGTTAATCTCAACATCTATACCTAACACTTAGAAATCCTATTCAAATGTATACAACTAAGTTGGATTGTTCAATTATGCACTCCAAACTAAGTTGTAAATTTGGGAGAACAAGAATCAAGTTGAGAAACAAAGAACAATCAAAGGACTTGGAATTGACCTAAATTGGGTTAATTCAAAGTTCTAACATGTTAATTTATATGCTTCATGAAAATAACTTATGTTTTAATAAATTAAATGACTTTAAATAATAGCTCATTGTTGCATTTTATAAATGTTATTGGTTTCTTCTAAAATTTGTTTATTATAATTGATTGGGATTTTGTTATAAGATAGACAATATAATTGTCTGGATTTGCTCTAAAAACAAAGGAAACTCTGCCGAAATTTTCTAAAATATAAAAGTAATGTTGTATAACAAATCATGGGAATTGGGATCATAAGAAGGGTAATTAAGATAGAGTAGATCTTAGATACACCTAGTACTAAGACACTTAGTTGCACACACAACAAGACTCAAGGTCTTAGGCACAACGACTACTACGCGTACTTATTATATTCGAATTCTTATAAAATAACTCAGGAACCGAAGAAACTTAGCTTACATACAGGAGCGCGCATTTTGTGTTAGATCAAATTACATAGCAGCACAGGTGAGTTCATTGCCCCTTTTCTAACCTTTTTGTTCTAAAACGCGGGGCTGAGAAGCATGCGTAAACTGTTTACTTAAATTGTTTACTTTAATGCTTTTAAATTTTATGTAAATGTTATCCTAGACCATGTCTAGGAAGATTTAAGGCAGGTTTATTAACTGATTCACTTATATGTTAAGTGAATAATCAAGTTAAACTAAACTTTTCAATAAGTCAAAACATTTCAAAACAAATCAACTAGACATTTTGACAAATCAAGTGGGTGAATTCAAGGGATCAAAAACAAACATTTTGACAAATCAAGTGTGTGAGTTCAATGAATCAAACGAAACATTTTTGACGAATCAAATGGGTGATTTCAATGAATCAAGTGAAACATTTTGACAAATCAAGTGGGTGAGTTCAACGAATCATACGAAACATTTTGACGAAACAAGTGTGGGATTTCAACGAATCAAATGAAACAATCTTTGCAAAGACAATATTCAATGTTCTACAAATCAAGTGTTTGTTGAACTATGAATCAAGTGTACATTTGATCAATGAATCTAGTATTCTATGATCAACGAATCAAGTACATCTTGTAACAGAATCAGACGAATCAATAAATCATTTTCAAGGGAAAACCTGGGAAATATCAGAGATAGCATATGCCAAAACAGACGAAACAAAAACCCTACATTTCAAGAAGTCCTAGCTAGACCTTTTGATTTGTAGGTCATATGTTTGAGGATATTTACAGATTCCCTAACTACTAAGTACCTAGATTGACAGACTAGTCCACTCGAGTATGACCATAGGCCCCAATCATAAGGACTTAGATTTTATTAAATGTTTATTTACTTGTTTAAATTAAGCATTTATAACTGTTTATACAATTGTGTGGTTGATCATATTGTATGATGAACTTAAGGAAATCAACAGGGATTTCAAATGATTGTAATTACAGGGACAACAAACAGAAGAACTTATGGGTTGTGTTGAGGGTAAAAATGCTTAATTATCATTAACAACAGTGTCATATACGGATTAGTATGTGGTGGGACGGTGGCTGGGCGGGCGGTAAGTTCGACCCTACATATGCCCTATATATAAGCATACCGATTTGGATATTACATGTGAAGTTAATGAGGTTAAGGTCTTTACCAAAGGAGGTTTTCAAATCATTTTCAAATCATTTTCAAATACTAAACTATATGAACTCACCAACCATGTGTTGACCTTTATTTTTGCATGACTTCTCAGGTGACGAACAGGTCAATTAGGAAGTCATTTCTTTTGGACTAGGACTTCAGATAGAAGACTAGTATTTTGGACCTGCATACTTTTGAAGACATCATGATACAATTTATTTTGTATATCTTGTGTAAATACAAGATAGTCATTTATTGATGTTTTACAATAGATTTACATTGTTAAATTATAAACGTTACTGCTGTAATTTAACTTTGTAATTCTATTTTAGTTAGCATTTCTCATTGATATCATGTGCAATGTAAACAATCTGATCACTCCTGATTATCACTCCCGATATCGCGCCCCGGGAACCTTCCGCCCGACGGGGGAACCCGATCCTACCCCGCCGGCTCGGGGTGTGACAGATTGGTATCAGAGCCATGGTTATAGAGAAATATAGGTCATTTATTTAAATGGTTTGGCCTAGACTATAACCTAGGGACCCTGCATGTAGAGAACATAGGACTTAAGACTTATTTGCATATTGTCTTCTGTATTCGATCATTGCACTAACCGATGACTTTATTGGTTATGATCAGAATGCCTCCACGAAGACAACCTCCCTTGATACAGCTACCACCACAAGACTTGGCTCCACACTCCTCCACGCCGTCTCCCAACGACTCTCCACCACCACCTCCTCCACCTCCTCCTCCCCCTCCTCCATTGATTACTCAAGCATCTGGTTCAGGCACAACACCGACTATGGACCCTGCTACTATCGCTCTGGTGACGTTACTGAGTAGCCAGATGACGAATCAGATGAAAGAGGCAATACCGGAGATGTTCCTCCGTCTTCGTAATGAGATTCTCAACACTGGCAACACATCAGGAGAAGCCAGTGGGAATACTGGAGATTCACCTCACTACTCCTACAAGTCCTTTGTAGGATGTAAACCACCCAGTTTTAGTGGGTCTGAAGGCGCCGTTGGACTAATCCAATGGATTGAGAAGATTGAGGCAACGTTGGATCTTTGCAGCTGCCCCGAACACCACAAGGTCCGTTACTCAGCAGGAACATTCAACAAACGGGCTCTGACCTGGTGGAACGGTCAGATCAATGCCCGGGGAAGAGAAGAAGCCATGGCAATGTCATGGGAAGACTTCAAAGCACTGCTGCGAACAGAGTTCTGTCCGAAGAATGAACTGCAGAAATTGGAGGTTGAGTTATCTAATCATGTGATGAAAGGGGCTGATCACATGGGGTATACAACTCGTTACCACGAGTTGGTTGCTTTGGTACCTGACATGGTACCAACTCTGGAGAAAAGGATAGACCGTTATGTAGGTGGACTTCCCGCCTGTATTCAGGGCATGGTTGTTTCAGCCAACCCTACTACTGTTGAATCTGCAGTGAGACTGTCTGGGAAACTCACTGACCTCATGGTAGCCTCTGGAGTTCTAAAGAAGGAGGCTGAACCCAGCAAGAACAAAGCTGAATCTTCAAAGAAACCCTCCCATCATCAGAAGAAGAAACAGAAGACCATCAAGAACTACACGGTGGCCACACCTCTGCAACAAATAGCAGCAGCACCACAAAACCCCAACCGCAAACCCTACACTGGCACGTTTCCTCTGTGTGCCAAGTGTCAGTATCACCACACTGCTGACATTCCCTGCAAGCATTGCACGGGATGTGGAAGAAAAGGCCATTGGGTCCAACACTGTAGGATGACTCCTAATCAAGCAGTCAACAATGCTGCTTTGGCTCTCCCTCCACCAACTAATCAGAACCATGGTGGATGCTATAACTGTGGCGAACAAGGCCACTTTGCGAAGAACTGCCCAAAGAAGGCTCAACCAGCAGTTCAAGCACCCCGTGGACGAGCCTTTGCTATCGGAGCACCAGCTGCACGCCAGGACCCAAATGTGGTCACTGGTACGTTTCTCTTACATGATTTTTATGCATCTGTCTTATTTGATACTGGTGCGGATCAGAGTTTTATCTCTACCGACTTTGCATGCCAACTAGATTCCATAGAGGAACAGTTAGACTCCCCTTACATTATAGAAGTAGCTAACGGGAAACAGATTACAGTTAGCACAGTTTATAGAAATTGCCCATTGACACTTAGTGGTCATACATTTGCCATCGACTTGATACCGATGGAGCTGGGTAGTTTTGACATCATTGTTGGAATGGATTGGCTCTCATCTAACCGAGTGGAGGTCATCTGTTCTGAGAAGCTGCTTCGAATTCCATTGCCGAGTGATCGTGTATTGGAAGTTAAAGGGGACCAAGCAAAACGAAGTGTCAAAATCATCTCTTGCATAAAGGCGCGTAAGTGTCTACAGAAGCAGTGCATAGCTTTTCTGGCTCATGTGGTGGAAAAAGAGAAAGACAAGAAGAAGATTCAAGAGGTACCAGTAGTGAAAGAATATCCTGAAGTATTTCCTGAAGACCTACCAGGTTTGCCACCTGTGCGACCGGTAGAGTTTCGTATTGACTTAATTCCTGGAGCAACTCCTGTTGCTAAATCTCCTTACAGGTTAGCACCTTCAGAGATGCAGGAATTGTCTAATCAATTACAGGAGTTACTTGATAAGGGCTTCATCAGACCGAGCTACTCACCTTGGGGAGCTCCGGTTTTATTCGTGAAGAAGAAAGACGGATCATTCAGAATGTGTATAGATTACCGTGAACTGAACAAACTAACCATCAAGAATCGGTATCCATTACCGAGGATTGATGATTTGTTTGACCAACTGCAAGGAGCTCAATACTTCTCTAAGATTGACTTGCGGTCTGGATATCATCAGTTGAGAGTTCAAGATGAAGACATACCGAAGACGGCTTTCCGAACCAGATACGGGCATTACGAATTTATGGTGATGCCCTTCGGATTGACAAATGCACCAGCGGTTTTCATGGATCTCATGAACCGAGTGTGCAAGCCGTACTTGGATCAGTTTGTCATTGTCTTTATTGATGACATATTGATTTATTCCAAGACCAAAACAGAACATGAGCAACACCTTAGAAAGATCTTGGAGCTGTTGAAAGAAGAGAAACTCTATGCCAAATTCTCCAAATGTGAGTTTTGGCTAAGAGAGGTTCAATTTCTGGGTCATGTGGTCAACAGCGAGGGAATTCATGTAGACCCTGCCAAGATTGAAGCGATAAAGAATTGGGACACTCCGAAGACACCGACGGAGATACGGTCTTTTCTGGGGTTGGCGGGTTATTACAGAAGGTTTATCTCAAACTTTTCTAAGATAGCTTTGCCTCTCACTAAACTAACTCAGAAAAGCGAACCGTTTGTCTGGGAGCAGAAACAGGAAAATGCTTTTCAGACATTGAAACAGAAACTGTGTGATGCTCCAATTCTATCTCTCCCAGAGGGCTGTGATGACTTTGTTGTGTACTGCGATGCTTCCCATCAGGGACTCGGTTGTGTGTTAATGCAACGGGACAAAGTCATAGCCTATGCATCAAGACAGTTAAAGATTCATGAGAAGAATTACACTACTCATGATCTTGAACTGGGAGCTGTAATCTTCGCACTGAAGATTTGGAGACATTACTTATATGGCACCAAGTGTACCATATTCACTGATCACAAAAGTCTGCAGCACATCTTTGATCAGAAGGAGCTCAACATGCGACAGCGCCGTTGGGTTGAACTTCTGAATGATTATGATTGTGTGATCAAATACCATCCGGGAAAGGCGAACGTTGTAGCTGACGCCTTAAGCCGGAAGGAACGGGTCAAACCCCTACGTGTTAGAGCAATGGGGATAACCGTGCAGACCAGTTTAAGTGACAAGATCATTCAAGCACAACAAGAAGCACTGGACCGAGGAAATCTGAAGAAAGAACTTGATTGCGGAGCAGAGAAACAGTTTGACACGAAGCCTGATGGTATGATCTACTACAAGGAACGTATATGGATCCCTGCGGTAGATGAATTGAGGAAACTTATCCTCGATGAAGCACACAAGACTAAATACTCTGTTCATCCAGGTGCTGATAAGATGTACCAAGACTTGCGTGGATTTTATTGGTGGCCTGGAATGAAGAAGGACATAGCCGAGTATGTCGGACAGTGTCTTACGTGTGCGAAAGTAAAGGCGGAACACCAGAGACCGTCTGGTTTACTGGAACAGCCTGAGATTCCGTTATGGAAGTGGGAACAAATAGCTATGGATTTCATTACCAAGCTACCCCGCACTTCCAGTGGTCACGATACAATTTGGGTGATCGTTGATCGTTTGACAAAATCTGCTCATTTCTTGCCCATGCGTGAGAACTTCACCATGGATAAACTGGCAAGATTATACATCAACGAGATAGTGGTACGCCACGGTGTGCCATTGTCTATTATTTCTGATCGAGATAGCAGATTCACATCAAGGTTCTGGCAATCATTACAGAAATCTTTAGGGACACAGTTGAATCTGAGTACAGCTTACCACCCACAAACGGATGGTCAAAGCGAACGTACTATCCAAACCCTAGAGGACATGTTGAGAACCTGTGTTCTAGACTTCGGTGGGAATTGGGATTCCCATTTGCCACTGATCGAGTTCTCCTACAATAACAGTTACCACAGCAGTATCGGATGTGCACCATTCGAGGCTCTTTATGGCCGGAAATGTCGGTCACCGATCTGTTGGACTGAAATTGGAGACAACCGAATAACTGGGCCTGAATTGATTCAGGAAACCACTGACAAGATAGCCCAGATTCAGAGAAGACTACAAGCAACAAGGAGCAGACAAAAGAGCTACGCTGACAAACGGCGTAAGCCGTTGGAATTCCAAGTGGGAGACCGAGTCATGTTGAAGGTATCCCCATGGAAAGGCGTTGTACGCTTTGGAAAGAAAGGCAAGTTAGCACCAAGATACGTTGGACCGTTCGAGATCATCGAGCGTATTGGTCCTGTAGCGTATAGACTGAGATTACCTGATGAACTCAGTAGTGTGCATGATGTGTTTCACGTCTCAAATCTAAAGAAATGCCTTGCTGACGAGAGTCTTGCCATTCCAATAGAAGAGATTCAAGTCGATGAACAGTTACATTTCATTGAAGAACCTTTAGAGATTATGGATCGCAAGGTTAAACAACTAAGGCGAAGTCGTATTCCTATTGTAAAGGTTCGATGGAATTCAAGACGCGGACCCGAGTTCACTTGGGAACGTGAAGATCACATGAAGTTAAAGTATCCTCAACTGTTTGAAGAGGAAGCTGTACCTGATGACCATTCTTAAATTTCGGGACGAAATTTCTCTAACAAGGGGAGACTGTAACATCAGTGCCGGAACCGTCACCGGAACAGTGATCTCTACAGTACATGAACAGTAAAACAGGTACGGATCATATACATTTCAGTACTTTTCATATTCATATCAATTATCATTATCATAGTGAGTTGTCATAGAACAGTTTCAGAAACATTTAACAGAAACACAGTTCAGAACAATGGTTCTTGAGTCAGACAATTGTCTGGCAATACAGAACCATCATGTGATTATTTGCTTAAGATATATTATGTATACACGTATGTGAGACTTTACAGAACAAAACACACGAATATTGCTATGTGAATGCTAAATTTACGGGTTATTCGTATAGATGACGATCTGTACGAATAAATCTGAAAGTTTAACGTTCTGAGTGATATTCTTTAATTAGAAAACAAGATTGAAAAGTATAGTTATCGTCGTGTTCGTACGGGTGACGATTCGAACGAATACGCGCGACGACCGTACATTTCGATTTAAACAGTTAATTTTGTTTTAAATTTTTAATAAATAAGAAGATTTTAGTTAATTTATTAGGAATTACAACCTTGAATAATTAAAAGATTTCTAATTTTATAACCGTGTCGTTTCGTCGCGTAAACTACGCGACACGGCATAATACGCGAAACCGAACGAGACCGATCAACCGGGTGTGGTGAAGCATTTATTATGGCAATTAAATGCCATAATCATCATCACCAACCTCACATCTCTCTCTCAAACTCGTCTCTCTCTCTCTCTCTCTACAAATATTCAACATCTCCCTAAGAATTCTCAACCATCTTGCATCGGATTCAAGTGATTTTCGGTTCAAAACGACCACTACACGACGTAGATCAAGGAAGTACAAGTATTTCGAGATTTCATCCACGAAATTGGAGGTAAACACCCATTTTAAATTCGGTTTTAGAGGGTTTTTCTTGAATACATATGGTTTTGATGTTATGACCGAATTGGAGCACTTAGAACACTTAAACGGGGGTGTATATATGTTTAGGTATTGTTAGAAATGTGATTATAACAGATTTTAGCTGCAAATCAAAGAAGAAATGTGCAGGTTCGTGGAACAAAGGGCTGATCGAAGGAGACAGGTTCGCTGGCCGAACCCTACGCGAACCCACGATGCAGCCGAACCCTGTGTCCCTGCAACGAACCTGTCAATCTGACCATCCTGCAGACGAACCCTGTGCCAGCCTGCAACGAACCTTTGGGTGCCGAACCTCTCAAGGTTCGCCGGACTGGTTCATGGGCCGAACCTTACGTGAGACGAACCTAGGATGAACGAACCTTGGGTCACGAACCTGATAGCAACGAACCTAAGCCTTATAGGTTCGCCGAACCTATACCAATATTCTAATATGTTCGCTGCCCTGAGTGGGATTGAACTCAAAATGTTGGCCAATTAAGGGAATTCAGTACCTAGGGCTATGGAAATTAGTTGTAAGAACAAGGAAATGACCATGCGAATACTCAAAGCTTTGAAATGGACTAAGGATCATGTATAAAGGGTTGGTGTTAATCTCAACATCTATACCTAACACTTAGAAATCCTATTCAAATGTATACAACTAAGTTGGATTGTTCAATTATGCACTCCAAACTAAGTTGTAAATTTGGGAGAACAAGAATCAAGTTGAGAAACAAAGAACAATCAAAGGACTTGGAATTGACCTAAATTGGGTTAATTCAAAGTTCTAACATGTTAAATTTATATGCTTCATGAAAATAACTTATGTTTTAATAAATTAAATGACTTTAAATAATAGCTCATTGTTGCATTTTATAAATGTTATTGGTTTCTTCTAAAATTTGTTTATTATAATTGATTGGGATTTTGTTATAAGATAGACAATATAATTGTCTGGATTTGCTCTAAAAACAAAGGAAACTCTGCCGAAATTTTCTAAAATATAAAAGTAATGTTGTATAACAAATCATGGGAATTGGGATCATAAGAAGGGTAATTAAGATAGAGTAGATCTTAGATACACCTAGTACTAAGACACTTAGTTGCACACACAACAAGACTCAAGGTCTTAGGCACAACGACTACTACGCGTACTTATTATATTCGAATTCTTATAAAATAACTCAGGAACCGAAGAAACTTAGCTTACATACAGGAGCGCGCATTTTGTGTTAGATCAAATTACATAGCAGCACAGGTGAGTTCATTGCCCCTTTTCTAACCTTTTTGTTCTAAAACGCGGGGCTGAGAAGCATGCGTAAACTGTTTACTTAAATTGTTTACTTTAATGCTTTTAAATTTTATGTAAATGTTATCCTAGACCATGTCTAGGAAGATTTAAGGCAGGTTTATTAACTGATTCACTTATATGTTAAGTGAATAATCAAGTTAAACTAAACTTTTCAATAAGTCAAAACATTTCAAAACAAATCAACTAGACATTTTGACAAATCAAGTGGGTGAATTCAAGGGATCAAAAACAAACATTTTGACAAATCAAGTGTGTGAGTTCAATGAATCAAACGAAACATTTTTGACGAATCAAATGGGTGATTTCAATGAATCAAGTGAAACATTTTGACAAATCAAGTGGGTGAGTTCAACGAATCATACGAAACATTTTGACGAAACAAGTGTGGGATTTCAACGAATCAAATGAAACAATCTTTGCAAAGACAATATTCAATGTTCTACAAATCAAGTGTTTGTTGAACTATGAATCAAGTGTACATTTGATCAATGAATCTAGTATTCTATGATCAACGAATCAAGTACATCTTGTAACAGAATCAGACGAATCAATAAATCATTTTCAAGGGAAAACCTGGGAAATATCAGAGATAGCATATGCCAAAACAGACGAAACAAAAACCCTACATTTCAAGAAGTCCTAGCTAGACCGTTTGATTTGTAGGTCATATGTTTGAGGATATTTACAGATTCCCTAACTACTAAGTACCTAGATTGACAGACTAGTCCACTCGAGTATGACCATAGGCCCCAATCATAAGGACTTAGATTTTATTAAATGTTTATTTACTTGTTTAAATTAAGCATTTATAACTGTTTATACAATTGTGTGGTTGATCATATTGTATGATGAACTTAAGGAAATCAACAGGGATTTCAAATGATTGTAATTACAGGGACAACAAACAGAAGAACTTATGGGTTGTGTTGAGGGTAAAAATGCTTAATTATCATTAACAACAGTGTCATATACGGATTAGTATGTGGTGGGACGGTGGCTGGGCGGGCGGTAAGTTCGACCCTACATATGCCCTATATATAAGCATACCGATTTGGATATTACATGTGAAGTTAATGAGGTTAAGGTCTTTACCAAAGGAGGTTTTCAAATCATTTTCAAATCATTTTCAAATACTAAACTATATGAACTCACCAACCATGTGTTGACCTTTATTTTTGCATGACTTCTCAGGTGACGAACAGGTCAATTAGGAAGTCATTTCTTTTGGACTAGGACTTCAGATAGAAGACTAGTATTTTGGACCTGCATACTTTTGAAGACATCATGATACAATTTATTTTGTATATCTTGTGTAAATACAAGATAGTCATTTATTGATGTTTTACAATAGATTTACATTGTTAAATTATAAACGTTACTGCTGTAATTTAACTTTGTAATTCTATTTTAGTTAGCATTTCTCATTGATATCATGTGCAATGTAAACAATCTGATCACTCCTGATTATCACTCCCGATATCGCGCCCCGGGAACCTTCCGCCCGACGGGGGAACCCGATCCTACCCCGCCGGCTCGGGGTGTGACATTGGTGATAGGCAAGTTTGATTGAAATGCAAACCAATCGGGAAAGCGAGTCCAATCCAATGTTTGAGAAGGTTTGGGATAGGGCTTTCGTTACCAGAAGCTTCAGACCAATAACACAAACATGTATCTGCGTTTAATTTGATTTTGTTAATAGTTTGAGTCGAGTTCTCATTCTCGTTTGTTTAAGTGCTTCGGGTTCTTTGTTTAGTAGGATTATCATTTTTAAAAAATAGAAATTGATCTCTCTATTTTGTCCGGAATTAGCTAAAGAACGCATATCTGCAATTGATTCGGTTTTTGGTTTACAAAATCTTGGTTTGATTGATTACCCGTGATCTATGAGGATCGAATTGCTGACCAGTTAAGGAAGGAAAGGATTTATGGGATTTGCAATTTAGTCCCTGCACTTTTGGTAGTTAACATTTTAATTTGTTAATTTCTCTTACTCACAAATAACTTCTACATATTGACAATCCAAGCCCCTTTAGTTTATATTTCTATTATTTTGTGTAACATTTCTGAAAAAATGTAATAAACAATTATAGTCATTATATAAATTATGACATCATTTGAAATTTTCATCTATAAGATATTATACAGCTATAAATATATAAATATATATATATATATGAGAAAACAAATTTAAACATCTTTAATATACATATATGTATATGATTAAATATGTATGTAATTATTTAATATGACAATTTATAAATCTTATGAAATTTATAATATATTTGTAAATAAATAACTTAAAAAAAATAGATAAGTCCTAATTATGAAATTATCTCTAGAAAAGCATTTTATAAATAAAATGTTTAAAAACTCCTAACTTTAATAATAATTAAAATTCAAAAACTTTAAATAAATAATACAAATAATTTTGTTTTAATACAACGTTAAAATAATGCTTTATAAAAATATAACCATCTTATATTAGTTAAAAAGTTTAAATAAAATTATACTCATTTTAAAACAATTAAAAACAAGTATTTATTAAAGTTGAGGGTTAATTCTGCCAATTCTTAAACTAATTACAAAGAGTAAAAGTAGGAGGGGACAGTATTGCCAACTTCTCAAAAATTCCCTTCTCCACCAATGGTTTCGACCCAGCCGACCCAACCCCTTGATTTCGACCCGGATCGTTCAATCAACGAAATCACGTGATTACAGCTCAATTTTACGTGGTTATGCAAAGCTAGAGATGTCAAAAATCATTCCAAATTTACCATCAATCCAATTAATCGCGGAATCAACCAAATCCATTACCAAAAATACTTATAAAAACGCGTTAATCAAAACAGGTGCCAACGACTATATAAATGAAATTAATCAAACACACAATCACATGGGATCATTCCGAAGCCTTCTGTGTACACAAAATAGGCCCTAGACTCGAAATAATCACAAATCAAGACTTTGAAACCATCGGATCGTTCATTTCCGTTCTACAGATGAAAGCCCTATCATTTTCGAAACTATCAGATACTGATTCGGTTGAATTTGAGGAGGAAACAATTAGGGTTCTTCGGGTTATTAGAGCTGAATTGGGGAAAGGGATTCAGTTTGTGTTAAATATAATTGGAAACCAACCATTTCGTGGCTTAGGCTTTTAGATCAACTGGTTAATGCTTATGGGTTCTGGAAGGATGGTCGTAGGTTCGAACCGGATCAAGACGGGTTTTGAACCAAACTTTTAGTATTTTATTTATAATTTTCATTCTATTATTATTTTTAAAATTCTGTTTTCACATAAAATTTTTATAAATTTATTTTTATAAACTAGATTAAAAAAAATATTTTAAAAATATATATATATATTATAATAATAATAATTGATTTATTTCTTATAAATAAATTAATACAAAATGGTTATATTGCAAATAGTTAACTTTTAACTTAACATTTTTATATTTTTTTTCTTCTTATACAAATATATATATATATATATACACCTACATACATATTCACATATTTTTGGAATTATATTTTAACAACTTATGATAATTATAGTTTATTACAAATAACAACCAATTATAAAAAAATTATTATAAAAATCACACTTTAGTTTACAACTTAAATAAATGATTTTACATTTTTAAAATGTTTATAAAAACATTTTGTTTACACTTATATAACTTACAAACATTTAAAATTTTATTTTTAAAACGATATTATTAAACTTATTTAGAAACTATTATACAAGATAAATTATTTTTAATAATAGTTGTTTAATTTATACATTTTAAAACCATTTCCAACTTATTTAATAACTTTTCATTTCTATTAATCTTTAAATCATTTGAATGAATTACATTTTAAATATTTCAACTTTGTAAATTTTATTTAAAATTTACATTCAAACTTTTACAATAAAACCAAATTTAAGCAATTGCTAAACGTTTAACAACGCCTCAAAACAAAACAAAACTCTATGACCTATCCAGATTTTAGGTGTTACATAGAAGTCATAGCTACATAAGAATATACACTAATGCATCATTAACTATCTAGGTTGATACTAAAATTGTTGGACAACTTGAGCTACTATTTACTTTTCTATTGCAAAGTTATCAAACTCATCAAAAGGTGAGTCTTCATAGCCCCTCTTTAACTTGTTTTGAACTTTTGGGGTGAAACATGTTATCTTGAACTTAACTTATCTTTAAACCATGTGAACTTAGCTTAAATGACCTTAGTTGTTTTGAACATATCTCTTGAACTTGCATTGATCACTACCTATCTATTGGTAGCAATAATGGATTCCATTGGATTGACCACCCAGGATGGGTTTTTCCCTATGGGGGTAAGCTCGTGGTGATTGTTCCCTACTGGTCAAACTTAACTATCTGATCTAATGTTTGTTCATTTACAATCTTTGTGCATTTAGCCTAGTTTTCACATGTGTTACCTTAACTATTATTAAACTATTTTGCTTATACGAACAAAACTATGAAAACTCACCAACTATTCGTAGTTGACACTTGATTTTAAACATGTTTCAGGTGAGGATGCCATTTAGCTATATTATTGAGCTTGGATTAGATTTTATTTATGTTTGATGTTTTCGTATTAAATTGATGTAATACTTAGGGTTTGAATATTTAAGCAATGTATTGAATGTTTGAAGTTAGTGAGGAATTGAATGTGAAGTTTGAATTATTTACATCTATATACCTTGTGTTATGAACAATCTACACTTCGTGCCGCCCCGATGTTTCCGCCATCGCTCGTTCGGGGTGTTACATTTTGTGTATTCTAAGTTTACATTTATTCTATAAACTTTTTATTAAGAATTTATAAATAAATGTTTTTATATAACCTTTATATTTTATTATTATTATTATTATTTTAATGTTATTATTAATTTATTATATATATGTATATATTATATTTACAAATTTATAGTTTATAATGCATTACATATTTTTACATACATAATGAATACTATATGATCTTATTAAGATTCATTTTATGACCACCTAAATTTGTTTATTGAATTTTGTTTTTAAAATTTGTATGACACAAATACATTTATAATACACACACAAGGAGGAGCATTGAAATTCGAATTTGTAATGGGAAACCTTAGAGATTACAGTCTCCCCTCCTTTAGGAAATTTCGTCCCGAAATTATTTAATAGCAATGGTTGTTGCAATCATTCATTGTTTCATATTTTGCTTTCCAATTCGTTTGTTTATGTCCACACTTTGATTATTAATTGAACATATTGAGTTTGTAATTATTTTATTTAGTGATCAGACTAATAATTAAAAGGGGGGGGGGGGTTAAAATCAACTTTTGTTTTAGGGTTTGGAATTTCGTTGAATTCAATCAGAGTTTACATAAGTAACGCCATTAGTTTTTTTTTAATTTTTAAATTCTTATACAACTGGTTTTCATTGTTTTGAGGGTTTTGATTTAACGTTAGTTTACCTAACTCATGGTAGGAATAATTACAAATATCTATAGTTAAAGTTGGTGTAAGAAGATACACCTGATATTGGTATTTTAATGGCAGTTAATTTGACTAATATTATTGAGTGAAACATAGTTTTACAGCTATTGTAGATTGAATTGACTAATCCAACCCTTGGTCTAGCTTTCGGTGCTACTACCAATGTTTTATTAGTGCTTATATATAGGGTATACCACATCCAACCCACCACACCGCTAAAACTTTGATAGCATATCAAACACCTACGAAGACTAAACTAAACTTTAAACATGCTTGAATAAGTGTGAATACTTGATTGTAGAATGGTTCACTCAAATTGTAGATTGAAATGACAAATCCTATCCTTAGTCAAGCTTTCGGTACTACTATCAATGTATTATTGGTGCTTATATATAGGGTATACCGCAGCCAACCCACCACATCACTAATACTTTGATAGCATTCCACCTACCAAGACTATCCTAACTTTAACTACACTTGAATAGACGTTTGAATAATTAACTATCTTTAGAATTTGTATAAGTTTAGAGATTTTAACAATTGCAAGCTTGCAATAAAATCTAATGGTTGTAACGTATGAGTTGATGAATGATTGATTTTGAATGTCAACTGATATAGAATACACTAGTATGTAATATTATATGGTTGTGATAACTAATTATTAATAACCTTACTATAATATTATTGAATCTTTGAGTCATTGGTTAAACATGCATATATAGAATAATTCTCTTAGAAATCAATAACATGATTCATGTAAACTCGTTTGTAATTTGATAAGGAATCACCCATACCAAAAATTCATAAGTCCAAGTGATGTTATCTAAATTAATTATAAAATGTAATAATAAATCATGGTGTCTTCACAAACAATCTATGCTCAAAACCAACATAAAATTTCATAATTGTTAAGTTCAACATGAAATTAAAAATACATTAGTCAAAACAAATGGAGGTTCAAATCAATATTCTATTAGATATTCTTACTAAATAAGATAGAGGTATATGGTTGGTTTATTAAAACACGTCAACTTGAATTCAGATTCATAATGGCATTAAAAGCTCAACCCCCAGCATTTTGATTAGCTTGATTGTTGGTAACCACCATAGCATGGTTGTTATTAGCTCATAAGGGGCAGTTGACTATAAAATGGTTTGGATACCCATAATGATAACACACTTTAGGCTTTATATATGTGATGAATGGCACATTTGCTTGAAGATCTTGGACTTTAGAAAATTGGCAAGTATTAGCAAAATGACCCAAAGGGTTGCAATTGGCGCACAACCGACAAGGGCTAGTAGTAGGGTGATGAAGATTGCATGTGGTGCAGAATAGATGGATACATGTGTAAACCTTTTTGTGAGCTAGGGTGTTGTGATTGATAGGGGCTACTTGTCAGATTGGTTTATCATTTATCGCAACAAGGTTCATGTGATCTGTCTTTCTCTTGTTGGTATTATTTTAGTTTAATGATGAACCGGCCTTTGACCCCCCTTTTGGAGTATCAGTTGAACCCTTCGCTGGTTCTTTCTCCTTCTTTGATCTTTTTCTGCTTAGGGTTCCTGCTTTGACATGGTTATCGGTAAGGGTCGCTGCCATGTGAATAGCATCTGCTAAAGTAGCAGGCTTGCTACTAAGAACCGAGTCTTGAATTTCAATTGGCAGGCCACCAATGTATTTCTCAATTTCCCTTTCCAATGGTGCCACACCCCCAAATTACCACTTGTGGCGTCAGGACGTTGGGTCTGACATGGCCGGATCAGATACATTGGTCATATAGAATGACTCTACATGCTTTTGAAAATACACTGTTATGTTAAGATAATAATCCAAGTAGTTCAAATGATAAGCAACGGAATGTAAAAGTTTAAGCAGCGGAAATGTTAATTAGACACTACATTGTTCATAAATACTTAATAACATAAAAATGTTTTCAATATAGTTGTTTTGCATGCATGACTCTCTTCCTGAGACTCCATGTGTGTCCTAGCCTTGTGCATTTAATTACCAGAAAATACATGCTAAAACGTGTCAACATAAAGTTGATGAGTTCAAAGGTTTAAGTAATAGTAAAATAGTTCACGAGATATATACTGGACATGCTAACTTGTAGACGATAGGTCCAGAGTGTATGTGTTGCACCTCTACCAAAACTTGACTGTTAGATGCCTCCGCCAAGTCTACCGTAAAAACTATGTCATAGGTCGATATTACGCTCGTCCTGACCGCCGGTCAGAGTTGTCGTTGAGCGGGGTTTATCAGACCCAATAGTACAATCCAATAACGCTTCGTTCATGATTAACTGATGGTAAGGTTTTGTGAGGACTTTGTTATGATATAAGCACACTCAAAAAATGTTTGACAAAATACAGTCATATATCTAAATGTTGTTTGCAAGGTATTCTCCCCCAAGTTTAAGCAAAACATTTAAGATAAGAAAATGGGGCCGTAAACTCACCTGAGTTGTAGCTGTTGTTGTTACTGTGAACATTTTCCCTTAACTGTCACCTATATCACATAGGTGTTTTGAGTTTTTGTTCGCAGTCATGTTAGTGTATGTGTTCGTGTTTGTATTCGTGTTTGTGTCCAAACAACTCTAAGTTGTTATGTTTGCTCATGTTTGACTGTGTTTGACCTTGTTGACTCAACGACCCGTTGGTTACTCGTTAGTTTGTTATCGTGCGTTTAATATTTGTCATTTATCACGTATTGCATGTAAACACATAAATTACGTTCAATTGATAACTGACTACTTATAGTAAGTTTCCATTTTTAGTAGGTTTCTATATTTGGTAAGTTTCTATTGTTAGTAAGTTTACGCAAATTCTCATTTTAACATTCTAGCATGCTTGTTTTCCCTATATGGTCATGTTATCACATAGAATGTTGTCACAAGTTATTACTTAAACACAAAATCCAAGTTAAGTACTTAAGTTACTATTTTTAGTAAGTTACTTCATTTATCATGTTTTAACACCAAAAATCATGCAAGGACTTTCTGTAGAGCCCAATTCAAAGACGAAGACTGACAAAATCAATACATGACTGGATGAAGACCAATTTTTGAAGATTTCGTGTACTTATGATTTCCGTGAACTTTCCATTTTTGTGTACTTGTCCTTTTCGTGTACATAGGAGCGAGTACTCCTAGATGTAGTATGCATAGACACATTTTGTACAGTACTAGGGTTGGATTCCCGAGGCATATCTCTCTAGACGTATTGAGGTTGGTCTTGTAAAGTTCACGTCTTTAATCAAAGTATTCATTTTTCCATCTCTTCTACTGCTTCTATCTTGGATTCCGCACTCCTTAGAAGCATTTGGTGCTGATTAGAGTATTAAAGCTCAAGTCTTGATCCAGATTAGGACCTACAAGCGGTATCAGAGCTTGGAGGCTCTTTTCTACACCAAGGTATTAGCTTTTTCATGCAAGATTGTCACTTTCCTGTTCACATACACCTAATCTAGCTGCTGTATCAATTTGGAGCTCTGAAGCTTGAAGAATTTTCATCTCGAATTTTTCAAGTATTTTTCGAGTTGTTCATTTCGAGAACACAGCTTTGAGAACAACATTTCGGGAACATAGGTTCGTGAACTTCTCTTCGTGTACTGAGTTTCGAGTTCTTCATCCTTAGTCAACTGAGTTTCAAGCACCGGATTTCGAGTACATTGTTTTGTGTAATGGGCTTCGTGTACTTGGCTTTCGTGATCTCATCTTTGTGTACTTGTGTTCGAGTACTGGATTTCGCATACTTGGATTCGAATACTCTGCTTCGAGTACTCAGCTTCGGATACTTGACAAGATTTCGAGAACTAACTAACTTCGAGCACTTGGGGACTTCGTGTACTGCACTTAAAGTACTTTATGGGCTTCATGAACTGACACTTAGAATTTTTCTGACATGGCTTCCAAGAACTTGACAAACCTCTCAAACCTACTGAACCTGGACAACGAGATTGGGACAGGTACCAAGCCATCGAAGCTAGTTTCAGGTGATAACTATCAGGACTGGAAGTTCAGGTTTCAGTCATTCATTAATTATACTGATCCTAAGCTATGGAGGTCAATCGAGGAAGGGTCTTACGTGCCCATGTACGAGAGCGAGCTAAATGGGTTGATTCCTAAGGACCCGGAGTTGTTCACCGAGAACGATATCCTATTCAGAGAGAAAGATGACAAGGCTTATGCCTCCATCACTATGGCCTTGTCCACTGAGGTTGCTCACAGGTTTAAGGAACACAAGACTGTAAAAAAGGTATGGGATGCGTTGGTTAAGCACTATCTGCCGTACAATTGGAACTCTAATTGTACTACCATCAAAAGGCCTAAAGACATGTATAAGAGAACTCTAAGTGAGCTGATATCCATCATCAACTCTTATGATATGGATGAAAAACAGAGAGCATTGAACCATGCAAGCTCAAATGGTGTTGCCCAGTCTCATAAAATTCAACACTTCTCTCCTCAATCAGTTATCAAGCTTCAGGATCACAATCAGATCCATATGAGACCGAATTCCTCTCCTCAGGGCAAGCTAGTTTAGTGCCCAAGATCAGTCCCAAGAGTGAAGAAAACCTGCTACTGTTCAAGGGGTTTATGAAAAGTTACAATGCTTTTCTTGCAGGTGAATTGGCACCGGCTAATCTAACACATGATAATCTGGAGCAGATTAATCCTGATGATGTAGAGGAGATAGATTAAAGACTACGAGAACACATAACACAAAGAACAGAAGACACTGGGAAATGACAATGGAAGAACACATAAAAACAACTAATTACTATTAAGATTGTTTGTATTATATCACAACAATCATGTGTACACGTTCAGTCATAAGTCCCTTAAAAAAAATCGTTTACCATTGATTTAGTGCGACTAAACCGACGATAGCGTAGTGGTACTATAGGTTTGACAAACCGCCAGTGAGTGAGGTCGGTACGTTAATCGTAACATATTCATTGGCCGGTAACGTATTACCGGTAACAGGGCTGCATCAGTAAGGTTTGGTAAACGACGCATGGTGATATTAATCTTCAGACACTGATTGTAATTATTTGTGACACCCCGTAAAATCCAGGTCAGTATTCTTTTAAATTAAATATTAATTTAATTGATACATGGCACTAGATTTAGTTTAATTTAGTGTGACACGTGGCATTATAGTACGAACACTGACACAACAGGATAATTCGAGGAATTATCGGGAAACCGCACACACGTGTTAAAAACTCACGAACGTTGGTGAACGTCACAACTATTAGTCACACAGACATTTCTCAAGTCAATTATGACAAAATATTGACAATTAGAGTTCAAACAATGCACAAACGACGCGATACAGTCGAGAAACGAGGAGAAACGGGACGAAAACATGAAAAATAGACTTATTGGGATTGGCAGATGGGTCAGGCAGTACGCCTGAGCCCAACCCTTGACCGAGGCGTTGCGCGCGGAAGGTAAAGGGCGCCCTTTAGCCGGTTGTCTCGCGCGGTACGCCGAGAGCCACCCATGCCTGCCAGGCGATACGCTTGGGATCCCAAAATCGCAGATTCTCTTTTTAAACTCCCAAAACACATCATTACCCCTACTCACTCATTTTAATCAGTTCCAGACGCAACCAGCTCGAAATTATCTTCCCAAAGCCTCTGATTATCATCTTCCACACACTATAATCACCATTGGAAGCCATTGTTGAGATCTTTGAAGCTTTGGAAGCTTGAGAAAGGAGTTGGAACTCAAACCATCACCACACCATCCTCTTGCTACTGCAAAACAGCACAAATCCAAAGGTCTAGAGGCTGATTTATACATCATCTCAGGGATTTGGAGGCACTAGAAGGTAGTTCTAGCACCCTTGTAGCTTAAAACCACTTCTACACACACATGCAATGCATAAAACTCACATGCAAGCACACATCCACTACCTGCACGAATTTTTCTATGATTTGAATATGGGTTTGCTATTAAATCTACTATATTTGATGATCCATGATGATATTTTGATGTTTTATGATGATCCATGATGTTGGGTACGTAGAGATTTCATGACTTGGTCATAAACAAGTGAAAACCCCACATGCATGTATGATCCATGGCATGGGGGATGATTTTGAATGTTCAAATGTGTTACTTGATGATGTTAGAAGGATATTGCCTGATTAGATTATGTTTAGAACGAATAAACTATGGTTTTTCAATGAACTTGCTATTTTTAGTAACTTTTTAGTTACATTCTTATGATGATGATAATATTATGAACATGCATGAGTGTATGTTTGCTATTATGATGATATTAGGATGATATTAAGGCTTAGAACATGATTTCGATGAATAATAAAGATTTATTTATGATTTTTCTAATTATAGTAACTTTTTAGTTACAATTTGTTGAAAATGATGAGTTATGGTTATGTATGTGTATAAATTTGCTATTTGAATTATAATATGATGATATTATGTGCAAGAAATGAGTTGGGATTGATTTTGGTCATATTTGACCAAGTTACTATTTATAGTAACTTTTGAAAACCGATCGTTAATAAACGATGATTTGAACTAAATGAGCATGATTAGAAGATGTCAAATGCCTTATTATGACGATCTGTGACATAAAAATGGATTAAAAGTGTTTAGGATGATCATTTGGGCAAAATAGTCATAGTTACTATTTATAGTAACTTTATTTTTATAAATGTCAACGTATGAATGTTTTGAATGTTTGGGGCATGCTAAGTGATTTAGTATGTTTTTTTTAATATGATGATTGTATGCTAAGTTTGATGGTTCCCAATGATGAGCATGCTAGATTTAGAAACTTTCCTTTTCAGGAAACTTTTATATGCAAACGAAGCTTACGTGTCACACCCCGGGCCGGCGGGGTTGGATCGGAGTCCCCGTCGGGCGGAACGTTCTCGGGGCGCGATATCGTGGGTGATATCAAAAGTGATCAGATTGTTTACATTGCACATGATATAAATGAGAAATGCTAAATAGAATAGAATTACAACGTTAAATTACATCCAAATCGTTCATAATTTAACAATGTAAATCTATCATAAACATCATAAAATAACTATCTTGTAACTGCACAAGATATACAAAATAATGGTATGATGATGTTTCCAAAAATATGCAGGTCCAAAACTACTAAGTCTTCTATCTGAAGTCCTAGTCCAAAAGCAAAAGCTTCCTAGTTGACCTGTTCGTCACGTGAGAAGTTATGCAAAAATAAAATCAACACATGGTTGGTGAGTTCATATAGTTTAAAGTTTGAAAATGATTTGTAAACCTCTTCCGGTAAAGACCTTAACTTCATTAACTCCACATGTAATATCCAACTCGGTATGCTTATATATAGGGCATACCCCTGAGTCGAGCCTACGACCCGCCCAGACGCCGTCCCACCACATACCAAGTCACATATGACACTGTTGTTAATGATAGTTAAGCATTTTTACCCTTCTCATTAATCCCAAAATCCTTCTATTCTTTGTTCCTGTAATTACAATTATTTGAAATCCATATTGATTTCATAAGTTCATCACACAATATGATCAACCACAGCAATTGTAGAAACAATTATAAACGCTTAATTAAATAAATAAGTAAACATTTAATAAAATCTAAGTCCTAATGATTGGGCCTTGGTCAACTCGAGTAGACTATTCTGTCAATCTAGGTACTTCGTTGTAACATCCCGTTTTGAGAATATAAATTAACTACTTTTATTTATAATTAAAATGATATTATTTAAAAATACAATAATAAAACGGTCAATTGAATTATAAGGTCTCGTGTAAATATTCAAGATAGTTATAATTAATAAAACATGATTATTCGAGGAATTAATATTAGAAATGATCGTTTAAGATTTGAAGCGTTTGTTTAAAACGAATAACTAGAATATAACACATGAATATTTAATTTATAAAAAATATATTGTGCGATATTATAATAGTTATTTTATACACATATGTGACCCTTACATACTAGTAAGTAACGAGTAAAATGATTATTAAAAAGTTTTGACATACTTATTCGGTTAGTTGATATCATTGGGGACCGCTCAAAATTAATAAAATATGTTATAATTAAACTTTCTCCGTTTTTAACGAAACTTGGGTCAAAACGTAGAGAAAAATGAGCTGATCCCAGCGGTATTTTTAGAATTTTATAAAGCATCATATTTTAAAAGTTATCAAAGAAAAACGAAATTTGAGCTAAATTAATTATAATAATAAAATAATAAAAATATCTTTCAATCTCAATTTGGAAAAATTGTATGGATGTTACGTGTAGGATTCATAAAGAATTTACGATGCATCATCTGATCGAATGAGAAAACACGTAGATAACCTATATTTATAAAATTCCTTCGACATTAAGTTTTAGTCGTCTATATAAACTCACAAATTGATTACAGTTACAAATCACTTCAAAAATATACACACACACACATATTTGAGAAAAAGATGAGAAGCTATGAACGCTAGGAGGTGCTGATCAGTATAAAAGGGTCAAGATTAACGAGTCAGCTCGTTTAGGTATATTATCTAATTTCTTAGTTAAACTTATAAATTTAGGAATCTAATATAATATGGTTAAGGTTAAGCTCCGACCCTATACATATATTAAAATTTCTAGTTTACTTAAAAATAATAATAATAAAATAAATCATGTGGCATGTAAAGTGCATACGTGTATGATTTATTTGAATAAAGAAAACCAATATTTATCCATTTCTATACATCACAATTAAACCGACGTTCTAAGTCGGTTCGGATATAAAACATAAAAAGTGAGCAATAAGAATTTCAACAGATTCGTTGCAACTTCAACTTTTTGAAGGCTATTAGGTATGTATTTTAAATTTTATGTAAATTATAAATTAAGGTTTCTTGATAGTAATTTATAGGGTTAGGATTAAGATTCGATCCTATGTATAAAAATACTATATTGAAATCACGATCTATTTTAGGAGCAGAAAATAAGCGCATCAGGAATCATCCTTGCAAATGGTAATAAGATAGATTAAGCAGAAACGCTGCCCAGATTTATATTGACAAGTTCTAAGCTGTTACCCAGCCAATCAAAAATTCAGGTGAATACATCTAACTTGTTTTTAAATTTATAAATGAATTTTTATGAGCATGTATGTTTAACTTTGACGCATAAAGGGATACTATTAGACCAACATTTAGGCCATTAGTATACGTACGATTTGCAAATTGTATCCGCTATGGGTGAAATTCCCATACGTGGCTGGTAACGTGGGCTGGAAGGTTATACGTAAGACGCACTCCGCAGGCAACCTAACCAGTGACGGTCTGTGGGCTGGAGGGAACAATTGTAAGACGCAGTACGCTGTTGTTCCTAACCAGTGACAGTACAAGCCAGGGTATGCAGTGGTTGTATCGATCAGTGAAATAACCTGCTAAATGTGTAGTATGGCCAATATTAATTATGGTTAAAGGACCGAACATGTTATGCTTACATATCGAGTCTGTTATTTGTATTCACCAACATTATGTTGACGTTTTATTTTCAAAAACTTTTCAGGTAATAATGAATTATAAACAAGAAGCAAGATTAGAGATTCTGGGTCTATGATGCCTTGAATAGGATCTTGTGGTGAGACCATGGAGCTATTGGAGCTATGCCTCCAAGTCATGTATAAACCGGATATTATAAAATGAATTGAAATTTTGTGTTTGAGAAAATCCGGTTTACAATAATATGAAATGATGGTGTTCATACCTATGCGTATGAAATTTTATAAAATCCTGAAAAGTTATTTTGAAAATTATGTAAAAACGATGAAATGTGATTCTTCATACCCATGCGTATGAACTTTTTATAAATCATGAAAAACGGTGTTCACATCTATGCATGTGAATTATTTACAAAACTATGAATTAATGAACAACGCTTCCGCTGATTAAAAGGAATAATGAATCTGACCGAGACAAATCCATGAAACCAATTCGGGTCGCAGCGCCCGGGCCGTTGAGAGCCCGGGGTGTGACAGGTTGGTATCAGAGCTCCTGGTTTTAGCGAAATAGGTACTAAAGATTGTATCTAAGCTTTAACCGAATTAAGATAAGTGCCTATCAAAGTAATAGGTAGAATAATATTCTTGAAATACTAAGAATGATCGAAATAACTGGGTGAATCTTGATGATAGCCTATGAGCTAAATTATGATGAATTGTTTTTAAGACCTTGTCAAATATCATATTTGGTAGACAATATCTAGAAATGTAAATAATAATGAACCTTCTGCTAACACACGTAGGCGGAAGAGAATGCACACGGATATTATTAAAACCGTTACTCAAAGTATTGAGATACAATGGATAATTGTAGAATGAATAAAAGATGCGATTCTGTCAATAATCGCTAAAAAAAAAACAAATGAAATTTTGAATTTCACGAAAACAATAACAAAAGAGAACAATGCATCTAAAATGAAAATTAAGAATCTTCTAGTTTGAACCAATCCAAAACTAACGAATGTTAGTATAAAACATTTCAATCTTGTAAACCTCCAAAGCTCACTAGAACGAAAAGGGTTGTTGTAGTATTAAGATGGATTGAAAAGATTGAAGGGGTACTTGCTATTAGCAAATGTTCCATAGAAGATATGATTTTGTATGCTTCAAATTCATTTGAATATGGAGTTTTAGAATGTTGGAATTCCATTATTTATACCAAAGGTAGAAACCAAGCATATACTATGACTTGAGAAAGTTTTCATGATTTTGTAATTCGAAAATTTTGCCCAATGAACAATAAAATAAAAAAAAAATCGAACGGAAATTTCATAACCATCGCATGGTTGGTGCAGGGTATCAAGATTACACTTTTTAATATTTTGATTATGCTTGATTGGTGTCACGTCTTGTGACACCAGAATCAAATATTTTCAGTCACTATATCTAGAAAACTGGTAAAAGTGAAATTCGTAATATAGTTAGGGCGATGATGCCTTAGGTCATCAATTCAGCTATGTAATTGGTGGGTCATTCAATGAATGAATACTGAAGAAAGAAAATGGTGACGTGCTTCAAAGACAATGAACAGGGACACTACCCAGATAAGTGCCCTAAATTGAATTAAGCGAGTGGAACTAGCGGTGCTGGTGGTTCAGGGAAAAAAAAAACTAATCAAAATGTAAAGAAGACAACTAGAGCTTTTGTTGTTAATGCTAAAGAAGCTGCATAAATGTCGGATGTCATTACCGGTATGTTCCGTATCAATGATGTTTATGCTAAAGTTTTGTTTGATTTAGGAGCAAAACCGAAGTTTTATTGATTATGAATTTTGTAAGCTTTTAAAAGGAACACTATTGAAACTAGATGGACCTTATTTGGTAGAAACCGCTAATGGTGATCCAGTTAAGATAAATGAGGTTCTAGTAAACTTTAAGATGACTCTTTAAGCACAATATACCTGTGAAATTCTTACCAATAACGTTCATCAGTTTTGATGCGGTAATCGGATTGGATTGGTTAGCTGCAAACCAAGCTTGTATCTTATGCGATACCAAATCAATTGAAGTTAGTATTCCAACGGAAGGAAAATTGATCATCAAGGGTCATAAACCAACAAATCATGTTGGAATCATTCCTATGATCAAAGCTATTAATTGTTTGAACAAAGGTTCTTTAACTTACCTAATCTTATTAACTACTGATTATCAAGAAAAGAAGAAATAGAAGAAGTACTGATTGTAGTTTATTATACTGACATACCATCAGATTGAGAAATAGAATTCAATATCAATCTGGTACCATGTACGACTACAATTGCTAAATCCCCCTATAAGTTGGTATTGACTGAGATGAAAGTGCTTAAGAAACAATTAGATGAGCAATTAGAAGAGAGTTTATTCGATATAGCTCATCACCTTGGGAAGCTTCAATTCTTTCTGGTCAAGAAAAAAAGATGAGTCGATGCAGATGTGCATTGACTATAGGAAGCTAAATAAGGTGATTATCAAAAACAAGTATCACTTCCACGAATTGATCATTTATTTGATCAACTTAAAGGAGCTTGTCATTTTTCTAAGATTGATCTTCGATCAGGATATCATCAACTGAAAGTCCAGGAAAAAGATGTTCCCAAAACAGCTTTTCGCACAAGGGATGCGTATTATGAGTTCACTGTTATGCCTTTTAGACTTATCAATGCTCTAGCTGACTTTATGAGCATGATGAACCAAATATGCAAACTTATCTGGACGAATTCAACATTGTATTAATTCTTATATATTCAAAATCACATGAGGATCATGCTAAAAATTTTAAAACCCTACTTGAATTACGACTACATGAGAAATTGTATGCGAAGTTCTCTAAATGTGGTTTTTGGCTCACTAAAGTACAATTTCGAGGACATTTTATTAATGCTCAGGACATTCAAGTTGATCCATATAAGATAGAGGTTATACCCAAATAGGAGAACCTCATGTTATTTACGAAAATACGAAGTTATTTAGGCTTAATCGATTATTATCATCGATTTCATTAAAATTTCTTCCAAATAGTCGTTCCAATCTCCTTACTGCTAGAAAATCAGAAAAATTTGAATGGGTTTCTAAGAAATATGAATCTTTTAAAATTCTTAAAGATGAGTTGACTCAGCTCCGATCCTAGCATTACATAAAAGTGTTGAAGAGTTTGCTAGTTATTGTGATGCTTCTCAACTAGGATCAGGATACGTATTGAAGCAACAAAGCAAAGTGATTGCTTGTGTTTCACGTCAACTAAAAACTCATGAAAAGAATTATGCAAGTCATAAGCGCCGTTATCTTTGCATTGAATTTATGGAGACATTATCTTTACTGAGTTCATTTCATAGTTTAGACTAACCATAAGAGTTCAAAAATTTATCTTTAGTTAAAAGCATGTGACGGACTTGTAATAACTCGGTGGGTTAAAGTTTGTCACTTCGAACATCATTCGAATAGGAAAACTAACCCATTTTCCCGAAAATGCCAAACGAGTCAATGTTTACGGTTTTGACAAGATGAAAATTTTCAATCTACTTGATTGAAATTAGTTAAACCAAAAATCTTGCAAACCTCAACAATTTTGATACGACAAGTATTCATTATATAAAATTATATATTAACTCATTTGTGTGCCATGTTCATGAAGTAGGTTAATCATGCAAGGTAAATTACCGTTGCGGGTGCACACGGAACGATAATTTGCAGTACATATGAATCCTGCTGTATGGGACAGTGTACACAATTATAACAAATTTTGAATTCAAAACATAAAAGAATTTAATATGAGACAACAAAATAGGATGGAGACATGAAACAATTATGAATGTGAAATTTTCTATCCCAAAAGAAATACGAATATGGTAGTAGATGCCTTAAGCCGAAAGGAGGCATAGAACTCAAAACGAGTACGTGCTCTAAGGATTTAATTACAAGTTGACTTGATAATTCAAATTAAAGAAGCACAAAGAAACACGTATGAAAATGGAAATAAAGAAAAATAATGAATGATGAACATGTTTCAATAATCTCGAGGACGAGATTAAAACAAAGGTGGGGAGGATGTAACATCCCGTTTTGAGAATATAAATTAACTACTTTTATTTATAATTAAAATGATATTATTTAAAAATACAATAATAAAACGGTCAATTGAATTATAAGGTCTCGTGTAAATATTCAAGATAGTTATAATTAATAAAACATGATTATTCGAGGAATTAATATTAGAAATGATCGTTTAAGATTTGAAGCGTTTGTTTAAAACGAATAACTAGAATATAACACATGAATATTTAATTTATAAAAAATATATTGTGCGATATTATAATAGTTATTTTATACACATATGTGACCCTTACATACTAGTAAGTAACGAGTAAAATGATTATTAAAAAGTTTTGACATACTTATTCGGTTAGTTGATATCATTGGGGACCGCTCAAAATTAATAAAATATGTTATAATTAAACTTTCTCCGTTTTTAACGAAACTTGGGTCAAAACGTAGAGAAAAATGAGCTGATCCCAGCGGTATTTTTAGAATTTTATAAAGCATCATATTTTAAAAGTTATCAAAGAAAAACGAAATTTGAGCTAAATTAATTATAATAATAAAATAATAAAAATATCTTTCAATCTCAATTTGGAAAAATTGTATGGATGTTACGTGTAGGACTCATAAAGAATTTACGATGCATCATCTGATCGAATGAGAAAACACGTAGATAACCTATATTTATAAAATTCCTTCGACATTAAGTTTTAGTCGTCTATATAAACTCACAAATTGATTACAGTTACAAATCACTTCAAAAGTATACACACACACACATATTTGAGAAAAAGATGAGAAGCTATGAACGCTAGGAGGTGCTGATCAGTATAAAAGGGTCAAGATTAACGAGTCAGCTCGTTTAGGTATATTATCTAATTTCTTAGTTAAACTTATAAATTTAGGAATCTAATATAATATGGTTAAGGTTAAGCTCCGACCCTATACATATATTAAAATTTCTAGTTTACTTAAAAATAATAATAATAAAATAAATCATGTGGCATGTAAAGTGCATACGTGTATGATTTATTTGAATAAAGAAAACCAATATTTATCCATTTCTATACATCACAATTAAACCGACGTTCTAAGTCGGTTCGGATATAAAACATAAAAAGTGAGCAATAAGAATTTCAACAGATTCGTTGCAACTTCAACTTTTTGAAGGCTATTAGGTATGTATTTTAAATTTTATGTAAATTATAAATTAAGGTTTCTTGATAGTAATTTATAGGGTTAGGATTAAGATTCGATCCTATGTATAAAAATACTATATTGAAATCACGATCTATTTTAGGAGCAGAAAATAAGCGCATCAGGAATCATCCTTGCAAATGGTAATAAGATAGATTAAGCAGAAACGCTGCCCAGATTTATATTGACAAGTTCTAAGCTGTTACCCAGCCAATCAAAAATTCAGGTGAATACATCTAACTTGTTTTTAAATTTATAAATGAATTTTTATGAGCATGTATGTTTAACTTTGACGCATAAAGGGATACTATTAGACCAACATTTAGGCCATTAGTATACGTACGATTTGCAAATTGTATCCGCTATGGGTGAAATTCCCATACGTGGCTGGTAACGTGGGCTGGAAGGTTATACGTAAGACGCACTCCGCAGGCAACCTAACCAGTGACGGTCTGTGGGCTGGAGGGAACAATTGTAAGACGCAGTACGCTGTTGTTCCTAACCAGTGACAGTACAAGCCAGGGTATGCAGTGGTTGTATCGATCAGTGAAATAACCTGCTAAATGTGTAGTATGGCCAATATTAATTATGGTTAAAGGACCGAACATGTTATGCTTACATATCGAGTCTGTTATTTGTATTCACCAACATTATGTTGACGTTTTATTTTCAAAAACTTTTCAGGTAATAATGAATTATAAACAAGAAGCAAGATTAGAGATTCTGGGTCTATGATGCCTTGAATAGGATCTTGTGGTGAGACCATGGAGCTATTGGAGCTATGCCTCCAAGTCATGTATAAACCGGATATTATAAAATGAATTGAAATTTTGTGTTTGAGAAAATCCGGTTTACAATAATATGAAATGATGGTGTTCATACCTATGCGTATGAAATTTTATAAAATCCTGAAAAGTTATTTTGAAAATTATGTAAAAACGATGAAATGTGATTCTTCATACCCATGCGTATGAACTTTTTATAAATCATGAAAAACGGTGTTCACATCTATGCATGTGAATTATTTACAAAACTATGAATTAATGAACAACGCTTCCGCTGATTAAAAGGAATAATGAATCTGACCGAGACAAATCCATGAAACCAATTCGGGTCGCAGCGCCCGGGCCGTTGAGAGCCCGGGGTGTGACATTCGTAGTTAGGGAATTCTGTAAATATCATCAAACATATGACCTACAAATCAAACGGTCTAGCTAGGACTTCTTGAAATGTAGGGTTTTTGTTTCGTTCTTGATTCGTTTTGTTTCGTTGGCATATGTTATCTTTGATATTTCCCAGAGTTTCCCCTGAAAATGATTTATTGATTCGTCTGATTCTGTTACAAGATGTACTTGATTCGTTGATCATGGAATACTAGATTCGTTGATCAAATGTACTCTTGATTCGTTGTTCATCAAACACTTGATTTGTTGAACATCGAATATTAGCTTTGCAAAGATAGTTTCGTTTGATTCGTTGAACTCACACACTTGATTTGTCAAAATAGTTCCGTTTGATTCGTTGAAATCCCACACTTGTTTCGTCAAAATAGTTTCGTTTGATTCGTTGAACTCACACACTTGATTTGTCAAAAATGTTTCGTTTGTTTCGTTGAAATCCCACACTTGTTTCGTCAAAATAGTTTCGTTTGATTCGTTGAACTCACACACTTGATTTGTCTAAAATGTTTCGTTTGATTCGTTGAAATCACCCACTTGCTTCGTCAAAATGTTTAGATTGATTCTTTGAAATGTTTAGTTTAACTCAACTATTCACTTAAATTATAAGTAAATAAACTTAGTAAAACCTGCATAAAAATTTACCTAGACATGATCTAGGTTAACAATTCACATATAAAACATATGTTAAATAAAAGCACTTAAGTAAACAATTTAAATAAACAGTTTACGCATGCTTCTCAGCCCCGCGTTTTAAAACAAAATGTTAGAAAAGGGGCAATGAACTCACCTGTGTTGCTATGTAACTGATCTACACAAAATGCGCGCTCGTTCTGATAACTTAGTTTTCTTCAATTCCTGAGTTATTTTCAAGAATTCGAATACTATAAGTACGCGTATTAGTCGTCGTATCTAAGGTTTGGTCTCGGTGTGTGTATCTAAGTGTCCTAATTTACTAAGTGCTTCTATGATTTAGTCTAACTAATTTAGCCTAATACCCATTTATAATTACAACATGTCATGGTTACTATGTCTTTAACTAATGTCATTTTAAGTTAATATAATTTTTAGAAAATCATTCAATTTAAACTAATAAAGTTTATAAATCATTTCCCTTTTATTAAAATTCCATTATTTGAATTAAACCAACTTTTAACATTTGATGGGCTCTAATTAAGTCCCATTGGGCCCAAAATAAGCCCAATAATCAAATTTGAGTTCTTTGCTTCATTCAACATGGCCCATTAACTTATCTAAGTTAATTGTGCATGTTAAGTCTTTACTAGGTTAATGATAATGATTAAGACAACACCCACGTTTAGTTCATGGTTTTCATTGCTACATGTTTTCAATTGTATGCCCAATTGTTTTAACCCCATTTGTTAGATGTCAACAACCTATGTTTCCTTAGTTCACTTTATCTCTTGAGTATTACATCTTAATGTTATACAAGGAAACCCTAATGTGTTACCTCATGCATACACACATAATGTGACTCCATGCTTGCACCCTATGTGATCCCATTCTCATATGTAAACTTAGATTAATAGTCAACTAACTATTCCCTAAGTTCTCCACATTAGTTTTGATAGCCCCAAGTTCTACATCAATCTATTTATACAACTATTAGGTTCGCGTTTCAAATTGGGGCAGCGAACCTATTGAATTTAATCAAGGGTTCGGCTAAGTTCAATGGAAGGTTCGGCTATCTTCTAACTCCAACGAACCCTAAGGGTTCGGCTGCATGCATGTCACTGCTTAACAGGTTCGTCACCCCCATATGGTTCGCCTAGTTCTTGTGGTTTGATGCTGCTGCGAAGCTTGCATAGAAAGGTTCAGGGGTTGAGGGTTCGCCATGCACCAGCCATCTAGGGTTCGGCTATTTCAAATAGTTCGTGGTCAACCCACAGGTTCGGCACACAGGAGGCTACAGGTTCGTTGCAGGTGTACCCATGATGATGCAGGGTTCGTTGCAGACTTCAAAGGTTCGGCTCAGGGTTCGTTGCAGGGTAAAGGTTCGGTTGCAGGTGAGCACAGGTTCGGCCGCAGGTCAATAGGTTCGTGGGCTTGCTGTGTGGTTCGGCCAGCCTTCAACCACTCACGAACCTGCAAAATTTCACCTTCTTTCCCCGATCTAAACCTGCTACAATTCAGTTTTCTATGTATCCCAATCATATCTATGCGTGTATCTATGTGTCTTACTAGTGAGCATATCGATTTAATTCGTGTAGGGTGTAAGGATCGGGTTTAAACACACAAAACCGAATATCAATTAGAGTTTTACCTCAAAATAGATGGATGAAATCTCGAAACAACTTGTACTTCCTTGATCCACACAACGAGGTGATCGTTTTGGCTCGAAGAACACTTCAATCCAAGAAAATCCGAGCAAGAAATCGTAGTGAGAAGCTTGAAGTTTTATAGAGAGAGGATAGAGAGAGGGAGTGACGAAATTGAGAATGAAAAATGAGGTGGGTGTAGGTTTTTGGGACGTAAATGCTAGCATTAAAGATTTAGAAAAATACCCGATCGTTCCATCTCGTTCGGGTTCGCGTAAAATGCCGGTTCGCGAGGTTGTCGCGATGAAGCAACACGGTTTATAAAATTAGAATTTATAATTTTAATCTAAGTGGTTATTCCTAGTAAATTAACTAATATCTTTTATTTATTTTAAATTTTAAAATATTAATTTACTGTTTAAATTGAAACGTGCGGTCGTCGCGCGCATTCGTTCGAATCGTCATTCGGACGAACACGACGATAACTATACTTTTCAATCTTGTTTTCTAATTATCGGATATCATTCAGAACGTTAAACTGTCAGATTTATTCATACAGATCGTCACCTATACGAATAATCCGTCAATTTAGCATTCACATAACAACATCCGTGTGTTTTGTTCTGTAAGGCCTCACATACGATTATACATAATAAAACCCTAACAAATAATCACAAGATGGTTCTATGTTGCCAGATAATTATCTGACTCAAGAACCACAGTTCTGAACTTTGCTTCTGTTAACTGTTTATGAACTTGTGGTTTGATAACACAAAATGACTTTGACTATTGATATGAATATGAAATGGTATGAAATATGTGTGGTTTGTACCTGTTTACTGTTCATGGCACTGTTGAGATCACTGTTCCAATGACGGTTTCGGCACTGATGTTACAGTCTCCCCTTGCTAGAGAAATTTCGTCCCGAAATTTAAGAGTTGTTATCGGGTACAGCTTCCTCTTCAAACAGTTGGGGATACTTTGACTTCATGTGCACGTTCCCAAGTAAACTCAGGTCCGCGCCTTGAATTCCATCGAACCTTTACAATCGGAATACGGCTTCGCATCAATTGTTTAACCTTGCGATCCATAATCTCCAAAGGTTCCTCGATAAAGTGTAACTGTTCATCGACATGAATTTCTTCTATTGGAATGACGAGTGACTCGTCAGCAAGGCATTTCTTTAAGTTTGAGACGTGAAACACGTCATGCACACCATTGAGTTCATCTGGTAATCTCAGCCTATACGCCACAGGACCAATACGTTCAATGATCTCGAACGGTCGCACGTATCTTGGTGCTAATTTACCTTTCTTTCCAAAGCGTACAACGCCTTTCCATGGGGATACCTTCAACATTACACGGTCTTCCATTTGGAATTCCAATGGCTTGCGCCGTTTGTCGGCGTAACTCTTTTGTCTGCTCCTTGTAGCTTGTAGTCGTCTTTGAATCTGGGCAATCTTATCAGTGGTTTCCTGAATAAGCTCTGGCCCAGTTATTCGATTGTCTCTAACTTCAATCCAACAGATCGGTGATCGACATTTCCGGCCATAAAGTGCCTCGAACGGTGCACATCCGATACTGCTGTGGTAACTGTTATTGTAGGAGAACTCGATCAGTGGAAAATGGGAATCCCAATTCCCACCGAAGTCCAATACACAGGTTCTTAACATGTCCTCTAGGGTTTGAATAGTACGTTCGCTTTGACCATCCGTTTGTGGGTGGTAAGCTGTACTCAGATTTAACAGTGTCCCTAGAGATTTCTGTAGTGATTGCCAGAACCTTGAGGTAAATCTGCTGTCTCGATCAAAAATAATAGACAATGGTACACCGTGACGTACCACTATCTCGTTGATGTACAATCTTGCCAGTTTATCCATTGTGTAAGTCTCACGCATTGGCAAGAAATGAGCAGATTTTGTCAAACGGTCAATGATCACCCAAATTGTATCATGACCACTGGAAGTGCGGGGTAGCTTGGTAATGAAATCCATAGCTATTTGTTCCCACTTCCAGAGCGGAATCTCAGGCTGTTCCAGTAAACCAGACGGTCTCTGGTGTTCCGCCTTTACCTTCGCACACGTTAGACATTGACCAACGTATTCGGCTATGTCTTTCTTCATTCCAGGCCACCAATAAAATCCACGCAAGCCTTGGTACATTTTATCTGCGCCTGGATGAACAGAGTACTTAGTCTTGTGTGCCTCATCGAAGTTAAGTTTTCTTAATTCATCTACCGCCGGGATCCATATACGTTCCCGGTAGTAGATCACTCCATCAGGCTTCGTGTCAAACTGTTTCTCTGCTCCGCAATCAAGTTCTTTCTTTAGATTACCTCGGTCAAGTGCTTCTTGTTGTGCTTGAATAATCTTGTCACTTAAACTGATCTACACGGTTATACCCATTGCTCTAACACGTAGGGGTTTGACCCGTTCCTTCCGGCTCAAGGCATCAGCTACAACGTTCGCCTTTCCCAGATGATACTTGATCACACAATCGTAATCATTCAGAAGTTCAACCCAACGGCATTGTCGCATGTTGAGCTCCTTCTGATCAAAGATGTGCTGCAGACTTTTGTGATTAGTAAATATGGTACACTTGGTGCCATATATGTAGATTTGAAGAATCGATCACGAAATTCTACGATTCGATCATAAACGTGCAGAATCCGTTTACAACTAGATTTGGATCAACAATGACATGGTAATCTATCATGAATCTGAATTTGTCATTAACATTCAAGTGATTACAACGAATCAAACGTGAAATACAACACTTGAATATACGAAAGAAGTTAAGATGATGAGAAGTCTTGATCTTGATCTTGAGAGAGAAGTCTTGATCTTGATCTTGAGAGAGAAGTCTTGAACTTGAGAGAGAAAGTTGCTTTGTGTATGTGAAATTATGAGCTCTAAAACAACCAAGTCTTCCAAGTCTACCTATATATAGGTTTCAATAGGCTTGCCAAAGGTTTGCCAATAGGTTTGCCAAACCTTAAACCATGTGAGCATCAAACCTTTTAGCCATCAATCATAGCCGAACCTTCTTGGATCTTTAGCCGAACCCTTAATCATATTCAACATACTATGATTTCATATACAACAAGCCAGGTTCACACATTAAATGCAGCTTTCACACAGAAAATGCACTAACATACTCCCCCTTGAACCTTGCTGTTGTATATGCTCAAACATTTTGTACATCGGGGAACATATATGCATCAACATACTCCCCTACAACCTTACTATCAACATACTCCCCTTCAGTTGTAGCTGTTGTATCTGTCACACCCCGAGCCGGCGAGCTGGATTGACTTTCCCGCCTGGCGGAAGGTTCACGGGGCGCGATATCTTGAATGATAATCAGTTGATCAGATTGTTTGCATAGCACATGATGTATAATTGAGAAATGTAAACATGACAATGATATAGAATTACAAAGTAAAATTACAATGTATCGTTCATAATTTAACCCCGTAAATCTATCCAAAAGAATCAATGGGTTTATATCTTGTAATTGTGCAAGATCTACAAAATATGATTCAATGTTTTTGTCAATTCAAAAGTAATGATCACACAAAACGCAGCTAGGTCTTCTAACAGTCCTCTAGCTATGATTCTTGAAATCTGGTGACTAAACCTGTTCGTCACCTGAGAAAACATGCATTTAAAACAAAGTCAACACTATGTTGGTGAGTTCATAAGTTTGAGTATTGAAAACCTTGAATTGTTCATGCACACAATCACAATGTCATATTTGATACTTGTATTAATTGAATCCACTTGTTCCACCCAATGGCCTCTCCTTAGTTATATATACAAGTGGTATTTCACTCAATCAAGTATGCTTATATATAGGGGCATACGAAAGGGTCAAGCCCAGACGCCACCCCACCACATACTCAATTGAATTCCACACTACTTGTAATACAACTAAGAATATCCATTTTCATCTCCCAAATGATTGACTTGTTCATTATGTATTCATCTGTTTATCATATGTAGAATAATAGAGTTAGAGGGGTTTAGTTATCAAACCGAAGTATGGATACACCCTCATTGTATTAAGGAATTTGATTTATTTAATCAGATCCTTGTATTATTCTATAATGGTGGGGTTAACTGTCATTACACCTTTAATTATTAAGAGTGTTAGTTAACCACTTGTAATTTGTTCTGGAAATACAGTGCATAGAGCCTAAAAGGAATCCATTGTAATCCTCACATAATCAGAGTACAATGCATTCGATTTACCTCTACCACTATGTATGTACCGTGACCTCAACGAAATCTATTACTAGCAGTGAACATGAGAGTAGATCACTTTCTCAACCTACTAGTCAATAGGATTTCCGCTGGATTAATTACTTAGCACTGCAAATTAGTATCACCATGTGTCGCTTACCAGAACCTGACTTGAAGTCGCCCTGTCACCGGTCATACGTTACCGGCCAATGAATCAATACGATCAACATACTAGCCCTACAAGCTAGAGCTTTGTCAAACCTATGGTACCACTATGCTATCGTCGGTTTAGTCACGTCAAACTAACTGGTCAGCGAATTAAAGGGGCTTACATGATCACTTGTGCAATTTGGCACATGATTGAAGTGATATAATACTACAGGTCAATAGTAACTAATTGTAATTGTGTTCATCTGTATCATTGTTCTCATTGTCATATGTTCTCCATGATATTAACAAGGTTAAATAAGAGTTTGTCTTATTAAGTTATGTTAATTATTTGAGTGAATGATGTTGTTATCATGAAGTTACATTATCATGGTTATCATTCTTTGTTCCTTGTACTCTTGTAATATGTATTGAGTTGTAAAGCTAAGTGTTAAAAGGACTTGTCCTATTACACTTACTTAACTCTTGTTTCGAATGTTAATACAAAGATATGTAATATCTTTATAACATTCATATGTTTACTTGTAATTGTTCCATTGTCTGTTTATGTAAGAATAATTGAGTGTTATAAGATAAAATCTTATAACTATATTATTCTAATGTAATGATGAATTAATAAGATATATTATCTTGTTCATCTGATTATCCCTGTCATGTCATAATCATAAAAGCATGCATATAATGATATATGATAATAAGCAATTTAATATCATTCAATCAAAGTATAAGAAATTTGTAAGCAAAACTTTTAAATAATTAAAAGTAAAGCATGTTTCTCAGCCCCGTGAGTTTAAAATCAGTTAAGATTAAAGAAAAGGGGCATATGAACTCACCTTGTAGTAGTTGGGTTTCACTTAGCTTAAACGAGAATGCACGCGCTCTTGCTTGTACTTGTTGTGTTTTCACGATCCTGTATTTATTTCACGTTGTTTGTAACTTGAAAATATGAATTGTAAAGATTCGTGTGTGTATGTGTTGACCTCAAGTTGGTTAACATTGTTTGGTCTTGGTCATCTTTCGGCCCTTATGTACTTGTCGTGAATTATTCACACCCTTGTCCCATTTAAGGTGATTTTGATATATTTATTATTACATGTTTTAAATTTAATTTGACTTGAAACTTATTATTTTCTAAGTACAAAATTCAACCTTGTAGTTCTAAAACCTTAGGTGTTATCCGTGTAAAACTTGATTTGTCGATGACATAGTTATTAAGTCACCATGAAGTTTATCTTTGTAAAACTTGATGTTTTAAATATCGTGAAGTTACTTAATCAAAATCATAACCATTCTTGTAGTTGGTTAGGTTAATATCCGTGCATAATGATCCATAACTTTAGTTTAGCAACGTTCTTATATCTTTTATTACTTGACCCAATCAATTGAATGTGGGCCGAACTGTGTCAATTATGGGCCGAAATAGGATGGGCCTTGGGCCAATTGGTCGTTTGGCCTACAGCTGGACTGAACAAATGGATTTGGACCCACCCTTGTACTGGACTTTAACATTGGGTCTGAAACAGTGGATATGGGCCACATGGGCCGAACAACGGCTGTGTTGGGCCTGACCAAAAATACTAGGCCGAATGAAGATTTATCCGGCTGAAGGAATTGTTTGGTTGCCTGGGTTCAGTCCTCAGTCGCACGAAGGAGAACATGGCTCTATACCGAATGGTGGTGATCGAATAAGGTTAGGGTGGTTGGCGGATGGCCCATGGCCGGTTGAATGGTTGGTCGAATAAGGAAGCTAGGCAAATGTCTCTGGCCGAATGACTCCTCATCGATCGAATGAGGTGTATGCCGACTGAGGGGCGAAAGAATTTCGACATTCGGCCGACTAGAGTGGCTGTTAGCCCGAATGATGTTCTCATCGAATGAATTTCGACCGAAGGAAAGTGATCATCGAATAAGGACATTCGGCCAAGGGTTTTTCGGCCCTAGGCCATTCGGCAAATTAGCCATTCGGCTCACTGATGTGCCCCCATTCGACCGGTCGTGACTCCACCCAAGAACAGCCCTTATTTCATGGTCCCATGGTGTTCTGATGATGGCATATGCTAGGACCGGTTCCCAGGGTCATAGGGTTCGAGTGGGAAGGTATTAAAACTAGTTAAAGCTTGTGGGCGACTAAGGGATGAAAACCCTAGAAATCGCCATTTTCTAGCCTTGATTACCTTCGATTCAGTGATTAGTAGAACGGATCCCTTGTACTTTCGGGTAGAGCACAATGAGAGCTTCGATTTGGTCAAAAGATGGGTTGATTTGGTGCAGAAATGAGTGAGAAATGGTATATAGAAGTTTGAAAATGGGGGTGAGAGCTCAAAACCGGGATCTAGGGTTTGGGTGTGGAAGATGAAGTGAGAAATGGGAAAAATAGGCATCATTCAAGGTATTTATACCACGAGTGAGTTCGGGTTCGTTTTTGTTGCTCGGTTAGCGTTTTCGTTACGTTTCCGGAACGTAACGCGCGTTATTTATGGTTTTAAATAAAAATAGTTTATTTATTTATTTTTGATGAGTTTCAAAATTGTAAAACATTAAAATGTTTTATTTTATTAATTTAAATTCGTTCGTGTCGTGTTTCGTTTTCGTTTCGTCAAATCGCGTCACCATCGCGCGTATTCGTTCGAATCGTCATTCGAACGAACACGACAATGGTTTTGCTTTCCGACTTTTGTTTTCTACTTTCCAGTCATCATTTCAGAACGTTAAACTCACAGATATGTTTGTGTGAATCGTCACTCACGCAAACACGCTGTCAGTTCGTTATTCTGTAATGACACTGTGAATTATGTTTGAATTGTGTTTCCTCACTGTCGGACTCAACTACACACCCTGTTTTCACCTTGTTTTCACATTGAAATGTCGGCCATCTGATTCCTGTCATCTATGGATATCAGATCGCAACCGATTTGTTTCTGTTAATTGCTTGCACACTGTTATTTCTTGGGCTTTGTTGTGGTAACTGTACTTAGGTTTTTACATAAATACCACCAACTATTGTTCATTGTGTGTGTTGTACTTACAGTATTTAAGTTTTCACTTAAATACGTACAACCGTTTCTTGTATTTTGAATTCTGTTATCATAAACACTGTTCACATATACGTATTTACACATAGTAAGTAGTGAAAGTACACGTACCGTACGGACTTGCCAGACGATCTGGTACTTGATGTTACAGTATCAAATGCTGTTGTATAGAATTCATCAGTCTCTTTGTTTCCACTTCACCCTCTCAATCTTAATCTCATCTCTCTCTCTCTCTCTCTCTCTCTCTCTCTCTCTCTCTCCATCTTAAGTCTTTCATTTTTAAGATTCACCTGCTGAGGACTGCAGTAACATCTTCAACACACAGATCTTCATCACCCTTATCACCTGCATTAGTTGATACATAATCAAAACTAAATCTTTTGCTTCACATGTGATCATACTAGATGCCTCATCACAATTCTAATTTCTCTTTGTCACTTATTAACAGTAAATCAATTATAGTATTTACAAAGAATTAGTAAGTCACATCGGATAGTCTAAAAGAAAATAGAAGAAAATTTTTATGAATTTTTTCAATGATTTGAATAAACTCCCCCTAAAGCTATGAATTACAAAATTGTATATCCTAAAATCCTACAAAATTTGTATTCTAACTAAAAAATAAATATATTTTTGATGAGAAAGATCCAAACATGAGATCATATTGTAATCATACCTCAGCATTACTTGTTGATTGTTAATCAGATTTATTTATTCGATGCACAAACCTAGGACGATTATCAGTATATGGATCCACTTTAAATCTTACCACTTGTTGAGAATTTGGATAATGAAAACCAGTCACAAGACTTTGTGTTCCCCACTCACTTGAACACATCCCCGCTTTGTGAAACATCAACCAACAGCAATGCCATTGTAAATTATAAGTTCAAATTCTTGCTTAGTTTGATCATGCAAAAATAAAGCAGAACATCTTTTGTGAAATAACAAAGTGTAAAATAAAACAGAATGTTCAAAATCCGGTAACAAGATTGATACTTCCGTATGCGTAGATGAAACCAGGATATTGAACAAAAAATAACTTAAATTTAAAACCTAGCAATCAGATTGATACTTCCGTATACACATAGAATGCCCAAGTTTTAAACAAACCAAGAAAATAAAAGCAGAATGTCCAAAACATAACAATCAGATCGATACGTAAGTATACGCAGAGAATGTCCATGTTTTGAACAAAAATAAAAGAAAAATGAACTCAGAATTTCTTTTGAAAATAAAACACATGATCAAACTAGTATATGTACTAATACAATTAGCAATCACTGAGGCAAATGACCACGCACTCAGGACAAAGATCGAACACTGTGTTCTAAGTAATGTGTCCCACAAAGAATGATTATGGCATTAGTCTACAGAAATCACAACTAAGTGAAAGGCCTACCAACATATCATACTGAGTGCATTGTGATCGCTTTGTATTTGATCTTGTATGAACCAAGTAAACTTCAGAATATTACAATGTACAATCATATCTCAAAGGTCGAATCAATTTCTCAATTTTCTATTTTATATTGTTTTTGATTTTTTTAAATTTTCTCCCCCCTAAAATACTAAAAATGAAAATCTTTTTGTTTTTTTAGAATTTTATAAGTATATAGAAAAATCAAAATTCCCGGAAAATTGACAACCGATATGATTTACCATCTTTGTAAAACATTATGATCAATGTGACTTGAAAACATCAAGAAATTATGACAATGTAATTCCAAACCTGTCAAGTTCTCCAGAATAATATGACAATTAAAGAATTAGAACGATTTTACCAAATACACACCAGGAAGTTCCACTATCAATGAGCTCTCCTCCAATTGATAGGTCCTCTTGAAATCCTCCTGCACATACTCACAAACCATTAGATAGCTTTGGTCACCCAAGCCTTCGAGGTCTTGAGTTTTCCATGAAAATCCATATACCGAAATTTAATCCATTTTCCAGTTGAAACTAATGAAGTTTCCTTTGAAACTTTGTTTGTTTTTGGTATCCACAACTGTTCCTGTTCAACTGCATTCTTAAGATAATACTTATCTTGAATCACCACATTTTTGTTAAACACCAAATTAGTCATTAAAGGTTTTGAAAGTTTCAACTTTTCTTCATCTGAGACTTTCACAAGTTCTTCCTAGTTTTGATTTGGCATTTTATGTCTTTTAGGAATGAACTTTGAAACCTCTATGACACAAGACTTGGCATTACTAACTTGTCCTTGTAACTCACACAGATAAGGACAATTAGCAATAATATGCCCTCTTGTTCCACACTCAAAACATATTCTCCTCTCCACAAACCTAGGAGAATAGTTTTGTACAAACCTATGGTTTGGTGATTTACTACTGGTGAACTATAAACCAATCTTTGATTACTTGTTGAACCCATATGAGTCAAATGTGACTTCTTACCACTTGACGTGGGAGACTCAATGTTCAACTTTTCACATCTTGTGGGACTGAGTGAAATCTTGTCTTTGTTCAAAGACTTTGAAGTATTACACTTTGATTCCACTCTGTTTGATGCACATGATGATTTCACAACCCATTTTGATTGAATTTGACGTTTAGATTTTGAACTTGAAAAACCATTTTGCTTTGAAAAATTCTTATTTTCATTCTTTGAAAACTTTTTAATTTCAACCAATGGGGTTTTGAAAGAAACTTTCTTTTTGGATGATGATGCAGAATTTGAAACACATGGTTTCACATCATCAAAGATATTATTGTGAGAATCATCATAATCCTTATGTGCATCCATCAACCCACAACTGTACAATGTCTCCTCATCATACTCCTCGAAAGTACAATCTTCAATGATCAGAGGAATGTCGTCATCAGCACAAATTGGAGACTTTCCTTTAAGATTTAAACATTTAGAGCATGAGAATTTAGAAAAATTACCTGAACTTACCTCTTTATCTGAAATGGTATGACAATGATCTTCACTAATGATGGTAGTTGTTTCAGACAAATCATCAGAGGCATCCTCATAAACACTCTCATCCTCTGTTGACACCACTTTAACACTTGAAGTTTCATCCTTTGACTTCAAAACATCATCTTCAGACTTCTTCATCTCACTTTTGATATCAAAATCATCAAGAATGTGTGTATCTTCAGTTACATTACATCTCTTATCTACAACTTCATTCATCTGTTTGCTATCTTCAGACATTTCAGGTTCATTTGTTTTATTAGATTCTAACACTGAAGAATCCTCACTCTTCTCTTTATCACTACCTTCCATCCTCAAATCACACTTGTCTCAATACAATCTTCAGTTTTCAGATCATCTTCCATTCCTTCATCAACATCTTCTTTTTCTTTCTCAGCACTCATACTTGGCTTTAACATGTTTCTTTGTTCATCAATCCACGAGAAATCAACAATTTTCACAATCCATTTTCCGATTCTCCTTATCTCAGATTTCATTTTATCAACCACATCTTTGAAATTCATTAATTTGACATGATGAATAACTTCGGTTTCCTTCATTCTTTCAACAAAATCACTCCATCGATAAGGTAAGAATTGAGTAAACTTCTCAACTATTTTCCCATCAGTGATATCAAACTGAAAATATTTCAATTCTTGCATAAGTGGTAAAAGACGATCATAAGCATCATTGATCTTCTTCGCAACATGATTGTTGTAGGCAAGTTGTAACAAACTCCACTTTGCACATGAATGTGGCATTTGTTCAAAATCAGTCTTTTTAATATCTTTAGAAATGATCATCGAAAACAAGTCACACAATTCTCTTTCTTGATTAAATTCAGACATTTGATCTTCATTCAGTTTCAAACATGGTTTCTTGTATTGTTGGTACAATAACTTCTGATAATTATCATCCGCTTTGGTAATAAACGTTTCGAATGTGGATCTCCTGTTCGGATAATTGTCCAACACAAGTCCATTGTTAGCCAACCATTCCACGTTCCAGTTCTTGTATGTCATATTTAACTTTTATGTTCAGAACATCAAAGTTTAACCTCTCAAAACAAAACAGCTCAAACCTTTTCTTAATGTCCGAATTAGGTCTTGAAACCTATCCCAAATGATCCGGAAGGCCCAAAATAGGTAAACAAGGTTTACTTGAACGTTTAAAATGGTATATTTCTTGCAAAACTCTTCGAACAAACCTATTGGAGGTTCTCCCAAACCTTTTCACGAACCTTTTGAGGTTTTCATGAACCTTTTGAGGTTTTTCACGAACCTATTGAGGTTTTGGCGAACCTATGATGGTTTTGGCGAACCTATTGAAGGTTTTGACGAACCTATGAAGGTTTTGGCAAACCTAGGAAGGTTTTGGCGAACCTAGAGGTTCCCACGAACCTATTTGTCACGAACCTAGGTAGGTTCGGCTCTTAGGTTCGTCAAAGGTTCGGCAGATAGCACGAACAGATCTGCAACTCACTAAAATGGCTCTAGAATCTTCATTTTTTGGAGTTAGAAGGCCTATGAGTAGTCAAAATCTTCGTTTTTTCGAGGTGCATCTTTCTATCGGATAAAAATTTGCAAAAACTTGATAATTTTTCGTAGATTTGGATTTTTGTTGACAAAAACGTGAAGAACTTCAAGAACACCTCCAAGATGATGAATTTTCTGATCAAATTACTTGAGATTGATGTCCAAATAGTCGTAGAATCGAGCCTAACGCTCTGATACCACTGTAGATTTGAAGAATCGATCACGAAATTCTACGATTCGATCATAAACGTGCGGAATCCGTTTACAACTAGATTTGGATCAACAATGACATAGTAATCTATCATGAATCTGAATTTGTCATTAACATTCAAGTGATTACAACGAATCAAACGTGAAATACAACACTTGAATATATGAAAGAAATTAAGATGAAGAGAAGTCTTGATCTTGATCTTGAGAGAGAAGTCTTGAACTTGAGAGAGAAAGTTGCTTTGTGTATGTGAAATTATGAGCTCTAAAACCACCAAGTCTTCCAAGTCTACCTATATATAGGTTTCAATAGGTTTGCCAATATGTTTGCCAAAGGTTTGCCAAACCTTAAACCATGTGAGCATCAAACCTTTTAGCCATCAATCATAGCCGAACCTTCTTGGATCTTTAGCCGAACCCTTAATCATATTCAACAGACTATGATTTCATATACAACAAGCCAGGTTCACACATTAAATGCAGCTTTCACACAGAAAATGCACTAACAATATAAGTAATGTCTCCAAATCTTCAAAGCGAAGATTACAGCTCCCAGTTCAAGGTCATGAGTAGTGTAGTTCTTCTCATGAACCTTTAACTGTCTTGAGGCATAAGCAATAACTTTGTTCCGTTGCATTAATACACAACCAAGTCCCTGATGGGAAGCATCACAGTACACAACAAAATCATCGCATCCTTCTGGGAGAGACAGAATTGGAGCATTACATAACTTTTGTTTCAAGGTCTGAAAAGCATTCTCTTGTTTCTGCTCCCAGACAAACGGTTTATTTTTCTGAGTTAGTTTGGTGAGAGGCAAAGCTATCTTAGGAAAGTTTGATATAAACCTTCTGTAATAACCTGCCAATCCCAGAAAAGACCGTATCTCCGTCGGTGTCTTCGGAGTGTCCCAATTCTTTATCGCCTCGATCTTGGCAGGATCCACGGGTATTCCCTCGCTGTTAACTACATGTCCCAGAAATTGAACTTCTCTTAGCCAGAATTCACATTTGGAGAATTTGGCATAGAGTTTCTTTTCTCTCAACATCTCCAAGATCTTCCTAAGGTGTTGCTCGTGCTCTGTTATGTTCTTGGAATAAATCAGTATGTCATCTATAAAGACAGTGACAAACTGATCTAAATACGGCTTGCACACTCGGTTCATGAGATCCATGAAAACAGCTGGTGCATTTGTCAATCCGAAAGGCATCACCATGAATTCGTAATGCCCGTACCTTGTTCGGAATGTCGTCTTCGGTATGTCTTTGTCTTGAACTCTAAGCTGATGGTATCCAGACCGCAAGTCAATCTTTGAGAAGTATTGCGCTCCTTGCAATTGGTCAAACAAATCATCAATCCTCGGCAATGGATACTGATTCTTGATGGTTAGTTTATTCAGCTCACGGTAGTCTATGCACATTCTGAACGATCCGTCTTTCTTCTTCACGAATAAGACAGGAGCTCCCCAAGGTGAGTAGCTCGGTCTAATGAAAACCTTGTCAAGTAGCTCCTGCAACTGATTAGACAATTCCTGCATCTCTGAAGGTGCTAACATGTAAGAAGATTTAGCAACAGGAGTTGCTCCAGGAACTAAGTCAATTCGAAACTCTATCGGTCCAGCAGGAGGCAAACCTGGCAGGTCTTCAGGAAACACGTCCGGATATTCTCTCACCACCGGTACGTCTTGAATCTTTGTCTTGTCTTTCTCCTTCTCCACCACATGAGCCAGGAATGCAACGCACCGTTTTTGTAGACACTTACGCGCCTTTATGCAAGAGATGATTTTGACAATACGTTTTGCTTGATCCCCTTTCACTTTCAACACGCAATCACTCGGCAATGGAATTCAAAGCAGCTTTTCAGAACAAATGACTTCCACTCGGTTAGAAGAAAGCCAATCCATTCCAACAATGATGTCAAAACTACCCAACTCCATCGGTATCAAATCGATGGTGAATGTATGACCATTAAGTGTCAATGGGCAGTTCCTATAAACTGTACTAAATGTGATCTGTTTCCCGTTAGCTACTTCTATAATGTAAGGGGAGTCTAACTATTCCTCTATGGAATCTAATTGGCATGCAAAATCGGTAGAGATAAAACTCTGATCCGCACCAGTATGAAATAAAACGGATGCATAAAAGTCATGTAATAGAAACGTACCAGTGACCACATTCGGGTCCTGGCGCGCTGCGGGTGCTCCAATAACAAAGGCTCTTCCATGAGGAGCTTGAACTACCTGTTGAGCCTTCTTCGGGCAGTTCTTTGCAAAGTGTCCATGTTCGCCACAGTTATAGCATCCACCGTTGTTCTGTTTAGCTGGTGGAGGGAGAGCCAAAGCAGCATTGTTGACTGCTTGGTTAGGTGTCATCCTGCAGTGTTGGACCCAATGGCCCTTCCGTCCACATCCCGTGCAATACTTGCAGGGAGTGTCAGCAGTATGATGATATTGACACTTGGAACACAGAGGAAACGTGCGAGTGTAGGTTCTTTTGTTAGGGTGTCGAGGTGCTGCTGCTACTTGTTGTAGGGGAGTGGCGACTGTGTAGTTCTTGATTAACTTCTGTTTCTTTTTCTGATGGTGTTGGTGGTGTGGTTTCTTTGAAGGCTCTTCCTTGCGTTTGCCAGTGTCAGCCTCCTTTTTCAGAACTCCCGAGGCTACCATAAGATCCGTGAGTTTCCCAGACAAACTCACTGCAGACTCCACAGTAACATGATTTGCTGTAATTACCAAACCCTGAATGCAGGCGGAGAGTCCACCTACATTGCGATCAATCCTCTTTTCCAAGGTTGGTACCATGTCGGGCACCAAAGCAACCAACTCATGATAACGAGTTGTATACCCCATGTTATCAGCCCCCTTCATCACATGGTTGGATAGTTCAACCTCCAGTTTCTGCAACTCGTTTTTAGGGCAGAATTATGTTCTCAGCAAAGCCTTGAAGTCTTCCCATGGCATGGCCATAGCTTCCTCTCTTCCTCGGGCATTGATCTGACCATTCCACCAGGTCAGAGCCCGTTTGTTGAATGTTCCAGATGAGTAACGAACCTTGTGGTGTTCTGGACAGCTGCAGAGGTCCAGGGTTGTCTCGATCTTCTCAATCCATTGGATTAATCCAACGGCTCCTTCAGATCCACTAAAGCTGGGTGGTTTACATCCTACAAAGGATTTGTAGGAGTAATGCGATGAACCTCCAGTATTTCCACTGGCTTCTCCTGACGAGTTGCCAGTGTTGTTGATTTCATTGCGGAGACGAAGGAACATCTTCGGTATTGCTTCTTTCATTTGATTGGTCATCTGGCTACTCAGTAACGTTACTAGAGCGATGGTTGCAGGATCCAAAGTAGGTGTTGAGCCCGAGCCAGATGGTTGAGTGGTCAAGGGAGGAGGAGGTGGTGGTGGTGAATCATTTGGTGACGGTGTGGAGGAGTGTGGAGCCAAGTCTTGTGGTGGTAGAGGTAACAAGGGAGGCTGTCTTCTCGGCGGCATTCTGATCATAACCAATAAAGTTATCGGTTAGTGCTAATGATCAAATACAGAAGACAGTATGCAAGAAATTCCAAAGTCCTGTTTTCTCTATATGCAGGTTCCCTAGGTTATAGTCTAGGCCAAACCATTAAATAAGTGACCTATATTTCTCTATAACCATGGCTCTGATACCAATCTGTCACACCCCGAGCCGGCGGGGTTGGATCGGAGTCCCCGTCGGGAGGAAGGTTCTCGGGGCGCGATATCATGAGTGATAATCAAAAGTGATCAGATTGTTTACATTGCACATGATATAAATGAGAAATGATAAATAGAATAGAATTACAACGTTAAATTACATCCAAATCGTTCATAATTTAACAATGTAAATCTATCATAAACATCATAAAATAACTATCTTGTAACTACACAAGATATACAAAATAATGGTATGATGATGTTTCCAAAAATATGCAGGTCCAAAAATACTAAGTCTTCTATCTGAAGTCCTAGTCCAAAAGCATAAGCTTCCTAGTTGACCTGTTCGTCACGTGAGAAGTTATGCAAAAATAAAATCAACACATGGTTGGTGAGTTCATATAGTTTAAAGTTTGAAAATAATTTGTAAACCTCTTCCGGTAAAGACCTTAACTTCATTAACTCCACATGTAATATCCAACTCGGTATGCTTATATATAGGGCATACCCCTGAGTCAAGCCTACGACCCGCCGAGACGCCGTCCCACCACATACTAAGTCACATATGACACTGTTGTTAATGATAGTTAAGCATTTTTACCCTTCTCATTAATCCCAAAATCCTTCTGTTCTTTGTCCCTGTAATTACAAATATTTGAAATCCATATTGATTTCATAAGTTCATCACACAATATGATCAACCACAGTTATTGTAGAAACAGTTATAAACGCTTAATTAAATAAATAAGTAAACATTTATTAAAATCTAAGTCCTAATGATTGGGCCTTGGTCAACTCGAGTAGACTAGTCTGTCAATCTAGCTTTGCAAAGATAGTTTCGTTTGATTCGTTGAACTCACACACTTGATTTGTCAAAATAGTTCCGTTTGATTCGTTGAAATCCCACACTTGTTTCGTCAAAATAGTTTCGTTTGATTCGTTGAACTCACACACTTGATTTGTCAAAAATGTTTCGTTTGATTCGTTGAAATCCCACACTTGTTTCGTCAAAATAGTTTCGTTTGATTCGTTGAACTCACACACTTGATTTGTCTAAAATGTTTCGTTTGATTCGTTGAAATCACCCACTTGCTTCGTCAAAATGTTTAGATTGATTCTTTGAAATGTTTAGTTTAACTCAACTATTCACTTAAATTATAAGTAAATAAACTTAGTAAAACCTGCATAAAAATTTACCTAGACATGATCTAGGTTAACAATTCACATATAAAACATATGTTAAATAAAAGTACCTAAATAAACAATTTAAATAAACAGTTTACGCATGCTTCTCAGCCCCGCGTTTTAAAACAAAATGTTAGAAAAGGGGCAATGAACTCACCTGTGTTGCTATGTAACTGATCTACACAAAATGCGAGCTCGTTCTGATAGCTTAGTTTTCTTCAGTTCCTGAGTTATTTTCAAGAATTCAAATACTATAAGTACGCGTATTAGTCGTCGTATCTAAGGTTTGGTCTTGGTGTATGTATCTAAGTGTCCTAATTTACTAAGTGCTTCTACGATTTAGTCTAACTAATTTAGCCTAATACCCATTTATAATTACAACATGTCATGGTTACTATGTCTTTAACTAATGTCATTTTAAGTTAATATAATTTTTAGAAAATCATTCAATTTAACCTAATAAAGTTTATAAATCATTTCCCTTTTATTAAAATTCCATTATTTGAATTAAACCAACTTTTAACATTTGATGGGCTCTAATTAAGTCCCATTGGGCCCAAAATAAGCCCAATAATCAAATTTGAGTTCTTTGATTCATTCAACATGTCCCATTAACTTATCTAAGTTAATTGTGCATGTTAAGTCTTTACTAGGTTAATGATAATGATTAAGACAACACCCACGTTTAGTTCATGGTTTTCGTTGCTACATGTTTTCAATTGTATGCCCAATTGTTTTAAACCCATTTGTTAGATGTCAACAACCTATGTTTCCTTAGTTCACTTTATCTCTTGAGTATTACATCTTAATGCTATACAAGGAAACCCTAATGTGTTACCTCATGCATACACACATAATGTGACTCCATGCTTGCACCCTATGTGATCCCATTCTCATATGTAAACTTAGATTAATAGTCAACTAACTATTCCCTAAGTTCTCCACATTAGTTTTGATAGCCCCAAGTTCGACATCAATCTATTTATACAACTATTAGGTTCGGGTTTCAAATTGGGGCAGCGAACCTATTGAATTTAATCAAGGGTTCGGCTAAGTTCAATGGAAGGTTCGGCTATCTTCTAACTCCAACGAACCCTAAGGGTTCGGCTGCATGCATGTCACTGCTTAACAGGTTCGTCACCCCCATATGGTTCGCCTAGATCTTGTGGTTTGATGCTGCTGTGAAGCTTGCATAGAAATGTTCGGGGGTTGAGGGTTCGCCATGCACCAGCCATCTAGGGTTCGGCTATTTCAAATAGTTCGTGGTCAACCCACAGGTTCGGCACACAGGAGGCTACAGGTTCGTTGCAGGTGTACCCATGATGATGCAGGGTTCGTTGCAGACTTCAAAGGTTCGGCTCAGGGTTCGTTGCACGGTAAAGGTTCGGTTGCAGGTGAGCACAGGTTCGGCCGCAGGTCAATAGGTTTGTGGGCTTGCTGTGTGGTTCGGCCAGCCATCAACCACTCACGAACCTGCAAAATTTCACCTTCTTTTCCCGATCTAAACCTGCTACAATTCAGTTTTCTATGTATCCCAATCATATCTATGCGTGTATCTATGTGTCTTACTAGTGAGCATATCGATTTAATTCGTGTAGGGTGTAAGGATCGGGTTTAAACACACAAAACCGAATATCAATTAGAGTTTTACCTCAAAATAGATGGATGAAATCTCGAAACAACTTGTACTTCCTTGATCCACACAACGAGGTGATCGTTTTGGCTCAAAGAACACTTCAATCCAAGAAAATCCGAGCAAGAAATCGTAGTGAGAAGCTTGATGTTTTATAGAGAGAGGATAGAGAGAGTGTAACATCACTTTACTTTAGGTTGTTCGTACATCTGTACATCTGTACGATTGTACTGTTACGACCTAAGATTTATTGTTATTAATGATAATGAATTATTTATTGATATTATTGATGATTATCACTGTTGATGGTATACATGATTATAGCACATATTATACGCGAAAACCATGGGAAAGTTTAGTTGAAACCCAACTAAACAGAACCAGAGAGTTATCGCAGTGCTATTACTGATGATTATGGATTATTGGTTTGAGAATGGATTTGGGATGGAACTGGGAGTTGTTATGGTCTGGTACTAAACTTAGTCAAGGACACATGGTCATGGTTTATCAAAATAGCGGTGGGACGGTGTAGGGGAGGTTGCGATCTACCTCTGCATATGCCCTATACATATGCATATTTCGGTCTATCATGGATGTGTCAGTGACTAGGGTTTAGTGGGTTTTGGTTTGGGAATGATAATATTAAAGTTTATAAATAATGAGAATAATAAATATGCGATGTGAGGTTACGGTCAGTATTTAAACGCGAATGTTGATTCAGAAATATTAACTTAATGATGTATTCGCGTGGGTGACGATTCACACGAATATAATTATTAAGAATAATATTCTGAAACAATATTCCATAAATCGTAAATCGAATCGAAATACGGTACGAGCGTTGGATTCGCAAAGATGACGATCTTTACGAATACGTACGTGAGTAACACGTTTTGACGAGTTAATTAAATAATATCAAACGATATTAATTTAATAACGGAAAACTTAAAACGTTTATTAGGAATCACAATCTAAAACAAATTAAATAAATCATTTATTTAAATAAATACCTTACGGTAAATAAAACGGGATCGTTTTACGAAATCCAATAAATTATCTTATCTAAATGATTAGACTAACGAAACGAAACGAAAACATTTTATTTTAAACAATCTATATAAAAATCATTCGTATTGATATAAAACTTATTCGTTTAAATGTTGTGCATATTAAATATGTTTAACGGGGAAAACCGAGCTTTCATTATGTTTTATCGCGATAACAACGGGACCGAGCACGTGGGGGATTGCACGCGATAAAAGAAGAGGAAAGCCTCCTTCTTCTTTCATTCTCACCACCTCACTTTTCTCTCTAAAAACACACACACATTCTCTCTACCTTCTCTCTAGCCTTTCTCCTCCAATTCTTGTCGGATTTCAGAGATCTCGGTGTCCAGACAACCGTGTGAACAAGAGCTACAAGAGGATACGAAGAAATCACACCTTTGACCAACGGATTGAGGTAAATCTCCAGTTTACTTTTCGGTTTTTACTAAAAACATGATGTAATAGCGTTTAGAACATATAATCGAGATTAGGGTTGTTTAATGTGTTAATCGAATTGGTATTGAACTGATCGAAGCCATGAAAGGATCTGCACATGAAGAAGGTTCCGTGTGAAGGGGATTAACAGGTTCGGCTAAGGAAGAACACAGGTAGGCAAACCCTTGATCGGCCGAACCTTTGTTCAGCCGCACCCATAGGAGCGAACCTACTAGCCGCCACACCAGAGATCCCCGAACCTTTTCTCAATATCAGCCTGCAACGAACCTTATCTGGCTAACCCTATGAACCATTTACCACCGAACCTTGCAGTTTTGGCCGAACTATGCCCGTGGCGAACCATGGTAGCCACGAACCCTCGGCACCTCAACGAACTCTAGCGAACCATTAACCACAGCCGAACCCTAGTGTTGGGGGAAAACGAACCTGTCATCAATCAGATGCAAAGGTAGACGAACCTTATGGGGGAAACGAACCTTGACCCAACGAACAAAGGCCACGAACCCTGCATGTAACCGAACCTCTCTATGTATACAGCGAACCTTCTCTCCTTTGCATGAAGTTTGCATGGAACGAACCTAAGGCTTTTAAGAGCCGAACCTAGGGGGTTTGATTAGGTTCGCTGGAATTAAGATGAACATAGGTAATAGGGATTTGCAAGAACTTAAGCATTCCAATTAATGATTAGGGTGCATGGAGATAAACATGATAGGAATAATTAAGCATGCATGTGATATATTGGCCAACTTTTTCTTAAATGAAAAATAAGTGGAAATATGAAAGGTATATAATGTAAAAAGGGTAGGGAAATATCTTGAATATAAGATCCTTAAACATAAATTAGATTCAATTAATATAAATTATGGTGGCCAAGTAAAGTGATCATACCTACATGTAACGATGGGTATATAATCTAGATTAATACCCTGGGATACGCACATACATGGAAAACGCATAAAGAGATCTCTAATAATTGTCATTATTGGATAACTCAAAATAACAAATTTAATTTATAAATAAAGGGTGATTTATTAGTGGGGGTTCGTCTTAACTTAAGCGAAACAAACTAAACTAACGACACGATGATTAATTAGGAGTAAACGAGCATGGATAGGAAATTGTGATAAAACACATAAACTTATGAACACAAACACTATTAAATTACAGGTTGAGTGAGTTGTTGACTTACATACGCGAGCGCGCATAATACGAGAACCCGGATTCTGAGGACTTCAAGTGAGTTCTCATAACCTCCTTTTCTTTTAAACTGTTTTGTTTTAAAACTCGGAGGCGAAGCATGTATACCAAATTAAATATTATTTTGATAACACAAGGTTAATACCTGTTTATCAATATGATAATCACGTTTGAAAATTTTCATTATTAATAGATTATCTCTTATTATCTTATATCCATGTAAACATTGTTATTGACCTCGGTCAATAACAAAGATTACAAGTATTGTCACAGATTCCGAGAATCATCGCTCTTAACTTCGGTTAATTGCTTTGACATCGTGTATTGTCACGTGGATTATTTCCACTCTGTGAATCCTTGCCTTTGACTTCGGTTAATTGCTTTGACTTCATGTATTGTCACGTGGTTAGCTACCACTCCATGGATCATGTTTTTAACTTATGTTAATTACATAATGATCATGTATAGTCACGAACATTATTTGAGAATATTGATGTTGAGATTGGTTGATTGGTTTGTGGTTTGATTATCTAGGATTGACTTTGAATATCTAAGATTGATTATGATTGATTGGTTATGTGATTATGTGTTTGTGTATGTGTTTGGTTGTTGAGTTTGGGGATTGATTGGATTATCTCATACAGGTATTATTGTGGATTTTCTCAGGAATTCATAAGTCTTTATACTCATTTTATCTAAACCTTTTATAAAACCATTTTTAAACTTAAACTCTTGAATCCATTTTATAAAACCTTTTTAAGTATAAAAACTTATGATTACTCACCAACTACTTTGTAGTTGACACTTGATTTCTTACATGTTTCAGGTGATGGAGACAAGTAGGATGAAGAGGATGATCTCTTCTATTTTGGACATCATCATCATATAGGATTCTTGGACTTAGCTAATTAACTAAATTTCTGGCGATTAGAGTTTAGTTAGTTTAGCTAAATCTTTTGTGTATTTGATGTATTTGATTCATGCTGAACATGATTTTTGTGTAACTATTTTGGTTGATTAAATGATATATGATGATTTGATTTAGATGCCCACGAGCTTATGAACAATCTACACATCCCTCGTGGCATCCCGACGTTTCCGCCATCGGTCGGGGTGTTACAGAGAGGGAGTGACGAAATTGAGAATGAAAAATGAGGTGGGTGTAGGTTTTTGGGACGTAAATGCTAGCATTAAAGACTTAGAAAAATACCCGATCGTTCCGTCTCGTTCGGGTTCGCGTAAAATGCCGGTTCGCGAGGTTGTCGCGATGAAACAACACGGTTTATAAAAATAGAACTTATAATTTTAATCTAAGTGGTTATTCCAAGTAAATTAACTAATATCTTTTATTTATTTTAAATTTTAAAATATTAATTTACTGTTTAAATTGAAACATGCGGTCGTCGCGCGCATTCGTTCGAATCGTCATTCGGACAAACACGACGATAACTATACTTTTCAATCTTGTTTTCTAATTATCGGATATCATTCAGAACGTTAAACTGTCAGATTTATTCGTACAGATCGTCACCTATACGAAAAATCCGTCAATTTAGCATTCACATAACAACATCCGTGTGTTTTGTTCTGTAAGGCCTCACATACGATTATACATAATAAAACCCTAACAAATAATCACAAGATGGTTCTATGTTGCCAAATAATTATTTGACTCAAGAAATATAGTTCTGAACTTTGCTTCTGTTAACTGTTTATGAACTTGTGGTTTGATAACACGAAATGACTTTGACTATTGATATGAATATGAAATAGTATGAAATATGTGTGGTTTGTACCTGTTTACTGTTCATGGCACTGTTTAGATCACTGTTCCGGTGACGGTTTCGGCACTGATGTTACATTACGTGACCCATTTGATCCGAATGATAATGTGCTATGTGCTAACATGATCACGTAGGACTTAACGAGCATGCTAGAACTTTAAAAACGATATGTGTTATAAACTTGCCATAAATGGAAACTTACTATAAATAGTAAGTTGACCACGAACGCAACTTGTGCGTTTTGCACACGATGCGCACAAGCAAAAATGTTACACGAATCACAACCAACACACGGTTCACCAACTGGTCTTTGACCTGACACGATCAAACTTGGTCAAACACGGTCAAACACAGTCGAACACGGTCAATTTGGACCAACATGAGCAAACACGGTCAAGTGGACCGACACGAACAAACAGGAACAACTGAGGGTTTAATTCCGCTGCTTAAGTATTATATTTCCGCTGCGTAAATAAGTTTAATTCCGCTGCAATACCTTAAACTGTTTAGTTGTATTTTGACAAAAGATGTACCTTGAAACGCATATAGAGTTGTTCTATATGACCATGAGCTGTGATTCTGGCCACGTCACACCCACGTGGACTAACACCACAAGTGAGAATTTGGGGGTGTGACAGACTGGTATCAGAGCCTTGGTTATAGATAACTAGGTTTGAATATAGTAAACTTAGACTATAGTCATTGCTCAACATTAGACACTACACTTAGACATTGCACACTGATGTATTATTATTGTTATTACTTGTTACTTACTGATTTGAGACCTACAAGATGGCTGACAACAATGAGGATGCTAGGAGAGACCCGGGGAAACGCCCCGCCGAGCACGGATATGAACTGACGGAGGAGGACCGTCAGGGAGTGCGGAACATCATAGCCCAAGTTGATGTTGAGATGGCCGAGCGGGCTTGCATAGCACAGCGCGCCAGGTCATCGACTTGGTACCGCACACCGTGTGGGATTGGATCGTCAAGGAGAGAGTACCTCTCCAGCGATTCCGTACGGATGACAACCGAGCACATCGTTTACCGGCACTCGGTGTATCATTTGAGCAGGCTTTCGCAGCCCATGTTGCCAAGACGGCTCGGGAGGCCTGTCGGGCCCGCGAGCGGGATGAGGAGGTTAGGGCTCTCTGAGAGGAGAACCAGCACCTCCGAAGTCAACTGGACCATCTACAGGGGAAGATGGTACATGAGATCGCAGCACTCCGGAACCGGATGGCGCAGATGGAGGAGCAACATGGAGAGGTCGCTGCTGTGGTCCAGGACCACGGTGAGCGATTGGTTGCTGTGGAGGACATTGCAGGGGAGAACCAGGCGGTGCTCCAGAACGTTCGGGCTGAGCAGCTGATTGTTGAGCCTGAGCAGGAGCCGGACCAGGGACCCCAATTCGTGGTCAAGGACCTCGAGGAGGGTGATTTTGATGAGGATCTTGATGAAGATCCTGATGAGGACCAGCACGACGGTCCAGTAGACAGTGGGGACTCGCACACCACTATTGCTTCGGATTAGTTAGCTTATTTTACTTTCAGTCTATTTCATGTATGTACGCCTAGATGAGCGGGATGTGCTCATATGAACTTAGTAGTGGTACTACATTTTGAAAATCATTGTATTCAATGCTTTTATTAATGAAATGATATTTTGTTTTACTTATCATACATTCTGACTATGGTTGCTTACTAACATGACATCTAACATAACTTCGGGCTAACACTCTAACCCATGATGACTAACACTTTGTCCCTTCCGTATAGAATTCGACTATGGCTGGAAGAGGAACACATACCCGCAATCCCAAGCGAACAATCGGAGCGGCGACCATCAAGATGATGGTAGACCGCCGAGTTAACAAAATTCTTGTTGAGTATGAAGCAAACCGCGTACATAGTGAAACCAGTGGGAATAACAATGGTACTAGCATTTATCTAACTCGACTAACATAGTATAACAAACTTCATCACTAAGCTGCTGACAAACAGGATCTCATGGGAACAACACTAACAAGGGGAGCTCATTTAAGGCATTCCTAAGCTGCCACACACACAACTTTAAAGGAACGGAAGGAGCAGTGGGACTGCTCTGGTGGATCGAGAAAGTAGAATCAGTATTCTGCATGGCTGATTGCGCTGAATAGAACCGGGTAAAGTATGCCACTGGAACATTTGAAGGACCTGCCCTCACATGGTGGAACTCTCATGTCCAAACCTTAGGGCTTGAGGCTGGGAACTCCATAAGCTGGGAGGAGTTCACCAGAATGCTACAAGAGGAATACTGCCCAAGGAATGAAATCAAGAAACTCGAGGAGGAGTTTTGGGTCCATAAGATGGTGGGATCAGAGATTGAACAGTACTGCACATGGTTCCACGAACTGTGTAAGTTATGTCCGGGAATGGTGACTCGGAATATAAGAAGATCGAGCAGTTCATCAGTGGACTGTCGGAACAGATCCAAAGCATGGTCACAGCCTCTGACCCAACTCAGATCCAACCCACCATCCGGCTAGCACACAAACTTACCAATCAAGCAGTGGCTCAGGGAAAGCTACCGAAACGAGGGGAACATCTGAAAACCCAGGAAAGCCACAAACGGAAGTGGGAACCCAGCCACCATCAGTATCACTCATCTCATCAACAACAACAACAAAGGTCTGCACCAGCCAGATCTTTCACTGCAGACCCGACAGTAAGTGGGAACCCAACCCGACAGTAAGGGGAAGGGTGTCTACCAGGGGAAATACCCTCTGTGTAATCGGTGTACTTATCACCACTTTGGGCAATGTGAACCATACCGTTGCCTAATGCGGATGACATGGCCATATGGCCAAAGACTACAGAACCAAGCTGCCCAACAACAACAACAACCCCAACCACAACCAGAACAAAAACCAGAACACCCTCAAGGGGTGTTATGAATGTGGAAAGCCAAAGCCAGGTCACATGAGGAGGGATTTCCCTCAACTGAAGAAGGCCGGAGGTGGAGCAGCGAAGGGTCGAGCATTTGTGATAGGCTCAGGGGAAGCCAAGGATGATCCGAACATCGTGACCGGTATGTTTCTTTTAAATAATGTCTATGCTAGTATATTATTAGATACCGGTGCCGATAGGAGCTTTATATCTAGTGAATTTAGCAAATTGCTTGACATTACCCAGACACCACTAGATTATAAGTATACCGTAGAGTTAGCCGATGGCAAACTGATCGAAACCCAACATATATCTCGAGGATGCGTCATGGTATTGGCGGATCACGAGCTCGAAATCGACTTGATGCCAGTAACTCTCAGAAGCTTCGATGTGGTTGTTGGAATGGATTGGTTATCCGCAAACCAAGCTGAGATTGTATGCAACGAGAAGATCGTACGAGTTACGTTGACGAGTGGAGAACAGATCGCGATTCAGGGAGAACGACGAGGGATACTCTGAACATCATGTCTTGCATGAAGGCAAACAAATACATACAGAAAGGGTACACTGCCATACTAGCCCTTATCACCGAACAACCAAAGCAAGAAAAGAAGATCGAGGGCATTGCTGTAGTCCGAGATTTTCCCGAGGTATTTCCCGAGGCCTTACCTGGACTACCACCGAAACGACAAGTCGAGTTCCAAATAGACCTCACACCAGGAGCGACACCGGTCGCCCAGAAGACAACCGACTCCAGTACCTACTCCACAAACCTCAGCACCACATTCTTCAACTCCATCACCACCAGATTCACCACCGCCTCCTCCTCCTCCACTAAACCCTCCTCCGAACCCGAATACAACTCTAGTTCTGGATCCTGCCACTGTTGCCTTGGCAACATTACTGAGTAGTCAGCTGACTAACCAGCTGAAGGATATTCTTCCGGAGATGATCAACAGAATTCAAGGCCACGGTAACAACTCTGGGCATACTATGGGAGAAGCTAGTGGAAACACCGGCACTACTTCAGACTGTTCTTACAAATCATTCGTAGGATGCAAACCGCCAAGCTTTAGCGGTGTTGAGGGACCTGTTGGACTAATCCAATGGCTAGAGAAGATGGAAACTACACTGGACATCAGCGGTTGTCCAGAACATCATAAGATTCGCTACGCTGCTGGATCTTTCAGTAAGCGTGCCCTAACATGGTGGAACTCTCAGATACAAGCTCGAGGCACAGAAGAAGCACTAGCGATGCAATGGGCAGACTTCAAAATCCTATTAAGGAATGAGTTATGTCCCAAGCACGAACTTTAGAGGCTACAGGTGGAACTATCAAATCATGTGATGGTGGGAGTAAATCACATGACATTCACTACTCGCTACCATGAATTGGAAGCCTTGGTGACTGAGATGGTGCCGACTCTAGAAAAGCGGAATGACCAGTATGCAGGGGGATTACCATCCTGCATTCAGGGCATTGTACTTGCTACAAACCCTACTACTCTAGAGTCAGCCATTTCTCTGTCTGCTAAACTTACTGACGTAATGGTGAAGTCAGGAGTTTTGAAGAACAACTCAGGCAAGGCTAAAGAGGAACAACCAAAGAAGAAGCAGAAGGTCACTCAAGACTACACGATGCCCATACCCCTCCATCAAGTTGCTATAGTACCTACTAAAGTTGCACGCAAACCTTACTCGGGCATACATCCTCAATGTGCAAAAGGTCAGTTTCATCATGCTGCCACAATGTCGTGTAGGCAGTGTACCAACTGTGGCCGAAATGGCCATTTGGTTCACCACTGCCGAACTCTACCAGCACCGGCTGTAAACGATGCTGCCATGGCAATACCACCACCACCAAACCCTGGAAATCACAACAACAACAATAGGGGATGCTATAACTGTGGAGAACTAGGTCATTTCTCCAAGGACTGCTCAAAGAGAGTGCAACAAGCAGTTCAAGCTCCTCGTGGGAGGGCATTTATGATTGGAGCCACTGCAACACGCCAAGACCCAGAAACGTGTACTAGTATGCCATATTCTTTAACTCATAAGTCTTTACTTTATTTTGATACTAGTATGAATAAGAAATTTAACTTGTTCCTATTAGTATAACCACATGCGTATTCCATGAAAACTTAGAAACTCTTCCGTGCAGTGGAAACAATGAAAGAATACTTAGATAGCGTATACAACATACTTAGAAACCGCAGCTAACCCAAAGGTGGTGTAACAATTGATGCTCCTAGCATCAATTTGTTTTAATCAATAAGGTGTTAGAGTTATGCAAAGATTAAACAAGGCATAGCAGTAAGACAACTCTGAGCAATAAGGCAAGCAAAACTCCAAGGCCATACATGGGAAATCCCAAACGCAACCCAGAATTTAATTGGGAGCGTGGGGACATCACACCAAACAAAGTCTCTCCACTTGTTTATAAAGAAAATCGTACCTGATAATAACTTTTAAATTTCGGGACGAGATTTCTTTAACATGGGGAGACTGTAACATCAGTGCCGGGAACGTCACCGGAACAGTAACTTGCACAGTGACTCAGACATAAACTATGTGTATTATTTGTATGCTATTATCGTGTAATGCGTGACACTAAACTATTATGCAATCGTTTCTGAAATCTGATTAAATCTCACCATTTAACAGTCAGAAACACATCAGACAACGCTGAACTTACACACAGATGCTTGTTAACATGCTATTATGTATAAACGTATGCGAGGTTGATCAAAACAAAACAATAACGGACGTCGTTACAAGAATGCTAAATGGACGGATTATTCGTATAGGTGACGATCTGTACGAATATATCTGAAAGTTTAACGTTCTGAATGATATTCAATAATTAGAAAACAATATTGAAAAGTATAGTTATCGTTGTGTTCGTACGAGTCACAATTCGCACGAATACGCGCGATGACCGTACGATTCGATTTTAAACAGCGAATTAAATATTTTCGTAAATTTAAAATAAATAGAAGATATTTAGTTAATTTACTAGGAATTCCCAACTGAATTAATTTAATAAATCTTATCTTTAAAACCGTAACATTTTGTTACGAAAATGGAACGAAACGACGCTTCTACGCAAAACCGAGCAGAACCGAATGAACCCGAACATACCCGGGTTATTTTAAGGCTTAGATGAGGGCATTTACTCCCCTCATCTTCCCCACCTACCAAAATTTATCACCACCACCGTCACTTTCTCTCTCATCTTTCTCTCTCTAGAAACCCTAAAGCTATCTCGTTCATTTCTCAACCAAATCGCGTGTTCTTGGTGTCTAAACGACCACCACATCACGTAGATCGTAGAAGTACAAAGGATCTGAGTTTTTGTCCAGCAAATTCGAGGTAAAAACTCATTTTTGTTGCGATTTAATGGATTTGAAAACCCTATTTCGAGCTCTTTAGAAAACCGGTTCTAAGAACCTCAAACCTTAGTGAAAACATGCACCAACACCATAGGATTGTGTGGGAACGATTGGGTTAGGACCTAGGGTAGTCGTTTATGGAATCAAAGTGGCTGCCTTGATCCTAGCCGAACGGCCGAATGACCATGGCTAACAGGTGGCCGAATGGCTTCCACCGAACCACAACCCTCTTTCGGCCAAATGGCTTATGGGTTATTCCTTCGGCCAAGCTCATTCGCAAGTGTCTCCTTCGGTCTAACTTCATTCTGTCGGCTGTCCTCCTTCGGCCAAGCTCCTTCTTCGGCCGAATGACCAGCTACCCATTCGATTGGTTGTTCTCCTTCGGCCAAGTCCCCCATTCGCCTAAGCCTTATTCGATCGGCCTAAACTTCTTTCGGCCAATGATTCGGCCAAGGCTATTCGGACAAGATTGATTCGGCTAAGGGTGGGTTAGGGTTACATGGTCACAAACATACGATTGTGAGTGCATGGGATCTCACGTACACATGCATGCAAGGTGGCCGCACGGTGTGTGTGCACATGGAAACTATTAGGGTTTCCTAACAAGAAGCCATCTTAATGTTACTAACAAAGATGATAGGCTACTAACCTTTTGATGTTAACTATTAAGACATCAAGGGGTGGCTAAAAACATGCTAAACTTACATTTTTCTATCACATGGGATCAAGGATAAACAATAGATTATGCTACGTCATTAAGGATTTAAACATGAAACAATGAACACAACGAGTCAGGACTTTTAATTAACTATAAAGGTAGTGGTTAACATCCAATACTTAGTTAATTATTCTACTACCTACTATTAATTTAGATAGTTCTATGGAACTTCTAAGCTAAATGGTACGCACGAATGATCAAAGAAACCAATGAGGCTAAGACTTAATCTTAGACTTGGAGTTAATCAAGTGGGATTAACTTGAGTCTAATAAATAAAGCTATGATTTTCTTAAATTTCAATATGGTTTTAGTAAATGAAATAGATGATAAACTTTCTTAAATTAAGTAAATGAGTTCTAACCTAGATTTAATTTATCTTGCAAATATTTAACCAAGGTCTTGTAATGGTTACTTACGGGGATTAAGGGTTCGATGGGTAATACCTTGAAATAGTTAGATAAATCCTAGAAAACACGCTAGTGAACATAGGACACTTAGTTGCACGACGAGACCGAATTATGAAGACTTATAGTATTCAAATCTCTGAAAACAACTCAGGTGCTGAAGATACTTAAGCTACAACGAACGAGTGCGCATTTCTGTGGTAATACATACCAACACAAGTGAGTTCATTTGTCCCTTTTCAAACTAATTTGTTTTTCTTCAGGACTGAGAAGCATGATATACATTTTAAACAAATATTGAAATGTTTTATAAATACTATTACACTTATTTATGATGCTAATACAAATGTTTATGCTTGTTATTCTTATTCTGAAAGCCAAGGGCTAAGACTTAAACTTAAATGCTAACGCTATAAGCTATATGCTCAAACTATGTGTTGATGCTACAAACTCTATGTTCAACTATATGTTCAATACTAATGTAAAAACTCGATGCTCAAACTAGATGCTAATGTTAATGCTACAAACTCTGTTCAAATACTGTATGCTAAATGCTACAAGCTTTGAATACATAATAAATGCTAATATTTGATGCATTCGTTCTAAAGGCTAATACTATGAACCCTTACTCTAAATACTAATACTTTATACTCTTATTTTTAAAATTTAATATCTTATACTCTTAACCTTAATGCTAAGGCTGCTTACACTTATACTTATTTGCTTAAAACTTTTGAAGCTTTTAAATGCATAAGAAAGACTAATACTTAAACTAGAAATGCTTATGAAAACTATACTTATGTAAGCTTGGAAAAACTTAAACTTAGAAAGACTCATATGCTCAAAATACCATAAAGACTTGTATGCTTGAAATGCAATAATCACTTGAATGCTTGATATGCTTAGAATACTTCAAACACTTGAATGCGTGATATGCTTAGAATATTTCAAACACTTGAATGCTTGATATACTTGGAATGCTAAGACAACAGACTCATTGACCGCCGCGTGTTGACTTATGTGTCAACCCCTACTAGTCATCAGTAAGACTATGTGAATGCTATAAACATGTATGCCTAAGCTATCGAACATCGTAAGACAGAATGATTGGCCGCCGCGTTTTGACATTGGTCAAGCCCTACTAGTCATCAGTGCTCTTCTTTTTCAGAATCATGTAAGACAGACTGATTGGCCGCCACGTCTTGACAGTGGTCAAGTCCTACTAGTCTTTCAGTGTTCTTCTTGAATCATCCATGGTTATGAAAAGTGACTAGGATGATTTTGGCTTCTTCTAGCTGACTTTGTGTCATCTTGAGGATTCCTCTATCAAAACACCGAAGTCGCGAGTCATATCTAGCTCCGTTATGGATAGATGCGAAATTCCTTAGGGTGTTCAGTCGTCCATAAGGGTAACTCTCAAAACTTGATACTCAAATGCTACTCTGTGCGTGTTGAAACTCAGGAAACATAATACTTAAAACTATGATGGGATTGGATGGTAGGTAAGACGCTTAAGTATCATTAACAGCAATGTACTATGTGACTTAGTATGTGGTGGGATGGCGTCTGGGCGGGTTGTAGGCTCGACCCTTTCGTATGCCCTATATATAAGCATACCAAGTTGGATGATATAGGTGGTGTTAATGAGGTTAAGGTTGTTACCGTAAGGGTTTGTCAATAATGTTGTGTGCGTGTTCTAAACTCGTAAACAGAATGTTTTAAAGCAGGAATGGGAATAGAATGGAATGGAAGGTAAATGCTTAATTATCATTAACAACAGTGTCATATGTTAGTTAGTATGTGGTGGGATGGCGTCTGGGCGGGTTTAGGCTCGACCCTTTCGTATGCCCTATATATAAGCATATTGATCTGGATATTACATGTGATGTTAATGAAGTTAAGGTTTTACATGAAAGGTTTACAAAGCTATTTTTCAAATACTAAAATCACATGAACTCATCAACCATTGTGTTGACTTTGTTTTCTTGCATGTTTTCTCAGGTGACGTACAGGAATAAGCTTAGGCTAAGGATTGCATGCTAGGGTGCTCTGTTAGAGGACCTAGTAGTTTTTGGAGAGCACATCTTTTGTTGAGCATTGTGAATCACATTTTGATATCTTGTACAGTTACAAGATAGTAAACATTTGATTCTTTTGATAGGTTTACTTAGTTAAATTACTAAGTCGATTGTAATTTAACTTTGTAATCCTAGTTAAATGTTAAATTGTGCTTTAATTATTCTCGATATTGATGCTATGTGAACAATCTGATCATTTCGATTATCACTCCGATATCGTGCCCCTGAAACCTTCTGCCCGACGGGGAAGTCGATCCAACCCGCCAGCTCGGGGTGTGACAGTCAGCCACTTCCACGTTAAACGGTTTATCTAGGTTTGTACGTGTTCTACCAAGCATGCATTCAAAATCATACGAAACGAAACTCCTATCGGCACCAGAATCAAATAGAACAGATGCATAAGAGTTGTTGATCATAAATGTACCATTGACCACATCTTGGTTGGCTTGAGCAGCGGGAGCATTCAGTTGAAACACTTTGCCTCGTGCCACCTTTTGATTGTTTCCTGTCAGTCTTGGGCACTGATTTCTGAAGTGACCCACTTCGCCACACTCGTAACAGGTTCTCGCATGTGCCGGTACTTGGCGAATGGGTACAGCTTGAATTTGTTGTATGTGTGGAGAAGGCAGTGCAAGTGGTGCATGTTGCATCCTTTGTGCTTGCGGTGCACTCCGACAAACGTTTGCAAAATGACCATACTTGCAACAGTTGTTGCAGACGTGACATGGCAAGTTAGGTGCGTGATGATACCTACAGATGTTACATTGAGGAGTGACCCCAACATAATTTCTGGTGTTTGAGTTGTTTGATGATTGCTGAGTAGACTTTGAAGCCGGAGTAGTAACCACGAAGTTCCTGGTCTTTCTCTTTTTGTTGTTGCTTTTTGAAGAGTTGCCTTGTTCAGTCTTGACTTCAGTTGAAGTCTCCTTGGCAGATGATTTGGTGTCAGTCCTCTTAGATCCCTTTCTCGTGAGAGTTACAGCCTTCACATGATTATCCGTCAGTGTAGCAGACAGGCGGATTGCAGCTTCCAGTGTGGTAGGGTTGCTACCAAAGACAGTGTCTTGAATCTGCATGGGTAAACCACCGATGTACTTCTCTATAGCTCTCTCCAATGGCGTCACCAGATGACGTACCAGTAGACTTAGCTCGTGGAAACGAGAATTGTAGGTTAAATTCTCCCCACTATCTTGCTTGAGTTCCCAGAACTCAGCTTCCAGTTTCCTCATCTCACTGCGAGGACAGAATTCAGTGGTCATCAAGTTCTTGACCTCAGTCCAAGTCAGTGCTAGGGCAGCATCAACTCCCCTAGTTCGCTTCTCTCCATTCCACCAAGTTAGTGCTCTCTTTTGGAAAACACTGGTGGCATAGTGCACCTTCAAATTATCGGGACAGTCACTGTTTATGAAGGTGTTTTCAATACTCTCAAACCACTGCAGCAGACCAGTGGCTTCCTCAGATCCCGTAAACTTCAGTGGATTATAGGAGTTGAAGTGTTTGAACGTGCAGACTGGAGGGTTTCCGCCACCTCTGTTCTGATTGACAATCTGATTGGCTTGATTCAGTTGTGTTACCAATCCTTTAATGAGGTTTTCTAATTCTTGTATGCCAAAGTTGGCATTACCGTTGTTAGCACCATCATTGTTGTTGTTTGTATCATCTTCGTTGTGACGGCGTGGCGGCATGTTTCTGAGGATGTTAGAAACATGTTACTACCATTTACAACATAAGTCATACAAACTAAGGTCAAATGATTTCATTTTAACAGTTAGGATTACATGTATGGAACTATACTTTTCTCCTATCTGTCATTAAACTCAAAAAATAGTATTAATTTCCTAATATTATACTAAAGCATCCTAATTGGTCATATCTAATATTAGCTAACTAGTCCTAAGTTTCAAACATTTTCCACCCTATACCAACACTGACAACCTCCCGATGCAACGCAACAAGCTTATATATAGGACATACATAGATTTGACCGCAGTCGCCTCATATGTCGTCCCACCACCGTCGCAATGCACCACGATTATGCCCTTGTCAAAATTAGGGTATACATATGTTTCTCAATTGTTCCACTTCACAGCCTTATCCTATGAGGGATAAGTATGAGTGAAATGCTTTCAAGTGCTCCAGACATCTAGGTTCGCCTAATGTCTAAGTTCACCTTAAGACTAGGTTCACCTATTTTCTAAGTTCACCTAATGTCTAAGTTCACCTGACATTTAAGCTCCCCTAATGTCTAAGTTTACTATATGTTCTCATCAACATCATCAAGTGTTCATACCATCACTAAGTGTTAGTATCATCACTATGTGTTCATATTTTCACTAAGTGTCCATGTCAATACCCAAGTATTCAGTCCGTCACTAAGTATCCATATCGTTCATTGATCCTATGCACCCCACGTGTCCAAGAAGTGTGTTTATAAGTGAGTATATGTGTCCATCAATTGTGATCATCAAATAGGTCAATCCAAACCAAACTTAACCAACATTCCATCAACAACTTTCCCAGCACTTTCTAATAATAACCTAAGTTCCTGACACTGACAGACCCCCAATATACTACAAATGGTATATGTCACACCCCGAGCCGGCGGGGTTGGATCGGAATCCCCATCGGGCGGAAGGTTCCTGGGGCGTGATATCGTGGGTGATAATCAAGATGATCAGATTGTTTACATAGCATCAATGTTTAAGAATATCTAAAGCACAATCAAGTAATAACTAGGATTACAAAGTTAAATTACAATATCAATGTTCTGCAATTTAACTAAGTAAACCTAACAAAAGAATCAAATGTGTATATCTTGTATATGTACAAGATATCAAAAGTGATGTGTATCATCAACAAAAGATGTGCTTCTCAAAAGTCTACTAGGTCCTCTATCTGGGCCGCCTAGTATGCAAATCCTGAAGCCTTAGCTTATACATGTTCTTCACCTGAGAATGCATGTAAGAAAACAAAGTCAACATGATGGTTGGTGAGTTCATAAAGTTTATAAGTTTAAAATAGTTTTAACAAACCTCTTCTGGTAAAACCTTAACCTCATTAACTCCACATGTAATATCCAAATCGGTATGCTTATATATAGGGCATACCCCTGAGTCGAGCCTACAACCCGCCCAGACGCCATCCCACCACATACTAATCCGGATATGACACAGCTGTTAATAATAATTAAGCATTTTACCTACCAATCAACCCATTCCTCATCAAAGTTTTTGTTTCCTGTTTCAAAGTTTACAAGTCTATAGTGTTCACAAGTGTTAGTTTCAAAGTATGTTTATCAAGCATCATAGTTTCACACGCACATAGTTTAGCCGTCCCTAATCTCATGCGTGAGCACAAGCTCTGCACTAGCAGTCGTTTAGCAATTACGTAGCTCATTGATAGATACAAGCTCTGCACTAGCAGTCGTTTAGCAATTACGTATCTCATGAATTAGTTAAGCTTAGTCTAGCAATTACGTGTCTCCTATACAAGATACAAGCTCTGCACTAGCAGTCGTTTAGCAATTACGCATCTCATACATAGACACAAGCCATGCATACACAAGTAATCCAGCAATTACATATCTCATATAAGTAGACAAAAGCTCTGCACTAGCAGTCGTTTAGCAATTACATGTCTCTTATATAGATAATAGCTTAGCCTCGTTATGGTTAAGTTTTACATGTATCTCAATCTATAGGTACAAGCTCTACACTAGCAGTCGTTTAGCAATTACGTAACCTATGATTAGATACATGCACAATGTTTCATACGCACGTAGTAGTTTCAAGCATATAGTTTCAAGTGTCCACACATAGTTTCATCATGAATTCCATAGGTTTGCATCAAGTCTCATGTTTAAGCATATAGTTTTCACAAGCATAAAGTATCGTGTTTAAGCATATCGTTTCACAAGCATCTAATCTCATGTTTAAGCATCAAGACTCATAAGCATCCAACATATGGTTTCAAGCCTCAAGTTTAAAGTATAAGTTTTAAGTTTATTGCTTTTCAAAGTATACTAAGTTCCAAGCATAAGTTTCAACATAAGTATCATGTTTATGTTTAAAGAATTAAATAACATTTCAATAGTTTTATGAAAATGTTTAACATGCTTCTCAGTCCTGAAGTAAAACAAATAAGTTTGAAAAGGGACAAATGAACTCACTTTGTGTCCGTAGCTATTGACTAAGTATGGTAAGAATGCACACGCTCTTTGTTTGCACTTGATATTATGTTAACGCTCATGTATTGATTTCATAGTGTTGTAGTTTGATAAGCATTTGTTTGTAAGAATTTGTTGTGCACATGCGTGTTGGTGTTAGCCCTAAAGTTGGCTAACACTAGTGTGTCACGGTCTTTATTCGGCCCTACTTGGTTCTTAAGAATTCAAGAATCTTGAATCGTTATGCTTACTAATCGTATTACAGGAATCTTTGTAAGTATACTTAAGTACTTGTTTAACTTTATAAAAGAGTCCCTTGTAGTTGTTGCTTGCCATGTTAATGTGTTACGTGAATTTCCAAGTCAAGTGGGCCGAATAAAGTTTGCCAAGTGACTAACCGTATGGTGTTATTGGGCCGGTTAATGCCTTGTGTGGGCCTCAAGTGTTAATGGGCCAAACTAAGTCACATGATTCATATATGGGTCGTGGGGCAAATTCCATTGGGCCTAAAAGTAATTGGGCCTGTTGGACTTTAGTTTGGTCCGAGGGGGTTTGGGCCAAGTTAAACCATTTGGGCTAAAAATATCGAATTGGGCTTAGGTATTCAGAATGATCATAAAGTGGGATTTGGGCCGATAACCCTCTTTGGGCCGGATGGAATAGATTCTGGGCAACAGGAAATCCTTGGGCCATGTAATTCCGATTGGGCTGTATCATTCAACTGGGCCGAATTAGGGTGTTGGGCCAACAAAGTAAACTGTTGGGCCTGTCAAAAGATATTGGCCGCTCCACCCTACGAACCTGGGGTTTGTTGTCGGCTAGGTTCGGCGATCATAAGTTGGTACAAGGTTCGCCGGTGTTCTGAATGTTCGGCTAGCGAGGCCACAGATAGGTTCGGCCATGATGCGTTCGTCTGGAAGGTTCATGAAGTCTATGTGGCCCCAGAAGTCCATGAGGGTTCGTTGAATGCATGCAAGGGTTCGGTAGTCTAAAAGGGTTCGCTGATAGTTCGTTGGGTTCAGGAAACTGACACAAGGTTCGGCTCCCAGATGGTTCGCCACCTTTAAGCCTTCAGTCTGTAGGTTCGGCTAACCATCTAGGTTTCGTCCGAGGTAATAGGTTCGGAGGGTTGATGAGGGTTCGCTGCATTAAGAAGGTTCGGTTCCAGCATGTGATAGAAGGGTTCGTCGGTCATCACCGCATGATAGGTTCGGTGGCCAAGGGTTCGGCCATGCTGGAAAGGCTCGGCCATCAACTGCCTCACCCGAACCCTGTAATCCACGACCCTGTCTCCTTTCGATCGATAGCAAGGTTGTTCCCATGGAGTTGTGATACGAATATGGGTTCCAACATACATGGTTTCGAAGGGTATCACCTCTCCGACCAGGTGTGTGTATGGGTGTCGGCTGTGGGTTAAAGAAACCCTAGTTTTCGGTTTATGCTTTGGTTCATACCTCGTAACAGACTGGGAAATTCGTTAGATCTGCTGTACTTCTTGATAGATGACTTCACAAGCTTCGTGTAGACACCGAGAACTCAAGATTTCACCAAGAATCAAGGGAGTTATGGAGTGTTAAAGGTGAAAACTTCTAGTGAGAAGGTGGTGGACCGCTAGGAGGATTTTAGAGAGAGAAATGAGGTATAATAAATGAGGAAATAAACTCATTTAGGGTTTATATACCCCGTGGGAGTTCGGATTCGTTTCAGTCGCTCGGTTCGTATTTTCGTCGCGTTTCCGGATCGTTACGTGCATTTTTTCGTAATTTAAATAAAAATAATTATTTTAGTTATTTGGGTGGTATTAAATTCTAATAATTATATTAAATTTCGTTTAAATAATTTATTTATCGAATTCCATTATTTTACGCGTTTCGTTTATTTGTTCGCGATTTATCGAAATAGTTTTGTTAAATTTTATTTATGATGAGTTTCAAAATTGTAAAATAGGAAATATAATACTTCCTTAAAATTATTATCGTTTGTATCGTTCTTCGTTTTCGTTTTTGTTTCGTCAAAACGCGTCACCATCGCGCGTATTCGTTCGAATCGTCATTCGAACGAACACGACAATGGTTTGGCTTTCTGATTCTGTTCTCTACTGTTCAGTCATTATTTCAGAACATTAAACTATTAGAATTATTCGTACAAATCGTCACTTACACGAATAATTCGTCTGTTTAGCATTCCATAACAATAACCGTTTAAGTTTTGTTTTGTTTAACCTCACATACGTTTACACACAATAGTATCATATCAAGTATCTGTGTTTCAACACTGTGTTGTCTGACATGTTTTCAGACTGTTAAACTCTAAGGTTTTAGTCCGATTCAGACAATCGTATAATGGTTTCATGTTAATCATAAAGTATCAATAGTATAAACATAGTTTCACGTAATGTGTACCTGAGTTACTGTACAAGTTTACTGTTGCGATCACTGTTCCGACACGCGTCTGGCACTAGTGTTACAGTATATGTATAGGGCATATGTCAGGGTAGGTCGCAACCTCCCAAATCTCCGTCCCACCACCTTTGTAGTATACCACGAGTGTGTCCTTTTCTAGAGATCAAAGATCAGACAAGAAATTCCTAAGCAAGTATTTTCCTAAACAAATATTGTTCACAACTGAGTAGTTCCCTTATTCCTCAACACTGACATCCACCCGATGTACTGTAAATGGTGTATATATATATATATAGGGCATATGATAAGGGTAGGTCGCAACCGCCCAAACCACCGTCCCACCACCTTTACAATACATCACGAGTATGTCCTTATCGAGTCGTCAGGGCGCATTCAATCATATAATTAGCAAGTAACATATGTAAATCAGATGTATAACAGGAGTTTAGTTAACATGTAATAAACACATAAGCATGAAATCCTGAATATACTAACTAGAGTATGAAATAGTTTCATACTAGGGTATCCCACAGTTATAGACTAGGTCAACCATTTCTAGTAACCTAATTCCCTATAACCCAGGCTCTGATACCAATCTGTAACACCCCGACCGATGGCGGAAACGTCGAGATGCCACGAGAGATGCGTAGATTGTTCATAAGCTCATGGGCATCTAATTAAATCATCACATATGAATTAATCAACCCAATTAATTACATCAAAAATCATGTTCATCATGATATAGTTACATCAATTACACAAAAGATTTAGCTAAACTAACTAAACTCTAGTCTCCAGAATTTCAGTTATTTTAGCTAAGTCCAAGACCCTAAGTGATGAAGTCCAAAAGTGTGAGTTCATCTTCCTCAACCTACTTATCTTCATTCCCTGAAACATGTAGAAAATCAAGTGTCTACTACGAAGTAGTTGGTGAGTAATCATAAGTTTTTATATTTAAAAAGGTTTTACAAAATGATTATAAAAGTTTATATTTTCCTGAGAAAATCCACATGAGCACCTGCGAGATAATCCAACACATAACCCAACACACATAGATAATCAGTCACATATACATTCAACCAATCTCAATCATCAATATCATCAATTAGTATAAGTGACAATACATGTAATCGTTGTAAATGACTGAAGTCAACAACAACGACACACGGTGTGGTAGTAATCCACGTGACAATACATGTGATCATTGCGGATGACCGAAGTCAACAACAATGTCTCCTGGGGTTGTGATAATCCAAGTGGCAATGCATGCAATCGTTGCGGATGACCGAAGTCAACAGCAACGACCCATGGAGTAGTGATAATCCATAAATAATGATAATCCCATAATATGAATATCATATTGATAAAACAAGTGTCACCCATGTTTTATCAAAATAATATTTAAAATTGGTATACATGTTCCACCTCCGAGTTTAAAACAAAATAGTTTAAAACGGAGGTTATGAGAACTCACTTGAGTCCTTAGATTCAGTGTTCTTGTAAAGTGCGCGCTCACGTAGATGAACTCAAAAGCAAATCAATAATCTGTAATTATCGTATGTTTGTGTTCGTAAGTATATGCATTTATTTCTATTGAGTGTCCATAGAAGTTTACTTTAATACTCTTAAATATTTCATTAACTTAGTTAACTTAATCTAAGTTAAAATGAGTTTACCCATCCTTATATAAAGGTTTATCATTAAGATATAGATTAGACTTGTTAGACTCTAACTATATTGAAAGGATAAACTTATTATGAGGCAACATGCATATTCCTATAGGTAATCTTACTCATACACTCACCTATACACACATACATGATTCCTTTCACTCGACCACCATAATCAAACTTTTTGTAATCCACTTAAATGTTTAAGAAAAGTGTGTTTAGATTATCCCCATGAAAGGTTAAGGTTGCATAACAAGTTCAATATTTATATAACACTCCATAGTTTTAAAGAAAATTTATGTTAGAGAGAGAAAAAGAGGTGGTTTTATGGAATCTTCATGCATGCCTAATTACCCTCCACATTCTTGTTCCTAAGTTCACCCTTAATCCTTTGTTTACAAGAATTGGAATTCGACCACCCTAGTTACCAACGAACCTTTAGGTTCGGTGTCCATAGGGTTCGGCTAATCAGGTTCGGCCCACGCGTAGGGCTAAGGTTCGGCCAAACCTAATGCTAAGGTTCGGCCGAGCATAGTGCTAGGGTTCGTGTCCCAGTCTCTAGGTTCGCACCCCTTTAGGTTCGGCACATGCATAGATTCGGCTAGCTAGAGTTCGCCGAGAAAGAACGGTCCGGCTAGCTTATGAGGGTTCGGTTATTCAGCAAGAGGTTCGTGGGGTTGCAGGTTCGTGGTGTGGGTTCGGCTCCACACTTGTTCAGCAGGTGCAGGTTCGTCGGGGTAGGTTCCACCCTCCCAGGTTCGGCCATGCATTATGTGTCGTTAACCTGTAACATCATCAGCCCAAAATCCTCATTTCCTACGGATTCAAGACCATCCCTGGCCCCTATACACCCACCCACATGCGTTTTAGGGTTTTTATGTGAAAAAAGATGTGTTTACATGTTAAATATCACGCACGGTTGTTCAAGGAACATAAAAAAAACGAAGATCACTTGATTTACCTTCGGATCTTGCTCAAATGGTAAGTTTCTTTGTGAAATCTTGTTCTCCTCGATCGTGCAGTCGTCTAGCCACCAAGATCTCGTGAATCCGACAAGGAATGAAGAAGATAGGCTAGAGAGAAGGTAGAGAGAGAGAGATGGGGCGTTTTTTTTGTCTAGAGAGAGAAAGAGATAACGAAATATGAGGAAGAAGAAGTATTTTCTTCTTTCTTATATTGTGTTCTAACCCCGCGTGCCCGGTCTCGTTTATTTCGCGTTAACCCCGTTAAATGCTCGGTTTTCTCGTAAAATATATTTCAAATATTAAAACTTTTGAAATAATAGATTACGTTTTAAATAACATGCTTTTAATTAAATTATTTCGTAAAGTGATTTCGTTTAATCTCGTTAAATAATTTATTTAATAAACTGGTTTATTCGAATTTGTTTTAGGTTGTGATTCCTAATAAACGTTATTAATTTGTTATTCTTAATTTAATATCGTTAAATATTATTTCGTTATCTTGTCGTAACACGTTACTCGCGTACGTATTCGTAAAGATCGTCACCTTTCCGAATCCGACGCTCGTATCGTATTTCGATTCGATTTACGATTTATGGAATATCGTTTCAGAATATTATTCTTAATAATTATATTCGTGTGAATCGTCACCCACGCGAATACATTATTAAGTTAATAATTCTGAAATGACATTCGCGTTTAATTTATAATCGTAGCCTCACCAACGAGTAATTATTTCCAATAAAGCCTTCATTATTCTATTAACTTTTAATATTAAAAATCCCAATCCAAAAACCCACTAAACCATATCACTGACACATTCATGATAGACCGAAATATGCATATGTATAGGGCATATGCAGGAGTAGATTGCAACCTCCCCAACACCGTCCCACCGCTATTTCGATAAATCATGACCATGTGTCCTTGACTATGTTTAGCAACCAAACAATAACCAATTTCAAATTCCCTTCCATTCCAAACCAATAATCCATACCATCTGAAATGTAACTGAAATAAACTCTCTGGTTCCGTTTAGTCGGGTTTCAACTAAACTCCCCATGGTTTATGTTAGAGAGAGAAAAAGAGGTGGTTTTATGGAATCTTCATGCATGCCTAATTACCCTCCACATTCTTGTTCCTAAGTTCACCCTTAATCCTTTGTTTACAAGAATTGGAATTCGACCACCCTAGTTACCAACGAACCTTTAGGTTCGGTGTCCATAGGGTTCGGCTAATCAGGTTCGGCCCACGCGTAGGGCTAAGGTTCGGCCAAACCTAATGCTAAGGTTCGGCCGAGCATAGTGCTAGGGTTCGTGTCCCAGTCTCTAGGTTCGCACCCCTTTAGGTTCGGCACATGCATAGATTCGGCTAGCTAGAGTTCGCCGAGAAAGAACGGTCCGGCTAGCTTATGAGGGTTCGGTTATTCAGCAAGAGGTTCGTGGGGTTGCAGGTTCGTGGTGTGGGTTCGGCTCCACACTTGTTCAGCAGGTGCAGGTTCGTCGGGGTAGGTTCCACCCTCCCAGGTTCGGCCATGCATTATGTGTCGTTAACCTGTAACATCATCAGCCCAAAATCCTCATTTCCTACGGATTCAAGACCATCCCTGGCCCCTATACACCCACCCACATGCGTTTTAGGGTTTTTATGTGAAAAAAGATGTGTTTACATGTTAAATATCACGCACGGTTGTTCAAGGAACATAAAAAAAACGAAGATCACTTGATTTACCTTCGGATCTTGCTCAAATGGTAAGTTTCTTTGTGAAATCTTGTTCTCCTCGATCGTGCAGTCGTCTAGCCACCAAGATCTCGTGAATCCGACAAGGAATGAAGAAGATAGGCTAGAGAGAAGGTAGAGAGAGATGGGGCGTTTTTTTTGTCTAGAGAGAGAAAGAGATAACGAAATATGAGGAAGAAGAAGTATTTTCTTCTTTCTTATATCGTGTTCTAACCCCGCGTGCCCGGTCTCGTTTATTTCGCGTTAACCCCGTTAAATGCTCGGTTTTCTCGTAAAATATATTTCAAATATTAAAACTTTTGAAATAATAGATTACGTTTTAAATAACATGCTTTTAATTAAATTATTTCGTAAAGTGATTTCGTTTAATCTCGTTAAATAATTTATTTAATAAACTGGTTTATTCGAATTTGTTTTAGGTTGTGATTCCTAATAAACGTTATTAATTTGTTATTCTTAATTTAATATCGTTAAATATTATTTCGTTATCTTGTCGTAACACGTTACTCGCGTACGTATTCGTAAAGATCGTCACCTTTCCGAATCCGACGCTCGTATCGTATTTCGATTCGATTTACGATTCATGGAATATCGTTTCAGAATATTATTCTTAATAATTATATTCGTGTGAATCGTCACCCACGCGAATACATTATTAAGTTAATAATTCTGAAATGACATTCGCGTTTAATTTATAATCGTAGCCTCACCAACGAGTAATTATTTCCAATAAAGCCTTCATTATTCTATTAACTTTTAATATTAAAAATCCCAATCCAAAAACCCACTAAACCATATCACTGACACATTCATGATAGACCGAAATATGCATATGTATAGGGCATATGCAGGAGTAGATTGCAACCTCCCCAACACCGTCCCACCGCTATTTCGATAAACCATGACCATGTGTCCTTGACTATGTTTAGCAACCAAACAATAACCAATTTAAAATTCCCTTCCATTCCAAACCAATAATCCATACCATCTGAAATGTAACTGAAATAAACTCTCTGGTTCCGTTTAGTCGGGTTTCAACTAAACTCCCCATGGTTTATGTTAGAGAGAGAAAAAGAGGTGGTTTTATGGAATCTTCATGCATGCCTAATTACCCTCCACATTCTTGTTCCTAAGTTCACCCTTAATCCTTTGTTTACAAGAATTGGAATTCGACCACCCTTGTACCAACGAACCTTTAGGTTCGGTGTCCATAGGGTTCGGCTAATCAGGTTCGGCCCACGCGTAGGGCTAAGGTTCGGCCAAACCTAATGCTAAGGTTCGGCCGAGCATAGTGCTAGGGTTCGTGTCCCAGTCTCTAGGTTCGCACCCCTTTAGGTTCGGCACATGCATAGATTCGGCTAGCTAGAGTTCGCCGAGAAAGAACGGTCCGGCTAGCTTATGAGGGTTCGGTTATTCGGCAAGAGGTTCGTGGGGTTGCAGGTTCGTGGTGTGGGTTTGGCTCCACACTTGTTCAGCAGGTGCATGTTCGTCGGGGTAGGTTCCACCCTCCCAGGTTCGGCCATGCATTATGTGTCGTTAACCTGTAACATCATCAGCCCAAAATCCTCATTTCCTACGGATTCAAGACCATCCCTGGCCCCTATACACCCACCCACATGCGTTTTAGGGTTTTTATGTGAAAAAAGATGTGTTTACATGTTAAATATCACGCACGGTTGTTCAAGGAACATAAAAAAAACGAAGATCACTTGATTTACCTTCGGATCTTGCTCAAATGGTAAGTTTCTTTGTGAAATCTTGTTCTCCTCGATCGTGCAGTCGTCTAGCCACCAAGATCTCGTGAATCCGACAAGGAATGAAGAAGATAGGCTAGAGAGAAGGTAGAGAGAGAGAGATGGGGCGTTTTTTTTGTCTAGAGAGAGAAAGAGATAACGAAATATGAGGAAGAAGAAGTATTTTCTTCTTTCTTATATCGTGTTCTAACCCCGCGTGCCCGGTCTCGTTTATTTCGCGTTAACCCCGTTAAATGCTCGGTTTTCTCGTAAAATATATTTCAAATATTAAAACTTTTGAAATAATAGATTACGTTTTAAATAACATGCTTTTAATTAAATTATTTCGTAAAGTGATTTCGTTTAATCTCGTTAAATAATTTATTTAATAAACTGGTTTATTCGAATTTGTTTTAGGTTGTGATTCCTAATAAACGTTATTAATTTGTTATTCTTAATTTAATATCGTTAAATATTATTTCGTTATCTTGTCGTAACACGTTACTCGCGTACGTATTCGTAAAGATCGTCACCTTTCCGAATCCGACGTTCGTATCGTATTTCGATTCGATTTACGATTTATGGAATATCGTTTCAGAATATTATTCTTAATAATTATATTCGTGTGAATCGTCACACACGCGAATACATTATTAAGTTAATAATTCTGAAATGACATTCGCGTTTAATTTATAATCGTAGCCTCACCAACGAGTAATTATTTCCAATAAAGCCTTCATTATTCTATTAACTTTTAATATTAAAAATCCCAATCCAAAAACCCACTAAACCATATCACTGACACATTCATGATAGACCGAAATATGCATATGTATAGGGCATATGCAGGAGTAGATTGCAACCTCCCCAACACCGTCCCACCGCTATTTCGATAAACCATGACCATGTGTCCTTGACTATGTTTAGCAACCAAACAATAACCAATTTAAAATTCCCTTCCATTCCAAACCAATAATCCATACCATCTGAAATGTAACTGAAATAAACTCTCTGGTTCCGTTTAGTCGGGTTTCAACTAAACTCCCCATGGTTTATGTTAGAGAGAGAAAAAGAGGTGGTTTTATGGAATCTTCATGCATGCCTAATTACCCTCCACATTCTTGTTCCTAAGTTCACCCTTAATCCTTTGTTTACAAGAATTGGAATTCGACCACCCTAGTACCAACAAACCTTTAGGTTCGGTGTCCATAGGGTTCGGCTAATCAGGTTCGGCCCACGCGTAGGGCTAAGGTTCGGCCAAACCTAATGCTAAGGTTCGGCCGAGCATAGTGCTAGGGTTCGTGTCCCAGTCTCTAGGTTCGCACCCCTTTAGGTTCGGCACATGCATAGATTCGGCTAGCTAGAGTTCGCCGAGAAAGAACGGTCCGGCTAGCTTATGAGGGTTCGGTTATTCGGCAAGAGGTTCGTGGGGTTGCAGGTTCGTGGTGTGGGTTTGGCTCCACACTTGTTCAGCAGGTGCAGGTTCGTCGGGGTAGGTTCCACCCTCCCAGGTTCGGCCATGCATTATGTGTCGTTAACCTGTAACATTATCAGCCCAAAATCCTCATTTCCTACGGATTCAAGACCATCCCTGGCCCCTATACACCCACCCACATGCGTTTTAGGGTTTTTATGTGAAAAAAGATGTGTTTACATGTTAAATATCACGCACGGTTGTTCAAGGAACATAAAAAAAAACGAAGATCACTTGATTTACCTTTGGATCTTGCTCAAATGGTAAGTTTCTTTGTGAAATCTTGTTCTCCTCGATCGTGCAGTCGTCTAGCCACCAAGATCTCGTGAATCCGACAAGGAATGAAGAAGATAGGCTAGAGAGAAGGTAGAGAGAGAGAGATGGGGCGTTTTTTTGTCTAGAGAGAGAAAGAGATAACGAAATATGAGGAAGAAGAAGTATTTTCTTCTTTCTTATATCGTGTTCTAACCCCGCGTGCCCGGTCTCGTTTATTTCGCGTTAACCCCGTTAAATGCTCGGTTTTCTCGTAAAATATATTTCAAATATTAAAACTTTTGAAATAATAGATTACGTTTTAAATAACATGCTTTTAATTAAATTATTTCGTAAAGTGATTTCGTTTAATCTCGTTAAATAATTTATTTAATAAACTGGTTTATTCGAATTTGTTTTAGGTTGTGATTCCTAATAAACGTTATTAATTTGTTATTCTTAATTTAATATCGTTAAATATTATTTCGTTATCTTGTCGTAACACGTTACTCGCGTACGTATTCGTAAAGATCGTCACCTTTCCGAATCCGACGCTCGTATCGTATTTCGATTCGATTTACGATTTATGGAATATCGTTTCAGAATATTATTCTTAATAATTATATTCGTGTGAATCGTCACCCACGCGAATACATTATTAAGTTAATAATTCTGAAATGACATTCGCGTTTAATTTATAATCGTAGCCTCACCAACGAGTAATTATTTCCAATAAAGCCTTCATTATTCTATTAACTTTTAATATTAAAAATCCCAATCCAAAAACCCACTAAACCATATCACTGACACATTCATGATAGACCGAAATATGCATATGTATAGGGCATATGCAGGAGTAGATTGCAACCTCCCCAACACCGTCCCACCACTATTTCGATAAACCATGACCATGTGTCCTTGACTATGTTTAGCAACCAAACAATAACCAATTTCAAATTCCCTTCCATTCCAAACCGATAATCCATACCATCTGAAATGTAACTGAAATAAACTCTCTGGTTCCGTTTAGTTGGGTTTCAACTAAACTCCCCATGGTTTATGCTTAAAATAATATGTTCTCAGTGTGTATACCAATATCAGTAATAACATCCAATAATTCATTATCATTAATAATTATCATATCAGGTCGTAACCGTACAGTCGTACATGTACGGACAACCTGAAATACAGTGATGTTACAGATTTATCGAGGGATTTTCGAAGATCGCTAAGTCACAGACTTGTAAACACACAAAGACAAGAAGTTCAACTGGGAAGAAGAACAAGAGATTGCTTTCAATCTGTTGAAGCAGAAGTTATGCACGGCGCCAATCTTATCCTTACCGGAAGGATGTGATGACTGTGTGGTGTATTGCGACGCCTCGAAACAAGGACTCGGTTGTGTATTGATGCAACGCGAGAACGTTATAGCTTATGCATCCCGACAACTGAAGGTGCGTGACAAGAACTACGCAACGCATGATTTAGAGTTGGGAGCCGTGGTGTTTGCCTTGAAGATCTGGCGACACTACTTATACGGCAGAAAATGTACAATCTTTATCGATCATAAGAGCCTACAACACATCTTCGATCAATAGGAGCTGAACATGAGACAACGAACATGGGTTGAACTCATCAGTGATTATGATTGCGCTATTAAGTATGACCCTGGCAAAGCAAATGTAGTGGCAGACGAATTAAGCCGGAAGCTCTGAAGGTCGAAAACCTCACCCAAGAATCCTTGCACGGCATGGACAAACATCTGGAGGTAAAGACCGAAGCGCATACTACTTCATGGATCGGATTTGGATTCCATACCACGGAGGATTGAGAAATGTGGTAATGGACGAAGCACACAAGAGCCGATATTCGATACATCCGGGATCTGATAAGATGTACCACGATCTGAAGACAACCTATTGGTGGCCGAACATGAAGGCTGAAATAGCGACTTACGTAGGTAAGTGCTTGACATGCTCAAAAGTCAAAGTTGAGTACCAGAAGCCATCAAGTCTCCTTCAGCAACCCGAGTTACCGATGTAGAAATGGGAGCAAATTTCAATGGACTTCATCACCAAACTGCCTAAGACAGCAAGTGGTTGCGATACCATCTGGGTTATTGTAGACCGACTAACAAAATCAGCACACTTTCTACCCACCAAGGAAACCGACAAACTGGATAAATTAACTCGGATTTATCTAAAGAAAGTGGTCACTCGACATGGAGTACCGATCTCGATTATCTCTGATCGCGACAACTGATTCACGTTGCATTTCTGGAAGTCCTTGTATAAGGCACTAGGAACGAGATTGGACATGACTAGCGCTTACCACCCACAAACTGATGGGCAGAGCGAGAGGACCATACAAACATTAGAAGACATAATTCGCGCATGTGTCATCGATTTTGGCAATAGATGGGAGACTCACCTAGCGTTAGTTGAGTTCTCATACAACAACAGCTACCACACAAGCATACAAGCTGCACCGTTCGAGGCACTTTACGGACGGAAGTGGCGATCACCCATCTACTGGGCGGAAGTTGGAGAAAGCCAACTAACTGGCCCCGAGCTTGTACACGAAAAGACAGAGAAAATCGTGTAAATACGCAACCGAATGGCAGCAGCTCGAGACAGACAGAACTGTTACGCTGACAAACGCCGCAAACCGTTGGAATTCCAGGTGGGAGACAGAGTGTTGCTCAAAGTCTCGCCCTAGAAGGGAGTTATTCGGTTTGGCAAACGAGGTAAGTTGAATCCTCGCTACATCGGACCTTTTGAGATCACCAAACGAATAGGCCCCGTGGCCTACGAACTAAACCTGCCGAATGAACTGAGCAGTGTTCACAATGTGTTTCACGTATCGAACCTCAAGAAATGCTTATCCGACGAAACACTTGTCATGCCTCTTGAGGAGATACAGATCGACGAACAATTAAACTTCGTTGAGGAACCGGTAGAGATTATGGACCGGGAAATCAAGAAGCTCAAACTCAATAAAATACCGATAGTGAAAGTGCGATGGAATTCGCGACGCAGACCAGAATTCACGTGGGAGCGTGAAGATCAAATGAAAAAGAAATACCCACAATTGTTCGCGAAACAGACAAACACTAACAACGCAAGCCGAATTTCGGGACGAAATTCTTTCTAACAAGCGGATGATGTGACACCCCGTAAAATCCAGGCCAGCATTATTTTAAATTAAATATTTATTTAATTGATATTTGTATACGCGGCACTAAAATTAGTTTAATTTAGTGTGACACGTGGCATTACAATACGAACACTGACACAACAGGATAATTCGAGGAATTATCGGGAAACCGCACACACGGGATAAAAACTCACGAACGTTGGTGAACGTCACAACTATTAGTCACAAAGACATTTCACAAGGCAATTATGACAAAATATTGACAATTAGAATTCAAACGATGCACAAACGACGCGATACAGTCGAGAAACGAGGAGAAACGGGCCGAAAACATGAAAATAGGCTTATTGGGCTTGGCAGATGGGTCAGGCGGTACACCTGAGCCCAACCCTTGACCGGGGCGTTGCGCGCGGAAGGAAAAGGGCGCCCCTTAGCCGGTTGTCTCGCGCGGTACGCCGAGAGCCACCCACGCCCGCCAGGCGGTACCCCTAGGATCCCAAAATCGCATATTCTCTTTTTAAACTCCCAAAACACATCATTACCCCTACTCACTCATTTTAATCAGTTCCAGACGCAACCAGGTCGAAATTATCTTCCCAAAGCCTCTGATTATCATCTTCTACACCCTCTAATCGCCATTGGAAGCCATTGTTGAGATCTTTGAAGCTTTGGAAGCTTGAGAAAGGAGTTGGAACTCAAACCATCACCACACCATCTTCTTTCTACTGCAAAACAGCAAGAATCCGAAGGTCTAGAGGCTGATTTCTACATCATCTCAGGGATTTGGAGGCACTAGAAGGTACTTCTAGCACCCTTGTAGCTTAAAACCACTTCTACACACACATGCAATGCATAAAACTCACATGCAAGCACACATCCACTACATGCATGAATTTTTCTATGATTTGAATCTGGGTTTGCTATTAAATCTACTATATTTGATGATCCATGATGATATTTTGATGTTTTATGATGATCCATGACGTTGGGTATGTAGAGATTTCATGACTTGGTCATAAACAAGTGAAAAACCCACATGCATGTATGATCCATGGCATGGGGGATAATTTTGAATGATCAAATGTGTTACTCGATGATGTTAGAAGGATATTGCATGATTAGATTATGTTTAGAACGAATAAACTATGGTTTTTCAATGAACTTGCTATTTTTAGTAACTTTATAGTTACATTCTTATGATGATGATAATATTATGAACATGCATGAGTGTATGTTTGCTATTATGATGATATTAAGGCTTAGAACATGATTTCGATGAATAAGAAAGAGTTATTTATGATTTTTCTAATTATAGTAACTTTTTAGTTACAATTTGTTGAAAATGATGAGTTATGGTTATGTATGTGTATAAATTTGCTATTTTAATGATAATATGATGATATTATGTGCAAGAAATGATTTGGGATTGATTTTGGTCATATTTGACCAAGTTACTATTTATAGTAACTTTTGAAAACCGATTGATGATAAACGATGATTTGAACTAAATGAGCATGATTAGAAGATGTCAAATGTCTTATTATGACGATTTGTGACATAAAAATGGATTAGAAGTGTTTAGGATGATCATTTGGGCAAAATAGTCATAGTTACTATTTATAGAAACTTTATTTTTATAAATGTCAATGTATGAATGTTTTGAATGTTTTGGGCATGCTAAGTGATTTAGTATGTTTTAATATGATGATTGTATGCTAAGTTTGATGGTTCCCAATGATGATCATGCTAGATTTAGAAACTTTCCTTTTCAGGAAACTTTTGTATGCAAACGAAGCTTACGTGACCCATTTGATCCGAATGATAATGTGCTATGTGCTAACATGATCACATAGGACTTAACGAGCATGCTAGAACTTTAAAAACGATATGTGTTATAAACTTGTCATAAATGGAAACTTACTATAAATAGTAAGTTGACCACGAACGCAACTTGTGCGTTTTGCACACGATGAGCACGAGCAAAAATGTTACACGAATCACAACCAACACACGGTTCACCAACGGGTCGTTGACTTGGCACGGTCAAACTTGGTCAAAAACGGTCAAACTTGGTCAAACACGATCAAACTTGGTCAAACACGGTCAAACACAGTCAAACACGGTCAATGTGGACCGACACGAACAAACAGGAACAACCAAGGGTTGTTAAGCACGAACACGAACACGGTCACTTACACGAACTTACGTATAGTATACGATATAGGTAGCTGGTGACCAACACGACTTCCAAGAAGGAGCTTACACTTATACTATTTCATTTGCACTAAGGTGAGTTTACGGCCCCTCTTTACTCTTTTACAAACTTTTCAAATAGGAGGAGAATACTTGTTGCATCGAGTCAAATATTATTACTTGTACAAACATTTTTGTGTATGCTGGTTTATTAGACAAACATTAAGTGTTGTAATCGTAACAAGCCCTCACAAAGTCTTATCGTTAATGTACAAACAACGAGGTGAGTCTGAATGGATCCGTTTGGGTGTGACGAACCCCATGTGGCACAATACTGACTGGAGGTCGGGACATGTGAAATTTCGACCTATCTTGCTATGTTATTACGAGGCATAGCGGAGCCAAGGACTAACAAGTCTAGTTCGGTAGTGACGCACTGACACTTGGAGCCTAGGGCTTGGTACTAACATTATGATAAACAGCATGACACTTGATTTTCTTACTATCTATGTATATCAAAACCTGTGAACTCACCAACCATTGTGTTGACACTTTTTCTTAAACTTGTATTCTCAAGTAACTGATAGGATCATGGAATCCAGGAATGCACGTACGGAACCGAGCGTAGGACCCGCATGCATTTATATTTTGAAAACAATATTTATATGTTATGTAATTTTCAAACAATGTAGTATCTGAAAATATTTTTCCGCTTCTTAAGTATTATATTTCCGCTGCATAAACAAGTTTAATTCCACTGCAATACCTTAAACTGTTTAGTTGTATTTTGACAAAAGATGTACTTTGAAACGCATATAGAGTTGTTCTATATGACCATGAGCTGTGATTCTGGCCACGTCACACCCACGTGGACTGACACCACAAGTGGGAATTTGGGGGTGTGACATTATTCCTTCGATTCTATTAACTGGTAGACTGAGGAATTGATTTCTCTCATGTCATAATACTGGTAATAGTTTCATTGAAGGCACAGATTCTATTGAGACTACAAATGGGATAGAGGTAAATTGGATGCATTGTGGTCTGATTACGTGAGGACCACAATGGATTACATTTAAGCTCTATACAATCAAGATTGTGAACAATATCAATGAGTTAACTTTCACTCCTATTATTAAAAGTGAATTTCAATTAACCCTACAATTGAGAGAACATTAATAAGGACAAGATTTAATTAATCTATTTTCCTTAAAACAATAAGGGTTACCATAACTTTGGTTACGGTAACATATTCTCTTCAAACAATATTATTCTGTACATATAACACCGTGGAATGAGAACACATCAATTGGGATTAACAGGTTGGATATCAAAGGAGACAAACACATGTGAGATGAAAATGGGTATCCATAGTTGCAGTACAAGTGGTATTGAATTCAGTCAAGTACTTGGTGGGCTAGCGACTTCATTCATGATATGTATGCCCTATATATAAGCTTGTTTGATTTGGGTGATACACTATTTGTAATGGTAACTATGGAGAGGACATTGGTGAGACAAAATATGAAAATAACAATAAGACTTGTGTGTGACACAATGACATGCGAATGACAAAATACAAGTATTTTTAGTTACTATACTTATGAACTCACCAACCTAGTGTTGACTTGTTTTAAATGCATGTTTTCTCAGGTGACGAACAGGTTTAGTCACCAGACTCAGGATGCATTAGTTAGTGGACTTTTATCATGGACCTAGCTATATTTTGTGTGCATAACTTTTGATGACATATTTTGGTGAATCACTTTTGTAAATCTTGTGTAGATTTAAGATAGAAAACTCAATGGTTCTTTTGGGTAGATTTACTTAGTTAAATTATGAATATGACAATGTAATTTAACTTTGTAATTCTATATCAATGTCATTTAGCATTTCTCATTCTATATCATGTGCATTGTAAACAATCTGATCATGTCGATTATCATTACGATATTGCGCCCCAAGAACCTTCCGCCCGACAGGAAAGTCGATCCAGCCCGACTGCTCGGGGTGTGACACCTAAACCTGTTAGTCACCTGAGAAAACATGCATTTAAACCAAGTCAACACTAGGTTGGTGAGTTCATTAGTTTTGTAAATGAAAATGATTGTAGTTTGTTATTCACAAGTCATAGTGCCACACACAAGTTTTATTGAATTTGTCTCACAACCATGTCCTCTCCATAGTTACACCTACAGATGGTATATCGTCCAATTAAGCATGCTTATATATAGGGCATACGTATCATGAATGAAGCCGCCAGCCCACCACACGCTTAACTGAACTCAATGCCACCTGTGTTGCAACTATGGATACCCATCTCTTCTCACATGTTTTTGTTCTCATTTGATATCCAACCTGATAATCCCATATGATGTATTCTCATCCCACAGTGATATATGTATAGAATAAAAGATTTTTGAAGGGAATAAGCTACCATGACTGAAGTTATGGTAATCCCTTATTGTTTTAAGGAAATAGATTGAATAAATCGTATCCTTTTTAGTGTTCTCTCAATTGTAGAGTTACTGTAATTCACTTCTAATATTAGAAGTGACAGTTAACCTATTTGTAGTGTTCACAATCTTGAATGTATAGAGCATAAATGGGATCCATTGTGGTCCTCAAGTAATCATACCACAATGCCTCCAATTTACCTCTATCCATTTGTAATCTCATAAGAATCGGTGCCTTCACAACGAATCTGCCACCAGTCATATGACATGAGTGAAAATCAATTCCTCAGTCTACCGGTTAACAAAAACGAAGGGTACAATTGCATTCAGTGTCTAAAGATTAATATCACCCATGTGGACGTTTACCAAACCTGACTTGATGCCGCCCTATTACAGGTCATATGATACCGGCCAATCATAACAAATACGAATAACGTACCGACCTCACTCGCCGGCGGTTTGTAAAACCTATGGTATCACAACGCTATCATCGGTTTATTCTCTACTAAATGAATAGTAAACGAAATAGTAAGGGACTTACGACTGGACATGAATACATGGACACATGAATACAGTGATATAATGCAATCAGGCTTAATAGTAATCAGATTGATGTTATGTGTTCTCCCATTGTCATAGTCTTAGTGTCATCTATTCTCAATGATATGTGTTCAATGTCTTTAACAGAATGTTATAAGATCTCATCTTAATACACAATGTTAGCAGAAGTGTTGAATGATATCATGAAATTATGTTATCATGATGTCATTCATGTTATCTCTTGTAATTGTCTCAGTGTCATCTTGATGTCATCTCAATGTTATAAACATAGTGTGATGTAAGAACTAGTCTTACTACACTTTTCAATACAATGGTTTGATGATATAATGACGTTATGTAGCCATGATATCATCCGTGATATGTTATGTAAATTGAATCACACACTTGAACTATCTCATATGTCATAATTTTCATTCACACACAAGCATACACCTATATGATAATAAAGATGAAACCTTTATTATACAAATAGCATTGTAATTGAAACAATATACTAAAACTTTTAAGTATAAAAGTTAGCATGTTTCTCAGCCCCGCATTTGAAATCAAAAGATTAGAAAGGGGGCATATGAACTCACCTTGGTAATGTAGTGGTTAACTAAGACTCAAGAAATGCACGCGCTCGAGTTGTTGTACTTATGTTGTATTCACAATCCTGTGTTTGATTCAATGTTGTTTGCAACTTATAAGTATAATTTATTGTCTCATATGTTAACCCTAAAGTTATTTAACTTGTATAAACTCTTGTTAATTTTACTAACCTTAACTCACTTTGTAGCATAACATACTAACACTTAACCATTTTTAGGTTAAAATAAGCACATTATACTATTCTTTGTTTATATATTTTAATCTTGAATTAAATCCTTAACATGTTATATAGGTTTGGAAATCATAATATTTTTTAAGTGTAGACTTAGGTTTTTAAGTTAAAACATGGATATCACCCTTATATTAAACTAGACTTGTTATCATTATTTAAGTTAGCTAATATAATTGATTAGTTATCAAACTTTGTTTGTTAATGTATTTCAAATATTTTTAGAAAAATGTTATCTCAACTTTGTTGAAATAGTTTAAAACTTTTTATGAAAACCCTAATGTTGCTTATACTAATTTATAACTTGTTCTCATTCCTCTTTATTGTTTTAAATCATATTCTAGTCCTTAAACACTTGTGTTATAGTTTATAATTGTTTGAAACTTGTTCTAGTTAATATCGATGGCACAAAGGATAGTTTCGATGGGCTATACAAACCGAGTAAACCCTAATCGACTTCCCATCGACCCTACATTGTTTCCATCGATCCTTTGGCTTCAATTGGGTACCAATTTGATTAATTCTTGGTTTAAACTACTTGGATTACTTCTATGGGTTAGTATCGATGGATTTTGGTGTCCAAGAGAGCATCGAACTTAACAATATCGAAGAACAACTCACATAACTCCCTGTCGATACTAACAGTATCGACATGGGTCTAAGTTCGATGGTCCGATAGGTACACAACTTAATATCGATGGATTCCACTCCCGAAGTATTTGGACCTGTCGATACTAATAGTCTTGACCAAAGTCCAGTCGATATTGAGTCTGTCGACTTTAACAGTATCGATGAAAGTTGTCTTGTTCATCCGACCATTGATACTATCCAATCCTCCATGTTCATACATCGATATTATCCATGCTAGTGTCGATACTCTCCTTGTTCACTCTAGATCGTTATTCTAGCATATTCCAAGTGTGGTAAACTTGTTTTCATGTATTTCTAACACGATTTGATAGTTTAAATTTGAGCTCTAAGTTCGATCAGCCGGGTTTTGTAAAAACACTGAAAACCAATGGTTTGAGCATCATTTTACCTTCGATTTAGTTGTTCTTGTACTTGATCTGCATAATTTCGAATTCTAGATGTTGTAAGCTTCAATTTGACACCAAGTTAGTCAAATTTGGTAAAGAACCAAAGATTTTTGCTCAAATCTTTGGTGGGTTTTTAGTGAGAGAGTAGGAAACTGGGTTTTTAGAGAGAGAAGAGGTAGATGAGAGATTTAATGAGGGAATAAAATGCTTTTAGGGTTTTTATACTTGGTGATAGTTCGGGTTCGTTCGGTTTTATGTTTACGTTACGTTTACGAAACTTAACACATATTTTTCGCGACTTAAATAAAATAGTTTTCTGTAAACCTTTTTAAAGCTGTAATTCCTAATATAAATCTTTTCAATTTCTTTTTTCTTATTCTACTGTTTCGAAAACGTTTATTTTATCTATTTTGTCAAATCGTATCACCTTCACGTGTCACACCCCTGCGCCGCGTGCGGAATCCACGGCGCGGTGACGTATGATCAGTTGAATCATGCACAAGTATTGAATAAGAACAACCACAATGGATTACTACATTTCATAATGTTTAGACAGTTGATTTGTTACAGACAATCTATCTACCAAAAGTAAGACAACTACAGACCCAAAATATAGTTTACAAAATAAGACTCCAAACAAGACAATTAAACATTTAGGATTTAGTGTGTTTCTAATCCATCCTAGCATGTTTCTTCATCTTGTTCTATCTTAGTATGGTCTCCTTAGTTGTCTCTGAGAATGTCTTAAACCTGATTACCTGAAACACGTGAAAAGTAACTGTCAACTACAGACGTAGTTGGTGAGAACAATAGGTTTAAGCATTTGTAAACATGAGTATATGATATAAGACATAGGTAAGTTAAAGCATCATAAGATTCACACGGATGAGCTGCAACCCAAACTAACATCAAGTAAGAAAATGAGTGTAAACAGTCCAATCACTGTTCGCACGACAGCCGATAATATCAAGTCCCAAACCACGTTTGGAGTTAGATAATACGTCAGCAGTTTTGATAACCATATGACACCAGACCTGCAGTTAGCTTTTAAAACAAATTTAAAAGCTAACTCCATCCTGGATAAGAACCAATGTGTCCGCTTTCCCTTGTTGTGATCACCCAGTACTAACGCTAATGAATGTGATACTTGATGGGTTTATAAGTTTGTTTACAACAAATGACACCATGTTTTATGAATCTTACTTTAACCGGATGTGTTAATGTCTTATTGAAAACCTGGATTTAACTCCACGAGTTGAATCCTTTGTTTATGTAACATGAAATGAATCTCTTGATTTGAATACCATGATGTGAACAACTTGACTTGAATACCATGTTTTGAACCAATGAGTTTGAATACCATGTTTTGAACCACTTGATTTGGATACCATGTTTTGAACCAATGAATTTGAGTACCATGTTGTGAACCACTTGTTTTGACTACCATGATGTGATGACCTTGTATAACAACAAGGTTTATAGCAAAAGAAGGGTTGATGAAATCATTTATTTAAAAATGTTTATCCTTTAACAGAACATTTGAGTAAAACTGTTAATAAACCTTTCAAGAAAACATTTTAAAATCCTTTTTAGTAATAAGGGTTTAATAGTAAATAATTCCTTTAAGACAGTTGACAATTTCCTTAAACAGTTGAAGAATCACTTGGATTCATAGGATAAACCTGTAATGTTTATGAATGCACATACAATGTGCAATGAAACAAGATTGAAATAGCGGTTTTGATCACGTGTTCCACCCCAAAACAGTTATAAAACAGTAAAAGAGGGGCTAAAGTTCTCACCTGTCTGCAGTAGACTCTGAACAAAAACAGATAGCAAGTAGCAAACAGGACTTCTAATTGTTTCCTATAACATTGTAATCATACATAAGATATAGGATTTATAATTGTATAACTTGATTCATTGATTGACTTGTGTTCTCATGATTTGATTGTTGTGAAAACTTGAATGTTATGCTTTGAGTCCTTTGATTGATCATGGGTCCAAGAAACTTATGAAATGTTCTTTGATGCATAATTCTTATGCATAAATGATATTTGTTTGAGAATTTGATAACCATTGATTACCATTTGTTGCGAAAAGATGTTCAATTGTTTCCAAGTCTTGTGATTGTGAATTTAATTCCATGAACGGTTAAGTTACACTTAAACCATTAATGATTAATTCACAATTGACAAGTTATGATTCATTAATATGCTTTGAACCTATGTAACCACAATAGTTCTTGAATCAAGTCCATGTGCCACTTAGGTTCACGATGGGCCAAATGAATGTGGTGTTAGGCCCAATGGATGTGATGTTGGCCCAACAACATTTAGGTAGCCCTTTAACACGCCAAAGACAATATTTAGTCAATTAGGATCATGGTGACCCAATGACTTGGAATGGCCCTAGGAATTTAAGTTGGCCAACCTAGGTATATGTAAACCACACAATTTTTCTAAGACAATCTTGGGCCAATTAAACCATAATGGGCCAAATTATCTCTATCGTGCTTAGTTTAAACTTATGGGCCATGTGGTTAATGGATTTGGGCCTTGAAACATTGAGTTGGGCCGAAGGGTAATGGGCTGCCACCTTAGGCAGCGAACCCTTCCTGTTGGTGGCCTAAGGTTCGGCTACAAGTGATGGTTCGTCCCTACAACCAAATGGTTCGGTGAGGATAAGATGTTCAAGGGTTCGGCCAAGGTATCCCACATGGTTCGGCTAAAATGGAGCTATGCAGGTTCGTAGATCATCAGGGTTCGGCCGGCTGCATGTCTGAAGGTTCGGTCACTACTAACGAACCATGCAAGGTTCGCAGCAACTTGTTGATCATCAATGGTTCGTGAAGGCTCGTGGGATCTGCACAGGGTTCGTAGCATGTCCAGGGTTCGGGAATGATGCATAAGGTTCGCTTGTGTGATGACCCACGAACCATAGGTTCGTCTTGGTCATCAGCTTGCCACAACAAGGTTCGCCCGATCAAATGGTTCGGCCACCATGCTGTTCCAACGAACCTGTTCTCTGCATCATCATCTTCGTCTAATAAACTAGTCTCCAGACCTCGATCTAAGTGGGTACCATCCTCAGAAGGTTTGCTAGAGGTGCGAAATCAAAATGGGGTGCTAAGACCGGCGGTTTATCGGGTTTGAACAAAAACAACAATGAAAACCCTATTTTCGTGGTTTTTCAAGCATCATTACCTCGAGATTGGCTGGATGAAACCGCGATATTCTTGTACTTTCGTGTAGAGTTTGTCGAGAGCTTCGCGTGGACACCAAGAACACCGAAATCCGTCAAGAAACGAGTGAGATACGCGCGTTTGAAGTTCGGTTTTTAGAGAGAGAGAGGGTAGACGAACTATTAGAGAGAGAAAGGGTTGTTGGTGGAATTTATGAGCATTTAAGCCTTGTTCAAGGCTTTTATAGCTCGGGTGAAGTTCGGGTCCGTTTCGGTCGCTCGGTTCGCGTTTCCGGAACGTAACGCGTATTTTACGCGGTTTTAAAGTAAAATAGGTATTAAACTCATTAAAATGATGAGTTTCAAAATTGTAAAATATAAAATAAAAATTACAATTATTTTTACTCTTCGTGTTTTGCCGGATCGTTAAACATTCACAATTACGTGTATACCCGCAATCGCGTACGTTTTCCGATCGTATTAAAAGTTTAAAGATGTTTAATCGTAATTATAAGTTCAACATTCGTACTATTATGGATCGTCACCCATAACTATACTCAGTCTCGCTTACAGATTACGATCTTGGTTGAATTTATTAATTGTCATAATATTCGTCTCGACACTACGCACTAACACTAACCTGTTACACCGAACGCAGTATATATATAGGGCTCACTCTCGCTGCCCACCACTGTTTCGATATAACCAGTTACTGCTCTTGCCTAGTGTAATCGACTGTAAATAAATAATAAATACTTGTTTTCTGACTACAAAGATCCTGTAACACACAAGCACACATTATGAACATACTGAAACACATTGTTTGAACTGAAACTGAACAGACACTGTTCTAACACTGTTTACAACTACATGACTATATGCACAAATGTTACAGTCTCCCCTAGTTAAGGGAATTTCGTCCCGAAATTAACTAGCCGAAGGTACTGTAAAAAGATGAGGGTACTTAAGCTTCATCTGGTCTTCACGTTCCCAGGTGAACTCAGCACCGCGTTTGCCCTCCCATCGCACTTTCACGATCGGAATACGGCTGCGTTTAAGTTTCTTGACCCCATGATCCATGATTTCAACCGGACGTTCTATGAATTGCATGTTGTTCTGAATCTGTATGTCTTCCAGTGGAATCTGTACATCATGATCCGCCAAGCATTTCTTAAGATTTGATACATGAAAAGTATCGTGAACATTGCTTAGCTCCACTGGAAGTTTGAGTTTGTAGGCTACGGGACCAATCCGTTCCAGGATCTCAAAAGGTCCAACGTACCTTGGTGCAAGTTTCCCTTTCTTCCCGAATCGGACAACGCCTTTCCAGGGAGAAACTTTGAGTAAGACTCGGTCACCGACTTGAAACTCAAGCGGTTTCCGACGTCGATCAGCATAACTCTTCTGCCGATCTCGTGCGGCCTTAAGCCGTGACTGAATGATTGTGATCTTGTCTGATGTTTCCTGAATGAGTTCTGGTCCTACGACCTGTGAGTCACCAATCTCGGTCCAACAGACCGGTGATCGGCACTTTCTACCATATAGAGCTTCGAATGGTGCACATTGAATGCTCGTATGATAGCTATTGTTATATGAAAACTCAATGAGTGGGAGATGAGTGTCCCAACTTCCACCGAAGTCAATGACACAAGAACGGAGCATGTCCTCAAGTGTTTGGATAGTCCTCTCACTTTGGCCGTCGGTTTGGGGATGATACGCCGTGCTAAGATTTACACGCGTTCCCAAAGCCTTTTGCAATGATTGCCAAAAGCGAGAAGTGAAGCGACTATCACGATCAGATATGATTGATGTTGGAGTACCATGACGTGCAATGATTTCGCTGATGTACAATGTGGATAACTTCTCCATCTTGTAATCCTCTCGGATTGGGAGGAAATGAGCAGATTTAGTGAGTCGGTCAACGATCACCCAAATCGAATCGAAACCTCTCGGAGTTCTCGGCAACTTTGTTATGAAATCCATGGAAATTTGTTCCCATTTCCATTGAGGAATTTCAGGTTGCTGCAGAAGTCCCGAAGGCTTTTGATGTTCTGCTTTGACCTTTGAACAAGTAAGACATTTTCCCACGTACAGTGCTATGTCTTTCTTCATTCCCGGCCACCAGTAAGATGTCCTCAAGTCCTGATACATCTTGTCGGCTCCAGGATGAACTGAGTATCGCGACTTATGGGCCTCATCACAGATGAGTGTGCGCAATTCTTCAGACTTTGGAATCCAAATGCGGCCGTTGAGATATAATAACCCATCAGCTCGAGGTTCTAGTTTCTTCTCAATACCACAATCCAAGTCTTTCTTGAGTTGATTATCTGTTACTACTTGTTGTTGTGCAATACGAATCAAGTCTTTCAAGTTTGGCTGTGTGTTGATCTCCATGGCTCTTACACGAATCGGTTTGACTGGTTCCTTGCGACTAAGAGCATCCGCCACCACATTGGCTTTACCCGGATGGTAACGAATCTCACAGTCGTAATCAGTTAGAAGCTCAACCCAACGTCGTTGTCTCATGTTGAGTTCTTTCTGATTGAGAATGTGTTGCAGGCTCTTGTGATCTGTATATATGACACATTTAGTACCGTACAGGTAGTGTCTCCAAATCTTCAATGCAAAGACCACAGCCCCTAACTCAAGGTCATGAGTAGTGTAATTCTTCTCGTGAACCTTAAGTTGTCTTGAAGCATAAGCAATGACCTTGTCCCGTTGCATAAGTACACAACCAAGACCAAGGTTTGAAGCATCACAGTAGACAATGAAATCATCACTGCCTTCTGGAAGACTAAGGATAGGGGAATTACATAACTTCTGTTTAAGAAGTTGAAATGCATCTTCTTGTTTCTGTCCCCATATAAAAGCTTGACTTTTCTGAGTCAATGTAGTGAGTGGCAAGGCTATCTTAGAGAAGTTTGCAATGAATCTTCTATAATAACCTGCCAGACCCAGAAATGAACGAATCTCTGTTGGGGTAGATGGGGTAGTCCAATTCTTAATCGCCTCAATCTTCGCCGGATCTACATGTATCCCATCCTTGTTTATGACATGTCCTAAGAAGTGAACCTCCTTTAACCAAAATTCACATTTTGAGAATTTAGCATAAAGTTGTTCCTTTCTTAGTAGTTCCAAGACTTTCTTCAAATGATCCTCATGTTCTCGTTCTGACTTGGAATAAATCAGTATATCATCAATAAAGACGATAACAAACTGATCCAAGTAAGGCCTACAGACTCGATTCATTAAGTCCATGAACACTGCGGGTGCATTGGTCAGCCCAAATGGCATAACCACAAACTCATAGTGTCAATATCGAGTCCTAAATGCCGTCTTTGGTATATCCTCATCATTTACTCTTAACTGATGATACCCAGATCGTAAGTCAATCTTAGAGAAGCAAGTTGCTCCCTGTAATTGATCAAACAAATCATCGATCCTGGGCAGAGGATATCTATTCTTGATTGTCAACTTGTTCAACTCACGATAATCGATACACATGCGAAATGAACCGTCTTTCTTCTTGACAAATAGAACCGGAGCTCCCCATGGAGAGAAACTCGGTCTAATGAACCCTTTGTCTAGAAGTTCTTGAAGCTGACTAGACAGTTCTTGCATCTCAGACGGTGCTAATCGATACGGTGATTTTGCCACCGGATTTGCTCCAGGGACGAGATCGATTCTAAACTCCACTTGCCGGACTGGTGGTAGTCCAGGCAAGTCTTCTGGAAATACATCTGGAAAATCTTTGATGACCGGTACGTCTCCAACTGCTTTCTTGTCAGGTTTCTTTTCCACCACGTGAGCTAAGAATGCATAATATTTCTTCTTCAGGTACTTCCTCGCCTTAATGCACGATACAATCTTCAACTCGCGGCAGGGTTTCTCACCGTAGACTATCATCGTTTTGCCGGACGGCAAGGGGATTCGAATAAGTTTCTCCGAGCATACGATTTCAGCATTATTCTTAGACAGCCAATCCATTCCTACTACAACTTCGAAGCTTCCGAGAGTCATAGGAATGAGATCGATAGGGAAAAGGTGGTCATTTAATCTTAGCTCACAAGCATTAATGATGGAATCTACAACTATGGTTTTACCATTCGCTACTTCTACAGTATAGGGAGCAGTAAGTGTGGATAGTTGCATATTAAGAACAGAAGCAGTATGAGCAGAGATAAAGCTTTTATCAGCACCAGTATCAAATATGATAGGAACATAGCGATTATTGATAAGAAATGTACCCGTGATGACTGCCGGCTCTTCACGTGCTTCAGCAGTTCCAATAACGAAAGCACGAGCAACAGCAGTATTGTTGTTGAGTTTTGGACACTGGTTTCTGAAGTGTCCTTCTGCCCCACAATTATAGCAAGCTCTTCCACCTGCAGCAGTAGAAGTTGTGGCAGCAGTTGTTGCAGCAATAAGATGAGCAGATCGACAAGTCGCTGCAAAGTGTCCCATACGCCCACACTTGTGACACTTCTTGCATGGAGTATTGGGCAGATGATGGTACTGGCATTTGGTGCAGAGTGGAAACGAGCCAGTGTACTGCTTTCTGACATTAGCGGGTTGTGGCATAGCAGTGAGGGGAGTAGCATGAGTAGGTGCAGCCGCAGTCAATGCTGCAAAGTTCTTGATTGTCTTCTGTTTCTTCTTCTTATGATGATGCTGTTCAGGCTTCTTGCCTTCTTCAATCTGTGCTCTCTTGAATCCCTTTCGGGTGAGCACTCCAGACTTCACATACTCTTCAGTAAGAGTAGCACCAAGTTGAATAGCTGCCTCTAGAGTAGTAGGGTTATTACCCATGACAGTTCCTCTAACAACCAGAGGTAACCCTTCAATGTATTTCTCTATCCTGCGGGATAGAGGAGTAACCAGATGGGGCACCAGAATGCACAACTCATGAAACCGAGTTGTATACTTTGCGTTCTCTCCACTGTCTTGCACCAGATTCCACATCTCTACCTCCAGTTTCTTTAGCTCGTGACGTGGACAAAACTTTTCCACCAGCAAATTCTTGAATCCATCCCATGGTAATGCTAGAGCGACTTCACGTCCCCTGGTGTTCTTTTCAGAGTTCCACCAGGTAAGTGCGCCCTTGTGAAATGCACTCGAGGCCATCTTGACCTTTAGATTTTCAGGACATCCAGTGAAGTCGAGAATGTCTTCGATACTTTCCAGCCATTGCAGTAGGCCGGTAGCTCCTTCAGTACCAGAGTACTTTGGAGGCTTAGCATCGTTGAACTGCTTGAATGTGAAGTTAGCAGTTCCAGTAGTTGTAGCATTGGAGTTATGTGCGGAATCACTGGTACTTCCCCGAAGATTCTGGGTAATATCAGTGACCATACCAGGGATTACTTCCCTCATGTGAACAGCGATAGCTCGAGCAATCTTGTTGATCTCATCATCATTACCACTTGTCGAGTCCCCAGCATTAGGGTCACGTCGAGGAGGCATTCTACGAATAGAAGCCACAAGCGGGTCAGTAATGAGAATGGATACAATTGAATTTTTCATGATAAGGTCAGTAATATATCCATACTACTAGTATTATCATTCAATTGTAATATGATCCAGTACACGTATAAGTTATCAACTTATTAGTATACTTATCATGTGAATATGTACGATGTCTCATGATCTCACCACCAAACCTACACACTGACACTTTCCCGATATACCGAAAATAGTTTATATATAGGGCTCACTCTCGCTGCCCACCACCGTTTCGGTATACCACGATCATGCCCTTGCTAGCATTTGGCAACACGTTTGTACTGATTTCCAAGTGTGTTCCATTGATTAAGAATCCCATGATCTTTGATCAACTTGAACTATGATTGATTCCATGACTGAACTATGATTATGTTATGCGTGCACCTACTAACAGTTGTTAACATGTAGAACTAAGTCATACGTGTGTTCTACACTTTCCTGTTAACTTATGCTAGTAAGTACTAATGATGTAATCACTTAAGAATTTCACTTAAGGTTTACATTTATGATATGTTCACAACTTGGTTGATTCACCATAATGTCTGGTTCATCCAAGTTTGAATTTCATTATGATTTGATTCACCAATGATTGTTTCCCAAATGATTGTATCCCATGTGTTTTGACTAATGTTCCATGTGTCCAGTTGATCCCGAATCCTCACTCCAAATACAAACGCCGGATTCCCCCTAACATACTGAAATAAGCTTATATATAGGGTAAGCTCTCACCGACCCACCACTTACCTCAACACGTCAGCGTTAATCCGTCGTCTATATTTGGGCTAAGATTCCAACTGTTGATTGATTATGATTGTCTCATGATTTCTCTTGTTCCTTGATTCTGTTTATGATTATGTAAACCATGGTCCTTAATTTACTAGAAACTAAGACCTTAGGTTTATGTATATGTGTCCTAGGTTAATCAACCTAGTTTCCCAATACTTACAGTACTGAGCATAATGATTTCCTGTGAGAACTTCAACTAAAGAATACTGTTACACAGATTCTAAGTTATAAAGTTCCTATGATAATGAATCCATGATAATGATAACAATGACAAGGATTTCAAATCTAAGTTCTAAATTAATAGACCTCAACCTTTGAATTCCTATAGTGATATGACAAGGATCTCAAATCCAAGTTCTAAGTTAATAGATCTTGACCTTTGAATCCTATAATGAATATGACAAGGATCTCAAATTCAAGTTCTAAATTAATAGATCTTGACCTTTGAATCCTATAATGAATATGACAAGGATCTTAGATCAAAGATACTAAATTAATAGATCTTTGCCTCTAAATCCCATAATGAATATGACAAGAAATTCATATCAAAGATACTGATACTACAGATCTTTGCCTCTGAATTTCTATAATGATCTCTGTGTGAGAATTTCAGATCAAGGATACTAAGAATACAGATCCTTGCCTCTGAAATCCTTAAATGCATATGTGTGAGAATTTAATCCGGTTTCTAAAATTATAGAAATCCGATTCAAATTCTTTGACTCGATGTCTAATCTTAGAAAAATGTCCCTAAGATCTTTCAAGCTTATTGTAGACTTAATGCTCACTTAAGTTACTTAGATCCTAAGTATCCTCAAGCCTATAGCACTTAGTCCTATTGGGTAACTTAGGTTATAGTCTAGGTCATTAAACATTGGGTTTTTCCTAGTTCTCTACAACCCTGGCTCTGATACCAACCTGTCACACCCCTGCGCCGCGTGCGGAATCCACGGCGCGGTGACGTATGATCAGTTGAATCATGCACAAGTATTGAATAAGAACAACCACAATGGATTACTACATTTCATAATGTTTAGACAGTTGATTTGTTACAGACAATCTATCTACCAAAAGTAAGACAACTACAGACCCAAAATATAGTTTACAAAATAAGACTCCAAACAAGACAATTAAACATTTAGGATTTAGTGTGTTTCTAATCCATCCTAGCATGTTTCTTCATCTTGTTCTATCTTAGTATGGTCTCCTTAGTTGTCTCTGAGAATGTCTTAAACCTGATTACCTGAAACACGTGAAAAGTAACTGTCAACTACAGACGTAGTTGGTGAGAACAATAGGTTTAAGCATTTGTAAACATGAGTATATGATATAAGACATAGGTAAGTTAAAGCATCATAAGATTCACACGGATGAGCTGCAACCCAAACTAACATCAAGTAAGAAAATGAGTGTAAACAGTCCAATCACTGTTCGCACGACAGCCGATAATATCAAGTCCCAAACCACGTTTGGAGTTAGATAATACGTCAGCAGTTTTGATAACCATATGACACCAGACCTGCAGTTAGCTTTTAAAACAAATTTAAAAGCTAACTCCATCCTGGATAAGAACCAATGTGTCCGCTTTCCCTTGTTGTGATCACCCAGTACTAACGCTAATGAATGTGATACTTGATGGGTTTATAAGTTTGTTTACAACAAATGACACCATGTTTTATGAATCTTACTTTAACCGGATGTGTTAATGTCTTATTGAAAACCTGGATTTAACTCCACGAGTTGAATCCTTTGTTTATGTAACATGAAATGAATCTCTTGATTTGAATACCATGATGTGAACAACTTGACTTGAATACCATGTTTGAACCAATGAGTTTGAATACCATGTTTTGAACCACTTGATTTGGATACCATGTTTTGAACCAATGAATTTGAGTACCATGTTGTGAACCACTTGTTTTGACTACCATGATGTGATGACCTTGTATAACAACAAGGTTTATAGCAAAAGAAGGGTTGATGAAATCATTTATTTAAAAATGTTTATCCTTTAAAAGAACATTTGAGTAAAACTGTTAATAAACCTTTCAAGAAAACATTTTAAAATCCTTTTTAGTAATAAGGGTTTAATAGTAAATAATTCCTTTAAGACAGTTGACAATTTCCTTAAACAGTTGAAGAATCACTTGGATTCATAGGATAAACCTGTAATGTTTATGAATGCACATACAATGTGCAATGAAACAAGATTGAAATAGCGGTTTTGATCACGTGTTCCACCCCAAAACAGTTATAAAACAGTAAAAGAGGGGCTAAAGTTCTCACCTGTCTGCAGTAGACTCTGAACAAAAACAGATAGCAAGTAGCAAACAGGACTTCTAATTGTTTCCTATAACATTGTAATCATACATAAGATATAGGATTTATAATTGTATAACTTGATTCATTGATTGACTTGTGTTCTCATGATTTGATTGTTGTGAAAACTTGAATGTTATGCTTTGAGTCCTTTGATTGATCATGGGTCCAAGAAACTTATGAAATGTTCTTTGATGCATAATTCTTATGCATAAATGATATTTGTTTGAGAATTTGATAACCATTGATTACCATTTGTTGCGAAAAGATGTTCAATTGTTTCCAAGTCTTGTGATTGTGAATTTAATTCCATGAACGGTTAAGTTACACTTAAACCATTAATGATTAATTCACATTGACAAGTTATGATTCATTAATATGCTTTGAACCTATGTAACCACAATAGTTCTTGAATCAAGTCCATGTGCCACTTAGGTTCACGATGGGCCAAATGAATGTGGTGTTAGGCCCAATGGATGTGATGTTGGCCCAACAACATTTAGGTAGCCCTTTAACACGCCAAAGACAATATTTAGTCAATTAGGATCATGGTGACCCAATGACTTGGAATGGCCCTAGGAATTTAAGTTGGCCAACCTAGGTATATGTAAACCACACAATTTTTCTAAGACAATCTTGGGCCAATTAAACCATAATGGGCCAAATTATCTCTATCGTGCTTAGTTTAAACTTATGGGCCATGTGGTTAATGGATTTGGGCCTTGAAACATTGAGTTGGGCCGAAGGGTAATGGGCTGCCACCTTAGGCAGCGAACCCTTCCTGTTGGTGGCCTAAGGTTCGGCTACAAGTGATGGTTCGTCCCTACAACCAAATGGTTCGGTGAGGATAAGATGTTCAAGGGTTCGGCCAAGGTATCCCACATGGTTCGGCTAAAATGGAGCTATGCAGGTTCGTAGATCATCAGGGTTCGGCCGGCTGCATGTCTGAAGGTTCGGTCACTACTAACGAACCATGCAAGGTTCGCAGCAACTTGTTGATCATCAATGGTTCGTGAAGGCTCGTGGGATCTGCACAGGGTTCGTAGCATGTCCAGGGTTCGGGAATGATGCATAAGGTTCGCTTGTGTGATGACCCACGAACCATAGGTTCGTCTTGGTCATCAGCTTGCCACAACAAGGTTCGCCCGATCAAATGGTTCGGCCACCATGCTGTTCCAACGAACCTGTTCTCTGCATCATCATCTTCGTCTAATAAACTAGTCTCCAGACCTCGATCTAAGTGGGTACCATCCTCAGAAGGTTTGCTAGAGGTGCGAAATCAAAATGGGGTGCTAAGACCGGCGGTTTATCGGGTTTGAACAAAAACAACAATGAAAACCCTATTTTCGTGGTTTTTCAAGCATCATTACCTCGAGATTGGCTGGATGAAACCGCGATATTCTTGTACTTTCGTGTAGAGTTTGTCGAGAGCTTCGCGTGGACACCAAGAACACCGAAATCCGTCAAGAAACGAGTGAGATACGCGCGTTTGAAGTTCGGTTTTTAGAGAGAGAGAGGGTAGACGAACTATTAGAGAGAGAAAGGGTTGTTGGTGGAATTTATGAGCATTTAAGCCTTGTTCAAGGCTTTTATAGCTCGGGTGAAGTTCGGGTCCGTTTCGGTCGCTCGGTTCGCGTTTCCGGAACGTAACGCGTATTTTACGCGGTTTTAAAGTAAAATAGGTATTAAACTCATTAAAATGATGAGTTTCAAAATTGTAAAATATAAAATAAAAATTACAATTATTTTTACTCTTCGTGTTTTGCCGGATCGTTAAACATTCACAATTACGTGTATACCCGCAATCGCGTACGTTTTCCGATCGTATTAAAAGTTTAAAGATGTTTAATCGTAATTATAAGTTCAACATTCGTACTATTATGGATCGTCACCCATAACTATACTCAGTCTCGCTTACAGATTACGATCTTGGTTGAATTTATTAATTGTCATAATATTCGTCTCGACACTACGCACTAACACTAACCTGTTACACCGAACGCAGTATATATATAGGGCTCACTCTCGCTGCCCACCACTGTTTCGATATAACCAGTTACTGCTCTTGCCTAGTGTAATCGACTGTAAATAAATAATAAATACTTGTTTTCTGACTACAAAGATCCTGTAACACACAAGCACACATTATGAACATACTGAAACACATTGTTTGAACTGAAACTGAACAGACACTGTTCTAACACTGTTTACAACTACATGACTATATGCACAAATGTTACATCACGCGTATTCGTTCGAATCGTCACCCGGTCGAACATGACGATGGCTTTACTTTCTGATTTTGTTTTCTACTTTTCAGATATCATTCAGAACGTTAAACCCACATATATTTGTTTGTGTGAATCGTCACCTACGCAAACACACAGTCAATTTAAGATTCGCAAACGATACTGAATTATTGTTTTCAATTGAGTTTCTCACTGACATACGCAACTAAGACTAACTGTTTTCCTTTTGTTACCACTGATTTCACATTGTTTTCTCATAGAATTGTTGGCTATCTGATTCCTGTTATTTGTGGAAATCAGATCACAACCGAATTGTTTATGTCGTTTGAACTGAATTCTTGCTATTTCACAAGGTTTGTTGTATATAAGTATTCCAATTCTCATTGAAATACATACAACTGTTAAATGTTTTCACAAAATTGTTGTCAGGTAACTGTTTATCATATTGTAATCACACATAATAATAATTAAAAGTACACATACTATACGGTAGCCGGACGGTCAGGTACTAGTTGTCACATTATCACAAAGAGATCGTCGTTTATGACCCTCTTTCATCTTAATTGGTATTAGAACAAGTAAAAGTTTTGCCTTGGTTCGAATAGGGATCACATTTCTTTCTTGCATGTCCTTGGAGTTTAGAAAAATTCAAACGTCTTAGAGATAGATACAGAGGTAGGAATTTATGGAACAAACCACACTCTCTGATTAATCATTTCTTCAAAAGATCTTTCAGATTATGCGTTAATGCTTTGATTAATGAATATTTGATTCTTTCTTCAATATAGATTTGATTCACACTAATTTTTCTATGTATACAAGTTTATCCTTCATCTTTTCGAAAGTTTCTATGTATAGAGTGTAATCGTGTTGTAATCATTCTATTTATTCAATGAAGCTAATCGTTTGAGTGATTCAATGACGATTTGGTTTATATTTCCGTTACTTATATTATATATTCATCTTTTAAATCACGTTCAAATTTTTGATCTTAACATTGAATGAACGACAGGAACCAGCATTGTAGTTTTAAAAAGTTACGCATCAAGACTTGAAATATGGATGAACCTCAAGAACCATAAATGTAATTAACTCTCAGTAATATATAGAAAGATTTGATAGTGAAACAAATTTAAAAGGGAAAATAAATGGGATTTTATATCTTCAAAATAAGACTCGTTTCATAAATTTAAAATTTTGTGGGTTTAGTAAAAGTTTCATATAAGGTGAATGGTGTGTGATTACCGACCTCGAAACCCAATTACCCAATTCCAGTTAACGGTTAAGTTTGAGATATAGACATTCAACACGTAATTTTCAACCACGTATTATCACCAAACTACGTTGGGCTGGAGCTGGGTACTCGTCGGGAATACACCTAAACCTTGAATCTTATACGTATTGTGTAACGGATAAGAGACAAATTTAAGGCATGATCTAATCGGTGTAAGACATGATTTTATAATCGTGATTAGAGTATGTAAAACTAAAGTGGAAATTCAGAAGAAAAAAAAAAAAAACTTTGGGCAAATATACATCGGAAGTTAGGAAGTTGATATAGGTGCACAAACCGGATATTTTAACCGTTTCTTGTTCCAAATTGGTTCCGATTTTACTCAACAAAGTCAAGAATAGGTTCCGGCTCCAGATCGTTCCCAATTTTGGTTAACAAAGTCACGAACTGGTTCTGGTTAAGTTAGGGTTTTGACCAGGTTTTTACCGGTTTTTGACCGGTTCTGGTTCTGAATTTGGCTGGGTAAAGGTGAAACAAGTTCCGGTAATTCCGATTCTAGTTACAATTTTTCCGAGAAACCGGAATCATCTATACCTGCCGGTTCAGGTTGTTGGTTGCGGTTCAGGTTGGTTCTAGATTTGAAATCGGTCTTTTTGCCCACCTTTAGAAATGGGAAATTGCACAAATAAGAGGTATAAGAAGTAGCGTCATACACAAGGACTGATAAAGTATACAATATATGGCTATGATTCATTATGGGTTGCTGATGGTAATAATCTGATCATGATTTGTCAAAGGCAATCACTCGGAGCCTAAACAAGTAAACATGATAAACTGAACTGGCATAAGTTAAATATTCCAAACCGCGGGAATTTGAAATTTTACAGAGAACACTGACCACAAAATCAAAATCATAAGTTGTTTTACTGTACATTGGTTCGGTTATCAGTTTTTTTTTTAATTCGGTTCATTTTAACTTATAATTGGTTTTCAAAATTATTAAGCGCTAATCAAAAACCAAAGCCAATCTAATCCAGAAGATGGTTAACTGAACCAAATTCATCAAAATTACATTTTTTTAAAAATCTTTTGAAATTGGAAAACAACACTTTTAGCATATTCAAATGAGGGAAAAAACCTAATTTCTTCTGTAATTGAAAGATTCAAACAAAAAATAGTAGCATATTCAATTTAACATACTCACCATTCGCAGAACCAGATCGATAAGCGGTGGCTGAGCCTTAAATTATCATGATTGAAAAAAAAATCACGATTCAATGATTCAAGCAACTAGTAGTAGCATACATTTGAATTGTCTATAAAATTCATTTATTCAAAGTTCAAGTCCATTCGTCCCAAGAGAATTCATAGTTTCAACAACCTCATGACACGAAAACAAAAAATTTGTAAACTAGCATTATCTAGGTGCACAAATATAACACTTTGCTTACTTACTGACTTGGTCAACCATTTTTCTAATTAGTATAATCGACAGCATCCTGCAAAAAATAATAATAATAACAAAAAATAATAAATGGGTGATACAAAAGTAGGTTACCCCGTACAACAAGGTAAATATGAAAGAAGTAAAAGAATTATTCCACGTAAACGAGTAATGAGATCTTGACTTTTTCTAACCAATGCAAATTGTAGTTCTGACGTTCTGTTGCAAGCTACCTACTGTTCATGAATTTCAAAAGTAATTATGTTTCAATATATCCTTAAATTTTAATATAATTTTAACTTTTCCATCTTTGTTGTCACTAATTTGTTGCCATTACGAACTCTTTATTTTCATATGTCATTATTTTGTTTGGTTATGTCTGTTTGTACTTGAGCCAGGTTATCAGCATGCAGTCTCTCTTTCCCGAGAATATAGGTAAGGTCTACCTAAATATCACCTTCTCAAGTGTTGCAAGTAGCTATGTACGAGTGAGATTTACTGGGTATGTATATACATATATATATATATATATATAATTGTTAAACATTTTATAGACCATTTTGTATCGAGAACAACAATAGCATAAATGTAAAGATATCATGAGCCACGAGACGTTAACAAGGATGAAAGTGAATAAAATAAAGGATTGCAATGTAATTAACTTACATAACATGGGGTCTAAGTAGATCATTTCTGCTTTGGATGAGGCTCTAGGGAACCGCATAACATCCTTAGCAAGGTTAAAGCTTTTGGAAGGATTCAAATTTCCATGTGGACAGATGGAAAACTCAAAAGAGAAGGGGAATGAGCAAGCAAAAGCTTTATAAAAAGCAATTGTGGTCTTGATATTTGTAAAGGTGATAATTCCACTGTTTTCAACCGGTTCAATGTTTGGTCCAAGCAGTCTGGTGAATCCAAATGATTTGAAGTTGTTTCCACTTCATGTTGCTTCAATTCAGACTCCTGGGGGTAATAACAAGCATGCAACATTATTAGTTTGATTAAATATTAATTTGCATGTAACTCTTGTAGCATATAAGAAAAAAAAAAGGTTAATTAGTTTTACCGTTTGAAGACGCGTCAAGGACAATGTTTCTAGATTTGGCGAGTTTTGAAGCAAACACAGAACACCATGGAGATGATCCAAATCACCAAGTGATATATTACACAACTTTAAATGCTTTAAGTGACTAACCGTGTGTGGAAACCATTTTGGCTTTTCAGCAATAAAAGCCTAAAAGTTTAAAATGAGATTTTAACTTAAAAATATGTGATATACATCAAATATTCCAAATTTAAATTTTGTGACATACCTTAATAAAATGACCATCAGTAGTAAAGTAATGAACTTTAGGCATGCTACCAAACATGAACGCCAGATTCATCCTTTCAATTCTTAAGAGGTCTTTTATGGATTTCTCAAGAGTTAAAAAAACATGACCAAGATGTTGACTATGCAATAGCTCAAGCAACATGACATCTGGGCAATTCTCGACAACCAAAAGCCTCAAATTTGTAGCCTTGATTTTAAGATTGTATACATTGGTGCACGAACGCATCGTCAAATTCTCAAGTTGTGGTAAATTGACTACGTTTCCACTCAAGTTGGTAGTAAAATCAATACTGTTGAGAATGAGAAACTCAAGATAGAGAAATCCATCAAAGTGAAGGGGCGGTTTGAAGATGCAATTATTGAGCTCCAATTTTCTTAACTCGAAAAAAGAGAAGACACAAAATGGTAGTTGATAACGTCTATTTGAGTTAGCGAGAGTTAAATCCTTGACACCTTCTGTTGACAAGAATAACATCCATAGATCGACATCTTGGAAGCTCTCAAGATGAGTATTTGGTATATGGAGATAAAACTTTGTGATAGAACCTTTGTGGAGGAGCAAGACATGGTTTATTACCTTTATAAACCCACATCTACCAAACGATCCATATTTTACCCATTTTTTGGAAATTTGCTCATTGAAGTCCATTTGTACCTCCATTTTTTTGCAAGAATGCTTGTCCTTACCACATCTTGAATTGGGAGCCACTCTAGGATTGAGTTTATCAAATGCTCAGGCAACTTACTCAATCTATTTTCTTCTGCAATTGTTACCTTATTTTTCTCTGTCATCAGATTTAAAAATACATAAATTGACTTATTTAATAGAAAACAGAAGAATGGAATACTCTACTCAATTTCTTATTTTGGATTGAAAGATTTTTCCAGATTCTGACACCGCATTTTTACCCGAAACTATCTAAATCCCTTCATATTATGCAACACAAAACTGGCCAAAACCCACACCTACTCAAACAACCTAATTAATTTCATTCCTTCTCGATCTCTTCAAGTGACGACATTGCTTGCTAAATGCCCGAATCGAGAGACTTATAATGTCAGTACTTATGATTGATCGTCGTATGTAGGGTGAGATCGAATGGTTCGATTATTTTTATTTTTTATTTTATCTTCGTAACCTAATGTTGATATATAGAGATTACATTAACATTTTATCTTTTTTGTTGTTTGATGGATAAACAATTGAGGGATCAAACTTACATGCCATGTGAAGAAACTAAACCCTTAAACATGACAAATCTGTAATATTTTACGTACGAATCTTTATAACCCTAAAAATTTTAACCAAACAGCCACTAGGTTTTCAGATAAACATGGATATATAAGATTTGTATGCATATGGTGTTTATAGACGGTAATATCATGATGATCCTTGAAATTCAACTGCAAAAATAAAGCTAAAATAAATTGATACAACAGGTGACAAAAATATATGAGGATTGTGAAATAGAATCTTACTCGTGAAATCCATCGTAGCACCCAATCAATTGAAATTAAAATATTAAATTACAAGAAGTTAGGGTTTGTGGAAGAACACAAACGCGATCAAAAATCGATTAGTATCGCATCCCTTTTAAACGTGATTTAAAACTAAAATATAAAGATCTTATTAATAGAGAAAAATTGATCCAGAAGATAAACCCATTTCATTCATACACTGATCTTCATCTCACGATTACACATATACACATACATATAAAACTAACTGCTACAAAATAACTGTAAATAATATTCAATATATATTTGATTTTATAACACTCCCCCTCAAATATATATTATCATATATTATACACTATTAATAACATACTTCAAGATGTTATTAAATTGGTACTTCAGGACCTATAAGATAAACTGATACTACTGGATCAGTTATGTTGTCTCATTAAAAACCTTACTAAGAAAACCTAATGGGATAAAACTTAGTCAAGGAAAAAAGAGTACAGCGTGTATAATATTTTCCCATAAAATTAACTAACATCTTTTAATCTACGAAGTCCGATCCTTTGTAATAGTTGTTCAAAACTGTTTCTTGGCAAAGACTTTGTAAATAGATCAGCTAGATTTTCACTTGACTTGATCTGACGAACATCAATTTCTCCTTCTTTCTGCAGGTCATATGTTGAGAAGAACTTTGGTGAAATATGCTTCGTCCTATCACCCTTGATATAACCTTCTCTAATCTGAGCTATGCAAGCAGCGTTGTCTTCGTAAATAATAGTTGGTTCTTTCTTGATCTGTTCTAATCCACATGCTTTTTGTATATGATTAATCATTGATCTTAACCATACACATTCTCGACTGGTATCATATAGTGTTATTAACTCGGCATGATTTGATGACGTTGCTGTAAGTGTTTGCTTTGTAGACTTCCATGAAATTGCAGTGCCACCGTATGTAAATACATAACATGTTTGAGATCTTGCCTTATGTGGATCTGATAAATATCCAGCATCAGCATACCCAACAAGTTGAGATTCTTTGTTTTTCTGATAGAAAAGACCCAAGTCTCTTGTCCCGCAAATATACCGGAATATGTGTTTTATACCATTCCAATGTCTACGTGTTGGGTTAGAACTATATCTTGCTAGAACATGTACCGAGAACGCAATATCAGGTCTCGTATTATTTGCGAGATACATAAGTGCACCGATCGCACTTAAATATGGTACTTCTGGACCAAGTATTTATTCGCCTTGTTCTTGTGGACGATAAAGATCTTTATTTGCATCAAGCGATCTAACAATCATAGCTATGTTAAAAGGATGTGCTTTGTCCATATTAAAACGTTTTAACATCTTTTCGATGTAATTTGATTGATGGACAAATGTCCCATTACACAAATGTTCAAATTGTAGGTCAAGACATAATTTGTGCTACCAAGATCTTTCATTTCAAATTCTTTCTTTAGCATTTCAGCAGCTTTTTCAATTTCTTCAGGAGATCCAATAATGTTAATATCATCAACATAAACTGCTATTATTGTGAACTTTGTTAAAGATCTTTTTATAAACACACATGGACTAATTACATGAGACTTATATCCTTTTCTTTCGAGATATTCACTAAGTCTATTATACCACATACGACCAGATTGTTTGAGACCATATAAAGATCTTTGAAGTTTTATAGTACACATATCTCGAGGTGTTGATTTTAATGCTTCAGGCAACTTTAATCCTTTAGGGATTTTCATGTAGATGTCATTTTCAAGTGTACCATACAAGTATGCAGTAACAACATCCATAAGTCTCATATGCAGTCCTTGATATATTGTGAGACCAATTAAAAATCTAAGGGTTATCGCATCCACTACAGGGGTATACGTTTCCTCATAATCAACTCCTGGGATTTGAGAAAACTCTTGTGCTACAAGTCTTGCTTTATATCGTACAATTTCATTCTTTTCATTTCTCTTTATTGCAAACACCCATTTATAACCTACTGGTTTGACGTCTATAGGTGTTTGGACAACAGGTCCAAAAACATGCCGTTTTTCAAGTGAATTTAATTCAGCATTAACAGCTTCTTGCCATTTTGGCCAATCATTTCTGTGCATGCACTCTTCTAGAGTTTTAGGAATATAATCATTTTCATTTATTACATCTGTTGCTATAGCATATGCAAAGATTTCGTCAATGCAAGTTTGATTTCGATTCCATGTTATACTATTATGTACATAATTAATAGAGATCTCATTTTCATTTTTTATTAATGTTTCCTCTTGATTTTCATTTTCCCCTGGAATCATATTTGTTACTTCAGGAACATTTTCCTTTTCATTTACCTCTTCTGGAGTTACATTTATAATATTTTCTGAGTTTTCACCAACTGTGTTATTTTGCTCTTTTCGTTTTCGTGGTTTCTTATCTTTGGAACCAATTGGTCTCCCACGTTTTCTTTGTATGTTAATTGTTTCTGGAATTACTTCAATTCGAGCAGGTGTATTTGATGCTGGTATATATGACTTTGTCACTCTATTAGTGTATGTGAATGCATCTGGTAATTCATTTGCTATTCTTTGCAAATGTATAATCTTTTGTACTTCAGATTCACATTGACCATTTCGAGGGTCAAAATTAGATAGTGATGATGCATTCCATGTTAATTCTTGTGTTACCAGTCTTTCTTTATTTGTATCTCCCCCTAAGACTGGGAATATTGTTTCATCAAAATGACAGTCGGCATAACGTGCAGTAAACACATCTCCTGTCATTGGTTCTAAATATTTAACAATGGATGGTGAATTAAATCCAATATAAATACCCAGTCTACGTTGTGGTCCCATTTTAGTACGTTGTGGTACCGGGATAGGGACATATATCGCACAACCAAAAACTTTAAGATGAGAAAGACTTGGTTCTCTTCCTGAGACCAATTGTGATGGGGAGTATTCATGATCTGCAGTTGGTCTTAATCTAATTAATGTGCTTGCATGTAGAATGGCATGCCCCCATGCAAAAGATGGTAATTTACATCTCATCAAAAGTGGTCTAGCGATTAATTGTAATCGTTTAATTAATGATTCAGCCAAACCATTTTGTGTGTGAACATGAGGCACTGGATGCTCAACATGTATTCCAATTGACATACAATAGTCATTAAAAGCTTGGGATGTGAATTCACCAGCATTATCCATTCGGATGTTTTTAATTTGATAATCTGGAAAATTTGTTCTTAATTGTATAATTTGAGTTAGAAATCGGGCAAATGCCATGTGACAATCTGACTTTTCGAGTTAACCCCGTTAACCGAAAGTAACGAAATCACAAAAGGTTCGTTGGACATTATATCGGAAACAGAAGAATTATTTGGACTGTATAGATTGTAGGCCCAATCTCACTTGATGAGGCCCAATTTCTATAAGGAACTAAGTGCCCCACACAAACCATTGCTAATTGGCCCACAATTTCCGGCCCACTTCACCTCTATTCGGCCCAAGTAGGTTAAGCCAACCCAATGAGATTCTATTCGGCCCAATTCGTTACAATTCGATACTTTGGTTTAACTTCATTAACCAAAAGTTAACGAAATCAAAGGAAATCATATAATATTAAGTTAAATGGGTTTTAGTTGAACAAAATAAATTCCAAAGTGTCTAAATTGCAATGATCAAACTTGTAAGTGATTATAAGCATCAAATTTGACTTTTACAAGTCAAAATTCGGATAAATTGCCAATTAAATTCGTAATTCACATCAATAAGCTATTGTGAAACAAATTCATCACTCAAATAATTGATACTTATGATTTCCAATCGTTTTTATCAGTTACTAGCCCATTAAAATTCAAATTAAAGGAATTAATGAACCACAATGTAGAAACCGTCACTTGTGATAATAGAACCCTCATAATTCGATGTAAACATCACAAATTGAGAATTCCATAGCATCAATCGGCACCTTTAGTAAGTTCTCCATACGACAATTTGATTCCAAAAGTTCGGATTGAAGGATTCGATTGTGAAGGGGCCGAAACTAGGGCTTGAATTTGAACTACAACAATTCTACATCAAACAAGGTATCAAATCATTCCTACATTACCTAAACTAACCGATTAAGCATAACCCTATGTTAAATTGTGGTACTAACAACGAATTGATATAACCCGATTACTAGGGTTCATCGTTTGATATATTTTGGGGGTTTTCATACAAGCGAGTCTAAAAATCAAATTAAAGTGTATAGGAAGTTTCAGAGACCTCCGATCAAGCTAAACCATATTTCAATTTCAGGAATAATACACAAATCTATTGATTTCGAGTTCTAGGGTTTATCTTAAGAACCGAATTGGGGGTTTTAAATATAACGAACTTGTTAGTCTAATTAAACACTACAGAAAGATTCGTAACTCTCTGTTTATGGAAACACCTCTATCAATTTCATGAAAATATTACGAATTGTATGAGCACGATTTCTAGGGTTCATGTGGTGGAACGATTTGGGGATTTAGGTTCTAATAAGCATAAAAATAAAATTAAATCTTTCAGGAAGTTTCGAAAATTCCTTTTCAATGAGAACCATATGATTTTTTCGGATTAGCATAATCGAATTTGATAAAATAACTTGAAAGTTTGATACATATGTTCGAGATGATGTGTACTCCATTATATCGTTTGAATTGATGAATCTTCAAATTGGGAACATGATTTAACTCGATTGAGTATCTAGAATCGAAGCCCTATAGTGATGGAATCGAATTTAGTCTAATCGTGGTCTAATTTGGGGTCACATGTTTCGAGTGATTGTAACAAAAGGGAATCGGTTTGATAGTTCTTAAAACTATTTAAAATGAAAACTGATTGCAAATGTAGTTGCAGAGCAACTGGTTAGGCATGGGTGTGTGTGTGGTCAAGGAGGTTGGGGGTTCGAACCTTGCTTCCTCATGTTTTGAATCAAAAACCAAATTTTAGTATTTTGACCATAACTTCTCCGTATTAACTCCGATTTAACCCGTTCGAATTTCGTTGGAACCAGAATTTCATTCCGAACATATTAGAATGATAAAATTTACATTTTAGACTGAAAACGTAATCGCGTATACTTACGTTAGTTAAATAAAATCATAAACGATTACATGGTTTTATTTAAACGATTATAAGGTCACGCGTACTTACGTATGCATGATTCTAACGATATAACTTACGTGTATTGACACGTATGTGATTTCAAGCACAAAACGACATCTCGAATAACATTACGTTATTGTTTAAACACAGATCCTTCGTAAGAGGATTATCTACGCAAGTTCACATATTTGATCATTCCGCAACAATCAAAGGTGCGTACACGGCCCCTTTCTTATTTTAACTGTTTTGGGGGAGAAAACATGTACAACAAACATTTTTAGATACATATCACTTGCATGAGTTAGCTGTTTACATTAAGTGCAAACATAGCATTACAAAGCCTTCATTTCGAACCGTTTAGTTTGCCGTAGCGCAAAGCGTGGTAGTTGGAAATAGATCTATTAGGTTTGACAAACCTCACTTGGTAGATGGGATCTACGCAGGTGTTTGACTGACCAAACACACACATTACTATTGTTCGTGCTAGACAATAGTGGCAAGGCAAAAACATGCTATAGCATGGCAATCGTCAGCTTCGGTGTCGACCACTTAAGTAAATAGTACAATGACTAGCTATCATGACTATGCAACGTGTGATATTGTTATCTGGAAACTTTATATTCAAACTGTGGTTTCAACATTTGTGAATGCTTAAACCTGTGTATGCACCAACCTTTATGTTGACTTGATTTACATGTTTTCTCAAGACGCTAAGGTGCACAAGAAAGCAGGCATGGACTAGGTGATAGAGTCGCATGCATGTTTACATTATAGTTATTTGGATTCGTAATTCAACTTTTACAGCTGTTATTGTTTTAAAACGCTTCCGCAAACTTTGAAAATTTTGATGTTACAGATTTAGACCAAAGTATGTTTTGAAAATTCATATAGAGGTCTTCGTTATGTCTAATGATCTGAGATCCTGGTTTGTCACGTTCCCAAACGGTATGATTCCGTTAGTTGGAAATTGGGGGTGTGACAGATTGGTATCAGAGACATTGGTTATAGCGAACTAGGTTTGCATTGGTAGACTTAGACTATAACTGTAGACATTAGACACATTTGCTTACGCAATAGTTTGCACAGCAATTACATATGGCATTATGTAACGAATATGACATCATCATCCACACCTACTAGTGACATAGAACATTAAGTTGTGTCATAATCGGCATCCAAGAAGAGGCGACCTGAGCCAATGGATGACACGATTCACTACGATGAGGAGATACACAAACAACCAAGGGAGAACGGCCAGTATTGGCAGTGGATCCCTGATCTCATTCGCAGCTGGGTGCGTGAGGAGCGAGTACTTTCGCCACCTACTTCTGACACTACTACTAGTAGTTGGACATTACCTACTCTGAGATACCCACCAGAGCAAGCAATTGCAGCTTTTGTTGCACATGTGAATCGGGAGATTCACAACATGCGAGAGGCAACTAGATAGATCACTAAAACAAGTCAAGGGATGAAATAGGCTCTTTGACTCACTAAAACCATTCAGGAGATGAAATAGGCTCTGTGACTCACTAAAACAAGTCAAGGGATGAAATAGGCTCTGTGACTCACTAAAATAAGTCAAGGGATGAATTAGGCCCTACGACTCACTCAAACAAGTCAATGAATGAAATAGATCACTAAGGCTCACTCGAACAAGTCAGGGCATGAAATAGGCCCTCTGGCTCACTCAACGAGTTAGCGGATATAATACACTCAATGACTCAAACAAAACCATTCCTTAGTTCGGGACTATATCTACTTGTTCCACTAAACTTCTAATTTTGGCAAATGATCCATCACTCTTTACAACACTGACAGCGGTTAATAAGGCTGTGGTTTCAGTCTTGATAAGAAAATTCTTTCTAACACCTCGACAACATTCTTGTAACTCTTGGTACTTCCACATGTACGGTTTACAAGGACCACTATATGAGCTCATCAACTGTAAGATGAGAATTCAATCCCAATGTCTTATCACGCTTGAAGTACCACCAAGCGGACACCAGAGTGATCGTGTGGGAAAGATTTTCTGTTACAGGTGCACACATGAAGGCAAGTTACATTATATATAAAAACCTTAGTGACCTCAATTGTGAGTTAACTATCAACTTGGGAACTTATGGGAGATACAATGACTGTAAGGTGGTCAACTCCAAACAACTACATTAACACTCACACAATGAGTGTCTCGACATCAGATTACATAAGAAAAACACACTCAAGCCGAATAACTATCCTTGAAGGATCTACACTAGACCCTATAGTGGCATTCAACTCAAGTAACTATCTCTATGTATTCTTTTGGATAGACTATCCAATCATACATTATGTGACTATTGTCTGAATCTTGATGTCCTGAATAAACTCTGAATTCCACAAAAACCAAATAGCTCAAGGTAGGAGGAACTAGAATCCTTATGTAAGGTAAATTGACGATCATGGTGCGCAACGTAATCGTGAATTTACAGGTACGCATGAATTCTGGCAAATTCTATAGTAGAGCCTATTTTCGAAACACATACATATAATATTCACCTATCTTTCATTCTAGCAGTTGAAATGAATTTCGTTAACATATCGAGATTCCAACATAACATTCATTAAAATTTCAGCCGTAGTTCTGGTTACTCTGTGTTTGAGAAACACTCACAGTGAGATTTTGCACTTCACCTGGACAACTTCAAATGTATGTCAAAACACCTACTTGTGAACATCTGTAAAGATCCCCTATCAAACGAAGAACGAAATCTGATTTCATGTGTCTACCGAGCAGAGTTCTCAATGACCCTAACAACAACAAGAAACACTCAAAGGATGCTTCGGATGCAAAAAGCCAGAGCACTTCAACTGAAGCGCGCTGGTAGTAACAACAAAAGGAACGAAAACAATGGTCTGAGGGGACAGGCCTTCATGATCAAAAGAAGTATAGAGAAAAGCTTGGCCTCATTGCAAGTACATGTGTGATAAACAAATGATATGATCTGTGTTGTTGGATACTGGAACATAAAAGAGCTTTAGATATAATGAATTTAGTGGAATAATTGCCATAACCTCAACACCATTAGAGGTTGAATGCACGGTAGAACTAGCTGAAGACAAGTTAATCACAACAGAACATATTCTCAAAGGCTGTGTCCTTGACTCGATGGGTCAAACACTGGACATTGACCTTATGTCTATCGCATTAGGTAGTTTTGATGTGGTCATTGGCATGGACTGGTTGTCCAAACACCAGGCCGAAATAGTATGCCATCAGAAGATTGTTCGTATACTTTTCCACATGGAGAGACACTGTATGTACAAGGTGAGAAGAGCAGTACGCCACTGCGTCTCATATCTTGTATGAAGGCACACAAATGTCTGCGTAAAAGGTCATACAACAGTTATAGCACTTATAACTGAAAAGCCGGTGGCTGAGAAGAAGATCGAAGACATCCCAGAAGTTTGCTAATTTCCTGAAGTATTTCCAGAAGATTTACCGGGATTACCACCTATCAGACAAGTGGAATTTCGAATCGACCTTACACCAGACGCAGCACCGATAACTAGGGTGCCTTATCGACTTGCACCATCTGAGATGCAAGAGTTATCTACACAACTGCAAGAGTTGTTGGATAAGGGCTTTATACGACCTAGTTTTTCACCGTGGGGAGCTCCAGTCTTATTTGTTAAGAAAAAGGACGGAACTTTCCGTATGTGTATCGATTACCGGGAACTGAACAAGGTTACTATCAAAAACCGGTATCCGTTACCTAGAATTGACGATCTGTTCGATCAATTGCAAGGTTCGAGTTACTACTCGAAGATTGATCTCAGATCGGGTTACCATCAACTCAGAGTCTAGGAGGAGGAGATTCCAAAGACAGCATTCAGAACGCGCTATGGCCATTATGAGTTTTTGGTCATGACATTTGGATTGACAAACGCTCCTGCAGTATTCATGGATCTCATGAATCGAGTCTGCAAACCTTATCTTGATAAGTTTGTCATTGTTTTCATTGATGGCATTCTCATCTATTCTCAGTCTGAGGAGGAGCATGCTGAACACCTTCGATTGCTGTTAGAATAACTGAGACAAGAACAATTGTACGCTAAGTTCTCAAAATGTGACTTTTGGATGCAAGAAGTTCAATTCCTGGGTCATATAGTCAATGAAAAGGGTATACATGTTGATCCAGCGAAAATTGAAGCAATTAAGAATTGGGAAGCACCAAAAGCCCCTACCGAGGTACGACAATTCCTTGGTTTGGCAGGTTATTACCGACGATTCATTGAGGGTTTCTTAAAGATCGCTCAATCATTTACAGCTCTTACTCATAAAGGAACGAAGTATAACTGGACGGATAAACAGGAAGCTGCATTCCAGCTATTGAAACAGAAACTCTGCAGTGCACCGATTCTGTCCTTACCGGAAGGAACAGAAGACTTTGTGGTGTATTGTGATGCATCTGCCCAGGGTTGGGATGTGTGTTGATGCAACGTGATGCATGACTTGGAGTTAGGAGCAGTGTGAAGATTTGGAGGCATTATTTATATGGAACCAAGTGTACCATTTACACTGATCATAAGAGTTTGCAACATATCTTTGATCAGAAGGAACTCAACATGAGACAACAACGATGGGTTGAGTTGTTGAACGATTACGAATGCGCGATTAAGTATCACCCAGGAAAAGCTAATGTGGTAGCTGATGCTTTAAGTAGAAAAGATACTTCAACAAGACGGGTTTGCGCACTTATGATGATGATACATACTGACTTACCTGACAAAGTACGCAGTGCTCAGCTCGAGGCCTTGAAAAAGGAAAACTTGGTACAGGAATCCTTACGAGGAATGGAAGAACAATTGGATGTTAAGTCTGATGGAATTCGTTATTTCATTAATCGACTTTGGATACCTTTGTATGGAGGTTTAAGGGAACTTGTGATGGATGAAGCACACAAGTCCAGATATTCAGTCCATCCGGGATTAGACAAGATGTACCATGACTTGAAGGCACTGTATTGGTGGCCTCACATGAAAGCCGACATTGCTAGGTACGTTAGCAAATGTTTGACTTGTTCGAAAGTCAAAGTTGAATATCAGAAACCATCTGGTTTGCTGCAACAACCAGAAATACCAATGTGGAAATGGGAACAGATTTCGATGGACTTCATTAATAAGTTACCCCGTACACCGAGTGGTTGTGATACGATATGGGTAATTGTCGATCGATTAACGAAATCTGCACACTTCTTAGCAATCAAGGAAACCGATAAGATGGAGAAACTGACTCGCATTTACATCAAGGAAGTGGTAGCACGGCATGGCATGGCATGCCAATCTCTATCATATCAGATCGGGATGCCCGATTCACTTCCAACTTTTGGAAATCACTTCATAAGTCATTGGGGACTCGCTTGGATATGAGTACCGCATATCATCCACAGACCGACTGTCAAAGTGAACGTACGATTCAAACGCTCGAGGATATGTTACGAGCTTGTGTAATTGATTTTGGTGATAGCTGGGAAAATCACTTACCGTTAGTGGAATTCTCTTTCAACAATAGTTATCATACAAGTATTCAGGCAGCACCGTTTGAAGCTTTGTATGGTCGCAAATGTTGTTCACCAGTTTGTTGGGCTGAAATTGGTGACAGTCAGATTACAGGTCCTGAGCTAGTGCACGAGACGACAGAAAAGATAGTTCAAATCCGGAACCGTATGGCAGCGGCCCGGGATCGACAGAAGAGTTATGCTGACAAGCGTCGTAAACCATTGAAATTTCAAGTAGGAGACCGAGTTCTTCTAAAGGTATCACCTTGGAAAGGTGTGATACGATTCGGCAAGCGCGGAAAGCTTAGTCCACGTTACGTAGGACCTTTTGAGATCCTGAAAAGGATTGGTCCGGTTGCGTATCAACTCAAATTACCGGATGAACTCAGTGGAGTTCATGATGTCTTTCATGTATCGAACTTAAAGAAATGTCTTTCTGATGAGACATTGATTGTACCATTGGAAGAAATACAAGTGGATGAACAGTTACGATTCATTGAAGAACCAGCAGAAATCATGGACCGAGAGGTCAAACAACTTAAACAAAGTAGGATTCCGACAGTCAAAGTTCGGTGGAATTCAAGACGTGGTCCTGAATTCACATGGGAACGGGAAGACCAAATGATGAAGAAATATCCTCATTTGTTCAAAACAGTAACTACAAACACTGAGAGCGCACGTTAAATTTCGGGACGAAATTTCTTTCAACAAGGGGATGACGTGATGTTTCACACATCAACACTGCAAATTTCAAACTGTAATCACAAACACTTTATTCAATTGGTTTTGTTACAAACATTTGTGCTACATTACATTTTATACATTTTATGTGCTACATTTCATATGTTACATGTTATGGTAGTACATGCATGATTAGTTACACACATTTTGCTATGTGCGGGGTTGCATAGTACAAACAGTTACAGACACTCACTATGTGTGAGGTTACACAGCACAGTATGATCAAACACAAACAGTCACAGTTAGGTGAACTAACTAGTGTACACGCAAACAGTCACATTGAACGATCACACTTAGTTGTGATGTTGCAAGCATTAGATTTTGTGTGTGAGTACACACAAGCACACGGAATGATCAAACCACACTATCACGTACGATTTAAACTCGTAAGTAGTTTCCTAACTACTTCTAACATTTTACAATTTTCGGGACGAAAATTCCTTCAACAAGGGGATGATGTGACAATCTGACTTTTCGAGTTAACCCCATTAACCGAAAGTAACGAAATCACAAAAGGTTCGTTGGACATTATATCGGAAACAGAAGAATTATTTGGACTGTATAGATTGTAGGCCCAATCTCACTTGATGAGGCCCAATTTCTATAAGGAACTAAGTGGCCCACACAAACCATTGCTAATTGGCCAACAATTTCCGACCCACTTCACCTCTATTCGGCCCAAGTAGGTTAACCCAACCCAATGAGATTCTATTCGGCCCAATTCGTTACAATTCGATACTTTGGTTTAACTTCATTAACCAAAAGTTAACGAAATCAAAGGAAATCATATAATATTAAGTTAAAGGGGTTTTAGTTGAACAAAATAAATTCCAAACTGTCTAAATTGCAATGATCAAACTTGTAACTGATTATAAGCATCAAATTTGACTTTTACAAGTCAAAATTCGGATAAATTGCCAATTAAATTTGTAATTCACATCAATAAGCTATTGTGAAACAAATTCATCACTCAAATAATTGATACTTATGATTTCCAATCGTTTTTATCAGTTACTAGCCCATTAAAATTCGAATTAAAGGAATTAATAAACCACAATGTAGAAACCGTCACTTGTGATAATAGAACCCTCATAATTCGATGTAAACATCACAAATTGAGAATTCCATAGCACCAATCGGCACCTTTAGTAAGTTCTCCATACGACAATTTGATTCCAAAAGTTCGGATTGAAGGATTCGATTGTGACGGGGCCGAAACTAGGGCTTGAATTTGAACTACAACAATTCTACATCAAACAAGGTAACAAATCATTCCTACATTACCTAAACTAACCGATTAAGCATAACCCTATGTTAAATTGCGGTACTAACAACGAATTGATAGAACCTGATTACTAGGGTTCATCGTTTGATATATTTTGGGGGTTTTCATACAAACGAGTCTAAAAATCAAATTAAAGTGTATAGGAAGTTTCAGAGACCTCCGATCAAGCTAAACCATATTTCAATTTCAGGAATAATACACAAATCTATTGATTTCGAGTTCTAGGGTTTATCTTAAGAACCGAATTGGGGGTTTTAAATATAACGAACTTGTTAGTCTAATTAAACACTACAGAAAGATTCGTAACTCTCTGTTTATGGAAACACCTCTATCAATTTCATGAAAATATTACGAATTGTATGAGCACGATTTCTAGGGTTCATGTGGTGGAACGATTTGGGGATTTAGGTTCTAATAAGCATAAAAATAAAATTAAATCTTTCAGGAAGTTTCGAAAATTCCTTTTCAATGAGAACCATATGATTTTTTCGGATTAGCATAATCGAATTTGATAAAATAACTTGAAAGTTTGATACATATGTTCGAGATGATGTGTACTCCATTATATCGTTTGAATTGATGAATCTTCAAATTGGGAACATGATTTAACTCGATTGAGTATCTAGAATCGAAGCCCTATAGTGATGGAATCGAATTTAGTCTAATCGTGGTCTAATTTGGGGTCACATGTTTCGAGTGATTGTAACAAAAGGGAATCGGTTTGATAGTTCTTAAAACTATTTAAAATGAAAACTGATTGCAAATGTAGTTGCAGAGCAACTGGTTAGGCATGGGTGTGTGTGTGGTCAAGGAGGTTGGGGGTTCGAACCTTGCTTCCTCATGTTTTGAATCAAAAACCAAATTTTAGTATTTTGACCATAACTTCTCCGTATTAACTCCGATTTAACCCGTTCGAATTTCGTTGGAACCAGAATTTCATTCCGAACATATTAGAATGATAAAATTTACATTTTAGACTGAAAACGTAATCGCGTATACTTACGTTAGTTAAATAAAATCATAAACGATTACATGGTTTTATTTAAACGATTATAAGGTCACGCGTACTTACGTATGCATGATTCTAACGATATAACTTACGTGTATTGACACGTATGTGATTTCAAGCACAAAACGACATCTCGAATAACATTACGTTATTGTTTAAACACAGATCCTTCGTAAGAGGATTATCTACGCAAGTTCACATATTTGATCATTCCGCAACAATCAAAGGTGCGTACACGGCCCCTTTCTTATTTTAACTGTTTTGGGGGAGAAAACATGTACAACAAACATTTTTAGATACATATCACTTGCATGAGTTAGCTGTTTACATTAAGTGCAAACATAGCATTACAAAGCCTTCATTTCGAACCGTTTAGTTTGCCGTAGCGCAAAGCGTGGTAGTTGGAAATAGATCTATTAGGTTTGACAAACCTCACTTGGTAGATGGGATCTACGCAGGTGTTTGACTGACCAAACACACACATTACTATTGTTCGTGCTAGACAATAGTGGCAAGGCAAAAACATGCTATAGCATGGCAATCGTCAGCTTCGGTGTCGACCACTTAAGTAAATAGTACAATGACTAGCTATCATGACTATGCAACGTGTGATATTGTTATCTGGAAACTTTATATTCAAACTGTGGTTTCAACATTTGTGAATGCTTAAACCTGTGTATGCACCAACCTTTATGTTGACTTGATTTACATGTTTTCTCAAGACGCTAAGGTGCACAAGAAAGCAGGCATGGACTAGGTGATAGAGTCGCATGCATGTTTACATTATAGTTATTTGGATTCGTAATTCAACTTTTACAGCTGTTATTGTTTTAAAACGCTTCCGCAAACTTTGAAAATTTTGATGTTACAGATTTAGACCAAAGTATGTTTTGAAAATTCATATAGAGGTCTTCGTTATGTCTAATGATCTGAGATCCTGGTTTGTCACGTTCCCAAACGGTATGATTCCGTTAGTTGGAAATTGGGGGTGTGACAGATTGGTATCAGAGACATTGGTTATAGCGAACTAGGTTTGCATTGGTAGACTTAGACTATAACTGTAGACATTAGACACATTTGCTTACGCAATAGTTTGCACAGCAATTACATATGGCATTATGTAACGAATATGACATCATCATCCACACCTACTAGTGACATAGAACATTAAGTTGTGTCATAATCGGCATCCAAGAAGAGGCGACCTGAGCCAATGGATGACACGATTCACTACGATGAGGAGATACACAAACAACCAAGGGAGAACGGCCAGTATTGGCAGTGGATCCCTGATCTCATTCGCAGCTGGGTGCGTGAGGAGCGAGTACTTTCGCCACCTACTTCTGACACTACTACTAGTAGTTGGACATTACCTACTCTGAGATACCCACCAGAGCAAGCAATTGCAGCTTTTGTTGCACATGTGAATCGGGAGATTCACAACATGCGAGAGGCAACTAGATAGATCACTAAAACAAGTCAAGGGATGAAATAGGCTCTTTGACTCACTAAAACCATTCAGGAGATGAAATAGGCTCTGTGACTCACTAAAACAAGTCAAGGGATGAAATAGGCTCTGTGACTCACTAAAATAAGTCAAGGGATGAATTAGGCCCTACGACTCACTCAAACAAGTCAATGAATGAAATAGATCACTAAGGCTCACTCGAACAAGTCAGGGCATGAAATAGGCCCTCTGGCTCACTCAACGAGTTAGCGGATATAATACACTCAATGACTCAAACAAAACCATTCCTTAGTTCGGGACTATATCTACTTGTTCCACTAAACTTCTAATTTTGGCAAATGATCCATCACTCTTTACAACACTGACAGCGGTTAATAAGGCTGTGGTTTCAGTCTTGATAAGAAAATTCTTTCTAACACCTCGACAACATTCTTGTAACTCTTGGTACTTCCACATGTACGGTTTACAAGGACCACTATATGAGCTCATCAACTGTAAGATGAGAATTCAATCCCAATGTCTTATCACGCTTGAAGTACCACCAAGCGGACACCAGAGTGATCGTGTGGGAAAGATTTTCTGTTACAGGTGCACACATGAAGGCAAGTTACATTATATATAAAAACCTTAGTGACCTCAATTGTGAGTTAACTATCAACTTGGGAACTTATGGGAGATACAATGACTGTAAGGTGGTCAACTCCAAACAACTACATTAACACTCACACAATGAGTGTCTCGACATCAGATTACATAAGAAAAACACACTCAAGCCGAATAACTATCCTTGAAGGATCTACACTAGACCCTATAGTGGCATTCAACTCAAGTAACTATCTCTATGTATTCTTTTGGATAGACTATCCAATCATACATTATGTGACTATTGTCTGAATCTTGATGTCCTGAATAAACTCTGAATTCCACAAAAACCAAATAGCTCAAGGTAGGAGGAACTAGAATCCTTATGTAAGGTAAATTGACGATCATGGTGCGCAACGTAATCGTGAATTTACAGGTACGCATGAATTCTGGCAAATTCTATAGTAGAGCCTATTTTCGAAACACATACATATAATATTCACCTATCTTTCATTCTAGCAGTTGAAATGAATTTCGTTAACATATCGAGATTCCAACATAACATTCATTAAAATTTCAGCCGTAGTTCTGGTTACTCTGTGTTTGAGAAACACTCACAGTGAGATTTTGCACTTCACCTGGACAACTTCAAATGTATGTCAAAACACCTACTTGTGAACATCTGTAAAGATCCCCTATCAAACGAAGAACGAAATCTGATTTCATGTGTCTACCGAGCAGAGTTCTCAATGACCCTAACAACAACAAGAAACACTCAAAGGATGCTTCGGATGCAAAAAGCCAGAGCACTTCAACTGAAGCGCGCTGGTAGTAACAACAAAAGGAACGAAAACAATGGTCTGAGGGGACAGGCCTTCATGATCAAAAGAAGTATAGAGAAAAGCTTGGCCTCATTGCAAGTACATGTGTGATAAACAAATGATATGATCTGTGTTGTTGGATACTGGAACATAAAAGAGCTTTAGATATAATGAATTTAGTGGAATAATTGCCATAACCTCAACACCATTAGAGGTTGAATGCACGGTAGAACTAGCTGAAGACAAGTTAATCACAACAGAACATATTCTCAAAGGCTGTGTCCTTGACTCGATGGGTCAAACACTGGACATTGACCTTATGTCTATCGCATTAGGTAGTTTTGATGTGGTCATTGGCATGGACTGGTTGTCCAAACACCAGGCCGAAATAGTATGCCATCAGAAGATTGTTCGTATACTTTTCCACATGGAGAGACACTGTATGTACAAGGTGAGAAGAGCAGTACGCCACTGCGTCTCATATCTTGTATGAAGGCACACAAATGTCTGCGTAAAAGGTCATACAACAGTTATAGCACTTATAACTGAAAAGCCGGTGGCTGAGAAGAAGATCGAAGACATCCCAGAAGTTTGCTAATTTCCTGAAGTATTTCCAGAAGATTTACCGGGATTACCACCTATCAGACAAGTGGAATTTCGAATCGACCTTACACCAGACGCAGCACCGATAACTAGGGTGCCTTATCGACTTGCACCATCTGAGATGCAAGAGTTATCTACACAACTGCAAGAGTTGTTGGATAAGGGCTTTATACGACCTAGTTTTTCACCGTGGGGAGCTCCAGTCTTATTTGTTAAGAAAAAGGACGGAACTTTCCGTATGTGTATCGATTACCGGGAACTGAACAAGGTTACTATCAAAAACCGGTATCCGTTACCTAGAATTGACGATCTGTTCGATCAATTGCAAGGTTCGAGTTACTACTCGAAGATTGATCTCAGATCGGGTTACCATCAACTCAGAGTCTAGGAGGAGGAGATTCCAAAGACAGCATTCAGAACGCGCTATGGCCATTATGAGTTTTTGGTCATGACATTTGGATTGACAAACGCTCCTGCAGTATTCATGGATCTCATGAATCGAGTCTGCAAACCTTATCTTGATAAGTTTGTCATTGTTTTCATTGATGGCATTCTCATCTATTCTCAGTCTGAGGAGGAGCATGCTGAACACCTTCGATTGCTGTTAGAATAACTGAGACAAGAACAATTGTACGCTAAGTTCTCAAAATGTGACTTTTGGATGCAAGAAGTTCAATTCCTGGGTCATATAGTCAATGAAAAGGGTATACATGTTGATCCAGCGAAAATTGAAGCAATTAAGAATTGGGAAGCACCAAAAGCCCCTACCGAGGTACGACAATTCCTTGGTTTGGCAGGTTATTACCGACGATTCATTGAGGGTTTCTTAAAGATCGCTCAATCATTTACAGCTCTTACTCATAAAGGAACGAAGTATAACTGGACGGATAAACAGGAAGCTGCATTCCAGCTATTGAAACAGAAACTCTGCAGTGCACCGATTCTGTCCTTACCGGAAGGAACAGAAGACTTTGTGGTGTATTGTGATGCATCTGCCCAGGGTTGGGATGTGTGTTGATGCAACGTGATGCATGACTTGGAGTTAGGAGCAGTGTGAAGATTTGGAGGCATTATTTATATGGAACCAAGTGTACCATTTACACTGATCATAAGAGTTTGCAACATATCTTTGATCAGAAGGAACTCAACATGAGACAACAACGATGGGTTGAGTTGTTGAACGATTACGAATGCGCGATTAAGTATCACCCAGGAAAAGCTAATGTGGTAGCTGATGCTTTAAGTAGAAAAGATACTTCAACAAGACGGGTTTGCGCACTTATGATGATGATACATACTGACTTACCTGACAAAGTACGCAGTGCTCAGCTCGAGGCCTTGAAAAAGGAAAACTTGGTACAGGAATCCTTACGAGGAATGGAAGAACAATTGGATGTTAAGTCTGATGGAATTCGTTATTTCATTAATCGACTTTGGATACCTTTGTATGGAGGTTTAAGGGAACTTGTGATGGATGAAGCACACAAGTCCAGATATTCAGTCCATCCGGGATTAGACAAGATGTACCATGACTTGAAGGCACTGTATTGGTGGCCTCACATGAAAGCCGACATTGCTAGGTACGTTAGCAAATGTTTGACTTGTTCGAAAGTCAAAGTTGAATATCAGAAACCATCTGGTTTGCTGCAACAACCAGAAATACCAATGTGGAAATGGGAACAGATTTCGATGGACTTCATTAATAAGTTACCCCGTACACCGAGTGGTTGTGATACGATATGGGTAATTGTCGATCGATTAACGAAATCTGCACACTTCTTAGCAATCAAGGAAACCGATAAGATGGAGAAACTGACTCGCATTTACATCAAGGAAGTGGTAGCACGGCATGGCATGGCATGCCAATCTCTATCATATCAGATCGGGATGCCCGATTCACTTCCAACTTTTGGAAATCACTTCATAAGTCATTGGGGACTCGCTTGGATATGAGTACCGCATATCATCCACAGACCGACTGTCAAAGTGAACGTACGATTCAAACGCTCGAGGATATGTTACGAGCTTGTGTAATTGATTTTGGTGATAGCTGGGAAAATCACTTACCGTTAGTGGAATTCTCTTTCAACAATAGTTATCATACAAGTATTCAGGCAGCACCGTTTGAAGCTTTGTATGGTCGCAAATGTTGTTCACCAGTTTGTTGGGCTGAAATTGGTGACAGTCAGATTACAGGTCCTGAGCTAGTGCACGAGACGACAGAAAAGATAGTTCAAATCCGGAACCGTATGGCAGCGGCCCGGGATCGACAGAAGAGTTATGCTGACAAGCGTCGTAAACCATTGAAATTTCAAGTAGGAGACCGAGTTCTTCTAAAGGTATCACCTTGGAAAGGTGTGATACGATTCGGCAAGCGCGGAAAGCTTAGTCCACGTTACGTAGGACCTTTTGAGATCCTGAAAAGGATTGGTCCGGTTGCGTATCAACTCAAATTACCGGATGAACTCAGTGGAGTTCATGATGTCTTTCATGTATCGAACTTAAAGAAATGTCTTTCTGATGAGACATTGATTGTACCATTGGAAGAAATACAAGTGGATGAACAGTTACGATTCATTGAAGAACCAGCAGAAATCATGGACCGAGAGGTCAAACAACTTAAACAAAGTAGGATTCCGACAGTCAAAGTTCGGTGGAATTCAAGACGTGGTCCTGAATTCACATGGGAACGGGAAGACCAAATGATGAAGAAATATCCTCATTTGTTCAAAACAGTAACTACAAACACTGAGAGCGCACGTTAAATTTCGGGACGAAATTTCTTTCAACAAGGGGATGACGTGATGTTTCACACATCAACACTGCAAATTTCAAACTGTAATCACAAACACTTTATTCAATTGGTTTTGTTACAAACATTTGTGCTACATTACATTTTATACATTTTATGTGCTACATTTCATATGTTACATGTTATGGTAGTACATGCATGATTAGTTACACACATTTTGCTATGTGCGGGGTTGCATAGTACAAACAGTTACAGACACTCACTATGTGTGAGGTTACACAGCACAGTATGATCAAACACAAACAGTCACAGTTAGGTGAACTAACTAGTGTACACGCAAACAGTCACATTGAACGATCACACTTAGTTGTGATGTTGCAAGCATTAGATTTTGTGTGTGAGTACACACAAGCACACGGAATGATCAAACCACACTATCACGTACGATTTAAACTCGTAAGTAGTTTCCTAACTACTTCTAACATTTTACAATTTTCGGGACGAAAATTCCTTCAACAAGGGGATGATGTGACAATCTGACTTTTCGAGTTAACCCCATTAACCGAAAGTAACGAAATCACAAAAGGTTCGTTGGACATTATATCGGAAACAGAAGAATTATTTGGACTGTATAGATTGTAGGCCCAATCTCACTTGATGAGGCCCAATTTCTATAAGGAACTAAGTGGCCCACACAAACCATTGCTAATTGGCCAACAATTTCCGACCCACTTCACCTCTATTCGGCCCAAGTAGGTTAACCCAACCCAATGAGATTCTATTCGGCCCAATTCGTTACAATTCGATACTTTGGTTTAACTTCATTAACCAAAAGTTAACGAAATCAAAGGAAATCATATAATATTAAGTTAAAGGGGTTTTAGTTGAACAAAATAAATTCCAAACTGTCTAAATTGCAATGATCAAACTTGTAACTGATTATAAGCATCAAATTTGACTTTTACAAGTCAAAATTCGGATAAATTGCCAATTAAATTTGTAATTCACATCAATAAGCTATTGTGAAACAAATTCATCACTCAAATAATTGATACTTATGATTTCCAATCGTTTTTATCAGTTACTAGCCCATTAAAATTCGAATTAAAGGAATTAATAAACCACAATGTAGAAACCGTCACTTGTGATAATAGAACCCTCATAATTCGATGTAAACATCACAAATTGAGAATTCCATAGCACCAATCGGCACCTTTAGTAAGTTCTCCATACGACAATTTGATTCCAAAAGTTCGGATTGAAGGATTCGATTGTGACGGGGCCGAAACTAGGGCTTGAATTTGAACTACAACAATTCTACATCAAACAAGGTAACAAATCATTCCTACATTACCTAAACTAACCGATTAAGCATAACCCTATGTTAAATTGCGGTACTAACAACGAATTGATAGAACCTGATTACTAGGGTTCATCGTTTGATATATTTTGGGGGTTTTCATACAAACGAGTCTAAAAATCAAATTAAAGTGTATAGGAAGTTTCAGAGACCTCCGATCAAGCTAAACCATATTTCAATTTCAGGAATAATACACAAATCTATTGATTTCGAGTTCTAGGGTTTATCTTAAGAACCGAATTGGGGGTTTTAAATATAACGAACTTGTTAGTCTAATTAAACACTACAGAAAGATTCGTAACTCTCTGTTTATGGAAACACCTCTATCAATTTCATGAAAATATTACGAATTGTATGAGCACGATTTCTAGGGTTCATGTGGTGGAACGATTTGGGGATTTAGGTTCTAATAAGCATAAAAATAAAATTAAATCTTTCAGGAAGTTTCGAAAATTCCTTTTCAATGAGAACCATATGATTTTTTCGGATTAGCATAATCGAATTTGATAAAATAACTTGAAAGTTTGATACATATGTTCGAGATGATGTGTACTCCATTATATCGTTTGAATTGATGAATCTTCAAATTGGGAACATGATTTAACTCGATTGAGTATCTAGAATCGAAGCCCTATAGTGATGGAATCGAATTTAGTCTAATCGTGGTCTAATTTGGGGTCACATGTTTCGAGTGATTGTAACAAAAGGGAATCGGTTTGATAGTTCTTAAAACTATTTAAAATGAAAACTGATTGCAAATGTAGTTGCAGAGCAACTGGTTAGGCATGGGTGTGTGTGTGGTCAAGGAGGTTGGGGGTTCGAACCTTGCTTCCTCATGTTTTGAATCAAAAACCAAATTTTAGTATTTTGACCATAACTTCTCCGTATTAACTCCGATTTAACCCGTTCGAATTTCGTTGGAACCAGAATTTCATTCCGAACATATTAGAATGATAAAATTTACATTTTAGACTGAAAACGTAATCGCGTATACTTACGTTAGTTAAATAAAATCATAAACGATTACATGGTTTTATTTAAACGATTATAAGGTCACGCGTACTTACGTATGCATGATTCTAACGATATAACTTACGTGTATTGACACGTATGTGATTTCAAGCACAAAACGACATCTCGAATAACATTACGTTATTGTTTAAACACAGATCCTTCGTAAGAGGATTATCTACGCAAGTTCACATATTTGATCATTCCGCAACAATCAAAGGTGCGTACACGGCCCCTTTCTTATTTTAACTGTTTTGGGGGAGAAAACATGTACAACAAACATTTTTAGATACATATCACTTGCATGAGTTAGCTGTTTACATTAAGTGCAAACATAGCATTACAAAGCCTTCATTTCGAACCGTTTAGTTTGCCGTAGCGCAAAGCGTGGTAGTTGGAAATAGATCTATTAGGTTTGACAAACCTCACTTGGTAGATGGGATCTACGCAGGTGTTTGACTGACCAAACACACACATTACTATTGTTCGTGCTAGACAATAGTGGCAAGGCAAAAACATGCTATAGCATGGCAATCGTCAGCTTCGGTGTCGACCACTTAAGTAAATAGTACAATGACTAGCTATCATGACTATGCAACGTGTGATATTGTTATCTGGAAACTTTATATTCAAACTGTGGTTTCAACATTTGTGAATGCTTAAACCTGTGTATGCACCAACCTTTATGTTGACTTGATTTACATGTTTTCTCAAGACGCTAAGGTGCACAAGAAAGCAGGCATGGACTAGGTGATAGAGTCGCATGCATGTTTACATTATAGTTATTTGGATTCGTAATTCAACTTTTACAGCTGTTATTGTTTTAAAACGCTTCCGCAAACTTTGAAAATTTTGATGTTACAGATTTAGACCAAAGTATGTTTTGAAAATTCATATAGAGGTCTTCATTATGTCTAATGATCTGAGATCCTGGTTTGTCACGTTCCCAAACGGTATGATTCCGTTAGTTGGAAATTGGGGGTGTGACATGCCACATTTCGAGTAGCTAACAGACTCACATGTGACCATCGCGAGGATGCATCAATTAAAACTAAGAAATAGCGAAATGGTCCACATGGAGGATGTATAGGTCCACATATGTCACCTTGGATTCTTTCCAAAAATGAAAGATTTTCTTGTGTTACTTTTGTTTTAGAAGGTCTAATAATGAGTTTGCCTAATGAACATGTTGCACATGATAATTCTTGTGGTAACAAAACTTTCATGTTTATAAGGGGATGGCCATTTGAACTTTTCATTATTCGTCTCAGCATTATGCTACCTGGATGACCCAATTGATCATGCCATATAGTGAATGTGTTTTTGTTTAGTGATTTCTGATTTTCTATCATATATGATTCAATAGGATTTATATTTGTACAATATAATCCAGAGGATAAAGCTTGAAGACTTTCAATTATAGTTTCATGACCATTTTTGTTAACAATAATTTGAAGATATTCAATGTTATTGTTGGATATTGTTTTTAAATGATAACCATTTTGTCGAATATCCTTAAAACTTAGTAAATTTCGTCTTGATTTACTAGAATATAATGCATTCTCAATAATTAGTTTAGTTACCGAAGATAATATGATGTTTGCTCTTCCAAAGCCTTCAATAATATAACTAACACCTGAGATAGTACCAACGGGTGTTTTTACGGGAGACAATGTAGAGAAAAATTTCTTATGTTTGAGAATAGTATTAGTACTACCACTATCTACCAGACATTAATCACCAATAATAGTTCTGCTGGAACTAGTAAACATATTTTCTTCAGGAAAAAATAATACAAAAGAAATTAGTAAAGATTAGTAAACTAAATCAACACATAATTAAAAGAAACATTACACAAGTTTAAAAACAAACTAAAACATAATTCATAGTTTAAACATAAACAAACATTAAAAGTAAACACATAATACTTAAACATCACGAACATTCTCGATGAAATCACATGCATCGAGATGTATGTCTGATAGTGGTTCAGAAGATGAGAAATTAGGTACATTCTCAAGAAGATTTGTCTCAACATTTTTTCCTTTGTCTTTAATCATTCTCTGATAAGCTTCAACAAGGTGTTTAGGGGTGCGACATGTGCGAGACCAATGATTTGACATTCCACATTTAAAACATATGTTATTCTGAGTCCCGCTAGCTCTTCCCCGAGAAGGTCGCTCTGAATTATGTCGACTTGATTCGCCTCCACCATCATGTTTATAATTATGAGACTCTCGTTTCCATGAATAGCTCCGTCCACGACCACGACCTCTGCTGGGGCCACGGCCTCTTCCTCGCCCACGACTACTATGATAATATGCCACATTCGCTTTCGGGAATGGGCGGGAACCAACGGGTCGCGATTGATGATTTTGTAGTAGGAGCTTATTGTTTTGCTCTGCGACCAACAGACACGATATTAGTTCAGAATATTTAGTAAATTGACGTTCCCTGTATTGCTGCGACAGGAGCATATTTGAAGCATGGAACGTTGAAAAAGTCTTTTCAAGCATGTCTGCATCAGTTATTGGTTCTCCACATAATTTGAGTTCAGATGTGATACGAAAAATATCAGAATTATACTCACTAACAGATTTGTAATCCTGTAATCTCAAATGAAGCCATTCGTAGCGGGCCTTTGGAAGTAATACCAACTTCTGGTGGTCAAATCTGTCTTGAATATTTTTCCATAATTCAAGAGGGTCCTCAACAGTGAGGTATTCCCTTTTCAAGTCTTCATGAAGATGATGACGGAGAAAAATCATAGCTTGTGCTTTTTCTTGTAGAGAAGTTTGATTCTCATCTTTAATTGTTTCACCCAGATTCTTTGCAGTCAGATGTATTTTAGCATCAAGATTCCATGGAAGGTAATTATTACCCGAGATATCAAGTGAGGCGAATTCAAGTTTTGATAAGTTTGACATTTTATCTACAAATAAATATTTATGCATTTGTTAGAACTTCAGGTTCCATACTCTAAAAAAATATATTAGTGATTACTTGTTTTGTATTTGTTACAACAATAAATATATATATATATATATATATATATATATATATATATATATATATATGTTCTAATTAAATATTTTGTTCTAAATGTTGTTCGTGTTAGATTTAATTTAAGTTATATTAATAGGGGTTGGATCCAGTAAGAAGAGATTTTTGCCTAAAAAGAGTAAGAAGCAATAAAAATTTGACACGTGGCACAATCCAGTACAAAAATCATAATCCAGTACATAAAAAATAAAAAATCCAGTACAAAAAATAAGAATCCAGTACAAAAGAATAAGAATCCAGTACAAAAAAATAAAAATGTATTACAAAAAACACAAAAATCTAGTACAAGTAAAATGATGAACCAAAAAATAATCTAATACAAAAAAATAAAAATATAGTATAAAAAATAAAAATCTAGTACAAAAAATATGAAGTTATACGTAAATTATCATGCCAAATTTCAAATTATTATTAGTTCTTACTCTTCTTAGGCAAAAATCTCTTCTTATTTGATCTTTCTCCTATATTAATAATATAATTACGGTTTGAATATTTTGTTCTAATTGACAACCCAATGTTCAGCCCAATTATTTAATGATAATAAACCATTTTGGGCTTGTAGGCATTTACTGTTTCATTGTCAACGAAAATAAAAAAAAAATAATAAAACTATTAGGGCTTGCAGAAACCTCATTTAAATATCAATGCCCACCATTTCCTTTCCATTTGGGCATTTGACGGCAGAAGAAAAAAAATAGTGGACATCTCCAAAAAAAAATCAAGATGATCGGAACATGCAGAATGATCGAAAAAAAATTTGATCCTTTCTTGACCAAAAAAGTACCGTCTTCTGGGTAGAATCAAATTTTCTATCTGGGCCATTTAATCATCTGTAGCTCCAACTAATCCGATTCCGTCGTCGTTTGGTTATGGCGGTTTCCGAGGAAGCATCATCGTCGGCGAGCGGGAACTCACAATCACCGCCGTATCAATAACAATTGCTCAGATATGAAGGATTTTATGGTGGCGAGTTGATTGATTAGGTTTGTTCTTCGTTTATTTTCTTCTTCATCATTTGATTCGTGATGTTTTTGATATTTTCATATTTGATTTGTGAACTGTGTATCTTGTATTAATCAAAGATTTATATCCATCTGTTATGGATGTTTTCATTCGTTCCACTTTCATTCAATTTTTTTTTTAATTTAATTTAATGTCTTCAGATCTAAAAATCAGAGTAATAGCAATCTATGTTCGTTCAAATTTCTTCCAACACTAGATTTTAGTAAATCCTAATCTCACAACAGTTTAACAGATCTATTCTAAACAAAATATATATTCACAGAAAAATAACAATCAAAAAACGAACTTGGAACCTTCAATTCGTGATTTAGAGCGTCGTGCTGATAACGTAATAGAGAAAAATTGATCCAGAAGATAAACCCATTTCATTCATACACTGATCTTCATCTCACGATTACACATATACACATACATATAAAAGTAACTGCTACAAAATAACTGTAAATAATATTCGATATATATTTGATTTTATAATACTTATCATTAATCTTTCAACTTTTTCAACATAAGAAAAATCAAATAATAATATTTACGATGCTTCCTACACGAGCCCTTAAATATTTTTCGGATACTAGCAGGAAACCCGCGTGATACGACGGCGGCGACTCATTTCCAAATTATTAACTGTTTAAAAAGTTATTATAAAACACGTAAAGTTATGGTCCCTGAGCAAGTACCTCCCAAAAAAATTAATAAAACGCTTGATATGATCAACTTAAAGTCCGAGGGTATAATTTTTATAAAGAACAAATGTATTCATATTTTCATATTATTAGATTATAATTCATCTACATGTCAATTTATAAGTGGATTGCAAACTTATATTCCACGTGTCACATGTAAATTCAAAGTAGTAGCTTAAAAAATAACATCTACAATAAGTTTAATAAAGAAAAAAAATATCATCCATTCAACATAAGTTTCAGCCGTGAGAGGCGGCTGCCCACCTTGAAATTTTTTTTTAATAGTATATATATGCTAAAATTCAGATCGTCCCCCGTAAAATTTTGCAATCGTTCTCATTAAATTTTTTATTTCTAAGTTTTGATTAATAAAACTAAGTTGAAAAATGCCCAACTAATAATTTAAACCCAATATAAAATCAAGTTTAGTATTACTTGTAATAAGTCAAACCACCACTAAACCGGTTAAAACCGATAAAACCGAATTCAATCGAATATATCAATTAAAAACGAATAAATCGATCCAAATAAACCGAATTCAACCTTATATATTATAAAGAAAACAAATTTAAATCTGAATTCGTTTTAATCGGTCAACCAAACAAATTGAATTCAAAAAAAAAAATTAGACCTGATAACTGTATCGAAACCGAAATTTGAATACAGTTAGGAACCAAACCAAAAACCGAATTCAAAATTCTGTTCATTTTTTTCTGTTACAAATACGGTTCATTTGCTGTATTAACAATTTTCAGTTTTCTTTAACACCCCTAGTTTAATATTCGAATTCACTATGTGTAGGTGCATGGGGGGGGTGAATCAGGATGGTCAAGGAAAACCCTATAAAACAAAAGGGCTAAGGCTTATTTGAAAGACTATGGGATTTTAAGTTCCCTAACAAGAAATTTATCTAATTTTTACTAGAACACAAGGATTCCATTAGCAAGGATTTATAAACTTTCTTAACATTTAAACATGGGTTGGAAGTAATGGGTGTGCATGGGAAATAATCAAGTATGTGTGTGTGCATGCACTATATGGAGTATGCACGCATGGTTCGGGATTTTCGTTGTGAGTACACGAGAACCTTAGGATTTTCAATAATAGGAGTTTCATAAATTATCTCATAATCCAAACAAGGGCTATCAATGCCTTTTGAGATTAACACTTTTGGGAAATTGTGTGGAATCAAATAATAACCTAAGGACGTAAGTGTGATTTGATTATTGACACCTAGTCCTTAGGAAAACTTAAGAGGACATATAACTTGCCTAGAAGATTCGATTGAATAATTTAGGTCGAGTTATTCAAAGATCTCGATCGGTAATTACTTGTAAATCAAATTTTAGTGATGGGCCGAAGTTGGCCTAATGGGCTTGACCCAAGCCCATCATGTGTAAATTACACCTTCTTAATTTAATTTTGACATTTTAATAAAAGAAATTAAATTGTAAACTTTGTTAAAATGAATCAAATGATTTTATTTAATAATTAATTATCATAAAATGGATTAATTTAAAATATATAACTAAAAGCCCAGAATTAATAATGTGGGGTTTGGGATCAATTAAGGGAAATGTCCTAGACTAGTTAGAAGGAATTATAGAAACACATTAGTAGACTAGGACACTTAGTTGCACCACCGAGACCAAACCCTAGACCCAACGTTTATCTTAAACACTTATCGTATCCGAATTTCTTAAAATAACTCAGGAACTGAAGATACTTAGTCTACAATCCAAGAGAGCGCATTTTGTGGTAATTCAGTACATAGCAACACAGGTGAGTTCATTGCCCCTTTTCTAACATTTTTGTTTTAAAACGCGGGGCTGAGAAGCATGCGTAAACTGTTTTATTTAAACTGTTTATTTAAATGCTTTTATTTATCATATGTTTTACATATATATGTTTGTTGATACCCCTAGACTCCTGTCTAGGAAATTATTAAACAGATCAAATTATCAAATTAATTAAAGTACTCTTATGAGTAATACTTTAATTTAAACTTTAAATCAACCCTTAGTCCATAAATCTCCAAATTCAAGAATCTAAACTCAAAGTGGAATCAAATGAACAAGATCAAAAGATCACATTCAAAGAAATCGTAGCTCAGTGTGAGATCTGAGATCCAAGAATCAATATCAAATCAATTATCATTGTGAATCATGGGAAAGTCAAAAGATCAAGATCAAGAGACTCAAGCAATCAGATATCATAAATGTGTGTGAATCATGTTAATAATGAAATCATTATGATCTAATGAAATCATTAATCTTCAACCTAAGGTGGATGTCAGTTGTATAAGGAATCAAGACCACGTGTAACACACATATAAAGTCCCACTCAGATGCAGAAGACCATTGGGTCAGGCTGTAACGGGCAATAACATGAACGATCAAATGGAATCAATATCAAAGTCAAAATCATGAGAATCAAGAGATCAAGAATCATAGGATATCCTTAAAGTCCCACTCAGATGCAGAAGACCATTGGGTCAGGCTGTAACGGGCAAAACATTAAAATCCCACTCAGATGCAGAAGACCATTGGGTCAGGCTGTAACGGGCAAAACACTAAAATCCCGCTCAGTTCAGGTGTACTCCTTGTGAGTTATGCCTGACATGGGTCACGTGTGAGAGGTTACAACTTGGACAACCACCAACAACTAAGTCTAACTGATTGAGTAAAATTATACCCAATCATCATGTCTTAGTTGTACTTAAATGTTTTATTTAATTATTTAATTAAATATTTGACATTTTACTATTATCACTGACTTTTGGGAAATCCTATATCTACGATCAAAAATCAAGAGGATCAAAGGCAAATCAGGTTTCAAAATCATAATCAAATACATAAGTGTTAGGTAAAAATGCTTAATTATCATTAATAACAGTGTTATATGCATATTAGTATGTGGTGGGATAGCGTCTGGGCTTGACCCTTTCGTGATTCCCTATATATAAGCATACCGATGTGGATATTACATGTGGAGTTAATGAGGTTAGGGTCTTTACCAAAAAAGGTTTTCAATTCATTTTCAAATCATAAAACTATATGAACTCACCAACCATGTGTTGACTTGATTTTTGCATGAATTCTCAGGTGACGAACAGGTCAACTAAGGAGTTATTCCTTTTGGACTAGGACTTCAGATAGAAGGCTTAGTATTTTGGACCTGCATACTTTTGAAGACATCATTATACAAATTTATTTTGTATATCTTGTGTAAATACAAGATAGAAATTTATGATGTTGATGGTAGATTTACATTGTTAAATTATAAACAATACTGATGCAATTTAACTTTGTAATTCCATTATATTTAGCATTTCTCATTTATATCATGTGCAATGTAAACAATCTGATCATCACGGTTATCATTCATGATATCGCGCCCCGGGAACCTTCCGCCCGCCGGGACAACCGATCCTATCCCGCCGGCTCGGGGTGTGACAGATGGTCATCACGATGCAGCGGTGGATGTAACGAATCAGAGGATCTCTTATCGTCGTCGTCCGTAATCGGTGGCCGGTGAACGGCGTATCCAAGACGGGGTGTATAGACCAAGACGAGAGAGTTTGGGAGTTTGTGTGTGTGAAAAAAAAGTAAAAATGAATCTGAAATTTGAATATAATCTGGAACAATACGGCCGGTAAAAATGAATCTGAAATTTGAATATAATCTGGAACAGTACGGGCCGTACTGGTCAGTACCGGCCGTATTGTTCTAACTTTATTTTTTTTATAATACACAAAAAATTAATTTTTATTACATTTAATTAAAGAATTTGTTGTTTTTACATTTACACATCTATGTACTTGACCAACTTATTTTCATCTATAAATCTTCGATATTTTTGCAGCCTATCATGATATACGAACTCCTAGTCGGATGCGGCATCATTTCGGTAACTTTCCAAATAGGATTTACCGTTGGCATTGGATAATATCCTTGTAAGGTAACATTAATGAAATGGACACCAAGATGAACTACTGATATGACGTTATGTCGCGGCAAACTATTAGCAGGTGTCCATAAAGGAAAAATGGTTTGAGAACCTCGACTGCTGAAAAGGTGAACGATTACGCTAAATCTTTGAGCAATGACTAAACCTGTTTGAGGCATAAACATCCAATGTTCGACAGGAGCAGGTGCAATCTGTTGCCAATTTATTGTGTTGCGTAGTACATCATCAGTACGTGCGGAAATGCACACCACCAGCAATACGATTTTGGATGACAGAAGAAAATGTCTTTCACGACGTTTGTTTCAGGATCCTCCCGGGTATAGTAAATGTACCGCTGACTGTGAAGCACGTTTTCCAAGACCTGCATCGGAGTATCACCGAATTTCTTCTTGTTTTTTATTTTCTGCTGTAAATTGTATACATCTCTAGAGATTGATACATTTGCAGGGTTATGTTTCTTTATGCTCGAAATAATGTTACGAGGATCCATGTGTCTTTCGGTCAGATTCTCAACCATATCTTCTTCCTCCTCAGTAAATCTTCTAACATATGGATGACCCTCTAGATTCTGAGCAGGTTCGTGATTGTGATTGTCGTTTATCACCTGTAATTTCCAGGATTCACGAACTTCGTTGTATAACCCTATCAGTTGAAACGGACAACCGATTTTCTTGCTTCCTGACCGTCTAAGGATTGCGATGCTGTTATGCTCGCCACCAGGGTTACACATGTGCCAGACTTTGATTACACTACCTGTTATCTTTGATTTCTTCGTTCTTCTTTTGACTACAATGTAACCATTTTCTAGTGTTCTACTTTTCACCCACCCTAACAGCGCTTCTTCGGACATAAACTCCTGACATATAAGAACAATAATAAATACTGTAAATGGGTAGCGATAATATACAATCATCAACATTTATGTTTCATTTAAGTTACCTCTTTGGTTTCACAGTTAATGTTTGAATCCGCCGGCTTTTCTTCATAAGCCTCCGCCAGGTTACTTTGTTTATTGTCATCATACACGAACCCATAAATCGTTTTGTTGCGCATACAATGCTTGACTGTCAAAACCGACATCAGCGTTAGGTTCAACATTCAGATATATCGTGCCGTATGAATACTCAACAGGAGGCTGTTCGTTCAAATCTGGCACGGAATAGTTGAAAAAACTCCCATCCCAGAACGACATCGTTACAAATATGAATTATCTTGAAATATATTCGAATTCGAAAACTTATGCGTTCGTTTGAAACGATTCAAGCTTATATACAAATTTGAAGATGGTTCAATATGACCCGTACTTGGTTAAATCAATGTCCTGCATGTCAGCATTGTCAGAATTGAAAAAGCAAGACGGGCCGTACTGCCCAATACGGGCCATCTTGCTTTCAAAGCATTGTCCTATGTTGCAGGGAATGTCTGTACGATGAATGAGACGGGTCGTAGTGACCAGTACGGCCCGTCTTGCTTCCAATCATTGTCAAAGGTTGTTAGGGGGATGTTTGACCAAGTACTGAGACGGGCCGTACTGGACAGTACGGGCCGTCTTAGGGGTGTATTTTTAGGAAAATGGGTGTAAGAATAACACAATCCTAAAAAAATGTTCTTGTGCGTGCGGTTGCAATTTGTCATGACTCACGAGGGCTATCTCTTTGATCTGCATATATCGACCCATGCACTGCCAATTCTCCCAATATTTTGACCCATGCCCTGCATGTATTTTATTCGGTTCTTAAAATTAAAAGTTTATATATTCTCTCTTCAATATATATTATAAAAATGTATAGATAAAAGTGGACATGGAAATTTTTTTAACGAGAGCGGAATTTTTTTAATAATTATTTGTCGTTAAATATATTATTATATGATCAATTCAAATAAGATCGGGTCGAATCACCTGAAAAAATATTAAAACTAAATTAAATCATATATTCATGGGGGTCGAGACAAAATTTTTGAGGGACGACCGAAATCAGATCATGTATATATATTATATAACATTAAAAATCAAAAGTTCATTGGGTCGATCGAACCCCGTACCCACTATGTGGGTACGCCTTTGTTAATAAAAGTTAACGTATTTTTCTGTTTTTTTGGAAGATGTTACACAATTTTATATATTGAAGTTTTTTCATGTTGTGATTTGAAAAAAATTATAAAACCAATTTTAATAAAACTTTTATACCGGTTATTTTGTTTTCATAATCTTTTTACGTCACTTTGCTCAACTTACTAACGCATGAAAGTTAAGCATAAACCGAAATTGTTTCTAGTCTTATTTCTAACACTCAAACTTTAACTCATACAGTTTTTGAAGGTATGGCTAAGCACGGGCTTAGCTTGTTTGTTACTTAGGCTTGACTTGACTTGAGCTTAAATGAGTCTATTATTTAATATACAAAAAAACATATTTATATATTAATTATCAGATATAAAAGCTACAATAAAATAAATAAATAACATAAGATATGATGCACGGATGCAAAAAAAAAAAAAAGTGACTTTGAGAATTTGAATCAAAACCGTAACAAGAGCCGGTTCATAATCTAAATTAGAACAAGTTCGTACCCACTTGTAATTGGCAACTCTTACTTGGTTCTTACATTTTTTTCCTCGATCGGTTACAACCCGATTTCTACCGGACTCAAAAAAAAAAGAAGAAGAAGAATAAAACGGTTCCTAGTCGTTGTCATGTGATTTTTGGTCATTTGAAGGCTCAAAATGAACCTTTTTAAGCTCTCTAAGTTAGTATAAATATATATGAGATGAATTTATTTAGTACATGTGAAAATGCATAACCAAACAAAAAATGTATATAAAAAACACTATTATTAAACTCGTTTTATTCTCTTAATATCTCTTACAAGTTTTTCCATGTAGCTTCTTTTTCTTTTTAATACCAGTGGCTCACGCTACATCTTTCGTTGGTCAACATTCCAACACCGAGCCACCTATTACTTGTGGTCTTACATATAGTAGATACATAAAAATTTTGCGTAAATAGGATTTGGTTTTGTACTCTTTTAGCAAATGAATCGAACTCAGTGTTGAAGAAGCACGTAAATAACAAACAATTTTGCAAGCATTGAAAACTAGAATGAGTCCTAAAAAACATATAGTATTAGTGAAGGTAGAATATTTCGATACAACATAAATATGGTTCGAGATCAAACGGTAAAGTTTGTAATTCAAGAAGCTTTGTTGTTTAATCATTTCGACAACCTTTTTTTGACAATCATAAGTCAAGAGACGATTCAACCGTGCTACACCTATGTAAGTCAAACTACATTAAGATGTTATCGTTTAAAAATATAAAAAAATGTAAAGAAAGATTTAAATTCATTTTTGTAAATTAAAACAACATTTAACCACAAATGTTTGGTCAGCTTCAGATGGAAAGTTCAAAAATACTGAAATCGAAAAAAAAATCAAAATTTAAATCGTATATGAAACCTGAAAAAACCGATTCAAATTTTTATTTGAGTTATTTAGATAGATTCAGTTCGGATACCCATTTTCTTATTCAGATCAGATTGGAAATAGGGTATTCGAATTCAACCTGAATAAACATGTTTATTAGGGTTATTCTATTGTAATAATTATGCGTAGTCGGGTTATTTTATTGGAAATAGGGTAACTGTGATAACCGGTATCCGAGCTATCAATAGTATGAAATCCAATGGTGTACACAACAACAGTGTGAAAGACTGTGTTATGAGAGTGACGATAACAATAATAAACAACAAATCAAATACAAGGATAATTCCTAAGACAGTAGGGAGAATCCATTGAATCACACAAAAATGAATCAGAAGAAAAAACAAACACCTTGTGAGGGAAAACAATGAACGAAATCTGAAGATAACATTTGGAGTATCGATTGTCACACCCCGACCGACGGCGGAATACGTCGGGGCGCGATTGATGTCACACCCCTACCTCTCGTCACCTGTTGATGATGTCACTGAGAAGATTGCGGAAGCATAGTGGTGATGTCTCAGAGATGCGGTGTGACTTACTTGATCCGATATCATAGCACACAGATTAACTTAAAAGAAATACATTGCAAGGATCGTCATTACAATTAACAGTACAGTTTACAAACTATGTGTATTACATAACAACTTATTTAATTACAAACTTATGAAGTGCGTCCTCACCCGGTGGTCACTGTCTTCCTGCGAAAGTTTTAAGTTTAAAAACGTCAGCACAAAGCTGGTGAGTTCGTAAAGTTCATGTTCAACAATATGATATGTTATACAAGTTCTCAAAATATTCAGTTCCAAATAACAATGGGACCCGTATCTAGTTCCTTTCGGACGTGATTCTACGTACTTTGAAGACATTACTCACTGGTAATATCTTATGCCTCATTGTCTTAATGCCTATCACAACATTAAGAAGTCTAAAAACAGGTAACAAACATTCACAGCAAGGGGAGTTACAGCTCCTAGCAAATGGGTTGTCAATCGATAGTACTATCATTGTTTCCCTGTTCGGCCCCACACGGGTTCACTAGATACAGTTCAGGAATGAGGACTTTTAAGTTTCGTGATAGAGTCCTGGTTTACAAACACAATCCCATGAAATTCACAAGTTTTCAACAGATCACATGAAATCATATAGATAACAGTGATACATATCATATGTTCAAGAAAAGTTTCACAGTAAGACCCCGGTGTTTATAAAACATTAAAAAGAAAAGGGGTTGTACGAAACTCACTTGATAACTCAAGAGTAGCAGGATATCACACGACTGATAGTAATAGAGAAATTCTGCATTTATTTATGTTTAATGAGTTATTTATGGTTTAACTTACTGATTAGGTCTTTCTGAACGTCCAATGTCAAAGACATTGCTTTGAAAGTCATCAAACCGATATTAGGTTTTTAATTAATTAATTTAATGTTATATCATACAATGTATGATAATGTAGGAACCTACACTGAATTAGGTTCCTAATACAAGGTTGATGACATACTTGATTAATCAGAATAATCTCAAATTAACCAAATAATTAATGTTGTTGATTATATGCTATAACAGTTTCTAGATAGTTTAATGGCTTAGGAATGACCAATCCTTGTTATTGATTACCCAAATATCATGAAATATCACAATGTAGCCTTAGAATAAGTTTAATAACCATGTTTAACATACTAATCTGACTGTTATCATAAACATCATATAATCGTTCCAATGAGTATGTTAATGGTTGTGATTAGTTTGAAACACATGGATTTAACCTTGCATTTCAAAGATTAATCAAACTAATCACCTACATTGTCATAATCAAATGGTTTAAACCATTATAATCATGGGTATGATTTCATGCAAACCGGGCATTACAACGGATCAAAACAAGGATTTACCCGTTAAAACATCGTGTTCTTCATTTTTAATCAATCCTAGCCATCATCTAGGCAATAATCAACAACCCTAACTATCTCATTACGTTCAAAAACAAGATCTAATAAATCAAAATCAAGCTAGATGGTTAAGACGAACCGTTACCTGATCTGACGGATTTCTGACTGCAAAACGATGATCAGGGCTTGTAGATACGATCGTAGATGCGATCCAGATGTTTAAAACCCTTTGAAATGGAGTTTAGATGCTAATTTTATGTGTGTGTACGTTTGAAAATGAAGAACACTCGAGAAGAAGAAAAGAAATGCGTTCTGGATGCAATCTGATCCATTTAACCCATTTTTGCCGACATAGGCCGCCGGGCGTACCGCCCCAACTCGGGGTTGGCCCAGGGCGTACCGCCCCACATCACTTTTGTCAATTTTTTGATTTTTATCTTCGTTTTGCGATTCCGCACAATCCGTAACTCCGTTTTGTGCACGGTTTTCGCCTACGTTCATCATTCTCGCATACTATCAACCTCTAATAATTACAATACCTAAATCAACGTGGATTTCAAGCACGACCAAATGTGCTTACGTCATTGATGCCGTAATTCTCGTATGCAATTGTCACAATTGAGAATGCTCAAAAGCTCATGGTGCTATGTTAAAGTTTCAATATTTAAAAACGTCCATATTAAATAATACAAACAAACATTTAATAACATCCGATCAACGTTCATTACATCAGTTTCACATTCAAATTTCAAAAGCTAAATCTAAACAATGTTTTAATTTAAAGTAGGTCCTCTAAACCTAATATATGTCTTCATCATGCTCTTCGCCTTAATCCTGTTACATATATAAAATAAAGGGTCAACTATTTGCATAGTTGGTGATCAATTCAAAACAGTTTAATATAATACGTATAGAAAGATGCAAAACTATTAAACTAAATAGAACAAGATCTAAAACGTATGTAAGTTTCAAGTAGCACAAAGCAAGAATCGAAACAAGTGATGTTACAAAGTTTAAATCAAGACTATCTAGGTCTTTAACTTAAACAATGTAAATCATAATGTTTATGTATGTGTATCTTTCACCTTTTTAACACAAGACATAAGTCAATGCGAAGAACGTAGCTACATTCTTAGGCTACTAGATAATGTTTATGTTTTTGTATGAAACGTCTTCTAACCTAAATCCCACATAGCAATTAACACATAGGTTCACATGGCATCTAAATCATGTCTACTAAGCTTAAAAGTTTGCATAATGTATATGTTTTGACTCTAAGAACATGTTTGTGTATATGACATATGTAACATCCCAAAAGTTTACAAAAGTGAAAAGGGAGTAAGAATTAACTCACCTTGTTGATTTAATAGATTTTGCACAAGACGTTATATTGTAGCGCATGCAATATCCAATAATTCACGATCAATCCTAAATAATTAAATGAGTGTTAGCTAGTTGAGTTTGACATGGTTTATGAGATTTGTTTTTCTTTCTTTGAGATCATAGACTTTGGGTTTTAATAAAATAATTGATTATATGTTATGAAAACATTTCATTATTATTATTATTATTATTATTATTATTATTATTATTATTATTATTATTATTATTCAAAATTATATAATAGGCATGTGTTGTCATAAAATCGTAGTTTTATTTATTATACAAGTTTATGATAAATATGAATTTAAGTCTAAATAAATAAATAGTTTAACATAAATGCTTAAATGTTTTATGAGATATATGTATTAAATAAGAACTTTAAAATCTTAAATCCTATTTAAATAAATATTTATATGACATAAACGTATATAAAGTTTAAATGTTAGTTGTACACATTTTATAAAGTTTTAATGATTTGAAAAGAAAACTTAAATCATAATTAAATATTTGATGGAATCTTAGGTGTACACATTTTATAAAGTTTTTATGATTTGAAAAGAAAACTTAAATCATAATTAAATATTTGATTTAAAAATTAGTTTAAATTCATCAGTGTGTGTGTATGTATATATATATATATATATATATATATTCTAATAAATCAAAGTTTTTAAGGACAAATGGCGGGTTTTTAGAGCACATCCACTTTGATTTCCCGCCTATCTCTCATATTAAATACACCTTATACTAAATAATAATATTAAATATTAAATACTTTTTTTTTACATTTTCAAACTAAGAAACAAACTTTTTTTAATACATTAAAAATATTAATATTAAAGACACATTTTAAAAATCCAAATTATTATAAAATATACAATTTTTAATAATAGTTTTTTAAAACAAAATGTTTAAAGAAATAAACTTTGAAAAAATTAGTGTTTATAGAAATAATATAACTCTTTTATATAAAAATTTTTTTCTTATATTATCTAAATTTTTATTAATGATTATTTATTATATATTTTTAATTAAACCCGTGTAATACACGAGTTACTAACCTAGTATATATATATATATATATGTTTTAAATAGAAATGATAATATATCATTTATAAAACAATTACTATGTATTATTTTTCAATTCTAAAAGATATATATTTGAAATAAAAGAATCTGGTCTTGATAATTTTTTTTTGAACGGCCAAGTAATCAACTGCCGGGTATTCCGTACGCGGCCCACAATGGCTAAAGGATGCCCAAGCTGGCCACTAGTCCAGACGGACGGAACCCCTATCCCACGAGTCACCAATTTCCGGGGAAAACCTGACCCAGACACCCGCTCAAAGGCACAACGATGAAAGGCCGGTAAAACCGGGTGGGATCAAGAATCAAACTCATGACCTGGGTCTTCTATCACTTCTCTCATACCTCTATCTTACCATTAGGACAAGACATCATTTGTTGGTCTTGATAATAATCACACCGAAACCACCTTTGAATGGGCCTTATGATTGACTGAGTTCCGAAGAAAAATCTATCCATACTAATAAATCAAAATAATTGTGGACACTTGTCACATTTCTAGATCAACTATACTTTGGTTTTCCCGCTTCTCTCTCCTATTTAATTAGCTATATTTATTATTTAGTTAGGATTAGGAATTAAGGATTATAATAATTAATATACTATGAATTAATTATATTTAAAATAAAATCAATTATGATGTTTTAAAGTGAACCAATATTTTTATTTAACAACTTTAGTGGTTTAAATATAATCCAATTCAAATGATATTCCTTAAAATATTTATAAATATAACAATAATATTACTAATTTTATATAATTGCTTTTAAAAAATTTTAAACATTTAATATGGTTGGATTATTTGAATAATAAAAATATATTATATTGAAATATAAAAAGTAAGTAATTTTTAAAAATCCAAGTTATATATATATTAATATAAATTTTAGTTAAAGTTAATTTAATTTGTTAAAAGGAGAATAAATATACTTTAATTGAATTATTTATAAAATAACATTAATAACAATATTAACACATTGTGAAAAAAATTAAAATTAAAACATAATTTTTAATTATTACATAAAATATTTTACACATATTTTGAAGACTTTATGCATTAACAAATTACATCATATTTTATTCAACCTTTGTAAACATGAGTTTAGTAAAACTTTCCAATGTACATGCTTTTTAATTACATAACTTTTTGTCAATAGATTTGTATATATAATATATATATTTTTTTTCAACCCGTGTAACACACGGGATTTTAACCTAGTATATATAACAAATAAATATGTTTCCCACCCCCAACTCGGTTTATGAGCAGGAACCCTAGTTTGAGTTCCTTTGAATTCGTTCAACTATGAAAACGAATGTTAGGGAAATTACGGGGCTTTTGTTTAGGGATGAAAAACGAGTTATTGGAGATATGGATCACTTACAATTGTTTGGTGTAAGATGGTTTTCGAAGTAGCGACCGAGATGAGTAGTCGGAAGTCTTTACAGGTTCGATTACACAATCCATCCTGTTTGTGAGCATGTTTAATCTTAAAGAGCCTTGATTGTTATTCTGATTTGGATTTTATAGATTTTAAATGAGAATTCGAATTTAGAGTCCAAGTCCTTATTTTTGGTATGATTTGTTGATTGATACGGTGTTTTTATGATCGATGTATATTTTGGAAATGTTTGCTCGCTTCTTAGCTGTTCACAACCGCATAGTGTCGAGCTGTAAACGCGTAGATTGAGCTGCAATGCAAAAAACGGGTCGCAGAGAACCATGGTTCGGGCATGGGCTGAAAAACGGGTTGGGGAGATGGCTGTTTGGTCTTTTTGGCAAGATCAGCACTTGGTTTTTTCCCCCTCCTTATTTGTTTCATTCTTGTTTTAATTGTTTATTTCCCTCACAATCTCAGTTTTGGCAGTTCATGCATATGATTCCTCATATTTATATTATTAATATGTTATGCTAAAATACTTATAAAACCTTTTATTATATGTTTATCTATGTTTTTATAAAACTTTATAAGTTTTAGAGTAAATTACTGATTATGTCCTTTAAAAATATAGCAATTTGCTGGTTTCGTCCTTTGACTTCGAAAATTACTAGGGGTGTCCTTATTTTGAAAATTTTGCACGGGTTACGTCCTTTGTCACTAACCCCGTTAACTTATTCCGTTAAATCCCCCATGTGCCAGTCACATGAGGGGTAAAATGGTCATTTCATCCCCTTCTTCTTCCTTACCTTAGGGTTTCACCACAATCCACCACCGTCACCACCAGCCACCACCGGTTGTGGCGTCCGGCAACCGCCACCATCACTAACACCATCATGTTTAATGAAATCGAATAGAAGAAACAGTTGATTTGGCACATCTTTTGTGGTTTCCTTGTTGATTTTGGAAGGGTATTTGACAGCCATTAATGGTGGATGAAGGACCTTCACTTCTGTCCAACTACGTCACCATCCTCCACCTCAAAGAACGAACAAGAATCTTCAAAACGCAGCCCTAAATCCCTAATCACCACGAATCCGGTTCCTGGTGGCAGATGGCGGAGGGTTACAGATCTTTGTTCCGATAAAAGATGATGTTTTGATGAATTTGAGGGGTATGGTGGTGTTGGTGGTGAAAGGAGTAAATAGAATGGATTAGTGGGTCTGATGGGGGTGGTGGTGCAGCACATGGTGCAGCAGCAGGTGGTGGTGGTGGTGGATGGGGTGGGGTGGGGTAGGGTAGGGGTGACATTGGTGATGGTGATGGTGATGGTGGTTGAAAACCCTAGTGGATTGGGGAAGAAGATGATAATGATTTGACCATTTTACCCCTCATGTGACTGGCACATGGGAGATTTAACGGAATAAGTTAACGGGGTTAGTGACAAAGGACGTAACCCGTGCAAAATTTTCAAAATAAGGACACCCCTAGTAATTTTCGAAGTCAAAGGACGAAACCAGTAAATTGCTATATTTTTAAAGGACATAATCAGTAATTTACTCTAAGTTTTAAGATTCATAAGAATAATAGTTGAATATGAATCTTAAAACTTAAATAATAATAAATTGAATCCTTAAGATGTTTAACATATTATTACGTTTTCCACACACAACTTTAAAGTATTATAGTTATTCCTTTAAAGTTGTAGATTTATTTGGTTTTAAATTTTCTTTTATTTTGATAGAATAATGTTTCCAATGTTTCATAAATCTTTTGAATCAAGTGATTATTATAAACTTTGTCTGATTTGTTTTATATTTTAAGATTAAGTTAACTTTTATTTATCAAGCCAAGTCTTTATAGAATTTGTATTTTATATGTGAATTTATGTATGGATGTATGTAGTTGATATTTATACAAATATATAAGTATATACTTTTTCTCCCAAACTTTTGTTTATTTGAAATTTGACACTACTAAAATTTTAATTTATAGCTGAAAAAACCTAAGGGTTTACATCGATCCAACGAGATATCGGCATGGGTGACGATCTATGAGGATATGTTGTTAGATTTGATATACTAAATGATATCTTTACAATACAAAACAATGTCAGCTGTTAAATACGACGTGACTTTTGCATGGATGACGATTCATACAGATGTCAACGTGAGTCTTTAATGCTGATATGAAATAATAACAATTTTAACAAAATTTCACCAAAACAATTTAATAAACAAACAAAATTTAAAAACACATAGCCATTCGTGCGAATGAATCCTCATTCGTACGAATAGGTTTATTCAGTGAAGCTTTTCAGCCGAAGAGTCATTCGGTCGAATGGGAGTCATTCGTGCGACAACACAGCTATAAAGCAACACTGCCGTTTTTCAAACCCATTTTTCACCAAACTCTCAACCGAAACCCTCTTTCACCCTCTCTATTTTTCGGCCATTTCCGCACGAAATCGGACCATTTCAACGTTCAAATCGTGTGTATTTCAACCCAACACCTCCATTTCAAGATCTCAACTATTTTCAACCCTTTCCGGTCGAATACGAGCTCTAAAGAGAGTATCAGCATCGATCATTTGCAACAAAACACTCCAAAACGTTTTACCATCATTTTTAACCGTAAAAAGACCGTAAACAACCACCGATTTCAAAAATGGTGTTCTTGGTGAATATGCAGGCGAATGAGCCGTACGAAGGGCTCATTCGTGCGAATGAGATATCTCATTCGCTGCGAAAAGTCACTAGAATGAACTACTGGACGAATGAGCAATCACGTGAATGACATGGACTCATTCGCATGGAACAACCATACGAATGAAGGTCATTCACGCGACTAGGCCATCCGCACCAAGAGGAGCCCAAAAATGGCTAAGTGTTGAATATCCTATCGAGCACAATTAATATCGATAGAACCGAACCTTAGACAAGATTTTAAATCTAATCAAAATAAAACAAATGAAAACACATTTTCCAAAATCATATCAAGACACAGAACACACAACCATCCAACACTTAACTAAATAATAAATAATTTATAATATAGGATTCAAACCGAGATAACATACCAAGTGAGTGCATTAACGACCCATAACCCCAGGTGAGTTCATAGACCCCTTTTTCTTTAACTTATTTGCTTTCCAAATCATTTGGACCTGAGAACATGAACCTTCTTATTCGAATCATAATCAAATAAGAGTTTTTCTAATAATTTAAAGGAAAAAATCAACCCTCAACCTCTTATTCGAATGTTATTCGAATAAGTGCATTTTCAATCATTTTACTGAGCGTTCATCGCGTAATCAACAACGTTTTCAAACTCAAACAACGGTTTTAGGGATTTGGAACACAACTGCACCGAAGTGTCCGTTAATCACAACAGTTCGAGGCTTTGTGCCCTACCAAGAAGTGAATTGACACAGCTCGAGAGCTAATGTTCACATCCAAAACAACAAACTTTACATGGTATCTGTCTAGGGTAATTCACTAGAGCATCTATCCACACAAAATGCACATCAAAAATTCGTTGAGGAATTCTCAAGTAATTTTTCCATATTTCTGGCTTTCTCTTAGTAGGAATGACTTCAAAAACTTCAAGGTTAATTGAAACACCACAACCAACCAAAAATTGAGCACTTGATGAAACTATTTGTGAGCGGTTTTTAGTTTTGGGAGTTTTGAGAGTGTGTTTTTGCGTTTTGAGAGTTGCGAACGCTTGAGAAACCGGTTTGAAGGAACCAATTTTGTTTTTGGATTCATACCAATTTATAAACCGGTTTGACAAACCGAACCAGGTTTTTTGTGCAAGTCTAATCTGAGGCCAGCAAGATATGTTGGAACCAATTATACGAACCCCCAATTATGTGCATGTTCCACTCAAAATAAGCATTACTAAACCCAACTAACCTAACTTTGAATTCCTTTTAAGCCAACTTTAATTTATAACACCCAAACAAAGTGTTTACTTACATCTATTCACTTATCAAAAAGTTTCCTAGTTTAGTGACAACAACTTTGAATTCTTTTTATAACAGTTTTTGGTTCAATTCTCTATCTGAGCAATTAATTCTAGATAACTAAAAGGTATTCTGAAAACATAGCTTAAAATATAAGTTTAATCGCCTATGTTGCATTAAATTTATTAGCTAATGAAGGCACTTGATTAATTGCTGTTTATAAAAAAACTAAATCTGTTCGCTTTAACTCAATGATTTCAGAATCGGACCGGATGTCAAATCAGATGTCTTACTGGTTACTGGTCGGACTGATCAGACCGGTCGGACTAATTGTACCGGATTCAAGAACCGGATGACATAATAAATATATGATCCGACCGATGAACCAGCCGATTACTTTGAAGATGGTTCATTCAAATGTTACTTTTGAGCCGACCGACCCCTAATCTTGGGGGTCAGGTCCTGTTTCAAAACAATGTTTTAACGTAAACAACAAAAGCACGGAGCTGTTCATTAGAAAAGCACAAATGGGTCCCATAAATTAGAAGGAGCATTTTTTTTAAACAGTCATACTATTTTATTTCTAAACTAAATCTAATATTACTCTCTTACTTAGACCACACGCAGTGGTTACCCCGCCCTCTCCCGCGGGCTTGCTCCCTTCGGCGGCCACAGCGGGAACACCGCCCCTCCCCTTCAGCGGCCCCGCCCAAAACACCTCAACGGCTCCCGCTCCCCGCTTGATTCACGCTCTCCGATTCGTCCATGGCCCATGTGGGGGAAGGGTTTGAGTGGGGAAGGGTTTGAGTGGGGAAAGAGTTTTCAGTGGGGTGACCACTGTGGGGTTTAAGGTTTTCAGTGGGGTGATGACGTGGCAGGAAATTTTGGTGGGGAAGGATTTTCAGTGGGGTGACCGCTGTGGATAGTCTTAGATTTAAACTCAAGACCTTCTTTCTAAGAGGATACATGCAAAACAACATTTTGCTACACCTAGGGCTGTAATCGAGCCGAGCCGAGCCGAGCCGAGCCAGGCCGAGCTCGAGCTCGAGTTCGAGACATTTCGAGCCGAGCCGAGCCAGCTCGAAAATTTTTTCGAGCCAAAAAATCGAGCTCGAGCTCGAGCTCGTAAAGAAACTCGAGCCTCGAGCCGAGCCACGAGCCAGCTCGGTTTTTTTTTTTTTTTTTACCTTTTCCCCCACTTTACATACATATATAATATATATAAAATCTAATATATAAAATTAAATATCTATTATATATATACATAATTATATATAAAATTTAATATATCTATATGTATATATATATATTATAAGTGTGTGTGTTTATATATACATACATATATATTATACATAATATATATATACACACATATATATTTATATAAATTTATGTATAAGATATTAAATATATATAAATATATATCTATATATGTATATATATATATATATATATATATATATTATGTATGTATATATATTTATATACATATATTTATATATTTGTGTGTAATATAACATATGTGTGTGTATATAATTATATATATATATATATATATGTTAAAAACCGAGCCGAGCCACGAGCCGAGCCACGAGCCGAGCCAACGAGTCGAGCCACGAGCCGAGCTCGAGCCGAGCCAACCCTGGCTCGGGCTCGGCTCGTTTTTATCGAGCTTTTTTCGAGCCGAGCCCTTTTCGAGCCGAGCCTTTTTCGAGCCGAGCTTTTTTCGAGCTTTTTTCGAGCGAACTTCGAGCGAGCCTCGAGCCGCGAGTTTTTTGAACAGCCCTAGCTACACCACAAAATTATGGAGGGCCTGCTTCTGTGTGTAAATACACGAGTCACAAGCTTTAACAAGACAATTAATTCTGTCACATCAAGCTTCCGTGGAAAATTACACATCACAAATTCCTTAATATGCTTTTGTTCTTTAAAAAATTAAACCCTTTCCAATGACGAAATGCATCAACTTCACGGCGATCAGAGACCGATGCCTGTCACTATCATTCCGGTCAGCCGGCCTTAAATCGACCATAACCACCCTCCACGGCGGCGACACCTCTATCCACTGCTGGATACCCAAAACTCAAAACCCCAGCAAACCCAATCTAATCCTCATTCATGGTATTGGAGCCAATAGCAAGTGGCAATGGGATCCAATAATCAGCCGGGTGACCCGGGCTTTCAACGTCTACGTGCCCGACTTGTTGTTCTATGGGGAGTCATACACGAGCCGCCCGGAGCGCACGGAAGAGTTTCAGGGAGAGTGTGTAATGAGGACATTGGAGGGTGTGGGGTTGAGGGGGAAATTCAACCTGGTGGGGCTTAGTTATGGTGGGTTTGTGGGGTATAGCATGGCGGTGAGGTTTCCGGAGGCGGTGGAGAGGGTGGTGATAGTGGGTTCCGGGGTTAGCCTGGATGTTGAAATGGATCTGGAGGACGGTTTGTTTTGTTCCAAGAACATAAAGGATGCTGCAAATGTTTTGTTGGCTCAAACCCCTGAAATGGCAAAGGAGTTATTGAGGATTGCCTTCTATAAAGCGCCTAATACCAATTTTGTGCCGTCTTGCTTGATCAGAGATTATATTCATGTAAATCTAAATCCTCTCTTCTACTTTTGAATGCAAGAATAATATATTTATAGTTGATAATAAAAAATATATATTTATAACCACGTGATTTTAAGATACAAAAATAACTTTCTTATACTTTAATTCTAATATATAAAAATTATTGTTAAAGAATTGTCTTTCAGTTCTAAACTAATGGTTATTAATCGAACACACACACAAACACACACACACATATATATATATATATATATATATATATATATATGTGTGTGTGTGTGTGTGTGTGTTTGTGTGAATTGTATCCTATATTAACCCAACCTTAAAAAGATTACATAATTCTGGTGATCTGTTTTAACTCTTGAAAGAAAAGTATGTGTTTCATATTAAAATTGAATAAAAAATAAGTTTAACATAAAATAATCAACTTTAAACTAATTTAGTGAAAAGCGCAAAAAAAAATTTTCAAATTCAAGAAGAGTGGTCAGAAACAATTTTAATATAATATTTATGAGGTTAGTTATCATAAAAAACAATCCATATGTGTTAATATAATAGAAGTAATCAAGTATACAATTGTTTAATTACATCATTTTGTTTTTTAAAACTTATCATTTTAGAGAAATGTATATTGCAAGTTATTCTATTATGTTTTATCTTTAAATTATTTGTTGTTATTTTATCTATTTTTTATGTATTAAGTAAATTATTTTAATTTTTAATCGTTGTGTTCTACATATTATAGCACACAATTGTGTTTTTTCACTACTAATTTTTCAAAACTTGATTGTTACCGTTTACATGTTTATCCAACTCAAGTGAATATTTCATATATCAATCCGATATTTTATAAATTATTTATCAACTTCATTTTCTACTTTTCAAAAAACTTAGAGATTATTATCAACTAATCATATTCTTTATAAATTATTTATCAATTTAATTTTTTTTCCTGAAGAGATAATGCATTTTATCAAAAAAAAAAAAATCATTTTACATAATGTGTTATATATACCTAATAGCAATTTCTTATATTTCGGGATAGTGTGTGTATATGAATGCATGCATATGCATATATGAGAATATTTAATTAAGAACTGATATTGATTAATAACTAAAATAACTATTTATATTTACAATTTTTTATTTTAAAATTAAAGTAAAGAATTTTATTTAATAATTTTCATTTAAATGCATCTATATGTATAATGAAGATTTAAAAAAGAGAGGCATGTTTGAGTTTAAAGTATAGAAAGTGTGTATAAGATTATCAAACAAGAACAATTTACACGTGCATGATAATATCATACACAGATAAAATTATTATGTAGTGTGAAATTATTACGCATATAAATTATACATGATAATTCAATTTGTGTGATATTATCAACCAAGTGTTAGATGTTATTTCGCAATAATTCGACTCGCCCTTTGTATTTTCACATGCAAAACGACCTTATATAGTAAACCGGCCCCATGTGTGTACGTGTGTGTCTATGTGTGCGTGCATTTGCTTGAAATAGCAAGGGGCAATGGTTTCCGTAGGAAATGAACGTGGGTTACTTTGAAGAGAAAAAAGAATGTATAGAAGCAGTACAAAAGGACAGAAAGTTTTCTGATCTTCCTAAGATAACTCAGGTACTTTCATTAATCATATGTTGTGTTATGTTGTCATGTGTTTTATTGATGATTAATTAAAAATCAATGGCAGCCCACATTAATCATTTGGGGAGAGCATGATGAGATATTCCCTTTAGAGCTGGGTCACAGATTAAAAAGGCAAGCACCCTTATTTTTTTCTTTTTTCTTTTTTCTTTTTAATTTTATAAATTTTTTGTTAAGTTTAATTTGTTAATTTTCTTTTTTTGTTGGTTTTGCAGGCATTTAGGTGAAAATGCGGAGCTTGTAGTGTTGAACAAGACGGGTCATGCCATCAACATTGAACAACCGAAAGAGCTTTGTAGACTTTTCAACTTGTTCCTGATCTCCCACGAGCGCCTTGAGCCCAAAAACGTTTAAAGTGACTCCTGTGTCTTCAATCTCTTCTTTCTAAAAATAAAATAAAAAGACAATCAATAAATCACAACTAAAACCAAAAAAATTAAAAACAAGTTATCTTTCGATGTAAGATTAATCTTGTTTCAATGTAATAAATATATATGTTTTGATGTACCAATGCCATGGGGGTGACATTCCCTCAGCTTAGGCAGAGGTCCGAGTCTTGTATGAGACATTTTGGAGTAGATCCATAGGAGTCGTTAAAAAAAATTCTGTTGGGTAGGGACTAGACAATATCAAAGAGTTATTCTTGCCTAATGGTATCATTTTACAGAGGTCTTAAATTTGAGTCTCTGTGAGCAATTGCTCTATGACAAGCAAGAGGTTTTTCTTAATGGTGGGTTTCCTTCTTAATTGGTGAGATATAACTAGTATGATTGATTTACAAACTTCTCTTTGAAGACGCGTCGGCTAATCGACTATTGTCAATCAAAAAAAAAAATTGCTTCTCCACAAAGAGCATAATTAACAGAGATTACAAGCTTTAAATCACCTTCTCATTGGCCATTGCTTATTGTGCATAAAAGGTTACTTTTGAGCCCTTCATGTCAATTCAAAACCCTTCCCTTCAAACTGTCAAGATTTTGATTCAAACTGATATTTGTTCCAATACGAATTCAGATGTATGCATACTTGATTCTAATGAAGAATATTATTAGCATGATGCATAGGCTTGTTTAAATTCAGGATCGAAATGCATCTTTTATATGAGATGTGAGTTTATGAACACAAGTCAAATTTCATTTTCATTACAAAAAGGGACTAAGAATCTGAAACTACTTTGGTGATGTTACTCTGCACCGTTGCAATGCAATCTATTGCAGATTTTGCAAGCCAACTCATCCCAACTTTAACCCGATGTTCATCGGTTGGTAGCCTGATCAAGTAGGCTAGTTTCCTAGCTGCATTTTGCAACACAAAACCACCATCATTTCAATCTGAGGTTTAATAGTGGTCACAAAATTAACAAGTTGGATAATGGGTCAAGAAAAGTAAGATTTGGTGTAGGTGAGAGTGTACGGCTCAGCCGCTCAGGTTGGGTTTGACAAAACCAACTTTTTGTCCAAAAACCTTTTAATAAACAATTATTATGTTAACAACAAAAACTATATTATTTCATTAATAATCAAATTTTTTAATATAAAAAAAAAAAAAAATTGCCAACATTTCACAATGTTGACCCGTTATTTTTTAGCTAAAAAATTGTAGGTTTTACCAGTAAAGAATAAATGGAGCAAATATTGCCACATCTATCAAAAGAGAAAAACGCACAAAGTACTAAACAATTACCAGCATGACCAATGGGGCCCTCCAATGTTACGCCCTCGATAAAACTTGGTGTAATGGCAGCATCATTCCTCCCTAAGACCATCATCTCACCCAAATTCTGAAATCTGTATACATAACACATGTATCAGATATTGAGAGAAAAATTTAAAATTTGTGTAGTTGTGAGTTGTGACTACAAAGCATTTTACTGAAGCTATAAAATATAACAAAGCAGCTTCACATCCGTCTCATGAAAACTGTTTGCTATCATCATTACAAATAAATGGATTGATTCAGCTTGGTTCAAACTCTGTCTTTAATGAAGTTTTTAACTTGTTTTAAAAATAGGCAAAACATTTTCTCATAAAAGATGTATCAAGTCAAATGTTGAAACTTTATCAGGAAAAAGAAGTGTAATTTTAGCATCAAACCTAAATGGCAACAGTGGACGGTTGTTAATAGCAGCCCAGATGTTCCAACCAGCAAAATCTGCCTGCTGAAATGCAACCTGAAAAAGCATGACAATGCATCACCAAACGCATAATAATGAAAAAATAATTAACTGACAAAATTTCAATCCACGATTACCTGTTTGCACATTAGTAATCATTACAGGAAACCCATTATTTTGACCACAAGATTTGGTGTACTTGATACAATTCATTAAACTATGATCAGTCAAAGGTTTTGCATTCTATTTGGGGGAGAAGAGAATAAAAGATCATTAATATAGCCAACACTCTTTTTTGGATTTTAAAAGAAAATTGCAGCATGCTCATCTTAAAAAGATGCCAAGTAAAAATTATCAAGTTACTTATTCTCATCATTGTATAGAAATTGATGAAAATGAGTCAAAACGTGCCCTATACAACCATCATACCTAGTAAATCTCACAAATAACAAAGTTATTTGTATGGTCCGCAGAGGATGTGAATGGAATGTAGGCAAACCATAGTCACATGGATCGCTATACGCTCAGGTACGTGGTAAGAAAAACGGTGAAGATGTAATAATCGGAACCTTTCTTTGTCGAGGTCCGATTATTCAATCTCTATTTCACCGTCCTGAGTGAGCATAGCAATGTCTTCGTACTCTATGTTACCGTCCTGAGTGAGCATAGCAATGTCTTCATACTATCTCTGAATTAGGGAGGATGATCTTTGTTTGTGAATGTGTGTGCTTGGTTTTAAAAAGTGAGAAGCGCATAAAAGCGACATGGTCTAAAACCGAAGCGCAAAGCGCAAAAGCGGCGGGATTTTCGTACGCGAAGCGCCATGTATTTATATATATAAAAATATATATTTCTCATAGGTTTTCATTATTAGTTGTCCAATTTTAAACAAAAATAAGCTTCATATATAATTTAATAAAACAAAAAATCTATATGTACAACTTAAAAGCACAAAATCTGTAGAATACACTTAATGTACAACTAACCAAGCTATAAGTACAATAAATTGAACTTAAAGGTAAGAAATATAAGGACTACCCTAATTCCAAAAATGTCAGTACTTTATTTTTCCCGTTTCCTTCAAGCAGCGGCTCCATCGTCTCCTCCTTTTTCACGTCTCCTTCAAGCAGCAACCCTAATTCGTAAAAGGTAAGACAACAAGCCTCCATTCTCGTCTCCGTCAAGCAGCAAGCTTGGATTTTCGATCTCTTTGTTGCACCAGCCTCCCAGGTTTGTCGTTTCCATCTCCATCTTCTTGAGTTCTACCTTTTCCCGTTCCTAAATCAGAAGGCTGACAAGGAAGCGCACGCCTTGTGCTTGAGAAAAAGCTATTAGGAGCGTGCAAAAGCGATCGCTTCCTGTACAGAGTGCGCCTTAGGTTGGTAAAAGCGATGATCCTGGCGCCTAATGTCGCCTTGCGCCTAGGCGCGGTTTTTAAAACCAAGTGTGTGTGGAGAGTATTTTCTTTTTCAGATCTGGGACCGAATGTCCTTTCTTTCTTGTTTTCCGTTCCTTTTTATAGGGTATTTTATAGGGTTTCATAAGCCCTACCAGATCATTATGTTATTATTACTATTATTTTCTTAATGGGCCTCATTATAACGAATTCTCCCTTTTCATTATAAGTGAGAGTCTACATGTGGTCCCCACCAATTGCAACGAATTTCTTCATAAAAGAGGATATTTTCCACTCATTTAAAATAAGAGGAATATTTTCATGGACTTACCCCATCATGTCCCCCTAGTCTAGGTGTTTTTTTTATTAAGAACCCTAGACTAAATCTCCACATGTTCATGTATCTTATTGTTTTATTTTTATTATATGGAAGCATACATGATTTATTATTTTTAATGGGTATATATGCTTATATAGGTATATACGTTTTAATTATAACGATATTATCGTTTATATCTATAATTATATATATACATATATGTGGGGAGCATCTTTTTTGACAGCCTAAATGACACCTATATGTCTGCCTGTGTGCTCTTTTTGATGGACGTTTCAACATTTTCCCGCCCAGCTCATACTTCCCTTCTTGGTTTTCTAAATTACCCAAAGGTATATATAGATACGCATGCATTCATTTTTCATTTCGTCATTCCTTTTGTCCCCATTATCATTCGCCGAAATCCTTTCTCCATGGCTCTAAAAATTTTCAAAATTATCAAGAACCCTCCCTCAACTTCCAATGTTTTGCAAGTGGTAACGGATAACGCGGCTAATTGCAAAGCGGCTGGGAAAGAGATCGAGAAGGTATATAAACACATCTTCTGGTCCTCATGTTGTGTCCACACATTGAATTTTATTTTTAAAAATTGGAAGGTCCGATCTGCTCAATAGCTCCAATAAGAAACTGAGAAATCACCAATCCTATTTTTTCCACTCCTAAAAAGTCATCCGCGAACATAAACGTTGCACCACGGGAATTAACCACAAGAACATTGATAAGTGGATCATGCTTAACATTAGACCACCCATCCGATACGATAGATACTACTTGTGTATACCAAGTGTCTTTAATAGGCGTAAGGTCTTTCTCAACGTCTCGTACACATTCATCTAGGAGGACAGTCCTTGCTTTTTCATATGAGGGGGGTTTGTATCCTTCGGGTGCATGTTTGATGGCACTAATCATTTCAATAAATTGCGGGTTGCGCAATACATTGAAAGGAATGCCATTGTCACACAATCCTCTTATAATTTTCAAGTCCACCACATTTCTCTCTAAGATGCCAAAGGATTCTTGAATGCCTCTTTTTGATGATGATTTATTAGACAAAACAGAGTTTTTTAAACACTTAGAAACACTTGCATGTTCTGCTTCTTTTACTTTGTTTGAAATTCTATTGAATAGTGATTTATCTTTAAGAACTACTGGACATCTTTTTACATCAACCTTGGTCTTACCATGGATACCTCCAAGTTATTTTGTAGAACTTATTAGTTATAATACTAAGAAGGACAAGTTGATTAAGAATGTCCATTTCCTCCGGATCATCAATAGGGATGTGGTGGAGGTCATCCATCGTAAAACATAGATTGTCAGGGGAAAAAGAAAGATAATCGCTAGAAGGCATTAAAGCAGAGATGCCTTTGGTAATGTCAATGTACTCATCATAACTCTGATTAAATGACTTAGAGTTGTGAGAGTGGCTGAAAAGAGCAATGTTCCCTTGAACATACTCGTATGTTGATTTACCAAACTTCATAAGCTTTCTTTTCTGGTCAATCTCTCACTCAAAGGTGAGCAACTTACCATGGAGTTGGGTAAGTCAAAGATTGACAAAGTCCAGAGAATATCTCATGACACTGGAATATGTCTCCCATTTGTCTGGTAGAGATCTTAGGAAACGGTTAAGGACAGAAATAGTAGGATATTCTTGTCCAGCAAGTTTAAGTTCACTAAGAAGAGAAGTGAACCTTTCGAACTGTTGAGTCACAATTCAGTTGGGAGAAGATCTCATACTGTTGTCAGTGTTGTAAAAATCGCTAATCACTAGTCGGTCGGCGAGGTAGGGACTAGGGATTAATCGGATTGGAATTTTATATGTAATTTTCAAAATTATATACATATATACAATTTTTTTATATATAAATTTTTAAATACCTACATATTTTAACCAACTAATTCATGAAAGCCCATAAATAATAAAAGTTTCAACCCAAAAAAATATAAAAGCCCATAAATAAGAAACCCAACATAGCCCATAAGCATTAAATCTTATCTCCCGATCGTTCGTTCACTTCTTTGTCCCTCTCGCTCTCGGTTAGGGCAAACACAGGCGACAATGATGCTCGATCGTGACGATTGTGTGCAGCGATTGTGAGCAGCAGGGACGAATCAACGATGGAGTATGCGTGTAGGTGAGTTTTCTTGGTCAATTGTGTGGTCGATTGTTGTTAGTCGGCGTGATTTTGGAGTCTGATCGTTGAAAACCCTAATTTTGTTGTGCTTTGACCGATTTTTTACAATAAAAACGATTAATTTGATCGACCGACTAGAGCCGATTAGGCCGACTAGGTCCGATTTTGACCGGCTAGGACCGACTACCGATTAATGGAGCGACTAGGCTAAAATTAATCGACTAAGGGCCGATTACCGATTAATCCCGATTAATCGGCCGCCTAATCGCGATTTTTACAACACTGACTGTTGTGACAATATCTCCTTAGTATTAGCAACAACCTCAGTTGTTCCGCCAAACTGCTCATTTAGAGCATCCCATAAATCCTTAGTGGATTCATGGTGCAAAAAACTTGAATAGATCTCGTTTGGCAGGGCTATGGCCAACTGAGCGTGAGCTTTTGCATCAAGCTCAAGTTTCTGGTAGTCTTCCTCAGTGTAGTTCCGAGAATCTTTAGGCACCATGTTTCCTATTACAGTGTCAAGGACCATTGGTTTGTGTGGTCCTATTATCACTGACCCCCAACAACCAGTATGATTGATGGATAAGAAATGGATAATACTCCTCTGCCATATGTTATACTAATGACGAACCAGTATTGGAGGCTTGGTTGTTGATTCGGTGTTGTGGGTCTAAGTTAAATTTTTCTGCCATGTTGAGTAGTAAACAACTAAGAAAATCAACGAAGATGATATCTCAAGTAAGTTCAACATAATGATTTTAAATAATGAGTTGTATTCAAAACCAAGCATTCTTAGCAGGTGACAAAAACTTAAACAAACAATGAGATTAACAAAGATTTTAAAGAAGAGTCTGCACAACTGGATATCAAAGTGAGCTGTGATTTTCAGACTGGATGATTAAATCACAATCTGAAGGACAAGGCTCTTATACCAATTGTTAGATCAAGAACACTTTTTTTCGTATTCAACTGTTAGACTCGATTTGCAAGAACAAGGCTAGAGCTCCCTCTTAGAGTCAAGAATCTGGTGCCTAGCTTGTTTTTTAAGTCTTGTATTTATATTGAAAACATAACAATAATACAAGTTATAATGGGAAAAACAAATCCATATAATTCAAAGAATGTCTGGGTATAAATACCCAAAAATTAATACAAAGAAGACAAAGAGTAATAAGACAAACAGCTGACATTACAGACTCTGATATATAAGACTGACGTACATAACCATGGATAAAAGTCAACAACAACTGAAAGAGTAAGAGCCTAAGACTAAAGCCTTCAGTGGTTCTTCAGTCTTGGTCTTCGGTAGTTGTTATCCGTGGCTTGCTTCAGAGTTCTTTCCGCATTTGCTTTTCCACGGTTATTTTTGAAAGGAAGAGCTTCCAAAGATAAGTTTAGACAAAGCTTCCAAACTAAGATCTTCCGAAGTTCTTAAAAGGATCTTTTGATGTTGCTCGAATGAATATCTTCCGATATTATTATGGGAGAAGTCCTCCGTTGTTGTTTGGAAGAAAGTCTTCCGATGTTATTCAGAAGACGGGTTGTAGTTACGGATTTAAGAAAGGATGGTTATGGCTCATCAATCCTTATTTTTCAACAGTTAGCAAGGCATGCCTTGCTAAGATTGGCAAGGCAAGGCATAGCTTGCTAAGATTGTTAAGGCAAGCAATACCCTACATCATCAGCTATAAATAAACTTTATATATGATTTAATATATAAATAGCCTATATTTACAAGCGTACAACCTAAAAAACCATATGTACAACATCTTAATGAACTAATATGTAAACGTTTAGGGTAAATTTTGATGTAAAAGGTAACTTTGAGGATGATAATTGGAATTTTGTTAAAGAAAAAATAAAAAAAAATAAATTTATAAATGTTTTTAACTCTACATTTGCTATTCAATCGAAATCACCGGCCGCCTGTTGCTTTTCAATTGCAATCGTGAATCGTCTCTTCATTTCGACTCTTCATCTTCGACCGCCTGGAATGCAATTTACATCGACTTGGACCACAAATATCTTCAATCGAGTACATGAATCATCTAAAATCAAGACAAAATAGACATAACTTTGGAACGCAAATACAAACACAAAAACCTCTAGCTCAGAAACCCTAGGGAAATAGAGGTCGCTTCCACAAAGACCTTTGTCTCAGAAACAAACACAAAAATATAGACAGAGACTGACAAATACAAGCAAACAGACTGTTTTAAGCATATAGAAATAAAGGGCTACAAGTACGAGGCATGGTGACACGATAAATGGCAACATATGTAATATCAACTATCAAAAGGACATAGCATCCACAAGTAAGCACCTACACATAAAAGGCAGTAATGCAACAACCTGCCAAGTACTCCCGAAATGTGATAGGGATCTATGCCGCTAAGTTAAACCTACTCTAGCTATACCTTAGTTATTAACCTTAATCCTATGTCTTCCCAAACTCTAATCCTGGATCATGTCCTTAGAGGAGTGCAATTCTAGTAAATCTTGCATATATCACTCATCTCAAGTCAGTTTGGGCCTGCCTAAAATGTGCTCAAATCATCTAGCAAATTGGTCACATGGGTCAAATAAGTCAAAATGCTCTTAAATTAACAAAAAAAATTATAGCTTTAGAACTAAAAGTAATTTGGGTTAACACAACCCACCTGTTTTGACCTAACTATTGCCACCTCTACTATTAACATGTTATCTATAGTACCTGTATACCAAGCTTATCAATAGCGGCTATAGTGACCGCTATAGCGCGCTATGTCGCGTAGCGCCATTGACCCGCTATTAGGGTTTAGAGAGGAAGAAAGCGAGAAAGTAGCGGGTGTTTCAATTTTTTTTTCTTTTAAATAACCTGATTCGACATATACCGCCGAAATCACACCCTAATCAGTTGACTAGAGGAGGAGGCGGTTCTAATCGACTGGAATTTGACGACTGCTGACCTTGAATTATACCGACCGGAGGAGGACGCCGCCGCCGACTGCCTGGACGCCGACGAACACTGGAGTTCTTCTCTGATTTCAGCGATTAAAGGTTAATCGACAACTTTTTGATTTTGATTTCAATGATTGAAGTTAATCGACTGGAATTTGATTCTGATTTCAAACATTGAAGGCTAGTCGACCGGAATTGGAGTCTGATTTCAATCATTGAAGGCTGGTTGCTGCTGTTTGAAGTTGGAATTTGAAGGGTATGTCGGTATGAAGCAGGAGTATGAACTGTGAACTTCATATATATAATTAGTTCAATATATGAACAGTTCATACTTCATAACTTCATGAATTTTTTTAATTACTTTTTTTTCCCATTTATTAATACACTGAAGTACCGAATTAGCAATTGATATTTGTTGAAAGTTTAGAAATTAGAATGGTAAAGGAAGCTGATCCTGGGTGGACTTATGGAACATTGGTTGAGGGAACCAAAAACAGTGTCAGATGCAATTTTTGTAACTTTGTTTCAAAGGGTGGGATTACAAGACACAAGCATCATCTTGCATGGGATTCTGCGGATGTCTCAAGATGTCCCAAAGTCCCTCTTTAAGTTAAAAATTTATTCAAAGAGTCATTTGAAAAAAAGAAACAAACAAAAGAGGCTATGAATGAAATACCTCATTTTGATGACGTGATGGATTTGGATTATGATGATGAAGAGGAAATCTCTATTCAATCAAAGGGAAAGAGACCTATTTCATCAATGGGTTCAACATCATCAAATAAAAAAACAAAAGGCCCATTAGATTCCATATTTAAGCCATCAGTTACATCGGGGAAGAAAGGGGGGAACTTGGTTGGAAGTGTAGAATACAACCAAGTCCAAAAGAAGCTCAGACTTGATGCAATACAGAAGTTTTGTCGTTGAATGTATGACGCGGGTCTTCCTTTCAATTCAGTGATGTACGATAGTTTGGGGCCCGCATTTGAAGCAATTGCTCGCCACAGTTGTGGTATAAAACCCCCCGGCTATCATAAGGTGCGTGTTCCGATGTTAAAGCTTGAGTTAGAACATACAAAAAAAATTATGCAAGAAAATGAGGTTGAGAAATCAACGTATGGGTGTTCTTTGATGGCTGATGGATGGAGGGATCAGAGAGGAAGGGCATTAATCAACTTCCTAGTAAACACTCCTCGAGGAAGTATGTTCATGGAGTCGGTAGATGCCTCTAGCTATTCTCACACAGGTAACCAATTAATTACTTTGGTTTTGTAAAGTGTTAGTGTGTTACCAATGTGAAAAGCTTACTAAATTTTAAAATCAATGTCAGCCGAGAACATGTTCAAGTTATTTGACGAATTCATCCAGAAGGTTGGGTCGGATAATATCATTCAGATTGTGACTGATAGTGCAAGTAACAATGTTGCTGCTGGTATGTTTATAAGAACAGATACTAATATATTATTTTAACATTTGAAATTCTTAAACCACCTAATAAGATTTATTTTCCTTTGATAGGTTAACTTGTGGAAGATAAGTATCCCCGTATATATTGGACTCCTTGTGCGGCTCATTGCATTGACTTGATGTTAGAAGATATCTTCAAGTTGCCTCATTTAAAAAGGACTCTAGAAAGGGCAATTGCGGTGAACACATACATATATAACCGCACATTGCTGCTAAACATGATGAGAGAGTTCACCGGGCAAAAGGATATGGTTAGGCCGACGAAGACCTGATTTGCCACAGCTTTCATCACCTTGAATTGTTTCAAGGCGAATAAGAAGAACTTAAGGAAAATGTTTACTTCTGAATAGTGGAACAAAAGCTGTTGGTAATCAAAGACACTTTCACAATAAATAACAATATGATTTTGATCAAAATATTGATCGACACTTTTGATTTGATAATCCCAACTTACAGAAACAAAGAAACATGCAATTTAAAGCCTTGCACCCACTTAGACTAAAAGCTATAAACCAGGAAAAACAAAGTCCATGATCTAACCCACTAACCTAAACTTGCTAAACAAACAAAACATGTGTTAAATAAACAAAAACAACTAATCCATGACCCATGTAGCTGCTGACCCGTTCCAAGAAATTAACCCATACCCGTTGACCCATCAATATTAACCCAACATTCACCCCCTTAATCTTGATCTCGGTCATGCTTCTTGCTTCTTGATTCGAACCGTTCTTACTTGCATCGAATCATCTTACTCTTGCTCCATAGTTTTACTTGCTAAACTTGCTACTTTCTTGCTCTTGCTATACGAATCACAAAGATTCAATCTTGCTACTTTCTCTTCTTGCTACGAGCCACACAAGACTCAATACTTGCTACATGAACCTCGTAGGTCCATTCTTGCCCGGTCTTCTTTCTTTCTAGCTGATTCGGATCAGCCAACTTTCTTTCTCTCGGTTTTTTTTTTCTTGAACTCTTTCGGTCTAAACTTTCTTCCGGAAAAGAACCGGTCTCGGTCTTTCTTTCAAGTCGTTCGGTTTATTATGGTGTCGATCTCTTGTCATCAGCCTTTCTTTCGTACACCGCTACGGTCTTTCTTTATCTTCTCCCACCGGAATCCACTTTCCGGTAGCGGTCTTTCTTCACGTCGGTACTTCTCCGACGTCGGTTTTTTTTAATCTTAGAGAATTTCCTTCCTTGAATTATGACGTAAACTGCTTACATAAAAATTAATTCTATCCACAATTTATTCACGTCTGTTCATGCTTCACGAGTTCACCTACATGCCTCCTTGCTTCCGTTTCTTTTGTTCGATTTATTTTATTTCATCGAAAGTTACTTACGACCGTCACCGTCCCTTGCTATCTCTAAAGGGATGACCAGCGTTCCGTCCCTTTCTGAATGATTTTACTTTCTCTCTTTCGCATTCAAATTACTTGCTTCCAATCACCAAGTCGTGATCGGACCTGCTACTGCTTCTTCTTCAGCCCCGCAGCCAAGGGGCTCTCGTACTCGACACCGACTCTCAAACCGGCTCCTTTAATTAACCTTAGCTCTAGATACCAAATGTTGGTAATCAAAGACACTTTCACAATAAATAACAATATGATTTTGATCAAAATATTGATCGACACTTTTGATTTGATAATCCCAACTTACAGAAACAAAGAAACATGCAATTTAAAGCCTTGCACCCACTTAGACTAAAAGCTATAAACCAGGAAAAACAAAGTCCATGATCTAACCCACTAACCTAAACTTGCTAAACAAACAAAACATGTGTTAAATAAACAAAAACAACTAATCCATGACCCATGTAGCTGCTGACCCGTTCCAAGAAATTAACCCATACCCGTTGACCCATCAAGATTAACCCAACAAAAGCAAGTTTTCAAAGGAGGCGGGAGGAAAGCAAACAACCAATACTATATTGTTGCCTAGCTTTTGGAACAATGTAAATATTGTTGTGAAAGTTGGTGATCCGTTGTTAGGGGTGCTTCGATTAGTTGATGGAGAGAGAAAGCCTCCTATGGGATATATTTATGAGGCTATGGATAAGACAAAGGAGATGATTGCTGCCTCATTCAAGCACAAAGTGGAAAAATACCGGGACATGTACAAAATAATTGACGATAGATGGAATTGTCAATTACATCGACCTTTGCATGCAGCGGGATCTTATTTAAATCCAAGTTTATACTATAGCAATCCAAGCGTGGATGATGTTGATGAGCTAGTGGATGGGTTTATGTCATGCGTTGATAAGTTGGCATTGAGTGAAGGAGAGAAGGAGAAGATTCACATGGAACTCCCTCTATATCGACGTGCTGAAAAGATTTTTGGAAATCCGATGGCCAAGAAAATGAGATCAAAACTTGCACCTGGTATGCTTATTATATTTTAAATATAATGCTTAAAAAACTTTAAGACTTTAATTTTTGTTTATTTTGTAACAATTTAGCAGAGTGGTGGATGCAATATGGAGCATCAACACCAACACTAAAAAAATTTGCAGTCAAGGTGCTTAGTTTAACATGTAGCTCGTCAGGGTGCGAACACAATTGGAGCGTATTTGAGCATGTAAGAAAATATCTATTTAATTAATATTTAAAATAAATAATAGTTAATAACCTAATATAATTTGTTTATGTAGCTCCATTCTAAAAAGAGAAGCCGACTCGACCAACAAAAACTTAATGACCTTGTGTACATTAAGTATAATCGAGCTCTAAGAAGAAGATATGATATGCGTGATACAATTGACCCGATTCTCTTGGATGATGGAAATGTAGAAGATCCTCATCAATGGTTGAAAGAAGCTTTAGAGGAAGAAGGGGAGGATGAAGAAGAAGATGAAGAGAATGCTCAAGTGTTTGAGGGTGAAGATTTGACATGGGGTCATGTTGCGAAGGCTACAGGGGCGGGAGAAGCGACTTATTCGCGAAGATCAAGAGGTGCTACAAGGCAAACGAACAACAGTGGTAAAAAGGGTGCCAATGCTTCCACATCGAGCTCAAGGCCAAAGAAGACAATGCTGGTAAATGAAGATGATTTTGATGTTAAAGCTGAAGAAAACGATGATGCATCTTATAAAGATTTTGTGCCAACATTGGATCTTGATGATGATGACGATGAGCCGGAATATGAGGATTTAAGTGATTAGTAGTGAGAAACTATAACATATTTGCTTTATTTTGGTGGTGTAAAACAACGAATGTTTATTTTATTGGCTATTTTAGATGACTATATATATTTATTCAGTTTTTATATTATTTAATCGCTAAACACGAAATAGCGGTCACTATTTACCGCTATTCGCCACGTAGCATATAGGTACCTTATCGCTATTTACCGTTATTCGCTATCAATAACTATGCTGTATACGCCTGATTTGCGGTGCACACATATAATGTACATGTGTGACCCTCAAGGGGTAAAAGAAAAATTACACTAATTTTAACGGTATTTTAAATATTTTGTGAAAATAACGCTAAAAGCGTTGAGATGATTAACTTCAAACGATAACTTTGAGCCAAGGACTCTCTATCGCTAGGGGTAAGGTTTGTCTTCATCCCCCCCCCCCCCCCCCCCAAAAAAAAAAAAAAAAAGAAGAGACCTTACTAAAATCTGAGAAGAATACACTGAATCAGTCAGTCTGTTTGTTTATCTATAGTACCTGTGCAGTGGCTGGAAGCATTTTTCCTTTAGGGTCTCTTAATGCAGAAGAATCACCAACAGCAAATATGCGTGGGTGACCCTTGACTTGAAGAGTTTCATCTGTTTCTGCTTGTCCTCTACCCGTAACAGGAAGCTCAAAAGGCCAACCACTTGGTTCTAATTGTGGAAGTAATGGTTTGTTTCCAACAGTCCAAAGAACCAAATCAGCTTCTACAAGTTGTGTCTTTGCACCCTTTTCAGTAGGCTGCACCTCCAGAATTAACTGTTCAATATTATTACCCTTTGCTGCAACATCTGACTGGTCAACAGAACTTGTAAAATCAGCTGATTTTCCTATACGGCGCACAAAATATCCAAGTAGGAGTTCAACTTTCCTTGATTTGAGAACCTGTAATATAGATTTTACTTTGAGATATTTTAGCAGGAATTAATATAAGATTCATTAAAGCTTGTGCACGTGATGTAAATCTTGATATAATCTTGATGCATTTAAATTATAACTAGAGGTGGAAAATGGGTGTGTGGGCTGAGTTGGGTGACAGGTCAGATGGGTTTGTGTCATATAGGGTAAAAAATAAAAACCAGCTTTATGAGTTGCATGACAGGCCATGGAAATACAATGTATATGTTTAAGCCATACATATTCTAGTTCGTTTTCTTCAAAAATTCAGATAATTATCTCCATATACATAAATTTCTACAGATCCTTCATGCATTAACTACTATTAAAGTTAAAAATGCATTAAGGGTCAACCCAACCAAACCATTTCGAACCATAACAAACACTTGTTGCTGACCCTTTACCCAACACAACCACCCATTTTACCACTACTATTGTAAATGCATAAGGAAATCTTTACAGGTAAGTGATATAATAATCAATTAAAATTCATCAATTTAGAACCACCATATGAATTAACTAGTAACAAAAGTAGAGTCACTTTATTACCTTCAAAGCGGCTTCTTTATTTCCAGTAGGTGCAGTTGGTAAAATTGAGGAGTCAACACTGATGGCTTGTACAATTCCTTTTCCTTCTAATCTTTCTGACACTGTAGCAGCCAACTCAACACCCGAGTAACCAAGTCCTACCACCACCACACGAATTGGATTTGCCTTAACAAAATTTACACGTTCCAATTTTGTTAACTTGTCATTTACTTTCTGCATCACAGCGTTCAGACTAGCAATTCAGACACTAAGAATAAAATTTTGTGCATAATAAAGCTATATATGTGTATACACCACTTATTTAGTATGCCTAAAAACTTACAAGAGCATCATCCAGGGTTGAGAATGGGAGTGCAAATTCAACAGCACCCGGTATGAAATCAAGCTTAGGTTCAGCTCCTAAAGAAAGTAACAACCTGGCTGCCCGCATAAAACAAAGATTAGCATCTGGGCATGAGCTCAAAGTAATCTTTTTATAGAAAAATAAAAAATAAAAACTAAAAACTAAATTAAGTAATTAACTTTATGGGATTTAATACCAATCATATTCGATAACAAGTCCACTTTGAAGTTGAACAGTTCCTCCACAACCAGATATATTAGGCCCATTCATTCCCACATGATCACATGGCCTGAGTACTTTTACACTGTCTTTTAGAAATTGCACCCCGGTGTTTACAAGCAAATCTGAAAACCGAGGAGCAATTTCCCATGCATCCACTTCTAAAATTACCCAAAAATTATAATTAGAGTAATCAGTTGTCAGTATACAAATATACAATGATGAAAATAGCATCAAATCATGAATGAAAGCAACTACCTCCTGTTAGAAGCTCATATAACATGGGCTTAAAGACAAAGCGTTCAGATTGATCAACAAGGATTACCTGCAGCAATTATAAAATCTGAATATGATATGATCCACCAATCTAATGGTGACGTGACAGAGAAAGAAGAATCTTGAATAAAGTAACACGTTGTATTCACAATTGTTACCTGAGGTTTCTTATCTTCAGGCCATGTGAGTGATTCCAATCTTAAAGCAGTGTATAGTCCTCCAAATCCACCACCAAGTATACACACTCTTGGCCTCTATAGCAAATAAGAAACAAGTAACTTTAGAATGATTATAATTGATAAACCTATACACAACACATGGAAGTCTGGAACCAAAGGCTTGATTTTTTAACAAAAATAAAGGCTTGCCTAACTCTACTTCACTCCTTGAGGTTTCAATTTTGGTTTTGATTTTTTTTTTATCTTTTATCTATGACAGTAAACAAATAGCAGGTTTCACTCAAAGCCCAAAAGATAACACTATGGTTGCCGCATGAGACAAGAAGCACGTGGTGCAATCTAGAACGCCTTAGGGCCTTGAAGCAGTGCCTCATGCACATTTGGGTCAAAGTTGGTCAAAATTGGATATACTGAAAATTGATATATTAAAACAACTAAAAAGATGAACAAATAATGAATTGTTTACTTGGTAAAAAGATTGGTATGTAAAACATGAGAGAAATGCGGCTTCAGATTGTACATGAAGCATATTTGGTTGTAACGCTCCTATGCTTTTTGTCTCGGACCTAGTTGCCTTAGAGGGCCTCACGTGTTTTTAAACCAAGATGGCCATATATTAAAATTATTGACTAAGCATCTGGAAAACTCCAGTTCAGTGATACAAGCAAGCACCACAATCAATATGAATCTAAGATAATACAACCTTTTTATCTGGCCACAAATAAGGTTTCACAGACTCTTCTTGAGAAACTTCTATGCTCCCCTCATTCTTCCCCACTGATGCAGAACTAATAAGACTTGATAGTCCACCCCTTGAAGTACTCCCAAATGACGAAGGCAATTTTGCATAAGAAGAACAGGTGAACATTTTTCCCCAATGAACGATTCCAACTGAAATTCACATAATACACAACTCCTTAAATTTACTTAGTTCTTCATCAATATGAGTAACCCGATTATTTTAATTTTATTTAACCATTCAGTTTTTTAGAATGGTAAACACACACTCATCTAATCCGACTCTTAAATTTGCACCACACCTGCCACTTGCAGAATTTGAGCCTCCTCCTCTAGGACAGAGGCGAGACACCTTAATCATTACGTCATAAACCCTAATCGCCTTTGCTTCTTTTAATTGGATTACTCAATAATGATTTCACTTTTTATCTGTTCCCAACATGAGGGATTAACATAACTAATAATTCTAAACTTAATTTTTGAAAGTTAATCTTAAAATTCCATCAGAAGTTGCTAATTACATGCGAAATCTTCATTCTGTCCCAAACCCTTGTCGCTATTGAATTTCAAATTATGAATTAACGTTAATCTCTGGTTAATTCATTTTTAGCGCGTTTCGAAAAACTGTACTTTGAGTCTTTGAAATTGAAAGCACGGTACTTGCATAGTTGCATAATCTAATATCGATGTTTGTGATATTAGTGTAGAGTGTAAGAAAGAGATCTTACGATTGAGACGAGGGAAGACTGCTGAAGCACAAATGGCTGAGGTTGCCACATTAAGATGTGCCATTGCTATAATCCGATAATTGCACGCAAGATCAAGAAGCAGAAGAGTATAGAATGATGTGGTGATTTCACTTACACGTTGAAGTGCCATTAACGCCTGATTTGTAATACATCTATATAGGGTGAGTTAATGTACAGAATTTACAAAATAGTTAGATCTATTTTCGAGTTTATTTAAAGAGGGAAAAGAAAATAATTGAAAAGAAATGAGAAACGTGTTTGTGTTTCAGAGTTTCATTTAACAAATCATAAATCATCGTTTAAAATTCAAAAACAGTGTAAGATTAAATTACATTGTACTAAAAATCATAAATCATGTTAATATAATTAAAATTTACATTGTTTTTAAATCTTAAATAATGATAAATTTACACATACGTATAAGTGAAGAAAGTATTGTTTATGTATTATAATGATATTTAAAAAAAGTAAACAAATATTTTGATTGATCTTGACGGAGTTATATGGGTTACTGCAATAATAGTGAGATAACAATGGAATCTTCCCCTGTTGTTATTTTGTTAATTGTTTAACCATTTCATGTCCTTTGATTTAATATAAATAATTTTGATTTTGATCTTAATGGTTGAAAAGAGATTAAATGTATTTTGGTAAAAGAACCTTATGTACTATTTGTCAGGCATCTCTTTATTATCTCTATGTCTCTCTCATTTTTTCCAAAACCCTCATAGTCAAATTCAAATGTCACCAGATGGTGGAGAAGGTCAGGGACCAAGTTAAGACATCATCAATAGCAATAATCATCGACGAAGAAGGCCGGAAAGTGATGGACAAAATTGACCGGCGGGTGGATGAGCGGTTAGTACAAAACTTAGAAATTGCCCATTAACGCTTAATGAACAAACATTCACCATCGATTTGATGTCGATGAAATTGGGCAATTTCGACATCATTGTTGGAATGAACCGATTGTCCCTTAACAGGGATGAAATCATCTGTTCCGAAAAGCTATTATGTATTCCAATGAAAAACGATCAAGTGTTGGAGATTCATGGAGATCAAGCGAATCACAATGTCAAATTAATATAGTGCATGAAGGCACGCAAGTGCTTAAGGAAACGATGTGTAGCTTTTCTAGCACACATAGTGGAGAAAGACAAGAAGACAATCCAGATTCAAGACGTGCTTGTTGTTAGATATTATGCGGACGTGTTTCTGGATGATCTACCGGGATTGCCACCTGAGCGAACGCTGCAGTTCCGTATCGATCTGATTCATATAGCAGTTTCTGTAGCTAAGTCTCCTTATAGGCTAGCACCATCAGAAATGCATGAACTGTCCGATCGAGTTTCTCACCATGGGGAGCTCTAGTTTTATTTGTCAAGAAAAAAGGATGGATCTTTTAGAATATGTGTCGATTACAGAGAGCTCAACAAGCTCACCATCAAGAATCGGTATCCGCTACCGAGGATTGATGATCTGTTCGATCAATTACAAGGAGCTTAGTACTTCTCAAAGATAGACTTGAGCTCAAGTTATCACTAGCTCTGGATTCAAGAAGAAGACATACCTAAAACGGCTTTTCATACTCGATACGGTCACTATGAGTTTATGGTGATGCCGTTCGGTTTGACGAATGCACCTGTTATATTCATGGATCTTATGAACCGGGTGTGCTAGAGCAGTTCGTTATTGTTTTTTTTTGATGATATACTGATTTATTCCAAGAGTGAGAAAGAACATGAACATCTCAAGACGATCTTGGAACTGTTCACGAATGAACAACTCTATGCCAAATTCTCCAAATGTGAATTTTGGCTAAGAGAAGTTTAGTTCAGTTCTTGGGTCATGTGATTAACAGTGATGGAATCCATGTGGACCCTACCAAGATTGAAGCCATCAAGCATTGGGATGTTCCCACAACACCTGCTGAGATAAGATCATTGGTTTGACGGGTTATTAAAGGAGATTCATCTCGAATTTCTCTAAGATAGCCTTGCCACTCACTAAGCTAACCCAGAAGAGTGAACCATTTGTATGGACGCATAAATAGAAAGAAGCGTTCCAAACATTGAAAAAAAGATTGTGCAATGCTCCAATCTTAACACTTCTTGAACGCAACGATGACTTTGTGGTATACTATGATGCTTCCCATCAGGGACTCGGTTGCGTTTTGATGCAACGAGACAAAGTCATTGCCTATGCATCACGACAGCTGAAAGTACATGAGAAGTACTATACGACGCATGACTTAGAATTGGGAGTTGTTGTTTTTGCTTCAAAGATTTGGAGGCATTATCTATATGGCACAAAATGCACGATCTTCATGGATCACAAGAGTTTACAACACATATTGGATCAAAAGGAGCTTAACATGCAACAGAAACGTTGGGTTGAGCTCCTGACGACTATGATTGTGTGATCAAATACTGTCCGAGCAAAGCTAATGTTGTAGAAGATGCTTTGAGCCGGAAGGAAAGAATCAAACCCTTGCGCAACAATGGGAATGACACTGCAAACAAGCTTACGAGATCAAGTCATGCAAGCACAACAACAAGCTGTGGAGAGAAACAATATGAGGAACGAGCTTGACTGTGGAGCAGAGAAGCAATTTGAGACAAAACAAGATGGAGTTATCTATTACCAATATCGTGTATGGATCCCGGCGGTAGATGAACTCAGAGAAACTTATTCTTGATAAGCCACACAAGACACGATATTCTATTCATCCTGGTGCTGATAAGATGTACAAGGACATTTTATTGGTGGCCATGTATGAAGAAGGATGTAGCTACTAATGTTGGTAAGTGGTTAACGTGTGCGAAAGTCAAAGCCGAACACCAGATGCCGTCCGATTTGCTGGAACAACAAGAGATACCACAATGGAAGTGAGAACAAGTCGCTATGGATTTCATTACCAAGTTACCCCGCACTTTTAGTGGACATGGTACTATCTGGATCATCATTGATCGATTGACCAAATCCGCTGACTTTTTATCGATTCGTGAAAACTACAAGATGGATAAACTTGCAAGATTATACATCAATGAAATAGTAGTACGACACGGAGTGGCGCTATATATTATTTTAGACCGAGACAGTCGATTTACATCGAGGTTCTGGCAATCACTGCAACAATCCTCAGGGACAAATGTGAGTTTAAGCACCGCTTATCATCCGCAAACGGATGGTCAAAGCAAGAGAACCATTCAAACCCTAAAGGATATGTTGAGAACATGCGTCCTTGATTTTGGGGGAAATTGGGACACCCATCTACCAGTTATTGAGTCCTCCTACAACAATAGCTACCATAGCAGAATTGGACCGAAGTGAGAGACAACATGACAACTAGGCTTGAGCTTATACAGGAAACCATTGATAAGATCGCTTAGATCAGCAGAAATTACAAGCTACACGTAATCGCCAAAAGAGTTACGCAGAGAAACGCCGAAAGCCTTTGGAATCCCAAGTGGGTAACCGAGTCATGTTGAAAGTGTCTCCCTAGAAAGGCATAGTTAGTTTTGGGGCTAAAGGCAAATTATCACTAAGGTATGTCGGGTCGTTCGAGATAACACAACGGATTTGTCCTGTGGCATACAGACTCAGATTACTAGATGAACTCAGTAGAGTGCATGATGTATTTCATGTATCGAATCTCAAGAAAGTCCTTGTTGATGAATCATTGGTCATACCTCTCGAGAAAATACAAGTTGATGAACAATTACATTTCATTGAAGAACTGGTAAAAATTATGGATTGTGAAGTTAAGAAACTAAAATGAAGCCGTACTCCTACTGTGAAGGTTTTTTTGATACTCCAAACGCGGTCCAGAATTTACCTGAGTGCATGAGGATCGCATGAAGTCTAAGTATCCCCACTTGTTTACAGAAGATGTCATGCCCGACAACGTTGCTTAAGTTTCGGGACGAAATTTCTTTAAAAAGGGGAGACTGTGACAACTAGTACCTGACCTTCCGGCAACGGTACGATATGTGTACTTTCATAACTACTGTGTGTGAATACTTATGTGAATGACAATCATTTAATAGCAAATTTTGTGAATTTTATAACAATTATGTAGATTTCAATGAGAAATACAATTACAACACATAACTTTTCATGCGAAATAACAAATTATCATGAGTACAAATGACAAAACAGTTCGGTTGTGATCTGATTCCCTAGATAACAGGAATCAGATAGCCGACAAAACAATGAGAAATCAATGTGGAATCAATTAGAATCAAGGGAAAATAATTAAGACAAGTTGTGTTCGTTAGTGAGAATATCAAATCCAAAACAATGATTTGATTTCGTTGTCGAATATTAAACTGACAGTGTGTTTGTGTGGGTGACAATTCACACAAATATATCTGTGAGTTTAACGTTCTGAATGATATATGAAAAGTAGAAAACCAAATCAGATTGTAAAGCCATCGTCGTGTTCGTTCGGGTGACGATTCGTACGAGCACGTGCGAAGGTGATACGATCTGACGAAATCATTAAAATAAACGTTTTTGAAATCATAAAAATAATAAAAATGGAATTTAAAATATTTATCAGGAATCACCACCTAAACAGATTTAAAAAGAATCGTTTTATTAAGAACTTGTATTTTAAATTATGTTCCGCAATCGACACGTAAACGCAAAACCAAGTAACCCGAACGCAACCGAAATGAGCCGGGGTATAAAAACTCTTAATTCCTTCTCCTTTTCATTTAATTCTTCATCTACCATTTCTCTCTCTAGAATTTCCGGCCCTCTCTCTAACTTTCTCTCTCTAGAAATTCAAACTCAACTCACTCATTTTTTGGCCAAATCTCACAAACTTGGTACCAAAACGATCCTTGGAACATCTACAACATGAAATTACAACAGATCGGAGCTCAACACATCAATAACTGAGGTAAAATTCAACACAAAGCCATGGTTTTTAGGGTTTTGTTCAAACCGGAGGTATTGAACTTGTAAACCGAATTCTAGCCACCAAACCACATGAGAATTGCATGAGAATGGGTTCTAAACACTTGGACAAGGATGGAGTAAACTTATGTGGGTTGAGGATACTAATATCGATGGATGAATTCACAATATTGATCGATGAGCTGAACATGGTGACTAGTATCGATGGCTTGGGTGTTGAGCCACTTTCATCGAGACTATTAGTCTCGATGGGGGCTAGATTCGACAAGAGGACCCTCTGTACTATAAGTTCAATGAGGTCCAAGAATTGTGGGACGAACAGCCGTCGATATTAACAATCTCGGTGAAGATAGTATCGACAATAGGCTTATATGATACTATAGTATCGACGGGTGATCAGGCTAGGACTTTAAGGGTTCTTCGATATTGTAGGCGTCGATACTAGTCTTTCCCACTCTCAACCCATCGATACTAACTTCTGTTATGGAATCCAAGGAAAATGAACCACAAATTACTTTATAATAATCAGGTATAAGCTCATGAGATCGAGTTGAATAGTGACAGTATCGAAGGATATTAGGCTCTCCAAGTGTTAGCCGACTTTGAGAACCATTGATACTATCCTTAACATCCTCCAAACATAGATAAATTATAAACTATATATTTTTCTAACAAACCATAAGTAAAACAACAAAAATTGATGACAAGAAGATGATTAAAAGGAATAGTATGGGTTAAGGGTGACTAGGGTTTTATCTAAGTATTAACCCATTTTAAACATTGTAAATGTAAAATTTTGTTTGAAACATTTTCATAACATATCAAATGGTAATGTTCTATAACAAGTAACTTGTTTAAGTATACTTAAATGGCAATAAAAAGTATTGGATAAACAAATAGGTAATGGTATGATTATAAGTTAAAATTGATGAAGGTTTAAATAGTTTCAAGCAAACATTGAGTGTAATGTTTATGGTCAAGTTCAAAATAGTTAATCAAGAGATATCAAAATATACTAAGCTAAACCTAAATGGTTAAGTCTCAGTATATTTCATTACCAATTATGTCTAAAGTTAGTCAAAATATCAAACTAAGTGGGTAGCAAGGAACTCATAACAAGTTAAACCATCATTAAGGTTACACATAACACAGAACCTATACTTACAAGTACAAATATCAAATCAATCAATCACAGGAAGCTGAATACAACATGTTACAACATTAAAGAGTGTGTGTGCATTCTTTCCAATAGTCAACAAATTCAAAAACACCAAGGTGAGTTCATTTGCCCTTTTTCTAAACTTTTTGATTTCAAAATGCAAGGCTGAGAAACATGCTAAATCCTTTTAAAAAGGTTTTGGTAAGATTATTTCATTATTCATAGCTATGAGATAACAAAAGTTTTACCTTTGTTATTGCATCTATAACTATGTGAGCATATCAATGTTTATAACAATGTGATATTCTAGTGTTGATGACAATGATTGGGAGATATCAATAACAAGTAATAACATGTTTATGACAAAACCTAATACTTTTGAGATATCACTGGGTTGGAGATAAAAATTACATAACAATGAGATGATAAAAACGGGATGACAATATAACATTACATTTGATTACTAGTAAGACTACTTGTATTATATCATTGTATTCATATGTTCATCGAGATTCACGTGCATTAAGTCCCTTATATATCGTTTACCATTAAGTAACAGAGGGTAAGCCGACAATAACATAGTGGTACCATAAGTTTGACAAACTTTTGGTGAGTGAGGTCGGTATGTTATGCGTATCATAAATGACAATTGGCCGGTATCATATTACCGGTAACAGGGCGACAACAATCATATTTGGTAAATGGCCACATGTGTGATATTAATCAACAGAAATTGCTAATAGTTGTACCACATTTGTTTTGTAGATTGGCAAGTCTGAGTTACTGACCTCACTCATGTCAATAGCTGGTGACAGATCGTTGAGAATTCAAGTGATTTCAAATGGATAGGGATGAATTGGAAGCATTGTTGTTTGACTTGGTGTTGAACACAATGTGGTCCCATTTAGGCTCTATTCATCAATTGGGAGAAAACGTAAAACGATTTGACTATCACTTCTAATTTAGAAGTGTTAAAAAGTAAACTCTACATTGAGAGGACAATTAAAAGATTAAGATTTGATCAAATCTGTATCTTTAAAACATTAAGGGTTTTACCATTACTTAGGTTATGGTAGTACATACCATACAAAACATATTTTCTATGTATATATCAATTTTGTGATGAACGTGACATATGGGGATATCAATTGCTAATATGAAATGAGAATAACAAATGGTGAAAATGAAATGTGCTATCCTTAGTTGCACTACAGGTGAGGTTGTATTCAGTCAAGCATGTGGTGGGCTGGCGGCTCCACTTGTTGGTACGTATGCCCTATATATAAGAATTCTTGACTGAGTGAAATCCTATCTGTATTTGGAACTAAGGAGAGATCATTCATGGGGGTTAAGAAATGAGAATTTAAATAAGACTTGAGAATAACAATTTCAACATTTCTAAAATACTAAACTTATGAACTCACCAACCTAGTGTTGACTTTTTTATTCGCATGATTTCTCAGGTGACGAACGTGTTTAGTCGCCAGGACTCAGGACATAAGCTAGTGGGGCTTTATAGTGGACATAGCTCCTTTTGTTTGCATACTTCTGATGACATTTTATGAATCACTTTTGTACATCTTGTGTAGATACAAGATAATAACTTTATGATTCTTTTTGGGTAGATTTACATTGTTAAATTATGAATATGACTTGTGTAATTTTACTTTTTAATTCTATGTCAATTTCAATTTAGCATTTCTTATTATATATCATGTGCCATGTTAACAATTTGATCACTTTGATTATCACACGATATCGCACCCCGGGACCATTCCGCCCAACGAGAAAGTCGATCCAGCCTGTTGGCTTCGGGTGTGACAGATTGGTACCAGAGCCATGGTTATTGAGAAATATAGGTCATTTTACTTAAACAGTTTGACTTAGACTATAACCTAGGGACCCTTCATGTAGAGAACTTAGGAATTAGAAACTTATTTGCATGGCGTCTTTTCTCGTTCGATCATCACACTAACTGATGTTCTTTCGGTTGTGATTAGAATGCCATCGAGAAGACCACCACCACTATTACCACCTCCACCACCTCCAATTGCTCCTCCTCATAACACACCTCCCAACCACGAGTTAGATCCTGTTACGGTGGCATTTTCCACTCTACTGACGAATCGGCTCAAGGAGGTGATTCCTGATATGGTGAATCAGATCAACTACAACAACAACAACAATCAGAATGGGAACTCTTCTGGTAAGGGCAGCGGGAGCACGAGGAACAATCCTAACTACTCCTATAAGAGCTTTGTGGGATGCAAACCGCCCAGTTTCAGTGGGCATGAGTGTGTTGTTGGCTTGATCCAATGGATCGGGAAAATGGAGACTACCCTTGATATTAGTGGCGGCCCTGATCACCACAAAGTTAGATATGCTACAGGCTCGTTCAGCAAACGAGCATTGACCTGGTGGAATGCTCAGATTCAGGCCAGGGGAAGAGATGAGGCACTATCCATGCCTTGGGTTGACTTCAAAGCCTTGCTTAGTGGCGAGTTTTGTCCAAAGAATGAACTGAAGAAGGTAGAGACTTAGTTGTTGACCCATGTGATGGTGGGAACCGGGCATCTGGGCTTCACCACCAGATACCATGAGTTGGTGGCATTGGCACCTGACTTGGTGCTAACCTTGGAAAAGAAGATTGACCGAATTATAGGTGGACTGTGGGCCTGTATTCAAGGGCATGTAATTGTTGCCCATCCTACCACCCTGGAGATGGATGTCACATTGTCAGCTACTTCAACTGATGTGATGGTTGCCTTCGGTGCACTGAAGAAGGAGGCTGAATCAGGCAAGACTGGAACTTCCAAGAAGCCGAATCGACACCCGGCCAAGAAAGAGAAGGTTATCAAAAACTATGTGATAACTATTCCTATTCCACAAATTTCACAGGCTCCACAAAACCAAGCCAAGAAGCCGTATACCGGAGCGGCTCCTTTGTGCAACAAATGCCAATATCATCACCATCCGAGAACCAGTGCAGGCAATGCACATGTTGTGGGAGATTCGGGCATTGGGTCAACAACTGCAGAAACCCAGTACCCTAGAATAGAAACAACAATGCAGTGGTGATGCCTACTGCTACTGCTGATCATAGGTCTTGCTACACTTGTGGCGAACCTGGTCAGTTTTCAAGCAACTGCCCAAAGAAAGTGCAACCAAGAGCTCAAGCAGCGAGAGGACAAGCTTTTTCTATGGGAGCTGCTGCTGTACGACATGACCCGAATGTGGTCACTGGTATATTTCTTTTACATGACTATTATGCATCTATAATATTAGTCACTGAAGCGGATTAAAGTTTTATCTCGTCCGAGTTTGCATGTAAACTAAATTATGTTGAGGAATCTTTAGACTTCCCCTACACCATAAGGTAGCAAATGGCAAACAGATCACATTTAGTACAATACTTAGAAATTGCCCATTAACGCTTAATGAACAAACATTCACCATCGATATGATACCGATGGAATTGGGCAGTTTCGACATCATTGTCGGAATGAACAAGTTTGTCCCTCAACAGGGTTGAAATCATCTGTTCCAAAATGCTATTACGTATTCCAATGACAAACGATCAAGTGTTGGAGATTCATGGAGATCAAGCGAATCACAGTGTCAAATTAATATCGTGCATGAAGGCATGCAAGTGCTTAAGGAAACGATGTGTAGTTTTTCTTGCACACGTGGTGGAGAAAGACAAGAAGACAATCCAGATTCAATACGTGCCCGTTGTTAGAAATTATGCCGACGTATTTCCGAATGATCTACCGGGGTTGCCACCTGAGCGATCAGTGCAGCTCCGTATCGATCTGATTCTTGGAGCAGTTCCTATAGATAAGTCTCCCTGTAGGCTAGCACCATCATAAATGCAGGAACTATCCAACCAATTACAAGAACTGTTGCATAAAGGGTTCATCCATCCGATTTTCTCACAATGTGGAGCTCTGGTTTTATTTGTCAAGAAAAGGATGAATCTTTTAGAATGTGCATCGATTACAGAGACCTCAACAAGCTCACCATCAAGAATCAGTATCTGCCACTGAGGATTGGTGATATGTTCGATCAATTACATGGAGCTCAGTACTTCTCAAAGATAGTCTTGCTCTCAGGTTATCACCAGCTCCGGATTCAAGAAGAAGACATACCCAAAATAGCCTTTCGTACTCAAATATAGACCTGCGGTATTCATGATTCTTATGAACCGGGTGTGTAAGTCATATCTAGATCAGTTCTTTATTGTCTTTATTTATGATAACTGATTTATTCCAAGAGTGAGAAAGAACATGCACAACATCTCAAGACGATCTTGGAACTGTTAAAGAATGAACAACTCTATGCCATATTCTCCAAGTGTGAATTTTTGCTAAGAAAAGTTTACTTCAGTTCTTGGGTCATGTGATTAACAGTGATGGAATCCATGTGGACCCTACCAATATTGAGGCTATCAAGTATTGGGATGTTCCCATGTCACACCCCAAGTCGGTAGGCTGGATCGACTCTCCCGTGGGGCGGAAAGGTCTCGGGGCGCGATATTGGGTGATAATTAGAATGATCAGATTGTTTACATTGCACTTGATATACATTGAGAAAGAACTAAATGGAATAGAATTACAAAGTTAAATTATATCAGTATCATTCATAATTTAACAATGTAAATCTACTATCAACATCATAAGTTTTCTATCTTGTATCTGCACAAGATATACAAAATAATATAAATAATGATGTTCAAAATTTATGCACATCCAAAATACTAGGTCCTCTATCTGAGCATGCTAGTCAAAAGCACGAACTTCTTAATTAAACATGTTCGTCACCTGAGAAGTCATGCAAGAAAACAAAAGCCAACACATGGTTGGTGAGTTCATATAATTTTGACATTTAAAATGAATTTGAACAAACCTGATCGAATGACAATCTTAACCTCACCAACAACCACCTATGCTATCCAGTCAAGTATGCTTATATATAGGGCATACGTAGGGTCAAGCTTACCGCCAGCCCACCACATACCAAACCACATAACATATTGTTGTCAATGATAATTAAGCGTTTCACCCTCAATCATCATCATACTTGTTTCGTTAATTTCGTCACCATGCTTGTTCCGTTAGATTCGTCAAAACACTTGATTCGTTAGTTACATCAAAACATTACTTTCATTAGTTTCGTTAACACATTCAACAACACCAAAGCAAATGTGGAAAAATATGGAAGTTGTTAATTTGAAATGCTTAAATAAATTATTAAATAAAAATTTAAATTAAAAGCTAAGTCCTAATGATTGGGCCTTGGTCAAACTCTAGTAGACTAGTCTGTCAATCAAAGGTTCTTAGAATTTAGGGAATTCTGTAACTATCATCAAACATGCGACCTATAATTAATCAGTCTAGCTTGGACATATTTTGAATTATAGGATTTTATAGATTCGTTCTTGATTCGTCTAGATTCATCCCTTGTTTCGTATAGATTCGTTGGCACATGTTATCTTTGATGTTTCCCAGACTTTCCCTTTAAAATGATTTATTGACTCGTCTAGTTTCGTTGCAAGATGTACTTGATTCGTTAATCATTGAATTCTAGATTCGTTGAACAAATGTACTCTTGATTCGTTGATCGTTGAACACTTGGTTCGTTGAGCATCGAATATTAGTTTTGTAAAAATTGTTTCATTTGATTCGTTGAACTCACGCACTTGTTTCATCAAAATAGTTTCGTTTGATTCGTAAAAATATTCAGTTTAACTCAAATATCTACTTATGTTATAAGTAGATAAACTTAGTAAAACATGCGTAAAAATTTTCCTAGACATGATCTAGGATATCATTTATACAAAGCATATAGAATTTAAAAGCATTTAAGTAAAATATAATAGAAAGAAAATAATTTACGCATGATTCTCAGCCCCGCGTTTATAAAACAAAATGTTTAGAAAAGGGGCAATGAACTCATCTGTGTGCTATGCAACTGAGTCACAAAAGATATGCGCGCTCGTTAATTGTAGCCTATGTATCTTCAACACCTGAGTTGATTTATTATGATTCGAATACGATAATTACATAGATTTGACGTGTATAGGGTTTAGGTCTTGGTGTGCAACTATGTATCCTATATACTTTCTAACGTATTGCTAGGATTTTTCTAAGTATTCTAGTTACGTACCCCTTTACGAACCCTCATCCCTTAATGAATTGAATTTACAAAATAAAAGACATAATCCTTTTAATAAATCACCATTTTTAATTTCTTATTTAAATTCCAAAATTTTACATTTAGAAAAATCATCTAAGTTACTTTAAAATATAATATATGTTTATATGTTATAAATCGTTATATTTTAGTAACATATCAATTTTTTTTTTATGAAACATACAAGTTAAACATGTTATTGCCATTCTTGATTATTGTTCTCTATTGAGTTGAATATTTGCTAAGTTATTCGTTTGAACAACTCAATTGATCACCAACTTAAGTGTTTGAATGAAAATTCCAAGTATTGGTCGTTGACATCTAAATGCCAATCTTCCGATAGTTAAAGTAAACATACCAACTTTGTAGTAAAACTTGGCTAATTCACTTTATAAGTAAACCTTGAGTTCTCTTGACCAAACATGAACTTGTTATAACCCTTTGACATGTTTTAAATTTAAACTATGGTTAATGATTAAAACACTTGTTCTAAATGTTACCTAAATATTTACTAACAATGTTTAAGTAATATGAATTAAAGTAGCATACCCAATTGCACCCTAAATCTAATTACATTTTATGCCAATTTAGATTAATATAATTGTAATTTCATGTTGAAAGATGAGATATAAATTTTCGGTGGTTATGTGTGTGTGTCCCACCACAACAACAAAAAAACGATTTTGGAACTCCAAGAAACACAATAGTTCTTGACTAAGCCTTCAAGGATTTAAATAAATATATATATGTGGTCCACCATATCATCTTAATTTGGATATGGTGTTTTCGGTTGGAGTAATACATCACAAGTGGGGTTCTCGACTAGAAATTTCCAAAAGGTGGGGTTCTCGCCCAATGTTGATTAATCCCCTAATTGTTCTCGGTCATGGTGGGGAACAGGGATGGGAATTCTCGGCCAAGCCAAATAAGAATGAAATGCTTGGCTTCTAATGTGGGTTCTCGGCCATTATTCATAAAAGGAGGAGTTCTTGGTCATCTTAATTGGTTTTCGGTCAAAGGATATCAATTGGAAGTGTTTTCGGTCAAATTATGGGGTTCTCGGTTGAAGTCATCTTCAACCTCCGATTCTCAGCTCCATATACGCATGTTTTAAATAAATAAATCGTATCTTAAATCATTTTAAGCTCAAACAATTCATAAAAACCCATTTTAAAATGAATCTATCACGGTTTGATGGGAATAAACAGGGTTCTAAGTTCATTCATTCGGGTTTGTTAAAAACCCTAAAAATACTAAAGTTTGAGCTCACGTTACCTTCAAATCAGCGGGTTCCAAGCTTGATCTGCTGTACTTTCACGTTCTCCTCGTCAAGGGCCTCGATTTGGTACCAAGTTTGCTCAATTTGAGCAACAAATGAGAGATTTATGAAGGTTTTTGTGAGGATATTTTATAGAGAGGGTAGAAATCCAAAAATTTAGAGAGAGAAAGGGTTGGTTGAAAATTAAATGAAGGATTAAATGCTTGTCTAGGTTTTTATTCCCCTTTGTGGTTCGTGTTTGTTTCGGTTGTTCGGTTCTTGCACAGAGACGTCGGTTTTTGCTTTTCTCGTAACGTAACGATACGATTATAAAAATAGAAATTTCTTATTTAAATTAGGTTGTAATTCCATATAAATTAACTAATTATCATTTTATTTATTATTTAAAAATTTAAAATTATTTAATTTAATTGTTTAATCGAATCGTACGGTTCTCGCGCGTATTCGTTCGGATCGTCACCCGTACGAACATGAAGACAACTATACTTTTCGATTTGATTTTCTAATTATTGGACATCATTCATAACATTTAACTTACAGATTAATATTCACGTAACGACATCCATTATTGTTTTGTTCTGTACAACCTCACATACGTTTATAAATAATAAATTCCTAATTATCATACACAACCTCGATTCGTATTGTCAGACATGATTCTGACGGTTAACTGTTGTTTCACAATATGTTTATGTAATAGATTCGTAATAGTTTCATATTGAACATCGAATAACAATTAATACACATAGTTTCGTACATGATTTACTGTACAGTTACTGTTCGGACACTGATGTTACATCCCACAACACCTACTGAGATAAGATCATTGGTTTGGTAGGTTATTATAGGAGATTCATCTCGAATTTTTCTAAGCTAGACTTGCCACTCACCAAACAGTGAAACAAAGATTGTGCAATGCTCCACTCTTAACACTCCCTGAAGGCAAAGATGACTTTGTGGTATACTGTGATGCTTCCCATCAAGGATTCGGTTGCGTTTTGATGCAAGGAGACAAAGTCATTGCCTACGCGTCACGACGGCTAAAAGTACATTAGAAGAACTGTACAACACATGACTTAGAATTGGGAGCTGTTGTCTTTGATTTAAATGTTTGGAGGCATTATCTATATGGCACAAAATGCACAATCTTCACAGATCACAAGAGCTTACAACACATATTTGATCAAAAAGAGCTTAACATGCAACAGAGACGTTGGCTTGAGCTCCTGAATGACTATGATTGGGTGATCAAATACCATCCAGGCAAAGCTAATGTTGTAGAAGATGCTTTGAGCCGGAAGAAAAGAATCAAACCCTTGTGTAACACCCCGACCGATGGCGGAAACGTCAGGATGCCACGAGGGATGTGTAGATTGTTCATAAGCTCATGGGCATCTAATTAAATCATCACATATCAATTAATCAACCAAATTAATTACATCAAAAATCATGTTCATCATGAGCTAGTTACATCAATTACACAAAAGATTTAGCTAAACTAACTAAACTCTAGTCTTCAAAATTTCAGTTATTTTAGCTAAGTCCAAGAACCTAAGTGATGATGTCCCAAAAGATGTAGAGCTATCCTGCTCTACCTACTTCTCCTCGTTCCCTGAAATATGTAGAAAATCAAGTGTCAATTACGAAGTAGTTGGTGAGAAATCATAAGTTTTTATGTATTAAAATGTTTATAAAATGTTTATAAAAGTGTTTATGAAAGTTTATAATTTCCCCGAGAAAATCCACATGTGCACCTGCGAAATAATTCATCTCTGCCAAAATTCAACAAACACAACATCCAAACAATCCAAGTAATCACATACTCAATAATCACAAATAATTATCCACATAAGTTCATCCAATCACATCAATTCAATAAGCATCAATCAACATAATCATATCAACATAAGTTACCGCGGAGGACCTCAATCAACTCAATCAACGATATTCCTATAAGTGTCTTCGTGCACTACGGAGGATCGCAGTCAACTCAACCAACAGTGGAATCACTGAGGAGGACATCAGTCAACTCACCAACAGTAACTCAATCATCGCGGAGGACCTAAGTCAACTCAATCAACAATGACTCACGGATAAGTAATAAATCATCTCAATCCATAATCAATAATAATCCATTAATATGAATATCATATTGATAATCCAGGTGTCACCCATGTGTTATCAAAATAATATCTTAAATATTGGTATGCATGTTCCACCTCCGTGTTTAAAAGCAAAATGGTTTTAAAAGGAGGTTATGAGAACTCACCTAAGTCCTTAGATTCAATGTCCTTGTAATATGTGCGCTCACGTAAGAGAAGTCGAAAGCAACTCAATCACCTGTAATTATCGTGTGTTTCGTGTTCATAAGTATTTAAGTGTGATCATTATTGAGTTATCGTATTCGTTTGTCCTTTAGTTATTAATTGTATGACCGACTTAAGTTTATCATCTAGATTATAATGATAATTCTTAAGACCTCCTATTCCCATTATAAAAAAAATCGGTGTAACATTAATTATTTTAATCTATAAATATCATAATGTTCTATTGAGAGTATAAAGTCACACATATGGTAATTGTAATAAACTTTGTACACATGTATGCATCATATGTGTATGCATGCATGGGCACTTGAGTTAACCAATTTGTTTTAATTTGTTGGATATTAATTAGTTTTAAGAAATCATTTTAAGTAATTTTCATAACCTATTTAAGTTACAACATCCTTAAATTCAACATGTTCTTATATAAAAAATATAGTCCACTTTAAGTTAAATGAAATTGTATTTAAGTTATTCTCATAAAGTTCACCTTTCATAAAAAAAATCTCATGATTTAACTTATGTATTCAAACAAAAAGGTGCTGACTATTATCTTTCATGCATGCATGGTTATCAATAATTTCTCATAGTATTTAATTCCTCCCTAATCCTAGTTTTGTTCACTTATGTTTTGGTTAGTCAAGAGGGCAGCGAACCTCCAAGCATAAGGCATAGGTTCGGCTTCCATCATAGCCAAGGTTCGGCCCATGTTAGGGTCATGATGCGCCAAGGTTCGGCGAACCTTTTACAACAACCATAGGTTCGACTAATGAAATGGTTCGCATAGTACCATGCAGGTTTGCACCATGAGGGTTCGCACCATGCAGGTTTGGCCAGGCTAAGATGCTAGGTTCGTGGAGCTGTGCATGGGTTCGTCCAAGAGGGAAAGCTTCGGCTGAACTAAGAGGGGTTCGGTCCAAGGTTCGTGGATCTGGGTTTTCATGGACAAAGGTTCGGCCAATCCTGTTGGGTTGCGAACCACTGCTCCCCATCTTCTTCTTTGTATAGATCTGTTACAAGTTTGTTTCTAGGGTTTCCACCTGTTCTACAACAGTTTACTTCAATGATTCTAAGTATCTAGTTTGGTTAAAACATCATCATGTTATAGGTGGCGAGGTTCACAACAAAACCGAGAATGAAGCTTGAGATTTACCTCAAAATGTCGACTGAACTTGAGATTTCTTTGTCTTCTTGTTCCTCTCGATCTCACGAACGCGTGGACACCAAGATCTCGTAAATCCGACAAGGAATGGAGGAGAAAAGCTAGAGAGAAGGTAGAGAGAGAAGGGTGTGGCGTTTTTGTGGAGCTAGAGAGAGAAAGTGTGTGTGTAATATGAAGAAGAAGAAGGCTTCTTCTTCTTTAAACACACCGCGTAGACCCCGCGTGCTTGGTCTCGTTTATTTCACGATAAATATTACAAATCGTTCGGTTATTCTCGCAAAATGTTTTTAAACACATAACATTTAATATTTATGTTTTGTTTTCATAAAAAAATGATTTTATTTTATTATAGTTGTTTCGTAAATGATTTCGTTAAATTCTTTATTTAATTAAACAATTTATTCGTATTTGTTTTAGGTTGTGATTCCTAATAAATGTTTTTAGTTTTCATTTATTAACTTAATATCGTTTAACATTGTTCCGTTATCTCGTCGAAACGCGTTACTTGCGAACGTATTCGTAAAGATCGTCACCTTTCCGAAGACAACGCTCGTATTGTATTCCGATTCGATTTACGATTTATGGAATATCGTTTCAGAATATTATTCCTAATAATTATATTCGTTTGAATCATCACCCACGCGAATACATTATTAAGTTAATATTTCTGAATTAATATTCACGATTAATTTATGTTCGTAACCTCACCATCGCGTAATCAATTCCAATATGATCCTCATTATCTTATTATCTTTAATATTATTAATTCCCATCCAAGTCCCACCAAACCATATCACTGACACATCCGTGATAGACCGAAATATGCATATGTATAGGGCATATGTAGGGGTCAGTCACAACTGCCCCAGCCACCGTCCCACCGCTATTTCGATAAACCATGACCATGTGTCCTTGACTATGTTTAGCAACCAAACCATAACAAACTCCTAATTCCTTTCCATTCCAAATCACAATCCAAAATTTGTGAATCCAATTGTGATAAACTCTATGGTTCTGTTTAGTTGTGTTTCAACTAAACTTCCCATGGTTTATGCATATATTAATATGTTCTCAATATGTATACCAATATCAGCAATAATATCCAATAATTATCATTATTAATAATTTACACATCAGGTCGTAACAGTACAATTGTACATGTACGGACAACTGAAATACAGTGATGTTACACCTTGTGCATCAGAGCAATGGGAATGACAATGCGAACAAGCTTACGAGATCAAATCATGCAAGCACAACAACAAGCTGTGGAGAGAAACAACATGAGGAACGAGGTCAACTGTGGAGCAGAGAAGCAATTTGAGACAAAACATGACTGAGTTATCTATTACCAAGATCGTGTATGGATCCCGGCGGTAGATGAACTCAGAAAACTTATTCTTGACGAGGCACACAATACACCTTATTCTATTCATCCTGGTGCTGAGAAGATGTTCCAAGATCTTAGGACATTTTATTGATGGCCATGTATGAAAAAGAATGTTGCTACTTATGTTGGCAAGTGCTTAACGTGTGTGAAAATCAAAGCCAAACACCAGAAACCGTCAGGTTTGCTGGATCAACTAGAGTTACCACAATGGAAGTGGAAACAAGTCGCAATAGATTTCATTACCAAGCTACCTCGCACTTCTATTGGACATGATACTATATGGGTCATCATTGATCGATTGACTAAATCCACTCACTTTTTACCGATGTGTGAAAGTACAAGATGGATAAACTTGCAAGATTATACATCAATGAAATAGTAGTATGACAAGGAGTGCCGTTATATATTATTTTAGATTGGTACAGTCGATTTACATCGAGGTTCGAGCAATCACTGCAACAATCCTGAGGGACAAACGTGAGTTTAAGCACCTCTTATCATCCACAAACGGATGGTCAAAGCGAGCGAACCATTCAAACCCTGGAAGATATGTTGAGAACATGCGTCCTTGATTTTGGTGGAAATTAGGACACCCATCTACCACTTATTGATCAAGTTCTCCTGCAACAATAGCTACCGTAGCAATATTGGATGTGCTCTGTTTGAAGCATTGTATAGTAGAAAATGTCGGTCACCGATTTGTTGGACCAAAGTGGGAGACAACATGACAACTGGGCGTGAGCTTATACAGGAAACCACTAATAAGATTGCTTATATTCATCAGAAATTACATGTTGCACGTAGTCGCCAAAAGATTTACACAGGCAAACGGTGAAAGCCTTTGGAATTCTGAGTTGGTGACCGAGTCATGTTGAAAGTGTCTCCCTGGAAAGGCGTAGTTCATTTTGGGGCTAAAGGCAAATCAGCACCAAGGTATGTCGGGCCGTTCGAGATAACACAAAGGATGGGTCCTGTGGCATATAGACTTAGATTACTAGATGAACTTAGCAGAGTGCACGAAGTATTTCATGTATCGAATCTCAATAAATGCCTTGCTGATGAGTCATTGGTCATACCTCTTTAATAAATACAAGTTTACGAACAATTAAATTTCATTGAAGAACCGATAGAGATTATGGATCATGAAGTTAAGAAACTAAAACGAAGTTGTATTTCTATTGTGAAGGTTCGTTGGAACTCCAAATGCGGTCCAAAATTTACTTGAGAGCCTGAGGATCGTATGAAGTCTAAGTATCCCCTCCTGTTTACAGAAGATTGCATGCCGAACAATGATGCTTAAATTTCAAGATGAAATTTCTTTACCAAGGGGAGACAGTGACAACTAGTATCTGATCGTCTGACAAATATACGGTATGTGTACTTTCATAACTACTGTGTGTGAATACTTATGTGAATGACAATCATGTGATATCAAATTTTGTGAATTTTATAACAATTGTGTAGATTTCAATGAGATATGAAATTACAACACATAACATTTCATGCGAAACAACAAAATATCATGAGTACAAATGACAAAACAGTTCGGTTGTGATCTGATTGCCTAGATAAAAAGAACTAGAAAACCAACAAAACAATAAGAAATCAATGTGGAATCAATGAGAATTAAGGGAAAACAACTAAGACAAGCTGTGTTCATCAGTGAGAATGCCAAATCCAAAACAATGATCCGATATCGTTGTCGAATATTAAACTGACAATGTGTTTTTGTGGGTGATGATTTGAACAAATATATTTGTGTGTTTAACGTTCGGAATGATATCTGAAAAGTAGAAAATCAAATCAGAAAGTAAAGCCATCGTAGTGTTCGTTTGGGTGACGATTCGTACGAGCACGCGAGAAGGTGATACGATATGACGAAATCATTAAAATAAACGTTTTCAAAATCATAAAACTAATAGAAAGGAATTTAATATATTATTAGGAATCACCACCTAAAAATATTTAAAAATAAATCGTTTCATGAAAAACGCGTATTTTAAATTACGTTACGCAACCGACACGTAAACGCAAAACCGAGCAACCCGAGCGCAACCGAAATGAACCGGGGTATAAAAACCCTTAATTCCTTCTCCTCCTCATTGAATTCTTTATCTACCACTTCTCTCTCTAGAATTTCCGGCCCTCTCTAACTTTCTCTCTCTTGAAATTCAAACTCAACTCACTCATTTCTTGGCCAAATCTCACAAACTTGGTACCAAAACTATCCTTGGAACATCTATAACACGAAAGTGCAACAGATCAGATGACAAGAAGGTGATTAAAAGGAATAGTATGGGTTAAAGGTGACTAGGGTTTTATCTAAGTATTAACCGATTTTAAACATTGTAAATGCAACATTTTGTTAGAAACATTTTCATAACACATCAAATCGTAATGTTTTATAACAAGTAATTTTTAAGTATACTTAAATGGTAATAAAAAGTCTTGGGCAAACAAATAGGTAATGGTATGATTATAAGTTAAAATTGATGAAGGTTTCAATGGTTTCAAGCAAACATTGAGTGTAATGTGTAAGGTCAAATTTAAAATAGTTAATCAAGAGAGATCAAAATACACAAAGCTTAACTTAAATGTTTACATCTTAGTATATTTCATTACCAATTATGTCTAAAGTTAGTCAAAATATCAAACTAAGTGGGTAGCAAGTAACTTATTACAAGTTAAACCATCATTAACGTTATACATAACATAGAACCTATACTTACACGTACAAATATCAAATCAGTCAATCATAGGAAACTGAATACAACATATTACAACATCAAAGAGCGTGTGTGGATTCTGGCCAATAGCCAACAAACTCAACAACACCAAGGTGAGTTCATTTGCCCCTTTCTAATCTTTTTGATTTCAAAATGTGGGGCTGAGAAACATGCTAAATCCTTTTGAAAAGGTTGGTAAGATTATTTCATTATTCATAACTATGAGATAACAAAGGTTTTACCTTTGTTATTGCATCTATAACTATGTGAGTATATCAATGTTTATAACAATGTGATATTCTAGTGTTGGTGACAATGATTGAGAGATATCAATAATAAGTAAGAAAATTTTTATGACAAAACCTCATACTTTTGAGATATCACTAGGTTGGAGATAAAAATTACATAACAATGAGATGATAAAAACGGGTTGACAATATAACATTACATTTTATTACTAGTAAGACTACTTGTATTATATCACTGTATTCATGTATTCATTAAGATTCACGTGCATTAAGTCCCTTTATATATAATTTACCATTAAGTAACAGAGGCTAAGCCGACGATAACGTAGTGGTACCATAAGTTTGACAAACTTCTGGTGAGTGAGGTCGGTACGTTATGCGTATAATAAATGACAATTGGCTGGTATCGTATAAATGATAACAGGGCAACAATAGTTAGATTTGGTAAACGTCCACATGGGTGATATTAATCAACAAAAAATGCTAATAATTGTACCACATTTGTTCTGTAGACTGGCGAGACTGAGTGACTAACCTCACTCATGTCCATGGCTGGTGACAGATCGTTGTGAAGTCAAGTGATTTCAAATGGATAGGGATGAACTGGAAGCATTATGGTTTGACTTGGTGTTGACCACAATGTGGTCCCATTTAGGCTCTATTCATCAATTGGGAGAAAACATAAAATGAGTTGACTGTCACTTCTAATTTAGAAGTGAATAAAAGTAGACTCTACATTTAATTGGCAATTAAAAGATTAATATTTAATCAAATATGTATCTTTAAAACATTAAGGGTTTTACCATTACTTATGGTAATACATACCCTACAAAACATCTTTTCTATGTATGTATCAATTGTGGGATGAGAACATGACATATGGGTATATCAATTGGTATTATGATATGAGAATAACAAATGGTGAAAATGAAATGTGCTATCCTTAGTTGCACTACAGATGGGGTTGTATTCAGTCAAGTGTGTGATGGGCTGGCGGCTCCACTCGTTAAGCAGTTCGACCCATGGCGTTGCCTTATGTTGAATTCTTTTTGGTTAAGCATGATTTGAAGGCTTCTTTTTTTTTTTTGTGATAGGTGAAGACCACATGCCTTATGCCATTGAGACAATTTTCCCAAACCTGTAAGGCAAAGATGACAGCATCAAGTTCAAGATCGTGTCTTTTTGAAAAAGTTTTGGTTCTTAGTATTAAGGTTCATTGTTTGTGATCAATAGAAAAGCATCAAATGATACGATCGAAGGTAGCGTATTATAATCTTATTTGTTTTATTGTTAGATGTATGTAAATTGTTGTATTGTATATATATGAGATCAGTTCATTTGAAATGTTATCCTCATATGTTGATGTTTGATGTGAGGTTTGGGATTTAAAATTTTCCCACCGAAGGTAGATGGATAATGTATTTGCATGTCGAGTTTTCATTTCGATAGTTTAAGTTTCTCGGTATAAGAACTACTAAGACCTTTGATTGAATTAGTATATATAAAAATATACATCAAGTCTTAGTATGCAAGAATCAATTGATTCAATTTATAGCTTTAACTTGAGATTAGTTCTTTTAATGATGACACTCAAATCTATAATCCTTACATTGATTAAGCTTTCGGTTGTACTCCCAAAGTACCGTTGGTGCTTATATATAGGGTATACTACAGCCAACCCACCACACCACCAATACCTTGAACGCATACCAATCACCTATCAATATAACACAACATAAAATGTTTCACTTTGTTTGATGTTTACACGTAGTTGACCATATATGCATAGTTGATATTTTTCAACCATATAGTTTTGACTAAGATTAGATTCCTTAATGATAACACTAGAATCTATGAATCCTAACATTGGTCAAGCTTTCGGTTCTACTCCCAATGTACTTTTGGTGCTTATGTATAGGGTATACCACAGCCAACCCACCACACCACCAATACTTTGAAAGCATACCGATTACCTACCAATACAACATAACATAAAATAAAATTGTTTCACTTTGTTTGATGTTTACATGTAGTTGTCCATATAGGTATAGTTCGTACTTTTCAACCAAAATTTGATTGAGTTTAAGTTAATCATCCAAAGTTTTCAACAATTGTGTCCTTTGTCTCGCATTCGTAGGATTCACATGTACAACAAATTCTCGTTCCGTGTGCACCCGTAACGGAAATTTGCCTTGTATGTCTACCATATTTGCATATTATGGCACACAACTGAGTGGATACAAGATCCATTAATGAAATGTGATCCCTAAAGTTCACAATACAACTATGTATAATATAGTTACTATCGATAGGTTTACTGTGAACCATTACTTCATTAAATGGTCTATCTTATCTAGTTTGTGTCTACAAAGTATAAGCTCAAAGTTATAAGTTGCTAAAGTTTTATCGGTACTTAAAGCCAATTAACAAAAAAAAGCAACAATCCCAGATAAGAAACGTACCATTCAACACGTCCTGATCGTGAACAATTAGTTGGATACTTCGAGCACAAGTCGTCCGTTGATTATTATCTACCAGTCTTGAGCATTGGTTTATGAAACACTTAGGATCTCAACATCCATAACATGTCTCATTGTTTGTTCCAAGAGTATCAACCATAGCATTGTAGCTGTTTGTTGTAGCAGAAGATCTACCGCTTTGGGTTCGATGACCCATTCTTACAGACTTAGTACACTTCATATAAAAATCACCCTTGTGGTGGCATTGGCATTAAGGATACTTGAGCAAAATCCTGGTATATTCCTTTTTTAATAGGACCTGGTTACCGGGAGAGGCTTTATTGACATGAATGGGCGTATTATATCCTTTGATGGTTTTTTACTTGTTGTGATTGCGGTGGTGATCAAGCTTTCTATCTTGTTGTTCTTCCTAGAGCCTTTCCTGATCAGAATTCTAGTTCGTATTAACTATCAATCAGAGTGGCAGATGATCTGATGACAGTTTTAAGAGTAGTCAGAGCAGCAGTGATCATCTGGCCTCTTATTTGGGGAGAAAGACTCCCAATGCAACGATCCCCAAAGTTACCGACAGTAGGGACCACTAATTTGTGTGACCATGGCAAGTAATCGGCTAGTTGTTGTGTGATTAATGTTGCGAGTTCACTCAATCTAATTTTACTACGATGGCACATTTTATCATGTGTTCAGTTGTCACATATATTACTTAACAGTTATTTTGAATCAATCCATTCTATGCTCATTATGTTAAGAATTAAAATAAATAATCTCTTCATTAATAATACTTGAATAGTCATGTAAACAAAATTGTAGACATGAGCATCATACGTCATATGCATATGTATATACTTGATGTGTAGTACATACTAGAAATAAAAGAAAATAAAAGAAAGAAACAAATAAGCTAAAAATTTTGCAAATCCTCTGATTCCTCGTGAGCTCCCCAAGAACACGACCCAATCGTGTGAGCAAACTTCCTAACATAAACATGTCCTTCACATGGTGGAGGTAGTCATGCACCTTGGCCTAGGCGACGTATCTTTGGTGGTGGCTCAGCAGTAATAGGTATTGGTCCAACCCGACTCTCAAAACAACTTGTGGGACTGGTATGAGGTTTTGGAGCTTTTGGAGTAATGATAGGGTTTGTGGAGGGCATTGGGGCTTTTGGCGGGGAATCTTGAATTTTGGTAGGAGGCAAAGTGGTTTCAGGATGCCAATATGGGCTCTCTGCATCAGATTTTAGTTCCTCCTTCTCGACTACCCTCTCATAATCCTTGGTGGACAAAGGCCTGTGTAACATTTCTACATTTAGTCATGATAGTCGTAAACAGTGTTAGAACAGTGTGTGTCCATGTTCAGTCAGTCAATGTGAATCATGTGTTCATTATATGCTTGCGTGTTAGAATCTTTATTATTTAACAAGTATGTATTATTTATTTACAGTCGAGTTCACTAGGCAAGAACAGTATTGTGTTATATCGAAACAGTGGTGGGCAGCGAGAGTGAGCCCTATATATATACTGCGTTCGGTGTAACAGGATAGTGTTGGTGCGTAGTGTTAAGACGAATATTATGACAATTAATTCAACAAGAATCGTAATACGTAAGCGAGACTGAGTATAGTTATGGGTGACGATCCATATTAATACGAATGTTGAACTTATATTTATGATTAAACGACTTTAAATAATTAATACGATCGAAAAACGTACGCGATTGCGGGTATACACGTAATTGTGAGTGTTTAACGATCTGACAATGCACGAAGAGTAAAAATAGTTAAAATAATTATTTTATATTTTTACAATTTTGAAACTCATCATTTTAATGGGTTTAACAACTATTTTATTTAAATCGCGTAAAATACGCGTTACGTTCCGGAAACGCGAACCGAGAGACCGAAACGAACCCGAATACCACCCGGGCTATAAAAGCCTTGAAAGAGGTCATTTTCCTCATTTATTTCAGCCAACAACCTTCTTCTCTCTAAAATTCGCGAACCTAACCGCTCTCTAAAAATCCAAACTTTAAACGCTCGTATCTCCTTCGTTTCTTGACGGATTCCGGTGATTCTTGAACCCACACGTAGCTCTCGACATCCTCTACACAGAAGTACAAGAGATCTGTGGATTTGTCCGACCAAAATCAAGGTATAATCGAATTAAGGTGCTGAAAAATAGGGTTTTGATCGTGGGTTTTGTCAAACACATACATAGCCGGTTTTTAGCATCATTTCTCGAGTCTCGCACGTATAGGGATCTTTCTCACGGTTATGATGTCTTGGATCGTGTTCTAGAGCTGGTGGTTCGATGGAGATGATGATGCACACAGGGTTCGTTGAGGGTACATTCTCGACCGAAGCTGTTGGGGTGGCCGAACCATTGAGCTAAGGGCGAACCTTAACGAACCTGTATGCTCATGGTTCAGCAGCCGAGCCCTAGGGAGTCCCACGAGCCTTCACGAACCATTTGATGACCAACGAACCCTCCTCAGAGCGAACTTTCTGCGAACCCTACATGAGGATCACTCCGCGAACCCTAGTCGCCATGCACGAACCCTCGAGCTTCTACTTAGCCGAACCTTCATTTGATGACCAAACCGTAGCCACTAGACGAACCCTGGAGCTGCATGGAACGAACCTAAGCCTTTAGGGCGAACCCATGCAGACGAACCATCGATTTAGACAAATCTCATGTATGGGCTACGAACCATAGGGTCACGAACCTTCATATATGGACGAACCTAGTTGTTTGCATGCAGCCGAACCCTGTTAGATTACGTGACAGACGAACCTAGGCCTTGAACTCCTAAGGTTCGCTGCCCAAAGTGGACAGCCCACATTCCTTTCGGCCCAACCTCACCATACTCGGCCCAATTTCATTAGTAAAAGGCCCATAGGGTAAGACAAGCCCAAGAGAGTTAGGTTGGTCCATTAAGATCTTTAATTGGCCCAATAATACCTTGGAACCCTACATGGTCTACATACACAATGGTTGGCCCAACTAAATCCCTTAGGCCCAATCCATGTGCATTCGACTCACTAAAATCTTAATCGGTTTGATATTGTCTTTGGCATGTTATAAGGCTTATATACATGTTGTTGGGCCAACATCACATTCACTTGGCCCAACACCACATTCAATTTGCCCATGGTTAACCTAAGTGGCCCATGGACTTGGGTTAAGGACCATCATGGTTACATGGGCTCAAGGTCCAATGTTGGATCATAAAATTGATAATTGTGAATTGATCAATTTAGGTTTAAGTTGCGACTCAACCTAATTATGGGATCAAGTCACAATCTCACGAACTTAAACAATTGGAACATCTTTTCATAAGTCATGATAATCAATGGTTTATCAAACTCTTAAACACATGTGATGCGCAAACAAGTTATTGCACAAAAGAACATTACACATTCTTTTCATGGACCCATGATCAATCAAGTGACTCAAATCATAACTTTCAAGTTTACACAACAATCATAATCATAAGATCAAGTATTCAAGAGTTAATCAAGTTCAAGAGAACACAAGTCAATCAATGAGTCAAAGTCCATACAACTATAAATCTTATATCTTATGTATGATTACAATGATATAGGAACCATTTAGAAGTCCTGTTTGCTACTTGCTATATGTTTTAGTTCAGAGTCTACTGCAGACAGGTGAGAACACTAGCCCCTCTTTTTACTGTTTTACAACTGTTTTGGGGTGGAACACGTGATCAAATACTTTTATTTCAAACATATCGTATGATACAGATTCATGTTACTTCATAAACATTACAGGTTCATTCTAGAAATCCAAGGGATTTCTCAATTGTTTTCAAAGGAATTATCAACTGTTTATAATGGTTCTATCAACTATTTAACATATTCTTATTAAAAACGTTTTGGAAAAGTTCTTTAAACGATTTATATCAGTTTATACACAAATGGTTTTATAAAGGGTAAACACTTTTAAATAATGAAATTTATAAACTCTTTTGCTCTAAACCCGTGTTTTCGAAAATAATATTTCATAAACCTTGTTACTATACAAGGACGCGATCTCATGTACTCAATCAAAGGATTCTCAACATGGTATTCAAACAATGGTTTTTTCATGATGTTCAAACAAAGGATTCATTTCTTGGTATTGAAACAGAGGATTCATTTCATGGTACTCAAACACGGTTTTCAAATCATGTTATCAAATAAGGCATTAACACGCTAGTTTAAAGCAATGTTCAAAAGCATGGTGTCCATCGTTGTAAACAAACTTATAAACACATCAGGTTTCATATTCATTAGCGTTAGTACTGGGTGATCACAACAAGGGAAAGCGGACACATTTGGGCAGACCGATTGCTGCAGTTAGTTTTTAAATTTGTTTTATAAACTAACTGCAGATTTCGGTTACGTATGGTTATCATTGTCGCTGACTAATTTTCTGACTCCAAACGTAGTTTGGAACTTGATTATATGTTGGTTTTCGTGCAAACAGTGATTGGACTGTTTACACTCATTTTTCAGACTTGATGTTAGTTTGGGTTACAACCCATCCATGTAATTCATTTATTGCTTTAATATACCTATGCCTTATATCACATATTCATGATTTCATATGTTAAACCTATTGTTCTCACCAACTACTTCTGTAGTTGACAGTTACTTTTCACGTGTTTCAGGTAATCAGGTTTAAGACTCTCTCAGGGACAACTAAGGAGACCATTCTAAGATAGAACAAGATGAAGAAACATGCTAGGATGGATTAGAAACACATTAAATCCTAATTGTTTAATTGTCTTGTTTGAAGTCTTATTTTGTAACTATACTTTGGGTCTGTAGTTGTCTTACTTTTGGTAGATAGATTGTCTGTAACTAAACAATTGTCTAAACATTATGCAACTTAGTAATCCATTGTGGTTGTTCTTATTCAATACTTGTGCATGATTCAACTGTTCATACGTCACCGCGCCGTGGATTCCGCACGCGGCGCAGGGGTGTGACAGGTTGGTATCAGAGCCAAGGTTGTAGAGAACTAGGAAAAACCCAATGTTTAATGACCTAGACTGTAACCTAAGCTACCCAATAGGACTAAGTGCTATAGGCTTGAGGATACTTAAGATCTAAGTAACTTAAGTGAGCATTGAGTCTACATTAAGCTTGAATGATCTTTGGGACATTTTTCTAAGATTAGACATCGAGTCAAAGAATTTGAATCGGAATTCTATAATTTTAGAAACCGAATTAAATTTCTCACACGTATTCATTTAAGGATTTCAGAGGAAAGGATCTGTATTCTTAGTATCCTTGATCTGAAATTCTCACACAGAGTTCATCATAGGAATTCAAAGGTCAAGATCTATTAATTTAGAATCTTGATTTGAAATCCTTGTCATATTCATTATAGGAATTCAAAGGTCAAGATTTATTAATTTAGAATCTTGATTTGAAATCCTTGTCATATTCATTATAGGAATTCAAAGGTCAAGATCTATTAATTTAGAATCTTGATTTGAAATCCTTGTCATATTCATCATAGGAATTCAAAGGTCAAGAGCTATTAATTTAGAATCTTGATTTGAAATCCTTGTCATGTTATCGTTATCAGGTGTTCATATCATAGGAACTTTATAACTTAGAATCTGTGTAACAGTATTCTTTAGTTGAAGTTCTCACAGGAGATCATTATACTCGATACTGTAGGTATTGAGAACCTAGGTTAATTAACCTAGGACACACATGCTAAAACCTAAGGTTTTAATTTCAAGTAAATTAAGAACCACGGTTTACATAATCATAAACATATTCAGAGAACAAGAGACAAACGTGAATCAATCATAATCAATCAACAGTTGGAATCTTAGCTTCAAATATAAACGACGGATTATCGCTGACGTGCTGAGGTAAGTGGTGAGTCGGTGAGAGCTTACCCTATATATAAGCTTATTTCGGTATGTCAGGGGGAATCCGGCGTTCGTGTTTGAAGTGAAGATTCGGGAGCAACTGGATCATTGAACATTAGTCAAACACATGGGATACAAACATTGGAGATACAATCATTGGTGAATCAAATCATAGTGCAATTCAAACTTGGATGAACCAAATATTATGGTGAATCAATCAAGTTGTGAACATTCTTTTATTGTAAACCTTAAGTGAAATCCTTAAGTGTTTTACATGACTAGTACTTACTAACATAGGTTAATAGGAAAGTGTAGAGCACACGTATGATTTAGTTCTACATGTTAACAACTGTTAGTAGGTGCACACATAACATAATCATAGTTCAATCATGGATTCAAACATAGTTCAAGTTGATCAAAGATCATGGGATTCTTAATCAATGGAACACACTTGGAAATCAGCACAAAACATGTTGCCAAATGCTAACAAGGACATGATCGTGGTATACCGAAGCGGTGGTGGGATGGCGTTTGGGCTGGCAGTTTGCTTGACCCTTTCGTATGCCCTATATATAAGCTATCTTCGGTATATTGGGAAAGTGTCAGTGTGTAGGTTTGGTGGAGAGATCATGAGACATCGTACATATTCACATGATAAGTATGCAAATAAGTTGATAACTTATACGTGTACTAGATCATATTGCAATTGAATGATAATATTAGTAGTATGGATATATTACTAACTTTATCACGCAAATTCAATTGTATCCTTCCTCATTACTGACCCGCTTGTGGCTTCTATTCGTAGAATGCCTCCCCGACGTGATCCTAACGGAGGGGGTTCAACAAGTGGCAACGATGATGAGATCAACAAGATTGCCCGAGCCATCGCTATACATATGAGAGATGTCATTCCGGGCATGGTCACTGATATCACCCAGAATCTTCGGGGGAGTACCAGTGACTCAGCTAACAACTCAAACACCAATCACTCTGGAACTGCTAACTTCACTTTCAAGCAGTTCAATGATGCTAAGCCTCCCAAGTACTCTGGTACAGAGGGAACTACCGGTTTATTGCAATGGCTGGAGAGCATCGAGGATATTCTCGACTTTACAGGATGTCCGGAAAATCTGAAGGTCAAGATGGCCTCAAGCGCTTTTCACAAAGACGCGCTCACCTGGTGGAATTCTGAAAAGAACACCAGAGGACGTGAAGTCGCTTTAGCTTTACCGTGGGATGGTTTCAAAAATCTGCTTGCGGAAAAGTTTTGTCCACGTCACGAACTGAAGAAACTGGAGGTAGAGATGTGGAATCTGGTGCAAGACAGTGGAGAGAATGCGAAGTATACAACTCGATTCCATGAGTTGTGCATTCTGGTGCCCCATTTGGTTACTCCTCTATCCCGCAGGATAGAGAAATACATTGAAGGCTTACCTCTAGTGGTTAAAGGAACTGTTATGGGGAATAACCCCACTACCTTGGAAGCAGCAATCCAACTTGGTGCTACTCTTACTGAAGAGTATGTTAAATCTGGTGTACTAACCCAAAAGGGATTCAAGAGAACACAGATTGATGAAGGCAAGAAGCCTGAACAGCACCAACACAAGAAGAAGAAGCAAAGGACAATCAAGAACTTTGCAGCGATGACTACAGCTGCACCTACTCATGCTACACCCATTACTGCTATGCCACAACCTGCTAATACCAGAAAGCCTTATACTGGCCTGCTTCCACTTTGCACCAAATGCCAGTATCATCATCTACCCAACACTCCATGCAAAAAGTGTCTCAAGTGTGGGCGTATGGGACACTTTGCAGCTACATGTAGATCTGCTCATCTTGCTGCTGCAACAACTGCTACCACAAATCCTACTGCTACAGGTGGAAGGGCCTGTTATAATTGTGGAATAGAGGGACACTTCAGAAACCAGTGTCCAAAACTCAATACTGCTGCTGCTCGAGCTTTTGTTATTGGGACTGCCGAAGCACGTGAGGATCCGGCAGTCATCACGGGTACATTTCTCATCAATGGTCATTATGTTTCTATCATATTTGATACTGGGGCTGATAAAAGTTTTATCTCTGCTCATACTGCTACTTTGCTTAATATGCAACCATCCAAACTTAATGCTCCCTATACTGTAGAAGTAGCAAATGGTAAGACTATAGTTGTAGATTCCATTATCCATGGTTGTGAATTAAGATTAAATGACCACCTTTTCTCCATCGATCTCATTCCTATGACTCTCGGAAGTTTCGAAGTTGTGGTAGGAATGGATTGGTTATCCAAGATCAATGCTGAAATCGTATGCTCGGAGAAACTTATTCGAATTCCCCTACTGACCGGCGAAACGATGAACGTTTATGGCGAGAAACCCTGCCGCGGATTGAAGATTGTATCGTGCATCAAGGCGAGGAAGTACTTGAAGAAATATTATGCTTTCCTGGCTCACGTGGTAGAAAAGAAACCTGAAAAGAAAGCAGTTGGAGACGTTCCAGTTATCAGAGATTATCCAGACGTATTTCCAGAAGATTTGCCTGGATTGATCTCGTCCCTGGAGCAAACCCAGTGGCGAAGTCACCGTATCGATTAGCACCGTCTGAGATGCAAGAACTGTCTAGTCAGCTTTAAGAACTTTTAGACAAAGGTTTCATAAGACCGAGTTTCTCTCCATGGGGGAGCTCCGGTTCTCTTTGTCAAGAAGAAAGACGGTTCATTTCGTATGTGCATCGATTATCGTGAGTTAAACAAGTTGACAATCAAGAATAGATATCCTCTGCCCAGGATCGATGATCTGTTAGATCAATTACAGGGAGCAACTTGCTTCTCTAAGATTGATTTACGATCCGGGTATCATCAGTTAAGAGTAAATGATGAGGATATACCAAAGACTGCATTTAGGACTCGATATGGACACTATGAGTTTGTGGTTATGCCATTTGGGCTGACCAATGCACCCGCAGTGTTCATGGACTTGATGAATCGAGTCTGCAGGCCATACTTGGATCAGTTTGTTATTGTCTTCATTGACGATATATTGATTTATTCCAAGGCAGAACAAGAGCACGAGGATCATTTGAGGAAAGTCTTAGAGTTACTAAGAACTGAACAACTATATGCTAAATTCTCAAAATGTGAATTTTGGCTAAAGGAAGTTCACTTCTTAGGACATGTCATAAACAGGGATGGAATACATGTAGATCCAGCAAAGATTGAGGCGATTAAGAACTGGACTACTCCATCTACTCCAACAGAGATTCGTTCATTTCTGGGTTTGGCAGGCTATTATAGAAGATTCATTGCAAACTTCTCTAAGATAGCTTTGCCACTTACCACACTAACTCAGAAAAGTCAAGTGTTTATATGGGGACAGAAACAAGAAGATGCATTCCAACTTCTTAAACAGAAGTTATGCAACTCCCCTATCCTTAGTCTTCCAGAAGGCAGTGATGATTTCATTGTCTACTGTGATGCTTCAAACCTTGGTCTCGGTTGTGTACTAATGCAACGGGAGAAGGTCATTGCGTATGCTTCAAGACAACTTAAGGTTCATGAGAAGAATTATACTACTCATGATCTTGAGCTTGGGGCTGTGGTCTTTGCATTGAAGATTTGGAGACACTACCTGTATGGTACTAAATGTGTCATCTATACAGACCACAAGAGCCTACAACACATCCTTAATCAGAAAGAACTCAACATGAGACAACGGCGTTGGGTTGAGCTTCTAACTGATTACGACTGTGAGATTCGTTACCATCCGGGTAAAGCCAATGTGGTGGCGGATGCTCTAAGTCGTGAGGAACCAGTCAAACCAATTCGTGTAAGAGCCATGGAAATCAGCACACAGCCAAACTTGAAAGACTTGATTCGCATTGCACAACAACAAGTAGTAACAGACGATCAACTCAAGACAGACTTGGATTGCGGCATTGAGAAGAAACTAGAACCTCGATCTGATGGGGTGTTATATCTCAACGGCCGCATTTGGATTCCAAAGTCTGAAGAATTGCGCACACTCATATGTGATGAGGCTCATAAGTCGCGATACTCAGTTCATCCTGGAGCCGACAAGATGTATTAGGACTTGAGGATATCTTACTGGTGGCCGGGAATGAAGAAAGACATAGCACTGTATGTGGGAAAATGTCTTACCTGTTCAAAAGTCAAAGCAGAACATCAAAAGCCTTCGGGACTTCTACAGCAACCTGAAATTCCTCAATGGAAATGGGAGCAAATTTCCATGGATTTCATAACTAAGTTGCCGAGAACTCCGCGAGGTTTCGATTTGATTTGGGTGATCGTTGATCGACTCACCAAATCTGCTCACTTTCTCCCGATCCGAGAGGATTACAAAATGGAGAAGTTAGCTACATTGTACATCAACGAAATCATTGCACGTCATGGTACACCAACATCAATCATTTCTGATCGTGATAGTCGTTTCACTTCTCACTTTTGGCAATCATTGCAAAAGGCTTTGGGAACGCGTGTTAATCTTAGCACGGCGTATCATCCCCAAACCGACAGTCAAAGCGAAAGGACTATCCAAACACTCGAGGACATGCTTCGTTCTTGTGTCATTGACTTCGGTGGAAGTTGGGACACTCATCTTCCACTTATCGAGTTTTCGTACAACAACAGCTACCATACAAGCATTCAATGTGCACCATTCGAAGCTTTATATGGTAGGAAGTGCCGATCACCGGTCTGCTGGACCGAGGTTGGTGACTCACAGGTTGTAGGACCAGAACTCATTCAGGAAACATCAAACAAAATCACAATCATTCAGTCACGGCTTAAGGCCGAACGAGATCGGCAGAAGAGTTATGCTGATCGACGTCGGAAACCGCTTGAGTTTCAAGTCGGTGACCGAGTCTTACTCAAAGTTTCTCCCTGGAAAGGCGTTGTCCGATTCGGGAAGAAAGGGAAACTGGCACCAAGGTACGTTGGACCTTTTGAGATCCTGGAATGGATTGGTCCCGTAGCCTACAAACTCAAACTTCCGGTGGAGCTAAGCAATGTTCACGATACATTTCATGTATCGAATCTTAAGAAATGTGATCCCTAAAGTTCACAATACAACTATGTATAATATAGTTACTATCGATAGGTTTACTGTGAACCATTACTTCATTAAATGGTCTATCTAATCTAGTTTGTGTCTACAAAGTATAAGCTCAAAGTTATAAGTTGCTAAAGTTTTATCGGTACTTAAAGCCAATTAACAAAAAAAGCAACAATCCCAGATAAGAAACGTACCATTCAACACGTCCTGATCGTGAACAATTAGTTGGATACTTCGAGCACAAGTCGTCCGTTGATTATTATCTACCAGTCTTGGGCATTGGTTTCTGAAATACTTAGGATCTCAACATCCATAACATGTCTCATTGTTTGTTCCAAGAGTATCAACCATAGCATTGTAGCTGTTTGTTGTAGCAGAAGATCTACCGCTTTGGGTTCGATGACCCATTCTTACAGACTTAGTACACTTCATGTAAAAATCACCCTTGTGGTGGCATTGGCATTAAGGATACTTGAGCAAAATCCTGGTATATTCCTTTTTTAATGGGACCTGGTTACCGGGAGAGGCTTTATTGACATGAATGGGCGTATTATATCCTTTGATGGTTTTTTACTTGTTGTGATTGCGGTGGTGATTAAGCTTTCTATCTTGTTGTTCTTCCTAGAGCCTTTCCTGATCAGAATTCTAGTTCGTATTAACTATCAATCAGAGTGGCAGATGATCTGATGACAGTTTTAAGAGTAGTCAGAGCAGCAGTGATCATCTGGCCTCTTATTTGGGGAGAAAGACTCCCAATGTAACGATCCCCAAAGTTACTGACAGTAGGGACCACTAATTTGTGTGACCATGGCAAGTAATCGGCTAGTTGTTGTGTGATTAATGTTGCGAGTTCACTCAATCTAATTTTACTACGATGGCACATTTTATCATGTGTTCAGTTGTCACATATATTACTTAACAGTTATTTTGAATCAATCCATTCTATGCTCATTATGTTAAGAATTAAAATAAATAATCTCTTCATTAATAATACTTGAATAGTCATGTAAACAAAATTGTAGACATGAGCATCATACGTCATATGCATATGTATATACTTGATGTGTAGTACATACTAGAAATAAAAGAAAATAAAAGAAAGAAACAAATAAGCTAAAAATTTTGCAAATCCTCTGATTCCTCGTGAGCTCCCCAAGAACACGACCCAATCGTGTGAGCAAACTTCCTAACATAAACATGTCCTTCACGTGGTGGAGGTAGTCATGCACCTTGGCTTAGGCGACGTATCTTTGGTGGTGGCTCAGCAGTAATAGGTATTGGTCCAACCCGACTCTCAAAACAACTTGTGGGACTGGTATGAGGTTTTGGAGCTTTTGGAGTAATGATAGGGTTTGTGGAGGGCATTGGGGCTTTTGGCGGGGAATCTTGAATTTTGGTAGGAGGCAAAGTGGTTTCAGGATGGCAGTATGGGCTCTCTGCATCAGATTTTAGTTCCTCCTTCTCGACTACCCTCTCATAATCCTTGGTGGACAAAGGCATGTGTAACATTTGTACATTTAGTCATGATAGTCGTAAACAGTGTTAGAACAGTGTGTGTCCATGTTCAGTCAGTCAATGTGAATCATGTGTTCATTATATGCTTGTGTGTTAGAATCTTTATTATTTAACAAGTATGTATTATTTATTTACAGTCGAGTTCTCTAGGCAAGAACAGTATTGTGTTATATCGAAACAGTGGTGGGCAGCGAGAGTGAGCCCTATATATATACTGCGTTCGGTGTAACAGGATAGTGTTGGTGCGTAGTGTTAAGACGAATATTATGACAATTAATTCAACAAGAATCGTAATACGTAAGCGAGACTGAGTATAGTTATGGGTGACGATCCATATTAATACGAATGTTGAACTTATATTTATGATTAAACGACTTTAAATAATTAATACGATCGAAAAACGTACGCGATTGCAGGTATACACGTAATTGTGAGTGTTTAACGATCTGACAATGCACGAAGAGTAAAAATAGTTAAAATAATTATTTTATATTTTTACAATTTTGAAACTCATCATTTTAATGGGTTTAACAACTATTTTATTTAAATCGCGTAAAATACGCGTTACGTTCCGGAAACGCGAACCGAGAGACCGAAACGAACCCGAATACCACCCGGGCTATAAAAGCCTTGAAAGAGGTCATTTTCCTCATTTATTTCAGCCAACAACCTTCTTCTCTCTAAAATTCGCGAACCTAACCTCTCTCTAAAAATCCAAACTTTAAACGCTCGTATCTCCTTCGTTTCTTGACGGATTCCGGTGATTCTTGAACCCACACGTAGCTCTCGACATCCTCTACACAGAAGTACAAGAGATCTGTGGATTTGTCCGACCAAAATCAAGGTATAATCGAATTAAGGAGCTGAAAAATAGGGTTTTGATCGTGGGTTTTGTCAAACACATACATAGCCGGTTTTTAGCATCATTTCTCGAGTCTCGCACGTATAGGGATCTTTCTCACGGTTATGATGTCTTAGATCGTGTTCTAGAGCTGGTGGTTCGATGGAGATGATGATGCACACAGGGTTCGTTGAGGGTACATTCTCGACCGAAGCTGTTGGGGTGGCCGAACCATTGAGCTAAGGGCGAACCTTAACGAACCTGTATGCTCATGGTTCAGCAGCCGAGCCCTAGGGAGTCCCACGAGCCTTCACGAACCATTTGATGACCAACGAACCCTCCTCAGAGCGAACTTTTTGCGAACCCTACATGAGGATCACTCCGCGAACCCTAGTCGCCATGCACGAACCCTCGAGCTTCTCCTTAGCCGAACCTTCATTTGATGACCAAACCGTAGCCACTAGACGAACCCTGGAGCTGCATGGAACGAACCTAAGCCTTTAGGGCGAACCCATGCAGACGAACCATCGATTTAGACAAATCTCATGTATGGGCTACGAACCATAGGGTCACGAACCTTCATATATGGACGAACCTAGTTGTTTGCATGCTGCCGAACCCTGTTAGATTACTTGGCCGAACCCTGGTGGCTTAAGCTTGACAGACGAACCTAGGCCTTGAACTCCTAAGGTTCGCTGCCCAAAGTGGACAGCCCACATTCCTTTCGGCCCAACCTCACCATACTCGGCCCAATTTCATTAGTAAAAGGCCCATAGGGTAAGACAAGCCCAAGAGAGTTAGGTTGGTCCATTAAGATCTTTAATTGGCCCAATAATACCTTGGAACCCGACATGGTCTACATACACAATGGTTGGCCCAACTAAATCCCTTAGGCCCAATCCAAGTGCATTCGACTCACTAAAATCTTAATCGGTTTGATATTGTCTTTGGCATGTTATAAGGCTTATATACATGTTGTTGGGCCAACATCACATTCACTTGGCCCAACACCACATTCAATTTGCCCATGGTTAACCTAAGTGGCCCATGGACTTGGGTTAAGGACCATCATGGTTACATGGGCTCAAGGTCCAATGTTGGATCATAAAATTGATAATTGTGAATTGATCAATTTAGGTTTAAGTTGCGACTCAACCTAATTATGGGATCAAGTCACAATCTCACGAACTTAAACAATTGGAACATCTTTTCATAAGTCATGATAATCAATGGTTTATCAAACTCTTAAACACATGTGATGCGCAAACAAGTTATTGCACAAAAGAACATTACACATTCTTTTCATGGACCCATGATCAATCAAGTGACTCAAATCATAACTTTCAAGTTTACACAACAATCATAATCATAAGATCAAGTATTCAAGAGTTAATCAAGTTCAAGAGAACACAAGTCAATCAATGAGTCAAAGTCCATACAACTATAAATCTTATATCTTATGTATGATTACAATGATATAGGAACCATTTAGAAGTCCTGTTTGCTACTTGCTATCTGTTTTAGTTCAGAGTCTACTGCAGACAGGTGAGAACACTAGCCCCTCTTTTTACTGTTTTACAACTGTTTTGGGGTGGAACACGTGATCAAATACTTTTATTTCAAACATATCGTATGATACAGATTCATGTTACTTCATAAACATTACAGGTTCATTCTAGAAATCCAAGGGATTTCTCAATTGTTTTCAAAGGAATTATCAACTGTTTATAATGGTTCTATCAACTATTTAACATATTCTTATTAAAAACGTTTTGGAAAAGTTCTTTAAACGATTTATATCAGTTTATACACAAATGGTTTTATAAAGGATAAACACTTTTAAATAATGAAATTTATAAACTCTTTTGCTCTAAACCCGTGTTTTCGAAAATAATATTTCATAAACCTTGTTACTATACAAGGACGCGATCTCATGTACTCAATCAAAGGATTCTCAACATGGTATTCAAACAATGGTTTTTTCATGATGTTCAAACAAAGGATTCATTTCTTGGTATTGAAACAGAGGATTCATTTCATGGTACTCAAACACGGTTTTCAAATCATGTTATCAAATAAGGCATTAACACGCTAGTTTAAAGCAATGTTCAAAAGCATGGTGTCCATCGTTGTAAACAAACTTATAAACACATCAGGTTTCATATTCATTAGCGTTAGTACTGGGTGATCACAACAAGAGAAAGCGGACACATTTGGGCAGACCGATTGCTGCAGTTAGTTTTTAAATTTGTTTTATAAACTAACTGCAGATTTCGGTTACGTATGGTTATCATTGTCGCTGACTAATTTTCTGACTCCAAACGTAGTTTGGAACTTGATTATATGTTGGTTTTCGTGCAAACAGTGATTGGACTGTTTACACTCATTTTTCAGACTTGATGTTAGTTTGGGTTACAACCCATCCATGTAATTCATTTATTGCTTTAATTTACCTATGCCTTATATCACATATTCATGATTTCATATGTTAAACCTATTGTTCTCACCAACTACTTCTGTAGTTGACAGTTACTTTTCACGTGTTTCAGGTAATCAGGTTTAAGACTCTCTCAGGGACAACTAAGGAGACCATTCTAAGATAGAACAAGATGAAGAAACATGCTAGGATGGATTAGAAACACATTAAATCCTAATTGTTTAATTGTCTTGTTTGAAGTCTTATTTTGTAACTATACTTTGGGTCTATAGTTGTCTTACTTTTGGTAGATAGATTGTCTGTAACTAAACAATTGTCTAAACATTATGCAACTTAGTAATCCATTGTGGTTGTTCTTATTCAATACTTGTGCATGATTCAACTGTTCATACGTCACCGCGCCGTGGATTCCGCACGCGGCGCAGGGGTGTGACAGCCTGTACACCGGAGATTTAGGTTCTCTACTGACTATCACACCCCGAGCCGGCGGGCTGGATCGACTTTCCCATCGGGCGGAAGGTTCCCGGGGCGCGATATCGTTTGATAATCGAAACGATCAGATTGTTTACATAGCACATGATAAATAAATGAAAAATGCTAACACGACAATGAAATAGAATTACAAAGTTAAATTACATTGTTTCCTCATAATTTAACTAAGTAAATCTAATCAAAAGAATCAATGAGTTTATATCTTGTAACTGTACAAGATATACAAAAGATGATTCACTGTTTTGTCATCCAAAAGTATGCAACACAAAATGAAGCTAGCTCTTCTAAAAGTCCACTAGCTTAGTTCTTGAATATAGACAACTACACCTGTTCGTCACCTGAGAAAACATGCATTTAAACAAAGTCAACACTAGGTTGGTGAGTTCATAAGTTTGATAATTGAAAACCTTGAATTGTTCACATACGCAATCACAATGTTATACTTGTTACTTGTAAGTTGTTTGATTCACCCGTTCACACAATGGCCTCTCCATAGTTATATTTACAAGTAGTATCTCATCCTATTAGTTATGCTTATATATAGGGCATATGTAGGGGAACATGCCCCAGCCAACATCCCACCACATAACTAATAGAACTCCACACTACTTGCAATACAACTATAGATAACCATTTCATTTCACCCGTCCGTTTGTTCATCTCCCATTGTTTCATATGGAGAATAATATAATAAGAGGAGTTTAGTTATCAAACCGAAGTATTGATAAACCCTCAATGTGTTAAGGAAATTAGATTAATTTAATCTAGTCCTTGTTATTATTCCATTACTTTTGGGGTTAACTGTTAATCTCTTTTAATAATATAAGAGTGTTAGTTAACCAATTGATATTTGTTTTTAACTTGAAGTGCATAAAACCTAAAAGGAATCCATTGCAATCCTCATGTAATCAGATTACAATGCATCCGATTTACCTCTACCACCTTGTATTCCCAGAGACATCATCGAAACTATTACCAGTAATATGACATGAGAGAAAATCAATTCCTCAGTCTACTAGTCAATAGAAATCGATGGATTAATTAAAATTTCACTGCAGATTAATATCACCATGTGTCGCTTTCCAGACCCTGACTTGAGTAGCCCTGTCACCGGTCATACGTTACCGGCCAAAAGATAAATACGATCAACATACTAGCCCTACAAGCTAGAGGTTTGTCAAACCTATGGTACCACTATGCTATTGTCGGTTTAGTCACGTCAAACTAACGGGTCAATGAATTGTGAGGGGACTTACAATGATCAAACTTAGGTACATGGCACATGATTGAAATGATATAATGCAGACAGTTCAATAGTAATCAATTGTATTGTGTTCATCAATGTTGTTGTTCTCGTTGTTGTTAACAAACTTAAATAAGAACTTGTCTTATTACATTATGTTAATTGTTGTGTGAATGATGTTGTTATCATGAAGTTACATTATCATGATTATCATTCCTTGTTGTTCCATAAAGTCACCCTATTGTCACTAAGATGTGGTAAGAACTAGTCTTACTACACTTAGTCGACTCAGGTGGTGGATGATGCTTGTTTCATGTTATCTTGTAATATGTGCCGAGTTGTAAGATAAGTTTAAAAGCACTTGTCTTATTACACTTAGTTAACTTTAGTGTCAAATGATATTATGAAGATATATTATCTTCATATCATTCGTGTATTTTGTTTTTGTTGTTGTTGTTGTCATCATGTTCACCTGTGATTATCTCAATGTTCATTCTTGTAAGAATAACTAGGTGTTATAAGATATAATCTTACAACTATGTTATTCTATTGTGTTGATGAGTTATGAAGTTATATTATCATATTCATCTTAGTTGTTCCTGTCATATCATGATCATACAAGCATGCATACAATGATAAACGATAATAAGTCAATCAATATTATCTAATCAAAGTAATAGCAATATGATAAACTAAAACTTTTAAATAAATAAAAGTTAAGCATGTTTCTCTGCCTCGAGAGTTTAAAATCAGTTAAGATTAGAAAAGGGGCATATGAACTCACCTTGTTGTTGTTGGGGGTTGACTTAACTTAAACGAGAATGCACACGCTCTTGATTGTACTTGTTGTTGTGTTCACGATCCTGTATTGATTTCATGTGGTATGTAATTTATAAATATAAGTCCTTGAGTGTGTGCTTGTGTGTGTGTTTGTGTGTGTGCTGGTGTAAGCCTTAAAGTTACTAACACTTGTGAGTCTCGGTCCTCACTCGGCCCCATTTGCTTGTTGGGGAGTTTAATGATAATTAGCCTAATTAAGTCGGGCTAATACACTTGTCTATTCGAGTTATATTCACTTACTTTATGTTATATCAAAGGAGATTTCTAAGTATAAAACTTAGGGGTTAGATTGAAGGTTAATAGTTATTAGAACATTGTAACATAGTTTGCACCATCCTTGTACTATTTGCCTCCACACTTAAAACCGATTGTTCACTTATCCAAATTACATTATTTTAGGCTTTAAGGAACTAACCTCAATCTTACTACCTTTGTAATATTTTAGAAAATCTATGCATGATGTCCATGCAATTGATCTAGGTCCTTGTTCACATTTTGAGTCTATTGGGCCGACTTACCCCCTTGGGCTGATTAAATCATCGTGGGCCGATTCAAATGTTATTGGGCCAAGACTATTTGTTGGCCGAATGAGTTCCTTGGTCCATAGTTATGGATAATAAGGTTGGGCCTGAAACAAGTGTGGGCCGTTTGTAAAGAGTTTGGGCCGAATGTGGTTAAAACCGGTAGACCATGGGTGTCAGCGAACCTATTACCAAAGCAACCATAGGTTCGGCTTATCCTTAGGAGGTTTACAACTCCTAGCCTCAAGCTCGACGAACCTTAGGGTTCGTTTGCATGAGGGTTCGTGCATGGTCTAAGTTCGGCCGGATAAGAGGTTCGGCATTGATGGGTTCGCCATAAAGGTTCGTGATAACACATACAGATTCACATGCATGAAGGTTCAGCTAGAGTGCAGGTTCGATGATGGTGATGGCCACTGCAGGTTCGGTGATGGTGGGGTTCGGTTGATGGTTCGCAGCTCACATGTTCGTGGGTCCTAGGTTCGCCTCCCTTGGTGCCCAGCTTCCTTTAGGTTCGGCTGGTCGAAGGTTTGGCTAGCCTAGTCTTCCACGAACCTGTGCTGCTCACCATCATCCTCTTCTTTTCTGTTGTTGCAGGTCGTTTCCCCCAGTTGTGTATGCTAAGATGGTATATCGAGAGTGTAGGTTTAGTGTGTTAGGGTTTTAGAACCGGTTTCAAGGTGTTGAGTCAAACAAAAGAATACAACACCCTAAGTTTTGTGATTTTTCAAGCTCAATACCTCGGATTTCAGTGGATAATTCTTCAGATCTGCTGTACTTTTAGGTAGAGGACATCAGGAGCTTCGTTTGGACACCAAGAACGTCCGATTTCACCAAGAAATGAGGGAGATCTAGTGTTTTGAAGTTGAAATTTGTAGAGAGAGAGGGGTGGCCGGATTTTGTGGTTTAGTGTCACACCCCTGCGCCGCGTGCGGAATCCACGGCGCGGTGACGTATGAACAGTTGAATCATGCACAAGTATTGAATAAGAACAACCATAACGGATTACTATGTTTCATAATGTTAAGGCAATTGTTTAGTTACAGACAACTATCTAACAAAAGAAAGACAACTACAGACCCAAAATAAGACTTCAAACAAGAAAATTAAACAATCAGGATTTAGTGTGTTTCTAATCCATCCTAGCATGTTTCTTTATCTTGTTCTATCTTAGAACGGTCTCCTTAGTTGTCCCTGAGAATGCCCTAAACCTGATTACCTGAAACACGTGAAAGTAACTGTCAACTACAGACGTAGTTGGTGAGAACAATAGGTTTAACATTTGTAAACAGAAATATATGACATAAGGCATAGGTAAGTTAAAGCAACATAAGATTCACACGGATGAGCTGCAACCCAAACTAACATCAAGTAAGAAAATGAGTGTAAACAGTCCAATCACTGTTCGCACGAAAGCCAACATATAATATCAAGTCCCAAACCATGTTTGGAGTTAGATAATGTATAGCAATTTTGAAAACCATAATGACACCAGACCTGCAGTTAGCTTTTAAAACCAATTTAAAAGCTAACTCCATCCTGGATAAGAACCAATGTGTCCACTTTCCCTTGTTGTGATCACCCAGTACTAACGCTAATGAATATGATACTTGATGCATTTACAAGTTTGTTTACAAGAATAGACACCATGTTTCTGAACCTTACTTTAACCGAACGTGTTAATGCCTTATATGATAACATGAATTGAAAACCTTGATTTAATTCCATGAATTAAATCCTTTGTTTTGAATACCATGAAATGAATCTCTTGATTTGATTACCATGAAATGAACCTCTTGATTTGAATGCCATGAAATGAACCTGTCGAGCTGCACCCTCACCATCATCAAATCTCTTGATCCAGACCACGATCTCAGCTATTATGACTTCAAGAAATGTTACTATAGGTGCGAAAATAGGATTGAGGTGCTAGAACCGGCTAGTTGTCGGGTTTGAACATACACACATAGAAAACCCTAATTTCCAGATTTTTCAAGCTTCATTACCTCGAGATTCCGTGGATAAATCTTCAGATCCTTTGTACTTCTGCGTAGAGGATGTCGAGACCTACGCGTGGACACCAAGAATGACGAATTCCGTTGAGAAATGAGCGAGTTACGAACGTTTAAAGCTTGGTTTTTAGAGAGAGAAAGGCTTAGACGAAAATCTAGAGAGAGAGAGAAGTGGTTGTTGGTGAATTTAATGAGAAAATGGCCATCTTCAGGGCTTATATAGCCCGCGTGGTATTCGGGTTCGTTTCGGTCGCTCGGTTCGCGTTTTCGGAACGTAACGCGTATTTTACGCGGTTTTAATTTAAAAGACTTGTTAAACTCAAATAAATGATGAGTTTCAAAATTGTAAAAATATAAAATAATTATTTTAATTATTTTTTACTCTTCGTGTGTTGACAGATCGTTAAACATTCACAATTACGTGTATACCCGCAATCGCGTACGTTTTTTCGATCGTATTAATTATTTAAAGTCGTTTAATCATAATTATAAGTTCAACATTCGTATTATTATGGATCGTCACCCATAACTATACTCAGTCTCGCTTACGTATTACGATTCTTGTTGAATTAATTAATTGTTATAATATTCGTCTCAACACTACGCACTAACACTATCCTGTTACACCGAACGCAGTATATATATAGGGCTCACTCTCGCTGCCCACCACTGTTTCGATATAACAAGATACTGTTCTTGCCTAGTGAACTCGACTGTAAATAAGTAATACATACATGTTCTCAAGAAATAATGATTCTAACACACAAGCACATAATGAACACATGAATCACATTGATTTACTGGACATTGACACACACACTGTTCTAACACTGTTTACAACTACCATGACTAAATGTACAAATGTTACAGTCTCCCCTAGTTAAGGGAATTTCGTCCCGAAATTAACTAGCCGAAGGTACTGTAAAAAGATGAGGGTACTTAAGCTTCATCTGGTCTTCACGTTCCCAGGTGAACTCAGCACCGCGTTTGCCCTCCCATCGTACCTTTACGATCGGAATACGGCTGCATTTAAGTTTCTTGACCCCATGATCCATGATTTCAACTGGACGTTCTATGAATTGCATGTTGTTCTGAATCTGAATGTCTTCCAGTGGAATCTGAACATCATGATCCGCCAAGCATTTCTTAAGATTTGATACATGAAAAGTATCATGAACATTGCTTAGCTCCACTGGAAGTTTGAGTTTGTAGGCTACGGAATCAATCCGTTCCAGGATCTCAAAAGGTCCAACGTACCTTGGTGCAAGTTTCCCTTTCTTCCCGAATCGGACAACGCCTTTCCAGGGAGAAACTTTGAGTAAGACTCGGTCACCGACTTGAAACTCAAGCGGTTTCCGACGTCGATCAGCATAACTCTTCTGCCGATCTCGTGCGGCCTTAAGCCGTGACTGAATGATTGTGATTTTGTCTGATGTTTCCTGAACGAGTTCTGGTCCTACGACCTGTGAGTCACCAATCTCGGTCCAGCAGACCGGTGATCGGCACTTTCTACCATATAACGCTTCGAATGGTGCACATTGGATGCTTGTATGGTAGCTATTGTTGTATGAAAACTCAATGAGTGGGAGATGAGTGTCCCAACTTCCACCGAAGTCAATGACACAAGAACGAAGCATGTCCTCGAGTGTTTGGATAGTCCTTTCGCTTTGACCATCGGTTTGGGGATGATACGCCGTGCTAAGATTAACACGCGTTCCCAAAGCCTTTTGCAATGATTGCCAAAAGCGAGAAGTGAAACGAATATCACGATCAGAAATGATTGATGTTGGTGTACCATGACGTGCAATGATTTCGTTGATGTACAGAGTGGATAGCTTCTCCATTTTGTAATCCTCTCGGATAGGGAGAAAATGAGCAGATTTGGTGAGTCGATCAACGATCACCCAAATCGAATCGAAACCTCGCGGAGTTCTCGGCAACTTTGTTATGAAATCCATAGAAATTTGCTCCCATTTCCATTGAGGAATTTCAGGTTGCTGCAGAAGTCCCGAAGGCTTTTGATGTTCTGCTTTGACTTTTGAACATGTTAAACACTTTCCCACGTATAGTGCTATGTCTTTCTTCATTCCCGGCCACCAGTAAGATGTCCTCAAGTCCTGATACATCTTATCGGCTCCAGGATGAACTGAGTATCGCGACTTATGAGCCTCATCACAGATGAGTGTGCGCAATTCTTCAGACTTTGGAATCCAAATGCGGCCGTTGAGATATAACACCCCATCAGATCGGGGTTCTAGTTTCTTCTCAATGCCACAATCCAAGTCTGTCTTGAGTTGATTGTCTGTTACTACTTGTTGTTGTGCAATGCGAATCAAGTCTTTCAAGTTTGGCTGTGTGTTGATCTCCATGGCTCTTACACGAATTGGCTTGACTGGTTCCTTGCGACTAAGAGCATCCGCCACCACATTGGCTTTACCCGGATGGTAACGAATCTCACAGTCGTAATCAGTTAGAAGCTCAACCCAACGTCGTTGTCTCATGTTGAGTTCTTTCTGATTGAGAATGTGTTGCAGGCTCTTGTGGTCTGTATAGATGACACATTTAGTACCATACAGGTAGTGTCTCCAAATCTTCAATGCAAAAATCACAGCCCCCAACTCAAGATCATGAGTAGTGTAATTCTTCTCATGAACCTTAAGTTGTCTCGAAGCATATGCAATGAAATTATCCCGTTGCATAAGTACACAACCGAGACCAAGGTTTGAAGCATCACAGTAGACAATGAAATCATCACTGCCTTCTGGAAGACTAAGGATAGGGGAGTTGCATAACTTCTGTTTAAGAAGTTGAAATGCATCTTCCTGTTTCTGTCCCCATATAAACGCTTGACTTTTCTGAGTCAAAGTGGTAAGTGGCAAGGCAATCTTAGAGAAATTCGCAATGAATCTCCTGTAATAGCCCGCCAGACCCAGAAACGAACGAATCTCTGTTGGAGTAGATGGAGTAGTCCAGTTTTTAATCGCCTCAATCTTTGCTGGATCTACATGTATTCCATCCCTGTTGATGACATGTCCTAAGAAGTGAACTTCCTTTAGCCAAAACTCACATTTTGAGAATTTAGCATATAGTTGTTCAGTTCTTAGTAACTCTAAGACTTTCCTCAAATGATCCTCGTGCTCTTGTCCTGACTTGGAATAAATCAATATATCGTCAATGAAGACAATAACAAACTGATCCAAGTATGGCCTGCAGACTCGGTTCATCAAGTCCATGAACACTGCGGGTGCATTGGTCAGCCCAAATGGCATAACCACAAACTCATAGTGTCCATATCGAGTCCTAAATGCAGTCTTTGGTATATCCTCATCATTTACTCTTAACTGATGATACCCAGATCGTAAGTCAATCTTAGAGAAGCAAGTTGCTCCCTGTAATTGATCAAACAGATCATCGATCCTGGGCAGAGGATATCTATTCTTGATTGTCAATTTGTTTAACTCACGATAGTCGATGCACATACGAAATGAACCGTCTTTCTTTTTGACAAAGAGAACCGGAGCTCCCCATGGAGAGAAACTCGGTCTTATGAAACCTTTGTCTAAAAGTTCTTGAAGCTGACTAGACAGTTCTTGCATCTCAGACGGTGCTAATCGATACGGTGACTTCGCCACTGGGTTTGCTCCAGGGACGAGATCGATTCTAAACTCCACTTGTCGGATTGGTGGTAATCCAGGCAAGTCTTCTGGAAACACGTCTGGATAATCTTTGATAACTGGGACATCTCCAACTGCTTTCTTTTCAGGTTTCTTTTCCACCACGTGAGCTAGAAAGGCATAATATTTCTTCTTCAAGTACTTCCTCGCCTTGATGCATGATACAATCTTCAATCCACAGCATGGTTTCTCGCCGTAGACTATCATCGTTTCGCCGGACGGTAGGGGAATTCTAATAAGTTTCTCAGAGCATACGATTTCAGCATTGTTTTTGGATAACCAATCCATTCCTATCACAACTTCGAAACTTCCAAGTGTCATAGGAATAAGATCGATGAGGAAAGAATGGTCGTTTAATCTTAATTCACAACCATGGATTATGGAATCTACAACTATAGTCTTACCATTTGCTACTTCTACAGTATAGGGGGCAGCAAGTATAGATAGTTGCATATTAAGCAAAGAAGCAGTATGAGCAGAGATAAAGCTTTTATCAGCTCCAGTATCAAATATGATAGAAACGTAGTGATCATTGATAAGAAATGTACCCGTGATGACTGCCGGATCCTCACGTGCTTCAGCAGTTCCAATAACAAAAGCACGAGCGGCAGCAGTATTGTTGTTGAGTTTTGGACACTGGTTTCTGAAGTGTCCCTCTGCTCCACAATTATAACAGGCTCTTCCACCTGTAGCAGTAATGGTAGTGGTAGCAGTTGTTGCAGCAGCAAGATGAGCAGCTTGGCATGTAGCTGCAAAGTGTCCCATACGCCCACACTTGAGACACTTCTTGCAAGGAGTGTTGGGCAGATGATGATACTGGCATTTGGTACAAAGTGGAAACTGGCCAGTATAAGGCTTTCTGGCATTAGCAGGTTGTGGCATAGCGGTGATAGGTGTGGCATGAGTAGTAGGTACAGCTGCAGTCAACGCAACAAAGTTCTTGATTGTCTTTTGCTTCTTCTTCTTATGATGGTGCTGTTCAGGCTTCTTGCCTTCTTCAATCTGTGCTCGCTTGAACCCCTTTCGGGTGAGCACACCAGATTTCACATACTCCTCAGTAAGAGTAGCACCAAGTTGAATCGCCGCCTCCAGAGTAGTAGGGTTATTACCCATAACAGTCCCTCTAACAACCAGAGGTAAGCCTTCAATATATTTCTCTATCCTGCGGGATAGAGGAGTAACCAAATGGGGTACCAGAATGCACAACTCATGGAATCGAGTTGTATACTTTGCGTTCTCCCCACTATCTTGCACCAGATTCCACATTTCTACCTCGAGTTTCTTCAGTTCATGACGTGGACAAAACTTCTCCACGAGTAAGTTCTTGAAACCGTCCCACGGTAAAGCTAAAGCGACCTCACGTCCTCTGGTGTTCTTCTCAGAATTCCACCAGGTGAGTGCGCCTTTGTGAAAAGCGCTTGAGGCCATCTTGACCTTCAGATTCTCAGGACATCCAGTGAAGTAGAGAATGTCTTCAATGCTTTCCAGCCATTGCAGTAGGCCGGTAGCTCCCTCGGTACCAGAGTACTTAGGAGGCTTAGCATCGTTGAACTGCTTGGCATTTGAGTTGTGTGCGGAATCACTGGTACTTCCCCGAAGATTCTGGGTAATATCAGTGACCATACCAGGGATTACTTCCCGCATATGAACAGCGATAGCTCGAGCAATCTTGTCGATCTCATCATCATTACCACTTGTTGAACCCCCTCCGTTAGGATCACGTCGGGGAGGCATTCTACGAATAGAAGCCACAAGCGGGTCAGTAATGAGGAAGGATACAATTGAATTTGCATGATAAAGTTAGTAATATATCCATACTACTAGTATTATCATTCAATTGTAATATGATACAGTACACGTATAAGTTGTCAACTTATTTGTATACTTATCATGTGAATATGTACGATGTCCCATGATTTCTCCACCAAACCTACACACTGACACTTTCCCGATATACCGAAAATAGCTTATATATAGGGCTCACTCTCGCTGCCCACCACCGTTTCGATATACCACGATCATGCCCTTGCTAGCATTTGGTAACACGTTTGTACTGATTTGCAAGTGTGTTCCATTGATTAAGAATCTCATGATCTTTGATCAACTTGAACTATGATTGATTCCATGATTGAACTATGATTATGTTATGCGTGCACCTACTAACAGTTGTTAACATGTAGAACTAAATCATATGTGTGCTCTACATTTTTCTTGTTAAACTATGTTAGTAAGTACTAATGATGTAATCACTTAAGAATTTCACTTAAGGTTTACATTTAAAGAATGTTCACAACTTGATTGATTCACCATAATGTTTGGTTCATCCAAGTTTGAATTGCACTATGATTTGATTCACCATTGATTGTATCCCAACTGTTTGTATCCCACGTGTTTGACCAATGTTCAATGATTCCAGTTGATCCCGAATCCTTACTTCAAATACGAACGCCGGATTTCCCCTGACATATCGAGATAAGCTTATATATAGGGTAAGCTCTCACCGACCCACCACTTACCGTAACACATCAGCGTCAATCCGCCGTTTATATTTGAGGCTAAGATTCCAACTGTTGATTGATTATGTTTGACTCATGACTGTCTCTTGTTCTCAGAATACGATTATGATTATGTAAACCATGGTTCTTAATTTACTAGAAATTAAAACCTTAGGTTTCAGCATGTGTGTCCTAGGTTAATTAACCTAGGTTCTCAATACCTACGGTATCGAGTATAATGATCTCCTGTGAGAACTTCAACTAAAGAATACTGTTACACAGATTCTAAGTTATAAAGTTCCTATGATAATGAACACCTGATAATGATAACATGACAAGGATTTCAAATCAAGATTCTAAATTAATAGCTCTTGACCTTTGAATTCCTATAATGAATATGACAAGGATTTCAAATCAAGACTCTAAATTAATAGCTCTTGACCTTTGAATTCCTATAATGAATATGACAAGGACTTTAGATCAAAGATACCAATCTTTGCCTCTAAATCCTATAGTGAATATGACAAGAAATTCATATCAAAGATACTGAAACTACAGATCTTTGCCTCCGAATTTCTATAATGATCTCTGTGTGAGAATTTCAGATCAAGGATACTGAGAATACAGATCCTTGCCTCTAAAATTCTTAATGCATATGTGTGAGAATTTAATTCGGTTTCTAAAATTATAGAATTCCGATTCAAATTCCTTGACTCAATATCTAATCTTAGAAAATGTCCCTAAGATCTTTCAAGCTTGATGTAGACTTAATGCTCACTTAAGTTACTTAGATCCTAAGTATCCTCAAGCCTATAGCACTTAGTCCTATTGGGTAGCTTAGGTTATAGTCTAGGTCATTAAACATTGGTTTTTTCCTAGTTCTCTACAACCTTGGCTCTGATACCAACCTGTCACACCCCTGCGCCGCGTGCGGAATCCACGGCGCGGTGACGTATGAACAGTTGAATCATGCACAAGTATTGAATAAGAACAACCACAACGGATTACTATGTTTCATAATGTTAAGGCAATTGTTTAGTTACAGACAACTATCTAACAAAAGAAAGACAACTACAGACCCAAAATATAGTTACAAAATAAGACTTCAAACAAGAAAATTAAACAATCAGGATTTAGTGTGTTTCTAATCCATCCTAGCATGTTTCTTCATCTTGTTCTATCTTAGAACGGTCTCCTTAGTTGTCCCTGAGAATGTCCTAAACCTGATTACCTGAAACACGTGAAAAGTAACTGTCAACTACAGACGTAGTTGGTGAGAACAATGGGTTTAACATTTGTAAACAGGAATATATGACATAAGGCATAGGTAAGTTAAAGCAACATAAGATTCACACGGATGAGCTGCAACCCAAACTAACATCAAGTAAGAAAATGAGTGTAAACAGTCCAATCACTGTTCGTACGAAAGCCAACATATAATATCAAGTCCCAAACCATGTTTGGAGTTAGATAATGTATAGCAATTTTGAAAACCATAATGACACCAGACCTGCAGTTAGCTTTTAAAACCAATTTAAAAGCTAACTCCATCCTGGATAAGAACCAATGTGTCCACTTTCCCTTGTTGTGATCACCCAGTACTAACGCTAATGAATATGATACTTGATGCATTTACAAGTTTGTTTACAAGAATAGACACCATGTTTCTGAACCTTACTTTAACCGAACGTGTTAATGCCTTATATGATAACATGAATTGAAAACCTTGATTTAATTCCATGAATTAAATCCTTTGTTTTGAATACCATGAAATGAATCTCTTGATTTGATTACCATGAAATGAACCTCTTGATTTGAATGCCATGAAATGAACCTCTTGATTTGAATACAATGATGTATTGACCTTGTATAATAACAAGGTTTGTAACAAAAGAGTTTATAAAAATCCATTATTTAAAAGTGTTTATCCCTTATAAAAACATTTGAGTAAATCTGTTATTAAACAGTTCAAAGAGTCTTTATAAAACCTTTTTAATAAATGAGTTTAATAGTTGATAAATCCTTCGAAACAGTTGACAATTTCCTTTAAAACAGTTGATGAATCCCTTGGATTCGTAACATGAACCTGAAATGTTTATAAGAATACACACATCCTGTGTAATGAAATATGATTGTAAGTAGCGGGTTTGATCACGTGTTCCACCCCAAAACAGTTATAAAACAGTAAAAGAGGGGCTAATGTTCTCACCTGTCTGCAGTAGACTCTGAACTAAAACAGATAGCAAGTAGCAAACAGGACTTCTAATTGGTTCCTATAACATTGTAATCATACATAAGATATAGGATTTATAATTGTATAAACTTTGATTCATTGATTGACTTGTGTTCTCTTGATCTTGATTAACTCTTGATTACTTGATCATGATTATGATTGTTGTGAAAACTTGAAAGTTATGCTTTGAATCACTCGATTGATCATGGGTCCAAGAAACGAATATGAAATGTTCCTTTGTGCATAAATCTTATGCATAAAATGATAATTGTTTGCGAATTTGATAACCATTGATTACTATGATTTATGAAAAGATGTTCCAATTGTTTTAAGTTCTTGAGATTGTGACTTGATCCCATGATTAGGTTAAGTTGCAACTTAAACCAACTCGGATCAAATTACACTTACTTTGAATTGTGGCCATCAATGGGCCTTAAGCCCATAGAATCATAGTGGGCTTAATCAAAGGCCATGGGACATTTAAAATGATAATGAGCCAATTGAATGTGATGTTGGGCCAATTGCATGTGATGTTGGCCCAACAACTTGTATATAGGCCTCATAACGCGCCCAAGCTAATATCGAGCTAATTAAGATCATAATGAGTCGTATGGGCTTGGATTGGGCCTAAGGAATTTGAGTTGGGCTAAGAAATGTTTAGGTAGGCCATGTAAGGTTCCAAAGTGACATTGGGCCAATTAAAGATCTTAATGGGCCAAGCTATCTCAATTGTACTTGGTTTAATTCTTTGGGCCAAGTTGTTAATGGAATTGGGCCGGTTAGAACTGAGTTGGGCCGAAACACCCATGACTCCTACACCATGGCAGCGAACCTATGGCTGCCATGGTTGAAAGGTTCGGCTCATACTAATGAAGGTTCGTTCAACATGCAAGCTTCATCCGTCTCGTAGGGTTCGCCAAAGGTTCTATGGTTCGGCTAGGCTACATGGTTCGGCAATGCACGAATGTAAACAGCAAGGTTCGTGGGTGTCCCCCTAGGGTTCGGCACTTGTTCATGGCTCAGCTGCAACTCAACGAACCATGCAGGGTTCGGCTACATAAAGGTTCGCCATAGTAGGGTTCGTGGAACATCAAATGGTTCGTTGAAGGCTACTAGGGTTCGTGGGAACCTTTGTGACTTCGTGCAGGTTCGTGAAGATTTGTCATAGACCAGAGGTTCGTGATGGTTCGTGAAGCACCTCAGGGTTCGGCCAGCAGCAGATTAGGGTTCGGCAGCCACCAAATGGTTCGGTACACAGCAGGTGAGGGTTCGGCTGCCATTTGCCCAACGAACCTGTCGAGCTGCACCCTCACCATCATCAAATCTCTTGATCCAGACCACGATCTCAGCTATTATGACTTCAAGAAATGTTACTATAGGTGCGAAAATAGGATTGAGGTGCTAGAACCGGCTAGTTGTCGGGTTTGAACATACACACATAGAAAACCCTAATTTCCAGATTTTTCAAGCTTCATTACCTCGAGATTCCGTGGATAAATCTTCAGATCCTTTGTACTTCTGCGTAGAGGATGTCGAGACCTACGCGTGGACACCAAGAATGACGAATTCCGTTGAGAAATGAGCGAGTTACGAACGTTTAAAGCTTGGTTTTTAGAGAGAGAAAGGCTTAGACGAAAATCTAGAGAGAGAGAGAAGTGGTTGTTGGTGAATTTAATGAGAAAATGGCCATCTTCAGGGCTTATATAGCCCGCGTGGTATTCGGGTTCGTTTCGGTCGCTCGGTTCGCGTTTCCGGAACGTAACGCGTATTTTACGCGGTTTTAATTTAAAAGACTTGTTAAACTCAAATAAATGATGAGTTTCAAAATTGTAAAAATATAAAATAATTATTTTAATTATTTTTTACTCTTCGTGTGTTGACAGATCGTTAAACATTCACAATTACGTGTATACCCGCAATCGCGTACGTTTTTTCGATCGTATTAATTATTTAAAGTCGTTTAATCATAATTATAAGTTCAACATTCGTATTATTATGGATCGTCACCCATAACTATACTCAGTCTCGCTTACGTATTACGATTCTTGTTGAATTAATTAATTGTTATAATATTCGTCTCAACACTACGCACTAACACTATCCTGTTACACCGAACGCAGTATATATATAGGGCTCACTCTCGCTGCCCACCACTGTTTCGATATAACAAGATACTGTTCTTGCCTAGTGAACTCGACTGTAAATAAGTAATACATACCTGTTCTCAAGAAATAATGATTCTAACACACAAGCACATAATGAACACATGAATCACATTGATATACTGGACATTGACACACACACTGTTCTAACACTGTTTACAACTACCATGACTAAATGTACAAATGTTACATATAGAGAGAGAGAGAGGAGTTGGAAGAAATGAGGAAAAAGCCTCATTTAGGGCTTTTATACTACCGGTGTGTTCGGGTTCGTTTCGGTTGCTCTTTTTTTTCGTGTCCGTTGCGTTTCCGGATTTTTACGCGCATTTTACGTGTTTTAAATAAAAAGAGGTTATTTTAATTATTTTTAAGGTTGTGATTCCTAATAAATGCTAAACATTTAATTTTTCTTAAATTATTATCGTTCGTTTCGTTTTCCATTTTCGTTTCGTCAGAACGCGTCACCTTCGCGCGTATTCGTTTGAATCGTCACCCGAATGAACACGATGATGGTTTTGCTTTTTGACTTTTGTTTTCTACTTTTTAGTCATTATTTCAGAACGTTAAACTCATAGATATGTTTGTGTGAATCGTCACCCACACAAACACACTGTCAGTTCGCTATTATGAAACAACACTGCAATTATGTTTTTAATTGTATTTCCTCACTGACGGACTCAACTAAACGTCCTGTTTTCACCTTGTTTTCGTACTGATTTATCGGCCATCTGATTCCTGTCATCAATGGATATCAGATTGCGACCGACATGTTTTTGTTGTTTACTTGCACACTGTTGTTTCTATTGATTCGTTGTATTAATTGTAATCAGGTTTTCACCTAAATACTTACAACTATTGTTTATCATAAGTTGTTGTACTTACGGTATTTGAGTTTTCACAGAAATACGTACAACTGTTTCTTGTATTTTGAATTCTGTTATCACAAACATTGTTCATATAATGTATTTACACAGTAAATAGTGAAAGTACACATACCGTACGGACTTGCCGGACGATCTAGTACTGGATGTCACAACGACTATGTATTCGAAGGAAGATGGAAATTGGTAGTCACGTATAGCTGACAAATGTATGGAATCAAGCCAGTAGGATGTGTCAGACTGAGGAGGAATCGCTTCAGCTTCAGCCCAATAAACCGATGTTGACTTGGTCCCTATCATCTTGGGTCCATTGGATTCCTCCTCTGGAACTGTTGTAAAGTCCTCGGATTCATTACAAGAAAAAATTGCAGACTTTTCGGCGGAGTATGAAGATATATCTAAGATAGTAAGGGAAAAGTTAGAAATTTCCTAAATTTCAAATTATACAATTACTATGTATGTGAGGGACTCCTAAGTTATAGTCTAGTTCTTTAAGTAAGTTTGACCTAATTCTCTATAATCAAGGTTCTGATACCAATCTGTAACACCCCGACCGATGGCGGAAACATCAAGGTGAACTCGTCCAAAGTTCGTGAGTTTATTTCACTCTTTGGATTATTTCACTCCGGCCATATTATAGATCACCCTAAAGCGAACCTAGGTATAGATTTTGAATATGTTTTGACCGATGGAATAAAATTTATCAAAGAAATTCGATTTCTACTACTTTCATTCCATAAAATTTATTGTTTTGGTCAAGAACTTAAGAAATAGTCCAAATTGAAAACCCATTTTCGTATATGTTGGTCGTTTTTGAGTTCTGAGCACTTTGAGACCAAAATGAGCAATTATGGAGCAAAATTGAACAAGTTATGAAGGAAATAAAGTTCACAAACATTCTAGTTTCGAGAATTTCTGGTTTTCGTGAACTTCAGTCTTTGTGAACTTGGATTTTGTGAACCTCGGTTCGTGAACTCCTTGAACTTCCAGAATTTCGTGAACTGCTTTCCTTCGTGAACTTGAACATTTTCGTGATCTTCATAAAATTCGTGAACTTGCTTTAGTTCGTGAACTTTATGATTTTCGTGAACTTCTTTTAACTTTTGATTTTTATTTTTCATTTTTAATTTATTTTTATTTTAACTAACTTAGTCTGTTTATTTTTCAGATGGCTTCAGAACTATGTTTTGTGCCGAAACACAATATGGTTGCTTTTCTTGTTGTCCCTGCAGAGAGGCACATCGTGTTCACATCGATGGTGCACGGACTCATACTATCACCAGTCAACTTTGCCATTATGGAGTGTCAAGTTATTATTTCCAGCTTCATTTACTATTTCTGGAACTCCGTTATAGAGGATACCAACGCCAACGGGAATACATGCCTCATCAGGAAAGTGCAGGGTCAACCAGTCGTTGTCACTGAACAAGTTGTCCGTGAGTGTTTACAGTCCGGAGATAAAGAGTCAGATCCAGTTGAACAAGACAACGAGCTCGTTGTTACCCAATAAGGGTCCTTACCCTCCAGCAGAGAAGAAGTTGTTGCACCCTTACTGGAGATACCTTGCACACATTGTTACCCAATGATTATCTGGGAGGAAAGGTGGTTATGATGTGCTGACCCAGACATTGAGTTCTTGCACTGTTGCCATTTCCCTGGGAGTTGATTTCAACTTCTCACGCATGATCTTCATAGATATGTACGATAATATCAAGGGCAAAAGGAAGGCAAGGTTTATGGCTTTTCCCAGGTTCATACAGATCATCATCAACAAGAGACACCAGAACCTCGTCCCCACTGTTGGCATGCTGCAGTGAAGAGAATGAACAATGATATTTTCTCTTACATGGTGATGAACAAGCGAGGCAAGAAGCTGTTTACTCGGGTCAGACCATTGGAGAAATTTGGGAGATTATTTTATGGGATAGAGGACGAGAACACTTATCACACCACTCCCACAACATTTGTTGCTAAGGAGCATGACCAAACTCCTGGAGCCACTTCTGCACATGCAACAGATACTGAGAAAGCCACCTCTTCAGACTCCTCAGATGGAGAGACCGAGATTATAAAGCAGCCAGTGGTTGTTTCTCCATCATGTGCTCAGGCCACCTCAGATGAAAGGGACGCTGACTATGTCCCTTAACCCAAGTCAACCCCAAAGAAAAAGAGGCTGAAGATGGTCTCTAGGAGGCCAAAAGACCCACGTCTGAAGAAGAGGAAGATTTCCGAAGGCACATCTTCACATGCAACACAACCTCCACCACAAACCACCCAACCACGAACCACTCCACCACAAACCACCCAAACACAAACCACTCAACCACAGACCACCAAGTCATCTCATATTACCCAACCACCACATACCACTCAAACCACCAAACCTCCACCCAAACAAACGTCACCATCTCAGTTTCCTTCACCAGTTAACTTCTCCCAACCTCAATCTCCACCTAAATCCAAGGTTGACTAGGGGAAGGCTCCAATGGACACTCCATCTCCCTATGTGCCTGATTTCGTGCAAGTAAACTTGGAGTGGCAGCAGGAAAAAATATTCATCTGGGAACAAGACTTTGTAACAAAAACGTTTTTGATTGACAATCTCAATGAAGGCATGATCAAATTTACTAAGCACATCAACAAACAGAGACATGACATCAGCTTTCTTAAGAAAGAAAATGCATAGCTGAGGAAAGAGATTGAAGCTCTCAAAGAGGCTAAGCTTGCGAATGAGGAAAAGAAAAATGAAGATGAAAAGAAAGATGAAGATGATGACAAGAAGGATGATGATGAGTCTAAATATGATGACAAGAAAGATGGTGATGATGATGGTGACTATAATGACAAGGGAGATGGTCAAGGCAAAGGCAACAAAAAAGATGACAAGCCCGATGATGACCAGGGTGGTGATGATAAAGGAAATCCCTCCTCCAGCAAACCTGTAGACGAATTCGATGATTATCTGTTTGAAGATCTACCTGAAGGACTTCATTTTAAAGGGTTGGGAGAGGATATGTTCAAGGATGCCTCCATGGATTCAGTATTTGACGCCATATGCGATCAGGAACGTGGAGAGTTTCTCGAATCTTCCTCATGAGCATCTCAGGAAGATGAACCAGAGAACATTATACTCAAGAACATCTCCACTGATCCATACATAGAATATTTGTTTGCTCTCAAAAATGTCGATTCTCTTGGAATGGAAGTCACCACTCTCGGCTCAGTTATAGAGAGTTGGTTCGATAAGAAACGAGATTGGACACCAGCTCCTCTAGAAGCCCAGAAGACTTGGATTGCTCCAGGACGTGATGATGATGTGGAGAATCATGAGTTTACATACACTGCTAGCTCCAAGGATTTATTTACAGTCTGCAACGACAGATCCAGAGTCGTTTGCTGGATGTATGACAAAGAGAAGCAATTGTACTCGGTGAAAAGATTCAATGGCAAACTAGAGTACTTCAAACGGCCACAGGATTTCTTCTTATTACCAAATATTGATCCGAGGAGCATCAACAACGTTGTATTCAAGAATCCCTCCGAAGACAGTCAGGCTGATTTGTTTGCCAAGTTTCTTAAAGACCAATGTGACAAGGATTTCCCAACCATGAAATCAGCTAAGGGGAGAAGATTCACCTCCACATGCATTCTGGATCCTGTCAAGAAGCAACCTAGTTCTATATCAAGTATCCACCTCCCTACACAGAGAAAGCAGTCTCAGTTCACCTGAGGGTTCCCGGTAAGTCTCTCAAGGCCTTCCAGTTTTTGTATTTTGAGGAGGTTACATTTGGAACAGTTATTGTGAGAGATTTAGATGACTATTTCATTCTAGACCCCATGGATCTGCTGAAGTTCGGGAAAGATGATATGATGGTGTTGCACAAGAACAGTTATAGCTCACAAGTTATATGCTGGAGCTGGTCCTCATCTTGCTACACTCAGCATCGATTGATTTCATCAGTCTAGTCAGAGTTTGTAGAGCCCAACAAGACGATGAAGACTGACAAAATCAACTCTAGACAAGATGAAGACCAAGTTTTGTATTTTCGCGTACTTCACTGTTTGAGTACTTTGATTTTCATGTACTTTAGTATGTCATGTGCATAGGAAAACGTGTACACCTAGACCAATATAAATAGACGTAATGTATAACACTGGTCTAGGGTTAGAATCCCAAGGCAGTGCACTTCTAGACGTATTGAAGCTGTATTTGTAAAGTTCACAACTTTGAATAGAAATTAACTTTTCTATCTTATGTTATCTTCTATATTGGATTCCGCACTTCATAGAAGCGATTTCGTCCTGATTTCAAGGATAAAGCTTGGATCTTGATCAAGCTTGGGACCTACAACAGCTTCTGCTTTAATGTCTAGAAAGCATCTTCTTGTTTTAGTTCCCAAACAAATGGTTCACTCTTCTAAACTAACTTGGTGAGAGGCAAAGCTATCTTAGAAAAGTTTGAGATAAATATTCTATAATAACCTTCCAAACCCAAAAACGACTGTATGGCAGGGTCTATATGAACCCTTTGTTGTTAATCACATGACCCAAGAACTGAACTTCTCGCAGCCAAAATTCACACTTTGAGAATTTAGCATAGAGTTGTTCGTACTTTAATTGTTCCTAGATCTTCTTGAGACGTTGTTCATGTTCAGCTTCACTTTTGGGATAAATCAAAATGACATCAATGAAAACAATAACAAACTAATCAAAAATACGGCTTACATACATGATTTATGAGATCCATAAATACTGCCGGTGCATTTGTCAACCCGTAGGGGTGACAACCGGCATCCGAGCAACCATGAGCCGGAAATCCAAGGGTGTACACAATCACATTGTGAGAGATAGGGTTACGAGAGAGAAGACAACAACAATAAATGACAATAAAAATACACGGGTTTTCCTAAAACAGTTAGAAAAATCCACTTAATCACATGAACATGAATCAGAAGAAAAGAAAAAAACAACTTGTGAGGGAAAAAATGAACAAAACCTGAATGGATAACATTTGGAGTATCGATTCAACGAGATGTCGACTTGGGTGACGATCCATGTAGATATGTTGTTAGATTTGGATACCCTAAATGAAATCTTTACAGTATCAAACAATGTTAGCAGTTAAATAAAACGCGGCGTTTATATGGGTGACGATTCATACAAATGTTAGCGTGAGTCTTTAACGTTGACGTAAAATAATAACAATTTTAAATAAAATCCCACCAAAAAAATTTAATAAGCAATCAAAATTTTAAAACACACAACCGTTCGTACGAATGGACTCTCATTCGTACGAACCGGTCTAATTCGTGAAGCTTTATAGCCACAGTTCATTCGCACGAATGGGAGCCATTCGTACGAACGGCTGATTCGTGTGACAGCACAGCTATAAAAGCAACACTTACGTTTTTCAAACCCATTTTTCACCCAACTCTCTCAACCGAACCCCAGACACGGCCACTCGATTTTTCGGCCATTTCCACGCGAAATCGGACCATTCCACCGTCCAAATCGTGTGTATTTCAACCCCAACACCTCCATTTCAATATTTCAACCCTTTTCATCTCATTTCGGTCAAATACGAGCTCCACAGTAAGTATTAGCACCGATCCTTAGCACCAAAACACTCCAAAACGTTTTTCCATCAATTTTGACCCTAAAAACACCAAAAACAACCACCGATTTCAAAAATGGCGTTCTTGGCGAACTTGCAGTCGAATGAGCCGTACGAAGGGCTGATTCGTGCGAACGAGAAGCCTTGTTCGTGAAGAAGGGTCACGCAAACGAGCTGCCAGGCGAACGAGAAACCGCACAAACGACATGGGTTCATTCATGTGGAACATCCATACGAATGAAGACCCATTAGAACGAACGAACAACAAGAAAGAGAGGATGCATTCGCATCACTCCGTTCATGTGAATAAGGGCCATTCGCATGAACCACCTGTTCGCACCAAGAATAGCCCAAAACGGCTAAGTGTTGAAAGTTCTATTTTACACAGTTTGTACTGATAGAACCGAGCCTTAGACCCATTCTTAAATCTATTCAAACTAAAACCAATGAAAACACATTTTTCAAAATCACATCAAGAAACAGAGCACATAATCACCAAACACCTAGCTAACTAATATTTAACACATGATTCAAACCGAGAGAACATATAGGGTGAGTGCATCGACGACCCAAGACCTCAAGTGAGTTCACGAACCCGTTGTTTTCAATTTTCTTGCTTCCAAATAATTTGGAGCTGAGAACATGAAACCTCTTATTCGAATGATCAACGAATAAGAGCAATTTTCAGATAATTTCAATGAAAGGATCTACTCTCAACCTCTTATACAAATGTTATACGTATAAGAGTCTTTTCAATTACTTTTACCGAGCGTTCATCGCTCCATTTAACTTTTCATCAAACAACAACAACAAACCAGTTTCGAGGGTTCAAAACACAAATCATTGAGGAGATGTCCGTTGACCACAACAGTTCGAGGCTTTGTGCCCAACCAAGAGGTGAAGGGACACAAGTCGTCGAATTGTGTAGTGCACAATCGAATACCATCATTTTCATGGGAATCCTCCATCAAACAAACAACATTTTTTATGGTATCTGTCTAGGGTAATTCACTAGGACATGCGTCCACAAAACAACACATTGGGAATTCGCTGAGGAATTCTCGAACAACACACATCAAAGTCATTTACAATTAGATGACGCGGGTCAATCAACAGTAACATAGATGGTACCATAGGTTTAACAAACCTCTAGAGCTGAGGCCGGTATGTTACATGCAAACACACATACAACAACAAGTCAGATTAGTTCCAGGGGAACTAATCACACAATCATATCAGTTAGGGTTGGTAAATGATCTCAAGGGTGATATTACAGACATGCCACACAAAAAAGCAAGATTTTTCAAATCAAATAAATGTTCAAGACCTGTTCTTGAATGAGTTTTAAACGAGTACACATTAAACAATATTTTACTAGAAGAAACGAGCATCACTTGTGTGATTTTCTAAACAAACAAAACATGTCTCCTACACCAGGAGACAGAGCATACGCTCCCTTCTCACAATTTCATTTTACAATCATCTGTCGTGTCGAGTTGAGTGTAGATACACAAGTGACAAGGTCCGTTTTTCGTTAAGGACACTCTCGTGGATCATCGAAGGAGTGGTGGGCTGGCGGTAAGCCTGACCTTACATATGCCTTATACATAAACTACCTTCGGTGATTTGGGATGGTGTCAGTAATGATGGTCAGACCGACGCACTTGTGTATTTCATTCGTGTTTTCAACACCATTCACACATCATATTTCAAATCGATGTGAATGGAAAGACTTTCACCAAACCTTTTACAAAACCTAATATTTTCAAAACTAATGTGACTCACCAAGCTAGTGTTGAGAGATTTTACATGTTCTCAGGTGAAGAACAGGTGACGCAGGATGACTTTTAGAGAGAGAATGATAGGATACCTTAGAGGAACCTACAACTCCTGCGTGGAATCTCTCCGGCTAGCCCGGATACAAGATTCAAGACTTGCACTTGTGCAAGCTACCTCTGTGGGACATCTGGTCCTCATTCCAGATGTCCAAGTAAAGTTGAAATATAATTAAATTATGAATCAGTTGTAATTTAATTTTATTCATTTATTGTATTTTAGTATTTCTTATATTATCATGTGCAAAGTAACAACCCGATCACTCCTATTACAATCACGCCTCGGGACTATTCCGCCTGATGGGTCTCCGATCCAGCCCCTCCGGCCCGGGGTGTGACATAGGGCAACACCATACACTCTTAACACACGTATCTAGTTCGAAAAGCCATTTTTAGGATATCTTCGTCTTGTATTCTGAGTTGATGATAACTGGAACTTAGATCGATCTTCGAAAAGTATCATGCTCCTTGTAGTTGATAAAACATATCATCAATCCTTGGCAATGAATACCGATTCTTGATGGTTAGTTTCTTCAATTCTCTGTAATCTATGCACATCCAAAAGGATCCATCCTTCTTCTTCACGAACAAAACTGGAGCTCCCCACGGTGAGTAGCTCGGTCGAATGAAACCTTTATCTAATAATTCCTGCAACTATTTGACAATTCTTGCATCTCAGATAGTGGCAATCCCGGCAGATCATCGGGAAACACTTCAGCATACTCCTTCATCACTGGCACATCTTGTATCTTGACCTTTGTCTTCTCCTTTTCCACCACATGAGCAAGGAAGGCTACGCACTGCTTCCTCAAACACTTACATGCTTTCATACACAAAATTATCTTAATATTGCATCCTACTTGATCTCCCTTGACTTCTAACACTTGATCGTCCTCCATCGGGAGACGAAGTAGCTTTTTGGAACAGACTATTTCAACCCGGTTAAGGATAACCTGTCCATTCCTATGATTATGTCAAAACTACCCAATTCAATCGGTATCAAATCGATGGTGAATTACTGATCGTTTAGTATTCATAAGCAGTTTCTAAGACTGTGTGTATTGTGATTTGCTTACCGTCAGCTACTTCTATCGTCTAAGGAGAATCTAAGAGTTCCTCAGTATGGCTAAGTTTACATGCAAAATCGGATGAGATAAAACTCAGATCCGTACCAGTGTCAAACAAAGCAGATGCATAAAGTTTATGTAAGAGGAACGTACCAGTGACCACATTCGTGTCCTGACGAGTAGCAAAGGCTCCTAGTGCAAAAGCCCTTCCATGAGGTACTTGAAATCTTGGTTGCATCTTATTCGGGCAGTTCTTAGAAAAATGACCTAGTTCAGCACAGTTGAAGCATCCTCAATTGTTGTTGTTGAGATTGTTGGGATTTTGAGGTGGAGGAAGTGTTAAGGCAACATTGTTTACTTCTGGTGTCGGTGGAGTTCGACGATGTTGTACCCAGTGACCAATCCGGCCACAGCTAGTGCACTGCCCACATTGTGTAGTAGTAGCAAGATGAAATTGGCAACGTTCACACAAAGGATGTGTGCCAACATAAGGTTTCTGTGTAGCATTAGTTACATCTAATGTAAGAGGAGTAACCATCGTAATAGTTCTAATGACCTTCTGTTTCTTCTTCAGGTGATGGTCTGATTTCTTCAAAGGCTCTTCCTAGACTTTTCCAGCACCCTTCTTCAGTACTCTACATGCTATCATTACATCAGTCAGTGTAGCTGACATATTCATAGCAACCTCCAGAGTTGCGGGATTAACAGTTAAGACATGGCCTTGAATACATTTCGGTAATCCTCCGATATAACTGTCAATGACTTTCTCCAGTATTGGCACCATGTCAGGAACCAAGGCTACCAGCTCATGGCACCTAATGGTATAGGCACTGTGGTTTGCACTATTTATTACATGGCCAAGCAGCTCAGCTTTCACTTTCTGTAGTTCATTCTTCGGGCAGATGTCACACCCCCACCTCTCGTCACCTGAGAATGATGTCATCAAAAGGGTAGCGGAAGCATAGTGGTGATGTCTCAGAGCATGAGGGGTGACTTACTTGATCCGGTATCATCATAGCACACAGATTATGAAAAGTAAAACTTACATTACAAGGTTCGTGGTTACAAATATTATTACAGTTTATACATATTACAATTTATTTAATTACAGTTATTGCTAGTGCTGTGAGTGCATCCTCACCGTTGTCCTTGATTGCCTGCAAAAGTTTTAGTTTTGAAAACATCAGCACAAAGCTGGTGAGTTCATACAGTTTAGTTAAATCATATGATATGACAGTTAAGTTCAAATACATGTTCACAGTTCCGGATAACCATGGGACCCGTATCTAGTTCCTTTCGGACGATATGTTCAGTTCTCGATATTACCCGTCGGTAAATATCTTATTGCCTCATTATCTTAATGTCTATCACACCATTAAGAAGTTCAGGAAACAGATAACAAACATTCACACCAGGGGAGATGCAATCCTCCTAGTGAATGGGGTGTCAACCGATAGTACTATCAATGTTTTCTGCTCGGCCACACATGGGTTCACTAGATACAGTTCAAGAATGAGGACTTTGATATCATGATAGAGATACTAACGGCAACAATCCCATGAAATCCACAAATTCAGTTAATCACATGAAATCACGCAGATAACAGTGACACATATCATATGATCAAGAAAAGTTTAGCAGTTATACCCCGATGTTTATAAAACATTAAAAGAACAGGGGTGGTACGAAACTCACCTGATGATATAAGGTAGCAAAATCTCTCCAATCTAACAACAAAGAGATGATTCTGCATTTAATTATATTTAATAAGTTATTTATGTTCTAGTTTACTGATTAGATCTTTCTGAACGTTCAATGTCAAAGACATTGCTTAATAAATCATCAACTCGATATTAATTATATCATTAACCAATTTAGGGTTATATCATACAATGTATGATAATGTAGGAACCTACATTGCATTAGGTTCCTAACACAAAGTTGATGACACTCTAGATTAATCTAAATAATCTCGGATTAATCAAATGGTTGATATTGTTGATTATAATATTAAGACAATTTTTAGATGATTTAATGGCTTAGAATTGATTAATCCTTGTTATTGATTACCCAAATATCATGAAATATCACAATGTAGCACCATAATAGGTGAAATAACCAGATTTAACATACTAATCTGACTGTTATCACAAACATCAGACAATCATTCCAATGAGTATGTTAATGATTGTGATTAGTTTGAAACACTTGGATTTAACCTTTGCATTTCAAAGATTAATCAAACTAATCACCTACATTGTCATAATCAAATGGTTTAAACCATTATAATCATAGGTATGATTTCATGCAAACCGGGCATCACAACGGATCAAAACAAGGATTTAACCGTTAGAACTTCGTGTTCTTCGTTTATAATCAATCCTAGTCATCATCTAGGCAATAATCAACAATCCTAACTATCTCATTACGTTCAAAATCAAGATCTAATCAATCAAAATCAAACTAGAAGGTTTAAACGGATCATTACCTAATCAGACGGATTTCTGACTTTAAAACCACGATCAGAACTTGTTATGATGATCCCTGGTGCGATCCTTGCGTTCAGAAAGCTTGAAAATTGAGTTTGGATGGTGGTTTATGTGTGTGTTTTCGCCTGGAAACGAAGCAGAAGCAAGAAGAAGAAATAATTTCTTCTTGCATGAAATCTGATAAAAGGATTAACTTGTTCCACCGCCTCATCCGTCGCGTACCGCGACGGAGAGTCTATTTTGGCTTCGCGTACCGCGAAGTTTTTCGGGAATCTGAGATATTTTACAATCATCGCGTACCGCGGAGGACTCTCAAGCCCACCTCCGCGTACCGCGATAAGCCCTTTCGACCAATACTTAGAGATTTTTCTTCTTTTATCGATTCCGGGCAATCAAGAACTCCGTTTTAAACACGGTTTTCGCCCACGTTCATCATTTCTCGCATACTATCAATCTGTAACAATTGAAATCATTAATTCAACGTGAATTTCTAGAACGATCAAATGTGCTCACATCATTGATGACGTAATTCTCGTATACAACTGTCACAGCAGAACTCCCTTCTCAATAGAGTCTTCAAGTCAGTCCATGGCATCGCCAATGCCTCGTCTCTTCTCTAGCTCGAATATGTGAATTCCACCAAGTCAAAGCCTGCTTGTTGAACGAGCCTACAGCATACAAAACCTGGTGCTGTTCGGTACAACTGCTGATGTCAAGAGTATTCTCCATCTTCCCAATCCATTGGATCAAGCAGACAGCACCCGCAGCACCGCTAAAACTTGGTGGGTTGCATCACACAAAGACCTTGTAATAATAATCTGGAGCAATACTAGTGTTCCCATTGCCCTCTCCCGATGAGTTCCATGTCTGATTGTTGTCGCTCTAGATACAGTTGATCATATCAGGGATCACCTCTTTCAACTGATTAGTGAGAAAAGTGGCCAGCGCACCATTGCAGGATCCAACTCCTAGTGAGGAAGTGGAGGAGGCGGCGGCGGCGGTGGTGGTAGAGGTGGTGGTCTTCATGGCGGCATTCTGATCACAACCAAAAGAATACCGGTTAATGTAATGTTCGAATGCAGAAGACACATGCATACAAGTACTTATCCTAAATTCTCTACATGAAGGGTCCCTAAGTTATAGTCTAGGCCAAACCGTTCTAAATAAATTACCTATATTCTCTATAACCTTGGTTCTAATACCAATCTGTCACACCCCGAGCCGACAGGCTGGATCTACTTTCCTGTCGGGCGGAATAGTCTAGGGGGCACGATATCGTGTGATAATCCGGATGATCAGATTGTATACATAGCACAACATTTAAGAATAACTAAAACACAAATACACAATAACATTAAACTAGGTTTACAAAGTTAAATTCCATTCGTCACGTTCAATAATTTAACAATGCAAACATATCCAAAAGAATCATGAGTCATTCGATCTTGTAATTGTACAAGATATAGAAAAATGATTCACAAGTTGTTGTCAAAAGATATGCACATCCGAGAGAAATCATAGTCATCCGAGGTCACTTGTTACAAAACATTGAGAGTTGACAATCAAGGTCAATGAATGACTAGATGGGGTTCACAACATGCTAACGCTCGGTGGCCAATCTGTCTTCCTTATGAAGTCCTTGTGAGTATTGACTATTGAGTCATCCTGTACCATATGCACATGTACCTTCTTACCAACCGGATCCCATCCGCGTATACCCCATCCTGGGCTTACCAACCACTTGTATGTGTATATACGAGTTTGTGTCAGTATGTGAGTATTGTATGAATGTTGTAAGTATTGTTTGAGAAATTATATGTATGAGTATGTATGTGAAAGCATAAGTTTGTATGTGTAAGCATAAGCATTTCCAACTATCTATGAAATCATTGTGAATAAGTATAGCAAAATGAAAATAAATGATTTAAGAAACATTAAAACATTTATATATAAAACATTCAACAAGCTTCTTAGTCACGTAGTTTATAAAACAAAACAGTTGAAAAGGGACAATGATCTCACCTTTGTGTTGTATGATTGAATTGATTCAAGAATACGCACGCTCGTTGGTTGTAGTTTGAGTGACTTTAACATCTAATTTCATTAAGTATTGTTTTGTATCATTAATATTGTATTCGTTCCTCGTTGTGTTTAAGAATAAATGCTAGACTATGTGACCTATCCTAAGTTTTGGTGTGTTACTATGTTTGTCTATGTAGCACTTACCACTTTGTAGGACCAAGTAGGAGCTCGGAAACAATCCGGTTCCAATGGATATCTGCTCGACAGCCTCTGGAATAATGCGAAACCCTATTCCAGGGTTTTCCAATCGACACCAACAGCAACCGTGGTGATCCGAAGGTGTAGGATGAACGTTTGATGCTTGATCGAACACCACAGGTTGAGAATCGAACTTGGACAGCAAGAACCGCTCAAATCTTCTAGGGTTTGACACTAGAGTGCTCAGGGAAGAAGGAGGGCTCGGGAAAATTAGGTTTGAGAAAGTTTGATCTTGTATATATAGTATGTTATCATTCGGCCAAATGAGTGGCCGAAGCAACTCATTCGGCGAATGACTCAGCCGAATGGACTAGGTCAACCGAATGAGTCATTCGCATGACTCATTCATTCACCCAAGTCATTCTGTAAGCGTTCATTCGACCGAATGGCTTCATTGTTAGAGCCATTCGCCCGAATGGGTTTGTAAGCAATATTAACTCAACTTTAAACATAATCAAACACATATCAACAAACATAAACATTAGGAACAATAGGAAATACTGAATTCATTAAGAATAAACTTTATACATCAAAAGATCATATATAAATGAACCACAAAACTGAACTAGGGACATTTATGCACCAACATACTCTCCCTTGGACCCAGTTCTTCATTTTGCAGCATCCTTCTTGAAGTATTTATCTGAGATGACTTTCCAGTATGATCCTGCATGAACCCCCAAAACCATACAAATCCTGATCACCCTCATGAACTGTAATGCCTGCTCCATATCTTTCACATCAAAGAAGATCTGGTGTAAGTAGAGAACTTTGACATCGCTGCGTGACAAAGTTGTCAACCACATCGGATCAAATATACGTTCAGTCTCCCATTTCTTGTCTTTGTAGAGCACCACTACAGCCTCTCTAGTACGCCCGTCATAATACCACCATCGGAAGCCTTCCATAAAGTCTTGACGCATATTCCTCAACGAAATCTTCTTCATGACTTTAGGAGGTAGCCACTTCAGGATAACTTTATGCTTGCGGGTATCTCCATCAATCACAGGCAAATAATATCTTTCAGGTTGCTGAGGCCTGAAGTTCACCCACCTCTTCCTGTACTCATACTGGATTTGTCTTGAGAACCAGGCAGACATCCCTGAGTCTTCACTATACAACATCTTCAAGCGTGCAAGATAATTAACTTTGAAGCCAGGCAACGTCTTGAAATCGTGTGGATGCTTGAACTACTGGATTCCCTGCTCTCTCTTGACTGCATAGCACTGTAGATCAAGGAAGTATGCCCAGCTAATGATTTGACCTCCAGCCTTGTAGCCTTTGGTCTTATAGAGTTTGGTGTGCGTAGCTGGCATCTTCACAATGCTCTCCTTCTTAAGTGTCTCCCAATAAACTTTCCATTCATCTTTCCTTTGTTGAATGTCATCAGCTGAAGACTCACCACCACTGAACTTTCTTCTATGTCTTTGTTCAGTATCTCTTCAGTGGCTTGTCCAAAGAGGTCAGTGAAGGTTGGTAGTTCTTCTTCAACCGAAGTATACTTTGTAGTTTCTTCCTCTGTGATGTCTTCCAAGATAACTTCATCTACATCATCAAACATTTCTGGAGAAGGCTCATCAACAAAAGGAGCTGAGGTGTCATCAATCACCACCTCGTCAGGATTTAACCTGAAAAGCTCAGCAATCTGCTCCTTTGTTAAGCAATGTATTATCTCCCCCTCCTCTTTTTCATAGCTAACTGAGCGCTGTATAATACCCTGAGCATCCAAAATCATCATGAGTGTCTCATCTAATCGACGTCTCAAGTTACAGCTTCGACTTCCTCAGTAGCTGTCGGTTCTTCTGTCTGAGTAGGAGGAGGAGCCTTAGCACTCTTGTCGTGCTTGGTCTTTGTACGTATCTCAGGAGGAGGGGCTTGATCATCAGCATCATCTGAACTAGAAGAACTAGCAGACCCGCTACCTGAAACATCCTGATCCTCACCATCAGAGTCATCATCATGATCTGAATCTTCATAATCTACTTTCTCATCATCAAACTCTTCATCTTCATCTTCATCTTCTTCTTCTTCTTCTTTGTCTGAATCATCAAAGTGAGCAGCAGTGCCTTCAATCCGGGGAGTGCTGTCTTTAAGATTATCAATCTGTTTAGTAAGTCTAGCATTCTTCGCATCCAAAGACAGGATCCGGTCACTGAAACCAGTGGCAGTCAAGGCCAACTGATTGAGCTCATCTATATATTTCAGCAGTTGCTCCTCCTGTTGAGCAGATTGAGCTCTCAGATCAGCTCGTTGGTCAGCAGCCTGTAGTAACAAGGCATCCTGCTCATTTACTCGCTGGGTAAGCTGGGCAATCACTAGCTCCTGCTCTCTGCTCTTTTGCTATTGCTCCAGGTTCCTCTCCATCAACCTAAGGACCATACTGTTCAGTGTACTCAACTGCTCAACAACTGAAACAGTTGGTATAATCAAATCAGCTTGAGTGGTGGAAGGACCAGCAGAGGCAGTGGTGTAAATGGGAGTATCAGCGCCAGAGGTGCTCAGAGGGGCAATAGTAGAACGTGTCGGAACAGCCCTTGGCCTGGCCAGTGAAGAAACTGCAACTGTTGCCACTGATGTAACAGTCGTTGTAGCTGCAGTCGACAGTTCTGACCTCCTCTGAAGGACAAACCTAGTCTTTTTCCTCCTGCCTGAGGGAGATGATGTAGCCTGTGTATCAGCAACAGTAACAGCTGTGGTGGCTTTAGTAGAAGTACGTGGAGGAGGTGAGAAGTCAAACTCTAGAACAAAAGAAGGATCAGTAATTTCTTCAAGCTCAGCTTCACTCCGTCTCTTCTTCTTCTTTAAAAGTCTACCTCCCACCCAAACATCTTCGAACTCATCTGGAGTATCCTCAGAGTCTGAGCTCTCAGGATCTCCTTCACCTCCAGCCTCACCACCATCATCCTCTGATTCATCAGAATCATCTTTATCTTCTGCAGATGTAGTACCAGTCATATCAAGTGGAGTAGAAACTATGGCTGTAGCAGTGGCCATAAAGTCCAGATCCATCAGAGAATCAATATCAACATCATCTACAACAGATGTACTAACTCCAACAACAGTGCTCACACCAACTGCACTAACACCTGTCACACCAACCTCAATAACATTAACTCCAGCAGTAGTAACACTGACCTCAACAGCAGCACTAACATCAACACCAGCACCTGCATCTCCTCCACTAACACCAGCACCCTCATCTCCATCATCATCACCATCATCACCAGGAACAACAATATCCTCCATGTCAGAGTCTGAGTCATCGTGCCTCCATTTTCTACCACCTGGACCCACATAATCGGGTCTCAGAAGATGACCAAACAAAGTACGAACTGGAGGCTTCCTCTCCTTCCCTTTGTATGACATCAATCTATTGAGAGTGATATCATTCATATGCTCCAAACGAAGAATATCAGCGTTGATCTTTGGCAAGTCTGGTAACTGAGCATCAATAATCTGCTGGAGGAACTGAGGGTACATAAGAAACTTCTTATCTCCCTTGAGCACCACATTCTCCTTCATGTGGGTAAAAATCATCTCTAAGAAGTCAAAGGGCCGGTTGAGCACCAAGGCTACGAATGCACACTGTATGGTCTCTCGCATATCATCAAATCCGCCTCTCCTAGAACCCAGGCAATGAATAAGCATGTGAGCTAGATACTTGAACTGTGGAGACGTGAATGCTTTGTTGAGGATCCCAGCTCCAAGATCACCATCATACTTGCACCGCATGAAACATCCACGAACCAAGTGGCGGTCAAGTAGAATCAGCTGATCTGGTGTATCCTGAAAACCACATATCCTCCTGATATGCTCGGCAGAAACAACTACGTCATGGCCTAGCACCTTGCCCCTGATGACTGGTGGCTCAACCTCGCAGTCAATGTCAGCAGATCTCCAGAAGTCCTGCTGATGAGACTAATAGGGCACATGAACAGTATAAATAGCAGCAAAGATCCTGGAACGCCTTAGAAAGGTAATAATCTCAGTGAAGTGACTGGCATTCACCGTGGTGAGATCCAGGTGAGCATAAATGTTGTTCTTGGTCCCTGATTTGTATCCAACCATACTGAAAAACAAAGAAATAAACATGTCAGTACAATTCAATTAAGCAGTAGAGTCAAATCAAAACAATTAACAAGTAGATCATTTGGCCGAATGTAATTGATTTGGCCGAATGACCCTTGGTCGAATGAGCTTATTGACCGAATGAGTCATTCTGTCGAATGAGTCATTCGGTTGACTGGTGAGATTCAAATTCCAAGTTAACAAATCTCCAAATCAGTTCACAAAAATCATATTATCACACTCAGAATCGACCGACTAACACCATTAAAACGGGTCTAATAAAGTTTCAAGTTCATTTTGTCCATTTATTTTGAACCGACATGTTGAAACCCTAAAACCCTAGATTTTGAACTGTTTTCTGAGATTCCACGGTCAAAAATCGATTATATTGGATCCACCAGTACTTGAGATGATAAAGAGATGAAATATCAGTATGTGGTTGAGTGAATCGAAGACTACTCAGAAAACAAGTATGAATGTGTGATTCGGGCGAATAACACACACTTAACGGCGAGAGAATGAAAATGGGGAGAATGGGGTAGTTCGGCCGAAACAAATGTTTAAATAGTAACAGTCATTCACCGAATGAGCTCCAAACTCAATGTTCATTCGGCGAATGAAGCAAACGAATGACTTCCTTTGGCCCAGGTTGATTCGGCCGAAAGACTCATTCGCTGGAATGAACTCATTCGGTCGAATGAAACATTGCACTCACAAAACACAACTTGATTTCAAAATGTAACATTATGATCATTTAAATGGGTGCCATTATGAAGATAAGTCTGATGGGTGATGTATTCAGATACGACAGACATCTGAACCTACAAATGATCATCTAAAACAAATTTTGAAAATAGAAACTCTTTTTGTGTTTTTCTGAAACAAAATACAACTGTACAAATAGCAACTAATAACAAAGAAACATATATTTTTGTGAGAAGTCTATTGAGAAAATAAAACATACACCTAATCACATCAAATCAGCATCACTGAATCTTTCACTTCAGACAACATTTGTCTTATGATATGATTACTGATATATTTGTCCAATTTAAGCTTTACAATACAAAATTTCTAAACTCATTTGATAATCACTCATGTTTTCTGACTGAGTTACCCATTTTATTTAACTAGCAAAGATCAAAAGCAATTTATTACTCATCTCTGCACAGCTTAGTACCTAACATCATAAATTCTATAAGGTTCCAATTTATTTTGTTTTTGTAATATTTTTTTTTAATTTGTCTCTCATGTGCAACATATTCTCATGGACGGCTTCAGCTAGGTCTTTACCAAGCAATATCGCACGTATACAGATCTGTGTTGACATGATTGACTTGTTCTATCCAAATGGACGGCTTCAGCTAGGTCTTTACAAAGCAATAGGGCACGTGTATGGAATAGAACTTATATTATTTTTGTGTTATCACAAGCTTAATACCAACTTTATTTTATCTTATTTTCTTATGATTCAATCATTCTCATCTGAATGGACGGCTTCAGCTAGGTCTTTACAAAGCAATACAGCACGTTTACAGATTTGAATTCATGAATCATTGGAAACCTTATTAGATCCTATGATGACAGGTGTATGCCTGTTTGAGTCAAAAACTATTTATTACTTAGCTAGTTTTCTAAAACAGATCCCACAAATCAGACTTTGTAAGTTATCACAAATTGTCTATACATTTTGTAAAGTCAGCCTATCAGTACATCAATTCACAATTCTCATGTGTTTTCAGCTTATGCATTCACCTAAGCTTTTAAAACATGATAGGTTAATACATTACTTTCTCAAAGAAGACTTTCTCATTTTTATAATTTTTAATTGTTTTTGTATTTTTCAAAAAAAAAATTTAATGTTTTTGGTTTTTTCAAATATCCTACTTTTTCTCCCCCTAAAAAGCTAAAACAGAAAATATTTTTGAGTTTTTGATGAAATAGATGAAATAACAGAAATATTTAATAACGAAAAATAAAACAAAATAAAACTAACTAATAAAATCGATGATCATTTGTTAGATTCAGATGAAGGAAGGACTTCATCCTTTTAAAAAACACCATTAGCCGATAGCAGATATAAAAATCTGGGTTTATCAAAAGCTTTTGTAAAAAGATCGGCTTTCTAGTGATCGGTGTGTATTTTAACAACATCGATGAGTTTCTTTTCAAAACAATCACGTATGAAGTGATTTTTGATATCGATGTGTTTGGTTTTCGAGTGCTGGACTGGATTCTTAGTGACAACTATGGCGGCAGTATTATCAACATAGATAGGAGTGTTAGAAAAATGTAACCCATAGTCCTTGAGTTACTGTTGTATCCAGATGATTTGAGAACAGCAACTAGCAGTAGCAATATATTCAGCTTCACAGGTTGAAGTAGACACCTATGTCTGCTTCTTGCACTACCAGGTAACTAATCGGGTTCCAAAGAACTGACATCCCGTAGACATTGATTTGAAGTATCTCTTGCATCCGCCATAATCTGAATCACTGTATGCTACAGTTCAAAGTTATCATCATTAGGGTACCATAAGCCAAGATCCGGTGTACCCTTCAGATAACGCATAATCCTCTTCATAGCAATCAGATGTGATACTCTTGGTTTGGACTGATAACGAGCACATAAGCATGTGGCAAACATGATATCTGGCTGAGAAGCAGTAAGATACATAAAAAGACCCAATCATTCCTCGGTACAGAGTGGCATCAATTAACTCCCCCTTTTCGTCTGGTGTAATTCCGTGATTAACAGCCAGCGGGGTACCAGCAGGCTTTGCATCCAACATACTGAACCTGCTCAGAATGTCACCAACGTATTTGGTCTGATGAATGAAAATCCCTGCCTCAGACTGATCCACCTGCAACCTGAGAAAAAATTTCATCTCTCCCATTGAGCTCATTTCAAACTTGTCTTTCATGACCTTCTCAAAATCCTTGCACAGACTATCATTGGTAGAGCCGAAATGATATCATCCACATAAACTTTTGCCAAGAGTAAATCGCCATCCTTCTCTCGAATAAACAGTGTGTAGTCAATGACACCTCTTCTGAACCCGTTGTTCAGAAGGTGAGTAGATAGTGTCTCGTACCATGCTCGCGGTGCTTGATGCAATCCATATAACGCCTTGTCTAGTTTGTAGACTTGTTCATGATGCAATGGATCCTCAAACCCGGGAGGTTAATTGGCATACATTGTTTCACTGATCACACCGTGAAGGAATGCACTCTTGACATCCATTTGATAGCTTTTAATTTCTTGAAGGATGCATACGCCAAGAAAATACGGATCGCTTCAAGTCGTGCAACCGGTGCAAACACTTCATTATAATCCAATCCTTCAATCTGTCTGAATCCTTGTACCACCAGACGTGCCTTGTTTCGCACAATGATCCCGTGATCATCCCTCTTGCAATGAAGAACCCATCTGGTGCCTATAACTTTTGCACCTTTCGGTTTGTCAACAAGTTGCCAAACACCTAATTTCTTAAATTGCGAGGGTTCTTCTTGCATGGCATCAACCCATGATTCCTCTCTTAATGCTTCGGTGACTGTGCGTGGTTCAACTTGAGAGATTAAGCAAGAATGAGCACAGTAGTTTATATCAGCGAAGTCAAGAATATCAGCAAGGCCTATAGAAGATAACTGATTTCTTGTCTTAACCCCGTCAAGCGGACTTCCAATAATGTTCTCGTGAGGATGAATGCGATTGATTCTTCCAACACGATGAGGTGGAACCTCAACCTGTGGATCAAGATTGTTCAGATTCAAGTCCTCAAGTCCTGGCACAAGATTGTCAACATTTGGTTTGGGGCTAGCTGGCGGAACTGGGTTTTCATCAGTGTCTGAGCTGTCATCATTAATCTGTACTTTGGGAATTAAGGTGGATGAAGGTTGCACTGGTTCATCAAGTGCATTTTTTGCATCATACATCATTTGAACAGCAACGTCTTCATCTGAGTACAAGGGAGGCATATTGAATGAGTCGAAAAGGCCTGAATAGTCAAACATCCAGTCTGGACTTTTCCCAGGTGGGAGCATAGAATGTCTCTAAACATCAACATGGTAACACTCCTCCACATTCTGAGTTGATCTGTTGTAGACTCTTTTATTCGGAGTATTGTACCCAAGAAGGTACCCTTCTTCCACCTTCTCATTGAACTTGCCCTGCTCATGTTTGTTAAGCATCGTGCACGGTGCACCAAAAGGTTCAAGATACTTCAGATTTGGCTTTCTGTTGTGGAGCAGTTCAAAGCAAGTCTTCCCATGTCTCTTCACTATCAAAACCCGGTTCAGTGTGTAGCAGGCGTTTTGTGACATCCAGTACCAGATCGTCCGGCAAGTCCGTACGGTATGTGTACTTTCACTATTTACTATGTGTAAATACAAGTATGTGAACAGTGTTTGTGATAACAGAAATCAAAATACAAGAAACAGTTGTACGTATTTAAGTGAAAACTTAAGTACTGTAAGTACGACACGCACGATAAACAATAGTTGTTAGTATTTAGGTGAAAACTAAGTACAAATAATACAACGAAACAAGAGAAACAACGGTGTTCAAGTAAACGACAAGAACAAGTCGATTGCGATCTGATGTCCACAGATGACAGGAATCAGATGGCCGACAAATCAGAACGAAAACAATGTGAAAACATGAAGTTTAGTTGAGTCCGTCAGTGAGGAAACACAATTCAAACACCATTGCAGTGTTATTTCAGAATAACGAATTGACAGTGTGTTTGCGTGGGTGATGATTCACACAAACATATCTGTGAGTTTGGAGTTCTGAAATAATGACTGAAAAGTAGAAAACAAAAGTCAGAAAGCAAAACCATCATCGTGTTCGTTCGGGTGACGATTCAAACGAATACGCGCGATGGTGACGCAATCTGACGAAACGAAAATGAAAATACGACACGAACGAGAATAAATCAAGAAAATAAAACATTTTAATGTTTTACAATTTTGAAACTCATCAAAAATAAATAAATAAACTATTTTTATTTAAAACCGTAAAAACGCGCGCTACGTTCCGGAAATGCAACGAAAACGCGAACCGAGCAAAAAAACGAACACGAACTCACTCGTGGTATAAATACCTTGAATGAGTCTATTTTTCTCATTTCTCACTTCATCTTCCACACCCAAACTCTAAATCCCAGTTTTGAAGATCCACCACCAATTCTCACCTTCAATCTCACATATCTCCCTCATTTCTTCACCAAATCACTCCATTCTTGAACCTACACAAAGCTCTCATCATCCTCTACACGAAAGTACAAGGGATCTGCCCTAAAAACCATCGGAAACAAGGTAATCAGTGAATGAAAGTAGCGTTTTTTAGGGTTTTGTACCCTTTTTGATCGAACCCCCATTTCAACCGGTTAGCCACCTCCCACTTTGAATCCTATGTCTGTGAGAACCAACACTAACACTCACCACCGAAAACCACCATGGTCCTTTGCTGGAACTCAACATCACCATCGTTGGTACCTGGGTTCTGCCAGGCGAATGAAGGAGACCAGTCTCCATTCGGCCGAAAGAAAGAACAAAGGCCGAATGGCCTCATTCTCTTGGTTGGGTGGCAGCCATTCGCCAGCCTTCATCATTCGGCCATTCCCACCGATTTGGTCATGTTCTATTCGGCTAGGTCATTCGGGGAGCACATCCTTTCGTGCGAATGTGAAACAGCATGAAGATGTCTTCATTCGGCCGAACCAGGCTAGTCCATTCGGCCTAGCTCTCATGCAACCACCCTCATTCACCCATGCAACTGCTATTCGGCCATGCACACTTCCTTCGAGTCAAACCCTCCATTCAGCCAGCATGCTATTCGCCAAGCTGATATCCATACGGCCACTCTTCATCCGGCCCAACAACATCTTCATTCGGCCCATTCATTTGATCAGGCCCAATTGAGATAGGACCTATATTCGGCCCAACAGGGATGTTCGGCCCAATTACAACTTATTCATCCCACAATGACATAACTGGGCCACTGATAACTATCTCGGCCCAATGTTACTTAGTGTGGCCCATGACCACTTGGTTCGCACACATTAATTGGACTACTTTATCATTTGGCCCAAATGGTTAAATTGCGATACATACTTGAACCAACTCATTTAAATAACATACATGGATATGGGAATAATGTTATGGGTTTAATGTGATGAACCTAATAAACTTGGAACATTAAAAGTACAAGGGTCTTTGCATAGTTATCTAAATACTATGTAACAATTGTTTTGAATATAATAGGACTACCGTGTGAGGTTTTAAACCATAAACATAAGTTTCTTATTGGGTTATTTACTAGACCTCATATCAAAACCATTAGCACGTAATAACAAAGTGATGAGATTTCAAGAATGATTTAAAGCTAAGGACACAACCTAAAATCATATAGATATAATGATCAATAACAATAGAACCGGGGCCGAATGATGACCAAGACTTACGTGTGTTAGCCAAACTTGTGGCTAACACATACACACACACGAATCCCTACAAACTCGTATTTGCAACTTACAAACAACGTGAAATCAATACAGGATCATGAATACAACAACAAGAACAACAAAGAGCGCGTGCATTCTTGTTTTAGACTAAGTCAACCCAAATCACAACAAGGTGAGTTCATATGCCCCTTTTCTTTAATCTTAACTGATTTTAAACTCTCGGGGCTGAGAAACATGCTTAACTTTTAATTATTTAAAAGTTTAATGTTTAAAATATTGCTTATACTTTGATTAGGTAATATTGATTTCTTTATTATCATTTATCATTGTATGCATGCGTGTATGATCATGATATGACAGATACAACCAAGATGAATATGATAATATAATTTCATAACTCATCAACACAATAGAATAACCTAGTTGTAAGATTATATCTCACAACACTTAGTTATTCTTACAAGAACAAACATTGAGATGAACATAGATGAACATGATGACAAGAAACAAAACACATGAATGATATGAAGATAACACATCTTTATAACATCATTCTACACTAGAGTTAACTAAGTGTAATAAGTCAAGTACTTTTAACACTTAGCTTATAACTCAACACATATTACAAGAGAACATAGTGCAAGAATCATCCACCACCTGAGTCGACTAAGGGAAATAAGACTAGTTCTTATTACCGCTTAGTGACAACATGGTGATTACATAGAATAACAAGGAATGATAATCATGATAATGTAACTTCATGGTAACAACATCATTTACACGATAATTAACATAACATAATAAGACAAGCTCTTATTTAACTTTGTTAATAACACCGATTACATATGACAAGGAGAACAACAAAACGGATGAACACAATTACAATTAGTTGCTATTGACCTGTTGTATTATATCACTTCAATCATGTGCCAATTGTTCAATTGATCATGTAAGCCCCTATAATTCGCTGACCAGTTAGTTTGACGTGACTAAACCGACGATAGCATATTGGTACCATAGGTTTGACAAACCTCTAGCTTGTAGGGCTAGTATGTTGATCGTACCGATTCATTGGCCGGTAACGTATGACCGGTGACAGGGCGACCTCAAGTCAGGTTCTGGAAAGTGACACATGGTGATATTAATCTGCAGTGATAAGTAATTAATCCAGCGGAAACACTATTGAATAGTAGATTGAGAAAGTGATATTCTCTCATGTTACACTACTAGTAATAGACTTCGTTGAGGACATGGTACATACAAAGTGGTAGAGGTAAATCAGATGCATTGTACTCCGATTATGCGAGAATTGCAATGGATTCCTTTTAGGCTCTATGCACTATAGTTCAAGAACAAATTACAAGTGGTTAACTAACACTCTTAATATTTAAAAGTGAAACAATAGTTAACCCCACAATTATAGAATAATACAAGGATCTGATTAAATAAATCTAATTTCCTTAATACCATGAGGGTGTATCAATACTTCGGTTTAATAACCAAACCCCTCTAAACCTATTATTCTACATATGATAAACAGACGAATACATATCGAACAAGTCAATCATACGGGAGATGAAAATGGATATTCTTAGTTGTATTAAAAGTAGTGTGGAATTCGATTGAGTATGTGGTGGGATGGCGTCTGGGCTTGACCCTTTCGTATGCCCTATATATAAGCATACTTGATTGAGTGAATTACTACTTGTATATATAACTAAGGAGAGGCCATTGGGTGGAACAAGTGGATTCAAATATTGCAAGTATAAAATATGACATTGTGACTGTGCGCATGAACAATTCAAGATTTTCAATATTCAAACTTATGAACTCACCAACCTAGTGTTGACTTTGTTTAAATGCATGTTTTCTCAGGTGACGAACAGGTTTAGTCACCAGATCTCAAGATCATAGCTAGAGGACTTTTAGAAGACCTAGCTGCATTTTGTTTGATCAATACTTTTGGGATGACAAATATTGAATCATATTTTGTAGATCTTGTACAGTTACAAGATATAGACACATTGATTCTTTTGGATAGATTTACTGGGTTAAATTATGAAAGATACATTGTAATTTAACTTTGTAATTCTATATCATTGTCATGTTTACATTTCTCAATTATACATCATGTGCTATGCAAACAATCTGATCAATTCGATTATCAAACGATATCGTGCCCCGGGAACCTTCCGCCCGGCGGGAAAGTCGATCCAGCCCGCCGGCTCGGGGTGTGACACGTTTGCTACAGCTTCATTCAAGAACTGAAATGGAAGTGATGAATCAGCAAGCATCGTCCTAGCAGCCTCAATCAAAGTTCGGTTCTTCCGCTCAGCAACAATGTTCATTTGAGGGACATATGGAGCACTAAATTGTTGCACAATGCCCCGTGCATTATAAAAGTTCTCCATGTTATGGTTTTTGAACTCCGTCCCGTTGTCTGTTCTGAGCATACGAATCTTGAGCTTATAAAGAGATTCAAGTTTTGTCACCAACACTTGAATACACTCAAACGTTTCAGATTTCTCCTTTAGAAAGAAAACCGAATAATATCTGGAATACTCATCAGTGATGACTAAACAGTATTGATCCCCAGCTATACTCTTGCAGTTCACTGGACCAAATAAATCCATGTGGAGTAGCTCAAGAGGAAAATTGATTGAATGAAACTTCTTCAGCTTATGAGACTGCTTGGTCTGCTTTCCTATCTTGCATGAAACACAGATATCAGACAGCTTAAAATTCTTCAGACTGACCCCCTCAACCAAATCATTGTGTACAAATGATTCATCTTGCGTATACTCAAATGGCCCATCCTCTTATGCCAAAGAATTGAATCTTTCTCAGTTTCCTTTGACATAAAACATGAAGCTGTGGATGATGTTGTTGAAGCTGTGGCCATGTTGAGCACATACAAGTCCTGCTTACGGGGAGCTGACATCAAAATCCAATCTTCAGGAATAGTCACACCTTGCTTGAGTATGTAGCAGTTGGTGTCATCAAAAAGAACTTTGTATTGCTTGTCACATATCTGTGACACTGAAAGAAGATTATTCTCCAACTGCTTGACATATCTGACTTTGTCGAAAGAAACATGGCCATTTGACAGAATACCCTCTTCTGTAATGAACCCGCCTTTATCACCGGCAAACGCTACTTATCCACCTCGAACAGAATTGACATTGGTGAGCAACGATATATCTCCAGTCATGTTCCTAGAAGCCCCACTATCAACTATCCAAGAGCTGTTAAGAGCAGCTTTTGGGGCAACCTGCACAAACACAATCAATTAGTTCATTTTGGAAACCCAAGCCTTCACAGTATTGGGTTGACCCAATGAGTCTCGGATCCACACATTGATCCATTTACCATCAGGGATAGCCTTGTATGGAGTTGGTAAAACTGAAGTCTCAGAAGACTTGACTTTCCAGACTGTGTTTTTGCTGAAAGAGTTTTTCAGGTAAATGGATGATGACTTTGATTGATTGAAATTAATCACTTTGGGAACATCCAAGTTCACCAATTTCCCTTTACCTTTATCCAGAGGTTTAACCACATTGAGTTGCTTGGGTTTTCCTTGAGTTGACTTAGACTCAGATTTGACAGTTTTGGTAAAATTCTGATTAAGTTTTCTGGGTTGTGCAACCTTAGATCTGATCAACTGAGGACAAAATCTGACTATGTGTCCAGGTGCACCACACTCAAAGCAAACTCTGTGATCTTTTTGATGAAAATGTTTGAGTTTCGAAAAAAGACTGATTTTGTGTTTTAAAAACATTTGTTTTAGTCTTGTGCTGATTAAAACGCAAACCCTTTTTCCCATTAGGAACAAGATTGTCAATTTTGTTAGACACACAAGTTTCATTTTCTTTTGAAGCTTTCACAAAGCCTAATGCTTGATAGATTTTTGAAGATGAGATTGTCACCTTTCATGACAACAGGTGTCTGATTCTGAGCAACAATACCATCAGATGAATTATCAGATTCATTCTCAAAATCTGAGACCCAATCTTCAACAATTCCCTCCACAAAAGATTCCTCAGACAATGAGGAACCCTCATCAGTAATCATCCCAATTGGATCAATTACTAATGGAGTTTTAACTTGGAAATCTTTAACATCTTTGTCATCTGGTGAATTGACTGGTGGAGGACATTGTTGATAACTCACATTTCCCTTACCCTTCTGATCAGTACCCTTACTGATCATGTGCTCAATGATATAAGAGCAGCTTTCATAGCTCTTGAGCTTTTGACCTAAGATCTCATAGTCACACTCGACTATGGCTAACTTCTTCTTTATCTCATTGATGGTATTGAGATAAGAAGTGATAGCATCTTGCTTGTTCAGAATAGCAATCTCAGCCTCATGAAGTTGTCTGTTTAAAAGTTCAATTTTAGCTTGAAAATCTTTTTCATTAGATTTTAAAACTTTGTTTGCCTCGATACACTAGTTGAGATCGCTGATCAAATAAGCATTGTGCTTCTGATAAGCAAGGACCTTGCTATCAAGGTCAACACAGTTAAAACAACTAGAATGAGAAGAAGAACATTCATCAGATACCTGATCGGACTGTGAAGATGTAGCAGGAGTAGCATATGAGTTTACCATCAAAGCAAACTAAGTAACAAGTTCTTCAAGATCAGCATCATAATCTGCTTGAGTGTCTGAGTCTGACATGCTTTCTGACTCTGAACCAGATGTTTCTTCTATACTGATCTGTGCTTCTCCAAAAGTGCTCTCTTCACTTGAATCATCCATCTTCTGAATCTCAGCAACACATGCTTTATCCTATTCCCCCTGATCAGAATTGAATCTGAAATCCCAATTTTCACCTTCATCCTGTTGTACCATCAATGTCTTGCTTGCATTTGAAGAACCAGCCTGAGTAGGAGAATCAATAGGAACAAGTCTTCTTTCTGGATTAGCTGTAGAAGACTTTTGATGCTGAAAAGGATTCTTGTTCCCAACTTTCCTTGGTTGTTTGCACTGTCTTTCAAAGGGACCCTTCTCCCCACAATTATAGCAAGTGACAGATGCCATGCCAAAACCAAACTTAGACTCTTTGTTCAGGTTGATGTCTTTGCCTGTTCTTCTCACAAACTCCTTGGCTCTCCTCACAGTACTAGCTAGAGCCCACATGATATCAATCCTCTCCATATCATCTGGGTCTATCTGAGAATAATCCTCATTGGTCAGATAAGTATTACCAATTTGTCCTGCTACTAATCCATCATATGAGTTAACAAGTGTAGACATAAGACCCATGTGCTCCTTGGCAATCTCTACAGTCACTTTATCAAAATTGTCTGTCTTCAGGCTGGTAACAGGTTGATAACTTTCTTTCTTAGAGCTGGATGATGAAGAAGATTGACTGAAATGAATCTGATTGGATACTGGAGCTTCAGTGGTCTGGGAAACAAAAGTTGTCTTTAGTGGAGCATTAGAAGAGGCTCCCTCTATAGTGGGTGTAGAATAATGCAATGAAGGGTCCTGGACTTGAGCAAGTCTCTTACCTTTCCACTTGTTCTCAATTTCCTGCTTTTTCAACTTCTGGAGGAAATCATTGATGTCCATGTTTGCCATCATCTCATTCTGTATAAGAACCATCAAAAATGACTCTCACTTAGGAGGTAGAGCATCTGCCAAGCACTGGATCTTCTCCTGAGTTGTAGTCTTGACTTGATGATTAAACAGCTCACTCAGAAGATGGTAGAACCTTGCAATCAGATCATCCAGTGATTCATTCCCCACATACATGAAACTGTTGAATTCCTTCCTCAAAGCTTTTGACTTGATGTTCTTCAATGCATCATTACCCTCATATCTCTGCTGCAAAGCATCCCACAAATACTCAGAGGATGTAAACTGTCTGAACTGATGGAAGATATCAGTTGCAATGGACTGAGACCGGATAACATAGGCTTTCTTCTCATAATCATAAAGCTTCCTCTGTGGTTCAGTCATCCGTGTGACTAACATTGGAGTCCCATCTTCATTCAGTGGCCTCAGATAACCACGCTCAATCATCATCCACAAGTTATTGTCCAAACCATTGATGTGAATCTCAAATATGTATTTCCAGTGTGGGTAATCATCTAAGGACAGCAACTTGGGAGCTTTATTGGTGTTCCCTGTCTCAGTTTCAGTCAGCAGCAATGTCTGAATACGATGGTTCTGGTTTGCCATCAATGCTAAATCTTCCATAGAATCAAAAACAAAAATATTCAACACATAGAAAAATTTCAAAACTGACTGGCTGAATGAAGTAACTACTGCCGAATGTCAGGGACCGAATGGAATACAACTGGCAAATGAGAGCACTAGCTGAATGAGCTAAGACAGAATGAACTGCTGGCCGAATGGCTTTGGCGATTGAAGCTATTCGGCGAATGAGTTGACCGAATGAAGCTATTTGTCGAATGAGTAGGCAAAGGGAGCTATTCGTCGAATGAGTTGGCGAATGGAGCTATTCGGCGAATGAGGCTGATTCGGGCAAACCTATTCGGTCGGGTAGCTCATTCGGGCTATCTGGGTTTTCAGCTGCAAAAATCCCGATAACTTTTGATCTAGGCCAAATCTAAGCACCAAATTTGGTATAGAACATCACGACATGATTACCAACCAATTGGGATGACTGTTTTGACAAAAACACCACAAAAACCCACTGATTTTGAATGGAACAGTAACTTGGGGAACAAGAAATGCAGGTTTTTCTCAGATTACGAATATCCAATCTCAGATCTAGTGATTTTGAATGGAAATCAAACAGAATCAAGAGCCAAAGCTCTGATACCACTTTGTAGGACCAAGTAGGAGCTCGAAAACAATCCGGTTCCAATGGATATCTGCTTGACAACCTCTGGAATAGTGCGGAATCCTATTCCAGGGTTTTCCAATCGAAACCAACAGCAACCGTGGTGATCCGAAGGTGCAGGATGAACATTTGATGCTTGATCGAACACCACGGGTTGAGAATCGAACTTGGACAGCAAGAACCGCTCAAATCTTCTAGGGTTTGACACTGGAGTGCTCAGGGAAGAAGGAGGGCTCGGGAAAAATTAGGTTTGATAAACTTTGATCTTGTATATATAGTATGTTGTCAATAGACAGGTCAACCGAATGAGGCATTCGCATGACTCTTTCGTTCGCCCAAGTCATTCTGTAAGCGTTCATTCGGCCGAATGGCTTCATTCTTGGAGCCATTGGCCCGAATGGGTCTGTAAGCAATATTAACGCAACTTTAAACGTAATCAAACACATATCAAGAAACATAAACATTAAGAACAATAGGAAATACTGATTTCATTAATAATAAACTTTATACATCAAAAGATCATATACAAATGAACCACAAAACTGAACTAGGGACATTTATGCACCAACACAAACCCTTGTTGCATTCTTATCTATAACTAAATAGGACTTCAGCTTATGTAAAAAAATGTATGGTTATGATGTTTGAAAAGAAATCATATTAGTTTAAGAATCATGCATAACATGTATGCAAGTTATTATGACAAGGTGTCATGATTGTTTCATAAAACCCTTTTGTTTCATTATTGCTATCTTCTTTGAAAATGTTTTCTTGTTAACCTTTAATACATTTAGCACATCTTATTATTTGGTATTTCAAATAACCTTTTTGTTAAGTTAAAAAAATATCAAGTTTTATAGACTTTAAATTTGGTTATCTCAAAAGAAAGTCAACCTACCCTTTTGGCAATTTACCCACTTGTTCGACACCTTGATTATGTCTATACTTAACCCATAGTTACCAATACTACTTGTATTATGTTAACTATTTGTTGTTGAAGGCTAGAACATCTGTAAGGAGAGGCTCATATCGACTAAAGATCAAGAATTCACAAGAAAGTTTATTGATGATACTAACAAGTTCTACACTTATTAGCTTTGACCTCAACAATCCCCATGGATAGGGGTGTTCAAAAAAATCCGTATCCGAATCCGAAATATCCGAAAATCCGAATCCGAAATATCCGAAAAAATCGGATATCCGGAGGTTCGGATATCCGAAATTTCGGATTCGGATACCTATTTTCAAAATTTTCGGATAGTTCGGATATCCGATATCCAAAATAGTTTTTTTTCGGATATTTTTTCGGATATTCGGATACTTTTTTCGGATAATTTTCGGATATTTTTCGGATATCCGGATAATTTTTGGATATTTGGATATCCGAAATATATATTTTTTTGAATTTTTTTATTTTTTCCTGATTTCGGATATCCGAATCCGAAATTTCGGATTCGGATATCAAAAATCACTATTCTAAATTTTCGAATATCCGAACGAAACTTCGGATATCCGAAAATGAACACCCCTACCCATGGAGATTAGTATCGATGAACCAGCCCCTAAACAACATGGACTCCCCAGCCAAGGTAGTATCGATAGTCACCATGTAGTATCGATGAGCTAGTATCGGCCACAAGGATTTGAAACACAACTTAACCTTGTCGATACTAACAAGTTCGACACTTGTTTTTATCGACAACCAATGGCCCTCCGAGGCTACAATATTGATAGTCTCACCTCATTAGCCTTGAATTACATTGAAGTTATCGACATAAACTGTTGGGTATCGACACTAGTAGTTTCGATACAAGCTTGAGATTGAATTTGATATGGGTTGCCGATACTATAGTATCGATAGACCATAGTATCGATGTATCTGTCACCCTAATCAGTTAATAACGATGGAACCTTATCCCAAAACTCTTGGACTTTGTCGATATTAGTATTGTAAATGAGATTTCAGCAATTGGGACCATCGAACTTAGTAAGTTCGATGAGAAAAAGCTGCAACGCTTCAAGGCCATCGATACTAACCATGTTGGGAGGTTCTTATGCCGATACTACCAACCCACCAAACTTCCAGCCATTTTTATCCCTTCCATGCTTCACTCTAACATGTTTCAAGTGTTCTAAGTTCGATAATATGACATGTTTTAAAGGTTTGCTAGTTCTAAAACCAGTTACAAGTTTAAACATCTCAGTTCGACGAAAACCCTAAAGTTATGAACCTTCTCTCTAACTTCTTGGTCGTTTGAGCTTGTTTTGAGCTAAATCCATTGTACTTTCATGTTCTAGATGTTGAGAGGATCGTTTTGACACCAAGAGAGAAAGTAGAGAGAGAACTCTTTAACTGAAGAGAGAGAGGAGGTAGTTTCAACAACTTTATAAGGGGGGAGGAGGAAAATAAGGGCTTTTATAGCTCGGGTCTTTGCACGCGTGTTCGGGTTCTTTCGGTTTCGTTTAAACGTGTTGTTTTCGTTACGTTTCGTTAAAAAATACACCTTCGTAGAAATTGTTTTATTTAAATCTTTTTAAGCGGTAATCCCTAATAAATATTTTAAAAATCTTTTTATTATTTTAAAGTTTCGAAATCATTCATTTAAATGTTTCGTCGAATAGTATCGCCTTCACGCATATTCGTAACGATCGTCACTCGTACAAACATGACGTCATCTTTACTCTCCGATTTGGTTTTCTATTTATAAGAAGTCATACAAAGCATTAAACTCACAAAGATATTTGTGCGAATCGTCACCCACATGAATACACTGTCATTTTAATATTCGCAAACGATATACGTTATTGTTTTGAATTGAATATCCTCACATACGTTTATACTTAATAATACCTTAACCAATATTTTTTTGTGTTGTCATTCAACAGTTTCACTATCAGAAATGAATCAGTATTGTGTCCGTTGTGTGTAGCATTTCTGTATTGATCTTTGCTGAGCTTGCGACATTGTTGCTGAACTGTTTAGTATTGAATTCACATATAAGAGTTTACAAATAAGTTTCGTACACTTATCTACCGGTCAATTTCCTACCGGTCGAGTACTGTTTGTCACAAAAAGGGTCCCTTCTATATTAGTAATATTGATGTCATCTTAGGATTCTTTCTAGGGTCTTCGAACTTGTTAGTTTCAATAGGGACTTAGTCCAAACTCCTTGGAGTCCATCAACATTAGTAATGTCGATGAGGAGATAGCTGAATTAGTTACATCGAATCTGTTAATATCAAAGGAAAGTTGAAGGGTTTCACATGCATCGATCCTTCAAAGTGTTCTTGCTTCGAGCAGGTTCCCAGCTCGACTTCCTAGCCTTAATCCAAGTTGTTCCATGGAATGATAAAGGTTAGAACATGGTTAGTTTTGGTCGTTTAGGTGTTTAAAACATGTTAGAATTATCGGGTTTGTAGAAAACCCTAAAAACCATGACTTTGAGATTAGATCCACCTCTTTTGGTGTAGATGATGAGAGAAAGATTTAGACACCAAGATCTTGTAATTTGGTTGAGTTTTGAAAAATATGTGATTAGGGTTTTTAGAGAGAAGTTGAAAAGAATAATTCTAGTGAGAGAAATGAAGACGTGTAAATGAAGGTGGGTGGAGATTCAAGGCATTTATAGCCTGAATGTTTCCCTGCATTTAACGTTCGTGTTTTAATCGTCTAACGTTGTATTTGACAAGTTCCTTAATTAGAAAACATAAAATATAATATTTTATGAGTTTTGAAATATTCATTTGTTCTAAACCGTCCACGAACATATTTACGTGTATACTCGTATTTTTGTATGTATTTGGTTGTTTTATTATTTATTAACGTTAACTCGGAACGATAAGTTCAACGTTGATATCTTTATGGACCATCACCCACATAGGCGCCGATTTTTATTTTTGTGTTATGATTTCTTTTAATGTTTTTAATTGTGATTCTCAGTGCCATAACGATACGCACTAACACTTTCCCAATATATCAAACGTAGTTTATCTATAGCATACGTAAAGTCAAGCTACCCGCCAGCTCCGCCGCCAGCCCACCATTGTTTCAATATATTACGATTGTGTCCTTGCTAAGCGTATCTAACTATATATATATATATTATTACTAAATTCCTAACTAAATAGTTTCCTATACTATGTTACATAAATTCACAAAAGTTCACAATGATGTTATGATTCAGGACTATTATGCACGTTGTTTTTTAAAACCTTGACATGTAGCTCGTGATACATTTAACATTTGAATTTATGTTGTTATTGACTATCATGTTGTTGTTCACTGTTATTGATTTCAAAAAGGACAATGTACAGATGTTACACGAACAAAACAATGAGCCTACAAGGTTATGAAACCTTCACCTTGAGTTACCTGTTGCACAATTTCTTTCATCTATTGTGATAAGTTTTGTGCCACATACTTGTTACATTAACATAATAAACATGTTGAAATATATATTCATTTCATATGCAAAAAGGTGCTACTTGTTTTCATTTGGGTTCTATAATTTAATGCCAATTACCAATATATTGATATCTTTATTAAGCAGACCTTGCATTCAACCGAATACTACTTTAATTATAGGGACTATTAGTGGAGCGTATTTTATATAAATGAGATATATTTATTTTTATTTCTATTTTTCTAGGTAGATATCTCATTTGTTTATAGGATTTAAAACATGGTTAATCCCTTTGTTAATTTTATATGTACATATGCTTCACATAGAATGAATCATTCGATCACTTGAGATTTTCATATAACATAATCACCTGCAACAAGTTTTTTTCTGTAGATGTCGTATAGAATCAAACAAGCACTTCAAAGACATTCATTCCAAGTAAACACAACTAAACACCAAAACAATATATACAAAACAAAACAAAAAAAAACTGCTTATATATTGTATCTATTACATACTTTTATGTGCCCATCCATATAAAAAAACAAAGAAGTTAACTTTTGTTGAATTACCACACATAGATGTTGTATACTTGCGCCTTTGTCATTTTTAACTCCATTAGCACTCCTTTAGTAAATCATAGAAAACTTGTGGCTTTTTGTATTCAGCCTTGCACAATCCCTATAACAAACCACGTCAGCAACATGAAAAATAACTCAATCACAAGGAAAGTGAAACTGATTATTTTCCAATCAATTGATTGTTCTTAATAAACTTCAAAGATATATATACACAAATAATCCTAACTTTCAATCCTATACTTAAGGAATTTATCAACTAAATAATTACAAGATATTTTCTAATAATATATTATAACAATAATAATAGGCCCCCGCATTATGAGTTGTGGGTCGATGAATGGTTAGAATGGAATGAAAATGATCAAATAATTTTCTAGGAAATCCCTTTGTAAAGATATATGCATATTGGTAATCCGTGGGAACATGAAGAACAAACCCCACTCTAACTTTTTCGCGACAAAATGAATATCAATTTAAATATGCTTGGTGCGCTGGTGTTGTACAAGATCCTAAGATAGATAGACAGCTGAAAGATTTTTCAATACACAACAGTGGCTTGAGCAAGAGTCAAGTGTAAATCATATGGAAAATTGCTCAGTCAACTAGTCTCAGCAACAGTGTTTGCAACACCTCGATATCCAGCCTCTTCACTAGACTGAGAGATGGTTGCGTAACGCTTAAATGACCAAGAAACAAGGTTGTCACCAAGGAAGACACAATAACCAGAAGTGGAGCGTCTAAAATCTGGACAATTGCCCCAATCAGCATCTAAATAAGCTATTAAAGTGGCTGGTTTGGAAGACAAAATACTGAGACCATAATCCAATGTGCCTTGAATGTAACGTAATATGCATTTCAAAAATATGAAGTGAGGTTCACGAGGTGCATACATGAATAAATAGACCTGTGGAACAGCATAGGAAATGTCTAGCCATGTAAAAACGAGGTATTAAAGAGCACCTGCCAAGCTGTGATAAAGGGTGCTATCAGGTAATTGTTGGCCAGGGTTGTGCTTAAATTAGATTAGTTTTCATCAGGTTTGGCGAACAGTTTTCATTTTGCATTTAAGCCCGAGATAAAATATCAGCAGCATATGATGCTTGTGAGAGAGGAAAAGACCACCATTACGTTTAGTAACATGCATGCCTAAAAAATGGTGGAGTGGGCCAAGATCAGACATTGCAATTCCTTAAAAGGAGTGAAATAACAAGTGACGTAGTTGTTGTGTCGAAGCAGTGAGGACAATATAATCCACGTATAACAGTAAATAAGCTAAGTCATTGTCCTTTTTGTAGACAAATATGAGGTGTCTCTTGTAGTTGATTAAAACCCACAATGTTGAATATAAGTGGCAAATCATTGAAACCATGCTCGGGTGCTTGTTTAAACACATTTAAGAATTTTATACGCTTGCGAACATGAAAAGCGCTATGGTAGTCGACAAATCCCGGAGGATGGAACATATAAACTGTCTCAGAAAAGTCCCCATGTAAAACTGTGTTCTTGACATCTATTTGATGAATAGGCCAAGAATAAGAAGTAGCTAGACTAAGAACCGAACGAATAATGGTGGGTTTTAGCTGTATTGAAAGTCTTATCACAATGAACTCCAACCTGTTGCGTTTTCCCGCTAACAAACAAGAGAGCTTTATTTCATTGTAAACTACCATAAGCATGGTATTTATGGAGAAAAAGCCACATACAACTAATGATGGGAGCATCAAAGGGTATGGGAACAAGATCACATGTGTTATTAGTGATCAAAGCAATGTATTTATCGGTCATGGACGAGTGCTAGTTTGGGTTTGAGAGGGCAAGTTTATGCAATTTTGGGATGGGAGAGACAGGGGAGGAGGTGGTATTGTGTAAATTGTAGAGAAGTGGTAGAAGTGACCATCTTTTGAAGCATGTGAGCATAGGATGGATAGTAGAGATGAAAGCAATGGGCTTATTGAATGTATGGTTACAAATTTAATAAGTGATGGTTATGGGTCTGGGAGGGGGCTGATGGGGGTGTTGGTGGGGCTGGTGGAGGGGGAAATGGATGGATTTGAGGAGGTAGGCAGGGTAAATGTATCAGGCTATTGAAACAACAAAGGGGATGTGGGATTTGGGTCAACAAACTCAAAGCCAGTGGGTTAGGAGGTCTGGTGTTAGATTGTGGGAAGGTAGTTTCGTCAAAAACAACATGGCGAGATAAGAATGTATTTCCCGTTGAGAGATCAAGACATTGGTACCCCCAAAAGTTATATCCAAGGAAAACACATAATTTGGATCGAGGGGAAAGTTGTGTGGTCGGTTTACGATTTGGTTTGGATAACAGGCACAGCCAAAAGTAAGAAATAGGTGTAGTTGGTGTCTTTGTGGTACAGATGTGAAGTAGTGGTATGAAAGTTGTTAAGTTTAGTAGATAGAATATTATGAAGGTAAGTGGTAGTGTGTAAAGCTTCGACCCAGAATAAAGGAGGGTAGAAGCATGAGTAAGATGTGTTAACATGATTTCATTAAGATGACAAATCATGTGTTCGGCTTTGCCATTCTGTTGAGAGGTGTGAGGATTAGAAAAACGAAATTGAAGTCCATTTTTGGATGCAAAATTTGGAAGTGATGATTGTCAAATTCACTACTTTTATCACATTGAAAAGTTTTAATAAGTACGTGAAATTGCGTCTTGATATAAGTGTGAAATTGAAAAAACTTTTGAAATGATTCAAATTTAAATTTTAATGGGTAGACCCAAAATATATTGAGTATGATCATCAATGAGAACCATGTAGTACTTATATACAAATCTATTCAATATTGGGGATGTCCACAAATCATAGAGAATTAAATCAAATGAATGTAAAGTATTATCAATAGATTATAGTTTATTTTTAGCAAGTTGGCATAAATTGTATACAAAAGTATCTTTAAGACTATTACATGAAATAAAATTATGAGAAACAAGAAAATCAAAAACATGAAAGCCTAGGTGGCCTAAGAGGTCATGCTAAATATCCGAACGTGAAGCTACAAGGAAAGTTGAGGCAGGAGGTGTGGCTGGAGTGTTGATAGAGTAAAGTGGACATGTACTATTGTGGGGACTGAGAATCTTCCCATTCTTGAAATCCTTCACAGAAAAACCAAAGGGGTCAAAGTCCACCGATAGATAATTGTCAGTTGAGAATTCGCGAACCTAGATAAGGTTTTTGATCATGTTGGGAGTATATAAAATGTGATGTAGATGTAAGGGTTTAGAAGGTGAGGGAAGGGTTGTGTGACACGACCCATGTATTGGCACCCAATTACCATTTCCAACATAAACAGAGTTGATAGAATTAACACAAAGATATTGAATATTACCAGGATCAGCAATGAGGTGTGAGGTTGCACCAGTTCCATGTACCATTAGTTGCCTGGCTGACTATTTTGGTCTAGGTGCATAGCCTGAAAAGCAACTCTTAGTTTAGTGGGTTCAAGAGGGTTGATATCAACAAAGTGGGCTTAAGCTGGTTGTGAGGAAGTTGGCAGGGGTGCAGGTTGTTGTGAAGGTGGAGGTGGGGGCGGCTTCCCACGGTGGTCTGACCCAACCTTGTCGAGCTAGGAAAGCGTATGGTGTGGAGCTACTCACCACGAAGGCCAATAATTGGACCAAGCAGGAGGACGAGATGGAGACTGGTGTGTGTGAGGAAACTGGTGATGAGATGGGTTGTGGCAACCAGAACTACAGTTGGAGTTCCTGGTATAGGGGCTTGTGGACCACGGTTGTAATTAGGACGACGAGGCTATTGGTGACGATTGCGGGATGTGTTGTCACGTCGAGGAATAGGTGGTGAGTCATGGGTAACGTTGCCAGCAACGGGAGAGACTGAATTGAGTTAGTCTCGTGTGGTTTGGCGTTGTGCAAGTTGAAGCATACTACAAGCAGTTTCCCATGGTGGAATAAGTTGATTGATGTGTCCTACAACATTATTATATTCACGAGGGAGGCCACGTACAAGTTGTAACACTAGACATTGTTCAGTGGCTCGTCTATCCATATCACCAAGTTGGTCAGCCAATATTTTTAACGATAACAATATGCTTCTAGAGTAGGCATAGCAGTAAGATGCAAGTTGATGAATTCATGCTCAAGAGCCGCAACACGGGCACCTTTGTTGTTGTGCAATATGTTCTTGATACGGCTCCTAGCTTCAAATGCAGTTGACTATAGCTCAAGAAATCAAACTAGGAGTTCTTCAGATAGTGTTCCATAGATCCATTGTAAAATGGTTGCATCTATTTTGGACCAAGACACGTATGTTGGATGATTCGTGGGTGGGGTTGCAGTGCCGTCAATGTGGTGAAGAACATCGCATCCACAAGCATGAAGGCGGAAAAGCTTAACCTAGGGGGCGTAAGAGATTTTTCTCTCGTCCAGAATACGCACCTTATTCTAGATATTGGTGACTGTATAAACCGGATGAAGTGGTTCCGATTTGTTTGAGGATGAAGAGGAATCTTCCTTGCCAATCTTGTTGAACAACACAAAGAAGAAGAGCGGTTGGAACTGGATTAGGGTTCGAGCCTGGATGCAGGCTCTGATACTATAGTATTTTCCAATCAATTGATTGCTCTCATTAAATTTCAAAGATATATATACACAAGTAATCCTAACTATCAATCTTATATTTAAGGAATGTTTATCAACTAAATAACACAATATATTTTCTAATAATAACTTATAACAATAATATACTCCCTTGATAAAACTAGCTAGAGTTTAGGACCCACCTCCATTGCGTAAGCTATCTGGATCAACTTAGCTTCAGACCATGGTTTCCCGATAAACTGAATCCCAATTGGTAACCCGAGTTTGTCATACCCAACCTACGAAAATCGATCAATAGTTAAACCACTTAATTCAAAAAAATGTGAGGATTAGCTAACCGACCCGATTTAAATCTTTCAAAATATCACACATTTAGATCCAAAGCCATTTCACTCATTGCACAACCCACTCGACCCATTCATGTTGTTTATTGATACTTTGTGTTACACAACTACAAGAATTGGTTAAAAATTAAAAGTGATCTAGTGAAGTATACCGGGACAGTCACAGCAGGCAATCCAAGAAAATTTCCAGCTATTGAATATCTCACGAGTGCAGCTGAGAGAAAAAAAAAGATACAAGTTTAAAACCAAGTGGACTGAAAAAAAAATCAAATAAAATTAAAAGACATAATTGGTGAAGTAGCTTATGCATGCCTCCATTAACATAGTCCAGTTCACCGGTCTCCTGAGCATCATCCTTTATTTCATATGCAGTTACACTACCAAGAACAACAAAGTAAGTTATTTTTTCTCAAACGGGTCAAATAAAAAGAAGTTGCAGTTTTAACCTGTTTAATTATGAATACGCTAATGCAGCCATCAAGTTGGTGTGTTATCTCAAATGGATTAAATTAAAGAAGTTGGATTTTCTACGCGTTTATTTATAAACAGGTTGATTATGCTTGTGGTTTATCAAATGGGTCATATAATAAGAGGTTGTAGTTCAAATTGTTTAATTATGCTTGGACTGATCAGACTAGTGTCTTATCTCAAACAGCACAAGAAAAGAAGTTGAACTTTCAGCCTATTTCTTAAGAATTATTGTTTCTATTTCAAATGGATCAAATAACAAGATTTGTAGTTTCTGACTATCTATTTATAAATAGGCTGATCCAAGTGGTGTCTTATCTCAAACAAATCAAATCAAATTAGTTGCAAATTTTTGTTAGTTTATATGTGAATTAGCTCACCTAGATAATGTTTTATTTTAAAAATGTCAAACAAAAATAAGGTGTGATTTTAATTCTTTCACTTATTAATGGGTTGATCGATCAAGTTGGTGTTTTATCTCAGACTAGTCAAATAGAATGGTGTGGTTTCGACCCATATGATTATAAACGGGCTGATCAGCGAGATACTTTTATCTAAAAGAGGCGATATCTCCACATGTTTATTTATAGCTAAGGTACAAGATCTTACCCAACCATAGGTGAAACAATAACATCAGCCAGGCTGAAAACTTGTTCATGGAACCTCATTTGTCGATTTCTATAGTAAAAGAAAACATTTAAATCAAAGTTTTGAAACAAAAATTGGATTTTGAAAGAATTTAAGAACTAATACCGGATCCGCTGAGCATTCAAGTAATCCATGCTGTCAAAAGAACCATATATAGAAAGTGCGACTCTTACATCCCAGCCTGATTCCAACCTGCCTCTGATTCATTTTAGTTTAGAAAATCAACATCATGACAATTTATAATTTTTTTGAAAATAAAATTAGAACTTGGTAAGACTTTTGAGAATTTATTTACTTTTTTTCTAAATGATGAGCAATAGATGTTGTGCATTCTGAACCAATGGTGACATAATGCGCTAAACGCATTGCTTCTATATCAGGTATGGTCACTTCAATAGTCTTCAAGCATGTACCAAAAAAACAATGCATTGCTATATATATTAACTCTTGCTTTTCATTTTACTTAGTAAAATGAATCAATTGTAGTAGGGGTGTAAACAAGACAAGCTGCTTGTGAATTATTTAAATTCAACTCATTAAAAGCTAGAATTGATCAGAGCTTAAACAAGCTCGAGCCCTGGCTTTATGTTCATAGTTTGACTAAGCCCTTGAGCGTAAAGAAGCCAATAATTTATACAAATATAATGATTTTATTTTATATAATCATTTAATTACAATATAATTATCATTGTATATAAAAATAAAAACAACTATATATTATACATGTTATACACAAAATTATAGTTATATATACACAAAATTATAGTTATATATACAGTGGTAGATTATTGTAAAAAAGTCAATACATGCAAAATATAGTATATTTGCATGAAATTATTACGCAAGAATGATAACACTGGTGTGATACTATCAATCAGGGATGGAATTTTAGCATATATTATACATGTTATACACAAAATTATAAAAATAAAAACAACGATATATTATACAATATAATTTTACAATATAATTATCATTGTATATAAAAATAAAAACAACTATATATTATACATGTTATACACAAAATTATAGTTATATATACACAAAATTATAGTTATATATACAGTGGTAGATTATTGTATAACATGTATAATATATAGTTGTTTTTATTTTTATATACAATCAAAATTATACATGTTATACACAAAATTATAGTTATATATACACAAAATACATGCAAAATATAGTATATTTGCATGAAATTATTACGCAAGAATGATAACACTGGTGTGATACTATCAATCAGGGATGGAATTTTAGCATGATAATTTCACCCTGTGTGATAATTTTACCTTTGTGTGATAATTTTAACGCAAGTAAAAATTCTTCTTACATGATAATTCCACATATATTTCGTACATTTCACAAGCAAATACTATAAACTTTGCCTATATATATATATATATAAGGGCCTTGTTATTTTACAAAATCCAAATTACTTACAAAGTACATGAAGTTTGCATTATGATATCTCGCATGGTGAAATTATGTACGTATAATTCATCTACATGATAATTTCATACTGCATGATAATTCCATCCACATGCAATTCCATCCGTGTGATAATTATTAAGCAAGTAGTAATTTTTCTTGCGTGATAATTCCACGTACATTTTGCACAAAAATATTTTGAACTTTACCTATGTATGTATGTGTGTACAACACACACATTATAAGAAAATTAAATATATATGTAGATAACTAAAATAATCAAATATTTAATATGCAATAGACGCTCCTAAAGTGAACCAAAAAGATTAATATTGAGTACCTCCCATCCGTATAACTTTTGAAGACTAGCTAGAGCTCTTGAACAACAAGCTCTAATGTCATCAGAACAATCGTTGAACCACTGACATAATTGCCAAATAAGCATCATGAATATTTTTTATTTAAATAAAAAATGAATTTATAGTTGTGGGCGAAAGAACCTCATTAGATTTAGCCAGCCTGATATTAGACATATTAGAATGCTTCAGCATTGGCAACTTTATTCTAGGCTGCACATGTAGATTACAAAGAAAACGGTGCCTAAAATTGTAGCCTTTAATGTTTTATATTAAAGTTGATTAAACATATGGTCCCTTTGCAAAAATAATGGGTTTGACTATTAAGAATTTAAAGTAACAAGCTTGAGGTTTTATGTTGTCAGTTTTGTAACAAGTTTGGGTATTAATGTTAGCCTCTATTAACTTTTTTATTAAATTAGGGTAAAATGGTTAAAATTTGATTTTGATTTTGATTGTTCAAACAATAAATGGTTGTATTGCACTTTTCACCCTAATTTAAAAGAAAAGCTGAAGGAAGTTAGCCTAAACTTGTAAAAAAATTAAAAGCATAAACCTAAATTTGTTACTTTATACAAACCCATGGAGACAATTTGTGTAAGTAAGTCTTTATATGTACCATAACTGATTGGTGTGGTTGAGGATGGCCACTTATAGCTGCATAACTGAAATAACAAAAGTGGGGCACTGTGAAAAACATGTACATTTAATTTTATATGTACAAAATCATTGACATGAGGCGCCCTTAAATCAAGAACACTAACACGATTAGAGAATCCTCGACCGTGCCTGCTAGTACCCCAACCATTCCAACTGTCCAGTTTAAGGGGAGAACACTGGAATAAGAGGGAAGAAAATGACAGTTTGGCATTACTGATGAAGCTCATGTATATATGTTTTATTTTTCAAAGTTTTATTTTGCCTACAAATTTACTAACCCAGAGTGCGGTATACGCCCAAAAGATGGCTTCAAACCAACCACACCACATAGAGCAGCTGGCATTCTCACCGATCCTACACAATTAGTGCATATAATATAGACAACAAATCTTTTGTAATCGTATATATTTATGATAATATATGGGCATAACTAAGCCTGTCAAAATCGACGAGTTAGGTAATTAGTCAAAATGGGTTTGGGTCAAGATAAATGCAGGACAAGACGAGTTTAAGCAAAACCAATTTAGGTCTTAATGGGTTGTTTTTAAAAATCATTAAGTTAAAGTTAAAATATGTTGTGACTAAACAAATAGTTTATTTTAACAATTTTAGTGATTGACTATTCTTACACGTTTGAATTGATTTTATTCACATAGTTTTAGGTTACTCATCTTGACCCATATAGTGTTAAGATATTACACATCTTGGCCCGCTTTATGTTATAGTACAACCCATTTCGACCCAAGATACAATAATTGTTCATTTAAATTAACACATTTTTCTTGCTTTTGAGTCAAGATTGTCAGACATATGTGTAAATGTTTGAGGGTCAACACGACCCACGTGATCATGATGCTGCCCATTTTGACATTATGAGCTATATTTACCTCCCCCATCAACACCAAGGGCAACCGGGCACAATCCTGCACATACAACAGCAGCTGATCCACTAGATGAACCACCAGATATCCGTTTAGGATCATACGGATTTCGTGACGTCCTGAAATATTTTAAAAAACACAAGAAATTAAGAATACCATACATCAGTTTGATCCAATTGTTTTTGAATTGTTTCCAGGATGGTTTTCTTTACCCATAATGTGGATTTATCCCACTTGTTCCTGCACCGAGCTCGTGCATATTTGTTTTCCCCACAAGTATGGCACCACATGATCTCAGGCTTTTAACGCAACATGCATCTTCTTTGCAAGGTCTTGCTTTATGCAACCACTTTGAACCTCCTGTAACAACAATGCAACTTCAGGCATTCAAGGTTCGCATTCTGTTCTTTTTATATTGTAATGCAATGTTATTTTACTTGGTTTTTGGGAAAATAACGTTAAATCGTTGAGTTAGTCGGTTAATTAGGCTCATGAGCCAAGGGTCTCATTGAAAACAGTTTCTCTGTTCCTACGTAGTGAATCTAAGGTTGTCTACATTTTATCATTCTTAAACCCTACCTTAGTTTTGCTAACGGTGAGATATACTGAGTATGAAGATAATGACAATGATAATGTATTTCACAATTTAACATTGCATGATCAAGCAAACTATATATGGATATCAAAATACAGAAGGTAACTTCAAGCACACTATGAATTTGTTGGCATGAGTCGATCGAAGCATGTTTAATCTTGTCATTGGTTTTAGGTTTTTTTTATTTAATTTTCCGGTCATAACGTCTCTTTTTATTTCGTGATGTCTACGAGGTAGTATTGGATATTAGATTTATTACTTTAAGCCCATAGGCCCATTAGGTATCTAGGATTAACGTTTCTTTCATTATAAAGATGTGGTCTTTACTTTTTATTTCATTGATAATTAGGTAAGATATGTCTTTATCTCACCTATCCCAAAGACTCTACGTTTTAGCAGGCGGACTTAACTAAGTATGTGTATTTGTTTGCTTATTTCTTCCTTTATATATTGAAATGCATTATTCAATAATAAACAATTTCGTATTTCACCATTTAACTAAAATTACCAGTAGTTGGATATGGCATGCAATCTATTTCATCCTTGATGGCAATGGGAACTCCATCTAGTACTGAAATTGGTTCACCTGCAACCATCAACAACAATATCAAAATTTCTATGTGTTCATAATCTCAATATTTTTAATGTTGATGATGTTACATTTATGTTTTTAACTAACACAGTATCATGAAAATGTAGAAGCCCAATCTGATAAATTAAAAATGATTTGCATGTAAAATAATGTTGATAGCTACCTCTTTGGTACCGTAGAGTTGACTCTGTCGCTTGCCTTAGAATATCCCGAGCGTCATGACTAATGAAGAATGACATGTCCATTGCTGGGCCAGAAGATTGCTCAACCGCTGATATTAATCGCTCTGCAACCTGAATAAAAACGATGGTAAAATCAACAACTAAATTAAGAAACACAATAGGCCAAAATGCTAAATTCAGCTGTAAAGTGAGGTGGCAAAATGGGCAAGTTGGGTAATATGTTAAAGTCATCTGGCTAGATCAAAACAGGTTATGGCAGAGTTGAGTTCACCCACAAAATTTTTATCCATTTCTTAGTTTTGAATGCAATTAGGATCAATGAATTTCAATCTATTTGATGTGTTTCTTCTAATTTAAGTCTCTTAGTAACTCATTTTGACCCATTGATCCTGTTATTGACCCATTTACAGATAATGGATCAAAAACCTCAATTGACATGTTTCCTTTTATTGTTCAACATGTTGCCCTTTAGTAACTCATTTGACTTGTTAATGATAAAGCACAACTCAAATTGATCACGGGTTAAAACACACATCTAGGACTAGGAGTAAAGATTCAAGTAGCTACAACAACAAAAAAATGGCAAAATACCACAAGAGGAGTTATTTGTCGCGATGCATAAGCTCTAGAGTAATCCATTATTTTCCATCTACGAAAACCAAAGTATGAATCTTCAAGTGTCACATCTGATGGCTGTAAACAATTGATGGCATGTTTAACTTGTTCTGCTGGTGACAGCCCGAGAGATAGGCTTTTCACTTCTTCTTCTTCAAATTCTGCGGTGAATATTTTTTTTTAATTATAAATTGTAACATATATTGAAGAACTAAATTTAATTTTTTTTTTTTTTTTATATCAACATGTCTTTCAAGTAATAGTGATGAAAAACAACCTTCATAAGAATGCAAAGGAACATAAAGAGGTGAATCTTGCATCACTCCATAAGAAACTAGCTGCACAAGAGGAAATTTAACTTTATCATTGATGAGGACCCAAGATTTTGTTTTGCCACGCCATTCTTCTTCAATATGATATGTTAATAATGAATGTAAAATACTATATTACATATAAAAAACAAGTATCATATTAAACATAATATTTGACCAGTCAAATTTCGTTTTTGGTTTTCTTGACAATTTTTCTTACATAACCTAATCCTATGTAATCTTATGATCTTAAAATTTTTCTTGTAAATTTTTTTATAGTAAGTACCTTTTTTTTAAAATGACCTAATCTTAAGTAATACTATTTATTTGTGAAAATCTCAAATAATATTGACCAAAATTTTCAAGTCTCTCAAAGTTTTTGTGTTCCTCTAACTCACTCAACATTCATTTCGTGTTTTAATCCTGTGTTATTTTTTTCAAAATTGTTTAATTTTTTTAAAATTAATTGAGTCAAATAAAAACATATATGAATCTTGACCTCGATTTTTCTGCATGCTCTGCTTCCAAAATGCAGAGAGACTTGTGAGGACAGATCCGGATTGGTTGGTCCGGAAAGTCATGGGAGAGGCAGGCTAAGCGAAATAATATACTGGGTCTACTATAGAATCTTTGAAAATATATTATAATTAATTTGAAGTAGGAGGCATTTATGAAGAAAACAAATACAGAAAATAGTAACAAAGTTCCATGAATTGCTTGATTTAAGTTAAGTTGATAAAAGATAACAATTAAATAATAACACATATTTCTAGGGTAACGATCAAATAAAAAGAGATTTTTGTCCAACAAGAGTAAGAACAAATGAGAGTTTGACATGGTGAAAAAGGAATGAAATATAATTAAGGTGTGACATCATATTTTTTGTACTAAAATTTTTTTTTTGTACTTAGTATTATTTTTTGTTCAGTATTTTTTTGTACTGGATTTTGTTATACTGTTTTTTTTTTGTATTAGGTTTTTGTTTTTTACTGGATTTTTATCTTTTTGTACTGAAATTTTTTGTTTTTGTATAAGATTTTTTGTTTTTATGTACTGGATTTTTTGTTTTTTCGTATTAAATTTTTTTTGCTGGATTATGTTTTTTTATTTCATTTTCGTTTTTATGTTTTTAACATGACATATGTCAAAATCTTATTGGTTTCTACTTTTAATAGGCAAAAATTTATTCTTATTGGATCCAACCCTCATATTTATATATGTTTCAATTGTCTCAATTAATTTCAAAATATATATAAATTTATAAAAAAATTACATAGGATTAGAACAAAAAATAAGAGTTGAATGACTTTAAAAATGAAAAAAAAAAACAAATTGAATGACTTTAATGAAATACTTAGAAAACTTGGTTGGTATTCTGCATAGAATTCTAATATTTTAATATTTACATAGAATTCTCATTTGGGAATTAACGAATCTCAGAGTTATGAAACTGAGACTAAGGTTTTTTTTTTTCAACAAACTCTAACTTAGGCGTAAGACATGATTGGAGTTTTAAAGAGTTGATCTTTAGTTTCACCCTCGCATAGTCATATATATCATACACTATTTTAGTAACCCGTGTAACACACGGGTTGATATAAAATTAAGATGCAATTCACAAATAAAATTAAAAAATAATATAATTACAATCTATATTAAACATTATGAATTCAATCATTTTACCTAGTTTTTTTCCCATAATCGCTATTATATATTTATAGTTTTGCATGATATAATAAAAGAGAAATGATAATCAATTAGGGTAAATTCAAGAAAATAAACCATTATTTTTTATTATTTTCTTATTAACGTATATATCATTTTATTTTTTATATGTATTTTAAAAGATTGTAAAATTAATGAATAAATGTAAGTAAACAGGAACGTTGAAGATTTAAAATTAAAACAGTAGTATTTTTTCATTTATTAAATAGCTTCCTTTATATTTTAATTAATGAATATTGAAAAGAGATTGGTCTAATCATATTTAAAAATAATGTTACTGCTCAGTGCCGGAAGGTCAAGGAAGTTGGTGACCTGATGACAGGGGAGCCGACGAAAGGGAACGGATTCACCGCCGTATGGCTGACCGGCGATTACTAGCGATTCCGGCTTCATGCAGGCATTCTTTGTCATTTTTAATACTTTAATTTATATATAAATTAAAAATGTCATTTGTTTATAAAAATATTTTTTAAGATAACATATTTTTTACATAAATTTTGTTTTTTTAAAAATAAAATATTTTTCTCTTTAAAAAATTTTGGTTTTAGAAAATTTCGTTTTCTATAAAAAAATTTAAGTGTGTTTTATAATAAAAAAATAAATAATATATTAGTTATTAGTATTATAATTATAATTATTTATAAAAGAAAAAAATATTTAATTAGAGAGAAGATATAGGAGAGAGAATTAAGTAGAATAATAAGAAATTGATAAGTGTCACTATTGGTGTAGCAGGTGACAAGTGACAATAGTGTTGTAAAAAGGTGACAAGTGGCAAAATATTTACTCTTTTATTAGATAGTATAGATATAAATTATAATATCACTTAATTTGCAAAGTAGGTGGGATTTTCCAATAACAATTGCCGATTCGATCTCAACTTATAAATTTAACAATTTCAGTTACTTAACATTTTAAAAACATTATAAAATTTTATTTTAGTAATCTTGAGTATCTAAATGTTCGAATTCACCTTTTTAGTTCTTTAATTACTCACTCTTTACTTTCACGGTTAACTTTTTTATTCCCTTCACTTTTTACAAAAGTTTATAAAATGTTGTTTTAACATTCCCAGGTTTCTAAAAGTTTCTAATTTACCTGTTCCGTTTCTTAACTTACAAAACAATACCTCATGAGCTTAACTTTATGTATGTGTTAGTATAAATTCGTTCGAATTGATCTAATCTTCGATGTAAACCTTTTCGGAAACGATTTGGGTAAATGTAATATGTTTTAGTGCTTATTTTATGTATGTTTCTAGTTGATCTACTTTTTGACATAAATATTGTTCGGAAAAAAGTTTGGTCAAATATAAAAGCGAGTATGCATTTTGCCTCCGCCACAAACACAATACGAGTTTACACATATATTGCAATATAATATAAAACTAGTACCTAAAACATATCTTGTAGCTTTGAAATTTTATGACCTAATATTCATTCCATTTTATGGCCTATTGTAGGTGAAATAACAGTCACCATCTCGGTGAAATACAAATTAGCATCGCATATTTTGAAGTACCAAAAAATAAAGCAATAAAAAGTTATGTCGGCCTAAATTTAACCAGTAAAAGTTGTCTAAAAATGCCATCCAAATAGTTTGTGTTTTAAAAAAAAGAGCAAAGATATATGAAAAGAGTTGTTCCCAAGTAGAGGTGCGCAAATCGGGGTTTTTTTTGGAACCGGTTCCGGTTCCGGTCAACAAAGTCAATATCCGGTCCCGGTTCCAGTCCCGGGTTTCGACCGGTTCGGGTTTTGGCCGGGTACATGTGGAATCAGTTGCGGTTTTGGTTTTAATTTGTCTAAAAAACCGTACCCGTTTGTACCTATCTGTTCGGATATGACCGGTTCTGGTTCCGATTCAGGTTGCCGGTTTTGGGTCCCTTTTTTTGCCCACCTCTATTCCCAAGTCCGTGATACAGTGATACCTAAGTAAGGTGAATGTTAGCCCAATCCAAACCAACATAACTGGGCCCTTTTCAAGTTTAGATTGCCATTCATGTGAATAAACTTTTGTTTTTGGATAAAGGCGTAAGTGCGTAACCATGAAAAAAAATGTGGATAATTTTGGTGCATTAGGTTGCCTAATGGTCAGTTCACTATTTATTTATTTTTTTTTAAAATATAGTAATGAGCTTAAATTTTTATGTGGCATTTAATTTGTTATCAAGTATAGTGTTCCTAGTCGGTTCATGTTTTATTGTAAACTTCAACCTAGTTTGGTATAAATCTTGTGCAGTTTCGGATTTTTTTAATGAATGGTGAGGAGAGAACTTGCATGAGAGTCATGGAGAACTTCAGATGGTCTATGTTAAAGTTATTAACCATATATGTTTACATAATATAGAGATTACAATAAGATTCTTTGGAAGCAGTCAGATATAAATTAGTAGTAATTGGATTATGAAATTACTTAAATAAATACCTATAGATAAGTGAATGTATTTAACCAACTAAAAAAACATAGTTGTTGAACGACATAAGAAAAAGAAAATAAAAAATTGAGGAATAAAAATCCATATATAATTTATAGAGATTGAGACTATCCAAAATTTTAACAAGTCTATGTAATTTACTCTTTTAATTATATAATATAATCAAAACTAAATAGAATAAGAAAACTATGATCCATAAGGTGAGAGGGTGTGAGGGTAGAAGAGATATGGCCTCTCCCATGTCGTTCATTAGTTTAGCAACGAGTATTGTAAAAAGAAATTAATTTTGTTACATGTATTTGATTCTATCCATCTCACACTTCAATATCCAATCTCTCAAATTCCCTTCTATACATTCAAACAACAACTTAGGTTAGTTTCAACTAAATAGTTTCATGATCATAAGAAGTTTAAGAATGGTTATTAACCATTAGATAACTAGATCAAATTTGAGAACAAAATTCAAAATTTTAGATGGAAAAGTTGTTAAATGATAATTCAATCATGATCACTTCCCCTCCCCCACCATTTTTGAACGTTAATAACTTTTATATACGACATTATTTTTTTTTAAAATATATATTTAATAAAAAAGAGAATTTTTTATTTTTAAAATGAGTATAATGTTTTTATAAAAAATGAAATTTTTTCAGTTCATTGTATCTAACTATCGTTATTGTGTATTTCTTAAACGTTAGTGTATAATTATCTTTTTTTTTGTGTTTTTCTTATAGGTAATTGTGTCTTTTTATGGATAATTCTGTCTTTTTAAATATCATTGTATCTTTCATATTCGTTATCGTGTTATCCTTGCTTGACATTATGTATTCTGCAACATCATTGTGTCTTAAATTGTTCAGAAAAAACAATATTGAGCAGGAAATACAAAAAGACATGATGACCTATATAAAATACACAATGAACTCAAAAAACAATTTTTTTCTCATAACAACACTATACTAAATTTGACAATAAAAAAATACTCCTCTTTATGGTTTTTTTTTTCAAAAAATAATGTAATATGTAAAAGTTATGAACGTTTAAGATGATTGAGGAGCTTGATAACAAGTTAACAAAAATGATCATTACTAAAATAATCTCTAACAACTTAATCTAATTATAATTGTTGATAAATTCTTTTGACAAAAAGTTCTTTTAAAGTTAAATAAACAATCCTAAACATGGCCTAATTATTTGTGATACTTCTTAAACTTTTTAAGGAAATGAGATTATTTAGTTTAACCTAACCCTCAACCACTTTTATTTTTGTAAAATGAATTACAAGTTAGATGCAATAAAGATCGTTCATTAATATTTTTATCATCCGACGATAACGGTTATTTATCAAATGAACATAAAATGATGAAGAGTACCTTTTTTTTTTGTCTGACGTAGGGCATGACAAATTCTGATAAACTGTTAATTTATTTGATTTTAGTTTTCGTTAATTAGGTAATGTTTGATTTATTTTTAATTTTTGCAATGTACTATTTTAAAATCTAATGAAATTTAATGTACTATTTTACTTGTTTTATTTTATAGGTTTTATTTAACAATTAATATAGCTAAATATATTTGAAAAAAATAAAAGTAAATAAACTTTAAAAGATTGAATTACTAGTGATTTGAATGTGGTAATTACACCACAGAATCAGATTTGAATAGGTAAAAAAGGAAAAATGATTTCACACATGCCTAAACTAAAGAGATTATAAAACGACCCGGTGATTCTAGTGATAATATCCTCTATATAAATGTTGAATTGTCATTTGTATCCCTATTTATTATTTGTTTTTAGTTCATTAATATCCACCAATAATATTAAATACATGGTTTGATATAAACCACAAATAATATATATATATATATAGTGAAAATATAAAATGAAAACCACATCTCAATGAGAAAACCGCGAAAACCATTCAAAAATCACGTAAAACGAACGTATTTTTTTTTGAATTTTTTTTTACATGTTTGTAACACTATTGGACACATTTTTATAAAAAAAATATAAAAAAAACGCCAACCAAATATTTTTAAAAAAAATATTTTATAAACCCACGTAAAACCTACGTAACGAAACTAAAAAAATTTTTAGTTTTGTTACGTAGGTTTTACGTGGGTTTATAAAATATTTTTTTAAAAAATATTTGGTCTGCGCTTTTTTTATTTTTTTTTTATAAAAATGTGTCCAATAGTGTTAGAAACATGTAAAAAAATTTCAAAAAAAAATACGTTCGTTTTACGTGATTTTTGCATGGTTTTCGCGGTTTTCTCATTGAGATGTGGTTTTCATTTTAACCATACCTATATATATATATATATATATATATATATATATAGGGGATGGTTCGAATGTTAACTCTTTCTTATTGCGTTAACCGAATAACTACTTCTTATTACTTTGGGCTCATATTAAAGTAAATCTAAATGTTTAGTTTTTTTCTTCTTTTTTTATTAATGTAAGTGGGCCCTACATTAATTAAATAAAAGAAAAAACATACACCTTTAGATTTACTTTAATGTGGGCCCCAAAGTAATAAGATGTAATTATTCGGTTAACGCAATAATGATGGGTTAACATCGAACCATCCCCTATATATATATCTATCTATTATAATAAATAAAAGTTTTCTTATGCCACATATCAGTCTCTGGTTAAGTCAACATGTAAATTTTCCGCCTCTCTCTCTTCAATTAATATTTTCATCTTTATTTAAGAAAATGAATAATTATGTTTAAAATAATAAAATTGTCTACCTATAAATAAATGAAAAGTAAAGTTAATATATAAAAGTAATAATTGTAAAAAAATTAAACGAAAGTAAAATAATAATAAAATATAAAATTAGAAACTCAAATACTTATATTTATTCAATCAACATAATAGGAGAAAAAATTAATGATTTAACAAATCTATCTATTATAATAAATAAAAGTTTTTATGGACACATGTCACCTTCTTAGAGCACATCAACTTTAATTTTCTCACATCACTCTCCTGTTAAATACATCTTATATTAAATCATAATTCATAATATTAAATATACTTTTATATATTTTAAAATTAAAAAATGTTTTTTTAATATTAATATATTTTTAATATATGAAAAAATATATTAATATTATAAAATATAATATTTTATTCTTATCGAAAACAGTTTTTCAAAATGACATGTTTAAAGAAACAAACTTTAAAAAAACTTATTATTTAAATAAAAAATATAATTATTTTATTACTTAAAGTATTAAATATATAAAATTAATCACATGTCATTTTAAATATTATCTTATAGTATTTAAATTTTAATTGATAATTATTCATCATACTTTTTTTATTTAACCAGTGTAATACACGGGTTACTAACCTAGTATACATACATATATACATATATACATATATACATATATATATATATATATATATATATATATATATATATATGTATGGCATGGGATTTTTAATAACTCATCAAATATGACATAATTCATTAATTCAATCTCATTCAATCTAAATTTGAATCCAATTGTTGATATCACTTAAGAATAAAAAAAATATAATATATTACATTTGAAGTACAAAAAGGTAGTATTGTCAAACTGTATCTCTCTCTTTTTTTCAAAAGATTCTTAATATATTTTAATTTTTTATATAAAGTTACCCCCTTTTTTTAAACATTCATAATTTTTTTATACTATATATTTTTTTTTAAAATTGCATCATTATACTCGGCTCATTTTTCTCTTTAATTCCGTTATAATTTCGACTATTTTTTTTATTATTTAGATGTCATGTATTTACATCATTGTAACAAGCTTAAATATAACAAATTTATTTGAATTTTTTTCTAACAATGGCTCACATAGGGTTTAAGGGTTTTCTTTTTAAGATTGGGTTTTCTAAGATTGGTTTTCATATAGCATATATATATATATATATATATATATATACACATACTAGTCTGGTACCTGCGCGTTGCAACGGAAAACATACCACTTAAGTTTGGATGTTCTAAAGGTTTGCATGGTTCATTCTTGAGTTATAACCATAACAAAAGCAATTATAGTTAACTAAAAGTGAATTTAACTACTAGCATAAAAGGCCAAATGCACCAAAAATGTTAAGAAGTGATTCATTTGTTTTGAAAGGTTTTCTTTTATAATAACTTTATCTCACTTAAATTCTTAAAAGCTATCAATGTGGGACAAAGTGAAAACATAAACAAACATTTAGATTAGAATTAAAAAGTTGTATCATATGATATAAGAGTTGTAAAACTCTTAATTTCAAGAGATTTAAGCAAATTACTATTTTGTCCTTCTAATATGTATTTTATATATATATATATATATATATATATATATATATATATTTATATATAGGGGAAGTATAAATTGGAAACCTCTTTGAGTTGAGAAAAACCTTAGAAAACCTTATGTAAAAACGGTTTTTTTTTTTAAAAAATATTTTTATAATTTTGTAACATTATAAGGGTCATTTTTATAAAAATTTTTTAAATAAACGCCGACCAAATGTTTTTTTTTAAAAAAATATAATTGGTAAACGATGTAACATAAACGTAATTTCTTCTTCCAGACCTGTACAGCTGTGTTACATCGTTTACAAATAATTTTTTAAAAAAATTTGATCTACATTTTTTTTCATTTTTTTTATAAATTTTACCTTAATAATGTTACAAAACAGTAAAAAAAATTAAAAAAATAACTTTGTTTACATTGTTTTGTTAAGGTTTTCAAAGTTTCATCAAATAAAGGTGCTTTTCAAAATATCCATCCCCTGTATATATATATATATATATACACATAGGAGTTATATATAGGAGATGAAAGTTTTCATAACCCATCAAAAATGAACTAACACATAACCATCATCCAATGGTTAATTTAAAATGTAAGTGTAAAGAATCACGTCATGTGTCATTTTCCAATTTTTAATAAGAAATGGCATTTAAGACATTTGTAACCAATTAAAAAGCATATTTTAATATGGTGGTGACAAGGGTCATTATCTAATATATGTTAATAAATCTAGTTATTTATATAAGAGTAAATTCCGGTTTTGACCCCTGTGATTTAAGTGCTTTAACTATTTCGACTGAAAATAGAATCTTCTATCAATTTAGCCCTTGTGATTTATAAAACTAACGTTTTTTGCCCCCAACCATAGTAAGATTTTGGGCCAAAACCGTTATAATAGTTAAGTTTGAGGGGCCAAAATCGATAGTTGTCTAAACGACAGTGGCTGAATTGATAGAAGATTCTATTTTGTGCAAAAATAGTTAAAACACTTAAAACACAAGGGGCAAAACTGTAATTTATTCTTTATATAAAGCTTACCCCCTATTTTTTTAAACATTCATAACTTGTTTATTTTATATTATTTTTTTTAAAAAAATTTCACCATTATACTCGTCTCATTTTTGTCTTTAATTTCTTTATAGGCTCGACTACTTTTTGTATTTTTTTTAGATGTCATTTATTTACATCATTGTAACAAACTTAAATATAACAAATTAATTAGAAATTTTTTTCTATCAATGGTAAATTACAGTGTAATTTACGGTAATTTATATCATTGTAAAGAACTTTTAAATATACCAAATTTCTCGCTTTACATTGATGCAACAAATATAAACATAACACACTATTTTAAGTTTTTTCTAAGATCGGTAAATTAAAGTAATGTAATGCGAAATGAAATAATATACAATGATATAATTTACGTTAATCTAAATGTGTTACAATGATGTTAAAAAAAAATCCAAAATTTGGCTTCATCTTGGCAAAGTTATCTGGGTTATTGCTTTAAGAGTGAGTTATTATTTAAACACTTCCTTATATATATATATATATATATATATATATATATAGGGGAGGGTTCCTAAGAAAACCATCATTTTGGAGAAAACTAAGAAAACTAATCACAATCATTACCAATTATTTTTTTTTTCATTTTTTCTTTTCTATTTCCTTTTTATTATAAGATAAGAAATGTAAAAAAAGAAAAAAAAATAGAAAAAAATATATATTTTAGGTTATTACATATATGTAATCACTATGTTACACATACTGATTACATATATGTAACTTGATAAGTGACACACGAAACTTTTTGAGTTACATATATGTAATTTCATGATTTACATATTTTTTTCAAAAAATTTTTGCGTATTATAACATTTTTATCCTTATAATAAAAAATTATGAAATTTTTTATTAAAAAATTTATTGGTTAGTATGAGTTTTCTTGGTTTTCTTCAAAATAAGGAGTTTTCTCATGAACCTTCCTCTATATATATATATATATATATATATATATATATATATATATATATATATATATATATGAAAGATTCCTTTGAAAACAATCATTTTGAAGAAAACTAAAAAAGCTAACCACAATCATTAACAATTATTTTTTTTTCATTTTTATTTCCTATTATTATAAAGTAAAAATGCACAAGAAAGAAAAAACATAAAAAATATGCATTTCATGATATTACATATATGTAAATTTATCAGTTACACGTATAACTTTTTGATTATATACATAACTTCGTGATTTAAATATCTTTATTAAAATTTTATTTCTTATTATAACATTTTTAGCCTTATAATAAGAATTACGAAAAAAAATTAAAAAAAAATTATTGGTAAGTATGAGTTTTTTTGGTTTCTTTATAATGAAGAGTAATCTTATGAATCTTCCTATATATATATATGTGTGTGTGTGTGTGTGCGCGCGCGCGCACGCGCGCGTGTGTTTAGCTTATAGTAAAAGAATTAGATTGGCGAGAAGTGTGAGAAGAATTGTGAGGTTGACATGTGATATTTTTTTATTTTTTAAAAGGGTATTCGTAATTGTGTTTTATGCTTCTGGTCGTTGCGTAATATGTGTTTATCATTATGTTTTATGTTTTCTCATTTTGTGTTTTTTATCAATGTTTTTTATGCATTAAAAACTTGTTATTTAATTTTTATGTTTAACATATTAGAAATGTACTATTATGTAATTTTACTATTATGTTTATCAAAACTTATAATTTTAGAAACCACATATTATCTTAATTTTTGAAGATTACATTTTTTGTCATTATGTTTTACGCTTAGGCCATTATGTAATATTATTCATTATTGTGTTTTACATTAAGGTTATTATGTAACATGTTGTGTTCATTGTGTTTGTTTTTTTTTTTTGTTAATGTTTATATATGTTAAAAATTGTTATTTATTTTTTATATTTTTCATATTATAAGTACACAATTATGTTATTTCATCATTTCAAAACTAATTATTCTAGAAAGCATATATTCAAAGTTATTGTGTTATCTATATTTATCATTTTGTTTTACGTCTTTTAATCATCTGGTATTATCTTGTCATCGGTTTTTGTGCATTAGTTAAATTTGTTCTTATTTTATCTTTGTGATTTACACATAAAAAGTGCCCGATTTTGTTTTTTTGTCACTATATTTTTTAAAACTCATCATTTTAGCAAGGTTGGAAGGCATGTACGAGCAAAAAGACACAATAACGAACAAAAAGACACAATGGCAAACAAAAATATATAATGGCGCACGAAAGCGTAATTTCTTTTACACGTTTTATATGACCATACTATACCCTTTTTAAAGATAAAAAACGCTCTTATTTTTGTGTAATTAAAAATATTAATATCAAATATAAAAGTTATGAACGTTTAAAAAAGTAGGGAAACATAATAAAAGGTCAACAAAAGTTGCCAGGACTAAAATATCCTTACACAAACTTTTTAACACAAATTTGATCTCAAACATTAAATTATATATCTAATTGTCCACAATCCTTTTCACACTTTTCACAAATTTAATCAATTTTTCATATAACCTTACAAATATTATATATATGTGTGTGTGAGTGTGTGAGAGAGAGGACTGGTCTTGGCGAAGTTATACGGATATCGTTTTAAGAGTAAGTTATTATCTGAATACAATCATATACATATGTGTATATATAGGGAATGGAATGGTTATTATCTCACTGTTTTTGTACTAACCTTAATAACTTTGTCACGATCAAGTAAAACCTTGTATTTTTTTTCAAACATCATTGTAAGACACGTAGAAGACTTTCTTCTTTTATGTGTATGTGTAAAATCATCACCGTTTAAGAGTTAACATCGTTGTAAGTTTGTGCTTATTTCGGTTAGTACAAAAATAATGGGTTATATTTTATTGTCGATCCAATATATATATATATGTGTGTGTATCTTAATAAAAAAAATTTCTCTTTTGTTCAGATATAGTCAGGTCGAATCGGGTCGGATCAGGTTAAAATAAGACAATTAAACTAAATTTTGTATGTAAAAGCATAATAAAAATACTATACATCTAAAGTTATTTTTATACCTAGCAAAATAGGTGGGTTGGGCTAGGTTACAAGTCAAAACGGTTGCGGGCTATGATGAGTGTATGTTAGGGTGAGTTTTAAGCAAAATCAGTTTGAGTTTAAATGAGTCATTTTAAAAAACATCATTTTTTTTCAACTTAAAGTGAATTGTAACTAAACAAATAGTTTAATTGAATAATTTTTAGTTATTTTCTTATCAAATTTATTATTGATAATCTTATCCGTTTGAATCCATTATATTCACATAATTTTTAAGTTATCCATCTTGATCTGTATTTTGTTAAGGTGTTACCATCTCAACCCATTGTATATTATAGTTTTGCCCATTTCTATCTAAAATACAATATTTGTTTACCCAATCTATGCATGTATCTTGTTATGAGTTAAAACTCTCAAACCTAGTTGATCTTTACTTGGTTTTATTTTTTAAAATCTATCCCAAACAATATCTATGGATAATTTTCAGGTAACTCTTTTTCCAAAAAACAAGTATAACTATAACTTAAATTCGCATCACAAGTCCAATTATGCAAATTTAAGGGGGGCGATTGCAAAATATTAAAGAAGTCGGTCAGAATTTTAACATATATATACTACTGAAAAAAATTTTTTAAGGAGGACGGCTGCCCCCTCAGCCAAAGGGTGGGTACGCCACTGAAGATGATGCATATACTCGTAAATTTACTTGAATATTTTTAGCTAGGTATTTGTAGTTCATTCTTGGAAGTGAAATTCAAATTTATTCATTTATATATTTATGTATTTATTTATTTATTTATTATTATTTTTTTGTGTGCTTAAACTTAGCTATTATACAGCTCATGTGTTTTTTATTCTTAGTTAATAAGTTGATGGTATTTAATTTTTGGTCCACAATCAAGTGGACTATTTCTTGTTTTGATGGGTATGAAGACTGTATTTTTACATAATAATTTTTAAATGCATTTCAATTATAGAACTTTCTAATATATCTTGCACATGTTGAATGGCCAAACCAACTTAAATGTTTTAAGAACAGAATGGTACTTGTGTGATCTATAAATATTTATTTATCATCGACCATATCTAAATATCTATATTTATCATTTAAACATTTTAAAACTAGGAATATTTTGCAAAAAATATATAAACTAATTAACGAGATGTTATACACACCTCAATATGGGTGTACGGAAGGTAATATATTTTTCTAAAAACACTTGATGAGAATTAGAAGATGAAAACTTAAGAAACATCAAATTTTACTACTCATTTATATCATTAAACTATAAAATTTATTGTCAATTATACTAGGTAGTTTATACATGGTCCGATAATAATCTTGGATACTTGTTTAATTAAGTAAACTAATTTTATATCAAGTTAATATGGATTTGGCTTACATAGTTTGCAACAAAACTTTTGCAAAAAAAGTTTTTTCCCGAAAAATATGATAGTAAATATGTCGCAAAATTAAATTTGCAATGTATTTGCTAAAAAAATTTAGAGTCACATTTTTTTTCCTAGCAGCGGTGTTTGGTATTTCAATTTGACTACTCTCATTTGTTTTGACATATCATCAACTATTATTTGAATCCAACTTTTGAATTTTTTAATATAGATTACATTTAACTACTATTATTTTTGAATAAAAATGGTATAAATTAAAAATACAAAATTATCTGTATATTCTTTTTCTATTTGTAATACTAAAAATCACATCGATCCGTTCATAAACTAATAACATATATGCGACTAATAATTGCACCTATCTTTATTAATGAATTACATATCTTGTTTGAACTTAGTAAGCTAGTAATTGAACCAACTCGCAACAACATATCGTTCACGTAATTAGCAAGTCTCAATTATCATTAATATAATAAACATTAAAATAAAATATTATTATTATTGGCATGAATGTACATTTAAAAAATTGCTTTAAAGTGTGCAATGCAACAATGAATGCTTCATAAATTCCAATTAAAATGTTTAAACTAAAGAAATAGATATGTTATTAAGCCTATATCTACAGGTTTTAACCCAAAAGATACTTAAAATTCACAAAACTAGGCAGGAGAAATTAGTTAATATTCACATTAAGAAAAGATTAGCCAAAGTAAGCATAACTTATTTATTTTCTAACAACAAAGGACCGACACTTGGGATTATCCTGTCAAATTAATCGTCACTTTGTCCTTAAATACAAAAACATGATGATATTAGCGCATAATGAAGCCTATAATGAAAAATCCCACTTCTTCATACTGGAGTAAATTTTGATACAGAGGAGATTAGAACTCATGACTTCTCGTAAATAAGGAAAGCCACGAGTAACTTAGAACTTAACTATAGTTAGAAATTACGATCCTAATTTTTATTGATTAATTGAATAAGCAAACTCTACATAATTACAACTATATTAATTAAAAGACTACCACAAAGTTAGCTAGGAACTTGCAATCGAAATGTGATCGCAAATGAAGTAATCCCGATTGCAATATTGGGGACCGGTCATTCTCGTGTGGGGGCAAAAGAGTTATTTATTTAATTATATTATTTTTTCTATATAAACTCTCGTCTAAGATGAAGTTTGGGTTTCATGGAAAAATTACTTACGTTGTGTTCAGGAGTTTATTAAAGAAGAGAAGTGAAAGAAAAAAAAAAGGAAAAGAAAAGAAAAGAAATGAGAGAAAATGAAAAAAAATTAACAGATTTCTTTCCTTCCATTTCCTTCCAAATCGGAAGGAAAGAAAAATAGGTAATTTTGCCTAGGTTTCCTTCCACTTTCCTTCTTTTCTCTTCTTAAATGAAACTCGAGAACACAACATGCTTCATTTTCTTTTCCCTTCCCCTCGTTAAATGAAACTTGGGAACACCAAAATGTTTTTCATTTCTTTTTATTTCCTTTATTTTCTCTCCAAAATGCACTCGGAAACAGAGCATTTGAGCTCAAGTAGTGAAACTAAATTTGAGATTAAGGGTTCAGACCCATGTACAACAAGTTTGTGTAAATAATTTACAGTTAGATTGGGTGTAACGTATGATACGTAGGAGCCTTTCAACTAATAGTAATAATAATTTCTCATTTTTAAAGATTACATGTGATATAATTAAGATTTATAACCCAAAATAAATTAACAGAAATTAAATTTAATAGTTGAATAAAAAATTACCTGCTGAATTCGATTATTCTTCTTCAGAAAATACAGCAAAATATTGCCAATCAACTTCATCTCCAGAAACCAAACAAATACCTTCGCAATCAGTCCAGCCATTCGAGGAGCTGTTTAAACATATACCAAAAATTCACATATATGCATACATTAATTTGAACAAACATACCCTGTAATTTCTTTTTTTAATTTTTTATATCCATTATTTTAAAAAGACTAGTTCTAGAGAAACCATGGCTTATAAATATATTTTATAAAATGAAAAAAATATATATACGCATACAAACATACATATATATGTATTTGATTTCACATCTTTATCTTTTTAAGGCTTGATGTTTGAATTTATCCATACGCGTAGATGGTTCTATACATAAAAGACTGATCGTATGTATGCATACGAGAGAATTACCTTTGACATCGGCATGGAGGTAGATTTGATCGGTGTTAGGACCGAGATCAACATCGTTGACAGCTTTGTAAACGACACCCTGGTCCTTGAGAAGCCCCATTGTCTTCTTTTCGTGAAGAAAGTTGGTCCGAGAAAGCGAAAAGAAAAAATAGCGTGATCATTCAGCTAATTAGTTGGTGTATTTATAGTAGTGGCGGTGCCAGTGTTTGTGAATTGTCTAAAAAAGTCCATCTATTTTACGCATACTAACATTAGCTACGAGTTTTAGATATACAATAATCATATATATTGTGACAATAGCATTTGATAATTACGTCATCAATGACGAGAGCACATTTAGTCGTGCTTGAAATCCACGTTGATTTAGTAATTGTGATTATTACAGGTTGATAGTATGCAAGAAATGGTGAACATAGGCGAAAACCGTGCGTGAAACGGAGTTCCGGATTGTCCGGAATCGCAAAACGAAGAAAATTTCAAAAATATCAAAATCTGTGGTGTCAGGCGGTACGCCTAGCTCCAGACACTCACGCTAGGCGATACGCACAGAAGAAACAAAATATCTGAGATTGAGAGTCTTGCGCGCTACGCCCCATGCCAAGCACCCACGTGGGGCGATGCGCCTGGCGTGCGGCGGTTTGGCAGATCAGATCAAAATGTTGGATTTCATGCAATTTTCAACTTCTCTCATCTCTCTAGTTCAAACTCGACTTTCAGACGAACAAAATCGACTTTTCATCATCTAAACTCCATTTTGAAGCTCTCTAAACATCCAGATCGTGTTAGGGAACGTATCCGCAAGTGTTGATCGTTGTTTTACAACCAAAATCCGTCTGATTAAGTAACGGTTCATTTTAACCTTCTAGTTTGATAATGGTTGATTAGATCTTGTTTTTGAACGTAATGGTATACTTAGGGTTGTTGATTATTGCCTAGATGATGGCTAGGAATGATTATAAACAAAGAACTCGATGTGTTAACGGGTAAATCCTTGTTTTGATCCGTTGTAATGCCCGATTTTCATGAAACTGTAACAATGATTATAATGGTTTAAACCATTTGATTGTGACAATGCATGTGATTAGTTTGATTAATCTTTGAAATGCAAGGTTAAATCCAAGTGTTTCAAACTAATCACAATCATTAACATACTCATTGGAACGATTATCTGATGATTATGATAACAGTCAGATTAGTATGTTAAACATGGTTATTAAACCTATTCTAATGTCACATTATGATATTTCATGATATTTGGGTAATCAATAACAAGGATTGATCATTCCTAAGCCATAAATCCATCTAGAAACTTTTTCAGTACCATAATCAACAACATTACCTATTTGGTTAATCGGAGATTATTTTGATTAATCAAACGTGTCATCAACTTTGTATAAGGAACCTGAATCAGTATATGTTCCTACATTATCATACATTGTATGATATGACACTAAATTAACTAAGTAAACACCTAATAGCGGTTTGATGATTTACAAGGCAATGTCCTTGACATTTAACGTTCAGAAAGATCTAATCAGTAAGTTAAAACATAAATAACTCATTAAACATAAACTAATGCAGAATTTAGCTATTATCATCAGTTTGCATGTGATTTCACTACCTCGAGACTTCAGGTGAGTTTCGTACAACCCATTTTCTTTTTAATGTTTTATAAAAACCGGGGTATTACTGTGAAACTTTTATTGATCATATGATATGTATCACTGTTATCTGTGTGATTACATGTGATTTGTTGAGAACTTGTTGTAATATCAGTGCCGGAAACGTAACCGGAACAGTAATCTGCACAGTAACATGAACAGTAAATCAGGTACACATTTCACTTGTCATTTATATATCATTATTATTTCATGTTATCATATAACAGATTCAAAATCATTTCAGAAACAAACTCAGAACTATGGTTCATCAGTCAGATAATTATCTGACGATATAGAACCATCATGTGATTGTTAGTTATGATTCTATTATGTATAAACGTATGTGAGACTTTACAGAACAAAACAACAACGGATGTCGTTATGGGAATGCTAAATTGACGAATTATTCGTATAGGTGACGATCTGTACGAATATATCTGAAAGTTTAATGTTCTGAATGATGTCCAATAATTAGAAAACCATATTTGATAAGTGTAGTTATCTTCGTATTCGTACGGGTGACGATTCAAACGAATACGCGCGACGACTGTACGATTCAATCAAAACAGTAAATTTAATATTTCTGATAATTTTAAATAAACGGAAAATATTTAGTTAATTTATTAGGAATCAAAACCTAAATTAATTTAATAAACTCTATTTTTTTTAAAACCGAGACGTCTGTTACGAAAACGAAGGAAAACCGATGATTTATACGCGAAACCAAGCTAAACCGAACGAGACTGAACCTACCCGGTTTATTTGAGAGCATTAAATGGGCATTAATACCCATTTAATTTTTCCACCTACCATCTTGAGCCTCTCTCTCCTGTCACTTTCTCTCTCTACTTTCTCTCATTAGATTCAAAACCCTAACTCCTTCATTTCTCCACAAAATCAAGATTTCTTGGTGCCAAAACGACCACTATCACTTGTAGAACACGAAAGTACAACAGATCTAAGCTTGGAACCAACCGATTTGAGGTAGATTCGAAGTTTATTCTCGGTTTTTAGGGTTTTTGAGACCTTTGAATCGGCCCACCTCCTTAGCCAGTTCTAGGCCACCCAACCTTAGGGAAACACTACCAAAACACCTAGGATGAGGTAGGAACAAGGGTTATTGCAGGGGCTAGCCGATTTGTTTGAGAATTAGAGGGGGCCGCACCATAAGGCCGACTGGCCGAATGACCATGCTTCAGCTAGGCCGAATGGCCAGCCACAGGCCGAAGAGGTCCATTCGATAGGCTCCTCCCTCATGCAGCTCTAGCCATTCGCCACACCCCTCTTCGGTTCAACCTTCTTTCGGTCGGCCCTTCCACATTCGGTATAAGCCTCATTCGGCCTAACTCAAGATCAGTCGGCCACTCCTCATTCTGATCAAGTCAGTCGGCTAGGACAACCATTCGATCGGCATTCATTCGGTTCAGACCTTATTCGACCGGCCAGATTTCATTCGGCCTAGTGCTTCGACCACTGCTCATTCGATCGGCCAAGACCACACCCGAACCCAACTCCTTCGGCCCATGTTCCATTCGTTTGAACTGGTTTGGACCAAGCCATACGGCCAAGGCCTCACACGGCTGCACCCTCATTCGGTCAGGTTTGATTCAGATTGGGTGTTTATGCATGGGATGGTTACGTAATGCATGAATGGGAGTTGATCTTGTGCGTGTGTGCATGGGAGTGTATTAGGGTTTTCCTTCCATGCAACCAACCTTGGGTGAACTAAGGTTCTTTTAAATGGCTATGGGAGTCATTTCAATTGAGATGCGTTTAAGTTAAATGGGTTATCTAATGAAACTGTAGTTAGGGTTTTTACTAAAGGGAGTTTTCATAGATCATATTATAACCTATACATGGATGTCAACACCTTTTTAGATCAACACAATTGGGAATGCGTTGAGAAACAAAGAATCCTAGTCTAATGTTATGGGTTGTTCTCATGAGTAACTCCTAACACTTGGACAATTCATAAGAACATATAATTACATTAGATAGTTATTTGAACTATCTAGGATGGATTATGCAAAGAGTTAATCAAAGAATCATTGGACAAACAAAGACTATTAATGGGCCCGAGGTTAATCATATAGGATTAACCTAAGCCCATCTTGCTTAATTATACCTTCTTTTAAATGAATTATGTTTTAATAAAAGAGATTAAATTGTAAGATTTGTTAAATTAAAATAAATGATTTTTAAGTTAATGTTTAACTTAAATTAACTTAAATTAAAAACGTTTTAATTAAAGACTTGTAATGATTACTTGTGGGATAAGGGTTTATTTACGGGTAATACGTTTAGACTAGTTAGATAGAATTCTAGAAACGCATTAGTAACATAGGACACTTAGTTGCACACGGAGACCAAAGCCATAGATACGAATATTATAAATACTTATCGTATTCGAACCCTCTTAAAACAACTCAGGTACTGAAGATACATAATCTACAAGTAACGAGCGCGCATTTTGTGGTAAATCAATACAGAGCAACACATATGAGTTCATTGCCCCTTTTCTAAACATTTTTGTTTTCAAACGCGGGGCTGAGAAGCATGCGTAAACCTTCTTATTTAAATATGTTTTACGTAAATGCTTTTACTTATTGTATGTTTTATATATACATGTTTATACTCCTAGACTCCTGTCTGGGTATATGTTATGCAAGATTAAATAACGAATTAATTAATTACTCTTATGAGTAATACCTTAATTCCTAAAACTCTAAAACAAACACTTAGTCCATCAAATTCAAATTCAAAGAATCTAAACTCAAAGTGTAACCAAGAGAACTAAAGCTAAAGATCAAATTCAAGGAAATCTAATGCAGTGTGTGTTCAGTAAAGTTAAGGATCATATTCAAGAATCTATAATCATTGTGGAAATCATGGAATTCTAAGGATCAGAATCAAGAGAATCAAGGGAATCATAACCGTTTGTGAATCAATGAAATAATGAAATCATTAAGATCTAATGAAATCATTAATACTCAAGTTAAGGTGGATGTCAGTTGTATGTAAATCAAGACCACGTGTAACACACGGAAAGTCCCGTCATAAATAGTAGACTCTTGTAGTCAAGCTATATGGGCATAACTAAAATGATCAAATGAAATCAAGAAAACAAAGATGATCAAGAATCAAAGGATATCCTAAAGTCCCGACATGTACAATAGGCTAGAGAGTCAAGTTGATATGGGCACATCATGATAGTCCCGACGCATACAGGTAGACTCATTTTGAGTCATGCCTGATATGGGCCACGTGTGAGATGGTACAACTTGGACACCACCATCAACTAAGTCTAATTGATTGAGTCACATAAGACCCGATCATTATGTCTTAGTTGTAAATAAATGATTAATTATTGATTTAATTAAGCATTTAATATTATATTTCTACAAGTGCTAGGAGTAATAATAAATACATGGTGAACTCAAGAAATCAGTGATATTTCAATTTGTGGAAATCAAAATCTATTATGAAGGTGAATGGAATGAACCGCTTAATTATCATTAACAACAATATGCTAAGTAGTCCGGTATGTGGTGTCACACCCCAACCGACGGCGGAATAACGTCGGGGCGCGACGGCGACTGTTCAAAAGCTCATGATCAACTATTAAAGTTATAATATTTATTACATTCCAAATTAAGAGTCATACAAGTAGTTCAAAAACATAACATGACTAAACAAGTTCATAGTTCATAATTCCAAGTTTATTCTAAGTCCAAAAGTCCTACATGATCCTCATAGCTTCACTAGTTTGTACCTGAAACATGTTTAGATTCAAAGGTCAACTATAAATAGTTGGTGAGAACATAGGTTTTGACACCAAAAGTTAACAGTTCAAAAAGATAAGATTTTCAATTCATATGTAACATAGTGATATAAGGCAATATGTGGAAACATACACATGTAACTATTGCATATCAAACCTTAGTTAACCTAGTTAGGCATAGTACTCCATACTACCCTCAAAATAGTTAAGTACCGTGTGATCACCGGCTGAGTGGAGTGGTCAGTTCAATAGATCTATCATCACAACAGTTTGGCTTTCCCAAGTTAATGATCAATGCACAAGTTAAGTATAGTTAAGATGGTAGTTTGGGACATATAGCTCAAATCCACATAGATACAAGTTTGAATTGCTAGAAAATAGTTCAAAGTTAAACATGTTCCGGCCCCGATGATTTTATAAGCAAAAACAAAAGAAAGGGGGCTATGTAACTCACATAGTATGATTGATGATTGACTTCTTGATTGTCGTTTATGTGGAGACTTATAACTCGGTTCCTATAACATAATGAGTTTCCATTGAGTTTGTGGACCTACTATAGTTTATGTGATGGTGCTTGTGTTCAATAATGTCCTAACTTATACATGAAATATAATTTTATAATGCCTTGAAATTACTAAGTGTTGGATTTTATAAAAATTCCGTCATTATAACGACGCATTTTGGAAAATTACCATTTTGCTTAACAACTTCAAAACCCATAAATTAAATCTACTTATATAAATATATACAAGTATATATATTATATCACATCATTAAAGTGTGTATATAAAATATATATACATTTATATATGTGAAAATGATTAATATTTATGTAAAAATGTCTAAGTTTCTAAAACTGCTTTTGGACATATTCTGTCCTGCTTGTTCGGATGACTTTTAAAAATAGACTTCGTTTGAATAAAATTATGAAACTTCACAGTCTACTATTTTAAGGTGTTTTGAACAACTTTCATTTAGAAAACTTTTCGTGGTTGTGCTTGTAAAAGGGTCAAAACAGTCACACAAGTATATGTCCTTAAAGTTTCTGTTTTGACAGATTTACTCCAGTGAGTTCGGGTTTATTTTTGACATAGTAAAGCTTTGAGTTAAATTATGAAACTCTCCAGTCTACCATTTTAACATATTATGAAAAACTTTCATTTAGAAAAGTTTTCATGATTCGGACCTTAAGTAGGTCAAAACAGTAGCACAAGTCAGGGGGTACAAATCCGCGCACTGATCTTGTGAAGGCTGTTTGGGGTATCATTTGGTCGAGTTAAAAGCTGAATAAGTAGTGCATGGAAAGCTAACACAATGAAATTAGTTTTGGAATCTGAGTTTGTTCCATTTGGAGTTGTTATGACCGTTTTATGACTCTTTAAAATCGTGACAACATTCTGCCAGGATTTTGGAATGCAAGAGTATTACTTAATAAGAGTTTTACCAAGCTTTAAATCACCAAACGTCCATGTAATGGGACTAAGAATGTGAAATCATTCCTTGGCTTCAGCTTGGGTTTTTAAATTATTTCAAACTTGGATTCATATGTGTATATGCATATATATGGATATGTATATTGATCATACTCACACATACATACATATGTGTATATATACGTACACATGCATGCATGTATACCTAATATCCTTACACACACATAATCGTATATGTATATGCATGCATACACTCATCCAAGATTAAATCTAAAATAAATGGATGGTATACCTTTAAGAGATGGAAACTAGAAGAAGATGAAGCTTGCTCTTGCACTAAGCCTTACAAAGGTCTTTCAAAATCACCAAATGGGTAAAGGAATGGTGAATTTTGTAGAGAAATATGTATGTATTTATAGATGGAGGAGGGAGAGGAGAGAGGAGTTTGAGTGTTGGAGTGGTGAAAATGATTATGCATGGCCTTGGTAAGAACATCATGACCATGTGGAGATTTGTAGAGATTTTTTTAAATATTGTGATTTGATATGGCTCTTACAAGATCACATGCACTTGTCATAAATTTGCCCTATTATGTGTAGTTTAAAATTGGTAAGAATTGGGCATTATGGTGGTTAAATCTTGTATCGGGTATAAATTTTGGTATTATTTATACGCGATTATTTTACGGTAATTAGTAAAATAATAAAACTTACTAAAATAATTACATTTTAGTAACTAGCAAGATTATTAAATGATGTGTCGCGTATTATGTATGCCTTATCCGGCTAAACACAATTATCTTTCGTTGTCTTGAATTTTAACGCGTCAAATAGCGAGAATTACTAATTGCAATACTATATATATAGATGAATATTGCTAAACTTTAAATAAGAATAAACATTTAATTATTACATTTCTGAATAATTCCGTCATAGTCAACGTTAAATACATTAACGTTGTTAATAAGTCAAATTTAAAAATTGACGGATGTCACAGTCTCCCCCAGTTAGAAGAATTTCGTCCCGAAATTCAACTAGCGTTATGGTTGACAGCTGCATCCGCAAAGAGTTGTGGGTATTTTTGTTTCATCTGATCCTCCCGTTCCCAGGTGAATTCAGGTCCACGTTTAGATTCCCAACGAACCTTGACTATTGGTATTCGACTACGCTTGAGTTGTTTCATTCCACGATCCATTATCTCCACTGGTTTCTCGACAAAGTGCATCGACTCATCAATGTGCACGTCGTCGAGAGGGATATGGAGATTCTCATCAGCTAAACATTTCTTGAGGTTGGACACGTGAAATGTAGGGTGTATGTTGCTAAGTTCTTCTGGTAGTTCTAGCTTGTAGGCTACTTTCCCGATCCTTTCAAGAATCTTGAATGGTCCTACGTAGCGAGGTGCTAGTTTCCCTTTCTTCCCAAATCGGAAAACTCCCTTCCAAGGTGATACCTTGAGAAGCACGAGATCGCCGATATTGAATTCTAGGGGCTTTCGTCGTTTGTCAGCATAACTCTTTTGACGACTTCTAGCAGCGAGTAGGTTCTTACGAATTTGCATGATTTTGTCGGTAGTTTCTTGAATTAACTCCGGGCCAGTGATTTGGACTTCACCGATCTCACTCCAACAAATGGGTGAGCGGCATTTACGCCCATAGAGTGCTTCGAAAGGTGCCATATCAATGCTTGTATGGTAGCTATTGTTATATGAGAATTCGATCAAAGGTAAGTGAGTATCCCAATTGCCACCGAAATCGATGACACAAGACCTTAGCATATCCTCGAGTGTTTGAATTGTTCGTTCCGATTGGCCATCTGTTTGAGGGTGATATGCAGTGCTAAGGTCTAATTGAGTACCAAAAATTGATTGAAGTGATTTCCAAAAATGTGAGATGAAACGACCATCACGATCGGAGATAATGCTCAAAGGCACGCCATGTCGACTTACTATTTCATTGATGTAGATTCGAGCTAACTTCTCAACTCGATAGTCTTCGCGAATAGGTATGAAGTGTGCCGATTTTTTAAGACGATCAATGATTACCCATATACTGTCATGACCACTAGAAGTGCGAGGGAGCTTTGTAATGAAATCCATAGCTATGTTTTCCCACTTCCAAACAGGAATCTCTGGTTGTTCTAGCAAACCAGAAGGTCGCTGATGCTCGGCTTTGACTTTTGAGCAGGTGAGGCATTTAGCCACAAAAAGGGCAATGTCCTTTTTCATGCCTGGCCACCAATAGTGGTAGCGTAGATCTTTGTACATCTTATCCGCACCAGGGTGAATGGAATAACGAGACTTGTGGGCCTCGTTCATGATGAAAGCGCGTAGATTGTTGCGATTCGGAACCCAAATACGGTTCAAGAAATATAGTAAGCCATTTGATTTAGTTTCCAAAAGAAGTTCAACACCACATGACATTTCTTCATACATGTTACCCTCGGTGACTGAAATGTGTTGTGCTTCCGAGATACGTGACTGGATATCGGTTTGAGTTTGGATACTTCGAAGATGAATAGACTTAGAGTGGTCCTTACGACTAAGAGCATCGGCTACGACATTCGCCTTACCAGGATGGTAGCGAATCTCGCAGTCGTAGTCGCTGAGTAGTTCGGCCCAACGTCTTTGTCTCATGTTAAGTTCTTTTTGATCGAAAATGTGTTGGAGGCTCTTGTGATCGGTGAAAACCACACACTTTTTTGATCGAAAATGCCTCCAAATTTTCAACGCAAAAACCACCGCACCAAGCTCAAGATCGTGCGTCGTATAGTTTTTCTCATGGATTTTGAGTTGTCTTGATGCATAAGCAATAACCTTGCCTCGTTGCATGAGAACGCAACCAAGACCTTGGTTTGATGCATCACAGTAGACCACGAAATCGTTGTTACCATCGAGAAGTGTTAGGATAGGAGCATTGCATAACATGTGCTTTAGAGTTTGAAATGCATTCTCTTGCTTAGGACCCCACTCGTATGGCTTCCCTTTATGCGTTAGAGCAGTGAGGGGTACCGCAATCTTAGAGAAATTGGATATGAAACGCCAATAGTAGCCGGCTATACCAAGAAATGAACGAATTTCTGTAGGGGTAGTTGGTGTCTTCCAATTCTTAACAGCCTCAATTTTTGCAGGATCTACATGAACACCCTTGTCATCGACAATGTGACCCAAGAATTGAACTTCCTTAAGCCAAAATTCACATTTAGAGAATTTGGCGTATAGTTGTTCTTTTCTTAAAAGATCCAAAATCAGACGCAAATGTTGTTCATGGTCAGATTTAGTCTTAGAGTAGATTAAGATGTCATCGATGAAAACAATTACGAATTTGTCCAAATAGGGATTGCAAACACGGTTCATAAGATCCATGAAGACCGCAGGTGCATTAGTTAATCCAAATGGCATAACCAAGAATTCGTAATGACCATATCTTGTGCGGAAAGCTGTTTTTGGAATATCATCATCATGAACGCGAAGTTGATGATATCCCGATCGAAGATCGATTTTAGAGAACCAAGTAGCACCTTGAAGTTGATCGAAAAGATCATCAATTCTAGGTAATGGGTAGCGATTTTTAATTGTAAGCTTGTTTAGTTCACGGTAATCAATGCACATCCGAAACGTTCCATCTTTCTTCTTCACAAACAATACAGGTGCTCCCCAAGGTGACGAACTAGGACGAATAAAGCCTTTTTCAGAAAGCTCTTGAAGTTGACTAGCTAGCTCTTGAAGTTCCGACGGTGCAAGACGATAAGGAGACTTAGCCACAGGAGTTGCGCCATGTACAAGTTCAATACGAAATTCGACTTGTCGAACTGGAGGAAGGCCAGGTAAGTCTTCCGGAAAAACTTCAGGAAAATCTTTGATAATAGGAATATCCTCGATTTTCTTTTCCTTGTCTTTCTTGTTCACAATATGAGCCAAGAAAGCCACGTAATTCTTACGCAAGTACTTTTGTGCGGTTGTACAAGACATAAGCTTAAGCGCACGGGTTGGTTTTTCTCCAAAAACGTTCAAAGTATCGCCGGATGAAAGAGGAATACGAATGTACTTTTCAGCACATACAATTTCAGCACGGTTAGTGGTTAACCAATCCATGCCTACAATGACATCAAAACTTCCCATAGGCATAGGTATAAGATCAATCAAGAATGTATGGTCATTTAAGTTTAAGGGAACGTCAAGAATGATGGAATCAATAGTAATAGGGCTTCCATTTGCTACTTCTACTGTGAATGTGTTTTCTAGTCTAGTGCGGTTCTTTGCAAGTAAATGTTCAAATTCAAGAGATACAAAACTTTTATCAGCACCCGTATCAAATAGAATAGAAGCATATTGGTTATCAACCAAGAACGTACCGTTCACCACATCGTTGTTGTTTTGAGCTTCATTAGCATTGATGTTGAAAGCACGGCCGCGATTCACAGGAACTATCGGGTTAAGCCTTGGGCATTGGTTGCGAAAATGCCCCTGGTCACCACAGTTATAACATGCCCGACCTTGGATTGCAAGTGGTGGTGCTTGGTTGTTTTGACCCATGGCTTGGTTGGCTTGGTTAAGTTGGTTGTTGAACTGAGGCCTGGTGGTTCTGCAAGTGGTTACCAAGTGTCCATATCGCCCACAGTTGGTACAGATGCGACACGGCACGTTGGCTGGATGATGGAGTCTACATGTGTTGCAAAGAGGCTGATTACCGACGTATTGTTTCTTGGGAAGGTTGGTAACCTGAGCAGGCATTTGATTTACTGGTGTAGCAGGGGTTACTACAGCATAGTTTTTGGCTTTACGCTTCTTGTTCTTGGATGAGGATTCAGTTGGGTTGGTTTTGGATGATTCACCTATAGTAGGTTTAGTGGTAGTTTTCTTGCTTCCTTTCCTGGTTAGGGTACCATCCTTGACATGATTATCGGTTAACGTTGCAGCAAGTCTGATAGCATCCTCAAGAGTTGTAGGATTTCTGCCCAGCACAGTATCTTGAATTATCATTGGTAGTCCACCAATGTACTTCTCTATGGCCCTTGATAAAGGAGTGACCATATGGGGTACAAGCAGACTAAGCTCATGAAATCGGTTCGTGTATGCAAGATTTTCACCACTGTCTTGGGTAAGATTCCAAAACTCTTCCTCGAGCTTCTTCATTTCGTTTCTTGGGCAAAATTCTTCGGTCATAAGTTGTTTGACATTGGCCCAAGGTAGTGCCATAGCAACATCCACACCGCGGTTACGTTTTTCACCGTTCCACCAAGTTAGTGCCCTCTTTTGAAAAACACTTGTACCATATTGTACCCGAAGATTCTCAGGGCAACCACTATTGAGGAAGGTGTTCTCGATACTTTCGAACCACTGTAAAAGACCAGTGGCTCCTTCTGTACCATTGAATGTAGTGGGGTTGCAAGAGTTGAAGTGTTTAAAGGTGCAAGTGTGATTACCACCATTACCGCCATTACCATTTTCATCATGTCCGTTATGGGCTGCAGCGTTGAGTTGAGTTACAAGATTCGGTAAAGCAGCAGCCATTTGTTGGGCTATGAGTTGGGCAAGTCTTTGACCTCTCGGACGACGAGGAATCTGACGACGAGAAATCTGGAGACGGGGAGGCATTCTATAGAATATAAAACCATGGAAAGGATGAATATGAAATATTCATAAGAGTATTTCATAATATAAGAGAAAATTTTAAAACATATAGGGTGTAACCAACAGATGATCACATGAACTAATCAAAGTTGCTTCAAGTTTTTTTCTAACAATTGTAAGAGACATGCTTTAGCCTATAAGTGACTACTCACCCCAAGAGTTCCCAGGAAAGTGTAACAGGTCCAACGGTTGATTAGGATTTATACGAAACACTTTCCTAGACAGAACCCCCAAGATACAGGTAATCACCCTTCCAGATTGCATGTGTCTATAATTATTATTTAAAACTCGAAGACTTTGACGAGATTTTCACACAGAATAGACGTATAGTCTAAAAACAATTGATTTTTGAGGGTTTAAGGATTTCCTAAGAGTAGTTAATGATGAGGATGAAAAATAGGGATGCAGATAGAAATAAGGTGTAGATAAGTCGCACGTAAGATCCTAAGCTAACTTAGGTTATAGTCTAGGTCATGTCTAATAACCTAAATCCCTATAACCAAGGCTCTGATACCAATCTGTCACACCCCAACCGACGGCGGAATAACGTCGGGGCGCGACGGCGACTGTTCAAAATCTCATGATCAACTATTAAAGTTATAATATTTATTACATTCCAAATTAAGAGTCATACAAGTAGTTCAAAAACATAACATGACTAAACAAGTTCATAGTTCATAATTCCAAGTTTATTCTAAGTCCAAAAGTCCTACATGATCCTCATAGCTTCACTAGTTTGTACCTGAAACATGTTTAGATTCAAAGGTCAACTATAAATAGTTGGTGAGAACATAGGTTTTGACACCAAAAGTTAACAGTTCAAAAGATAAGATTTTCAATTCATATGTAACATAGTGATATAAGGCAATATGTGGAAACATACACATGTAACTATTGCAGATCAAACCTTAGTTAACCTAGTTAGGCATAGTACTCCATACTACCCTCAAAATAGTTAAGTACCGTGTGATCACCGGCTGGGTGGAGTGGTCAGTTCAATAGATCTATCATCACAACAGTTTGGCTTTCCCAAGTTAATGATCAATGCACAAGTTAAGTATAGTTAAGATGGTAGTTTGGGACATATAGCTCAAATCCACATAGATACAAGTTTGAATTGCTAGAAAATAGTTCAAAGTTAAACATGTTCCGGCCCCGATGATTTTATAAGCAAAAACAAAAGGAAAGGGGGCTATGTAACTCACATAGTATGATTGATGATTGACTTCTTGATTGTCGTTTATGTGGAGACTTATAACTCGGTTCCTATAACATAATGAGTTTCCATTGAGTTTGTGGACCTACTATAGTTTATGTGATGGTGCTTGTGTTCAATAATGTCCTAACTTATACATGAAATATAATTTTATAATGCCTTGAAATTACTAAGTGTTGGATTTTATAAAAATTCCGTCATTATAACGACGCATTTTGGAAAATTACCATTTTGCTTAACAACTTCAAAACCCATAAATTAAATCTACTTATATAAATATATACAAGTATATATATTATATCACATCATTAAAGTGTGTATATAAAATATATATACATTTATATATGTGAAAATGATTAATATTTATGTAAAAATGTCTAAGTTTCTAAAACTGCTTTTGGACATATTCTGTCCTGCTTGTTCGGATGACTTTTAAAAATAGACTTCGTTTGAATAAAATTATGAAACTTCACAGTCTACTATTTTAAGGTGTTTTGAACAACTTTCATTTAGAAAACTTTTCGTGGTTGTGCTTGTAAAAGGGTCAAAACAGTCACACAAGTATATGTCCTTAAAGTTTCTGTTTTGACAGATTTACTCCAGTGAGTTCGGGTTTATTTTTGACATAGTAAAGCCTTGAGTTAAATTATGAAACTCTCCAGTCTACCATTTTAACATATTATGAAAAACTTTCATTTAGAAAAGTTTTCATGATTCGGACCTTAAGTAGGTCAAAACAGTAGCACAAGTCAGGGGGTACAAATCCGCGCACTGATCTTGTGAAGGCTGTTTGGGGTATCATTTGGTCGAGTTAAAAGCTGAATAAGTAGTGCATGGAAAGCTAACACAATGAACTTAGTTTTGGAATCTGATTTTGTTCAATTTGGAGTTGTTATGACCATTTTATGACTCTTTAAAATCGTGACAACATTCTGCCAGGATTTTGGAATGCAAGAGTATTACTTAATAAGAGTTTTACCAAGCTTTAAATCACCAAACGTCCATGTAATGGGACTAAGAATGTGAAATCATTCCTTGGCTTCGGCTTGGGTTTTTAAATTATTTCAAACTTGGATTCATATGTGTATATGCATATATATGGATATGTATATTGATCATACTCACACATACATACATATGTGTATATATACGTACACATGCATGCATGTATACCTAATATCCTTACACACACATAATCGTATATGTATATGCATGCATACACTCATCCAAGATTAAATCTAAAGGTTATTCAAATTCATTTTTATAGAACTACATGAACTCACCAACCATGTGTTGACTTGATCTTTTTTCATGACTTCTTAGGTTACGAAAAGGTCAATTAAGAAGTTATTGCTTTTGGACTAGGATACCAGATAGAGGACCTAGTGATTTTGGACCTGCATATTTTTGAAACATCATTTTTACAGATTTATTTTGTATATCTTGTGCAGATACAAGATAGAAAATTATGATGTTGATAGTAGATTTACATTGTTAAATTATGAACTAAACTGATGTAATTTAACTTTGTAATTCTATTTTCATTACCATTTTCTCATTATATATCATGTGCAATGTAAACAATCTGATCATCATGATTATCATTTCCAATATCGCGCCCCGAGACCTTTCCGCCCTACGGGAAAGTTGATCCAACCCGCCGGCTCGGGGTGTGACATTTGTGGATTACATGGGATTTTGCCCGTAGAACAGTACTCTATCACAGAACTTAAAAGTCCTCATTCCTTGAACTGTATCTAGTGAACCCATGTGGGACCGAACAGGAAACATTGATAGTTCTATAGGCTAACAACCCATTCGCTGGGAAGTTTGCTTCTCCCCTTGTGTGAATGTTTGTTACCTGTTTTCAGAACTTTTTAATGTTGTGATAGACATTAAGACAATTAGGCATTAAGATGTTACTGATGGGTAGTATCTTATAGAACGAGAACGGAGTAGTCAGAAAGGAACTAGATACGGGTCCCATGATTATCTTGAACTAAATATTTTGAGAACTTTTATAACATATCATATTGTTGAAATTGAACATTACGAACTCACCAGCTTTGTGATGATCTTTCAAACTCAAACATTTTTGCAGGGAGACGGTGACGTCAGTGAGACTACACTTTTGGAACATTTGTACTTAAATTATTTAGTTATGTAATATACTTAGTTGTAAACTGTAACGTTGACTGTAATGACGAACCTTATAATGTAATTATTTTAAGTTAATCTGTGTGTTGTGATACCAGATCAAGTAAGTCACACCTCATCTCTGAGACATCACCACTATGCTTCCGCAACCTTCTCAGTGACATCATCTCAGGTGACGAGAGGTGGGGGTGTGACATATATTAGGGAGACGGTTCCAATACAAAGGGTTATTTTGGTGAGAAGGATAAGAAGGATTCCGAGCCTTTGATCAAATTAATCAAGTGTTAAGATCTTGTGGTCCCCAATTTCCCCTAAAAACTTGCGTGAATTAAAGCTGAAAGGGCAAAAAAGAAATAACCTACTCTAGTTGACTTTTTTGTGGGTAAATCAAGTTCCACCATTTTTTAAAATCGAATAACTATTAAAAACTTAATTATTTTTTTTAAAAAATTGCACCGAAAAATTGAGAATTTTATTGTCTTTAATTTGAGTATGACATTGCTGTAGTTTCTTTTCGATTTTTTCATGTGGTCCGTGATTTTAAGTTTGGTCCGTGATTATTGGTATGTAATTATGTAGTTCATTATTGATTATGCATTTAAAATGACGGTCCGTAATTTTTATATAACACGGTCCGTAGTTATCTAGTACGTGATTTATACGATTTATCTTTGATTATGAATGTTAAATTACGGTCCGTGATATTTATATAATGCGGTCCATGATTATTGGTCCGTGATTATACCGGTGGTCCTTGATTACGGGTGTTAAATGTCAGTCTATAATTTTATTAAGCACGGTCTGTAATTTTACACGGACCATTTTACCCCTTACCCAGATTACATGTAGCACATTCTGGTGGCTTCCTACGCTTCTCACGTTAATTTTCTTTGTACAATAACCACCCCTATATATTAGACCTTGTCTGGAATATAATGTGGTATTTTTTTTATTAATTACTAGAGTATTAACTCGTATAGTGTACGAATAAATATAAAATATTAAATATTTAAAACTGATAATTTAGAAATTATAAAATAATATTTTGATATAAAATGATTATGTTACGTATTAATAAATATTTCAAGTAAGAAAACAACAATTAAAAAGTTCAATAGCTACACAATTTGTATTCGACCTTCTTTTATATATATATATATATATATATATATATATATAGTAAAAGAAGGTAAGACACTATTTTCATAATTATCAAACTTTTTTTAACGACTAACAAATACATAAAAATGGTTTTACATGAAATGAATAAATTTAACATGTCGGAAACAAGTAGTTTTATGAAAATTATATATGTAGGATATCATATCAATTGTTATTGAAATTATTAAGAATTAAAAATAATAAATATTTAGAAATTATAAATTTTATATTAAATAAGATATCATTGAAACTTAATGATGATTATTATGTTATAATAAATTATTAAACTAAAAAGATTTATATTTTTTACATTTAATTATATAATTGAATTATTTTAAATTATTAACATTAAATAGAAGAGAGGGTTAATAAAATATAATTGAATGAAAGATGAATGTGAGAATGACAAGTGTCAAAAATTAATAACAAATGAAAACATTTATTACATACTAGGTTAGAAACCCATGTATTATATGGGTTGAATAAATCAAATATGTTACAAACAATATTTTTTATAAATATTTGTATGTTTAATAATATTAATTGTTAATAAATAATAAAGGATGAAGACTTAAAATAATAAATTACAAGTAATAAAAATTTAGGAATTATAAAATTACATTTTAAGATATTATATAATTGAAAATTCTTATAAGAACAATTATATATTTGATATTTAATCGTATAATTTAATTGTTCAAAATCATTAAGATTTAATTTATTTAATATAAAAGAAAATTAATTAGTATTTAATATGAGAGATATGTGGGAAAATTTTTTCTAAAACTCATGAAGTGATGACATGTGTCAAGTGTTGTTATTCTTTTATTAGAATAAGATTTACCTAACACTTAATATCAATTACAAATTTCCCCTTGGTCAGGGCCGGGAAATATGTAATTACAAGTTTATTTACAATGGGAAATATTTTTTATAAAGGAGAAATATCTTTTAAAATGTGGAAATTTGTAATTGACTTTTCTAGATAGTTATATATTTAATAAATGATATTTGGAAAGGGAAATATGTAAATGTCCATTATTATTACAATATGTTTGTCTTGTTAGTTTTTATCTTACTTATTGTATTATTGACTTTTATTTATGAGTTATTAAGTTAATATTTTAGGATGAAGTTTTTTTACAAGTTTCCTGTTCTAGATACCTTATAGATTTTTGACAGTTGTACTTACCAGTTGATTTAAGGCTTAACCTTTAACTAGTAAATTTAAGACCACCGGTAATTCAAGACATAGAGGTTAGATGTGTCACACCCCGAGCTGGCGGCCCGGATCGAATGTCTCGTCGGGCGGAATGGTCCCGAGGCGCGATATCGGGAATGATAATCGTGATGATCAGATTGTTTACATTGCACATGATATATAATGAGAAAATATACTAAATGGAATAGAATTACAAAGTTAAATTACATCAGTTTCGTTCATAATTTAACAACGTAAATCTACTATCAACATCATAACTCCTCTATCTTGTATCTGCACAAGATATACAAAATAATCTGTATAATGATGTTCAAAATACGCACGTCCAAAATACTAGGTCCTCTATCTGGGTGTCCTAGTCAAAAGCACAACTTCTTAGTTAGACATGTTCGTCACCTGAGAAGTCATGCAAAAAGATCAAGTCCACACATGGTTGGTGAGTTCAACTCAATCAACGACATTCCTAATAATCATATGTGACAATACAGTGCACTGCGGAGGACTGTAGTTAACTCAACCAACAGTGGAATCACCGAGGAGGACCAAAGTCAACTCAACAATAGTAACTCAGTCATTGCGGAGGACCGAAGTCAACTCAACGAACAACGACTCACGGAGTTGTGATAATCCATGTTAATCCACAATCAATAATAATTCAATCATATGAATATCATATTGATAATCCAGGTGTCACCCATGTGTTATTAAAATAATATTAATCTGGTATACATGTTCCACCCTTGAGTTTAAAAGCAAAATGATTTAAAAGAGGGTTATGAGAACTCACCTGAATGTCTCAGATTTAGTATTTTGCAGGATGCGCGCTCACGAAAATAAAATCAACGATGACTCAACAACCTGTATTTATCGCGTGTGTTCATATCCATAAGTATATGTATTTCATTACTATTAATTGTTCACACGTGTTTACCTTTAATCATTAAGCGTCACTAACTTAGTTTATTATATCTAAGTTATAAGGAACACTTGTTATTATACAATTTATCATTATTACATACAAAGTTTTTAAAACTTGTTAGTTTTAAATAAATAGATGATTTTAATTTAGAAAACCATGGTATGCTAACATGTCCATATACATATGTAAATACGTGCATGCATGCATGGATTTAGGTAATTATGTATATTAGGTTTTCATTACAAAGGTGATAGTTTAAAATACACATACACATGCACACGTACATGCATGCAAGGACTCGTGTATGTATTATCCTTTAACGTTGTACAAAGCTTTATCTAGGTTAGTTATCGTTAAAGATTATCAACCCATGTACGTGCGTGGTAGTAACGAAAATCCTTAGATTCGACAGCCCCTAGGCTCGGCAACCCCTAGGTTTGGCAACACTTGGGCTCGAAAGTCCCTCAGATTGGTAGCACCTGGATTCGGCAGCACCTGGGTTCGGCAGCCACTAGGTCCGGCGAACCTCAGGTTCGGCTACTAGTTAAGTTCAGCGAACCGTTAGGTTTGACATCCCCTTAGGTTTGACATCCCCTTAGGTTCGGCTTTTGGTAGGTTCGACATCCCTTAGGTTCGGAACCCTCTAGGTTCAGCAAACCTCTTGGCAACACTTGGGTTCGATGGACCTTAGGTTCGGTTGCCCCTCCCCCTGATCCACACGACTGAGTCGAACCTTGCTATTCATCATCTTCTCCATCGAGTTTCTTCATGTTGCAGGTTTGTTTATGGCTTCCTCATGTTCATACCAGCTCGTTTTAAGGTTTCAATGTGTAAAAATCGTTTGAAAAGGTGGTGATGTAAACCGGTTATCATTTTTGCAAAACTCATAAAGTAAAACGAATCATCTACCTTCAAAACTTGATCTTTAGCTCAAAATCTTCGTGGGTTTACGATCTCCTTGATTATACCAACGTTTTGGGACAATAATCAAGTGATATGGTGAAGGAATAAAGAAGAACTCCTAGAGAGAAGTTCTAGAGAGAGAGTAGGCCGGATTTCAAGTTCTAGAGAGAGAATGAGACTTGTGAAAATGAAGAAGAAACTTGTTTTCACCCATCTTATACCCCGTAATCATCTCGCGTGTTCGGCCTCGTTTATTTCGCGTTACGCATTTAATATGCTCGGTTTTCACGTAAATTACATTTTAAAACATGAAACGTTTTAAACAAAGTAAATTCGTTTTATAAAATGGTTTTATTTAAATTCGTTTAGTTATTTGTTTAATAAAACGATTTTATTCAAATTCGTTGGAGGTTGTAATTCCTAATAAACTTTTTTGAATTCTTTTTCTTAGTTTAATATCGTTCGATATTATTTCGGTTATCTCGTCGAAACGCGTTACTCATGTACGGATTCGTAAAGATCGTCACCTTTCCGAATCCATCGTTCGTATCGTATTTCGATTCGACTTACGATTTATGGAATATCGTTTCAGTATATTATTCTTAATAATTATATTCACGTGAATCGTAACTCACTCGAATACATTATTAAATTAATATTTCTGAAATAATATTCGCGTTTTAATTTATATTCGCGTCCTCACCATCGCGTAATTATTTTAAATAAAGCCTTCATTATTTTATTAATTATGTCCATAAATTATCAAGTTCCTAATCCAACCCCACTAATTCATATCACTGACACATCCATGATAGACTGAAATAAGTTTATGTATAGGGCATATGTAGGAGTAGGTCGCAACCTATCCAGCCACCGTCCCACCACCATTTCGATAAACCATGACCATGTGTCCTTGACTATATTTAGTGACTAACCAACAACTTTTAACCATTTCCATCAAAATCAGATCATATTAAATAAATCAACTGCAATAAACACTGTGGGTCAGACTGGTTATATTTCAAACCAATTTCCCCATGGTTTATGCATAATAAATATATGTTCTCATCAATGTATACCAGTGATAATACCATTAAATAAATCATAGAAATTATCTAATTATCATATCAGATTTTTATCAGTACGGTTAAATATGTACGGACATACCTGAAATACAGTGATGTTATAGTCTCCCCTAGTTGAGGGAATTTCGTCCCGAAATTCAACTTGGAGTGACCGCAGTAAATAAGTGTGGATACTTAAGCTTCATCTGATCTTCCCGTTCCCAGGTAAATTCTGGACCACGCCTCGACTCCCATCGTACTTTGACAATTGGAATTCTACTGCGTTTGAGTTTCTTAATTTCCCAGTCCATTATCTCGACTGGTTTTTCAACGAAGTGTATGGTATCATCGATACGAATGTCATCGAGTGGTACCTGAAGATCTTGATTAGGTAAGCATTTCCTTAAATTGGACACCTAAAAAGTCGGGTGTACATTACTAATTTCAGGAGGAAGTTCCAGCTTGGAGGCAACCTTCCCGATCCGTTCAAGAATCTTAAAAGGGCCAAAATAACGTGGAGCAAGCTTACCCTTCTTCCCGAATCGTACAACTCCCTTCCATGGTGATACTTTAAGTAATACTAAATCATCAACCTGAAACTCTAGTGGCTTACGACGCTTATCCGCGTAACTTTTCTGTCGACTACGAGCAGCTAACATATTGTCGCGAATGTGGTGAATCTTGTCAGTCGTCTCTTGAATAATCTCGGGACCAGTGATCTGTGATTCGCCGATCTCGGTCCAACAGATAGGTGACATACATTTTCTACCATAAAGAGCTTCGAACGACGCCATACCAATGCTCGCGTGATAACTGTTGTTATACGAGAACTCAACTAATGGTAAATGGCTATCCCGGTTGCCACCGAAATCGATGACACAAGCTCTTAGCATATCTTCAAGTTTCTGAGTCATTCGCTCCATCTGTCCATCCGTTTGAGGATGATAAGCGGTGCTAAGATCCAATCTTGTTCCAAAAGCTTCATGAAGTGATTCCCAAAATCGTGCCGTGAAACGAGCATCACGATCCGATATTATGCTTAAGGGAATTCCATGTTGGCTAACAATCTCATCTACATAGATACGAGCAAGTTTCCGCACAGGGTACGTCTCGCGTATCGGTAGGAAACGAGCCGATTTAGTTATGTAGATTTGGTGAATCTGATCAGGATCGAATCAAGAAACTCTACGAACAAGCAAACACGTGCGGAATCCATGTTTAATCTCTAAAGAATCAAAGAAGAACAAGTAATTTCATAAACATCTTCTTGTATTAATCAAACAATTGATTACAAATCTTTCACATAGAAAATTTCTCACACAGAAAATACACACTCAGGTTTTCTGAAGTTCTCAAGGTTCTGCAAGAGTTATGAGAAAATCAGACAAACCTCCTATATATACAGACCTGTCAGCCGAACCTATTCTTAGCCGAACCTCTAGGTTCGCCAGCCGAACCCTTAGGTTCGCTGGGTGAACCTAGGTTGCCAAACCTATAGGTTCGCCGAACCTTTACAAGATTGTAGGTTCGTCAAACCTATCAAACACATAGGTTCGCCGAACCTGCCTAGGTTCGTGGGCCAGACGTACCTAAGCACAACCTAAACACACGAACCTATACAAACATCATATAATTTACAATTTTGAATAGCAAACTATTACAAATATGCACTAACAAGCTCCCCCTTAATAGTTGCTATAAAAAATCTTCAGTCTTTATCTTTAGCTTTGTCGTCAGCTTTATCTTTCACTCCACTTGTTTCACCAACAACGTTATCCACCGCTCGTATCACAAACGAACGAGGAATTTTTGCTAATCTCTCAGCCTCCAACTTGTCATCCCTTTCATCTCTTTCCTTCTGAATTTTCATCAACTCAACATATAGATAGTTCACATCTTCCTAATTGCATCCTGAATGTATACCCAGAGTGTAACACATTCTAGCAATGGTCTGAAACTGAACTGCCATATCTTTGTAGCTTATGCCAACATCATGATAACCATCAGCTACAAAAATCTCAGTCATGTTAAGTAAATCAATATCGTCCTTTGAACAGTTAACAATCCACACAGGATCTAACAATCTGATTACTCTCCATTGATCTTCTTGTTTCAACAGAATCACTGCTTCAGCTGTATTCTTATCATAAAACCAGAATTTGAAGCATTGATTCCAATTCTGTTCCATCATTCTCAACCTTGATCTCTTAAATACATTTGGCTTGGCATAACCGTGTATCTTGTCTCTCACTTGAGGAGATAACAAACTCCATCCAGACCTAGCTTCTTTCTTCAACAACTTCTCAAAAGTTTCATTGTGTTTTGTCTGGATAGGCTTGATCATATTCAGTCTTGCCAATGTCATGCACTCAAAAGATGGTAAACTCAACAAGTCTAAAGCTTTGCCAAAATACTGACATCCATCTATACGCTTCACCACATAGCATCCTTTATCTGCAAGACTTCCCGGAATATTATGAAAGTAACCATAACTAACAATTCTTCCAATCATCGTCGACTTGGATCCAATCTTGAATCCTTTGAATTGTTTAGTTTGGTTGTCTTGAACTTTGTCGTCTATCACTTCAATCATTTGTTTGAAGATATATAAATGATCAACAATGTATTTCATTTCATCTTGACTTTCTATCCAGAAATCCATGTTTGTCTTCTCTTTAACAGAAGCCAATGAAGTCCTTGACACACTTCCAAGTTCAAAAATCTTCTTCAAGGTATTCATGTTATACAAGTCTTCATCTATTATATCATCAATCTCATATTCAAATAAATCCAATTCATCATCTTTCTCAAAATCAAAGACTTGATCAGCATCAATATCAAACATGTCATTGAAATCTTTTGCTGAGTAACCTCCAGCTATTTCACCTTCTTCTAGATCTTTATTAGCTGGAATCTCAACAATCATTCTCTGCAATTCAATATCAGAATGTAGTTTAAACAAATCAAGAAATGTGGGCAAAGAGTAATCAATAATCTTCTCAGGATTTTCTATTGCATCCAAATCTTCAAATTCAACATCATTACAGTCTTTGGTCCTATCTGAAGAAACAACAATAACAAGAGTAGCATCCACAACAATCTTTGAATAATCATACAAAACCATAGCTCCAGTCACAGAGTTTAGCTCACCAGATCCACTAACACCACAAACATCACCATCACCATCCTCATCCTCATCATGAATATTTAATTTCGGATGTTCATCCATATCAGAATCACCGTAGTCTAACTTCTCCTCTTCCTCTTCTGCTTCATCATCATCTACATTCACATACACTTTCTCAGCACCCAAAGCTTCAGCTTGAGAATCTTGAACTTTCAGCTCATCAATCTTCTGCCTTAAATCACTGTTCTGATTCTGCAGCTCTACAATATCAACATTTTGAATTTCAATCATGGATTCCAAAGAAGCAATCCTTTCATTCAACACTTTCTTCTCAGCTATATCTTCCTCCCTCCATTTCATCGACTGAGCAATCTGAGCTTTTATCTCATCTATCTCACTTGTGCACGAGGAAGATGGTTGATCAACTTTTGCTTTTTCCTTTTCCATCTTGTAAATATCAAACTCCTTTGATAACATAGAGATTCTCCTTCTTAGCTCGGTATCATCATAATCAACAGTGAAATTGATATCCCCTAAGTCATCCAAACTTTCAAATAAATCATCTTTGGAAGTAGAAGCTTGATGAAATGAAGTTTCTGGCAATGAAGTAGTCACAGTAGTAGCATCAACAAAAGAAGGAATAAAGTTAGCTACGTTCACAAACTCAGGAGATTGCTCTAAACCTCCTGGACAGAAACAGAAACTGTAGCAATAGTCTGTGATGAATAAGCAGAAACAACAACATATGAAGATGTAACAGGAACAGTAGTAGATGCAGAAGAAATCACAGGAATAGATGAAACAGAAACTGTAAAAGTCACAACAGACGAAGATACAACAATCTTAGGAGTTTTTGACTTCTTCTTTCCATATGGAACCTTAGCCATTCTTTTTCTTTTCTTAGGCTTTGAAGACTCAGGCTCTTCAGCAACAAAACTAGGATCAACTGTTTCTTCTCGTGCTTCTTCAGCCAGTTTAGCAAATTTCTTCTTCATTCTTCTCACCATATTATTACCAACCTGAACAGTCTCAAATTCTGACTCAGTGTTAGGAGATTCTTCACCTTCTACATCAGCAGGTTCACCCTGTTGTTATGTAAATACAACTTGAACATGCTCTTGTGAACTTGGTTCTTGAGAAGATTGACTTTGTTGTTGAGATCGGGAAGATTGACCAGTAGACTTCCTTGGTTGTTGTCTTGGAGGAGGAGGTGGTGGTTGTGGCTGATTATTATCATCATCATCAAACTCTTCATTATCAGACTCAGACTCCGCATGTCTCCATCTATCATCCTCAGGTGCTAAATAATTAGCCCTGGCACAGTGACCAATCAAATCTTTCTCTAATACAACATCTCGACTCTTCTGGTACACCCTGACCTGACCAAGACTTGAGTCAGTCATGTGTTTAAGCTTTAGAAGATCAGTAGCAACCCTAGGCAACATCTGCTCTGGAAGCCTCTCATCAATCAACATCTGAACAAAGCGAGGATACATATAGAATCTATCCTTGGGTTTAGCAATGTTGTCAGACATGTATCGGAAAATCATCGCAGAGAAATTGAACGGTTTGTTCAAGATCAATGCTACCATGGCTGACCTCATAAGATCCCTCAACTCATCAAAAGTACCTTTCCTCATGCTCAAGCAGTGTAACAGAACATGAGCCAGCAGCTTATACTGTAAAGGAAGTTTGCCCTTCTTGATGGAAGTAACATTGTAAGCTCCAAAATATCTGATCCTTAGAAAACAGCCTTTGATGTATCTCTCTGGTATGAGTGTTATACCAGCAGGCTCTCCACCTAACTGTAACACCCGACGGATATCAGCCTTAGAAACACGAATTGCTTGTCCAAGCACATTCGCTTCGATGGCATACTCTTCATCAACAGAAATTGTAACACCCCGTTTTATAGATATAAATAAAATACTCTCATTTATTATTAAAATATTATTAATTATTTAAAAATATAATAATAAAAACGGTTAATTGAATCATAACGTTTCGTTTAGTTTAATGATTAAAATAATTCATTTTATAAAATATGATTATTCAAGAACACAAGATTAGCAATGATCGTTCAAAATATTTGGCGTTCGTTTAACCGAATAGGTTGGATAAAACAAATATAAGAAATATTTGATGTTTAAATAATCGTTAAGTTTAGTCAAAGGTCGTTTAAATAATAATAATACTAATAAAAATAATAATAATAATAATAAAATATATATATTGGATCCTGATCCGTTTTTAACAAAACTTAGGACGAAACGTAGATAAAAATGAGTAGGTTCTAACCGTATATTTAGAATTTTATGAGACACAATATTTTGAAAGTTATAAGAGAAAAACGAAAATAAATCTAAACTAATTATAATATTATAAAAACATATATTTAAAAAAAAAAGAAAAAGAAAAAGTGCCATGGTGTGTATGTGACGTGAGGAAAAAAAAACTTTGTACGTGTACTTGTGATATGGATTGAAGATAAGCAAAGACTTATCCATGTATTCAACACACACATATATCTTCTTTTAAGGATTACAATTTCGAACAAACAGAAGGAAGGGAGAAGTAATTTTGTTCATGACATACAATCGTTCTGAATTTCTTAATGTTATGAAGTTGATATGTTATTAGGTATGTATTTCAATCTTTTAGTTAATTTATAACTTTAAGTTTTCGTATATTATCAACTTATAGGGTTAGGGTTAAGACTCAACTTCATATATATATAAAATAGTATGTTAAACTTATGATTTATTTTAGGAACAGAAAAATTAACGCATCAGGAATCATCCTTGCAAACTAATGATAAGGAAAAATTAAGCAGAAACGCTGCCAAAATTTATATTAAGAAGATCTAAGCTGTCACCCAGCCAATCAAAAATTCAGGTGAATACATTTAACTTCTTTTTAAATTTAAATGCATTTTTTTAGCATGGTTTGTTTAAACTTTGACGCATAAAGGGATACTACGTGACCAGCATTTAGGCTATTAGTATACGTATGATTTGCAAATCGTATCCGCATATGGGTGAAAGTCCCATATGTGGCTGGTACAGGTGGGCTGGAAGGTTAAGCGTAAGACGTACTCCGCAGGCAACCTTACCAGTGACCAACTGTAAGATGCGCTGCGCTGTAGTTCCTAACCAGTGACAATTATAAACCAGTGTATGCAGTAGTTGTATTGATCAGTGAAATAACCTGCTAAATGTGTAGTATGGCCAATAACAATTATGGTTAAAGGACCGAACATGTATGCTTACATATCGAGTCTGTTATTTGTATTCACCAACATTATGTTGACGTTTTATTTTCAAAAACTTTTCAGGTAATAATGAAATGTAAAAGAGAAGCAAGACTAGAGATTCTTGGCCTATGATGCCTTGAATAAGATCTTGTGGTGAGACCATGGAGGTATTGGAGCTATGCCTCCAAGTCATTCATAAACCGGATATTATAAAATGATTTGTAATTATGTGTTTGTGAAAATCCGGTTTACTATAGATTGAAATGATGGTGTTCATGCCTATGTGTATGAAACTTTATAAAACCCTGAAAAGTTATTTTGAAAATCACTTACAAACGATGAAATGTGGTTTTTCATACCTACGCGTATGAACTATTTATAAATGATGAAAATCGGCTTTTCACATCTATGCATGTGAATCATTTGAAAAATTATGAAATTCATAAAACAATGCTTCCGCTAAAACATATGAAAAAGAATAATAAACTCTGACCGAGACTGTATTTATCCATGAAACCAATCAGGTCGCAGCGCCCAGGTCGCCTAGAGCCCGGGGTGTGACAGAAATCAGTCTCGCAGACTCCCAGAAACTCTGTATATGAGATCTATATATCTTGCAAGAATTGGAGATGGCATGGTAAATCTGAGATCGTCGTAGAAACTCGATCATCGGCCGAAAATCTTTGCCATTCCTTGTTGTAGGATCTGGATAGGCACACACGTTGTGTTTGTCTCCGAATGTCAAATTCGCCATTTCTACAATTAGAGAAAACAAAACAAAATTTTTAAAAAAATAAAAATTAAAAATCAAAAAAAATTTTCTAAGTATAGAAACCAGCGAACCTCCCCTGAGACGAACCTATCTAGACGAACCTATTTATTAGGCAAACCTATTCACTGAACGAACCTTCTGATAAACGAACCTTTGAATGAACGAACCTTCAATGAACGAACCTTCATTGAACGAACCTTCATATCAAACGAACCTGTTGGTCAAACGAACCTTGACCAATAAGGTTCGGTTCTTTTGAAATTTTAGAGGTTCGCCACGAACTTATTAGATTCAGACGAACCTTCAAGGTTCGGCGAACCTTAGTTCATTCAGCGAACTTTTTTCATCCAGCGAACCTTTCTTTTTTCAAAATCAAATTTTCAAATCATCGAAATCACTGAAAAAGATTATATTCCAAGGTTCGAAACTCAACGATGAACAACTTTAATGAAAACAATTTTTCCAGAAATTAGATTTTAATAGATTTTAACCCAAACACACAAGGTTCGACTAAAAATCCTAAAAACCAGTCATTTCTCCTAATCTAGCCGGTCAAAATCAAAGATCTATACCTAAAAATGTTCACAAATCATATCTGAGTCTAATGATGTAAAGCAAAAGCTACGGAGGTCCAAGATCAAAAAGCGAAAAAAATTATTCTTGCAGGTTCGTCTCTGTCAAAATAATGAAAGTGACGAACCTCAATCACGAACCTGATTTATATATATGCGAACCTTTTTGACCGAACCTATTTGACGAACCTTTGACTGATCAGTTGACCGAACCTCTCAGGCGAACCTGTCCACAAACCTATTGAACGAACCTGTTGGACGAACATGTTTAAAACCTATTGAACGAACCTGTCCAACGAACCTAGCCAACGAACCTGTCCAACGAACCTGATTGACGAACCTTCTCACACACCTTTTCAGGTGAACCTTTTCAAAAATTTGATTTTTTATTTTAGATTTCAAAACAAATCAATGTTTAATTTTTCAAAGTCAAACAAATAATCAAAAATTATTGATTTAACATCAGATAAAAACAAAAAATCTTTTTGTAATTTTTCAAATTTGAGAAAGATCCAGACATGAGATCATATTGTTTTACAATTATCAACACATCTGATTGAATTAATGAATACAATTATTAGCAAATTACAATTCTAAAATGATTGTCAGTATTCTTATCCTCTTTAAGTTTAATTACTTAGTTAAGATGTAAATTAAAACAAAATCATCCAATACCTTATAATATCCATTTACTTGAACACATCCCCGGTTTGTGAATAACTAATCAAACACAAATATTCTTGAAAGTTATTACTTCAATTTTAACTAGCTTGATCATGCAAAAATAAAACATAATTTCTTTTTGAAAATAACAAAATAGAAAATAAATTTGAATTTGTTCAAATCATAGAATCAAGGTTGATACTTACGTATGCTCAGATGATCCAGATAATGAACTAAACAATAATTTAAGATTAAGCTTTTAACAATCAGATCGATATTTTCATACACGTAGAGATTGTCCAAACCTTAATCAAAACAAAAAAAAACAAATTTGACTTGTTTAAAGCTATAACAATTAGGTCGATACGCAAGTATACGCAAAGAGTGTTTCAGCTTTAAACTAAAATAAAAGAAAAAAAACAATTAGAATTTCTTTTGAAAATTAAATACATGATCAAAACTAGCAACTTGACTTTTTGTTCAAGAAACATTTTGTAAGAATAATTACCACTCATTCAGGACAAAACTAAGTACTGCATTCTAAGCATCTGTTTCTTATAAAGCAAAATCAAACTTTTGTTTAATTTCATCTTAACAAAGTTATAAACCTACTAACATATCGTACTTAGTAATTGTAACTACTCTTTATGTTTAAATTCTTTATGATACAAATGTGATTCCAATTGCAAACAATGTGCTATCATTTCTCACTTGGTTGAATAAATTTCTCAGAATTTTAAATTTTTTTAATGTTTTTGTGTTTTTGATTTTTCAAATGTTTTTGTATTTTTCAAACTTTTCTCCCCCTAAAAACTAAAACATAAAACAACAAAAAATTAAAATATCTGATGTTAATTCAATAAGAATTGATTAAGAAGGAGATTGATTTGGAATTATCTCACCCATGACCCGAATTCCATTTAATTTGAGCAAATACTCAAAACGAGATTTATCAAAGGCCTTGGTGAGAAGGTCTGCTCTTTGCTCATTAGTATGTATCTTCACCAAATCAATAAGTTTCTTTTCATAGCAATCGCGTATGAAATGAAACCTAATATCAATGTGTTTGGATCGTGAATGATACACATGATTCTTGGCAATAGCAATAGCAGCCTCGTTGTCAACATGAATCGGGGTAGTCAGAAAATTCAAACCATAGTCTCTCATCTGTTGTTGTATCCACAAAACTTGGGAACAACAACTAGCAGCCGCTACATACTCAGCCTCACATGTAGATGTAGCAACAGATGTCTGCTTTTTGCACTGCCAAGAGACTAACCTCTCCCCTAAAAATTGTGCACCTCCAGTAGTAGATTTCGCATAAGTCTTGCATCCTCCATAGTCAGAATCACTATAAGCATTGAAGGAGAAGTTATCATCCTTAGGATACCACAGACCTGTGTCTGGTGTACCCTTTAGATAACAAAGAATTCTCTTGACAGCTATCAGATGAGAAACTTTAGGTTTTGATTGATAGCGAGCACATATACTTGTAGCAAAGACAATATCTGGCCGTGAGGCAGTCAAGTACATCAAACTTCCAATCATTCCACGATACAAAGTAGCATCGATTAACTCCCCCTTAATATCATGCTCAATCCTGTGATTGGGCTGAATAGGCATGGAAATGGGTTTACAATCAAGCATGCTAAAATGTTTTAACACATCTTGAATGTATTTGGTCTGATGAATGAAGATTCCATCATCAGTATGATCAATTTGTAAACCCAAGAAAAATTTAGTGTCTGACATGGCACTCATCTCGAACTTCTCAATCATAACCTCTTTAAACTCTAAACACAGTTGCTCATCGGTAGATCCAAATATGATGTCATCTACATAGATCTGAACAAGAATGATATCCTTGCCCTTTTCCCGATAGAACAGTGTTTTGTCAATCTGACCCCAATTGAACCCGTGTTCAATAAGGTGAGTCGAGAGCGTCTCATACTAGGCACGAGGAGCCTGATGTAGACCATACAGTGCTTTGTCGAGGATATAAAACTGATCCCGGTGGATAGGATCCTCAAAGCCCGGTGGCTGACAAACGTACACTGTTTCCTTCAAAGACCCATAGAGAAATACAGACTTGACATCCAAGTGAAAAACCTTAAATTTCTTGTGGGCAGCAAAAGCCAGAAATAATCGAATTGCTTCTAGCCACGCCACTGGTGCAAAAACTTCGTCGTAATCAATCCCTTCTACTTGTTTGAAACCTTGAACTACTAAACGTGCTTTGTTCCGAACAATCACGCCTCTATCATCTCTTTTGCACTTTAACACCCATCTAGTGCCAATTTTCTTCTCACCCTTTGGCAAATCCACCAAATGCCACACACCTAACTTCTGAAACTGATTAAGCTCCTCTTGCATAGCCTCCACCCAGGCAAGCTCACGCAATGCTTCAGTAACAGATTTTGGCTCAATCTGAGAAATGAATGCAGAATGCATCCATAGCTCTTGAGTTCCATGAGTTCGCTCCAACTCTACATACAAACTCTCCTCACTTGCTACTTGATTTCTTGTTTGTACTTCAGCAGATGAATTTCCAATGATCTGCTCAACAGGATGATTTACATGGACTCTAGTGACTGGCACTTGCGGGACCCCAACATTATGATCAAGATTGGTAAGATTCTGATCAACGTCTTGATCATGAGAAACTGCATCTTCAAAAACATCTTGATCATCATCAGATGACCAGTCATCATTTATTGCTCCTGAAGTGCTTTCCTCAGGTGGATGATTATCTTCAGCTTCATGTGAAACACCTTGATCTTCTGAATTCTACAAATCATATAACATTTGCAAGGTTATTTCATCATCATTAACATTTGGAGACAAATTGAAAGACTCAAACAATTTATCATAATCAAATAGCCAATCTGGTCCTTTGCCATTTGGTATAGGTGTATGTCTTTGAACATCCACGTTATTCCATAATTTCACAACACCCGTGCGTTTATTAAACACACGTTTGTTGGGAAGGCTGTAGCCAAGAAAGAAACCTTCTTCAACTTTAGAGTTGAATTTAGCATCTTTCTTAAGCATGGTACAAGGAGCCCTGAAAGGTTCCAAGTTTTCCAAATTCGGCTTTCGATTTTGAAGGAGTTCATAGCAAGTCTTATTATGTCTTTTCACAATCAGCACTCTATTAAGAGTAAAACAGGCGGTCGCTACGGCTTCACTCCAGAATGTAATAGGGAGCTTAGAATCAGCGAGCATAGTTCTAGCAGACTTAATCAACGTTCTATTCTTCCTCTCAGCTACACCATTCATCTGTGGTTCATACGGTGCACTGAATTGCTGCTGAATGCCCTTTGAATAACAAAATTCTTCCATGTGTTGATTCTTGAAGTCTGTCCCATTGTTTGAACGAACACGCCTTACTCTCAACTTGTATAAAGTCTCCAACCTGTTAATCAACAAAACAAAATTTTCATAAGTTTCAGATTTAAACTTTAAGAACATTACCCATGAAAATCTAGAAAAATCATCAGTCACTACAAAACAGTAAGATTCACCACCGATACTCTTCACATTGATCGGACCAAACAAATCCATGTGAAGTAGTTCCAGTGGTTTATCAATAGAAAACATAGTTTTTGTTTTATGTGACCTCCTTTTCTGTTTACCCTTCTTGCAAGACACACATACATCAGGGAGTTTAAAATGTTTAACCGGTACACCCTCAACCAAATGATTGTCTACTAAATGATTCATCTTCCTGATATGTATATGACCCATCCGTCTGTGCCAAGACCGCGTATCTTGCTCGATTGCCTTAGACACCAGACATGTCTCCACCTTGTTCACCGTCTCCGCTTTCGCCATGTCCAATACATATAAATCCTTACTCCTGTCGGCAGTCATCAGAATCCACTCCTTAGGAATCTGAATTCTTTGTTGAAGCACATAACATCTTTCATTATCGAACATCACTTTATAGCCTTTGTTACAAATCTGTGACACACTCAACAAGTTGTTAGTTAATTCTTTGCAGTAATTCACATTATCAAAGGAAACTTTACCATTAGTCAGACTGCCAAACCCGGTAATCTGACCACCTTTGTCTCCTGCAAAATTAACATAACTCCCTTTCATTTCCTTAAAATCTTGCAACAATCCCAACTCTCCTGTCATGTGCCGTGAGCATCCACTGTCAACAATCCATCGACTGTTGATATGGCCCATGAATGCCACCTGCACAATAAATTAAAAATTTTGATCAGTATCAAAAGGGATGACTCCCGCCATTCCGGCGTCGAGTCTCCCTGAATGGACTTCTTCCATTCTGTTGGGATGAACTGCTTGAAGACCCATCTTCAATGTTCACATCCTTTCTCCTAGAAATTTGATCACTTGACCTGCATCTCAGTTTCCAAAAAGGTTTTGACTTATCATTTTGTTTTGAAAATGGTGTTGAAGAAAATATGTCATAAAAATCATCATCAAATAATGTCACCATTTTGACAACCTTTTTGACATTTTGTTTGTTATTAAAAACTTTCTTTTTCTGACTCTTTTCTTCTTTAACCCAGACACATTCAGGATCAAATTTCCTGAGGACTACAATTTCCTCCTCACTAGGCTTCACTTTCCTAGGACTCCCCTCAGATTTGATCACCCGACTGTCATTAACAGAACTCTTTCTGATCTTATGATTTGGACAATTTGCTGAAATATGTCCTTTTCCACTACAAGTATAACACTTTCGTGTTTCTCGTGAAGTAAAGGACCTAAATCTGTTACAAGTATCCAAATCACAATCAGCAATGACATGACCCAATCTCCTACATCTGTAGCATTTCCTTTGCGAAAGACTCTTTGGTTTTAATTCATCACAAATCTTAGATGAACCCAAAGATTTAGATGCAACAGATGGAGATGAAACATTGCGCCTCAAACCAGTGGCTTTTATCTTGGAATTATTGTTTTGATTTGGAGAAAGCTTTGATTTTCCCTTGTTTCCAGCCCCAAATTGATTAACCTTGTCAACCACCTTGATAACCTTCTTATCAACCTTTTCAGAAAAACCTTTTTGTTTTTGAAAAACACCACTCGACTCTCCTTTATATGTAGTGGAAGACTTGACAAACACATTTGGTTTGAGAGTAGATGTAGTTTTGACTTTTAGCACTGGTTTGGAAACAACATTTGGAGTAACCACCACTTTGTCAGTTGATTTCATGTCAGACATAGATTTCTGAAACTTCAAACTCTGTTTCTCAACAGTGTTGACGTGATAACCAATCATTCTCAAAATATCATATGGAAATTCTGAATCTGTGATGTCCTCAATAATAGGAGCATCACAATCAACAAACACTTTATCATGAGATGATGAACTTTCCTTATCCTTAGTCATTTGTTCAGACACATTTTCCTTTAAAGAAACCGGATTAACTTCCAAATCCGGATTAAGTTGTGGTCTATGTACAAAACTAGAAGGAGGTGGCACAACATGAAAACCTATTCCAGTCATATCATGTGATGATCTTTGCATGGCAGCAAAGTAATCAATGACATATGCAGAATTTTGATAATTTTCAAGCTTGCCTTTGTGCAACTCAGCTTCAGCTTTGGCTGCTGATAATTCCATCTTCAACTTCTGAACTGATTCAAGATGCACATACACATCATGATTATTTTGTAAAACTTTGATCTTCAAATCTTCATTTTCTTTACCAAGATCTGTTATCTTCTTATCAAAATATTTTTCTCTTAAAATCAGTTTCTTGTTTGCTTCTGTGCTCTCTATCAGTTCAGTAGTTAGCTGAGCATTCATCTCTTTCAGTTTGTCAATCATCTCAAGCAGATCCTCATTTACCTCATCCACTTTCTCCTTACCTTTCCCATAATCTTCCTCCAACGAAGTCATAAAAGCACCCATCAGTTCATCGTACTGCTTTCCCCAGTCATAGCCCTCATCGGCTTGACTCACCAAAGCTTTAGATGATGATTCTTCAGATTGTTCTTTCTTTTTCTGATAATTTTCCTTCGGCTTAAATGGGTTTAGATTCCCTTGCTTCTTTGGATTCTTGCATTCTCTGGAAAAATGACCTAGCTCACCACAGTTGTAGCACTGAGTAGCTTTTGGATTGAATCCAAATTTGGTATTGCGGTCGAAAGTGAATTTCTTGCCCGTCTTCTTCTCATAACGATTGATTCTTCGAATAACACTCGCCAGTGCCCATTGTGTATCGATCAGTTCCATTTCATCATCATCGATTTGTTCATAGTCTTCAAATGTCAAATTAGCATTTCCAATCCTTCCTGCAACTTGTTCATCGTATGCACTGACAACACAAGATAGAATAGACATGTGATCCCTAACAACTTCAACAGTACCTTTTCCCAGATTGGTAGTATTTAGCTGAACAGGAGGTGGTATTGAGTCAGACTTCTTCTCATTGTTAGAATAGGATGAACTGGAACTTGTAGATACAGAAGGAACATGAGTACTATCAGAAGTAGTAGACACAAATGCTGTCTGAATCTTGGCAGATGAAGCCGGTGGTGTAACTACAGAATCACCATATAATGAAGGATCTTGTGTAACATTCACTCTTCGCGCTTTCCTTTTATCCTTCATCTTGCTCCTCAAGCTTTTGAACAAATTCTACCAAGGTCAGTCCTGGTAAATTCTTTCTCAAGATCAACACTAAAGAGTTCCACTTGTCAGGTAAAGCATCAGCAAGGCAATCAATTTTTTCATCTTCAGAATATTCGATGCCACACTTTCTCACTTCTGTCAGCAGATGTTTGTATCTTGTAATTAATGCTTCCAGACTTTCATTGCCTAACATCTCCTATCTCCATGGAGCCTAGGTCTCCTGTTGAGACCCACAGGTCTCCTGTTGAGACCCACAAGTCTCCTTCTGAGACTAAATCAACTGCTGATGTTGCTGCTGCTGAAGACCTCTCCTCAAATCCTGTGTTCACTAAGGAGACTACTACATAAACTTCCAAGTTGGTTGGTCAACTGGAGGAAGTAGTGAATGCTAAGGTTAACTTCGAAGCTGCAACAGCTTCCGAAGGCCCAGTCATACTTTAGGTTTCTTCCTTAGAAGAACAACTGGCCAATGAACCTGCAAGTGAGGCCACAGGATCTGGCACCTCTGGGATAAACATCATGGATAAAGGGAAAAGAAAACTAACCTCAGAGGAGGAAGCTGCTCAAGAGGAGAGGATGCCATCAAAGAAGAAAGGCTGACCAGACACCTCCCTGGATGCAGAGATTTTAAGACTCTTTGGTTTTTTACAGGAGAAGGGATATGACATTGATGAAGTATTACTCTGGTCGGTGCCTACAATGGTTGCTGAACTAGATAGGGTGTAGCAACTTGAACAGGCTGTTGCTGCATCCAAAGCTGTTGCAGTTCTCTCCAAGAAATAGAAGGAGACTGCCTACCGAGAGAAGATGAAGAAGTTCTTGATGAACTATGGATTCTCTTCGCAGTAGCTTGGTCCAATGAAGAACTCTATCATGGACAACATATGAGAGATATTAAAAAGAAGATATCCATGGGAGAGCTGCCTTCCCTGGACCAGATCCAGGCTCAAAAGGAGGCTCTAAATCTAGGCTTTAAGGAAAGAACAATCTTTGACAAACCCTTCTCTGATGCAGCACTTAGAGAAGGATTGAAGGTGATGTGTGAAGCCTCTACAAATGCTTTCTTCCCAAAGCAGGAGCCTCCCTCTCCTCCATCTAGTGCCTCTTATGAAAACATGCCTATATCCTTAGTGATCAAAATAAACAAAGGTCCTACAAAGAAAACATCCACGGCTCCTGATCCTGAGATATCTACAAAGAAGGATGAGAGGAGAACAGAAGAAACATATGCCAATGTAGCATCTGAGGAAGTCACAAGGGAAGAGGGAGCAGGAGAGGAGCAAGAAGCCAGAGATAAGAGGAGCTTAGTTATATATGCAGGTCAAACAAAGTTCAAAAGGAGAAAAACAATGTCAAGAAGGAAAAAGAAGCCTGCATTCTGACTCTAAGCCCGAACCTGTAGAGCTCCGAAGCCTATCCGATCATATATTCCAATAGTTGAGTGGAGCTTTAACACCAGGCAAAAGTTGTTCGCTCTCAGACAAGAAGGAGGAGGCATAATGGTAAAGAACATTCATGAGCTCATAGTTGTTCATGATCTCATTGTCTTTGACTTAGACATGCTCCTCTACACAACCCTGACAATGGTGCTAATGGCATGATTGCCATAAAATGGGTTAAGGCAAGGACACAAATTCTCAGAGGAAAACGATGAATTTTGGAAGCATCAGCCTAGGGGGAGACTTTAAGCACATAAAGGTTGATGCTCTCCAAATCTTCTAAGTCCTTGACACAATACAAAAAGTCCATGCAAGCCTCGGAGGAACAGAGTTATCTTTCGGAAGGAACTAGTCTTCGGAAGAAGCTTGAAAGCTTCAAAAGACTAAGTACCCTCAGAAGATAACCTTGTTCTTCAGAATAACTCAACAGAAATAAGGGCTTCCGAATACATAGGCTTCCGAATACAAAAGCTTCAGAAGACTTTAGTTTGACATGATCCAAGACCTTGTATGGAAATATTCAGATACGCTTTCTATCATCAAGAGCAACTCAGAAGACATTCCAATAATAGTCAGCAACAAGATAGATTTGTCAGACTTACATAGATATGATACATTAAATGCCATTTGTAGTTTAGGCATTTATTGTAAAAGTCAATGAATATATTTGTATTAATTGTAATTAATACAGCTTGACTTATCAAGCTTTTATAGTATGCTAGTTTTAGCATTAGTTTGTTTCTAGTATCTTTACCAGCCTTGTATTCCTACGGGAATATAACTATAGGTTTTAGTATAAATATGTTCACTTGTATATTGAGCAGGGCACGAGTGTGTGCTTGATCTTAGAGTCTTGCATTTGAATGAAATATACTTTAACCTTGAAATCAACTTTATTTGTGTATTATATTTTGTTCTGCAAGTGTGAGTGAGTTGAGTTGATAGAATTTTCCGCATATATCAAGCTCAATAGAAGATTACTTGTGAAAGTGTTGTGTTGATTACATAACCCGATCCAACAAACACCCAAAAAAAATCTGGCATGACTATAACAGAATTAACGAGAAAAAATGACGAGTTTAATAGTGTAATTTTTATAAAAAAATTAACATAGTATAAAAAAGTTATAAGTGTATAAAAATAAAGGGGGAAAACTTCAATTTAAAAATAGGAAAATGGATGTTTATTTAAGAGTGTGACACTTGTCACTCTCTTATTAAATATGATTTTTTTAATTATCACAAAATACTAAAATACCCTTTTGTATTTAAAAGTAATTAGTAACACATGTCACAATCTTGTTAAATTTAGAAAATTTGAATTATTAGATTTGGGTTATAGAGTTCTCTCAATTAAGGTGTGTTCTCATTTGATAGCTTCCCTACATATGTATATATACATATGTTTATATATACATAGGTATATATAGGTAGGATCATATATAATTAGATTTTTTTTTTGTAAAAAGTGTAGAAACCAATTAAGTGTTAATACATTGCAACTCTTTAACACATAGATGAGGGGTAATTTAGTATTTTGGTAACTAAAACGGTTAATAACATCTTCTAAAATCTTGCAAATTTAATTTCAAAATTTTAATTATTGATTTGTTGATATAATTTGTTTTTTATAATTATGTAAAATGTTTTTACTGTTATGTTTTTTCGAATTATAATTAGCACATAATAGCACATTGTTTTTTTTAATTATCACATAATAGCACATTATTTTTTTTATAATTATTAGTAATAACACATATTAGTACAAAGCAAAACAAGCAATAAAAATTGGTACCAGATAGATGATTATGTATATATGCTAACATTTACTAACAACACATACTAGCACATAGCAAAACATACAAAAAATTACTGACATATATATGATTATATATATGTGCTGATATATGCTAATATGTACTAATAGCATATATCAGTACATTGCAAAACATGCAACCAAGTTACTCCTGTATATTCGTAACATGTAGTAATAACACATATTAACACATAGTAAAAAGGTAACCGATTTATTCCTTAAAAATAGTAAGTGACAATGTCTAATTTAAATGAGAGTGATATTAGCAAATTAGGTTAGTGAAAATTTCTTTTATGCCCTTAAAAATAGTAAGTGACAACTCGGTGTAAATTCGAGTTGCATTTCGCAACATTTAGAAAAGTGCAAAAATTTTACACCGATGCAAATTCAATTTGCATTACGAATTAGATAAAACACAAAAAAGAAACCCCCCTAAATATGTATAATAAAAACATGAAAAAAAACCAAAGATTCGGGCATTTTTTGTCAAAGTTCACTGGGTTACCGTAATTAGGCAGGGTTCTTATTTGAACCTAATCCTATATATATATATATAATGTATGAATGGTTTGTATGAACAAATATGTATACTTTTACTTATAGAAAAACATAACAGTTGGCTAAGATCTAATCAATGTCGTGTCTTGGTTTTGTATTTACTTGGGGGAGATATATATGTTGTCGTGAACAAGCTTTGGTTTTCCCAAATTAAACAAGCTTTGGATACTTTTGGAACGATTAGGAGGAATTGTGATTATTTTAGAAAGGATGTGATAAGTAAATCGTATATTCTTTTATGTGTAATGATAATGATAAAAATAATATTTTATGCCCAATAATAATGATAAAATCAACGATGATACAATTCTTGTTTTAAAAAACTTTGTATAAAAAATAGTATCATAATAACGATCTTGAGAAGCACAAATACGTTTAACATGAAAGGGTACTTGGCTGCTTGCTCTTGTTAAAGTATCTTTCTCCGTTATCTAGAATAGTTCATGAGCCCTCTTTAGACATTGACCAACTCAACAGGTTAATCAAATAAATTATGTAAGAGGTTATTGTCTAAAAAACTAAAAGCTCTCATTTCTTTAAAGATATTTTACATGCTAATGAATATATTATTAAATAAATTTCATCTAATAAAGGTAAAAAAGATAAACATAGAAAAATTACGCACGAATAAGATTTTTTTTAACACTATCAATAATAAAATTTATAGTTTAATATAATTAATATCTTAAAAATTATAAGAAGATTATAACCTGACTTTATAAAAGTTCATACAGCTTTTTATTTCCTCATGACTTCTTGGGCTACCCTACGTACTTGTGGAAACCCGATCTGTAGTACACCTATGGAAACCGATGGGTGATCCTCATAATGTCAAGGCTCTAAATTGATAAATAAAGTTACATTCAGTCACTTCTATTTATAGATAAACAATAAAAGAGAAACCCATGCAACCCCAAATAGCATATTTTCAAATTAGTACAAAATCATAATTTGTACCCGACTTTACAAGACCATCTTTAAAAATCAAATAAAGAGTGTACTTCGTATCATAAATAAGTACTGAAATAAACAATAATTTAGGTGTCTTTTTTATAATTTTTAATGTTTATTAAAAGAATATATCTTAATGATTCATAACTTTTGAGTTCTTAATAAGTTGCCTTAAATATGAATGTTTGAAATGTAATATTAAAAGGTAGTCTTTTAACCATTCAGAATTAAGGTTAACTCCTAATCATTTAATGCTTGCAAATCATTAATAGGTAGCCTTTTAATGATCATTAAGATACTAATAAACAACCCTTTAAACATTACATTGATAATTCTGAATAATACTTTCTCTATAAATAGCATGTTTCACTACTAGAAAGCTAGAATTTACCAACAAAATTTTCCGACCAAATTCTGAAAAAAAAATAACCCATATTTTTCGTGTAAAAATTCCGACAATTTATCGACAAAAGATGTTTTGGTTGAAAAGTTCTCGGTATATACGGACAAAATTTCGACCAAAAGTTTAATAATAAAATAAATTAAAATATTTATCGGAAAGTTATCGGGAAAATAACAAAAAAACCAGTTAAAAATACAATTAAAATTTTGGTCGTAAACCCGTCGGAAATATGAAATAAAAAATAATTTTTTTATTGTTTTTTATTCAAAACATAAATTTAATACAAAATTTTGTTTGTATGAAAAAGGTCGGAGGTTTCCGACCGTTTTCCGACCAATCTGAACAATTCGTTGGAAAGTAGTAGGAATTTTCCGACTACTTCCTACCACAGGTTTTCCTTATTTAATTTTTAGGCTCTTATCATCGTTTTTTAGTATCATCTTTTTTTGCACCTTGATTATATACAAAAACATTAGTTATAAACATTACAATTTAACAAATTATATGTTTGTCGGTCATGTAAGCAGACAGATACATATATGAGTATAAACATAAAACTTTATTGGTTTCTAATAGTGTACGCACATGTAAGTACGTGGATGTGTAAAACACTTCTTATTTATTACCGCAAAGTTTTTTATAATGTATAATGAATGTTTAAAAAAGATGAAATGAAAAAAAACGATGTCCAAAGCTTGAAAAACAAAAAAATGAATTGTTCTAGTATGAAAATGGTCGGAAGTTTCCGACACTTTTCCGGCCAAAATGGATAATTCGTTGGAAACTAGTAGGAATTTTCTAACTATATTCCTACCACAGGTTTTCCTTTTTTATTTTTTAGGCTCTTAACATCATTTTTTCGTATCATCTTTTTTGCACCTTGATTATATACAAAACACTAGTTATAAACATTACAATTTAACAAATTATATGTTGTCGGTCATGTAAGCAAACAAAATATATACTTATAAACATAAAACTTTATTGGCTTCTAATAGTTTTGGTTATTCGGTTAATGTCACACCCCTCCGCCGCGTGTGTAATCCACGACGCGGTGACGATCGATGGTTGAATCATGCATAAGTATTGAAAGAACAACCACAATGATTACTAAGTTCCATAATGTTAAACATGGTTTGATTACAAGCTTTCTAACTATCTACCAAAAGAATAACAACTAACCGACCTAAAAAATATTGTTTACAAAATAAGAACAGACAAGATAATTAAACAACAAGGATTTTAGTGGGTTTCTATTCTATCCTAGCTTGTTTCTTGGTCTTGTTCTATCTTAACTAGGTCGCCTTAGTTGTCCTTGTAATGTTCTATCACTGATTACCTGAAACATATGAAAAGTAACTGTCAACTACAAGTAGTTGGTGAGAACAATATGTTTAGTAAATGAAATTATAAGTATGAAGTCTGAACAACATGAATAAAACATAGTATACATGTATCATGGATAATTGTAACAACAGCTACTAACATCAAGTAAAAGAATGAATGCGGTTAGTCTACAACTGTCCACTAAAATATGCTAACTTAAGATGAAGTCCTAAATCACATTTTGAGTTAGATCGGTAGTCAGCCCAAAGCATTCAACATAGCCCATGCTGTTGAATTTATTCAACAACAACCCCGTGTTGACGTAACGTGACCAATATGACCTATACTGGTAAACTTAATTAGCAGTAAATCCATATTGACGTAAAGCATCCAATCTGCAGTTAGTTTCTAAAACAAATTTAAAACGCTAACTGTAGCCTTGGCGTAACCAAATGTGTCCCGCTTTACCTTGTTGTGATCACCCAGTACTAACGTTATAAATATTATGATCAAGAATGATTGAATGAATGAATGTATCTTGATGTATCTAAATTCGTTTACAACGATGAACACCATGACTACATGTTCTGAAGTTTATACCATTTAAAATATTGAAATGATATATTATATTTGAACAATTATTTCCTGATTTAATACAATGGTTGAATACCTTGTTTGAATACCATGATTGAAAACCTTGATTGAATAAGATGGTTGAATACCTTGTGTGAATACAAAGATTTAACCGATACAGTTCCTTTGAAATTTCCAAAATTTACAAGTTTAATAGTTTATAAAACCTATTACTGTGAAAAAGTTTTATAATACTTTCTTGGTAATATGAAAACATTTGATCAGATGTTCACCCCAAAATAGTTATAAAAACAGTAAAATAGGGGCTATGTTCTCACCTCAATCGAGTGTGAAGTACACTAGAGATGTTCTTGTACTTTGGTTGTATTCAGGTTCCTGTGTTGTATTTAATATGTTTTATGACTTATAAGTTTATGTTCGTTTTCTCCTACAAAGAATTGATTCTTGCTATCTTTGGAGCTTAAGCATCCTAAGTATCATAACCATATTATTCCCAACTTAAGTTTAATCAATAAAGTTCATCATTTAACCACAAAAGGTTGTTTAAGTACTCTTGTATCTATATTTATAATCATAATAAAATATGTTTAAACTCTTTAATAGTATGCCACATACTCAACCGTGCATGAATTTGTCATGCATGGTATAGTATAAAGCTTATGTGTTTTGTAAACTTTGTTATCATATCAATTTTATCAATAACTTAAGCATTGTAGCATCATTATAAGTTAATTTGATTAATGATTAACCATGATGAACTCTTGTTGAGAAAATGGCTAAGTATCAATACCTAATGTCGAGTTAAAGGATCCTAACACCTCACCCGACTACCCTAGGTTATCCTAGTTGATTCTCAATTAATTTATGGTTATCTTTGGATATTGTATGTCTTGGAATACTTGGAAAAGTTCAAGGGACTAGTATCGACGATTTATGGAAAGGAAAGGAGTTTCGAGATTGGTAATATCGACAATCAAGTGGCAAAGAGAACAGGATTGATGGTCCCTTTAACCATCGATCCTATGTCCTTGATCACCCAATGTCGAACTTACTTGATTCAACACCCTTGGAGCTCATGTTTCTAGTTAGTTGTGGTCATTTAAGGTGATCAACAAGGTGTCCGAGCTTGCTATCTTTGATCCAAGTCTTAACCGATATTGAGCAACATACCCATCGATACTATCAATATCGATGGGCTGCTGCATCGATACTATGGGTTCCATTTGTTTTTATCGATGGTTCCTAGGTTCATTACACTTGGATGATCTGATTTCATATAATGTCAATGGTTGAGAGATGTTATAATGGTTTGCATTGCTGATAATATCGAAGGAAGTCTTGGTTGAAACAAAGGTGGTGCCCATTGATACTAGCATTATCAATGGGACTTAGTCTCGATGGCAGCTTCGATACTAATAATCTCGACAGAGGCTGCGCTAGCTCCACTTGGGCCACTTCGAACTAGCTAATGTCGATCATCTTAGTTTGAATCTTGGAGCATTGAGGCTGCTATGTTCGATGGAAAATCAGATACACATATGTGTTCACCGATACTAAGCTTTTCCGCCCTTTGCCTCCTTCGATACTAGCATAACCGACCTTCAACACTTTGTACCAGATTCGAGCACTTAAATCAAGATCATCCCAAGTATTCCAACTCTAATTCATTATGATTCCATGAGCTTTGAACATTCAAAAATCGGTTTGAAGCTCATATAGCTGAAAATGGTGAAAACCCTAAACATACGAACCTTCTCTCTAAGATTCCAGTCAAGATTGGGCAGATCCTTCGTATTCTCATCTTCCTTTCATCTAGACGAACGTTTAGACACCTTATATTCTCGATTTGGTGGAGGTTCACTATGGTAGCTTGTGGATTTTGATGGTGAAATCTAGAGAGAGAGAGAGAGAGAAACATAAATAGAGAGAGAGAAAAACAGAAATGTAGAGAGAGAGAGAGAGAGAGAGAGAGAGTGTGTAAGATCTGAATTAAATGAGGGGTAGGAGAAGGAGTAAGGGCTTTTATACCCTGAGTGGTTTCCCGCACGTTCGTGGTTGATCAGTTTCGCGTTGACGCGTTATTTTACGAATATAAAGTAAATATTACGTTTTCATTAAAAATGGTTATATTTTATCTTTTAAGGTGGTGATTCCTAATAAATATTTTATGCGAAATATTAATATTAATTTACTTTAGAAATCGTTTATTTAAATTGTTTCGTCAGAACGTATAACTTTCCCGCGTATTCGTATGAATCATCACCCGTACGAACACGACGATTGTTTTACTTTCTGTTTTGGTTTTCTAATTGTAAGATATCATTTAAAATATTAAACCCACAGACATATTTGTACAAATCGTCATTCCCATGAATACACTGTTAATTTAATATTCCATAATGTTATCATTGATTGTTTTGAATGTGTTTCTCACATCGTTTGTGTTCCATCATTTGGTAGTTTTGGATTACATGGCTTATGAATTTATGATGTCAGACATCAGATTTCCTCGTTACTGAGAGAAATCTCGTGTCTTAGCTGTAGTGTGTACAAACTATTTTACCTGTTCAAAATGAATATACATAATGTATTTACAAACAAACTTATAATTACATACATGTACTTACAAGCATCGTTCGTACTGATGATTACTATACTGATGTTACAGCCACGCTAGGCGCCATGTGCTACTAACGGTTCGAGATGTGTTTGTGAGGATTTTGTTGTGATGTGTGCGACACATATATACATATAGTGATAAAGCATGTCCATATGTATCCAAAATATGTTTGTTGTTCAAAAACAGTTTGTATGCAATGTTTTCTCCCTCAAAGGTAGAAAAATAGAAAAAAGGGCCGTGAACTCACGTGATAATGCAGTTTCCGGGTTTTATGTTTGCTACAACGAATGCGAGCACCTGCTAGTGATCACCTATAACCATATAGGTCGTGAGTATGAGTTTTGTGGTGTGTTGTATCCCATACAACTCCAAGTGTCGGTGTGCTCAACCGAGTGTTTGTGTGTTGACTTTTGTTGACTCGACGAATCATGGGTGACAAGTTTGTTGTGTTTAGTTCGTTTATGTATCATATAAATGTTAAACACAAGTAGGACACCATCATGCATCCTACGACTCTAGTCATAGACGTTCCCATAAGTCACGTATGAAATTGTAAAACTTTCCATTTCTAGAAAGTTACAATTTTTGGAAAGTTTCTATTGTAGGAAACTCTCTATATTTAGAATGTTTCTATTTTTTGGAAAGTGTAGTTATGAAATCCCATTTCATAAAAACTAATACTTCTAGTATGTTTGTAAAAACACATTAAACACCTAAAACATGTCTTTTATGCATAAATCATGGTTTACGCCATTTTCTCAAAAATAAAGTTTCTATTTATAGTAAGTATCCGTTTAAAAATCCTTTTTCACAAATCAAAGTTCCAAATACGTTTATATATCATCTCTAAACATATTTCAATAATCCCAAATCATCAAAACATGTTAAATCATTGAAATCTCTCTTTTGATTTTCAAAAGTTTCCATAATAGTAAGTAACATTCAAAATCATGTTTTACACAAATCAATCATTCCAAATGTGTTTCTAAACACTTTAATAGACATCTAACATCATCTAGACACATCCAACATGTCTAGATCATTACAAATCAACAACATGCACCAATAAAGTTTCCTATTATAGTAAGTTACACAAAACTTCACCAAATTGAACAAGACCCAATCCTAGATGATTTCTATCTTCAATATCAGTCAAAATACATCAATAAACATCCAAGAATAAATGAAAATTCGGGCATGTGAGCAGATTGGAGTTGCATGTGATCAAACGCACATGCATGTGCGTTTTTAGCCCTTGCATGTACGATCTAAGTATAGATGAGCTAACTGAACTACCTTAGATGCTAATATTCGAGCTGAATAGATGCTATAAGGTTTTGGAAATGGTTGACGGTGGTTCCCTTGCTTGTAGATGGATTCTAAGGCTTCCCTTGATGCTTCTATGGTCCCAAATCACCAAGGAATGCAAGTGGAGTGTTGACAGGGGCTTGGGAGCTAGTTCCTGCTGTGCTTGGCCATAGATTTTCAAGTATAAGTCGTTGGATGATGAAAGAACCGAACAAAAAGGAATGGTGTTGTTTTTATAGTGTTTTTGAGTACTGGAACTCGTCGCATACTGCCAAGCCTCTAGTTGCATGGTCTTGGCGTACCACCATGGACTATTTAGCCGGGTAGTCCACCTAGACACGCCGCGTATCGCCAAGGTGGAAATGATTGGTTGTCGTATATCGCCGAGAGTTTCATCTGAATTCAAAAATCCCGCTCACTCTTCACGTAACGCGGAGAGTTTCGCCGATGGGCTTCGCATACCGCAAAGGGTTCATTTCACAAATTCTTCGATTTATTTAATCGATTTCATTCGTGTCAATTATTATCGTCTATCATAAACGTGTACTCCGTGTTTAGCACATAAGCACATAATGACACATTCGTTTGATTATCGTTTGTTCACCAACGTTCGTGTACTAAGACTTTTGTGTGTTCCAGTATTTCCTTGAATTACCGATGATTGTTTGTGCTCATCTTTACGAAATGTTCGCACACTTGATTAATCCTAATCAGTGTGTAATGCCAATTCAATAATTCCCGGAATTATTGTTTTGCAATTGTGTCTGTGTTTGCTACACTTGATTTCCAAAATCAATGTGTAATGTAGAATTCGATAATTCCCTGAACTATCGTTTCGCAATAAATTGTATTCGACTCACTTAATTAAACTTCATTAAAAAAAAGCGAGAAGTAAGAATGTGAAATAAGGAATTGTAAGTGTTGCAATTTACCTGAAATTGTCGGGTGTCACATTATGTCTAAACAAGCTCATAATATTATGATTATGATTAATGATATTTATCATATTAGTCTAAGTTTCATAGTATCACAAACATTCCAAGCAGTCTCCAATGTCCAACCTATAAAATAGTCAAGTTTGAGTATCATGTGATGGACTTGTAACAATCTGGTAGGTTAAATCTTGTCACCTCAAACATCAAATTAAGGCGAAAACTAATCCAATATCTTGAAAATGCCAACCGAGTCAAAGTTTACGATTTTACGAGATGGATTCCTTCAGTCTTGTAAAACCAAACTTCTTGTAAAGCTCAAAAAATTTGGTAAGGAAAATTTTTATTTTATGAAATTCCAAATCAACTCATTTGTGTGCTAAGTTCATGTAATAGGCTTATCATTCAAGGAAAATTACCTTTACGAGTGTACACGGAATGATAAATTGCAGTATATGGACTCAATCATAGCAAACTTTATATCCAAATCCTAAAGTCATTCAAATATTGGTGTAAAATTCAAAACATATCCACTTGATCCATTACAACATCAATTCAAGTTTTGAAGCATCAAATCCTATTCAGTCATAAATCTTAAACTTCATATTTAAATTTTGTGTTATAATTGATAGGTGGTTGATATGTTTTCAAATTATTGGTGAGGTGGTGGGTTGGATTCAGTATACCCTATATATAAGCACCAATAATATATTGGGAGTAGTACCAAAATCCTGACGAAGGACTGTTATCATTAATTCAACATTCATTATCAAGTAAGATATTCTTTAGTCGAAGCTATTTCTTATATCAATTAAATATTGAACTTAAAACTCAATGCTTATTCTTATACCAAGTAAATCTGTCACACCCCCACCTCTCGTCACCTGAGATGATGTCATAAGTCTCATTCTATTGGTTGCGGAAGCATAGTGGTGATGTCTCAGAGATGAGGTGTGACTTACTTGAACCGATATCACAGCACACAGATTCACTTAAAATAAGGATAATACATTACAAGGTTTCATCAATACAGTAACCTGACAACTTAGTTTATTACACCACTAAACTCCTTAATTACATAAGTGTGACGTGCATCCTCACCGTATCGTCACCGTTGCCCTGCAAAAATGTTAAGTTTGAAACTTCAGCACAAAGCTGGTGAGTTCGACAGTTCATTTAAAACAATATGATATGGTAAGTATGTTCTCAAAGTTTCAGTTCATGATAACCATGGGACCCGTATCTAGTTCCTTTCGGACAGTTGTTTGTTCACGAAGATACTACCCGTCGGTAAATATCTTATTGCCTCATTATCTTAATGTCTATCACTAACATTAAGAGGTTGTTATGGAAACAGGTACCAAACATTCACACCAGGGGAGATGCAATCCTCCCAACAAATGGGTTGTCAGCCAATAGTACTATCAATGGTTCCTGTTCGGCCGCACATGGGTTCACTAGATACAGTTCACGAATGAGGACTTTTGATACTGTGATAGTTGTTACTAACGGCAAAATCCCATGAAATCACACAAAAAGTCACATGAAATCACACAGATATCAGTGATGCATATCATATGTTCAGAAAATGAGTTACAGAGTACCCCGATGTTTATAAAACGTTAAAGAGAAAAGGGGTTGTACGAAACTCACCTGATAATTCAGTAGTAGCAGAATATCACACAAACTGGTAATGATATGATGATTCTGCATTAGTTTATATTTGATATGTTATTTATGTTTTATCTTGCTGATTAAATCCTTTTGAACGTCCAATGTCAAAGACATTGCCTTAACAGTCATCAACACGATGTTTAGTATTTATTTACATATTTTAATGTAATATCATACAATGTATGATAATGTAGGAACCTATACTGATTCAGGTTCCTAATACTAAGTTGATGACTCACTTGATTAATCAGTATGATCTCAGATTAACCAGATAGTGAATGTTGTTGATTATAATTGCTAAAACAGTTTCTAGACAGTTTAATGGCTTAGGAATGATTAATCCTTGTTATTGATTACCCGAATATCATGAAATATCACAATGTAGTATTAGAGTAGGTTTAATAACCATGTTTAACATACTAATCTGACTGTTATCAGAAACATTAGATAATCGTTCCAATGAGTATGTTAATGATTGTGATTAGTTTAAAACATTCAACTTTCACGTTGCATGTCAAAGATTAATCAAACTAATCACATACATGGTCACAACCAAATGGTTTAAACCATTATAACCATTGTTATGATTCCATGCAAACCGGGCATTACAACGGCTCAAAACAAGGATTTACCCATTAACAGTTCGAGTTTGTCACTCAAAATCAATCCTAGCCATCATGTAGGCAATAATCAACAACCCTAACTATATCATTACGTTCAAAACTAAGATTTAATCATTCATAATCAAACCAGAACGTTTAAAATGAACCATTACCTAATCTGACGGGTTCCAATGGATGAAATGATGATCAGAACTTGTTTTAACGTCTCTTGATGCGATCTAAACGTCAAGAAGCCTTCAAATGCAAGAAAATGATGGTTTGGATGAAGATTTTCGTGTATGATGGTGGCTGGCGTCGTGAGGAAGCAAGAGTTGTGGATAAGAATGTAAAAGTTGATATTTAATCAAGTTGCCGGCTAACCAGACCCCAGGCGCATCGCCTGGCGACGTGCACCCCAAGCCAGGCGTACCGCGCGCGTCCCCCCGGGCTTCCAGAAGGTTTTTGATCCGCGCGCATCGCCTACCACCTTCACTCGACCTTAGGCGTACCGCCTAAGGGCAATTTTTCCTGTTTTTCGACGAAAACTTCGTTTCGCGATTCCGAACAATCCGTAACTCCGTTTCGCGCACCGTTTTCGCCCACGTTCATCATTTCTCGCATACTTTCATCCTTATTAATTTCCGGCTACCAATTCAACATGGATTTTATACACGATCAAATGTGCTCAATTCGTTGCTGACGTAATTCTTCGTACACGATTATCACAGTCTCCTCCTGTTAGAGAAATTTCGTCCCGAAATTTAGAGAAAACTTGTTTACTAACAATTGATCATGAGAATAGGTGTGGGTATTTTTGTTTCATCTGATCTTCACGTTCCCACGTATATTCGGGTCCACGTTGTGAATTCCAGCGAATTTTTACAATAGGTATGCGACTACGTTTAAGTACCTTCACTTCTCGATCCATTACTTCAACTGGTTCTTCCCTGAACTGAAGTTTCTCATCAATTTGAATCTCTTTCAAAGGTACAATCAGTGTTTCATCAGCTAAACACTTCTTCAAATTTGATACATGGAAGACATCATGAACGTTACCGAGTTCAGGAGGTAATTCAAGTCTGTAGGCTACTGATCCAATTCTTTCAAGAATTTTAAATGGACCTACAAAACGTGGTGAAAGTTTACCTCTCTTCCCAAATCTGAAGATACCCTTCCATGGTGAAACTTTCAACATTACTAAATCACCGATTTGAAATTCCAATGGTCTACGACGATTATCAGCATAACTCTTTTGTCGATCGCGAGCAGCTTTAATTCGTTCTTGAATCAATGCGATCTTATCAGTTGTTTCTTGAATGAGTTCTGGGCCTATGATTCGATTTTCACCTACCTCTGACCAACAGACAGGTGATCTACACTTGCGTCCATAGAGTGCTTCAAATGGAGCACATCTAATACTGGTATGGTAGCTGTTATTATATGAGAACTCAACAAGTGGAAGATGAACATCCCAGCTACCACCAAAATCAATCACACAGCTTCTGAGCATGTCCTCAAGGGTTTGATTAGTTCGTTCGGTTTGCCCGTCAGTTTGCGGATGATAAGCTGTGCTCATATGGATTTGCGTGCCCAGAGCATTCTGAAGAGTTTGCCAAAATCGTGATGTGAATCGACTATCTCTGTCAGAAATAATAGAGATTGGTACTCCATGACGAGATACAATCTCGTTAATATAGAGTTTAGCAAGTCGATCCATCGAGTAATCTTCTCGGATGGGAATAAAATGCGCAGATTTAGTAAGGCGATCAACGATAACCCATATAGAGTCATGATTATGCGATGTTCTGGGTAATTTGGTAATGAAATCCATAGAGATCTGATCCCATTTCCACATGGGAATCTCCGGTTGTTGTAATAACCCAGAAGGTCGTTGATGTTCAGCCTTAACCTTTAGACACGTTAAGCATCGACCCACGTATTCTGCGATGTGTTTCTTCATTCCAGGCCACCAATAAAAATCTTTAAGATCTTTATACATTTTATCGGCACCTGGATGAATAGAATACCTGGACTTGTGCGCCTCATCCAAGATAATTGTTCGAGATTTACCGAATAGAGGAACCCACATTCGGTCTTTGAAATACAACAATCCATCGTCTTTGGTATCAAGTTTCTTATCTAATCCTCTCAGTCCCTCAGCAGAATAGTTCGTTGCTTGTAAAGCTTGTTGCTGAGCTTCTTTAATTTGAGGAATTAGACTAGTTTGAATAGTCATACCTAACGCTTTCACTCGTAAAGGTTTGACTCTTTCCTTGCGACTTAAGGCATCGGCTACAACATTCGCCTTGCCTGGGTGATAACGAATTTCACAATCATAATCGTTCAATAGTTCTACCCATCGCCTTTGTCGCATGTTTAACATCTTCTGATCTAGAATGTGTTGAAGACTTTTGTGATCAGTGTATATAATACACTTAGTTCCATACAAATAGTGTCTCCAAATCTTGAGCGCAAACACCACTGCACCAAGTTCTAGATCATGAGTGGTATAGTTCTTCTTGTGTACTTTCAATTGCCGAGAAGCGTAAGCAATCACCTTATCGTTCTGCATTAAAACACACCCGAGACCTTGGCGTGAAGCATCACAGTACACTGTGAAATTATCAATACCTTCCGGTAATGCCAAGATAGGTGCGTTGCAAAGTTTGTGTTTCAACAGTTGGAACGCCTCCTCCTGTTGAGAACCCCATACAAACTGTTGATTTTTCTGTGTCAATGTAGTTAATGGCAGGGCTATCTTGGAGAAGTTCTTGATGAATCGACGATAATAACCTGCCAGCCCTAAAAATTGACGTATTTCTGTTGGGGTTCGCGGGGTTTCCCATTGTTCTACCGCTTTAATCTTACTGGGATCCACCTGAATGCCATCTTGATTAACCACGTGTCCAAGAAATTGCACTTCTCGTAACCAAAACTCACACTTGGAGAACTTGGCATATAATTTTTCACGTGCCAATAGTTCTAAGATCAGTTTCAAGTGTTGAGCATGCTCATGTTGGCTTCGAGAATAAATAAGAATATCATCAATAAATACAATCACAAACTTATCCAAATAAGGCCTACATACCCGATTCATAAGATCCATGAAAACTGCAGGAGCGTTTGTTAATCCAAACGGCATTACTAGAAATTCATAATGCCCGTATCGTGTTCGGAATGCAGTTTTAGGAACATCATCTTCATGCACTCGTAATTGATGATATCCGGATCTTAAATCAATTTTTGAGAAGTAAGTAGCGCCTTGAAGTTGATCAAATAGATCATCTATACGTGGCAATGGATAACGGTTTTTGATTGTTAATTTATTGAGCTCCCGATAGTCAATACACATCCTGAATGATCCATCCTTCTTTTTCACAAAAAGGACCGGTGCTCCCCAGGGTGAGAAACTAGGTCTAATAAAACCCTTGTCTAACAGTTCTTGTAGTTGACCTGAAAGCTCTTGCATCTCTGAAGGTGCTAAACGATAAGGGGCTTTAGCCACAGGTGCTGCACCTGGAATCAAGTCAATACGAAATTCAACTTGTCTCACTGGGGGTAATCCTGATATATCGTCAGGAAAAACTTCAGGAAAATCTTTGACTACTGGAATATCTTCGATATGCTTTTGTGAAGAGCTGTTATTGATCACATAAGCTAGAAAGGCCGGACACCCTTTCCGTAAGCATTTCTGAGTTTGCATACATGAAATGATACCCAGTTTTCTACCAGCTTGTTCACCTTGAACTATCAGTGTATTACCCTCAGGTAACGGAATACGGATCATCTTAGTTTGACATATTACTTCAGCTTGGTTAATGGAAAGCCAGTCCATGCCGACAACGACATCAAAACTCCCAAGCTCAATAGGAAGTAATTCAATATTGAAAAGATGATCATTCAGATTCAAGGAACATCCTTGAATGACACTGTTAGTTTTGATTAACTTGCCATTAGCAAGTTCAATAACGTAAGGAGTTTCTAATTCTACCGCAGGCAATGACAGTAAGGATGCAAATTCAGGAGAGATAAAACTCTTATCTGCCCCCGTATCAAAGAGAACTGATGCATATAAGTTATTGAGTAAGAACGTACCAGTAACAATGTTAGCATCGTGTCTCGCCTCGGTAGCACCAATCTGGAAAGCTCTACCTCTAGCTTCATTCCCCGGATTGGTGTTGTTATTGTTTGGACAGTTTCTAATCAAGTGGTCAGGACTCCCACACTTGTAACACGACCTGTTTGTTTGAGTGGTTTGTTGTGGTGCTTGATTTGGTTGGCGAGCAGGTAAATTACAATACTTGGTGTAGTGCCCAACTCTATTACAGTTGGCACAAGTAGGACACTGTCCCGTATGATGAAATGAACACCGAGTACATTTAGGTGCTTGCCCAACATAGTTTCTCCTCTCAGGAGTAACAGCAGCATAGTTTTTCACAGTTTGTTTGCTCTGGTTGATCTCAGCCGGAGCTCTCGCCTTAGCTTTGCCAAACCACTTTCGTTTGGTACCTTTAGAAACAGTTGAGGTACCGACATCACTACGGCCCACGGCCGTCTGAGTTTTTGTTACCAACATACCACTCCTTACCGCCTCATCGGTAAGCTTAGTGGTCAACAGAATTGCACGTTTGAGGGTTGTGGGTTCTGCTGCAGTTACCATTCCCCGAATCTGGGGAACCAAACCCTTAATATACTTCTCGATTAATGCAGCTTCAGTAGGAAACATATCGGGAAGTAAACATGTGAGTTCATGAAAACGATGAGTATACGCTAAACAGTCAGCTCCAATCATCGAGTGATTCCAGAATTCCTCCTGGAGCTTTTGTATTTCGGTGAGTGGGCAGTACTCTGATCTAATCAGAGTTTTAAACTCATTCCAGCCCATTGAGTCGACTGTAGCTGAGCCCAACGTTTTTGCCTGGGTATTCCACCAGGTTAAAGCTGATTCTTTGAAAGAACAGGCAGCATAAGACACTTTATGCTCCTCTAGACACTGGCTGATTTTCAGTTTCGTTTCCATTTCCTCGATCCACCTTAGCAATCCGGCCGCTCCCTCTTTACCAGTGAAAGTAGGAGGGTTACAGGAAGCGAAATACTTATAAGTGCATCCCTGTCGTGGTGGATCAGGAACAGTTGTAGTTGTACCAGTGGTATGATGAGTTTCGGCATGACCACCGGTAGCATTGTGTTCTGTGTGAGTATGATCCCCACCAGAACCCGAAGCGATATGAGGTTGATGTGGTATCAAAACACCACAAGCCGATAGCTGTTCACGCACAATCCGTGCTATCATTGCTTCGTTTGATTCAGATCCGCCTGCACCAGCAGGTGGAACAGGGTTTGCTCCCGGGTTCACAGGTGGACCAGTACTTGTTTCCAGATTAACTTGCGGATCTGGATTTGATTCAGTATTTACTGGTGGAACTTGATTTGACCCCGGGTTAGTAATGTTCTTCATAGATCTCTTGGTTGGTCGACCTCGTTTCGGAGCCATTTTTCTGCTCACATGCAGACAACACAGATCAGTTCAAGAACATTAGATATATATAACCCGTTAAATCACATAAATTCAATCATGTTCAGTTATACTGACTTTATGAAATTGAAAATGTGATTATAATAATTACAGTATAACTACCTGGCACAGTCCAGATAGATGATCAATACACAGTGATCATACAATTGTTTGTAGTTATACTTAGTCCTAATAATTCAAAACATGTCAAAATATTTCACAACTCACATCATTGTGACATCAATACGTTAATATTTACATGTTTTTGATATAGGATCACTTAGGACTTGAATCGTTGCCACACAGGACTTTGATATGTTGTCACACAGGACTTTGATATGTTTGTCACACAGACAATTGAAATGTTGCCACACAGGACTTTGATATGTTTGTCACACAGACAATTGAAATGTTGCCACACAGGACTTTGATATGTTTGTCATACAGACAATTGAAATGTTGCCACACAGGACTTTGTTATGTTGCCACACAGGACTTTGTTATGTTGCCACACAGGACTTTGTTATGTTGCCACACAGGACTTTGTTATGTTGCCACACAGGACTTTGTTATGTTGCCACACAGGACTTTGTTATGTTGCCACACAGGACTTGGTTATGTTGCCACACAGGACTTTGATATACCTACACATGCAACACAATAGATACTAACAAATGTACGTAAACCACCATTTCATTACACTAAATCAACTTTGATACACCCAAAAAGTTTTGTACATTACTACCAACACACCAAACATCAAAACCAACTAAAGGAAGATCTATTTCACAACCAAAAATTTCCCTATGCATCATACACTAGCAACCTATCCGTCAGTACATATGATAACCCAAAAGAAAACCGCCTCATCATACTTATCGTAGAAAATACGATAAACAAGAAAACAACATGGCTACAGCTGCCATAAACACTCCCACCACTAACATCCTGGTCTCAAAACTCGCCATCCCAAGCCAAACCACGAACTCTCTCACCCTTTCTACTCCCGCATCCACACCGCAACCTGCTGCCAGAATGTAACAACAAGCCTCTGCACCCAGGTCCTCTGCAGTCGCTCCTCCATCGTTGCTCTCCACGCCTGAGTATTAGCACCTAAAACATTCACCTGCTCCATAAGGGTCAGGTGAGAAGTGAGAATATCCAGAACAGTAGTGCGGGTATCCTCCAGAAGTGTATGGTGCTGAGATACATCATGTCTCAAGGCCTGTAGATCCTGAGAGATCTGCTGCACTTGCGCCCGCAACTCGGCTTGGTGGGAGGATTCTCCCACCTCGTGAACAGCCTGTGGCTCATCCCGCTGAGCCATCTGATGTCTGGGAGGTAATCCAGTGGTCTTGCGGGCCTGTCCCCGCATCCTCCTAAGTCCATCCCATGCTGGGGCTCTCGGTGGAGATGGCATAGGTGCTGGTGCATGTGCTGGTGCTGGTGGTGGCGGCGTAACTGGTCTAGGAGCTGACGGTGTACGTGGTGCTGCAGGTGTCGCCTGTGAGGCTACCGACAAAGCCTCGTCAGGATCTGAGTCTGCTCCCGAACTGTCACTCGGAGTATCATCCAATACCACATAAGGAAACCGCTGATATATGTATCTTTCCCCTTGGTCTGCCATCGCTGTAGAAACAGAATTCTCATATCAGTACCATGAAATAAATATTGAATATAATATTCAACGTAAACATGATATGAGACGTCCTCCTATCTTAACGCAACTATTCGTTCCTATTATTATTAATGTTCTGCTTGAGTTGAATCAAACTAAAATGCACACGTGTTGCAAATTTCAGTTATGCTGGCCACTCATAACTGGAATTCGGACCACCTGATTATCCTGGCTTAATTCAAAACAAGTTTTGTTCGTTATTAGTGTGTCGGTGCTCTCTGTGTCACTACTCGAGCTTATGGTTATAGTCTAGGTCTCTAAGTCAACATAATTCTCTATAACCTGTGGCTCTGATACCACCCTGTCACACCCCCACCTCTCGTCACCTGAGATGATGTCATAAGTCTCATTCTATTGGTTGCGGAAGCATAGTGGTGATGTCTCAGAGATGAGGTGTGACTTACTTGAACCGATATCACAGCACACAGATTCACTTAAAATAAGGATAATACATTACAAGGTTTCATCAATACAGTAACCTGACAACTTAGTTTATTACACCACTAAACTCCTTAATTACATAAGTGTGACGTGCATCCTCACCGTATCGTCACCGTTGCCCTGCAAAAATGTTAAGTTTGAAACGTCAGCACAAAGCTGGTGAGTTCGACAGTTCATTTAAAACAATATGATATGGTAAGTATGTTCTCAAAGTTTCAGTTCATGATAACCATGGGACCCGTATCTAGTTCCTTTCGGACAGTTGTTTGTTCACGAAGATACTACCCGTCGGTAAATATCTTATTGCCTCATTATCTTAATGTCTATCACTAACATTAAGAAGTTGTTATGGAAACAGGTACCAAACATTCACACCAGGGGAGATGCAATCCTCCCAGCAAATGGGTTGTCAGCCAATAGTACTATCAATGGTTCCTGTTCGGCCGCACATGGGTTCACTAGATACAGTTCACGAATGAGGACTTTTGATACTGTGATAGTTGTTACTAACGGCAAAATCCCATGAAATCACACAAAAAGTCACATGAAATCACACAGATATCAGTGATGCATATCATATGTTCAGAAAATGAGTTACAGAGTACCCCGATGTTTATAAAACGTTAAAGAGAAAAGGGGTTGTACGAAACTCACCTGATAATTCAGTAGTAGCAGAATATCACACAAACTGGTAATGATATGATGATTCTGCATTAGTTTATATTTGATATGTTATTTATGTTTTATCTTGCTGATTAAATCCTTTTGAACGTCCAATGTCAAAGACATTGCCTTAACAGTCATCAACACGATGTTTAGTATTTATTTACATATTTTAATGTAATATCATACAATGTATGATAATGTAGGAACCTATACTGATTCAGGTTCCTAATACTAAGTTGATGACTCACTTGATTAATCAGTATGATCTCAGATTAACCAGATAGTGAATGTTGTTGATTATAATTGCTATAACAGTTTCTAGACAGTTTAATGGCTTAGGAATGATTAATCCTTGTTATTGATTACCCGAATATCATGAAATATCACAATGTAGTATTAGAGTAGGTTTAATAACCATGTTTAACATACTAATCTGACTGTTATCAGAAACATTAGATAATCGTTCCAATGAGTATGTTAATGATTGTGATTAGTTTAAAACATTCAACTTTCACGTTGCATGTCAAAGATTAATCAAACTAATCACATACATGGTCACAACCAAATGGTTTAAACCATTATAACCATTGTTATGATTCCATGCAAACCGGGCATTACAACGGCTCAAAACAAGGATTTACCCATTAACAGTTCGAGTTTGTCACTCAAAATCAATCCTAGCCATCATGTAGGCAATAATCAACAACCCTAACTATATCATTACGTTCAAAACTAAGATTTAATCATTCATAATCAAACCAGAACGTTTAAAATGAACCATTACCTAATCTGACGGGTTCCAATGGATGCAATGATGATCAGAACTTGTTTTAACGTCTCTTGATGCGATCTAAACGTCAAGAAGCCTTCAAATGCAAGAAAATGATGGTTTGGATGAAGATTTTCGTGTATGATGGTGGCTGGCGTCGTGAGGAAGCAAGAGTTGTGGATAAGAATGTAAAAGTTGATATTTAATCAAGTTGCCGGCTAACCAGACCCCAGGCGCATCGCCTGGCGACGTGCACCCCAAGCCAGGCGTACCGCGCGCGTCCCCCCGGGCTTCCAGAAGGTTTTTGATCCGCGCGCATCGCCTACCACCTTCACTCGACCTTAGGCGTACCGCCTAAGGGCAATTTTTCCTGTTTTTCGACGAAAACTTCGTTTCGCGATTCCGAACAATCCGTAACTCCGTTTCGCGCACCGTTTTCGCCCACGTTCATCATTTCTCGCATACTTTCATCCTTATTAATTTCCGGCTACCAATTCAACATGGATTTTATACACGATCAAATGTGCTCAATTCGTTGCTGACGTAATTCTTCGTACACGATTATCACAAAATCAAGGGCCTCAGTAAATACTTTTACAACGAGACAACTAAACTATCATTATTTCTTTCACCCTGAGCCAAGTAAACTATTTGTATGTAAGTTCTAAAGACAATAAGTTACCTATATGCCTCAAGATGTAAACTCTTAAAACTTCAAATTATAAATCAAACAACAAATGAAGATCTTAAACCCTTCAAATATCTTGATTTTTATTCTACGACCATGAGACGGTAGGTTTTGACACTAACACAACACTCTACAATTCTAATACATCGGTCAATAATTCTAAACATCAGACTATGATCCTATTAATAATCTATAAACACTAGAACCATAACATAGATTCTAAGTTGTCAGCCTATGTTTCAAATCCCAAATCCATTTAAATGAAGGATGAAATTTCAAGCTTCAAATTCATTCAAGATTCATACAAATATGAAGGAAACTAGAAGACTGTATCATTTGGCGCAATTTCTAACGATCATGAACAACGAAAACCTTATACTAAAATTCAAAAATCACTTATCACTTGCTCTTACACTATTATGCTAACTCGAGACTCCAAAAAAAAAATGAATCCGAATCATTTAAAATATTTCCTTTAGTGGGAAAGCAATTCGTTGTATCCATACTAATCGAGGGACTAGTCTTGCTTTTCCAGGGACTCTTGAAGAGAGTGTCATAACCGATTAGGCCAAAATATGTCATACCAAAGGTCACACAAACTAAAATTACTTTGCTAACTCTAGATATTTACTCCATACAATGCGAATATTCTATTTTCAACTCAAATAATCAATTTCATGTTCAATCACTACACCAAAAACTATGTTATTCTATGTCAATCTTGTGATCTTTATCATGGATTTGCAATTGTTATACTAAGTCTCATGGTTTCATTATACTCCCATCATGTTTCATTAACCTATCAAAAAAATCTATATCCTGAGAGTCATAATCTTTTGTGCCCTGTTTCTTGCTACTCCTCGAGCTGGACTACATATTTCCTTCACGATTGAAGTGGTAGATGGATAAACCATCACCATTGATTGTTTCATCCAAGGTTTCAACTTGAACCTAAATAAACACATTTTCCTCATCGATTTCATACATATGCATTTAGATAGTTTTGATTTTGTAGTAGTTCATGGATTGACTTTCTCAAAATCGTGACGAAGTCATTTGTTTAGAGAAAATATATGAGCCTACTCGTGGGTGGTCAAGAACTGGACAATTGTGATAGGAAAACTTACATTGAACTTAAATATATGCAAATATTCACACATGCCCCTATCGACCATAACGTTAATTGAATTTCGAGATGAAATTTTTCTAACTGGGGGAGACTATGACAACAGTCAACTTTAAGTTTTACTTGGTTAACACCGTTGGTGTATTTAAAGTTGACTACGACAATACTGTTAGCAAACGTAATAATTAAATTTTATTTTCAGTTAAATTCAGGCATTATAAATATATATTAAAATGCATAGTTTGTATTTGGTAATTTTGTATTTATGACATCAGTATACGGTAAAATATCTGAAATGAACATCAGTGACAACTCAGTACATGGATTTAGTCAATATACTTAATTTAACACGAAATAATAATTTATAAGTAAAGAATTTGAATTAACCAAGAAAAACCATTAAGTTGTAATTTTACGTGATAAAGTTCCAGACAACGGAAGGTATCCATTTTTTAGCAGGATAAGAGAAACATAATACAACACATATCAAGATGGGTGACTTAACACAGTGCGGGTAACTTAACAAAATGAGTTGGGATGGGTAATATCTTAACACAATACGAGTCAAGATGAGTAACTTAAAAATATGAGAATATAATAGATTTGAACGACTAAGAACGATCAATAATATATTTGATAAGAAGATAATGAAAAATTATTCAAATAAAGTATTTGTTTAATTACAACCCATTTTAAATTGAGTAAAATTAATGTTTCTTAAAACGACCTATTTAAACATAAACTGATTTTGCTTAAAACCCATCCTAACCCTACTCATCTTGACCCTCACCCGTTATGATCTGTTACCCAACCCACCCAACTAACCCAAACCGTCTATTTTACTATGCATAAATAATAATAACAATATAGTTATGTCATAACTAAAAAAATTAAATTTATCATGATTATTTGTGAAACCGTACAAAACTTTGTTATATAAAAAAACATAAAATATATACCTTTTTTCTTATACATGTGTGCGTCTTGTTTCATGTTCTTTCTTTGTGAAGTTGGGTTTGACAATTTCCAAACAAACAATCGATGTCTACGTTATCTTGTGATTAAGGTTAAGGTTATGTTAGTTGTTCGTTGGGTGAGATGTGCCTAGGAAACCTGGTTTTTAGACCAACATTATATTCTTTAATATGTATAATACGTTCCATTTTTTTAGTAAATTAGTACAAATTCTAATAAAACAAGTAACCCTTGAATATGAATACAACGACTTGTGATACTGAATTCATTAAAAAATTACTTAAAAACAAATAATCGTTACTAAAGAAAATCAGTGTGGGATTAAGTTTATTGTCAAAGCCATTTGTATATAGAATGATGTAGTTTCTCTTAAGATAATGGGTTTGAGCTCCACATAGGGTGGGAGGATATATCTTTCTTTGCAGACTTTACTGTTGTTAGATCATTTAAATCCGTTGCAGTCCATTTCAATCCAGGATGTATCTTTCTTAACGCAATTGAACCCACTACCTTCACCTTTTAACATATATTAAAATATAAAGTTAGTGTTGTTAGTGGAGTAACCTTCAACATTTCATCCGGTTAGTTTCACATGCAGATTAGTGAACCTAATATTCAACGGTAACATTGAACCCATATCATTTGAGAAAGTGTTTGCTTGAAGCCACTTGACTCCGGATGCTATCCCTGAAGGCACCTTATGATAGGTTAACTTAAATTAGTTGTTGTATAGAATAAATGTACAAGTATTGCCGTATTGGTAGGATACGACCCAGAGGTTAAAAAATGTTAGAGAAGAAAATAAGGTGGGCCCAATTTCAAGATTTACTCAACAACTTAATGATTATTAATGTCTTGCTATGTTTGTAACGAAAATGGGCCTTGTTTCTAGGTGGTGCCTGGTGGTAATGGTAAACATAAATGATGGAAAAAAGAAAATCATGAGTGTATATATAGGGAAGGTTCTTCGTGTTAGGATCAAATACAAATTGATAGTTTTGTATAAAGTGTAAAAAACAAAGTGTTATTGTAAATAACAAAGTGCTATTATTAACAAGAAACTGCTAAATATTATAATATCACTTTGTTAATACTATAATAGCACATTGTTATTTATAATATCACTTTTTTTTTCTACACTTTTTACAAAACTATCCGTTTGTGCATTAAACTCACCCAGGGTTCTTTTAAAAACCATCATTTTGAACAAATTAAGAAAACTAATCAAAAATATTACCAATTAATTATTTTTTTCATTTTTCATTTTTATTTTCTATTATTATAAGGTAAGAAATGTACAAAAAAGAACAAAATTACAAAAAAAAATGTATTTCATGCGATTATATATGTAACTTTATAAGTTACATGAGTAACTTTTTGATTTTACGTATACGTAACTGTTTCGGGTAAAAATTAACAAGTATAATTTTTAACAAAACCGAATGTAACATCCCAAATTTTTCTAAGATACAAGTTATTTGAATTCTACGTACGTGTAACGGATAAGTAACTTGTGGGAAAATAGACGGAAAGATAACCAAGTAAAGCTTAGAAATCATGTACTCGAAATTTCAGATTTCGTGTACACCAAATTCGAGTACACATGTTCTCGAAATTTCCCAGATTTCGAGTACAGGGACACGCCTATAAATAGTAGTGCCTTGGGATATGTGCGAACCTTTGGCTGAGCACACTCTCTCTCGAGTACACGAAGTCGGAACCAAGAAACTTCAAGGATCGAGCTTTTGATCGACCAAACGAAGGAGGAAACGCACGGGAATCTACAGGGGTGATCACCTAACTTCAAGTAAGTGTTCTAAATCAAAAGCTAGGATTTTTATGCAAAAGTTAGAATGGTTAGACAAAGAGTGAACTTATGCATAAAGCTCACACCTTTATGCGTAAAGTTCGTAACTTTGAGGTTCCAATACGTTGGTAACAACCTAAGGAACCTAGAACTAGCTCCCCAAGGCCTTAGATGAATTTCTGAGATGTTTAATGACGAAATGATGAGTACACGAAGCTATACACTAAGGGTACTCGAAAATCATACTTAGAATTTCGTGTACATGAGTATTTCGAGTACATGGGTAATTCGAGTACAGGGCCATTTCGTGTACATGAGTATTTCGAGTACAAGTATTTCGAGTATGTGGTGATTTCGAGTACACCATTGGGTTCGAGTACACAGGGATGTTCGTGTACACAAGGGGGTTCGTGTACCTTGGGTATTTCGTGTACTGGTGTTTCGAATACTCATGGATTTCGTGTACATGAAGACTTAATGAATTTCAAGGGTTTCGAACACTTAGCTAAGTGTTGAGAACTTGGATTCAATAAGGGGAACTAGTAGGCTATGAGGACTTAGAATAATTTCTAAGTCTAAGTATGTTATGTGATGATATGATGTAACTGATATAGGTCCTTAAAGCCCTAGCTAAGGAGTTCGGCTAAGGTTAACAGGAGTCTACTATCAGGTGAGTTCTAGACGCCCTATGTTATGCTTAATGTTTTGGGCTGACATACATACTTATTGTTATGTCTATGATGTTATGTGCCTATGATGATGATGAAAGTATGATGTTATGTTATGATGAAATCCTAGGTATGCTATGATGAAAGTATGATGTTATGTTATGATGAAATCCTAGGTATGCTATGATGAAAGTATGATGTTATGTTATGACGAAATCCTAGGTATGCTATGATGAAAGTATGATGTTATGTTATGATGAAATCCTAGGTATGCTATGATGAAAGTATGATGTTATGTTATGATGAAATCCTAGGTATGCTATGATAAAAGTATGATGTTATGTTATGATGAAATCCTAGGTATGCTATGATGAAATTATGATGTTATGATGATTACATGCTAGCAAAATGTGTTTATGTTGTCATGATGCATGATATGATGACGTGCTGCTAGCATGACATGTGCATGGTACTAGGATGTTATGATGACACGATACTAGCATACCTGTATGAGAAATCCTATGTTATTAGGATAATGATACGATGTTATGATGAATGATGATATGGTGCTAGTGTGTCATGTCATGATGAATGATGGTTGCTCCAGTATTTGTACTGGGTAAGTATGGTTGCTCCAGCATTTGTACTGGGTAAGTATGAGGTTGCTCCCGTACTCGTTACGGGGTAAGTATGACGTTGCTCCCGTACTCGTTACGGGGTAAGTATGAGGTTGCTCCCGTACTCGTTACGGGGTAAGTATGACGTTGCTCCCGTACTCGTTACGGGGTAAGTATGAGGTTGCTCCCGTACTCGTTACGGGGTAAGTATGACGTTGCTCCCATATTCATATGGGGTAAGTATGGTTGCTCCAGTACTTGCTACTGGGTAAGTATGGATCTGTAGAACGCTTCGGCGGGACAGATCAACGGTTATGGAGCCTTGTGCCGGCATAAGCCCACTGTTCGAATGGTAACAGTGGAACGTATGATGATGATGATGTAAGGATGTTATGTGCTAAGGTTATGGACTATGTGTATGAAATGATGTATATGTTAAGTATGTTTAATGTTGTTTTAGGAAAACTAGAACTCACCAGCGTAAGCTGACTTGATTTAGTATGTATGTCAGGTTAGAGGTATGATAAGAGAAGGCATGGAGCTCGGGCATAGAGTCATACGATCCGGTGGTTTTTGGCAATCCGATATGTTTTTGATATAGATACTTTATTGATTTCTGTTTATCAAACTATGTTTACAATTCCGCTGCATGATTATGAAAGTTTTTAGTTTAAGAGCTATGTGTCATGATGAAAACCAACCTCTGTGAGGTGCCCGATTTCGGGGTCTCACACCGAATTAGTTTAGTGGGGAATTGTGTTTTACAATCTAGAAAACAGTTTATAAATATAATTCAATAAAAATATCCCTGAGGATTCCTAGGGATATTTAAGAATATGAAACAGAAAAATAGCCAAACACACGAGATTTGTACGAGGAAAAACCCTTAATCCCTTATGATTGCCGGCATAAAAACCTCGGGAGGTGACAATTGTCACTCTGCCTTGTTCTTATTAATATAATCAAATGAATTTACAAAACAAGAGCACAAGTGATCGATCACTAAGTGTAGAAAAGACTCTGAATATTGCGAATGTGAGCAAGAAATAAGCAGAAGTAAGCTAAGTGTCGTTGGTGTGTGTTCCTAGACCGACAATCGCCTCAATTTATAACATGAAATAATACAACGGTAGTTTAATTCAGTTTCACAATATCCGCTCCAACTATAGGTTATGCGCCAACTGTGTCCTCATAACCGTTGATGACTTCCCCATGTAGTCCACATTTTTCTCTATACTCCGGCAAAATAGGAATAGTTGTTTCTATTGACCTGTTGACTTAACTCAAAAATTAGCAGCACATGTTGAATTAATAAATAACAATAATTAATACAAAATCATTATTTATTATTCAAGTCATCAGATCATAGAAATTTATATACGCGAATATTCCTAATTATCCCGAAATATTCCATATCCCGAATTATTCCGAATTATAAGACTAAATTTTTACAGGCATAACAATTGCCCCCAAATTCTTATTACCGTTTTAATTCGTAGTAAGAATTTGAAAATAACCGTTCATGTTGGCTCTTTATTCAAAATTTGAATTTTAAATTGTGATGGGAACGTTGACGTGACAGTTACTGATTGTGGCGGTTTCCCACATATTCCCAGCCGTTTATACATGATATAATGATCATTCCGCCTTCTTTAGATGCCATCATTTTCAACTGGTTCTTGCGGTAAGTTCTTCTCCTTTCTTCTTTCAATTTTTAATTTTTCTTCACCAAAAATGTCTGTATCATCTTCTTCTTCCAACCTCAATTCTGATAACTTCACCGATCAGAATATTTTGACCTTCAATCGTCAAAATAGAAATGTATTCAACAATGATCCAATTGAGTTGTTATGTCTTTCAAAAACCTTTCCCGATGAAGCCATCTTCCATAATTTTTCTGAAAAATTGAAAGCCGATCATGTGTCTCCTTCTTGGGTATGTTTTTCAGAGTACCCCTTCACCTTGGGTCTGAAATTTCCTTTCCCCGATCTCATCTCTGATTTTTTCTCAATCACTAAGCTTTGTTTTCCTCAATTAATGCCTATGGGATGGCTTCTTCTGTATACCCTTGACCAACTAAAGCAACATTTTGGTTTAGAGATTGGTGTTCCTGAAATAGCCTTGATGTACCAACTCAGAACTCACGGGTCATCCCTTTTTGTTCTTCAAAGGAGAAGTGGGGCTCCTATTCTTGTTCCGGGTATTACCTTGAATGAGGATGAGTGGAGAAATAGGTTCTTTTTTGTGAAAAGGAAGTCTATCCCTAATGGGGAACTTCTTCCTCTCAAATAGGTGGAAAATGGTAGGATCCTTAGGGCTTTTTAAGTTAAATTTGATTTGTTATTGTATTGTTTTACTTATTTTGTTTTTGTTATGTACAGCTTCCAAGTTTGAATCAATCGTGGTAGAAGAAGACAGTAGGAACAAGATTCGTTCCTTGTTGTTGATTGACGAACAATACAGAAAATTTGGTGCTAACCTCGAAGCTGCTACTCCAATGGCTTCAGGTATATCTTATGATATTTCATAGTATTTTGAGTTATTCTTATTTTTTCCTAAATATTTCTGATCCTGGTTCCTTTTGCAGATTCAACCTTTGATCTCGAGGACCTCAATGCTTTCTTTGCTGTAAAGAAAGAGAAAAGAAGCCCTGTTGCCCCAAATCTCGAGCTATGACCACTCGCTCCTCAAAAACGGCCAAGAAACGGAAAGGGGTAGACACTGTTGATCTGGAAGAGCCCTCGGAACTATCTGTTGTCGACCTCCTGAACAAGGTATACTATCTATTTTATTTTATATAAAATATTCCTACATATTCTGAATGATCTCTACTTTGCAGGCCTCAGTCAAATATGCTTATGAAAAGGAGCAATTTGACAAGCAGGTCGAAGACCTCGAGGATCAAAAGAAGATCCTATCTGCCAAAGCTGGCCACTACGAAAAGGAGGTTGCTAAGGTCAAAAAGCTGATGAAGGAGATGGAGGCCTCCTACAAGCTTCAATTCAAAGAACATATTGAAGGAGCCAAAAAATCTGCTGCGATAGCCGTGCTGAGGGCCAAGATCCAAATGGCGAACCAGGCTAACACCGAAGGTACTTACTCATGGGCCAAGGATCTGCGAGAATGGGGCAGGATATTGGCTAATTTGGCTGGGGATAAGGCAGAGGTTTCCATGGAGGTGACCAAGGCTGGTGAGGCAGGGGAGACGAGCAAGGCTGGTGAGGGCGAGGCGACAGGTGCAGGGGCTGGAGTCGGTGAACAAGAGGTTACAATGGGCGATGATGACAATGGTGCCAAGGTCTGAGCCCATTTTTTTAATGTTTGTGGTTCTTAGTTTTTGATGATGTAACTCTTGGAACAATAGTTTTTTAGGAAAGTCCCCAAGTATAGGGGTAGAAAATATAAAAATCAAGGTGGAGGGACCATGGTTTCATGGCGATGCTTGATATGTTAATCTTTTAACTGTTTTTGGGTTGTTGATATAATCAGTTAGTATTTCAGATAATATCTTTGTGTTCTATATTGTTGTTTATTTTCAAATATTCTTAAATATTCTGAAGTATTCTGAGTTTAACGAATACTACTGTTTTGTTTGAATTGACTTGTGCGTACCACTCTATATGTCAAACATTTAAGTTTAAATTAGTTATTTATAAGTTTTATTAGGTATACTTAGGAATACCTGAGAATAGCCTAATATGATCTTTAAAGTATTATATTTAACCAGAATATTGTACCCAGTTTTGGATACATTATTTATTTCGAAGTTTTTATATTCATGAATTCTGATAACTCTTCAAGTATAAACGTTTTTAATGGCATTTTGGATATTAGTTATTTATTTATTGAAATATCCTTATATATTCTAGAATATCCTTGATTATCTTTGATATGTGATTTTTAGATTTCTTTAATATCTTTTATGAATATTATAAGGTACATAGTAGTCGAACTAATGACTATAAGCAATATGAATAATTGAATACATCAATATTATATCCAGTTATAGATTATTATTTATAATCATTATTGAGATATCTTTGAATATCCTTAAATATTCTCAACGATATTTTGGATATATCATAACTTGTTTAAGAGACTAAATCCTTTTATAATTCTCATAAAGATTTGATTTTGGCTATATATAATTTTCTATCAAAGAATTTCAGAATATTCTTTCTCAAGTTTAGTGTATAAATATTTAGGATTCATTAAAAATAGTTCAAACTAGACCTATCCTAATTCGGCATATATAACTTAGACATATGTTTAAATGTTATCATTTGTCTAAAGTTATATTAGCACATGAAGTAATTAGTGATTTAGTTTAACATATCCCTAAATAGAAGTGTTCATAAAATACAACATATTCCTAAGTAGAAATAAGTACAATACATTTTATCAGGCATGAGAATATATAGAAAATAATTAGGAATAAAGAATAATTGAGAAACAAATACCAATTTCCAGAGATAGTATGTTTAGTTTGAAATCTTCTTTGTTCCTGTCAAAACATTAAAAGAATTTCATATCTGAATATCCCCAATTATGTTGCGATATTCCTGAGTATCCTTGAAATTCAGTCCTGTATAAATAGAAAAACAAGAGAACTTGGGTCAAGCCCAAGATACTGGCGACAAGGCCGATTAAGCTGGCGACTAAGGCCGATTTTACTGGCGACTATGGCCGGAATGCTGGGGACTAAGGCCGAAATGCTGGCGACTAAGGCCGGAATGCTGGCGACAAGGCCAAAATACTGGCGACAAGGCCGAAAGATACTGGCGACTAGGCCGGAATTCTGGTGACTAAGGCCCGGTTGTATAGCATATGAATGCTATAAATCGGAGGATCCCTAGTAATAGTCTTTGAAAATGAAATTGTCAGCCACTCATGCGTGTACTGATCCCAAACTCTCCAACTATACCAGGATATTTCGGAGGATCCTTAGTTATAGCCCTCTATATTGAAATTGTCAGCCACTCATGCGTGTACTGGTCCAATTATCTCTGACTATAATAGGATAAACGTGCGCAACTGGTGATGGTATGAACCCTAAGTCTTCATGAGAGACAAAAGTCTCTTGAGTTTTGATTTTAGGTCAAAACTTTGCAGCTAGACATAAAGTCTGTGCGGGGTCTTGATCAAGTTTTGATTTCAGGTCAGAACTTGGGTTAAGACATAAAGTCTCATCTCTTCTCCTGCTATGCCTACAAAACAATAAGATTTTGCATAGCTGGGAATCAGGATTCCTGATGCCTATCAGATGTTTAAGTTAGTAGCATGATAATTAGGAATATACAAGAATACATAGGAATATATAAAAGTAAATATAAATATTTGGAAATATGAGTATAGATTATAACTTAATAATCTTTTACAATTTGATACAATAAGTTTCATATAAAGTATAACTTAAGATAAACGACATTCCAAGATCTTGGAAGAGGTTCTCCTTCCATGTTGGTTAACCTATATGCCCTTTTTCCAGCTTCGGATTCGATCTTATAAGGTCCTTCCCATTTAGGAGCAAGTTTTCCATCAGCTGGATTGGTAGTATTTTGAAATGCCTTTCTTTAAACCAAATCTCCAACTTGGAATCTACGTAATCTAATATTCTTATTATAGGATTTGACTATCTTTTGTTAATATGTTGCCATCCTTATCCTTGCAATATCCCTAAGTTCATCAATGGTATCTAGATCCTCAGAAAGTATCTCCTTGTTGGATTCTAGATTTTGTAAACATGATCTTGCAGTAGGAATAACCATTTCAGTTGGGAGAACAGCTTCATAACCATACACTAAAGAGAATGGTGTTTGCCCAGTCGCATTTTTTGTAGTTGTTCTATCTGCCCATAGGAAAAATGGAAGTTCTTCAGCCCACTTTCCTTTCTTGGATCCCAACTTTTTCTTAAGGTTGTTGATGATGATCTTGTTGCTTGATTCTGCCTAACCATTAGCTTGAGGATGGACAGGTGTAGAAGTTGTCATCTTTATGCCACAGCTTTCACTAAAGTTTGTAGTTCTTTTGCCTATAAACTGAGATCCATTATCACAAGTGATTTCCGCGGGTATCCCAAATCTAGTCAGGATATTTCTCTTTATGAATGAGATTACTTCTTTTTCTCTAACTTGCACAAAGGTTTCAGCCTCAATCCATTTTGAGAAGTAATCTGTCATAACAAGCATAAACACCTTTCCTCCGGGTGCTTGGGGTAACTTTCCTACTATATCCATTCCCCATTTCATGAATGGCCATGATGAGACTATTGGATAGAGAGGTTCAACTGGTTGGTGAAGAATATTGCTATGTCTTTGACAAGCATCACATTTCTGGGAATAATACATTGCATCTCTTCTCATGGTTGGCCAGAAGTATCCTGTTCTCAAGATCTTTGAGAATAATGCTCTACCCCCAGTGTGATTTCCACAATCTCCTTTGTGGATATTTTTCATGACCTCCAAACTTTCGGGTTTCTCCAAACACCTTAAGTATGGGCCTGCTACTGATTTTCTATACAAGATATCCCGTATGATTGTGTATCTAGATACTTTTGCTTTAAAAGCTCTAGGATTTGTTTCTTCATCTGGTATTTTTCCTGTCTGAAGGTAATTCTTAATAGGGATAGTCCAGGATATTTCATGTGCTTCTGAATGATGAACCTCAGTATTCTCTCGGGTTCAATATTCTGAGCTACGTCCTGCATATCTATCGCTGGTCTTAAAATATGGAGGATAGGAATATTAATATCATCAGGGATCCTTATGGATGATGCTAAGTTCGCTAGTGCATCTGCTTCAGCATTCTTTTCCCTTGGCACTTGAGTGATATCAAAGTTGTAAAAATATCCTGCAATATCCTTAACTATCTCTAAGTATTTCGCCAATTTATCTCTCTTAGTTGTGTAAGAACCATTAAATTGATTGGCTATCAGTAGGGAATCGACAAATTCATGAAGGTTTCTAATGTTCATGTCCCTAGCCAATTGAAATCCTGCTATTAGGGCTTCATATTCCGCTTAATTATTAGTTGCTTGAAATTCAAAACTAATCGATTGGGGTATTATGTCCCCCTGTGGAGATTTTAGTATGATGCCTAGTCCTGTTCTTCTCACATTTGAAGATCCATCAGTGAACAAAGTCCACTCACCAGTATCTTCATCTAAGAGTTTGATTTCTAAATCTACTTCTGGTTGTAGATCACTACTAAAATCAGCCACAAAGTCTGCCAATGCTTATGACTTAATTGCTGTCCTTGGTTCATAGATTAAATCATAAGTACTGAGTTTTACCTCTTTTAGTGACCATATATCCTAAGAACTTTCCTGATCTCACCCCGAAATGACACTTAGATGGATTAAGCTTCATATTGTAGTGGTCCAGGATATCGAAGGATTCCTGAAGATCCTTAAGGTGATTCTCAGTTATCTTCGACTTAACCACCATATCATCAATATACACTTCCATAGTGTCCCCCAGTTTCTCTTTGAACATCATGTTGACAAGTCTCTGGTATGTGGCTCCAGCATTCTTCAAGCCAAATGCCATTGCTGTATAGCAATATATCCCTGTTGGCATCATGAAGGCTGTATCTTCTTGGTCCGAAGGTTCCATTTGAATTTGTTGAAAGCCTGCCGATGCATCCATGAAAGTTAACATTTCATGTCCTGCTGTTGAATCTACCACGGAGTCTATATGTGGTAATGGAAAGGGGTCTTTAGGACAAGCCTTGTTGAGATCTGTGTAGTCCACACAGACTCTCCACTTTCCATTCTTCTTTTGAACCACGACTACATTGGCTAGCCACTTCGGGAATTTCACTTCTCTAATCATTTTTGCTTTGAGGAGTTTTTCTACTTCCTCTTGAATGATTAGATTCCTTTCGGGTGCAAACTTCCTTCTTTTTTGGTGGACAGGCTTTATATTCCTATCTATCCCTAACCTATGTGTAATTACAGCTGAGGATATTCCTGTCATATTCTCATGTTTCCATGCGAATGTGGAAACTCTTGATTTCAGAAAAGAAATCAGTTTCTCTTCAATATCTTCAGGGATATTTGTCCCAAGGACCTTGACTTCAGGATCATCAGGGTTTAGAGGTACTTCCTTTAGTTCCTTCTCCCTATATTCCTGAGTATCCCCAAGGTCGCACTTTGATTGCTATGCAGATGAAGGTCTAGTAGTTCCCGTCATCGAAGATGAATAGCACTCCTTGGCTTCCTGCTGATCACTGTTGATCTTCACTACTCCCCATGGTGTTGGCAGCTTGACGCACTGATGATAGGTCGAGGGGACAACTTTCATATCATGTATCCAAGGTCTACCTAGTATAATATTATAACAAGATAGGGAATCTATAATACAAAAATGTTGCATAGAGTTTACCCCCTCGATGTATACTGGTAGCTTGATTTCTCCAACAGTGGCTTTAGCTTCACCACTGAATCCAACCAGGATCAGAGATTTGGTAGTTATCTCTTATTGAGGGATATTCATCCTCTTGTGTGTTTCCAAATGGATGATGTTGATTGAGCTTCCTCCATCTTTAAGTATCCTACATACATAGTGGTTAGTAACATATAATGTAATGACTAACCCATCTTGCTGAGGATCCAGGATATTCTCTTGATCTTGCTCTTCAAAAGATACCACTGTCTCAGTGGTAAGTGTTGATGTCTTTGTGGGTCTCTCTCCACTCTCCATCTTGGCTTCTTTAGCATGTTTCCTAGTTGCAGAATAAGAGGTACGCATATGTCAGAACCACCAGAAATAAAATTTATTACCTTTGCATCCTTTGGTGGGGATACGGCTCTTTTTGGGAATCCGTTGGAATCCTGTCTTCTTTCTTTCTTTTTCCCCAGTAGCTTCTTGAGATGACCTTTTCTTAGTAGGTAGCTTATTTCCTTCCTTAGTGAAATGAAATCATCTGTTATGTGGCCGAAGTCTTCATGAAAAGCACACCATTTGGATTTGTCCCTTGTTGCAAACTTCTTTTCTTTTGGTGGCCACTGGCTTTTTCACCTAAGTCCTGCATAGCACACATTAATTCAAGAATATCAACAGAAAAACAATAGTCAGTTATCCTGGGGTATTCTTCATCATCCTCATCTTCATCCACATAGTTGATCTTGTGGTTATCTGACTTGTATTATGGTTTGGATTTGAATGACTTGTTGGTAGGTGAATCCAATTTTCTTTTGCCATGATCATTGGGAAGTGTTGTAGTGATCCTTTTCTGGATTTCTTTATCATTTTCCAGCCTGATGAATCTCAACGCATGGTTCCGGATTTCATCCATGTTCCTGAAAGGATTCATAACCAAGTCATTGTAAAATGGTGAATTTCTTTGTAACCCCATCTTAAATGCTTGGAAAGCCGTAGTGATATCCAGGTTAGGGATTCTGGGATTCTTTGCCAAACTTGTTGACATAGCTCCTGAGGGATTTGTCGGATCCTTCGGTTATCCTGTAAAGATCACTGGTCAGCCTCTCAAATGTCCTGCTACAAGAAAACTGATTGTTAAATAGATTAATCAAATGAGCAAATGAAGTAATTGAATAAGGAGGAACATTAAGTAGCCATTTCAGGGCTGCCCCTATCAATGTTGAACCAAATCCCTTGCATAAGGATGCTTCCTTCAAATGTGGGGGTATAGGGTGTTGTACCTATAAAAATTTATCCTTATAATTCAGAATAATTCGGGATACGGAATAATTTGGAATAATTAGGAATATTTACGAATATGAATTTATATGATCTGATGACCTGAATAATAAATAATGATTGTTTATAGTTAATTATTGTTATTTTCTTATTCAGCACGTGCTACTAACATTTGAAATGAGTCAACAGATTATAAGCAACAATTATGCCTATTTAACCGGAATATGGAGAAAATCGTGGACTACATGGAGAAGTTGGCAACGTTCATAAGGGATCAGTTGGCGCATGATTTGTGGTTGGACCGGATATTGTGCAACCAACTTTGACTACCGTTGTATCATTTTTTGTATATATATATTGAGGCAACATCGATCTAGGGACACACACACAAATCACCTAGCCGTCTACTGCTTATTTCTAGATTATAATTGAGAGATTTAAAGTGCTCAACACTTAATGATCTATTGATTGTGCTATTGTATTGTAATTCCATTTCATTATTTTAATACAAACTAGGCAGAGTGACGATTGTCACCTCCCGAGGTTTTTATGCCGGCAATCCTAAGGGATTAAGGGCTTTTCCTCGTATAAATCTCGTGTGTTTGGCTGTTTTTCTGTTTTATATTCTCAAATATCCCTAGGGATCCTTAGGGATATCTTTATCGAATTTTACTTGCAAACTGTTTTCTTGATTGTAAAACACAATGGATCCCTGGGTTACCCTAAGGATCCCTAGGGATATTTGAGAATATAAAACAAGTTTGCAATCAAGAAAACAGTTTGTATATATATATTGAGGCAACATCGATCTAGGGACACACACACAAATCACCTAGCCGTCTACTGCTTATTTCTAGATTATAATTGAGAGATTTAAAGTGCTCAACACTTAATGATCTATTGATTGTGCTATTGTATTGTAATTCCATTTCATTGTTTAAATACAAACTAGGCAGAGTGACGATTGTCACCTCCCGAGGTTTTTATGCCGGCAATCCTAAGGGATTAAGGGCTTTTCCTCGTATAAATCTCGTGTGTTTGGCTGTTTTTCTGTTTTATATTCTCAAATATCCCTAGGGATTCTTAGGGATATCTTTATCGAATTTTACTTGCAAACTGTTTTCTTGATTGCAGGAACAAGACTTGTCAACATGATGTTCAAAGAGAAAATGGGGGACACTATGGAAGTGTATATTGATGATATGGTGGTCAAATCGAAGATATCTGAGAATCACCTTAGGGATCTTCAGGAATCCTTCGATATTTTGGACCACTACAATTTGAAACTTAATCCATCTAAGTGTCGTTTTGGGGTGAGATCATGAAACTTCTTGGGATATATGGTCACTAAAAGAGGAATAGAGGCCAGCCCGGAACAAATTCAAGCAATCCTAAACCTCAAATCCCCAATGAACATAAAAGAAGTGTAAAGACTAACAGGAAGGATAGCTGCACTCAACAGATTCATCTCAAGATCTTCTGAAAAATTTAAAGGATTCTACGATATTCTTAAAAAGAATAAGAAGTTACAGTGGGATGAAGAGCATGAGAAGGCACTTCAGGATCTAACGGAATATTTATCCTCACCGCCGTTGCTCATGAGACCAGAAGATGGTGAACCACTATCATTGTACTTAGCAGTATCCCGAACTATTGTAAGTGCTGTGTTAGTTAAGGATCATCAGGGATCACAACATCCCGTATACTATGTAAGTAAGAGCCTAGTAGATGCTGAGACTAGAGATATTCTCACTTAGAAAAGCTAATTCTAGCTTTGGTCATGGCATCAACCAAGCTTAGGCATTACTTTGAGACACATAGAATACACATTAAAACCAATTATCCTATTAAATCTGTATTGAGAAAACCTGAGCTATTAGGAAGGATGGCAAAATGGTCAGTCAAACTCAGTACTTATGATCTAATTTATGAACCAAGGACAGAAATTAAGTCACAAGCATTAGCAGACTTTGTGGCTGATTTTAGTAATGATCTACAACCAGAAGTGGATCTAGAAATCAAACTCTTAGATGAAGATACTGGTGAGTGGACTTTGTTCACGGACGCATCTTCAAATATAAGAAGAACAGGACTAGGCATCATACTAAAATCGTCACAGGGGGACATAATACCCCAATCGATTAGTTGTGAATTTCAAGCAACTAATAATGAAGCAGAATACGAAGCCCTAGTAGCAGGACTTCAATTAGCTAGGGATATGAACATTAGAAACCTACATGTTTTTGTTGATTCCCTACTGATAGCCAATCAATTTAACGGTTCTTACACGACTAAGGGAGATAAATTGGCGAAATATTTAGAGACAGTTAAGGATATTTCAGGATATTTTTACAATTTTGATATCACTGGCAAACTTAGCATCATCCCTAAGGATCCCTGAGGATATTAATATCCCTATCCTTCATATTTTAAGACCAGCAATAGATATGCAGGATACATGTCAGGATAATGAACCCGAGAATACAAAGGTTCATCACTCAGAGGCACATGAACTATCCTGGACTATCCCTATTAAGAACTACCTTCAAACTGGAAAAATACCTGATGAAGAAACAAATCCTAGAGCTTTTAAAGAAAAATTGTCTAGATACATAATCATACGAGATATCTTATATAGAAATTCAATAGCAGGCCCATACTTAAGGTGTTTAGAGAAACTCGAAAGTTTGGAAGTAATGAAAGATATCCACGAACAAGATTGTGGAAATCACACTAGGGGTAGAGCATTATTTTCAAAGATCCTGAGAACCGGATACTTTTGGCCAACCATGAGAAGAGATGCAATGTCTTATTCCCAGAAGTGTGATGCTTGTCAAAGACACAACAATATACTTCATCAACCAGCCGAACCTCTACATCCAATAGTCTCATCATGGCCATTCATGAAATGGGGAATGGATATAGTAGGAAAGTTACCCAAAGCACCCGGAGGAAAGGTATTAATGCTTGCTATGACAGATTACTTCTCAAAATGGATTGAGGCTGAAGCCTTTGTGCAAGTTATAGAAAAATAAGTAATCTCGTTCATAAAAAGAAATATCCTGACTAGATTTGGGATACCCGCGGAAATCACTTTTGACAATGGATCTCAGTTCATAGGCAAAAGGACTACAAACTTTTGTGAAAGCTGGGGCATAAAGATGATAACCTCTACACCTGTTCATCCTCAAGCTAATAGCCAGGCAGAATCAAGCAACAAGATCATCATCAACAACCTTAAAAAAGTTGAGATCGAAGAAAGTAAAGTGGGCTGAAGAACTTCCATTTGTTCAATGGGCTGATAGAACAACCACAAAGAATGCAGCTGGTCAAACACCATTCTCTTTAGTGTATGGTTATGAAGCTGTTCTCCCAACTGAAATGGTTGTCCCTACTTCAAGGTCAAGTTTACAAAATCTAGAATCCAACAAGGAAATACTATCGGAGGATCTAGATACTATTGATGAACTTAGGGACATTGCAAGAATAAGGATGTAAAGTTGTAAACATATCAAAAAAAGATAGCCAAATCCTATATTAATAATGTTAGGATTCGGAGATTCCAAGTTGGGGATCTGGTTTTAAGAAATGCATTTCAAAACACCACCAATCAAGCTGATGGAAAACTTGTTCCCAAATGGGAAGGACCTTACAAGATCGAATCCGAAGCTGGGAAAGGGACATATAAGTTGACCAACATGGAAGGAGAACCTCTTCCAAGATCTTGGAATGCCATCCATCTTAAGTTATACTTTATATGAAACCTATTGTATCAAACTAAAAAGGACTATTAACTTATAATCTGTACTCATATTTTTAATTATTCTGATATATTCTTATATATTCTTGTATATTCTTAATTATCTTGTTGCTAACCCAAGCATCTGAGGGGCATCAGGATTCCTTATTCCCAGCTATGCCAAAATCTTATTGTTTTGTAGGTATAGCAGGAGAAGAGATGAGACTTTATGTCTTAACCCAAGTTCTGACCTGAAATCAGAACTTGATGAAGACCCCGCACTGACTTTATGTCTAGCTACAAAGTTTTGAGCTGAAATCAAAACTGTAGAAGACCCCGCACTGACTTTATGTCTAGCTGCAAAGTTTTGACCTGAAATCAAAACTCAAGAGACTTTTGTCTCTCATGAAGACTTAGGGTTCATACCCTCGCCAGTATTCCGGCCTTAGTCGCCAGTATCTTTCGGCCTTGTCGCCAGTATTTCGGCCTTGTCGCCAGTATTCCGGACTTAGTCGCCAGTATTCCGGCCATAGTCGCCAGTATTTTCGGCCTTAGTCGCCAGTTTAATCGGCCTTGTCGCCAGTATCTTGGGCTTGTCCCAAGTTTTCTTGTTTTTCTATTTATGCAGGACTGAATTTTAAGGATACCTAGGAATACCGCAAAATACTTGGGGATATTCAGGTATGGAATCCTTTTAATGTTTTGACAGGAACAAAGAAGACTTTGAACTAAACGTGTTATCCCTGGAAATTGGTATTTGTTTCTCAACCATTCTTTATTCCTGAATTATTTTCTATATATGCATTGTGTTTAATTTTACTTAGGAATATGTTGAACACTTCTATGTTGAACCAAATTATTAGTTACTTAATGGCTAAGGATAATATTTAGACATATGTCTAAGTTGTATATATAAGCATTCAAGTAATTAAAACCATAGTCGAATTAGGATAAGTCTGGCTTGAATTATTCATAATGATTCCTAAATATATCTGATATACATTAAACTTAACAAGAAGTATTCTAAAAATGCCTCAATAGAAATGTTAAGAGTGTTTGAACATATTAAGACATGTACAATCAGTTTAGACATATTCGAAACCTAATGAGAATTATACAAGGGTTAATTATATATATAAAACTTGCGAAATAATCAAAATATTATTGAAAATACTAAAGGATACTTGAAAACTCATAAGAACACTTAAGTTAATAAATATTCAACATATTATCAATACATACACAGTCAAACCTTATAGTATTTTTCAATCCTTTACATAAATACCAAAAATATTTTGGAATACATAAAGATATTTCAACAGATAAATGACTAAATATCCAAAATGTCCTTGAAAACATTTATACTTTAGAAATTATTAAATAATATTTAAGGAATTAAAAACCTTGAGATAAATGACATCTCCAAAATTGAATACAATACTTAATTTTCGGGTTGAATCTAATTCAAAATACTTTAAGAATATACCAGATTATTCTCATGTATTCCTAAATATGCCTGGGAAAACATATACATGAATATTCTAAGCAAAAATCACTTGAAAAGTTAAGTATTTGATGTAATGCTATTAAACACTGGTATTTATTAATATTGATATTTTTACCTAAATACAAGTTATCTAGTATAATTAAGAATGTCTGGGGATATTCTTGAATGCCTTTCTGTAACAAAATAACAACATTCAAAATACTTCAGGATATCTAAGGATATTTAGAGATAAGTAACTATATAAAACGCAAAAATGCTACCAAAGATACTAAAAGTAATATTAACAACCCAAAAACAGTTAAAATATTAACATATCAAGATTCGCTATGAAAATCATGGTCCCTCCACTTCATATGTTAACAAAAGTTAATAAAAAAACCAAGGCTTCGCCATGAAAATCATGGTCCGTCCACCTTTATTTTTTATATTGTCTGCCCCTAAACTTGGGGACTTCCCTAAAATTCTATTGTTTAAAAGTGTTACATCATCAAGAACCACAAACATTAAAAAGATGGGCTCAGGCCTTCGCATCATTATCATCATCGCCCATCATCACCTCCTGTTCACCGACTCCAGCCACTGCACTTGTCGCCTCACCTTCACCAGCTTTACTCGTCTCCCCCACCTCGCCAGCTTTGTTCACCTCCACAGAAGCTTCCGCCTTGTCACCTGCCAGGTTCGCTAGTATCCTACCCCATTTTTTCATATTCTTGGCCATTGACTCCACACCTTCAGTCTTAGCCTGATTCACCAACTGGATCTGGGCCTTCAACACAACAATGGCGGCAGATTTTTTGGCCCCTTCAATGTGTTCTTTGAACTGGAGCTTATAAGTGGCCTCCATTTCTTTCATTTGTTTCTTGGCCTTGGCGAGCTCCTTCTCATAATGTCCGGCTTTGGCAGTGAAGATCTTCTTCTGATCTTCATGGTCCTCCATCTGCTTATCAAATTGTTCTTTCTCAGAGGCATACTTGGCAGAGACCTACAAAATAGAAATCATTCAGAATATGTAGGGATATTATACTAAAAGACAAAGTAATTAGTATACCTTCTTCAGAAGGTCAGGAATAGATAGGTCAGATGGCTCTTCAAGGTCAACAGTATCTACCCCTTTGCATTTTTTTGACGTCTTGGAAGAACGGGCAGTCATGGCACGTGATTTGGGGGCAACGGGACTTGTTTTTTCCTTTTTCACAGCAAAGAAGGTGTCGAGGTCTTCAAGGTTGAAAGTTGATTCTGTAAAATAAATCAGAATACTTAGAAATAAATAAGAATATTTTAGAATACTAAAATATTTTATTAAATATACCTGAGGCCATTGGAGTAACTGCTTCGAGATTAGCACCGAACTTCCTATATTGTTCGTCGATTTGCAGCAAAGAACGAATTTTATTCGTTCTTTCTTCTTCTTCTTCTTCTTCTGCTATGATTGATTCAAACTTGGGTGCTATAAAAAACAAAAACATAATGAGTTAAATTATACTAAAACATATCTTAATTAACATTAAAAATCCTAAGAATCCTACCCTTTTCCACCCATTTGAGAGGAAGAACTTCCCCATGAGGAATAGAGCTTCTTTTCACAAAAAAGAACCTATTTCTCCATTCATCCTCATTCAGAGTGATTCCTGGAACTAAAATAGGAGCCCCACTTCTTCTTTGAAGAACAAATCGGGATGACCCGTAGGTTCTGAGTTGGTACATCAGGGATATTTCAGGAATACCGATCTCTAAACCAAAGTGATGGTTTAGTTGGTCAAGTGTGTAAAGAAGGCGTCATCCCATAGGCATAAGTTGGGGAAAACAGAGCTTGGTGGTTAAGAAAAAATCAAAAATAAGATCGGGGAAAGGAAATTTTTTAAATTTTAAACCCAAAGTAAAGGGATATTCTGGAAAACATATCCAAGTGGGTGAAACGTGATCAGCTTTGAGATTTTCAGAAAAATGTTGAAAAATGGTTTCATCAGGGAACGTTTTTAAGAGACGCAACAATTCAACTCTATCATCGTTGAAAACATTTCTGTTTTGACAATTCAGGGTTAGAATGTTCTAATCGGTAAAGTCATTTGAGTTGAAATTGGAAGAAGAAGATGATCCAGACATTTTCAGAAAAGAGAAATTAAAAATTGAAAGAGAGAATGAGAGAAACTTACAGCAAGATCCGGTCGAAGATAATGGCATCTAATGAAGGCGATGTGATCATTATATCCTTCACAAACGGCTGGAATATGTGGGAAACCGCCACAATCAGTAACTGTCATGTTGTGAGGCCCCGATTCCCGGGCGCCTCGCAGAGGTTGGTGTAACATTTGTGCATATAGTCATGTAGTTGTAAACAGTGTTAGAACAGTGTTTATTCATGGTTCAGTTCATCAATGTGATTCGTATGTTCAAAATGTGTGCTTGTGTGTTACAGGATCTTAGTAATCAGAAAACAAGTATGTATTATTTATTTACAGTCGATTTCACTAAGCAAGAACAGTAACTTGTTATATCGAAACAGTGGTGGGCAGCGAGAGTGAGCCCTATACATATACTGCGTTCGGTGTAACAGGTTAGTGTTAGTGCGTAGTGTTGAGACGAATAGTATAACAATTAATTAATTCAACCAAAATCGTAATCTGTAAGCGAGACTGAGTATAGTTATGGATGACGATCCATAATAATACGAATGTTGAACTTATAATTACGATTAAACGACTTTAAATATTTTAATACGATCGGAAAACGTACGCGATTGCGGGTATACACGTAATTGTGAATGTTTAACGATCCGACAACACACGAAGAGTAAAAATAATTATATTAATTATTTTATATTTTTACAATTTTGAAACTCATCATTTTAATGAGTTTAATAACTCTTTTTATTTTAAAACCGCGTAAAATACGCGTTACGTTCCGGAAACGCGAACCGAGCGACCGAAACGAACCCGAACTTCACCCGATCTATAAAAGCCTTGAACAAGGCTTAAATGCTCATAAATTCAACCAACAACCCTTTCTCTCTCTACAAGTTCGTCTACCCTCTCTCTCTCTAGAAAACCGACCGTTAAACGCGCGTATCTTCTTCGTTTCTCAACGGAATTCGTCATTCTTGGTGTCCACGCGAAGCCCTCGACAAACTCTACACGAAAGTACAAGAATTTCTCAGATTTATCCAGCCAAAAACAAGGTACGGTCGAAAGTATGAGCTGAAAAATAGGGTTTTCGTTTTGTTGCTTGATCAACTCATATAACCGGTAATAAAAGCTCATGTAGACTAACCCTGGACCTTCGAAATGTGGTTCTTGTGCACCGAGGATGTGGAGTCTTCACCAGGGATGGTCGTAGCTCGAAAATGGAGGTGAAGTTGTACAGGTTCGCTGAGAAGAGGGGGGCTGCCGAACCATCATCATCAGGTGGACGAACCCTAATGGGGGCTTCACGAATCTGTATGGTTCGCTGAACCTCGGCCGAACCCTTCGGGGATCTCACGAACTTTCACCGAACCAAGGGGCTAGGAACGAACCATCCCTGATCGAACGAACCCTCCATGCAAGCATGCTACGAACCATTTCACTTAGCCGAACTATCATGCATGCGAACTATAGGGAGCCTACACGAACCCTCCTATGACGAACCTTGCATGATTGACTGATAGAGCCGAGCCCTCCTTAGTGCAACGAACCTTCATGCTCACAATTGGTCAGTCGAACCTTATGGGATGCCGAACCTTCGAACTGCCGAGCCATTTTCTTTTCTGAGCCACGAACCAAGAGGGAACGAACCTTGTTACCTGCTAGCTTCACGAACCCTAGGTGTGTCACGAACCATTCTCAGCAGGGCGAACCCATGCATAGATTGCATGGGCGAACCTTGAGCCAAAACCATAAAGGGTTCGCTGCCAAAGGGTTTGGGCCGAGACTCAATGTGATTTTCTTATTACTTCCTGGTCCATATCGATTGGTTTACCTTGGCCCACGTTAGAATGAGTTAAATTCCATTCCCTTGGCCCAAAATAATCATCCTAGGCCCGTGTTATTCCTTCAATTACACATTTTGGTTTTCGACACATTAAGAGCTCTAAATTGGCCCAATGACACATTCAATTGGTCCATAGAGATTTAAGTGGCCCATGGCTTTTGCTAAGTCTCATGGTTACATAGACTAAAGCCAATTGTGTTGGGCTCGACTTATAATACTTGTGAATTGATCATGAATTGGTTAGTTATAACTTAATAACAATCATGAAGATAAATTCACAAACACAAAGACTTGGAAACAATTGAACATCTTTTCACAATACATGTTAATCAAATGGTGATAGAATTCGCAAACATTTATCATTGTATGCACAAGAAGTGTACACAAAAGAACAATTCACATTTAGTTTCTTGAACCCATGATCAATCACTCAATCCAAGACATAACTTTCAAGTGTTAATCAGGTTCAAGTGAACACAAGTCAATCAACAAATCAAAGTCTATACAATTATAAATCTTATATCTTATGTATGATTACAATGTTATAGGAAACAAATAGAAGTCCTGTTTGCTACTTGCTAACTGTTTAGTTCAGAGTCTACTGCAGACAGGTGAGAACTTTAGCCCCTCTTTTACTGTTTTATAACTGTTTTGGGGTGGAACACGTGATCAAAACCGCTATTTCAATCTTGTTTCATTGCACAAGTTTATGTGCATTCATAAACATTACAGGTTTATCCTATGAATCCAAGGGATTCTTCAACTGTTTAAGGAAATTGTCAACTGTTTTAAAGGAATTATTTACTATTAAACCCTTATTACTAAAAAGGATTTTATAATGTTTTCTTGAAATGTTTTATAACAGTTTTACTCAAATGTTCTTTTAAAGGATAAACATTTTTAAATAAATGATTTCATAAACTCTTTCTTTTGATAAAAACCTTGTTGTTACACAAGGTCACAATATCATGGTATTCAAAGCAAGTGGTTCATTTTGTGGTATTCAAATCAAGTGGTTCTTTTGTGGTATTCAAATCAAGTGGTTCATTTTGTGGTATTCAAATCAAGTGGTTCATTTCATGGTATTCAAATCATATGGTTCACATCATGGTAATCAAATCAAGGGATTCATTTTCATGTTACATAAACAAAGGATTCAACTCGTGGAGTTAAATCCCGGTTTTCAATAAGACATTAACACATCCGGTTAAAGTAAGATTCATAATGGTGTCTATTGTTGTAAACAAACTTATAAACCCATCAAGTATCATATTCATTAGCGTTAGTACTGGGTGATCACAACAAGGGAAGCGGACACATTGTTTCTTATCCAGGATGGAGTTAGCTTTTAAATTTGTTTTAAAAGCTAACTGCAGGTCTGGTGTCATTGTTTTCTTATCCAGGATGGAGTTGGCTTTTAAACTTGTTTTTAAAGCCAACTGCAGGTCTGGTGTCATATGGTTATCAAACTGCTGACGTATTATCTAACTCCAAACGTGTTTGGGACTTGATATTATTGGCTGTCGTGCGAACAGTGATTGGACTGTTTACACTCATTTTCTTACTTGATGTTAGTTTGGGTTACAGCTCATCCGTGTGAATCTTATGATGCTTTAACTTACCTATGTCTTATGTCATATACTCATGTTTACAAATGTTTAAACCTATTGTTCTCACCACTACGTCTGTAGTTGACAGTTACTTTTCACGTGTTTCAGGTAATCAGGTTTAAGATATTCTCAGAGACAACTAAGGAGACCATACTAAGATAGAACAAGATGAAGAAACATGCTAGGATGGATTAGAAACACATTAAATCCTAAATGTTTATTGTCTTGTTTGGAGTCTTATTTTGTAAACTATATTTTGGGTCTGTAGTTGTCTTTCTTTTGGGTAGATAGATTTGTCTGTAACTAAAACAACTGTCTAAACATTATGAAATGTAGTAATCCATTGTGGTTGTTCTTATTCAATACTTGTGCATGATTCAACTGTTCATACGTACCACCGCGCCGTGGATTCCCCGCACGCGGCGCAGGGGTGTGACAGGTTGTATCAGAGCCAAGGTTGTAGAGAACTAGGAAAAACCCAATGTTAAATGACCTAGACTATAACCTAAGCTACCCAATAGGACTAAGTGCTATAGGCTTGAGGAACTTAGGATCTAAGTAACTTAAGTGAGCATTAAGTCTACAATAAGCTTGAAAGATCTTAGGGACATTTTTCTAAGATTAGACATCGAGTCAAGGAATTTGAACCGGAATTCATAATTTTAGAAACCGGATTAAATTCTCACACATATGCATTTAAGGATTTCAGAGGCAAGGATCTGTATTCTTAGTATCCTTGATCTGAAATTCTCACACACAGAGATCATTATAGAAATTCAGAGGCAAAGATCTGTAGTTTCAGTATCTTGATATGAATTTCTTGTCATATTCATTATGGGATTTAGAGGCAAAGATCTATTAATTTAGTATCTTTGATCTAAGATCCTTGTCATATTCATTATGGGATTTAGAGGCAAAGATCTATTAATTAGTATCTTGATCTAAGATCCTTGTCATAAATCATTATGGATTTAGAGGCAAAGATTGTTATCTTTGATCTAAGTCCTTGTCACATTCATTATAGGAATTCAAATGTCAAGATCTATTAATTTAGAGTCTTGA